>CM072931.1:43396523-44651523 GCA_036971965.1 Nyctalus aviator | reverse complement strand
TTGTTAATCCTCACTGGAGGACATTTTTTCTGTAGATTTTTAGAGAGAGAGTAGAAGGGACAGAGGCTGGTAAGAGAGACACAGAGAGAAATATCTATGTTGAGAGAGACACATCCATTGATTACCTCCCGTACATGCCCTGACCAGGGAAGGGGATTGAGCCTGCAACCAAGGTATGTGCCTTTGACTGGAATTGAACCCAGGGCCCTTCCGTCCACAGGCTGATGCTCTATCCACTGAGTCAAACAGGCTAGGGCTAACCTAAGGATCTTGAACATAGTATGTGCTTGATAAATATTTAATGAGTGAACGAATGAAAATATTGAGCCTCCAAGTATGTCACCACACCCAGATCTCATCCCATGCCCATTTTAGAGGGCAAGATCCAAATTATTTCACTGGATAGCCTTAAAGGATGCCCTTGATTGGTCACTGCCATGGTTTGATCCCCTTGGACCCTGGGCTTTGGTCACATTAATGCCTCACTCTTCCCAGGTGACATGAGATTTTTCTGCCTCTTTGCTCTTCCCATTCTGTCTGTCTGGAACTCATCAAGAATGTTCAAAGGAGGATACCAGTGCTAGGCTTTGAGCATTCCTCCGGGCCTACCTCCTCACTCCCCTCTGTTAGCCTAGATCACCAGCCTGGAGCTCATGGATCAGGCCTAATTCTACTAGTATAGAATATCTCCAGCTCACACTTGGGTGTTTGCACTGGGGTCATGTCTAGCTGCGCTTCTGAGTCTGGCCACCAGGTGGTAGCATTCTCAAAGGGATACCCATTCCTTCCCTTTGCTGTCTGCAGAGGTCCCCATAAACATCAAGACAGAGAGGATAGTCTAGGCTTGAAATTTGGCCCTCAGTGGGCACAGTAACCTCTCAGTTATTCAACAAATAGTTAATGATCACCCATAATGTAACAAATATCACTGGGTTTGGAACCTCCAGTCCCATGAAGATTATAATCACATATACTATAGTACAGATAATTTCACTATTGGTGTTTTGAGTTTAGAGATTAGGGTAGTTCACTATACTTCAAGGGTTCAGAGCCCCTTGTCCAGTCTTTAGGGACAGGCAAAGAAGAAGAGGAAGTGATGCTTGTATAGAATTGCGAGGAAGAGAGAAGTGGAAGGGGCATTCTGGGTAAAGTGTGGGCATGAACTAGGACATAGAGGTGAGAGGAACAAAGAAGTGATCACTGGAGTTTGAAGTTCAAGGCAGGAGCTTGAGGAATGAGGCTCAGACGTGAGTGGGGACCAGACTGGAAGGGCCTAAGTGCCTGGCCAAGGAGCTTGGACTTTTTCTTTAGGGTAATGGAAAGTCACTGAAGGCTTTCCATTACCCTAAAGAAAAGTCGCTGAATACAAATACAAGATTAGTATTAGGTGGCTCTGGCTGCTATAGTGTGGAAGGTGGGTTGAGGGCACAAGGCAGGAAGAACAGTGAGGAGGCTGTCATAGGGATCCAGGGGGAGATGGTGAAACCAAAATATGGCTGTATCAGGCCCCAGAGAAGCCCTGCCCCGCCCACAAAAATTTTCAAGACCTGGCACTTTGAAAGGATTCTTGGCCCAGCACCCTCTCCCCCACCCTTTGAGCTACTGCAGTCCTTCCTTTTGGCTCTATTCTAGCTCTGATTATTCTGGCTAGAACCCGGGGCTGCCAGTTTCCAGAGGGAGGCCACAGTGTCCTAGGTTTCTCTCTCTGGATCTGTCAGCCCTGAGCTCAGCCTACACCCCAGTGGTCCTTTCATGCACTCCCTTCTTTGTCAGAAGCACCCAGATAGACGTGTGACTTAGGAGCCTCCTCCACCAGGGAGCCAGGGTGAGCACTGGTCACTCCCTGCACCAGAGTTCATGTGTACACGCATGTGAGCACATGTGAGTGAGTGCATGCATGCACGTGTACCATTGGCAATACTCATGCTGAGGGAAGGACATCCCAGGCAGGCAGAAGGGCATCACCTGAGGAAGGGTGTGGAGGTGGGGGAGTGCAAGGCATTGCTTGGGGGAAAAGGGGGAATGTAGTTGGCAGGGTCTGGCAGAGACAGGTCGAGCCTGTCGGGGGTGGGGCGGTCTGGAGCCATGGCCACATACTGCATGCAGGGAGCACCAGAGCCAGGTTTTGAGCAGGGACTGGGAGAGTCACCTTCACTCACAGTCTCATGAATATGCACAGAACCTGTTGAATTATGCAGAAAGAAAGGATGTAAATGTATATGCAAATTTGGTGCTGTCCTCCCTGTTGCTATGGAAACCAAAGAAAAGCAAGGGGGGGCCCACACCCTGGGGAAACCGGGCTGGAGAGACTCTCCCCTGCCCTTCGCTCTTCCCGTTCCTGGTGTTTTGATCTCTTTCTTTGCCTGACTCTGTCTTTGTCTCCCTTTTGCCTTGCTCTCTCTCCATTTCTCTGCCTCTCTTGATCCTTCTGTCTTAACCTTTGTCTCTGTCTTTCTCTGTCCTCTCCCCCTCTATCTCGCCTGTGTGTGTGTGTGTGTGTGTGTGTGTGTGTGTGTTTGGGGGGTGTTTGTTTGTTTCTCAATCTCTGTGTCTGTATATCGTTGACTCCATGTCACTGTTGTTCTGTGACTCTGATACACTGTTTCTCCCTGACTTCATGTGTCTCCCTGTCTCTGTCTCTGTGTCTAATCCCATGGGTCTCCCTCCTGCATCTCTGCATCTCTGTGTCTCTGACTCACATCTTTCTTTCTCTATATCTCTATTTTGGTGCCTGACTGTCTCTGATTGTGTCTATTTCTTGGTCTCTCCCCCAGGTTCTCTTGCCTCTCTTTTGCTCTGAGCTGTCTCTTTTTGTTTTGTTTTGTTTTTGTTTTTTTAAAATATATTATATTGATTTTTTTACAGAGAGGAAGGAAGAGGGATAGAGAGTTAGAAACATTGATGAGAGAGAAACATCGATCAGCTGCCATCCTACTGGGGATGTGCCCGCAACCAAGGTACATGCCCTCGACCGGAATCGAACCTGGGACCTTTTAGTCTGCAGGCCAACGCTCTATCCGCTGAGCCAAACTGGTTTCGGTTCTGACCTGTCTCTTTGAACCTCGTATCCCAATGCTTGTCTCTAACTGATGGGAAGACCAGGAAGCTGCACATCTGTCTTTGCCTGATGGGATGCTCCTCTCCTGGTACGGCTGCCAACGTGCTCAAGGATTCCTAGGTGCTGTCCCCACATAAAACCCTGTTTCCGGTCTGGCCATCACTGTTGTCCAGGAGCTCTGTGCCGGGCCCAGGCTGTCTGCCAGGACACCAGGGCTCCTGTCCCAGCCTGTGTCTGCTGAGTGACCCTGCCTCGTGTTTCTCTCTCTCTGGATCCGTAGGCTCCGCTCTCTCTCTCTCTCTCCTTGAAGTTGGTGAGCACCTTGAGGCAATGATGTGTAGGGAATGGGAACTGAGAGACAGGTCTTAGTTGTTCACACACCTGGCCCTTTGCCCAAGGGCTGACGTGAGGGGTCTGGCCGGGGCCCAGGGATGGGGGTGTCTGGGGCTAGTTGAGACCAATCCTGGCCCCCAGAGAAGACTCTTTGCTGAGCCACAGAGTCAAGCAGGAGTCTTCCCACAGTGTATCCCTGCTTCTGCCTGCTATAGTCTCGGCCATCCAATTCCCTATTTGAGGCCTTTTGTGTGTCCTGCCTTCATTTGCTTTATAGGGCTAGAGCACCTATTTTGTTTTTTTTTTCCATTGCGAGGACATTTTTTCCGTTGATTTTTACGGACAGCAAAAGAGAGAGGGAAAGAAAGAAACATTGATGTGAGAGAAATACATTGATGGGTTGCCTCCTGCACGCCCCTGACGGACCATGGACCATGGACCATGGGCCAGGCTGGGGAGGAGCCTGCAGCCAACGTAGGTGCCCTTTGGCTCACAGGCCGATGCTCTCTCCACTAAGCCAAGCCGGCCAGAGCACAGAGCACCTGTCCTCCACCATCCTCTGCCTTCACAGGTCCACAGTGATATAGAAATCACACCTGGACTGTCCATGTCCCCCTCCTCCACAAGAAGAGGCTCCAGGGGAAGAACACAAGATTCTTCAGCCCCATAGTTTCCTGTCCCTGGCAGCCTCAGTTTGAAGATATAAAGCATATGCAGCTGCCAAAGTCATGGACCAAAGTTAACAGAGAAAGAGATAGAGACAAGAGAAGCTGGATCTACAGGGTTTGGGATGGGGTCTGGGAAGCTCAGGGTGGGACTTGGGGTGAGGATGGGCCAGACTATTTTGAAAGCAGGTAAACCTTATGGAGAGGTGGAGGGCTTCTCTTTTTGGTTCTGGACTCTGGGCAGGTTGCCTTACCTCCAGGCAGGCATTAGACATGGGGGGTCTGGCTTGGACCCAAGTGTGGGGGCGGTCAGTGCAGTCAGGGCAAGTCCCCCTTCCTCCAAGAGGCTGCCAGGCGGAGCCCCCAGTTTTCCTCCCCTTCAGAACAAACACAGCCACAATCACTCTTCCCATCGACTGTGATTCACCCATGTTCAGGCCCAGGCGTGATCTTGCTTCCAGGAATTCCATGTTTGAATTAGAAACCTCCCAGACATCCCATTCCCCCCCACCTGGGCCAGTTGTGCCAAACGGGGGTTGGAGCAGGGTCACACAGGGCTTCCTGGGGGTGGGGGGTGGGCTTCAGACAGAGCCAGACGCAGGGAGAGAAAAAGGATCAGGAGAAAGGTGGAGAGACAAAGACTTCGAGGCCGAGGATAATGTAGATAGAGAGAATGGGGAGAAAGGCAGGCGGCGAGGAGAGACACAGAGACATCAGTGGGGAGAAAGCCAAAGCCTGCAGACGAAGGAGACTAGTACCCACCAGGCTGGTGCTAAACACTTGGCTGGATTACCTCATTTAATTGAATCTTCACAAGGGTCTTGGGAAATATGCACTGCTATGATGCCATTTCACTCCTGAGGCAATTGGGGCACAGAGACATTACCTCACTTGCCTGAGGCCACAGAGCAGTAAGTGGTGGAGTTAGGTATTTGAACCCTTTGCTCTACTGAGGAGCCAAGGCCACAGACAGATACAGAGATGGACGTGGGGACCGATTCTCATACCAGCACTCCTGGGGACTCTGGAATCCAGGAATCATCTGGCAGGGGGAGGGACCGCAGACATGAGGCTTCCTGTTCTTTCTGTTAGAGAGACACAGAGGGAGAGAGAGACAGAGAAAGACATCAGAGCCGAAAGAGAGAGAGAGAGAGAGAGAGAGAGAAGGGGAGCTCCAGGCCTCAGAATCCTTTCCTCCTTCCTGCCCCCCCAGCGTGCAGCCTGTCCTGCTTGTGCTTCAGATCCGGCCCACCAGCACCTTGCCCTGGTGGTGCCCAGGCTCTGAGACTCACTCTTCCTTCCCCACACACTGACTGAGCACCTGCTCGCTGAGAGGTGCTCCTGCCCCACATCTCCTACCTTTCTCTTCTCTTTCTCGATTGAGAAATTCTTTCCATTGTCTAACTTCCACCCCCTGGGATACGCTCTGCAATAAAACATGGAGAGTAGAATTTGGGGACAACTGGCTATATGGGGGGTAGGGATTCGTCTGTCACACCCTGAGGTTGTCTGAGCACAGAGACATGGTGGTCCGGAAGGCTGGCTTTGGGTGCCTTCTGGTGTGGAGGCTCCTTCTCATTGGTTTGGGAAGAAGGGTCATTGGCCCAGCTGGTGGGGGCCTGGAGAGCTGAGCTGTCAGCAGCCGGGAGGATGGGGGAGAGAAGAAAACCAGGAGCTGTCCTGGGGGAGCTAGGGAGTCCACGTTATGGTTTCTAATGTCTTAGTCCTGGTTTCAATTACCGCCAGGGCCCCCAGGACTCCCTGACCACTGGAGGCTCCCAAGCCAGAGGAAGGCTCGGGACCCTCCTGGGAAGGCCGGAAACCAAGGCTCGGGGATGGAGGACTGGGGGCAGGGCAGCTTCTTTTTCACCCCTTTCTTACCTCCTGGTCTGAGAGAGGACCCCAGACCAAGAAGGGCCTTGGGGACAGCAGGAAGGCTGGGGGAGGAGGGGCCTGCACTGTGCCCTTAGGCCCCTGGTGGAGGGTACACGCCAGCCAGCTCCATCGCGCCAGCTCCATCGGTCCCACTGGCCCCATCTCACTCCTAGCTGCTAAAGCCCGGGGCCCGTTTTGGCCTCACGTGGCTTCTTTTTGGTCCTGTGACAACCACCCTGACTCCTGGCTCTTCTTGGACCTCTCTGTCTTCTTTTTAAAAAAAATCCTCAACCAAGGATATCTTTTCATTGATTTTTAGAGCGATTGGAAAGGAGAGTGAAAGACAGAGAGAGACATCGATGTGAGAGAGACACATCAATTGGTTTCCTCCTACACGTACCCCAACTGATCAAGCCTGCAACTGAGGAATGTGCCCTTGACAGGAACTGAACCCTTCAGTCCATGGGCAGACGCTCTACCCACTGAGCCAAACTGGCTAGGATGAACCCCTCTGTCTTTTAATCACAGTTCCCAGGATTTCAGCTGTAACCCTTTCCTCCCCTCCCTTTCATCACACCCTCTCCCTGCTCCCAGAATCCGCATGGTGCCCAGTGTAAGACTTCGATGAATGCCCACGCAACCAGCACCAGTACAGAGGGCACCGAGGGCACCAGGAGCTGTTGAACAGGGACAACACACCTTCAGCCATCTAGTGAGCCCTCTCAGCTCCTCTGTTCTCCCCGCCTTGCCCCTTCTGGCCATCATCCCACAGACCCTTCAACTGGACATGTCAAGCCCCAACTCTCTCTCCAGCTCAGTGAATGGCACTGCCATCTCCTAGTCTCTCATGCAAAAACTCGAGAGTCATCTGTGCTTTTATGTGCAATGCTCCCTCTGTGCCTGGCACACAGTAGGTGCTAATAAATGTCTGTTAAACTGAATTTAATTCTCTTTTCTCTTTTGGACTCCCTGCCACCCCCCTACCCTCAATCCCCTACCGCCCATCTCTATTGGTTTCCCTGGGCCTGGGTATCTGTGGCATTGTCTTCAACTCTTTAATTTTTCTCTGTCTAATAAAACACAGAAGTTGAATTTCAAGGGAGGGAGGGGGTTAGGTTGAGAACCTTTTTTCTCTCCACCCCCTCCACACCCCAGGAGAATACAGGCTGGCTGGGAATGGAGCCGTGAAAGACGAAGGGAGGGAACCAATCTCGGGGCCACATGGCCACCAGTTCATCAGTCCTGTCTGGAAACCCCAGCCCCGTTGTCAGGGAGGCAGCTTTACCGCAGCAGGGATCAAGATCAGACTCTGGGCTGGCCCTGGAGGGAGTCAGTTCTTTGAAGACATATGCCTCCTCCACGAAGAATGGGTAGTGAAGGAGATCAGGGGCCACTGGGGTGGGAAGAGAGGGAGAGGAGGAGGGAGAGAGGGGGAAGGGAGGGGCTTTGTGCTTCTGGGTAGGGAATTAGTTTCATGCAAATTTTTGCAATACAAACTGAAAAACTGCATCTGTGATTTTGCAAGTCCGGGTCTCTGTTCCCACCTTCAAACACATGTGCTCGTAGGCCCCTAGTTTCCCCATCCTCCCTTGTGCCTCTCCTCCTCTGGATCTCTACTCCTCCTCTGACGATCTGCTTCTCTTTCCAAACTTAACCCAGACCACAGGGTCACCCAGGAGGAGGGTTCTTGGGAGAGCAGACCCTGAACTAAGTGTCTCGGGGCCCGTTCTCCTTGTAAAGAGTGACACGGGGTTCCCCCAGGGTTCACGGGAGCACATGGAGAAGATGAACCCGAGTGCCTCCTGACCTCTGTCGTGAGCCCTATGGCCCTGCCCCAGGTCAGGCCGGAGGTCCCTCGCCTATGGGTCAGGGCCAATGCCTCCTCCCTGGCAGCCCACTTCCAGCCGTAGCCTTTCTCACCACCCTTTCTTCTCAATGATCTCTCTAAAACAAACATCAGGTGCCACTCCTCACCTACTTTATGCCTTTCCAGGCCTGCGTAGCCTTGGCAACAAAGGTGCTTCAGGATGTGGTCTGGGAGCCACTCAGCCTGCCTTCTGGGTCTCTGTTTAATCCCCGGCTGGATACCAAGCCCCGTTTCCACCCCTCGAGGCTTCGAAGCACCCAGCTGGGCTTCCTCTCCGAGGCCTGGGACGTAACTCCCAGGTCCATGTTGTCCTGCTTGCTTGCATCATTCATTATCTGTTTAAATCTATTTTCCGTGGCAGGAGTCCCTGTTCTCTGGCAGACCTAGCTCAGAGGTTTCACAGGCATCACACAAGTAAGTAGGTAGTAAATGCCATACTACTATAAGGAAAGAGTATGGCGCTATGGGAGAGGACAAAGGGGCTTTACCCAGGCTTCTCTTAGATGACGCCTGTTGCCTGAGGGGGCTAGGGGCTTAGCCACTGCATTCTCACACGGATAAGTTATATCCTCACCTATTTTGGTTGCTATATAACTTATCCATCTTCCCTGATTGGAATGAGAGTCCCAGGAGAGCAGGGGATGATAAAATATTTCTTTTAGGCAAAAAGTAAACAGTAAAATGCACAACATTTAAGTGCACAGCTCAAATTTTGACATGTTGTACACTGTTGCACCCCTCCCCCAAACACACAGATAGCTGCAATTCCAGCTTCTATCTCCATAAGTGAGTTTTGCCTGCTTTTGAGCTTTATATAAATGAAATCACTCAATATATATTCTTTTATGTCTGGTTCTTACCACCCCCCCCCTTTGCTTAACATTTTGTCTGTGAGCTTTATCCAGTTTTGTTGTGTGTAGCTATAGTTGATTCTTTTCCATCGCTGTTGTTCTATCACAATGCATGCATCCATTTTAATTGTTTCCAGTTGGAGGCGATGATGAATAAAATGGCTGTGAATGTTCTTTGTGAATCCTACCATAATTTCTTTTGGGTATGTATCTAGGAGTGGAATCGCTGGGTCAGAGGGTATACACATGTTCAGCTTAGCAGATCTTGCCAAACAGTGCTTCAAAGTGGTTGTACCAACTTATCCTTGCACCAGCCGAGTATGGAGTTCTAGCTGCTCCACCTCCTTGATAGGACAGGGATTTTAAAAAATATATATATTTTATTGATTTTTTTTTACAGAGAGGAAGAGAGAGGGATAAAGAGTTAGAAACATCGATGAGAGAGAATCACCGATCAACTGCCTCTTGCACACCCCCTATTGGGGATGTGCCAGCAACCAAGGTACATGCCCTTGACCAGAATCGAACCCGGGACATTTCAGTCCACAGGCCGACGCTCTATCCACTGAGCCAAACCGGTTTTGGCAGGACAGGGATTTTTTATTAGTTCAGTGCTGTGTCCAATCACTTAGATCAATGCCTGGCGTTTAGTAGGTGCTCAATAAATATTTATTGACTTCCTCATGAACGGGGGAGCCACCAGCATTCCCGGGGTCCTGCTCTGGCCCTGGCACTAACTTGCTGTGTGTCTCTGGGCAGGTGACTCTCCCTTTCTGGGCTGTTTCCCTCTCTGTAGCTCCAGGAGATCAACACGAGGGGCTTTGCCTTCCATGGCCAGCTGTGTGCTGTGAAAGCTAGATACCTGCTTGTTCACTCATGCCGCTTGTGTTTGTTAAGGTCCTACTATGTACCAGGACGGCGAGGACAGGATCTGTGACAGCCCCTTTCAGGTTAGCCAAAACCGGGGGTCACTGTCCATCTTGTCCCCATGTCATCCTCCTGGAGCCTGCCCCACCTCCCTCTGTCCAACCCTGACCCGGGGGGGAGGTGGTCTGGAGCAAGCGTGCGGATGGAAAATGTGATTAATAATCAAAAAAACATCCGCGAGGAAGAGACCAGGAAAACAAAGGCTCCTTGCCCGGGGGAGGGGGGCCACGTCCTGGGCGTAGGGACAGCTCCGGCCGCCCTTCCTGCCGCCCTTTCTGGGAAGCTGCCACAGGAGTGGGTCATTTTAGCCAAAAGAGGGGGGGAGAAAAAGCCACCCTAATTATTTATGAAAAATATGCACCCCCCCCATGTAAATTATGCTTCCCCCTCAGGGGCTATCCCCTATTCTGTTATTTCCATCCGAGTGGTCCCCCTGCTTGGGCAGGCTGGGGGACCCTGGAGACACTGGGCTGGGGGCAGAGGAGATATTTCAACATGAAATGTTTTGTTCATTAACAGAGAACTTAGGGGGAAATTCCCTTCTTGCCTGGGCCTCAGCAGCCCAGGCAGATACTCAAAAGCTATTATATTTGAAAAATAAAAAAGAATCTGGGCCACAGAGTGAGGTGGGGGCTTGTGGTGGGGGCGGGGGGCAGGCATAGACGTTCTCTCCCCTCCTCTCCTCTTAGACTCTTGACTTGCTGGGGTTTCCAGAGGCTTAATCCTCCCTCCTTTCAGAGATTTTAACCTCCGTGTCTCAGGTTGTCCTCAAGAGCCTCCTTTTTTGCAAAACAGAAGGGACTGGGGGTTAGACTAGAGTTAGAACTTCCAACTAAGGAGGGAGGAAGGATGTTAAGGAGAAGGAGGGGAGGCCTTGGATCTCTCAAATAATTTGGAATTCTGAGAGAATATATTGGGATCCGTCGGCAGCAGATCTGGGTGGGGGTGGTTATGCGGTCTGGAACAGGGGTGAAATCACCTTTTTTTTTATCAGGGTGGCTTTGGAGGTGAGGAGGGAAGAGGAGCCAGCTCCAGGGAAATTAGGGGCAATAATTCCAGGCTGGCTGCTTACATTCTCCCTTCTGGCGTTAGCCCTCGCCTATCCTCTCTACCTAGAGGGAATCTTTGCTGTTTTCTGGTGCCAGAGGTTGGGAAGGACAGGGCACACTTAGGTGGAGGCTCAGATGATTCCCGAGGATGGGTGTGTTGTGAGTGGGCCCATCCCAGGCTGGTGCTGGGAGCCCTCTCAGGATGGAAGCGAGTCGTCCCAGGAGTTGGGGGGCTGGGCTGGACCCCGAATGTGTGTGTGTGTGTGTGTGTGTGTGTGTGTGTGTGGGTGCTCTGAGCCCCCCTCCCTCGCTCGGCCTAGGGCTGTGTCAGGATCGGATTTCTCGGCGCCTGGAGCCTCCGAGAGGCCGAGCTGTTCCCGGGCCTCGGCCAAGCCGCCCCGGGCGCTGGCACTGCGTGAGGAAGCAGGGGGGTGGCGAGGAGGAGCGAGGGGGAGCTCCGAGGGTGTTTACGTAACCGCCTCCCGGAGCCCGCCCCAGCCCGCCAAACCCGGCGTGGGACTGGGACTGTGTGTGACGGGGAGCGTGTGAGCCTGTGCGATGTGCGCTGTCACCGGCTGAGCACACGGCTGGGTGACTGTGTCTCGGGGTGCGTATTAAGGATGGATAAGAGTGGGGATTGGGGAGTTTCGCCCTCCTGGGACCTCCGGCTCCCAGCCCCAAGCAGGGGACCCTGACTCCCAGAGTGCCACATCCTCCAGGTTAAATAGAGGCGTTTGGCTTCCCTGGAGACGGGGCGTGTGACTTTACCTGGGGATGTGCTTGACATTCGCAGGAAAGACACAGAGCAGCCTATGCCTGCGCATGTGTCCCTGAGTGGCCAGGTATGTGGGTACCCCATGGCACAGCAGGTTAGAAATGAGCACCGTTTTGGAAGGAGAGCTGGGAAAGGTAGACATGGGAGGAGGGGCTCTCCTTCCTTTAGGACACACATCGGTAGGAACGGGACGGAGCAGGGTCCTTGTTGCCCAAAGGCTTGGGGTGGCACAGTTGATTCCTGAGGTGGGAGGAAGAGGGAGGCGGTGAGAAGTTGATTCCTGAGGGTGGGGGGGGGGTGAGAAGTGTTCCAAATGTAGGTCACCTGCCAGGGTGGAGGAGGGTGGAGAGCCTTCTCTAATGGTGGGAATAAAGCTCCAGAAATTCTACGTCCAAGAGAACTTGCCCCAATTTCCCCAAGGCCTTCTAGGGTTATCGAATCTGAGACCCCCATCACTTGCAAGGCACAAGGACTTCCAATTGGGGGCATTGTTTCCTGCTGCCCCTTATGGGAGAGGCATGGGGTAGATGGAATGGGATTGGGGGAGGGTGTCCCGTTAACTGGGGTTTGGCTTGAGGACGGGTGAGAGAAGGGGGCTGGTGCAAAGCTGGGGAGGAGACAAAACCAGACCCTGCCAGGGCTTTTCAGCTCCGTCTAAGAAGCCTGGCTTTGCCCCCTGAGCAGTGAGGTCCCTGGAGGAGGGTTCAACAGGGAGGTTTAGGAAGCTCAGGAGCTCATGTGCAGATAAGTCACTGGAGGCGGCAGGAGCGGAAACACAGGAGTGATCTGTTGTCCAGCTCAGGTGGGAAGAGGATGGGTTGTAGGCCAGGTGCTGGTGGCGAGAGGGAGGAAGGGGGGGGAGAGGGGAGAAGAGGAGGCGCACCCTGGTTGTTTCCTAGGTTGGCGTTGCCTCTGTGCAGGAACCGCAGCCGGAGGGGGAACGCGCGTCCGGCACCGCCCGCCAGGTGGCGCTGCGCCCCCGGGGAAGCGCGCGGGAGCGGCCGCGGGGTGCTGCGCCGGGAGGAGCTGCGGCTGGACACCCGCCGGGATCCCGTTCGACCTGCGCCTCTAAGTCCCCGCTAATTCTCTGACCACCTACAACCGGCTCCCGGTCCCCGGTTGCCCCGCGCGGGCCCTGCCCCGGCAACCACGGGTTTAGGCACTGCGGACGGCAGGCAGCCTTCGGGTCCCCAGGCGGAGACAGTCGGGGCGGAACTCGCCACCGCTCTCAAGCTGGCAGCAGGAGGCAGAGCCCGGGACCTGGAGGATCCCGAGGTCAAACCCGTCCACCAGCGACGCCCGCTCTCCCTCCCCCTGAGCACCGAGCCACGCCTACTCTCGGTGCAGGGGAATGGGCAACTTCTTTTTTTTTAAAAAAAATATTTTATTGATTTTTCACAGAGAGGAAGAGAGAGGAATAGAGAGTTTAGAAACATCAATGAGAGAGAATCACACCGATCAGCTGCCTCGTGCACACCCCCTACTGGGGATGTGCCGGCAACCAAGGTACATGCCCTTGACCGGAATCGAACCTGGGACAGGCCCGCGCTCTATAGCCACTGAGCCAAACCTGTTTCGACAAAGGGGCAACTTCTGACCCCCAAAGACTCAGTCGCCTCCGCTCCTTCCTGGCATCCACCATCTCGTCCCTGCCTGCGACCCAGGGGCCTGGAGGCTGCTGGTGCCCGGGGGAGACCTGCTGGAAGGGGGCGGGCTGGTCCCAGCGGGGCGCCACCACTCAGGGCGCTGTGTGTCCTTACACCCAGCCGGCCCTCTCTGAGCCGCAGGCCCCTGGCCCCTGCCGGCTGCACCGAGGGGATTCTGCGGCCCCTGAAGTGAAAGTGAAAAGCCCGGACAGACGGTGGCAGGAAGAAGGTTTTTCCTTCTGCCAGGGGAGTCCCGGAGGCATTTGTGGGGAAAGGGCCCCGGGGGGAAGGGTGTGAGGAAACGGCGAGGTAGTTCTTTCCCGGCTCCCGCCCCCCCACCCCCCCAGCCCCGGAGCAGCTCCCGGGAGGTGCACGGGGCAGGGATTGTGGGTCAAAGGTCACGTGAAAAAATCCGCGGGGTGGGGATGGGAGTGGGCCACTGGCATTCATCCACCCTTTCTGGTGCGTTCTCTCGTGCCCTCGGGAGTTGGTCGGGGTGTCTAACCTAACCACCTCCTCCCCCTCTCCCCCCCTCCTGTACCCACGCGGGAGGCCCGGGGGCTAGTGAGGTGAGCACACCGGCCCCTCGGACGCCCAGGCTGCAGAGGGAGAACCCGAGCCCCTTCATCCCAGGGGAGGTTTCTCCCCGGGCCAGGTGTGGGGTGGCGGGCGGAGAGGGTGGTTGTGCCGGTGTCACGGGAGATTGGGTGGGAGGTGAGGACCTGGGCTCCCAGCCTGGTCCCTTACAGATTACGGGAGCATAAAGCCCCCTCCCCGCCTCTCCAGGGCAGTGTGTGGTGCCGGGCGGCAGGAGCAGGGGAAGGGCGGGGACCAGTGGCCTCCTCTGCCCGGAGTGGGGCCTGGGCGCTCTGGCGCGCGCCCTCCCGATGGCGATGCGGGCGGGCGGGCCCCGAGAGTTGGCTCGGGGTGTGCGCCAGGGGCTCGGTACGAGGTCGTCGGGGCCTAAACGTGCGGCCCGTGTGCGCGGCCGAGACCGGGCCGAGGCTGAGCGCGGGGTGTGAATGGGCGACCCCGGGGGATGGGTGGGTGCGCGCCCAGCGGCCCCGGGGAACCCGGCGGAGTGGGTGTGGGCATGTGCGCGCGCGCGCTCCTTTGAGACCCGCGGTCGGGGCTGCGCGTCAGGCGCGGGGGGTCGCGGCGGTCCGGAGGGCGTTCCCGGGAATGGGCGAATGCGAGGGGGCCACGCGTGCCAATGCGGCCAAGGGTGTCAGCGGGGTGGGGGGGGGGGTGGCGCGTGCCAACTCGAGGAGCCCGGGAGGGGGGCTCCCAGGCCCGCGCGCGTGGAAGGAGTGTGCCCGTGTGCGTGCCGGGCGCGGGCGCGGGCCGCGGTGGGGGCGCGCGGGAGCCGCGGCCGGGAGGGGGTCCGTGGCGCGCGGCCGCGGAGGCGCGGGGAGGCGAGGCGGGAGGGGGAGGGGGAGGGGAGCGAGGGCGCGCGCGGCCGAGCGGGCGCCCGCGGTCACATGGGCGAGGGAAGGAGGGAGGGGACGCGCGCGGGAGGGAGGAGGATGGGGGGGTTAAAGCGGCGGAGCGCCGAGGAGCCGGTGCAGAGCGGGCGGCGGCGGCGGCGGCTCCAGCGGCTCCAGCCGGCGCGGTGCAGGGCTCGGCGGCAGGCTCCGGCGGCCAGCGGTGTTCGCCCCGCGCTCCCCGCCTCGCTCCCCGCCGGGGGCGATAGGAGGACGAGGCGCCGATTCCGGGCTGTCCGAGGGCGCGGTGAGTATCCCGCGGCGGATCCAGCGCGGCCGAACCCTCAAACCCGCGGGCTGACCGACAGACCCGCGGCTCCGGTGCGCGCGGGAAGAGGGAGGGACACGCGTGGGCCCTCCAACGGGTTGGGGAGACAGGAAAGTTCACAGGAAACTTTGCCCGAAAACTCGGGGGCTGGGGTGCCGGAGAAGAGGCCCCCCCCCCTTAGGTCCGGGCAAGCAGGGGGGTTGGGCGTGGTGGTAGTGGGGGCGGACGATCGGCTTGGGGAAGGTGGCCCGGGCGGACGGACCTGGCGCCCCTGCCCTCCCTCTCCCCTCCGCAGGCCGCGCGGGGTCTGGGAAAATTCCCGAGCGGGGGGCGCAGTGACCCCCGCGCGCCCGGAGGAGGCGGCTTCCTTCTCCGGCAGAAACCTGGACCTCGGAGCGCCTAGTGGTTTGAACGGACGCGCCTGCCAGCAGTGTCTGTGTGTCCGTGCGAATCCCCGGGCGTGTGTGTGTGTGTGTGTGTGTGTGTGTCTCGGCATGAGCCTCTCTGTGGTTCCCCCGTGAGTGTGCCTGGATGTCTCTCCACGGAGTGGGTCTCCCTCCTCCAGTGCTTCTTTGTAAGTCCTCCGGTGTGGCGTGTCCGTGTGAGTCCGGTTGTGCTGTATTCGCATCGTTGTTGTGAGTCCGCCGGCGTGTGCCTCCTCCCGGGCGGCTCTGTGGGAGCTGGCCCGGGTGTCCCTGTGTTATTCGGAGTAGTGTGTCTCCCGTGCGTGGGGGCTGGGCCGCAGGGAGGTCACCAGACGGACAGCTCTCCTCTCCGGAGCCTCTCCTCCTGCGTCTAGCTCTCGCGCAGCTCGGCTCCCTTGGCCCCCTCCCCCCCTCTTCAGTAGCTTCAGGCGGGCAGGACTATTTCACGCCTTGTTGAAAATTCAGGATTTTCTTTCTCTTCCCGACCCAGTCTCTCTTTGAGAAGCGCCTGTGTGTGTCGGTGTGGCTGACAGCTTGTCTGAAACCCTGGGTGTGTGTCTGCATGCCTCTCGAGGAGTGTTTCTGTAACAATGTAGTTATTTTGCCTGTAATAGTTGCTGTAATTGTGGTTGTGTCAGGAGGGGTGTTTGGGTTGGCTGTAATCGGTGGGGAGGTGGGAGTCCGAAATGCTGGGTGTGTTTTGTGTGTTTGTGTGTCTGTAATTGCTGTATGTCCAGGGGATCTGAAACAGCCTGTTTTTGTGTGTCTAATTCTGGGTGTGATGGCTACCATTGCGTGTGTAAGGCTGGGGCTCGAACAATTGTATAGTCCGATGTCTGTAGGGCTTGCTGGGGTGAGGGTGGAGGGGCCTGTTATGTCTTCAATAAACTAAGCCTCCCTGTTGCCACTGTCCAAACCCACATGAATCCTCTGGGCTGGTTCTTGGGGCTCCTGGTCAGGGTTTGTGACATGGAACTAAGGTTCACACTCCATCAAGGCTAATTCTCCACGGGGGGAGAGCCTTATCCAAATACTAGGAATTTAAAGTTCACATTCAAGACTTCTTGGGATTCTGGAATTCATACTCAGATTCACACTGGGACTCTCAAATGCACATGACTCACACTCAGAATGACACGGGGACAATGGACTCACACTCAGATCCACCCTTACATCCTGGGCTTCCTATCCAGCTGTACCCTTCAGTCCTGGAGGTTATAGTCGGACTCACAGGGGGACTCTGTGTTCACACTTAGGTTCACATTTTTATCCTAACGTGGCTCACAGACTTCCCTGGAGACCTAGAGACCATGCTCAGAATCTCGCTGGGGTCGTAGGGCTCACAATCGCCAAGACCTCAAAGCTTCTTACTCCATTCACACATCCTAGGGCTCATACTCAAGAGTCACGTTAAAACTTGGGGCCCAGTGTTGTTTACGATAGCTAAGTTCTGGAAACAGCCCATGCGCCCATCAGTAGATGAGTGGATTAAAAAAAAAAAGCTGTGGCACATTTACACAATGGAATACTATGCAGCTGTAAAAAAAATAAAAGAAGAAGAAGGATCTCTTATGCGTTGTGACTGCATGGATCGACTTGGAGATTATGCTATGCGAAATAAGCCGTCAGAGAAAGACAGGTGTCACATGATTTCATTTATATGTGGAATCTAAGGAACAAAATAAACTGATGAGCAAAACAGGTCCAGAGGCATGGATGCCTGGAACAGACCGACAGATTTCAGAGGGGAAGGGAGGGGCACAGGAAGGGATTGACCAAAGGATGTATATGGACACAGAAGGCGTGGAGCGGGGTGGGAGCTGGGGGAAAATGGGGGACATTTTTTACTGTCAACAATAAAAAAAAATGACTACAAAAAAAAAAAAAAATGAAGGGCTCACCCTCAGACTCATATGAGGAACCTGGGGCTCACATTTGAACTCGAGGCCCCACATAGGGCACGGGGTCATAGACTCACACGTCCATCTTAGAGCTCACACTCCGATTCAAACGAGAGCTCTAGCGATCACACGCAAGATGCCCACTTCCATCCTGGGATCCCTTAGGGACCTCGTGTTCACACTCAGACTTACAGACAACCCTAGCATTCACGTTCAGAATGCCCTTAAGACTAGGGGCTCACACTCACACTCACACTCAACTCCAGGACTCTTAACGCTTATTTCCGCTGACTTGTGTGGGAATCCTGGAACTCTCACTTCAGTCCTGCGGCTTAGTGTCAGAGCATACCGTGACGTGCTTCCATCTTAAAGTTCACGTTCAGACTCACGGTGGTGCCGTTAAACGCACCCTTATACCCAGAGACACACCAGGGCCCTGGTGCTCACATTCAGACTCATTGCTTCCGTGTTGAGGTTCCCGTATTCTCGTGGGACCTTCGGTTCACACTTAGAATCACACCCAGTCACACTTGTATCCTGAGGCTCGAACATTCAACTGCACGCTAAGGCTGTGGTTTTCACACTCCCAGTGGAATTTAGAGCTCATATTCGTATACAGCCATGCTTTCTTTTGGCTTATGGTGTATATATCAGGGTTTCTCTTGGGGTGAGAAACCAAGACTGCTGCAAGATCTATCCCCTGCAAAGGTGGGATAGGGAGGGCAGAGATACGTGTGTGGTCACATCTCTCACGTGGGAGGCGGGGGGGGGGGGCTAATGGAGAGGGTGATGGGAAAATGTTGGCATGGTAGCTGGACGGCACCAGGTGTTATCGGGCTGGATCAGACTGGACCTGGGTTCAGCAACCTCTGTACTTGAGTTCTGGCTAGGAAAGAATTCAGAGCCAAGACTCTCAACAATATATTTAAGGGGGAAAAAAATCACAGAGGTGATTACAGAAGAAGTAGTTTGTAGGAGACATGGGTTTAGGACACACGTTGTAGAGGCAAAGGACAGCTTAGAAAGTGAGGAAGATAAAAGGTGACTGGCCTTGGGGGTGGGAAAGAGGAAGGGGGAAGGGAAAGGTGTGGGCTTGCTCCCAGGAGGGAGAGCGCACAGGGTCCTCCATCCTGAAAGCTTTTAAGGGCGGAAATCTCAGGGGAGGTCCCATGGGAGGATCTCAATAGAATATTCCTTCAGGGTCGGGGTCTCCCCTGATGGATCGGTCTGCGCGGGCAGGGGCAGGGAGCCATTATTCAATGCTGGTCCTGAGGTCACCCTCGGTCTCCCTTGTCTGGTTTTTCTGCTTTCCTGAGCCTGGAGCTGAAATTCAATTGAAGCCTGATGTTATCTCTACTACGGAGGGAAGGTGGTGGTGGTGGGGGGTGTCTAAACTCAAGGACCAGTGACATGCTAGGCGAGGAAAGGTAACCCTGGGGATGAGGCCTCCACTACAATTATCTGTTGCTAGGCACCCAGGGGCTTTTCACCTGGTGACCTTCTGTACCTGGCCCGTCATCCTTGCTCTGCTCATACCGCAGAAACACTGACCCAGTTAAACCGTTCTGCCTTTACTTCCCCAAGGAGGCTAGGCTCTTGGCGGGAAGGAGGCTGTTATGGCATCTCCATCCCAGGCACACTTATCCTGGGAGGGGTACCGTGATGATCTGGCGAGGGGGTAGGCCTCTGGCTCGTGGACCCTCTGAGGGTGTTGAGTTTCTGATTCTAAGGGAGGTTGTAGCCCCTGAGAAAGTAGCTAGAGGAAGACACTACGCTCTCTTCTCTGCCCTCTTCCTGGCTGAAGAGGGGGAGGGGCCAAGTTGTGCTATATAGCACACAATGCCTCCTGGAACACCTGTTGAGCCCTTTCCTGGTCTCCAGGGAATGCCCAGGGTTCTCCACTCTACCCCTCAGAAGAACAATAGCCCTAGAGCAGTGTTTCCCAAACTTTTGACATATGTGTACCCCTTCTATAATTTTCGTAACGCTGAGTACCCCTCGTACTCATGAGAACGTAGAATTAGGCGCAGCTAAGCACGGTGCAGTGCATATCCCCACCAAACTCCGGTGCAATGAGTACCCCCACCAAACTCTTCCCGTACCCCTGGGGGTATGTGTACCACACTTTGGGACACCCTGCCCTAGAGGATGGGGGGTTGCCATCAGCCCTAGCACTCTACCTGCGCTGGAGGCTCTGCCTGGGCTTTACATGCCCTCCCACTGCGGGGCCAGCGGGTGGGGTATCTGAGATGTATTATCACCCCACGGGAGCCCAGGAAGTCAGGACGAGGCCCTCAGGCTCAAATGATTGGGCTGTAACAGCTCCTGTCCCTGACGGGGACACATGCTCTCCAGCCCTCTTATGAGGGTGGGGGGCTGGAGGAAAGGCGCCCTACTCTCTGCCCCCCCATGGTGAGTTGAAGTGTAAATGAATCGGAAACATATGGAGTGGATTTTCTTTGAAATGCAGATGGGTTGTGGGGGGGGGGCACCATGTGTGCCTGGTTTGTGTGTGGGGGGGTGTCCCAGAGAGCATGGAGGCTGAGAAGAGAGAGCTGACCTCGTCCTCCAGGCCAGCCATGGGACTTCAGCTGTGTAAACTCCCGTGGCCCCGAGGGACCACACCCACCAGGGCTCTTGGCTTCCTGTGGGGAGGAGCTGGGAAGGCAGGTGGTCCCTACGGGCCAAGAGCACCGGGGTGATCACCCCCCACCACCTTTGCCTCTGCCAAGGGCAGAGAGGCCCCAAAGAACAGAGCCATGCTGGGTTGGGGTTCATCAGAGGTGGGAGCTCTGGGGGATGCAAGGGATGAAGGAGGAACTGGTGCAGCTGTGGGGACTGATTTATACCGGGCCACTGTGGGAAGCTGGGGCCAGAGCTGTCGTAGAAGGAACGGAAGTTAGATTATATGATGGTGACTTCTAGTCAGTGCAAGGGCTGGGCCTGGGGTTCAGAAGAGTCCTACCTCCTGCAGGAGGACTGGTTTCCCCAGACCAGAGCAGTCAGTGTATTCCACCAGACACTGTGCCTTGTCCTCACAACACTCCGCAAGGTTGCATGGTGATTGCCTGTGGGCTCTGGGGGACCCAGGGGCTGGGCCTGCTTTGCTCCCCTCAGTACCCTGCCCCTGGCACAGACCTGTGTTGATTAAACAGTGCATCTTTTTCTCTTCCATCAGACCGAGTGCTCCTCATAGGCAGAACTGTAACGCCAACCCCCAGCATAGTGCCCGAGAGGGACTGGGTGCTCAGTGCATGTTGAGGAATGAACGACTGTTGAGTGGGACAGACCCCAGGGAGGTGTGTGCGTGGGGGCCTCCCTGGGGGTTCTGGCTTGAGACATAACAGCCTCTCGAAGGGCCCCTGAGTAATTTGTAGGCTAGTCTAAAGGAAGGACCTCCTCGGACTTAGGGAAGGAGGGCAGGGATAGGCAGCTTCTCCCTTGAAAAGGTTTGGATGATGGGGAATGGACGGGGCAATGACCCTCATTTGGTGGCCCAGGTCAGAGGCCACCTCTGCTCTCTCCCCAGCTGCAGGGTTTTCAGGAGGCGAGAAAGCCCTTCCTTCCCATGTTGTTGGGAGCGTGTCCCGTTCTCTGGGTCTGGGCTTTTGGACTCTAGCCGAGGCAGTGGACCCCATCTCTGAGCTTCCGAGGCTGCGCTTTGAAGTTGTTAAGCTGTTGTGGGCACCACGGACTGTCTGTATTGGTTATTAACGGCCGTCTGAGAACACAGGGTTCGGAGCCTAAAAATATCCTGACCAACCAGAGACCTAGGAGTTGCCAGTGTTGGCTGGTGTGGCGATGGCTGCGTCTTGATCAGAAAGATGCAGGGCCAGGAGAGACCGGGAGAGTGGGGAAACCGAGGCAGCCTGAGCAGGGGGTGTGCACAGGAGACGGGAATTCTTTGTTTGATTCAGAACGAAGATTTATAAAATTGGTGATGCCGTTTAGTCAAATTACGGGTCATCTGTTATCCTACGCTGCAGAGAACTTCCTTCTGAGATGTATAAGAAGATACGTCTGATATCAGATATAGAAATCAAGTCAGCAATAACCGTTTCAAGTCCAGCTTCTGGAGGTTCCAAAATAAGTGCGTGGCAAAGAAAAAAAAAAAATATTCTCCAAGTTGACTTTTCTTTTTAAAGATGGTTAAAATTGATTTTTAGACAGAGAGGGAGGGAGAGAGAGAGAGAGAGAAACATCAATGTGAGAGAGAAACGTGGATCAGCCGTCTCCTGCACGTCCTAGGAATCCAGTGGCAACCTTTCGGTGCCCGCCCATTGAGTCACACCGGCCAGGGCCAGCTGACTTTTCTGAGCGACTGTCCCCATCTCTTACCTCCTAGCACCCTCTCTTACAGCCCAAGGTTCTTGAAGGCTCGCCCTCCCCACCCCCCCACCCCACCCCGCCCCTGGTCTTATACGCCCCCTCCACCTGACCTCTGACTCTCAGGCCTCTGTGTAGCGCCTCTCCCCTGGGGAAGGGAGCTGCGCTACACGGTGGTCACACAGAGGCAAACAGAGCCCAGCTCTGGCGGCAGATGCCCTGTGACCTTGGTCCTTGAGCTGACCTTTCTGGGCCCTTTTGTGGGATCATGGGCTGGGGGGCTGGGCCCTGGCCCAGGCCCGGAGAAAGCGCTGTTTTGGCATCCATCCAGGCCCCTGACGTCAATGACTCTCCAAATAATGGAATCAATATTGGGTGGGGTGGGGGGGGGCAAGCGTGAACCAGGCCCCAGCGATTAGAAACAGATCAGCACAAACCCGCAGCTGATTCTGATAGAGCTGCCTTGGAGAGCTAGGGTGGGAGGCCTGGGCGGAGGTGGACCTGGGTGGGAAGAGGGGGGGCCCAGGAATGGGAGGCAGAGCCCCCCGAGTGTCCAGACCGTGAGGGCACACCAGTGGACAGACTGGAGCTGCGTGGGTGGGAAGGAGAGGGTGGGGATCCCCCTCCCTCCTCTGAGCCTGTGGGGTTCCAGGACCAGGGGAAGTTTGTGAATGGAGGCTTCTTTCAGCCAGTGAGCGATAAAGAATGGGCAAGGGAAGTTCAGAGTTCGTCTTTCTGCCCCCCAGACCGGGGCCCCTAGACTGGATTGCATTATGGGTCACAGGTTATATACCGGAGGGTAGAGAGAGAATTCTGAGTGAGACCTAAGGGAGATGACCTTTTGCTTGGAGGCAGAAGGCATTAATCTAAGGTTGAGAAATGGGCATTCCCCCTCAGATTGGGAGTGTGGCCTCCTCCACCAGCTCATGTCCTCTCAGCCTGCTAGAAGGCAGCAGGTGAGGATGGAGGGGCCACAGGGTCCATCGAGGGCTGGCCTTGGCGGCAGCTGACAAAAAACAGGAAGAAGGGCTGGGGGAGCAGCTGTAATTATGGGGCATTTATTATTAATCAGATGAAATTGCTGAAAGCAGCTGGTGTAATCTGCGTAGCGATACAGACTCTGCATGCTTCCTCCCCCCCCCCCCCCCCGCAACACACGCATGCCACACACAGCCTGAGCCTTGTTTGCTTGCACAGATCTTTTCTTGTGAAGGTTGGATGGCTCTCTGTGTGTCTCTGTCTGTTGGTATGTATCTGTCTGCATTTTTTCACGTCCACCTGTACCCTGCTCTCCCTCTGTTGTCTTTTTCCCCAACTACCTCTGTCATTCTTTGGCCTGACGTGTGTCTCTTTGTCTCTGCCCCCTTCTCTTTGGGCCTATCTCTTGGTATGTCTGTATCTGTTCCCACCAGCCAGCCTGTCCCTTAACACCTCATTTTAGTCTCTGGCCATCTCTCCCTAGTTGGTGGTTTCTTTGCATCTCTGGGCAGAGGTTGGATGACACGGAATCCCTTTCTCATGAGTATGTGTTTAGGCACCTGATCATGCCTTTGGGACCAGTTTTGGGGGAAGAAGAGCAAGACCCAAGGATCTCCTAGGCTAGTGGTCGGCAAACTCATTAGTCAACAGAGCCAAATATCAACAGTACAATGATTGAAATTTCTTTTGAGAGCCAAATTTTTTAAACTTCTTCTATGCCACTTCTTCAAAATAGACTCGCCCAGGCTGTGGTATTTTGCGGAAGAGCCACACTCAAGGGGCCAGAGAGCCGCATGTGGCTCGTGAGCCGCGGTTTGCAGGCCTCAGTCCTAGGGTCTTATAGAAGGTGAGGGCTCTTATTACTGGAGCCTATAGAAGCAGTAATGACTTTTAAGATAGTCCTGAGTACAATGCCAGCTCCCTTACCAACTGTAAGTTGTGTGACTCTGGGCAAGGTGCTTTTGTTCTCTGAGCCTCAGTTTCCTCACCTGTGAAATGTAAAACAGAATCACCTCCAAAGGTTATTCTGATGATTTTGTGCAAAAATGTCTGCTAAGTACTTATCATGGTATCTGGCTCATCAAAGAGCATGAGCAATTGCTAGCTGTTACTGTGTTATTGGAAAAGGCGCGGAGCAGGTAAGAGAAAGCCTCAGAGGCAAACTGGTATCGCAGAAAAGTCTTCATTCTGGAATGAAGACGCAAATCTGTGTCCTGGAACTAATCAGCTATGTGGTGTTGGGCAAGTTCCTTAACCTCCCGAAATATCAGGGTTTGTTTTTTTTTCAACTGTCAAATGTGAATAGTACTATAACCTACCTCATGGAGAAGTGAAGAAAATTAAAGGAAATAATGCGTATAAAGTGCCTAGCACTTCCTGGCACATAAACAAACGCTTAATAAATCGGAGTGGTGGCGAGGCAGAGGAAGAGGATGGCAAGATGGTGAGTGTGTGTGCCCTGCTGGTGGCCATGTGTCTCTGTGTGAGTGCGCCTGTGAGAATGTGTGTGATGGGGAGGCACTTACGTCTGTGAACTGGTTGTGAGGAGATTTTGGGGGCGTCTGGGTGACTATGAGAGTGTATATCTGTCCGTCTGTGGTGTCAGCCACTAGCTTCTGGCCTCCCTCTGTCCCTGGGGTTCAGAACCTTAAGTCAGCAAGGGGTGACAGATGGACATGGGGCTACTCCCAACTTTTCTTCTTCTGGATGCTTCTGCTGCCTGCCCGAGTCTCCCCTCCTCACTGTGGGGCTGTGAGTATAGAAGAGACTCTTGAGTTGGACTGAGGCCTGTGGCTCCTCCGTGACCTCTGACTTGTGCCCTTTGCCCTTCTAGAATTCAGCCTTGTCACTTCATCCGCCCCCTTGGTTTTGGAAGTCCCAGGAAGAGTTGGGTCCGGAGGAGGAGGACATTGATGTGCTCGGTGTGTGGCCGGTGGTGAAGAGGTATGTGCTGGGGACCCAGGGGGGGAGGTCAGTCTCGGGGCATCAGGCAGATATGGTAGGTGGAGCTGTAGGTCGGGGACGTGAGTGCAGGAGGGCCTGAGGTCCCTTTCTTCTTCTTTCCCCCTGTCTTCGTCCTCCTGCAGCCTTTCATGGTCTCATAACAGATCTGAAAAGGGGGGAGAGACTTACCCACAATCACACGGGCGAGAGCACAGCCCGAACAGAAAACTGGGTTCTGCATGAGGGGACTGAATCCCGGATGTGGGAGTATGTTTTTGTCTCATTGTCAGGCTCCCTCTCTGCCCCGAAAGCATCTCTCTGGCTTGATTAGGGAAGCAGCTGGGTTTGGAGGAGATGGGATGGAGGTGGGGGTTGGGGGGGGGCGGTTCAGAAAGTCTAACATATTCTGGGGCCAGCCACAGGGCTGGGTCTAACTCTTCCCGCCTTTCATTCAATCCAGGCGAGGCCCCTGGATTGGCAGCCGGGGGTGGGGCTGTCGGAGGAATTGAGGCACTGGAGCGGAACGGACGGGCCTATTGTCCAAAACCCGCCAGAAGCCCACAAAGGCCAGCCGGGCTTTTCATCTCGGCTCCCAAACAGACTGGCCATTTTCCCGGCTCGGCTCGGGAGCGGTGGGGACGGGCCCCTCAGAACTAGGACCCGGGTGCTGTTCAGTGTGGGGTGAGGCATCCCAGCCTCATGGCCATTACAGAGCCTTAAAATGGAGCTGGTGTTCTGAAGAGGAGGCAGGCAGGCTCCAGGGGGCTGTGGAGAGTTAAGCTTCCATCTTCACCATTCCCCAGAGGACCAGAGGACAGGGAGTGGGGTATCTGATAGAAGTCCGGATTTATTAATAGCTAATAAATATTTATAGGGGACACACCTGGGAGGAGTCTGATGGCTTGTTGGGAAAGGGAGCTACTGAGCTCTGAGGGCACATAATTCCCCCCACCCCCCCTTAGACTGGGAGCACCTTAGGGAGCCGGAACAGGAGGTGGAGAATGCAGGCTAGTGGTCAGGCTAGAGAATGGGCTTCCTGCAGCAGGAGGGATTGAAGCCAGACAGCAGAAAGGACTTCCTGCCAAGGAACAGTAGCACCGATGCCCTGACCCTGTCCCCAGGGATCCCAGAGGATTACAAAGAGCAGGGGAGCTGGAGAACACCCCCCCCCCCGGAGGTGGGGGTGGGGGGTAAGGCTGAGACAGCTTCTGTGAAGGCTGAGGAGGCTGGAAGGAGGACTTGGCAGTTCTGTCCACCCTCCCCCAGCAGCACCTCCAGCTCCACGTTAAAAAACGGCTTTTTAATTTAACAAAGTGGATGAAAAACTGTTTTTGGAAATAAAAGATATCTGCTGTCTCCCAGGCTAGACTCAGCCCTTGCCGAGAGCCTCTCTCTCTCTGGGTTTCTCCCGCTCCCAGTGGCTCCTTTTCCTCTCTCTGTCTCTGTCTCTATTTAGTCCTTTCATTTCTGCTCCTGGGCCCCCTGGCTTTCCTTGGGCCTCCCAACACCCGTCTCCCCCATGTTAGCCTCTGTGGGCATCTCATCCATCCCCAGGTGGCCTGTCTCCATGCCTCTGCGTCTCCTTCTGCCTTTCTCCCCGTCTCTCTCTCCCTCTCCTGGAGCTTGTCTCTCCTGATTTGTCTCTGTCTCCCTGCCTGTCTCAATCTCTCTCCCTTCCCCCCTCTCCTTTCTCCCCCAACCCCTGCTCTAAATGGGTCTATTTAAAACACCCGACGCTGCCAAGTCAGAAAAGCGTCTCCTGATAAAGCGCATTAGGCAGAGGGAGGGAGGAGGGGGGAGGAGGGAGCAGCAGGCGGACGGATTGATCCAAGCCCGTAACCCCATTAATCAGGCATCGTGGATCCCCCCCCTCCCTCCCCCGGCTTCAGCCCCTTCAGAGCTAAAAGCCCCTGAAATATTTATCACCCCTCCCCCATGGGGACGAGGGGAGGAGCGTGTGGCCCTTGGTGCGAGCATCCCCAGCTGCCCCCCCCCACCCCGTGTGCGTATATGCACATGTGTGTGTGTGCTCGTGTCTGCACGCCTGGGTGTGCACACCTGACAGGCCCAGCGGCCAGCTGCCTTTTGGGCACCCCCAACATGAGCAGCTTGGTTCCCTGGGCAGCCCCCCGAGACCCTAGAGTCTGGCTGGGCTCCTGCCATGCCTGAAAGGTTGGGCATGCAGAATAGGAAGACTTCAGGGTCAGGTGGGGGTCCTCATGCCACCCCCCCGCCCAAGAAAAAAAATTGCTGTAGGACTGGGTAGCATTGCACTGCATTCTCAGGTGAGCTTGGGGTTCAGTGCTCAGATTCCCCCACATTTCCTGTGTGAGAAGTAACTTGGGGAATAGAATTGGGGGCTCGATGCTTCTCAATGCACGAAGATAACTTGGAAGGCTAGTTGAAGGAACCCCTTTGTCCTCAGAGAGCAGGAATATGAGGCGACGTGGGTTTTTTTTTTTTTGGGGGGGGGGTCCCATTACCCTAAAAAATGCAGGGAGGTGACCTGGGCCTAAGAGTAAGAAGAGTAAGAAGGTGGAACCGGGTCCCAGGTCCAGGGCTGGCTGACCCCTCTGGTAGCTGAGGTCAGCCCTGAAACAGGCAAGGGTTCTTCGGCCTGCGTTGGCCCCAGCCAGCCTCGCCCTGGGCAGGGTCCCTGAGGCCCCGCCAGCCCGGACCCCGGAGGGTCCCTTCCCCCTCCCATCTCCCCGCATCAAGTGCCACATCTCCTCCTGACTCAGACAATTAGATTCAAAGGATGACCTCACTGCCTGCCGTCCCTCACTCCCCTCTCTGCTCGCTGGGCTCGCTCGCCCGTTCGCTCGCGGCGGCGCGCTCCTTCCCCCGCCTCCCGGCCCGCCCGCCCGCCGCCGCCGCCCCGCTGGCTCGCTCGCAGCCCGGCGCGGCCCCTCGCCCGCCCGCCCGCCCCCGGGGCTCTCGGGAGGGGGGCGGCTTCTGTCTCCCGAGCCGCTCCGGCCCCAGCCCCGAGCCCGGGGGCCCCGATGCCCGCGGGGGGCCGGGCGGACGCAGGGAGCGCATGAGGCTCCGACGGGGCGTCTGCGCGGGGCCACGGGTCAGCGGCCCCGGGGCCCCGGATCCGGGGGACCGGCCACCTCCGCCGCCGCCGCCAAGACGCCCCCGCCCCGCTCGCCCGCCCGCCGCGGCTTCCCGCTCCCTTCCCGGCCCCCGCCCCCCGCGGCTGCTCCCCGCGCTCCCCCTGCCAAGCTGTCTCTCTTCCCTCCGCTCTCCCCCCGACGCCCCCCTGCCTCCGCAGCCGGTGGGAGGGACTGGGACTTCCTGAGGTCTCAGGGATGGGGCCGGGGGCCCGCCGGCTGCAGCCGGCCCAGCCCCAGCGGAGGGGGCTCTGGCTGTGTCCCCTGGCCTGGGGGAGGGGGCCGCCACCTGGGTGGGAAGGGGGCTACTGAGGGAGAGGCTGGGGGTGTGTGTGTGTGTGACATCTAGACAGAGGGTTGAGCTCCTGATACCTTTCTTTTCTCAGGGCCTGTGGGGGCCTCTTGCCCGGCTTCCTGTGTTCCCACCTCCTAGCTAACTTGAGTCCCCGCTGCCGCCTGGCTTCATTGGGCCCCCACAGCCTGTGTTCTTTTGGGCCCGGCCACCTGGTTCACCCTGAGACCCTGCTGCCTGCCGCCTTTTGTTCCTCCCGCCTGCGTTCCACAGGTCTCTGTCGCCAGGCTTGATGGGATTGCCCTGCCTTCCTCCTGAGGTCCCGCTGCCAGCTGTTTGCTCCCCTGCCTGGTTCCCAGGGAGCCTCTCTCAGGCTCCCTTTAGGGTGGGGATTCAGGGTCCAAGCTACACCCGGAGTGGCAAGTGGTGAGGATGTCAACAGCGTTTCCAGTGGTTCCCTGGTTGGGGCCTGGCCAGAATCCATTCTGCCGGGACAGCCACGTGGTGTCCTTTCTGTCATGGGGGCGGGGGGGGGGGACGGGGGGGGAGGGGGGACGACGACGGGGAGGCGGGATCCAAGGACATTTTAGGATTCTTGTCCTCGGAGGTTACTTAGAGGAGGAGGGGAGTACCAGCGTGGCCAGTGCCATCCCCATCCCCACAGGGCCTGACAGTGATGACAGTGCTTTGGCTGGGGATGGAGGTTGAGGCCCCATCTCTTTCCCCTTCCTTCCCCTCCTGCAGCCAGGCCTCACATTCAGTGCCCTGTAGACAGTTGTGGGCATACAGCTTTGAAAAACAATTGACACGATTACAGATGCCCCCCCCTCCCTTTGGCCTCCCCCAGGCCTTGCCATGTTATTGTCTGTGTCCATGGGTTATGTATATATGCACATGTTCTTTGGTTAATCTCTTCCAGTCCCCCCCCAGTCCCCTTCCCTCTGAGCTCTGTTGGAAGGGGCCTGGGATCACACAGCCTGTAGCTAGGCTGAGAGCTGCTGCTGATTCTCATCCTAGAGAAGAGCCGGTGAGAAGGGGAGACATAGGGGTCTGGGGGTAAGCTGGTTTCTGGGGTTTTCTGCCTCCTGCTCCTACCAGTGCAACCATCTCTTCACTCCTCCTGCCTGGCCTGGAGGTGCCCTCACTCCCGGATGCTGGTGAATGTGGGGTTAGGGGCGGAAGTAGCCGCCTAGGTCAGCCGATCTTCATCCGGTGTGCTACAGCACACTGGTGTGCCAAAAATCACCTTCAGACATGCATGCAGTACCTGACTATTTAGTCCGAGGCACTGACGTTCCCCCTTAGATTGTCAAATTAAAAAACAAAACAAAACAAAACAAAAAGACAAAACAGCCAACACAACAATAGCCACCTGGTGTGAACGAATCAAAATTATACCTAATTTTTGTTGTTGGCAAAAGATACGTATTTTGGAGTTCTGCAGAACTTTTAGTCATTAGTTTTTGTGAGCCGTGAGGCGAAATCGCTGGCCTAGGGAATAATCAGTTATTTCTTTACTTTTTAGGGACCAATGAAGGGCTTCCCTTTTCCTTTCCTGCCTTAGGCCCCAGAATATAGAGTCACCACCATTCTGAGTGTGGATCTCTTGTGTTTCCCATGCCGGCTGTAGGGGTGAGCGAGGCTGGAGGTCACGGGGGCGGGGGGGGGGGGGGGGAGAGGAGCGCTCTGGAGGTGCAGTGGTATCTATGTGGAAGATCAACTGCTCTGAGTGTGTGATGGTGTCCATATGTGAGAACATCACTGTTCTGAGTAAGCGCATGTGAGAGCGTCTGTGTGTGTGTGTGTGTGTGTGTGTGACTGTGATGTGTGTGTGCACGCACACCCGCGTGTATGGGGCTGTGGCAGCGGGTGTCCATGTGGGAGGCCGTAATGTGTGGCCATGATGGTAGACTCCAAGTGCCAGGGTCTGCAAGAGGCTTTTTCGGGTGTGTCCCTAAAGCTCCGGCTGTGTGGACGTGGACGTGGGGACTTTGGGGGGGAGGTCTGCCAGGTGGTCGTGAGAGCCCGCGTGTGTGCCGGGACTCCGGGTGACGTGGGCACTGGATGCTGTCTGACCCCGAATCGCTGGGGTGTGTGCGCGCGAGCATGTGTGTGTGTGGGTACTCATGCCTGTGTTTACCCATCAGGAACAGATTGCTCTGGCTTCCCCACTGTGAGGAGGGGAGGAAGGGGGAGGAAGGGTGGCTCGCTTTTGCCCAGCAGACCAGAAGCTTCCTCAGAATGTGCGCAGTGTACGTGCGTGGTATGGGGGCAGGGAGGACAGGACACCGTAACACGAAGGCAGTCAAAGTTTCTGTCCGTCCCCCTAACCCCCCATATTCAGTTCTTTTTGTTACAAACCAATGCTTCACGTGCACTGCCTCTCTAGCCCTCTGTGTGTGTGTGTGTGTGTGTGTGTGTGTATACACACAATCTTACAAACATAGCCTTCTGTGTATGTATTGGAGTATATGTCTGCACCATAGCAGCGATGGGGCTAGGGGTGTGGCGTAGTGGGAGAAGCTGAGGCAAATAGATCTGGAAAGCTTTTATGTCCATTCTCCTGTCTTCATGGAAGGCCCTCAGCCTCCATCCTGCCCCTGCCTCCTTTTCTCCGAGCCCTCTCCCTATCAGCTAAGAGACGTCTCATTCAGCCCCAGGGGGCCTGCCGTCGCCACCTTTCACGGAATTCTCCCAGTGTCTACCCTGCTGCGGCATTCTGTCCCTCCAACAGGAGCAGCCCCTACTTTCCACAGAATTAACCTGTCTGGTGTGCGGGCCTTTTCTTTGTTTCTTTCTTTCTTTCTTTCTTTTTTTAAAAAAAATATATTTTATTGATTTTGTACAGAGAGGAAGGGAGAGGGACAGAGAGTTAGAAACATCGATGAGAGAGAGTCATCGATTAGCTGCCTCTTGCACACCCCCCACTGGGGATATGCCCGCAACCAAAGCACATGCCCTTGACCAGAATCGAACCCGGGATCCTTCAGTCCCCAAGCCGACGCTCTACCCATTGAGCCAAACCGGTTTCGGCTGTGTGGGCCTTTTCTAGGTAGAGGGATCCTCCTCTTAGAAAAGGGAATCAGGACTGGCCTGAGGGGATGGGGGATTTGGTGCTTGTACCATCAGGTTCTGGGATGCTGTCCAGAACTCATGTGCCCAGAAGGAAGATAGGAACTTACCTGTCTCTATCTGCCCCCCTGCTTCAGAGGCAGGACCAGGTGACTTTTTAAATATATTTTTATTGATTTCAGAGAGTAAGGGAGAGGGAGAGAGAGATAGAAACATCAATGATGAGAATCACTGATCGGCTGCCTCCTGCACGCCCCCTACTGGGGATCGAGCCCACAACCTGGACATGTGCCCTGACCAGGAATCGAACCATGACCTCCTGGTTCATAATTGGATGCTCAACCACTGAGCCACACCAGCCTGGCTGGACCAGTTGACTTTTGAGGGGAAAAGCCCAGACCTTTTGCACCCAGAGGGCTGCACAAGCACAGGCCTACACAGATGTGCATCTGCAAGCCCATGCCCCGGTGGCCAGGCAGCTCCCATCTGGAGCGGAGCTCCAGAGGCGGGCACAGGCTGGTGGGATTTGGATTCCTGCCTCTTCAGCGTACCTCCCGGCTGCCCATCCAGGCTCGTCATGGGAGGGCCCCAGGTTTCTCCCACAACCCCCCCCCCACACACACACGTGCAGCAGGGCACGCACATGCTGATCTCAGGGTCCCCATGGTGCAAGAGGCTGGGGGTGGGGGTGGGGGTTGAGCACTCAGAGTCCAGGCTGCTGCCAAAATCCATCGGAATCTTGTCCCCCCCAGGCCCTCATCTCTGGCTGCGGAGGTCACAACAGCAGGTGCGGATACTCCTTCCCCCCCTCCGGCTCACTCACATCGGGCTGTCTCCTTTTCCACAACCTCAGCCAAGGGCTCGAGCTGGGGGACCACTCCCCCTGCCTCTCTCCTGGCCCCCCCCTCCCACTGGTGCTCAGCTTCTCCTGCCTCCTTCTATGGGGAGGCGGGGGAGGCTATGTTTGGGTGGGATCTTTTCCCCTGAGCACTGGGGTTTGCCCCCGGTATGTGTGGGGTTGTGGTAGCCCAGGAAGAGATAAGGCATGAATCTTGAACCCAGACATGGCTTTTTGTCCTATGCTGCTTGGGGTGGGGATACTGAGAGCGGAGAGGAAGGCCGGGTTTGAATTCAGAGCAAAAGGCGAAAGAGCCAGAGACAAGAGACTCAGACGGGAGGGGGCGACGCCACAGGGAGTGGGAGCCTACCCCATGGCCAGCAGGCCCGGCCCAGAAGCTGGCCCCTGACCCGGTCCGCCCCCTCCCCGGTGGGGGGCCTGCAGCCAGCTGCCAGGGGCCAGGCCTCCCTCCATGGCCTCACCCCCCGCCCCCAGCCTCTGGACAACTCAGGCCTCTGCCCCCGCCCCCACCGCCCACACTGTCCAGGCTGCCTAGGCCTGGTGGGATCTGGGGGCCTCCTGGCCTCAGCCCCTCCTCCCGCTCCTGGAACTTCCCGCCAGCCAGGACTGTCTCTCCCAGGCTCCCCTTCCGCCAGCACTACTCCTCCCTGCCCATCACATCCTTGTCCTCGGTCTCTGCCCCTGCCCTGCCTCTCATTTTCTCTCCATCTCCAAGTGTCTCCCTCTTCCTCACTCCTCTCTCATTCCTCTTTAGGTCCGAGGCCTCTAGAAAACCTCTGGCCTTTGGATTAGTTCGTGCTGCGTCCTGTCCTAAGCTCTTGCCTCACTCAGGACAGGGCCTCCAGGACTGCTGTGGGTGGAGGCCAGGCCAGTCAACTTCCTTGGATCTCAATTTCTTGGAGGTACCACATGGGGCCTCCCTGCTCATTTACTGTCCAGGAAGATTGAGCCGATCCGACCATCCGCACACCCACACCACCAGACTCCTGGAAGCTCCGAACACAGTTTGTGGCACATACACACACACACACACACACACACACACAGTTAGAGCTGGGCCAGTGGCACTAGGTACTTCCCATGTTGGGTTTGTATCATCTGACCTGCCTGCTTCTGCAGGGATGAACAGGGGCTTTCCAAAACTCATCCTTCCCCTTCCTCAGGGTCTGCCTTCGGCTGGGTAGGGGCTGAGGGGGGCGCAGGGCAACTGGGACCTTGCTGGGCCTGGCAATGCTAGAGTAGAAAGGTAGGAGCTGGGAGAGGCAGCTGGGGCTTGGAGGAAGTTGTGGGAGATGCCGCAAATTAAAAATACTCAATGGAGGTGACAGGCCCCTGTGTGAGGAGGAAGGAAACCCTGTAGGGTGTGGTCTAACCAGCGGCACAACCCCTGGAGAAGGATCCTTATAGTTTGAAGATATATTTTTTGAGACATGAGGGAGGGGATGACTTGCTCCTTGCCTAGGAACCTTCCAGCCTGGGAGTATAAAGCCGCTAAGCTCCCAAATACTGGGGCACTTGGTTATCTCTGGCCAGAGACCACCCCAAACACTGCTAATGGCAAGAGGGGTCTGGGACCCTGGATCCTTCACCAGACTCAGACCTTAGGTCACCGAGGTTCCTGGTCTGGAGTCTGTCATTGTATCTGTCATTGTCACTGCTGGTGACTGTCAGCCTCCACAGTGCAGGCTATTACGGAGTCTTATTAACATCCCTGTAGCACTGTGAATGTCACCATCATTGTTGTGCTGTGTGACTGTCAGTCTCATTGCATTTTTTATTTTGAGATTCCTGTCACTCCTTGTATCAGTTGGTGTCATTGTATGTGACTGTCACTGCATCATTGCCATTGTGGTGACTGTCAACACCTGTGTGTCATTGTCAACTAGGTAACTGTGTTATTTATACTGGGTGTTGTTATTAATGTGTAATGGTGTCTTTGTGTCACACTGGGACAGTGGCAGTAAGTTCGGGGCCCAGAATATCTCTCTCTCTCTCTCTTTCTCTCTTCTTTAAAAATCCTCACCAGAGGATATTTTCCCATTGATTTTTAGAGAGAGTGGGAGAGAGAGGGAAAGACAGAGAGAAATATTGATATGAGAGAAACACATCGATTGGTTGCCTCCTACATGCACCCCAACTAGAACCCAGGCCAGGGAGAAAGGGGCAACGGAGGCATGTGCCCTTGACCGGAATTGATCCCGGGATCATTTGGTCCGCAGGCTGACGCTCTATCCACTGAGCCAAACTGGCTAAGGCCCAGGATTTGACTCCTGATGTGTCACTTGTGTGTGTGTAAAACGATGACCCTGGGTTTCTCTGCCAGGAGAAGTGCTGGGCTCCTTGTGCTGACAAGGGGTTTGGGCTGCTGGCACTAGGCTCCTTTCTTGCTACTGGAGCGCCCTCTGTTCTCATCGTGGGGCTGGAGGCCTGGCTGGCCGCTGAAGTGGTCTATAGGGAGCCTTGGGTCAGTTTGCATGGCTCTTATCTGGGGCTTTGTGGGATTTATCCTCCGGATCTATCCCAGAGCCATGGGTGTGGACTTGGAAAATTCCTGGGAAAGGTGCTCTTTGGCCTGGGATGGGTGGCCTGAGGTGAGCTAGGGCAGAGTGCCTGGATGCCTCTGGCCTCAGCTTCCCTACCTGGGAATGGGCCCAGGGGGGACTTTCTGAGGGACGAAAGGGCACATGCCTCCGTTGGGTGTGGAGAGGTGTTCTAGGGTGGCACAGGGACCCTGCCCGTGTCTCTGTCATCTCTCTTGGTCTGTCCTTCTGCCCTTGAATCTCTGCCCATCTTCTATTCCCTTCATCTCTCATTCTAAGTCTTTCCTTCCGTTTCTCCCTGTTTTGGTCCCTTCTCGTCCCTCAGGGTCTCTGCCCACGTCTTTCCTTCTCTCCCTGCATCAGTGTCCCCCCCTCCCTTTTCCGGGGACCCCAACCTTGCAGTGTCTGCCTTGATATCCCATCCCCCACCCTCTGCAGTGCGCGCTCTCAGCAGCGCCCGTCTCCCATGGCTGCAGCCCCGTTGGCCCAGGGCCCGGCCCTTACAGTAACTCATCGGGCTGATGGAGACGACTTTGATGAAGAAGCCACCCCTCCCCCTGCGGGGATCCAAGTGTGTGTGTGTGTGTGTGTGTGTGTGTGTGTGTGTTTGCTTGTATGCATGACACCCATGCTGGGCCCTCTGTTCCCCCCTCCCCCCACTCTTCCCCCAAAACTGGGACCAGGAAGGAGCGAGGAGCAGAGGGCCACCCGGTCCCTCTCCTCCCACCCTGTGATCTAATCTCCATCCACTTCGCCTGCCCAGCTGCCTCCCCGTGCCAAGGCTCCTGCTCCATGTGGTGGGCAGTGGGGGGCACTGAGGTGGAGCATTTTCCCGGCTGTGAGGAGAAAGACGGGCAGATGGCAGAGATGGCAGGGGTGAGACTGAGGGCTACCTGCAAGGGTGGAGGTGGGGAACCGGCTCTTGTCTCTCTTTCTCTAGCACCACCTATGAATTCTGACCGTTTGGGGTTTGTTTTCCTGGCCTCCCTAACTTGCTGACTGTGACTTTGGCCACCATCTCCTGGACCTGAGGAGTAACTGAAGATGGGGGAGTGGCTGCGGGTCAGGAGCCAGGCCAAGTGGTAGCTGAGGGACAGCCAAGGCCACATGGGGCCTGTGCCAGGGAGGGGCAGTCAGAGCACCTATGGCTGTGGCTGGAGCGAAAGCAGGGCAGATGGGGGGCTGGCCTGGTGAAGGGCAAGTGTAGCAACAGGCAGGCAGGCAGGCGCCCTCTCCCATTAAGGAGCCCCACCCACTGGTGCAGGCTCACACCCACGTTTGTCTCCTCCCGCGTCAGCTGTCTGCAGTGCCTCTGGCAGTATTTCTGACAGTGGCTCTGGCTGTACCTGGCAGTGTGTCCGACTGTGTGTCTGAGTGTCCTTGGCAGTGTTCTGAGCGGTGCGGATCCTGGCTGAGCATCTGGCTGTGTCTCTGGTTCTCTCTCTAGCTGTTTTTTTTTTCTGGGTGTTTGCCTGTTTGTCTCTATCGGTCTCTCTGGTGTTTCTCTGCTTGTGTGTCAGGCGGTTCCTCTGGCAGGGTTTCAGACAGCGTCTCCGGCTCTCTGGCTGTGTTGCCGGTGGTTTCTCCGCTTGTACTTCTTGCTCTTTCTCTAGGGCTCTGCTGGCTTGGGTCTGGCTGAGTCTTTGACCCTGTTCCTGGTGGGTCCCTTGGTTATGGATCAGCTGTTCTCTGGCTTTGTCAAATTCTGCCTCCCAGCCTCCCAGAATACCTCCAACTGTTGTGTGGAGTTGCTTCTTCAGGGTTCTATTTAGCTGCTGAGGGCAGTGTCTCTGGCCAGCGTCGATGCTGTGTGTCTGGCTGCACCTTTGATGGTGTCTGGTTGAGTGTCTGGCAGGATTCCTCTCCGGGTTTCTACGTCTGTCTAGTCCCCCTGCTCCTTAGTCTGGGTTGGGAGAATCACAGTTGGAGCATTTCTGCAGGAAATAGTCATTTCCCTCAGGTGTAAACGCTCTCAGGTGTAAGCGTTGGCTGGGGCGGGACAGCTGGACCCATTCCAGGAAGCAGGACAACAATCGGGGGGCCATTGGGTTCTTCCTGGATTCTGGGGACATGTCCTGAGTGTGCTTTATGTACCCACGGTGGGGGGGGGGGTGTCCACTCTGATGCACATGTGCTGGGCTGGAGGTCCCAGACTGCTGGGGCATGTGGCTAGGGTGAAGGAAGGGCCGAGAGCCCTAACAAGGACCTCTGTGTGAAAACCTCAGAGTTGTTGCACACTAAAGCAAAAGCCACATCAGACCTTGGTCACCCTGGACCCGTCTGCTCTGAACTTCCCAGGGCCAGTGGCAAGGCTCACTGCGGGGCAGAGCTGAGGGCTCCTGAGCATCCAGGTTTTGGGCTCTCTCCCCAGGAGCACAGCAAGGGACCTTCCATTCAAGGCAATTTGGGAGAAGTATAGACCTCCAGCTAAGTTAAAACATCACCCGTTCATTTTGCGACGTTTATAGCTAATTAGCCAACCTCACCAGTAAAGTTATTCTTATTTTTTTTTTTAAAGAAAAATGGTTCTATAACTCATCCGCAGTTGACTACATCCAGCAGCCAGCAGCCTTATTGAGCAGCAGGCTGCTGTAGGTTGCCTTCTACCATCTTAGCGAACCTTTGGGTACAGATGCCAATAACCTTTCTATTCCTTGAAAGAGGATCCTGAGCCCCATGAAGAAAGGGCATTTGGGATCAAGGTGCCTGGCTCTAGGACTGGGATTTCCTAGTCTTGCCAGAGAAGTGGGGGGATCCTAGGGGGTTCCTGCCTGGGCTGATGCTGCCCCTTCCTCCCCTCCCGCTACCCCTGTTTCTCCCGACAGATGGCTGTTCCTGTCCCGTGGGCCTGCTGTGCTGTGCTTGCTGCCGCTACTGCTGTTGTCTACACCCAGAGACACAGTCCTCAGGGTGAGTGCTGGCTTCCCGGGGTGAGGGGTGGGAGGAGTGTTCCCTGCCAACCCTCTCCCAGAGCGGAGGATGCACCTCCCTTGGCAGAGCTGTAGGCACTCACGTGAGAGCCACACACCGGCCCATGCTGGCATCATCACCCACGAGCACCCAGAAGGACGTGAGTTACATGACACTGATGTGCAGGGTGACCCACTCCTGATGGTGTATCATAGGCATGGTCCTCCAGTTCCTCCTGGGTGGTCTCATGTTGATGGTGTCTCTGGCTTGAGATGATCTGTCTCTCTCCCCACAAGGACGGACGTAGGGTACAGACAGGTGGGGTGGAAGTTGGGAGCAGCTAGCACCAAGGCCCCCCCCCCCCGTACGGTGTCTGGTGAAACGGAGTCTCCTGGGGCCTTTTGGGGCATGCAGCGGGAGGCACTGAGAGAGACAGCGGGCAAGGGAATTTGGAGACCAAGATGATAGATGGAGAACAAGAAGGGGGAATGGGCAGGGTGACAAGTGGGAGAGGCTGGCACACCGTTAGGGGACTGGTCAGTCAGCTGGAACAGAATGGCTGGAGGAGGCAGGTATTATTCAGGTGGCGCCATGGGCAGCCTTCTGCCCGCCTCCTCCCAGTGGCCAGTGGGAGCTGCTGGGAAACAGGCATCCTCTTCGCTTGAACACTGGCCCCTCTACTGCATCTGAGGCAGCACCTCAAAGAGCCACATCGGAACAGGGGCTGCCCTCGACAGTCCTCAAACAAGGCTCCAAGGAGAGGGAGCTCCCCTTTTGGAGGTGTTCTGCACCACCCGCCCCAACCCCAACAACAGGCTTGGGTAGAGTCAGAGAAGTTGGGGGCATCTCTGAGGCCCAGGCAGAGCTCTGCCACCCTCAAGGCTATGGGTTCAGGGAGGACAGAGGGTCAAGGCTACTGTGGTCTCTTCCCTGTGAGACCAACACTGAACGAGACCCAGTGAGCCCAGCCTGCCCCAGGGCTGCTCCCCAATAGGCAGGGACCCAGAGAGACCATTGCTGGTCCAGCCCATCGACCTCCTGCCTGCTCCGGGCCTGCAGTGGTCTCTACCCTTGGCCTGGTCCCTACCCTTTGTATAAAGCAGAGCCATGTGTGACCAAGGCCACCTCCCTGCACCCGTGTGGTAGGCTGTGTTTTCGTGTGGGTGAGACCATGTCCCTGTTCGTGTTTCTCTTTGTGGTTGCATCCTTGCGGGCTGAGCCTCGGTGTGACATTGTCTGAGTGTGTGTGACCCTGCCTTTCGAGGGACTGTGTCCTCGTGGTTGAGATAGCCTCTCTCTGTTTCTGTCCGTGTGCGTGTGCCCCTGTTAAACCGTTTCCCTGTGTGTGAGACCACGCCCCCACATGCTGTATATATCACTGTGTCTGTCGGTGATGGTGCCCTTCCTGGGTGTGCACATGACCTTGTGTCAGGCGTTACCATCCCCGAAGTGGACACGTCTCTGTGTGGCTTCGACCTTGTGGACTGTGGTCCTGCGCGCGCCTGTTCTTTGTGAAGATTGTCCTCGTCCCGTGTGTGTGGCGAAGTGAACTTGCTCAGGACGCCCAGGGAGACCGTTTCCGGCATGTGGTCCCCATGTGAGCCTGTGTGCGCAGGTGTGAGGGAGCCCTCGGCTCTGTCCCTCTGTGTTCTCTGCGTCCATGACCTCATCCTGTCTCTGTCTCTCATCCTGGCTTCTAACAACCTTTTCACAGCTGATTCCTTTGGAGCATTTGTCACCGCGTCGGGGCCAAGAACCTCATCCTCCCCCTGCTGCTTGATTTAATTTCTGAAATGGACAGCACATCGGTAGGGACACCCATGGGGGTGGGGGTGGGGGAGAGAGCTGTCCAGAGACAAAGGATTAAATCACTGCCATGTTTGGAGCATGTTTGGTTGCATGGCTGAGCGTATTGCCATTGTGGTGTGATTGTAGCAGTGTGGCACTGTGGGATTGTCATGTCACGTTGCCCCCCCTGCCTTTGCCTCTGCCTCTGCCTGTAGTTGTCTTCCGACATTGTCACTTTTCACTCCTGTCCTGTCCTGACGTCGTTGGGTTGTCATTGGGCCGTGCTTCCGTGTCCTCCGGGAGGCGGACAGGGTGCAGTGAGGAAGTGCTGTCCCACTGCCACTGTATGGGTTGTGCAGATGGGTTCCTGTTTCCTCATCTTATAGCTGTGCCTGCCCTCCCCCCCCCACCCCCACCCCCCCAGATTAAAGGGCCATCCTGGGTCCATGTTAGTTCTGAGCTGCTGCTGGTCAGTGTTGATGTGTTGCTGCTGAGACCGTGATGGCCACTCCCCCTCCCCATCGGTCAGTGTTCAGCCTTCTCCTCAGGCAGCTGGACGCAGAGTCTCTGCTGGGGGGTGGGGTGCAGAGAGAGGGGCTTGGCATGTTTCCTGGAAGCTCCAGGTTTTTGGAAGGGAGGATGGAAGGGGGCTCAATGGCTAGGGCTGGTGGATTGGCTGGGGGCTGGGGGGGGGGCTCTATGGCTTGAGCCTTGGACACTGGGCCTCTGGTCAGGGGGAGGCCCCCATTCAGTCTCTAGTCCAGCCTCACAGCTGTGGCCTCCAAGGCCCCCAGCCGCCGCCCTTCCGCCCCGTTCATCCTCTGCTCGGCTGGTCCCAGGCCCCACAGACGAATGGTCAGGGCTGGCTGGGTTTCCTGCTTCCTTCTCCTCCGACAGGGGCGGACGGGAGGCTCAGAGAGGGGCAAGACAGAGACGAGCAGCGGGGGGAGAGACCTGGAGCTATGGAGAGACCCCAGCACAGGGAGGCCCGACAGAGGCAACAAACGGGGACAGATGTCCCAGCAGCACAGAGAAAAGCCGGACGGGGAGGGGGCTGCAACGGAGGGAAGGAGGGAAGGGGTGGCTGGTGACATAGGGGGATTCCTGCCCCCTGCGGTCCTGGTGGTGTTAACAAGTCTAATTAAGAGGCCACTGGCCCAACTTAATTGGCTCGTTAACAGGAGCTGCCTCTGAAAATTTCCTAACTCAGTGGGGTGGCTCTCTGAGGGGAGACTTGAGCGAGTGTTAACGAGGGATCCCGCAGCCCCCCCACCCGGACTCCTCCCCTTTCCCCCCTTCTTCTTACCCTCACTCCACAGAGCTGGCTGAGACCAGGGAAGCATCTGTCCTTCCAGACTTGGGGGGCAGGCAGGATGCAGAGAGTAGATTTGCATCTCCCGGCTCTCGGTGCCTGTTTTCTCTGCTGGTGTCTGTGGATGGGTGTCTGGGACTTCTCTGTCCCACATGCTCCCCCCACCTAGCGCAGCCTCTCGACAGGTGCTCCCTCCCGCCCTTCCACTCCAGTCTCCTGGGCTCTGTCCATCACGCCTGGGTTGCTGAGGCCAGGGCTGGGGTTTGCTTTTGGCTCTGACAGGCCCCTCCTGGGGGCAGGAGAGGAATGGTCAGAGAGCTCCCTCAGCCCCAGCACTCCCCCACCCCCCACCCAAGCAGTTCCTGCCTCATGAAGTTGACAGCTGCCAGGAGTTCCCTAGGGCTCCTATCCTCCACCCAGCCCATTCTCCCTTCTCCTGCTGCCCAAGCCCTGGATGTCTGCTTGGGGGCGGGGAGGTGGGGCCTGTCAGGAAGGCCAGAGGGGGAGAGAGAGAGAAAGGCAAGACAGAAAGAGATAAGGATGGGGAAGAGAAACAGATGGGGAAAGACAGAGAAAGGAGTCCAGGAATGGGGCCCCTCAGCTCCAGCTTGCCTGGGTAGCAGATGTCAGTGACTGGGGCTGGGCCTGTTGGTGGTAAGAGGGTTAGGGTCATGGGGTCAGGACATTTTTTTTTTTTAAAAGACCTAGGGACTAGAGGTGGACTGGGTTTTCACGGAGTTCTAAAATACTTCCCAGGACTCTATACAATTTTAATCTCAATCTCTCTCTCTCTCTCTCTCTGTCTCTTATATACACAGAGACAAAAATCACCCATTCATACAGTTTTGGAGACACTCACGTACCTGTGCACTTGCACAGCCTTGGAGACACTCTGCACACTCCTCATCTCCCCTAGACACTCATACCGTCAGACCCAGAGCGTCTTGGCCTGGACTCCTCACGCGTGCACATTCACAGGCTCTCCTCCGGGCACGGCTGTGACCTGTTCCTTCTGCTCTGTGTCCTCCCCACCCCCACAGAGGCACCCCACGTGCAGTACGAGCGCCTGGGCTCAGACGTGACTCTGCCATGTGGGACAGCCAACTGGGACGCAGCTGTGATGTGGCAGGTAAACGGGACGGACCTGGCCCCTGACCTGCTCAATGGCTCTCAGCTCGTGCTCCGTGGCCTGGAACTGGGCCACAGCGGCCTCTACGCCTGCTTCCACCGTGACTCCTGGCACCCACGCTACCAAGTCCTTCTCCATGTGGGCTGTAAGTATTGCTCCCGACCCCTCACCCGATCTCCTGCTTCACTCAGAGGGGTTGTCAGTGAGGCCCAGACCCTTGGCGTAGATCAAGGCCCCTTCCTGTTGGAGAGGGGAGGAGGGCTGCCACATCCTGGCCCTGGCCCTCTGATTCCATCCCAGCCTGTTCTTCTGACCTCTGAGCCAAGGCTTGCCCACTGAGTCCGGACCCCTGGCTATTTTGCACATGTATCTCCCCCTCCCCCACGAAACCCAGAAGTCTTTGAGATCCTGAAATCCTGTAACTATATCAAGATGGGTAGAGGAGGGCTGGTAGGTCATGGCCCATTTGGGGCCTGGTGGGGAGTAACCACGGGGTCACAGCTCAGAGCGGGAGCAGTCACATTCCACTGTATGCTCTCAGGGGATGGCCATGAGAGCCTTACAGAGGAAAATAGGGCCTGGGGTTCTATAGGTATAGTTATGGGCACTAGGGGGAGGCGCAGGAAAGGAGTGGAGGTGGGGACAAGAGAGCAGAGCAAGAGGAATCAAGACAACTGGCCAGTACCAATCGCTGCAACAAAGACACGGCAGGAGGGTCCATTGGAGCAGAGGAGAGTAGGTTCCGTTTGGACAGTGTCTCTTGGTTTGCTTAGACTCAGCTCCCAGGATGAGAACTCATATGCCAGTTGTTTATTTGTCAGGTGACGGAAACACCTTAGGGGAATGGGAAAATGATAGGAAGTTGTTAGTCACTAAAACGTTACCAGCCACTAACTTAAGTCTGGGCTGCTGGAGCTTAATCCACTGGGGGAACTCCGGCCGCCCAGGCAGAACGTGAGCCTCGGAGGTCTCCTGCCGGAGGGCTGAGGGAGCTCGGGTGCTAACACGCCAACTCCTGCCCATCCTCGGTGGGGGGTTGTTCTGGGGTGGGGCGGGGACGCTGTTCATTCTCCAGCACTTTTGGCTGGTGCATCCGCAGGCAATGCAGGCTTTGGCGGCCAAAGAAAGCTCTTAAGGCAACTAACTGCAGAAGCACCGCATATGGGTGAGGGGTCTGTGGCATCATCCATCTCTGCTGTGGACACATTTGATGGGGTCCTTGGGCGACAACCAGGAGTTGGTGGCTGGTCGCCAGTGAACCTAATGGTCTGGGATTCAAGGGAGAGATCTGCGCTGGAGACGGGAATTTAGGGAGTTGTCAGCACTCAGGCCATGGGAGGGATGAGATGGCCAAGGGAGAGGTGGTGGGATGTGGAGAGAAGAGAATGAACCCCGAAGACGATCACGGTACAAGGTGCTGATGGAGAGAAGTGAGCCACCAAGAGAGGAGGAGCCAGCAGGAAAGTAGAGGGAAGTCCCGGTGAGTAGGGTTTCGCAGAAGACTTTGGAGAAGTCGGAAGGGTGAATTTATCAGTGTTGCCGAGGGTCAGCATCCAGATCCCAACTCGAGGCTCTCATGGACAGAATAACTATGCAGAAACAGCTTTATTTATTTTCTCCTTGAGCCAACGATTCAAGCTTCTCTGGCCTCGTGCCAATGGATGATGACCCCCACACCCCCCCCACCCCTGTCTGAAGATAGTGTCTTTACTCTCCCGGGCAGCTCCTGAGGGGCGGAGATGCTTGAGGGTCCTGGGAGCAGACCCTGGCCCCCTGTCAGGAGATTGGTGTGGAAAACCACGGGGAACGTTAGACTGAAGGGCTGCTCCAGGTCCTCCACTAAAACACGGGCTCACCAGTAGGGCTAGAGGAAGGTGGAATATGTTTCGGTGGGGGTGTTCCTTTCCTCACAAAAGCCTTTGTTGGATATGTTTAAACTCTAGAGACGGCTTTCCTAACCACACAGCTTAGTTGCAAGCCAGGGGTGGAGTGACCCCTGTTGTCCAGATCTAGAAATGCAGGGCCAGCCTAGAGGAGCCTCCCACCACCTACCCAAGTGGAGAATTCAGCCTCCCCCCGTCCCTGCCCCCGCATCCCTGCCCCCAGCGCCTTGCTGGAGGTTGGGGTGGGGAGGTTGCATGTACTGAGTGTGAAGCAAGAAGGATGAGGCCAGCTTGGCATTGCCATTCACACTCCTGACTTCTCAGTTGGTTTCCCATAAGTCTTCATTCAGGACGGGCAAGGCTGGCACTCACGGCTGGGCCTTGGGGACACGGGGCCACCATGCCTGCTGACTTGGTCTTCTTTGAAAGGATTGGTCTAGAAGTCATTACTCGAGTCCGTACACACAGGACATGCCCACAGCTGCCCTGTTGTGCTCAGAGCCCAGACCTTTCGCATACAGTCCTGACCACTCCCAGGCCCCGCCTGTCGGAGAACAGCTGGCCATGAATTGGCTGTGGCATTAGTAACAGGTACTTATCTCCCATTGCCTTATTTCCTTCTCAAGAGCTGGCCAGAGGAATAGGGGACATTAATCATGATTGTCTCAGTCACTTTCTATTAGTAACAAGAGACTGGGTTTGGCAACACTCAATATCAAATTATCCTTCTTGCCAGCACTCAGAGAACAGGACAAATTTTACCCCTGATTTGTGAGTCGTTCAAAACAAAAATTATTTAATGTTTATCCTAAACATACATGATTTTTTTAAGTCTCTATTTCCATAGTGAACCTGATCATAAAAATATTTTGTTGAGTCCTGGCCAGTTTTGCTCAGTGTCTAGAGCATTGGCCCATGGACTGAAGGGTCCCGGGTTCAATTTCAGTCAAGGGCATGTACCTCGGTCGCAGGCTCGATCCCCTGCCCGGCTGGGGCACGTGGGAAAGGCAGCCAATTGATGTGTCTCTCTCACATCAATGTTTCTCTCTGTGCCTCTCCCCAGCCTCCCTCCCTTCCATTTTCTTAAAAATCAATGGAAAAATATCCTTGAGTGAGGCTTAAAGAAAACAATAAAATAAAATATTCTGTTGAAAGTCCTCTAAATCAGACTGATCCATGGATTGCTTTCTCTTGATCCACCTTCCTGCCCTCAGGTGGATCCCCACAAACAGCCCCGAGGAGTCTCCTGCCCAGAACGATGAAGGCCCCTCCCCCTTCTCCCCCTACTAGTAAATAGGATCACAGGGTTCCCTTTTAGTCTTTTGTTTACCAGACACAGCTGATGCAGTGTCATTCTGTTTTTAAGCTAAAACAAATCAAAGCTTAATTCGCCAACTTTAAATTGGACAGTTCCTTATCCAGTTTTTTAACATTTGTGTTTGATTGGTCAGGATAGAAGCTCCCGACCCCCTGGTTCAGCCTTGCTTTGCCCTCAGCCCTGTTGGCTGGGAAGGGAAGAGCAGCTTTGGGAGGTGGGGGTGGGGGTGGGGAGGGGGGAGCATTTGGGAGTCCAGAAGTTGGGGTGTATCAAGGGATGCCACAAGATGAGGTTGGGACAGGCCATGGCCCTTGAGGAGTGTGGGCAGGGCCTGGGCAGGGCTGGAGCTGGAAGGGTCCTGCCCTGCCCTGCCCTATGCAGCCTGATCTGGGCTGGCCAGGGCTCTGGGCCGCCTGCCCCTCCTCCTCTCCGGGCCTCGGGCAGGCCTCGTGCATGCCGGGGGCTCCAGCCCAGGCGGGCTGGCGAGATGAGAGGAAAAACATGCGGTTTGGTGGGCTGGACATGGAAAAACAAGCCAATTAGGAGGAAAACAAACAAAGCCCGGGCCAGCGAGGGCACACGCACACACGCGCGCGCACACACGCGCACACGCGCACGCACGCACGCGGAGCCCCGCGTGGGACCCGGGGACACGCTGCCACTTGGACAGCATCGCTTGGGCATCTCAGGAGTCCCCGCAGGAGGCAGCCCAGGATGCCTGGGCATCAGGAACACGCCTCAGCTCATCAGATACGTGTGCATGTGAGCTCTTCCCAGCACGCTCTCACACAGTGCTCAGCTCATACATGTGCACACACTTAGAGCTCTGGGCACCTTCCCACACCCAGTTTGAAAGACAGACTCGGGCTTAAACTCCATCTTGCAGGCAGTGTCTCAGGTATGCAGTCTTGCTGTCACTGTGCTCCAGACCCGGCGGCACATTGACACACGCACTTGCAGGCCGCCCCCTGCACCGCCTTACACACACACACACACACACACACACACACACACACGGCAGTCTCAGCCTCGAGCAGCCTTTCCCTGAGTCCCACACGCAGCCAATCACACAGTTCCACGACTGCCCAGCGCCTCCGTCACACACACGAGGCCTCTCCAGAGTTGCACACGCAGCCTCCCGGCTGCACCGTCTTGAAAAGCTGCACTCGCAGCAGGCCTCCTGCTCGCACACTGTCCCACAGCCTCACACTGGTCTCTCGCAGCACCCCCACCTCCGCCCACCCGGCCCCTCAGCTGGGCTCCAGCTGCAGCAAGTCACTCCTTTTCTTCCTTTTCTTTGTTTTTCTTTCCTCCTTTTCCCTCTGAGAAACCTGGTCCCTGTCAGGAAACCCAAGCCCTTCCCTACTCAGGGCCCAGGGCCAGGCAGGAATAGCCAGATGACAGACAAAGCCCTGCCTGGCCCCCCCAGCCCTCCTCCATGACCTGCCTGCCCGGTTAGAGAGGGGGAAACTTGTGTGAGGGGGAGGCTGGTTTGAGGGGGGACCATGGTCTGAGGAGTGGACCAGGCCGGTCGGTGGGGAGGCTGGCCGGGGGAGGGGGCCTGGGAGGCCAGTGCCATGGCCCGCTCTGCCCTCCGGAGCCAGTCCCAGGCGGCAGGGAGCTGACGCTGCAGGCTTCAGTCCCCACCCCACCCCCACCCCAGCGCCCTTCTCCTTTGAAGCTGGGGGTGGGGGGGGGTGGCGGCAGAAGGGAGGAGTGGAAGCTTTTCAGCCGACCTCGGAATGTCCTTTCCTCCTGGGGTGGCTGCCAACTCCGGCCTGGCCCACAGGCCCCCACAAGGCACTTCCTGTGTCCTTGGCCGCCCACCCCACCCCCACCCCACGCCTCCGTGCCCCTGGGCAGATAGGGAAGGGATAGGAGAGGCACACAGTAGGAACATGGAACAGACATGAGATGGACACAGGGCCAGGAAGTCTTCCCGGGGAGGCCGGCAGCAGCGAGCAGAATGCAGGTTGCCCCTCGTGGGGGCTCAGCCGGCTTTCCCTCGCGGGCCTGGGGCGTGCAGCTGCCTGTGCCCACAGCATTGCCTGCTCCACCTGCGACACCGAAGCTTCCCTGACGCCTCCCGGAGCCCCTCACCTCTCCTGCTGCAAAGCCAGATGGGGCGCTGGGCGGGGGGGGGGGGGGGTCAGCACAAATACATGCGTACATACTCACACATGCCGGGCATGTATGCACACACAGTCACACTGAGTCACTCCCAGTCACGTGCGCCCTGTGGAACGAAAGCCCACAGTTCCCCATGTGTCACCACGGCCACTCAGCAAGCACAGACACGCACTCCCCTTCCCGGTGCCCAGCTTGTTGGACCGCCCCCTCCTGTTTCCTGTCCACCTGTCAGGCAGGGGCGGGGAGGGCGGGAGGGGGCACGGCGGGGAGGTGTCAGTGTCCCGGAGCCGCTGAGGACATTCCTTGCCTGGGTCAGATCACAGAAGCTGCCTCCTTCCAGGAACCTGAGCCGGCTGTCCTCACGCCTCGCCCAGTGCCTGAGGGCGGGACAGCTGGGCTGAGTGCTCATGGAGCAGAGTGCGGTTAGACGGCAGAGAAGACCGGTGGCCATGTCGGTGGTGTCCTCAGCCGGGGGTACAGTCCCCGCTGTGACCTGCTGTGTGACCCCAGGCAGGTCCCTCTCCCTCTCTGGGCCTCCCCATTCCGAAGTAAAGACAGCTGCTGACCACGTAAAGGCTTCTTTAAAGGGTCTGACGGAGAAGCCAGGGCGGGGGCTGGCCTGAGGTCCCCACCGAGGGAACAGCAGCTTCCTCTCCATAGGCAAATGCACACGTGCAATCATACGTGGGCACACTGAGAGCCATGCACATAGGTGCTCCTACATGTGTACATCCCTCCGCAGGCCACTCGTTCGCGTCATACATGTAACACATAAGCGCAGGCATGTACAGATCCACACGTGGGCAGCCACCCAATGCTGTTGTTCCTGTGGAACCTCCAGGCCTGCCCTCATGTTTCTCATTCTCTTCTGAGAGGAAGCCCGGGGTGTCCAATCCGGGGAGTGCACCCTGGTCTCCCCCCGGCCTCTGCCCCACAGTTTGGGGACGGACTCCGTGTGGCAGGAGATGGGGCTGGTCTGATTCCCCCAGACATCACCTCCACCCTGTGATTGATGAGCTGAGGCCCGCGGCCCCCCTGCTCCCCACGGTTCCCGCCTCCACGGAGCAGGTGGGGGGTGCTCGCGCTCCTCACAGCCCTTGTTTTTCTTTAATTAAACATCTGGCTCTCTGTGGCCTGGGAAGCCTCAGAACCTCGCTGACAGTCCCCCCGCCCCAACCTCTGGCATTGCTGATGGGCTGGAGGCGGAGAGCTGGGGCTCTGGGGCCCACCTGTCCCCATCCTGGTCCAGGGGACGGGGACGCGGGGGGGCGGGGGGAGGGCTCCACGCATGCCCTGACCATGCTGTCTTCACCCCAGTGCCGCCGCGGGAGCCCGTGCTCAGCTGCCGCTCCAACACGTACCCCAAGGGCTTCTACTGCAGCTGGCACCTGCCCGTCCCCACCTACATCCCCAACACCTTCAACGTGACTGTGATGTGAGTAGACACGCCTGCGACCCGGCGACAGCCCTGACCTCTGACCTCTCCCCACCCCCCCCCGCCCCACCTGACCCTTGGTGTTGGTAACGGCGCCTGGGCCTCCCCCCTCCCCAGGCACGGCTCCAAGGTTATGGTCTGTGAGAAGGACCCGGCCCTCAAGAACCGCTGCCACATCCGCTACCTGCACCTGTTCTCCACCATCAAGTACAAGGTCTCCATAAGCGTCAGCAACGCCCTGGGCCACAACGCCACCGCCGTCACCTTCGACGAGTTCACCATCGGTACGTGGGAAGGGGGGGTGCCTGCTGCCCGCTACAGTGGGAGCGTGTGAGTAGGCATGTGCCAGAGGTACATATGAACATTGGTGGGATGCCCACATGTGCGCACAGGTCTGTATGGTAGACACACACACACGTGTGCATATATGCGTGGCATGTGTATATACCTATAGACATCGAGTGAGTGTCCGGTACCTGCAGGGGCCGAGAGACCTCTCCAAAGCAACTCTTCCCATCATCTCTCTGGCTCCCACAGCATCCAGGAGGGGGAAGTGGGGGGGGGGCTGGGCCAGACCCTTGTGCAGCTGCAGCCTCCACCCCCCCCCCCACGCACACACTAATAGCTTCCTTACGGCCTGTGATGAATGAGGTGTCAGAACAGGAGACAGGAGTGGGACAGATACTGCACTCTCCCCAACCCCCATCCCAGCCAGACCCTCTGCCTATCTCTGCTCCATCCCGGGCAGACCTCTCGCCTTCTCTTACCGCTAGCCAGACCCAGCCAGGCCCTCTGCTTGCCTCCCCACCCCATGGTTGGGTCCCCAGGCAGACCGTTTCTACGTGAGCTGGGCCCTTCTATGCTCCCAATCACATCCTCAGCCTACCTCCAACCCAGATCTGCACACCTGTGGACTCTCTCTCAACCTTGTCCCCTCAGAGCACCTTCAAGCCCAGGCTCTTGTCAGGGAGGCCGTGCCTCAGCTTGGAAAAGGAAACGTTGGAAATCCAGGCTTTTGAGGGGGCGTGTATGATGCCAGTGCAGGAGGGGGTGATCCAGGTGACGGCGGGGGTGCTGGCAGAACCACCATATAGGCTTCGGAATGGGGATACAGGTCATCATCAGGATGGGTGGGGATGATGGCATGAAATTCGGGATGTTGACCTCATGAGCCAGTGACAGTGACTAGAGTGACAGTCGCGTGAGGTGAAAGGAATGAACTGGCTATTAGTGGTGTTGCCAGACTTAACGGAGAAGAGGGAGGGCAACCGAGATGACGATGACAGTGGTTGGTGACGTGAGATGGCGGACATGGCGGCCATATAGGATCCGTGTGGTAACAAAGCTATGTCTCCCGAACAGTGAAGCCGGATCCTCCAGAAAACGTGGTCGCCCGGCCGGTGCCCAACAACCCTCGCCGGCTGGAGGTGACATGGCAGACGCCCTCCACCTGGCCCGACCCTGAGTCCTTCCCCCTCAAGTTCTTTCTGCGCTACCGGCCCCTCATCCAGGACCAGTGGCAGCACGTGAGTGCCTCCCCTGCCCCGCCCGGAACCCGAGTGCCTGTGTCCCCCCTGGTAACGGTCCGGTGTGAAGCCTGAGGGCAGCCAGAGGGGCTTTCTGAGGGGAGAAGCCTCCAGGCGGGCCTGGGAGGAGGGAATGGAGCTGAGGGAGGGGTCCTCTCTAAGGCCCTGAGGGTTCCTGGTGGCTCCAGTGAGATGGGAACACGTCCGTCCGTCCATCTTTGTGGCTCCCTCGGGTTGTAGGGAGAGATGCCGGAAGGGAGATGGCAGGCAGCTTCCTGACTTCTGGCTCTCGGCCCTAATCGGGCATCTCCCTCTTACCCTATGGCCCAGTCTCTGGGCCTGTGCTGGGCCAGGCGTCTGGGACAGTCCCGTCCTCAAGGACCCACGGATGGACTCAAAGGGTCAGAACTAGGCAGTGGAGTCAAGTGTGGTGCAGGGTGTGAGTTCAGGCCATGACTAGCGTCAGGACTCCAAAGTCAGATTTAGGGGTCAACGTTAAGGTTATGGGCCAGAAGGTGGCCTGGGCTGGGAACTAAGCCGTGGACAAGGGATAGTGTGGGGTCAGGCTGTGGTCTGGGATGTTAATCAAGCTACGATGGAGCGCTCTGGGGAGCGGACAGCGGGTTTGGGACATATTTGAGGTTCTTTCTCCTTGAGAGCCCGGGTTCCATAGGGTTGTGGGTGCTATGTTTGGCCCATGAGGTCCATGTGCTAGGACTGGGGCTGGGAGGGTGCCCCATGGGGGTCAACTTGTACCCCCACCACATCCACCAGGCTCCAGCCCCATCTCCTCGTGCCCCTGTCCCAGCTAGCCTTTAAAGTGCGTAATTCGATTCCAGGATGCCTGTCCCGGGTTGCAGGCCTGGCCCCCACAAAGGCTGCTCATGCGCTCACATGTTCCCTGACAGAGTCCGGAGTCCCTCCCGCCTGGCCGGCTGCCCGAGCCTAATGCATTGCTAATAACCTGGGTCTAGTTTCACAAGCCCCCCTCCCCGGCTAACGAGCTACAGGCAGCAGCCCCGCGCGCGTCGCGGCGCACACGCCTTGCAGTGGGCCTGGCATGCTGCCCACCGCACACACGGGAACATGCACACACACACACACACACGTGGTCCTCAGGAGGAACCATGCTGCATGCACGCACGTGACGAACACTTCAGCACCGTGCACCGGCTCGCACCACGGCCAGGGTCGACCCCACGCTGAGGTGGGCAGAGCAGCACGCGTGGGGCTCAGTGGCACGGATCTGCGTGGCCCGTGGCACGTGCTAGCCCTATTCCACGTCTCATTTGCCTTGCGGTTGGCCAGATGTATGGCTTTTTTTGAACTTGCGTTTTTTTCCTCTGAATAGGATCTTCTCTTCCGGATTCTTGATCTTAGAGAGAGGCAGGTGTATGTATAATTGGGGGGTGGAGTGGGTGGAGGGGAGAGCAGAGAAAAACATCACTTGGGTTTTCAGGAGGAAATGAGAGATGCAGTCCAGGAATCCATGGGTACCGTGAGGCCTGGCAGGGGCTGTCAGCCCATGGACAAGGGGGAGGCACATACTGGGACCCAGCTTGGGTTTCCCTTCCCAGTGTCTTCTGCTCTGGCCCTCACTGGGCAGGAAGGCCAGGAGCCTGGATGGAGGACTCAGGGGCGAGGCCAACGCCAGCCACTGGAATTCCTGCCAATTGAAGATCCATTCTCTTAAGGAGGTGGATTAAGGGATTAGCGACAACCTAGCAAGAAGGGCCCAGGCCTAGGAGCTGCGGCTGCTGCAGGGCATTGGGCTTCTGGGGCACATTCCTAGAGGGATGGTGCCCACCATGGGCCCACCAAGGGGTAATGTGATCTGCTCCCCATGCTCTCCCTTTGGGGAAAGGCAGATGCAGAGGTCTGGGAGACAGTCGAAGGAGGGACTTGGGGGCTGAGTCCGGTTAAGAAGAAGGAGGAGCTGAAGGAGTTGGGGCTGCTCGGCCAGAGGGAGTCTTTGCAGAGCCAAAGGGGACTGGGGACCAGAGATGGAACTGGGGCCCAACTCCAGGAGAGGAGGGTCTGGGGGGCCCCCTATCTTCCAGAGCTGGGCGTAGGGTTTACTAAGCCCAGATCTGGGCTTTGACCCTGACCCTGACCTTTACCAGGGCCTCTTACCTCAGGGCCACAGGCTCAGAGGGAATAGGAGGGGCTTCCCACTTCACTTGGACTGAGCTGCACACACCCAGATACACATGCACACGCATGCATGTGCTCACAGCCTCTTAGGGCAGGTAGCACAGACCCCAGTTTTCTAGGGTGGGGTGTAGGGGAGTTGGGGGGTAGGAGGAGATTCAAATGGGGACCAAAGAAGCCCCGAGGCCAGACGTGGCCCAGAGCAGCTCAGCCCCCTCCTCCGCCACCCCCACCGGCTGCCCCTGTTTACGAGGCGGCTTAATGAGGCGGCGGGTGCCGCTGAGATGAACCAGAGCTCAGCCTGGGCCTGGGAGGGGCGCTGGACCGGCAGGCCGGCCCGGAGGGTGGGGATGGGGAGACCTGCTTGATAAGGCCGCCGGGCTGGGGCGGGGCGGGTGGTGATGCCTCGGGGAGGAAACGGAGCAGCTGTTCTGCTGTCCTGCCACCCTTTCCGCCTCAGGCAGGGCCATAACCACGTTGAGGCCTTCCGCAGGGGAGGCCAGATGGGGCCAGGCTGGTGGGTGCACTGGGCACTGGTGCGCTGGAACGCGTGACAGAGCTGACGGAAGTCTGGTGCTTCCCATGTGCGTGAGTCCTCATTACAACTCTGCGAGATGGGTCGTTAACACCGTTTTACAGATGAGGACCGGGAGGCCTGTGGAAGTCAAGTAACCTGATCACCTAGCTGGTAGGGAACGGAGCTGGAATTGGCCTGAGGCAGCCTGGCTCCTTCCCTGTGTGTGTGACCTTCCTCCAAACGGCTCCTGGGTGGAAGCGGGCAGCACAGTGCCGCCCTTCCTCACCCCGTTACTCTCGGCACCTCCAGGCTGGCGCTGAGGACAGGTCTCAGGCTGGGGTTTGTGACGGAGCTGGGGTGACAGCAGAGCCCAAACACCGATGAGAGTTCCCCTGTACTCTCCCCTACGGGTGCTCCCAGTCACCCTACAGATCTCCTCCCTCTCCTTCCCACCATCCTCCCCGCGGGGGGTCTCCTCCCTGAGGTGTCTTTATTCTTCCGCAGGAATATTCTCAATGTCCCCTCACCCTCCCAGGGAAGTCTTCATTCCTCCCAGGGGCGTCTTCACTCCTCTCCCCAGAAGCGTTCTCACTTCCTCTGGGGGTGCCTCACTCTCCTGACTCCCAGGGGTCCCTCCCACCGCCCACCCCCACTCCCACCCCCACCCCTGTGGTCTGGCTGCAGGTGGAGCTGTCCGATGGCACAGCACACACCATCACGGATGCCTACGCTGGGAAGGAGTACATCATCCAGGTGGCAGCCAAGGACAACGAGATCGGGACCTGGAGCGACTGGAGTGTGGCTGCCCACGCCACACCCTGGACTGAGGAGCCGCGACACCTCACCACGGAGGCCCAGGCTCCCGGTGAGCCTGTCCCCACCCCCGGCCTGCACTGCTGCCTGCACCCTCTGACTCTTCCTGAGCCTTGGACCCTCCCACCCTCAGCTGTGGCTGCCACATTTCTACTTGTCTGTCCAGCCCCTGCTGTTCCTGGTTCTTTTTTTTAAAAAATAAGTATACACACACACACACACACACACACACACACACATACATGCACACATACTAAGTGGCCAGATTATTATGATCTCTGAACACATAATAATCTGGCCACTCAGTGTATATCCTATTTAATAAAAAGCTAATATGCAAATTGTCCCCTAGATCAGGAGTTCGAACAGAGGCAGGCCACTCAACTGCCCATGTCCCCCTGGCCAGGCTGGCCAGACCCCACCTATGCACGAATTCATGTTCTGGATCTCTAACACACACACACACACACACACACACACACACACTGAGTGGCCATATTATGCGTTCAGAGATAATTATCTGGCCACTCAGTGTGTGTGTGTGTGTGTATTACTGATATCAGAGAGGAAGGAGAGGGAGAAAGAGATAGAAACATCAGTGATGAGAATCACTGATCAGCTGCCTCCTGCATGCCCCCCCCACTGGGGATCAAGCCCGCAACTCCAGCATATGCCCTGGATGGTGACCTCCTGATTCATAGCTCAACGCTCAACCATGGAGCCACACCGGCCGGGATGTTCCTGGTTCTTGCTGTCTGGATGTTCTTGGTGGAGGCTGTTGGGTAGAGGGATCATCTCTAAGCCTTGGGGAACCAGGATCTGCCTGACGGGGGAGGCGGGGGCGATCCGAGGGGGAGTCAGCGCTGGTGAGATGCCGGAAGCAGTCAGGAATCTCCAGCCCCGGCCTTGCCCTGAGTTTCCCCCATGTTCCCCAGAGACCACGACCAGCACCACCAGCTCACTGGCACCCCCGCCCACCACGAAGATCTGTGACACCGGGGAGCTGGGCAGCGGCGGGGGACCCTCTGCACCCTTCGGGACCAGTGTCCCCGTCACTCTGGCCCTGGCTGCCGCTGCTGCCACTGCCAGCGGTCTCCTGATCTGGTGAGTGAAGTGAGGCTGGTCAGCGGAGGGGAGCCAAGCCCTCCCCTTCCTCGTCCCTCACAGCCCCGCCCTGTCTCCCCAGAGCCCGGCACCCTGTGAGGACACGCCAGCGCGCCTGCAGAGGAGCAGGAGGCCGGAGCTGAGCCCGAGGACCCCGGTTTCTATTTTGCACACGGGCAGGAGGACCTTCTGCGTTCTTTTCAGACACAATTTGTAGAGACCCCGGCGGGCCCGGGCCTGCCACCTCCTATCCCTCACCACCCCCCACCGGCCCTCCACTCTCCCTCAGAGGAGGAGGGCCACGCAGCTAACCCACCCACCAAAGACCACCTCACCCCGACCCTGCCCCCTCGGGCTGGACCCTCCAACGCCAGCGACTCCCAGGAGCCCGTGGGGGCCTGAGGGGAGCCCCTCACACCCGCCGTTCCTCCTCCTGCTCCAGCCTCCTGTCTTGTCTGTCCCAGGGTCTCTGTTGCCACCATCAGATTATAAGCTCCTGACACTGGGGGGGCCCAGCCATCCCCCTCCCCCCAGCGCCCAGACTTTTCAGTCTCCCACACTCTCTATTCCTGTTTTGTACAACCCCTCCCCTCCCTTTCCCTGCTCCGGCCCTACAGTATTTAATGCCCCGTCGGTCCCTCCTAGTCTGACTCAGTGGTAAACTTGCTGTATTTGAATTTTTTATAGATGTATATACAGGGGAGGGGAGCGGGGGGGGATTCTCATTAAACGTCACCATTTCATGAGTCCTCGGAACAGACCTGCTTTGGGAGGGCTTTCCTCTTCCGGGGACCCCTCCTCTCAGGCCTGGAGGAGGAGGAACTTACAGGCGGGGAGAGACTGCTTCTCTGTAGGGTACGGTTCCCTGGAGGTCAGGGCCAGATGTGTGTGTGGGGGCGGGAGGGGAATGAGGGGTCGAGAGAGGCAGGTCCCGGAGGCTCCTGGGACCTGGCAAGGTGGAAGCCTGTCCAGGGTCATCTCCAGAGCTGCCCTTCACGAGTGCCCAGGCCTGGGCGAGACCCACATGGGGCTGAGAGGCAAGGAGGCGCGGCTGTCAGCCCTGCATCCAGGAGACACAGTCCTGCGGTCCCAGCGGGGCAGGCCTGGGGCCCAGCCAGGCCACAGGGCTCCGAGTGCGGGTGTCCTGGGCCTGGGCAGTGAGGGCGCCGCTGGAATGTGACCGGGGGTCAGACCTGTGCTTCAGGACCAGAAGTGTGGAAGACAGGTTTGCCTGGGGTTAGATGGCAGCGAGGCCTTGGGGCGAGCCCGGGGCGATCAGGCTTTGGTTTTACAGGATGCCCCGTCCATCTCCACAGCCTGCCCCCACACCCTTCCTGTTCCCAAACGGGGGCTCCTGGGTCCCTTGATTTCTCAAGAGGAGGGCCCCTGGCCGCCACAGGCCTGGTCAGGTCTGGCCCCTCCTGCAGAAGCCGCCTCACGGCGGACCCTTAGCGGAGAGCGCCCGGGGCGGGGGGCCAAGTGGGTGGGCACCTGTGGCTGGGTGGGGGCGGTGTGAGACGAGAGCCCTGGTCTGGGGCACGAGGCATGGCTCTGCTCCGAGTGGCTGGAACCAGAGAAGTGGGATCGAGGCCATGGGCAGGGAACCTGGGCATACACTGCCCCACAGCAGGTACGGACACCGCCCTGCACGCTGCGAGTTCCCTGTCAGCCCTCCCCACCCTGATTCAAATCTTTTTCCTCTGACGGGTTCAAAAATGGGCATTCCTGACTGGCCTTGCAGGCCTGCCTGGGATGGTCCTCAGGACTGATGAGCCGGGCTGGACAGGATTTGGGGCCGGGTGAGGGGCTCATGTGAGGTGACTGGCTCTCCTACAGGACTTAGAGGAGAGGGGTGTTCCAGGCGGGAGACCCCCCGGATGCAAAGGCCCGATGTCAGGGTAGAAAGGCCTGTGGCTCCTCAAGTGGTGCAGCCCCAGCGTTAGGAGCACATGGCTCCTTGTTCACAGAAAGAAGCTTCCAGGGTGGACATCTGATGAGTGGCTGAGGACCTGCCTCTGTACCCCAGACCCCCAGTTCTGCCTGTGTGTGTGGTCCCTGCGAGGTGTGGCCCAGGTGTGAACCTCAGGCCCAGTCACAGTGGAGGGAACGGGGACCACCAACCCTTGCCAAGGACATTGCATCCTGGCGATGGGTCTGAGCCTCCCTCTTCCCTGTCCTCGAGGTAACGGGGCTGCCTTCGGGGGTCTCTGGCCTGTGCTGCCTTCCTGCCTTAAGAGCCTGGGTCAAACCTGACCCACCAGCCGCCCACCCAGGGCTTGGGCATCAGCAATCTGGCCTCCATTAGCAACATGGGAAAGCAATTATGTGGGGTCTGGAGAGGAGGAGGAGGAGGAGGGGAGGGGGCCTGCTGGAGCCTTGGAGGCTGATGGAAAGGAGGACTGGGGCATCTCCCTGCCCCCAGCCCCAGGAGAGACCAGCCCCTTCTCACGCCTCAAGGTGGCTGGAAGGCCAGTGTCCTGCCTCTAACCAGACCTGGCCTGGGCCTGGGTGATCCCTCCCTGGGGGTCCTGCCCTTGGCCTCCCAGAGGCTGCTGGCCTTAGAGGGGCTTGACTGCTATCTGCTGCTGCCTCTGATTGCCCTTCCTTCATACCCAGCATTTCCCAGGGTGGTTCTGGGGAGCTGGGGTAAGTACAAACATCATTCCTTCGGAGCTAAGACTGAGTCTGAGCATTGAAACTGCTGGCGAGGGCTGCTGGGGAAAGGTTGGATCCCAGGCTCAAGGTGCATAGCAGCCCAGCCTCTCAGCTCACAAGTTCTCCTTATTTTCGCTAGGTGCTCTGGGAATGGGGACCCCCACGCTTCTATGCCCCATTCCTAGAATGCTAATTTGTCTCTGCCCCCTCCTATCCTCGCCGAATCCGTTCCTGTCTCTGTCTCTGTCTCTGCCTCTCCCGTTCCTAGCTCTGAATATGTCTTTTTCTGGTCCCTATTGTTGGGTTTCTCTCCTTATATGTCTCTATCTCTGCCTCCATCTCCTGTCTCAGCTGTCCACTTTGTCTCTCTCTAGCCATCTCTATCCCGGTCTTTGCCTCTCTGTTGCTCCTCTTTCTCAATCTTCCCTTTTCCTGCCTTTCTCCCTCTGACTCTGTGTCCATCACCGTCTCAGAGTCTCTGTGTCTCTGTGATTCTGTCAGTCCCTCCCTCTCTTGGCCTTCCTCTGTGTGTCCCTGCGCTGGTCCTTCCAGACCCCAGCCTGTGGCCACTGTGCCTCTCTGACCTGAACTGGGGGCTGTACTGGCTTCTGCTGCCCCCTCTCGGCCACCTGTCTGCCCTTCAGTCCTGCTCCTGGACAGGCCTCTATCCAAGGGCCCCCACCCCCACCCCAGCCCCCCATCTGCCTCCCAGCAGCCAGCCAGGAGGGAGGGAGGTAGTCGGGAGACACTAGGCAGGAATTCCTCCTGAGTAGCCTCTGGCCCTGAGAACACCCCAGAGCTGCTGAGCTCACTCACTCCCGAGGCCGGGACTCTGAGGAAGTTCCCTCTCACGTGGACAGAACGGAATGTTTGGCTCCAGTCCACAGCTCTGCACCCTGCACCTGTGTCTCTGTTTTGAGGCCCACATGTTCACTATGCCCACAGCCCAGAGCTACTGAACTTGACCCTCCGATGGTAGCGCCTGTTTGGGGGTGCAGGGCTAAAGCCCTGGGGGCAGGAAGGGTGGGGGTGATTTTTACACCCTTCTCCTGGCAGAGGCGGGGAGGAAACTGGGGAGCGGGAGAGAGCCAGTCTGAGGAGAGAGGACCCTCTCTGACAGGGTCACTCTGGTGAGGAAGGCTAATGTGAAGGGGAGTGGACCTGAGAGGGCCTGTGTGACACGACACTCTGAGGGAGGCTGGTCTGGCACGTGCTGCTGAAGAGATGTTGTTGGGGAGGCCAGTCTGAGGGGTGGGCCAATCTGGAGAGGGTCTGAAGGGTCCAGTCTTAGGAGAGGCCGCTCTGAAGACACATGGGCCTGAGAATAGGATCAACAACTAGTCCTACTTTGCCAGGACTTTCTCGGTTTTAGCATTGAATTCTCAAGTCTTGGAAAACCCCTCAGTCTCAAGCAAACCAGGAGAGGTGGCCACCCTATTTGAGAAGGCCTTGCCTCATAGCACCGTCTCATGGGGGAAGCCGATCTACTCTATTCAGGGGGGCCTGGCCTGACAGTGCCCGTCAGAGGGAAGAGGCTGTTCAAAGGTAGACGTTTTCCTTTGGGCAGAATCAGGCCCAGAAGGGGGTGGATAGTTAGGGTCCTTCCAGAAGGGCACTGGCTTGGGGAGTGGCCACCAGGGGGCAGGGCAAGCTCTCAGGAGAATCAGAGGCCAGGGCCCCAGAGCAGGAGCCAGACAGTGTGCCAAGTGTGCCTGCGATCGCGTGTGTCACTGTGCTGTCATGTGCTAGTGTGGTGGTGATGGTGTACAACGGTGTAATTATGTTTTTGCGTGACTGTGTGACCAGGGGCACGTCTGTGGTGTGTTAGTGTGTAACCTGTGATGGAGAGTATACCTCGTGTGGTCATGGTAGAGGCCTTACCTGTGACTCTTTTTTGTTAATCCTCACCTGAGAGCATTTTCCCATTGATATTTTGAGAGAGTGGAAGGGAGCATTGATGAGAGAGACACATCAACTGGTTGCCTCCTGCATGTGCCCCAGTCAGGCTGGTTATGGAGCCTGCAACTGGACTACATGCCCTTGACTGGAGTCAAACCCAAGACCCTTCATCTATGGGCCACTGAGCCAAACCAGCCAGTGCTTTTTTTTTTTTTTTTTTTAATTTAATTTTTTTTTTTTTTATTGATTTCCGAGAGGAAGGGAGAAAGAGATAGAAACATCAATGATGAGAAAGAATCATTGATCAGCTGCCTCCTGCATGCTCCACACCGGAGATGGAGCCTGCAACCTGCACATGTGCCCTGACCAGGCATTGAACCGTTCATAGATCAACACTCAACCACGGAGCATCTTGGGAAACCAGGACAGGGAGGCAGTGGGAGTGAGGCAGTCAGAGAAGGCTGAGGGGCTGAGATGGAGAGGAGAGACAGGATTCAGGCTTCCCCACCTATGCCTGCCCCTGACTCTCCCTCAGAATCCAGAGACAAGAGCTAAGTGCTTTGATCACACCAAGAGGCAGCCCCAGGCCAGTCTCCATGCCTAGGCCCTGCTTCCTCCCTCTCCAGCTTCTCTCCTCCCTTCAATTGGCACTCCCCCGCCTTGTTCCCCTATCATTGCTCCTATCTCTCCTACTTCCATACCTCGGTGCCCTGCCCACTCCTGTGAAGCGTACGAGGTTCCTCTGATGTTGTTTTCATGAAACACTCCCTGCTCATTCCCTCTTTACCATGGGCTGAACACCCACTATGTGCTGAGGCCTAGTCCTGTGGCCTCTCTCACCCCAGGGATTTGAAAGGGCTGGGGATGGGAGCTGCTAAGCTCTTGTCCATAGGGGGGTGGGAGAGGAGAGGTGTGGACCAGCCAAGGCTAGGGACCTTTGGGTTAGGACAGCAGAGTAAAGCCAGTACAGAATCACTTCACCCCGACCTACCCCCACTAACAAAATGAACAATGGCCAAACAAAACAAAACAAAAACATCCACCCAAACAAGGAAATTCTTTTTATAAAGCTTAAAAATGTGATAGCCAACCTTGGTCAGGTGGCTCAGTTGGTTTGAGGCACATACTTACCCATGTTTCCCCGAAAATAAGACATCCTCCGAAAATAAGACCTAGCGCATGAAAAGATAAGACATCCCCTGAAAATAAGACCTAGTGCAACTTTGGGAGAAAAAATTAATATAAGACACTGTCTTATTTTCGGGGAAACAGGGTAGGTTTTGGGTTTGATCCCCAAAAGGGATGTTTCCCTCTCCCTCTCCTCCCTTTCTCAACATATCTTCAGGTGAGGATTAAAAAAAATGTCCAGCTGGCATGGTTCAGTGGTTGAGCATCAACCTATGAACCTGGAGATCATGGTTTGATTCTCTGTCAGGGCATATGCCTGGGTTGTAGGCTTGATCCCCAGTGGGGAGCATGAAGAAGCAGCCAATCAATTATTCTTTCTCATCATTGTTGTTTCTATCTCTCTCTCCCTTTCCCTTCCTCTCTGAAATTATATATATATATATATATATATATATATATATATATATATATATATATATATCACTGCCCTGAACAGTTTGGCTCAGTGGATTGAGCATTGGCCCCTCTGACTGAAGGGCCCTGGGTTCTATTCTGGTCAAAGGTATGTACCTTGGTTGCGGGCTTGATCCCCAGTAGGGGGCATTCAGGAGACAGCTGATCAATGTTTCTCATGGATGTTTCTAACTCTCCCTCCCTCTGTAAAATCAATAAAAATATTTTTTAAATAAAAAAGATACACAGATTTCGTTACCAAACTTTGAGGATAAAATAAGAATTTGTTTTTATGCCTAGGTTTAGGAACCTAGGCATAAAATGTAAGTCACACACAGGGGGAAATTCAGTCTGATCTCAGATTTTTCCAACGTAACATTCAACAAAAGAAAATGAAGAATCTATCTATCTATCTATTCATTCATCTATTTCTTTGGTTTAAGGCAAAATCACTTTAACTCCGTGAGCCTTCGATTCCTAATCTTCATTCTGGGGGTAACAAGATTTACTTTAGAGGATGATTTGAAGATGGTGAGATAATATGCCATCCCCCCTTGTGGTAAGCTAAGTAATGGCCCCCAAATATGTCAGCATACTAATCCCCAGAACTTGTGAACGTTAATTTATATGTCCAAGGGATTTTGTAGCTGGGATTAAGGATCTTGACATAGGGAGATTAGCCTGGATTATCAGGTGATCCCAATGTAATCACAACCAATCTAATGGAAAAGAGGCCGGGGGAGATGATAGGATGATGAAAGCAGAAACTAGAAGATGGAAGAAGGATCTGCAAGCCAAGTGCTAGAAGCTGAAAAGGAAAGGAAATGGACTCTGCTCAGAGCCTTCAGAAGGAACCAGCCCTGCCCACACCTTGACTCTAGAACCAATGAAACTGGGCTTCAGACTGTAGAGGAGAAATCTGTGTTGTCTGAAGCCAATAAATGTATGGCAACTTGTTAAAACAGCAACAGGCAATTAATACTTACACCTTCCTAGGAGCTATTCTCTTGGCCCAAGTTGACCTCCCCATCCGTCTCTTTCATTCCAACTCCTATTGCTCAATATTTGATTCAAGTTTCCCTGACACCACCTACCTTCCAAGGCTGCCCAGAGGGGGATCCCCCCTCACAGCACTCACCACCCTGTGTTATAGTTGCTGATGGTTAGGTCTCTTCCCCTCTGTCTACCTAGCCCAGCAGAGGGCCCAATTAGTTGAATGTTAAATGGACTGATGAGTAAATGAGGGCTGGGTAAGTAGTTGCTACAGTATAAATAACCATTACTCTCTCTCCTTGATATCAGGATCTCTCCTCTCTCTCTCTCCAGCCTTTCTTCCACATATACACACTCCTCCATCTCAGAAAACTGATGTACCTTTATCTCTTCTTTCTTTGGTCATTGGTCCAAAACATTCATTGTTGTATCTGTCAGTAAGTTTCCGTGTGTGTGTGTGTGTGTGTGTGTGTGTGTGTTTTATGACCTACTTTGTGTATTTTCCTGGATATGTGACATGTGTGTAGTGAGTGTTAGACATGTGTATCTCTAGGTGTATGTTTTCATTTGCATGCCTGTGTCTGTGAGCAGACTTGTTGTTCCTATATACATGTATCTTTGCTTGTATGTATGTGGGTCCTTGCCTGTGGCTTATGTGTATGCATGGTAGTTTGGGTCTATATATTCGGTGAAGGATACCTTTTGATTTCTGCCCCCAAGGGATTTGACTGCCTGAGGCAAGAATTAGTGTGCTGGGATAACTTCCTGCCAGTCTTCCCTTTCCTGTCTCAGCCAGAAGGCTGGGCTTTTTTCCTCCCTCTTGGAATGAGGATCTCAAGCCCAAGGCAGAATCAGCCACAGACATCTTTCTGATTCTGGCCTCTGGAAGCCTAAGCTTCTTGAGGGGATTATGCTAAGGATAGAGGACATGTGGCAAAGCAATCAAGAGAGCCCCCCCCCCCAATGAAGAGGGGGTGTATTTACATGGACAGGTGGGATCCACAAATATTCTCTAATGGTGTTCTAGGAGTGGGAGCAGGGTGGGCTTGGGATGGAGGATCCTGGACATTGAACTCCCAATCTGGGCATCTGAGCAGGGACCACATGAACCACAGCATAAAATGCCCCAGACATCTGCACAGCTTGGGTGATGATGGGGTGAGGAGGAGCCCACAGAAATGACCTCCCTGCTGGCTCCAGGACCTGGGACCTGGGAGAGGAATTATACTTAGTTTTGTTTTGCTTTATTATTTTAACCATTTTTAAGTGTACAATTCTATGGTACTGAGTATATTCACATTGTTGTGCAATACATATTTATCTAGCATATATATTTTTTCTAAAACAGAGAAACCTGAGCACACCCACCATTGGGCTCAGTGTCACTGGAAAAACACAAACCGGTGGTGAGAGGGGCACTGTGGAGAGGCAGAAGACACCTGCCCCCTGGGGGAAGAGCAGGGAAGGATGGGAGGAAAAGCAGGAAGGTGAGGACTTTCCTGTGGCCGGTCCTACAGAGTGTCTGCGGAGGAGGTGGGGCCAGGCAGTCTGGGCTTTGAAAACCAAGGGCTTCTGCCCAGTGTCAGGGGGCCCTGGGAGCTGGGGACACCTGATCAGATTTGTGTTTGGAAAGATGGTTCTGGGCGCTGTGCAGAGGAGGGTAAGGAGGGAAAAGAATGTGGAACGCTTGGTGGCTGAGAGCGTGAGCAGGCCTGAATGAGGTGCTTTTAATGAACAACGTGGGAGGCCTGAGCGCAGGTAGAAGAACTAGGGCCAGGGCAGTGAAAAGGGTGCTTTTTCATGCACGTAGTCACCAAGCCTTGATGAATGTGGGGTTGGGAGAGAAGAGTCTTGTACAATCCCTGTTGACTGAGAGATGGGAGGACTGTTTATTGATCTAGTTAGCACAGGAGGACGGCAGGTCTTGCAGAAGTTTATAATAACCGTGGCTCAGACATTCAGTCACTTGCCTACAATCACAGAGCAAATAAGGGGCAGATGATCTCAGAGGTAGATGTGTCAAGTGCACCTCTTGGGGTACCTCTTGGGGGAAGTCATCGGGTCAGTAGTTAAAAGAACGGATGCTGAGGTCAGACAAACCTGGGCTCCTGTTGACTTTGGACAAGTTAATTAACCTAAGGTTTAGTTTCCTCAAGTGGAAAATTGGAAGACAGTGCCTACCTCATAGAGTCATTGTAAGGATTAATGAAATTATATATATATATATATATATTAGAGTGGTGCCTGCCATGTTGAAAACACTCCATAAATCTAAGTTCTTCCAATAACCATAGCAGCAGCAGCAGCAAATTCCAGTCTGGGACTTGGGACTGAACTGAGGTCTGGGCTGGTATTAAAGCATTGTCAGCACAAAAATGGGGACTGCAGCCACAGTGCAGAGATGATCACTTAAGGAGATGAGAGAATGTGGGTGCAGAGAGCACAGCCACCAAAGAAGCCAAGGAGGAACCAGAGAGGTAGAGACAGACAGAGTGCTTGAGTTAAGCAAATCTGGGTTTTAATTCAGATTCTATCGTGGTGGCTCAGGGCACCTTAGAAAAATGCCATGAGCCCAGCTGGTGTGGCTCAGTGGTTGACCAGGAGGTCACAGCTTAATTCCAATCAGGGCACATGCCCAGATTGAGAGCTTGATCCTTAGTAAGGGGCGTGCAGAAGGCAGCCAATCAATGATTCTCTCTCATCATTGATGTTTCTATCACTCTCTCCCTTTCCCATTCTCTCTCTGAAATAAATACTTTTTTTTTTTTTTTTTAAGAAAAATGCCTTGATTGCCTTGAGCCCAGATTCCTTCATCTGTTCCATGGACCTATCTTACATGCAGATGAGGAATATCATCATCAACACCTATGATGATGTAAAACTCTGACAGGCAGTTAATAAACAATAGTTGTTTTAGAAGGAGAAATAAATGTTCCCAGTGAGGATGGAAAGCAAGGGAAGATAGAATTTCAAAAAAAGATCAACAGCCTCAGTGCTATCAAGAAGTTAACAAAGATAAGGCTTAAGAAGTATTCACTGGATGTGACAAGGAGGTGAAAGTGACCTTGATTATCCAGCTTCAGAAATGGTGAGAACGGAAAGTAGAGGCAATGGCTGATGAGTGGTGGGAGGTGAGGAAGAGAAAGGAGGTGACAGGGATGATGAGGAGTACGTGGGCTGGGGCACGGACAGGCAGTTTTGAGATGGGGAAATTGACATGTCAAGTTTGTTTGTCCCAGGTTGTAGCTGCTTTGTGTCCACCCTGCCCCCCTGCCAAAGATTGGCTCCAGCCCTGGGACACTCTGTTCTCCACACAAGGCCTTTCTGTCTAGGGAGAGACCATGGTGCAGTCCCAGAGCCCTGGGTCACCCAATACCGAGGCCGGCACCTCCTCTTTCTGCCCTACTTTCCAGTGTGGCCTGGGAAAAGTTGAAACGTTTTACACCTTTTGCCGAGGTCTCAGTTTCTGTCCCTCTCCTTGCCTGCCTAGGTCTGCACAGCTCAGGGGAGATGGACAGTATTAATAAAAAGAGCTATCAATTATATTCTTTCTCCTTGTTCCTTCCTGCCATTACTTAAATATGGCTACATAAGAAACATATAAGAAATTTTTAGAAATGAATAAACTTCCTCTGACCCCAAGGATTCTTCCAATCCTTCCATATTTATTCTCCTTTCTCCTAATTTTTTTAAAAAATATATATTTTTTTATTGATTTCAGAGAGGAAGGGAGAGGGAGAGAGAGAGAGATAGAAACATCAATGGTAAGAGAGAATCATTGATTGGCTGTCTCCTGCATGCCCCCTAAATATACTTATTCACGGACATCCTTCACCTTTTAAATAGTTTTCCTATAAGGGAAAATTCTCGTTTTAAAATCCAGCCTCCTCAACCCTGGCTAGGGTGGCTCAGTTGGTTGAAGTGTAGTCCCAGACACTGAAAGATCATGGGTTCAGTTCCCAGTCAGGGCACATACCCAGGTTGTGGGTTTGATTCCCAGTTGGGGTGTGTACAGCAAACAAATGATTGATGTTTCCCTTTCTCTTCTTTCCTGTCTCTCTAAAATCAATAAACACATATCCTTGGGTATAGATTTAAAAAAATTTAAGAAAAAATAATTCGGCCTCCTCAGTACAGAAGTCAGAACTAAAGTTTCCAGCATCCCTGGGGTATGTGTGTGTGTGTGTGAAACAATTGTAATAATTTGAGCAATAAAGATTTATTATATTTTTTTAAAAAGGAAAAAAAGTTCCCAGCATCCCTTGCAGCTCGTTTATAGGCATACTACTCCCCCCAACTGAAACTTGGATGCAGAAATGAGGAATATGAGTGGAATAAATATTGCCAAAGTTCACCAGAAAGGGCTGTAACTGCTGTGTTACCTAGCTAATCCTGACTGATAGGAAGGAAGCAGCAGGTTGGACGTAGGGCTTTGATTTCTGCTCGTCCTGCTGTTGGGCATGGTAGTGGTAACAGCGGTGGTTTCCCAGTGGTTGCAATATTGAGTTCCTACCACAGAAGTGCCATAGAGCTTGTAAAGTTGGCAAATTGAACTCCTGGTAATTATTTGGAATGGCAGTGGTGTGCTTTCCTCATCAGGTTGTGTGGTATGGTTTGGGTATTGTTCCTAGAAATTTAGCCTCAAGTCCTTTTTCCCAGCCCTCCTAACAAGTCTGAGCTAAGTAATATCTTTTAACAAATCCCTTTTAAGCTTCAGCTATCCAGAGTTGATTCTGTTATTTGTAAAAAACAAAAACAAAAACAAAAACAAAAACAAAAAACTCTGACGGGCAAAATTACTATATTTTTTAAAAATCTCATATTCCATCAGTTATGAGAGTCAAGTTATTTTATGAACTACTAAGGAAAAACAGGCTAAAAAAACATTACATGCCATTCATTGAAAGACATATTCTGATTTCAGAGTTGTTTAAACTAGGGGAAAAATGTGCTTTAGGGCCAATGAAATATGTTATTAGCAAAAGGAATTCTCCTCCAGATGAAACTGACAGCTGATTATAGTTTATTTCTTTTTTTTCTTTTTACTATGGTTTTAAAAGAACTGTATCATCTGGGAGGAAAAATAAAGCCACACCCAATCCTCATAAATGCAGAGATCTAAGTTTTCTCAACCCCAGAACAATCTCTAAAACACCATCAGGAAGTGTAGTACTAATCAGTACAGTGCCACACAGAGAAATCCTCCAGCGCCAAAGAAACATGTCAATGAACAGATGCCCAGAGATTTACTAGTCCCATCATTTTCATTGTTATTTATGGCCAAAAGAATAGAAGTGATGCTTGGGATTCGTGACCACTGTACAGTGCTTTCTTTTTACTCCATTTTATTCTCTATTTCTTCCATCTCTGCATATAAGGTTTGGGGTGTGGTTTTTCTTGGGGGACGTGGTTTAAAGTAGTTCAAAGACAGTTTAAACAAAGGTAATAGGGTTATTAGAAGCCATGTTCACACCTTGTAGAGATTAAATTATAGTTAGAACACAAAGGGACATTACCTAGAGAACCTATATTTGAAGAACAGTGTCCTATCAGATAACTTCTAGAAGCAACAGCTGGATGTGTCACTGAGCTGCCCTTGCTAGGAGAGGAGGTGAATTTCCTGGCATATGTATGTAGGATAGTTGGATCATTTATGTAGGTGAAGGCATTTTTTTCAATATATGTGTTGGGCAAAGGGTGAGCCACAGTGAGCACCTGCCATTCTGCTTTTGGAGGATCTCTCTTCTCCTGAGAACCCCACCACCATCCCAATGTTTGATGTGGTTATCTTGTGGGCAATGTTAGGCAATTTGATCCTCATTCATTCCTTGACCACAGCTGATTGATCCCAAGTTGATCTAATTAAACTGAGCCAGTCAGAGGAATTTGCAAACTTCAATCAAGAAAAAGAAGTTAGTGAGTGTCTGGTTGGATACCTCAACAATAAAGTTTTAAGCTTTGGGATTGTTTGAAGTCAAGATTTTCAGCATGTGGAGCAGAAGAGCATTGGAAACCAGTCTGTGGGTAGGGATGATAGGGGCTGGGGTGGAGGTAGGGGAGGGAAATGAAGGCGACAAAAAAAAAAAAATAATAGAGATGGCTGGTGGAGAGACCTAATGGCTTTTAAGTCTATTAGTTCCCGTTGTTCCTGAGGCATCCCTGTCTTTAGGTTTCAGTATCCAATGATAAATGTATCGTTTTTGCTTAAAACAGGTCTTACCTTTCCTGGGTAAGCTCACCCACTTTTCTGGTTTGACTACTACCCTTTGTTGTTAACTCACAAAATGTTAAATTCAGCCTGGACCTCTCTCCTGAATATCAGACCTGCTTGTCAAAATATTGATTGAACATCTGAACTTGGGTGTCCAATTGGTACCGCAAATGCATCATCTCCAAAACCAAACTCATCTTCCCTCCTCCCCAGCCCCTGATGAAACACCCTTCTCATGTTCCCTATCTCAGTAAATGGCATCACAGTAACTCTAATCATCAGTCTGGGAGTTATCCCACATCCCCCCCCCCCCCCCCCGTCCTCTTACCCCCATATCCTATAGATGTAGGTCTCTAAGTCGTGCCAATTGTAACTCTCAAATCTCCACAATGCTCTCCTGTTCTCTCCATTCCTACTCCCCTACATCATTTCAGTCCCTGTCATTACTCATTGCCTTCACTCTCAAACGCTTTCAATCCTTCCTTCCACAGAGCTGCTCAAACCATCCTTCTAATTTCTGGATATGATCACATTACTTCTCTGCGCAAAATTCTTCAGTGGCTCCCCACTGTTTTCGGTATGAAATCTGAACTCCTGCAGCTGGGTCACAATTTCACTCACATTATACTCAGATGTACAATGATATAAGTCTCCTCTGTTTGCTAGAACGGATTTGATCTTGCTCACAATGCCCCCACCCTGCTGGGTAACAGGGGCAGCAGAACTAAAATTAATCCACTCTAGTGAACTCAGTGGGTAAAAAAAAAAATTTTTTTTTTAGACAGTCTTTAGTTCAGGTTTGGATGACTCCATATTTCAGATTAGTTTATCTTTTCCATTCTCATTTTCAAGATAGCATTTGGATTTATAGGAATCTCGTGTGAATTTCATGGCATTTGGGGGTAATCCTTGGGGTTGTGTCAGTTGGCATTTACTGAAATGTGGTTGGTCTAGTGTATCTAAATTAGTGAATTATAACCCTTATAGGTGCTATTATTATAACCATTTTACAGACGAGGAAGCTGAGTCTAAAAGAGGTTAACAGCCCTGGCCAGATATCTGTTGGTTAGAGCACAGTCCCAATACGCCAAGGTTGCAGGTTCGATTCCTAGTCAGGAAGCAACCAATGACAGCATTAATAAGTGGAATAACAATTGGATGTGTTTCTCTTTCTCTCACACCTTTTCTTTCTTCATTTCTTTCTTTCTTTCTTTCTTTCTTTCTTTCTTTCTTTCTTTCTTTCTTTCTTTCTTTCTTTTTTCCTTCCTTCCTTCCTTTCCCCCTTCCTCTTTCTAAAACCATTAAAAAGAAAAGAAAAGAAAAGAAAAGAAAAGAAAAGGTTAATAACTTGTCCAAAGTCACAAAGTTGGGTAAGTGGCAGAACCGGGAATCCATGCCATCCTGATTCTGGTAGGCACTTGCTTCTGAGTTTAGGATTCCAGAAATAAGTTAAGCTGGATGTGAGAGAACTATCTTCATGGGGTAGCTTCAGGGATTTGCTCATCCATCAAGAATATGTAGAATGGGGTGAGAAGAGGGTCCAGTTCAGATCACTTAGGGTTGTGAGGTAGGGTAGGAAGGCAAGCCTGATAGCGCCTGAGCTGATCTTTCCCTCAGGACAGGCTCTAGGATGGAGTCATGCCTATTCCAGCCAGGTTGAGCCATGCCTCAGAGCACCCCATTCCTCTGTCCCAGCTCCCCAAGGGCGGCCTCGCAAAGCACACACCTCAGCCAACAACACTGGGCGGGAATTCAGTGAGTGTGTCCGTAGAACTTCTATTGGACGTGAGCTGCTCACATCTCGGGGGCACAGACCCTCTGCAGTGGGGAGGCAGACTCCACACCCAGGAGGGGGAGAGAGGACGTGAAGGACAACAGGGAGTCTTCCAATGAGGGGGTTTTCTCTTCCCAGCTGTGGGGAGGCAGAGCCAAATGTGGAGGGCGGTCTCCTCGGATGTGGGGGTCCCAGAAGCTTTGGCCTTTTTCAGATGCTGGTGAGGGAGGTAACGGAAGTCCCGGCAAATAGGTGGGCCTCGCGCCCCGCCCCGGCCCGCCCCCGGGGAAAGGACGGGGCAGGATCGCCCTCAGCCCCTCCCGCCCCGCCCCCCGCCCGCACCAGTCCCGCCCCCGCTCCAGAGCAGGGCCAATGAGCACGTGGGCCCGGAGCCGCCAGCCAATCGAATGGCGGCAGTGGCTGGGGATGGCGGCGTCCCCCACAGGCCGCGGGCCGCCGGCCTCCCGGGGGGCGGGGCTCTCGCGGCTCTCGCCGTCCGCCGAGCCGGGCCGAGCCCGTCCGAGCGCCGGGCAGCCGGGCTGGACCGCGTGCCCGAGCCGCCGCCGCCGCCCCGCGAGCGAGCGGCCCCGCGAGGAGGCGGCGCCCGGGGGAGGAGGCGCCCGCGCGCCGCAGACCGCCCGCCCGCCCGCCCGCCCGCGGCTGAGGCCACCGGGTCCCGCCGCGGCGGGAGCGGCCGGCAGAGGCTGCGTGGCCGAAGGGGAGGGTCGGGGGAGGGAACGTCGCCCCGACCCGCCTCCCCCACCGCCCGCCCGGCCGCAGGCTCCGAGCCTCAGTCGGCGCCCAGCATCTCGCTGCCCCGGACCCCGCGGCGGGCGTGCACCGGGCTCCGCTCAGGTAAGGGGGCCCCTCTCCCGCGGCCGCGGGCGCCCAGACCCAGAGGCTGAGGTGAAAAGCCCCTCACAGCGCAGAGGCACGGCCGGGAGAGAGACAGACAGACACAAAGACACAAAAGAGACGCACGGAACCACAGAGACAGACCCCCACAGAGAGAGGAAGAGACACACGAATGCAGGGACAGAAGGACACACAGCCACGGAGAAAGGGAGAGACACTAGACACACACACACAGACAGGGAGAAAGACACAGAGTCTGATGCAGAGATACACAAAGAGACAGCCTGGGAGAAAAACGAGACATGCAACAGACACTCTCAGAGGAGCACACACAGACACACAGATATAGAGGTGGGTCTGCAGAGGCAGAGACACAGACACACACACACCTGACCTGTAAGAGACAATCCCACACAGAGGTCACACCTAGGTACCCAGGCTCGGATGCACAGACCCACACATACGCCGGCCAGGGCCCCCACCAAGTTCCCTCTGTGTGAACTGGCAGGCTGGCTGGGGTCCGGAGAGTGGGGAGGTGGCTAGGCCCCACTGGAGCTGCTCGAGGCCTGGGCTACCTGGGCACACCCACCCACAGCGCTTTAGAGGGCTGGAAGCTGGGTGGGCAGGGCCAGAGCATGCCCACCTGTTCTAAGGAGAGTGATACAGGCTGCCTGCTCCAGCTGCCCCACTGTGGCTACACCCTCCCTCCTCCCCTCCAGGTGTCCAGAGCCAGGCCTGAGCATGGGGGTATCGGCTCTGGGGAATATTGGGGCCTACGGGGACCCAGTCCTCTGCCCGGGAGCTGGAGGTGTGTCTCCTCTCTTAGGCATCACCCTGTCCCTTCTCACCATCCTTTCCTTTCCTCTGTACCCCCCACAGGCTCAGGACTGCAGGTGGACATCTCTCCTGCCCAGGAACCATTGAGTGTGTGGACAGGACCGCCACCTCAGAAGACCGGCTACACCAGAGTCCCGCCTCGGCATGGGCCTTGCCATTGAGTCAGCCCCACTTTTGGCTCCGCTGTCTGTGCTGGTCTGAGGGTGCTGCCCATCATGGGGGCAGCCATATCCCAGGGCGCCCTCATCGCCATCGTCTGCAACGGCCTGGTAGGCTTCTTGCTACTGCTCCTCTGGGTCATTCTCTGCTGGGCCTGCCACTCCCGCTCTGCTGACATCGACTCGCTCTCTGAATCCAGTCCCAACTCCAGCCCTGGTCCCTGCCCTGAGAAGGCACCCCCACCCCAGAAACCCAGCCATGAAGGCAGCTACCTACTGCAGCCCTGAAGGCCCCTGGCCTCGCCTGGAGTCTGGGACCTAAGTCCACCTCACCCAGAGCCTGGAATCCGAATCCCAGGATCCAGCCAGCCTGGGGTCCAGAACTCAGAGTCCAGCCTGCCCAGAGCTGGACCTAGCAGAATCTCGCCAGCCTGGCTCTAAGAAGGGTTCTGGTGGCCGTGGGGTAACAGGCCCGGGGTGGGGGGGTTCATGAGTTGGTGCTAGGGCCTGGGCCATCTGGACTCTGCTCCATCTCAAGGGCCAGGGGCTGGGTCCACTCTCTCCTTGGGCCTAGTGCCTCTAGGCCCTCTCAGTTGGGAAAGCAAACGAATCCTTGGCAATAATGGGAGGGCATCCAGGCTGGGCCCCTCCTCTGGTCCTCCCACTGTTTGCTGGATAATAAATGGAACTCTGGTTCTACCCTGAGATGTTCTCCTCTTCCTGAGGGCCCTGCAGTAGCAAAATTAAAGGTGGGGGTGGGTTTCCAGACAGGTTTATTTGTGCAAAGTAGGATTGGATAATGGTGATTGAGGGTCGAGTCATGGGATGAGGTGCTGGGACCAGGGCTGAAGTGAGGACCTGATCATGGGTGGGGTCACATATTAGGAGCTAAGGCTGGAATTGGTACCAGGGTAAGGGGCTACAAGTATTGGGTTCAAGAAATAGGACAGAGTCCTTAGTTTTTGGGTTTCACTTCCCTCACCAGGTTCAGCAATTTGTCCAATTTTGCGATCTCCACAGCTGGACCCTTCTGCACTTCCTGCCCTTTCTTTTCCTGGGGAGAAGGGAAGTGCACAGGGAGGAACCGTGAGGGATGGGCCACCTCTCTCTGGGTCCCAGCAATGCCTCTGCCCAGCCCGCCTCACCTGTGCCTTGCCCCTCCCCTGCCCAGTTAGATTCTAGATCCTGCCTTCTCCACCCCTATCTGATCCTTCCCCAACTCAAGATAGGTGACACAACGGCCCAGCTGAAGCTTGCAAGAAGCATACAGATCTGGCTCTGAACCTCACATGGACATAGGGTCTCAATGTTGGGGGCATTGGGAGAGGGTGTCCACCCACTGACCCGCAAAGGAACAAGCCTTTAAGCCAGGGGGAGCTAAAAACCTGGGAAGAGGTAGAACTTATGACTGTTGAGACCACCCTTCCCACAGGAAGGTCCCTGAGTTCTGACAAGGAGCTAAAAGATGTGTTTTTGAGGGAGGGGAGTGAAAAAACCACAGACACCCTCACTAGTATTCTAAGCCAATACTTTAGGTCAGGTTGGGGGAGTGGGGTGCTGTTTGGAGCCAGGCCTGCTGTGTCAGACATACCCAGGATGGGGGGGAGGTATCAGGAGATCCAGGGGGGCAGTTGGGATGTGCCATATGATTCTAGATGTCCTTTAGCTGAGATTTCCCCAGAGAAGCAGATCCTGGGTGTATGACCCCTCACCCCTTCCACAGAGCACTCTAACGCTTTAGCTGGTAAGCTGAGCCCTGAGAAAAAGGGTTGGGACACTGGGAGGGGGGGAGTGTCACTCTTAGGCCTCGAGAGGTCCTTGGCAGACCGGCACCAGTTCTACCCTTTCTGCCCAGAAAGTGGGGTGTGGGCTAGGCTGGGGCTGCCATTTCCTGCCTTCCCTCTGCTCCAAGCCCCTGCCCTCTCAGCCACCTGTGCTCACTGGCACCTTCCCCGGCCTTGCCTGCTGAGAGCCCCGCCTGGATCTGGCCTGGGCTGTGAGGTGGGAGAGAGTGCAAGGCCAGCAGTCCCCTTCCTGGCCTCATCCTGGCTGCTGACACCATTTGGAGCTCTGATTTCCTCTGGTGTGACCCCTGCACCTGCTCCCAAACCTGTCTCCCCTCCCCTTGCGGGCCACTGCCTTTGGTACGACCCAGTTTACCTCTATACTCTCAAGGCAGAGGACAAAGATGTCTTTTTCTCTCCTTCCCACACTCCCAAATTAAGCTCATGTTCTCTTCTTGGCCTCGTCCCATCCCCTGGGAGGTAGGGGACCTGGCTTTAGTTCCAGCTTTGTCATTAACCCCCTGTATGACTTTGGGCAAGTCCCTTGCCTTTTTAAACGTCAATTTCCCACCTATACATGCAGTAGTTAGGGCAAGATAGTCCTTGACCTTTGACAAGCTTCCCATGGGAAGCTCCCTGGGCCAGGAGTTGGGCTTGTGTGGCCAGTCCTGCTTGGGAAGGGCAGGGGACTGCAGCTACAGAGGAGGGGCAGGAGCAGTGACCAGGGGACTTCTGTCTGCACCAACCACTTGGTTGCTGACAGGATGGCAATTTCACAGGAACCTCCAGTCCACCCTACTATCAGCTCTCAGCACATACTCAGGTCCTCTAATCCCAAGGTACCCATGTTCTCAGGTCACCAGATACACAGAGCCCAGCTCTCTCAGTCATGACGCCCTCACTCTGAGAGGAGTTGGATCTGACTGGGAGATTCTGGCCTCTCTGGGTCAAGTGGGCAGAGCAGATCCCACCCAGATCTACCACCCTCATCTCATGAGGGCTGTCCCCCTACCCCAAGAGATGACCATCATCTCTCTTACAGGCTGTCCAGCTCTGCCAGCTCAAGCCTGGGTCTCTCTCCTCACTAAATTAAGAGCAGATTTTATCTGTTCCACTAATTGTGCTGCCTCCTTCCCTCTCCTCGAGGCCAACTAGCTTGGGCTCAGCAAAGAACTTGGCCACACCCGACTACCCCACCCCCAGCCCCAGCCCACCACAGCCTCTGGGCCACAGCTGCAGGCGCTTAGCAGCCTTCTGAGTATTTATAGCCAAGTCCAGCCCCTCCCCCAGCTGGCTACAATTACAGGCCGGGCCAAACTTCCAGCCCTTGCCTCCCTGGCCTTGGAAGGGAAGACAACAGGCCAGCACCAGAGGGATGGTGTAATGGCCTCTGCCTCTGTAGGGGTGCAGAGGGGCAGGTGTCAGTTGTTAAAAATGACAGCCAATCGTGTGTCTCTCCCCCCCCCCCCCCCGCCCTTGCCTCAAACTGCAGTAAATGCCTCAAATTGAAACTACAAAGTACTGTCATCAGGGCAACTTGGCCCAGCCCTGGCTCACCTCTGATCCTGGCCCAGAAAACAAGTTCCATTTCCTCTCTTAGCAACCAAGTGGGCAGGACTGAACTCTTGAGCTCCCGAGCTTTGGTTTTTTAAGTTGGGTCCTTGGGCTCTGGGTTCTTAAGTCTGAGTCTGGACTTTTGAGATCTACCATAGACTTGGAGATCAGGGCTCTGGGCAGCGTGGCTCTGAGTAGGGTCTCCAGATCATTAGATATCTCTGAAAAGAACAAGAGCTCAAAAGGAGGACTGTCTGGCTGCTGACCTAGTTATCCTCCTCATGGCTCATTTCCCTCTTCCCTGTGTGGTCCCACAGTTCCCAGCAAGGGACCGCTGGAGCTGAAGCCGTGTGAGCCCAGCTAATGACTAAGCCCCAAGCACCCTGCCTGGGTGACCTGGTCTACACCAAATAAGCCAGTGGTGCCCACGTGCTTCCTCCAGGCTTCAGACCCGTACGGTCACCTAGTCCCTGCATCTGCACCCGGGGCCCCACGGAGGAAGCTCAGGTTCAGCATGTCCAGTCATCGTCTCCCCACAAACCTGTTTCTCCTATGCTCCTCATATGGCATCACCCTTACCCTGGGTCTCTCAAGCCACAAACCTGGGGGTCACCCCCTGGCTCCTCCCATTTCTCCCATCCCCCACTGCCCTGGTAGCCCAAACTTCCCAAGCATACCTTTGGCATCTTGCGCAGATTGGGTGAGAGTTTGAGGCAGGTGACATGCCCACGGTCGTCGCCCACAATGATGATGGGGTAGACGGGATTGAACCGCACGTGGGTGATCTTGTTCTTCTTTTTGGCCACCACAGGCTGATTGCAGATGGCCTCGTACTTGTTGATGGATAAGTCAAACACGTGGGTCTGTGGAGAGGTGGGTGTCAGCACACTTGGGGCAAACGGGGCTGTAGGGGCTAGTGGGCCTGTGCGGCCAATCCCGCTTGGGAAGGGCAGGGGGGCACCCCTGTCCTTTCTGGGGAAACAGGATAGAAGCCTAGCACACTAGAGCTAGAAGCTGTGGAGAGGGAATTTGTGTCTCTTTATGTTTTTCCTGTGGTTGAGAAAATGAAAATAAACGTTTAGGAGAAAATGTAAGTCTATGCAGAATTAACAATAATAGCAGCCACCATTTATTGAACACTTACTATGTCCTAGACTCTGGGTAAGCATGGCACATGGCTTGTATTATCTAATAATCCTCACAGCCACTCTATAAGGTAGGTTCTGATATCTCTATTTTATAAATGAGGGGATAGAGTCTCTTAAGGCTAACTTGCTAGTAAGTAGCAGAGTCAGGGTTCCTACCAGTTAATGTATGTAAGGTATTCAGATGGTGCTTGTCAGATAAGTGCTCAACAAATGTTTGCTCTTGTTTTTACCAGGCCCTATGTCCAAACCATTAACAACTTTTGCCTGGACAGCCATGACAGTGTCCTAACCAGACTCACTCTTGCCCTCCTACTACAATCCCATCCTCCGTGCAGTTGCCAGACTTACCTTTATAAACAATCTGAAATCCTCCAATAGTCTCCCTTGGCACTATACATAACATCCAGATTCCTTACTCGAGATTCTCCACTCTCATCTCATACTCTTTCCCCTTTGTTCACTAGACCCCAGCCACACTTGCCTGCCTATTCCTTAAGCCCCTCAAACTCATTCTTACCTCAGGGCATGTGTACTAGCTATTCCCACGTGTGGAATACCGCTGCTCCTCCCTCCCCCCATCTGCATGTGGCTGGCACTTTCTTGTTATTCACTCTCAACTTGAAGCTTTCCCTGACCACTCTATTTAAGAGACCACCCAGTCCTTTTCTTTTATAGCACTCTCTTTCGAAAACATAACAGTGTTATTGAGATATAATGCACCCATTTAAAGTACAGAATTCTTGCTTTTTAGTATATTCAGTTATGCAGCCATCACCACAACCAATTTTAGAACATACTCATCACCCCAGAAGGAACCCTTGTCCCCATTAGCAGTTATCCCCATTTTCTCCCATCACTAGACAACCACATATCTACTTCCTGTCTCTATAGATTTGCCTATTTAGACAAATATAAATAAAATCATAGAATGTGTGGTCTTTTGTGACTGGATTCTTACAGTAAGCATATTTTCAAGGTTTACCCAATGTTGTAGCAGGTCTTGTTATTGCTGAATAATAATCCTTTTGGATATACATTTTGTTTATCCAGTTATCAATGGATGGACATTTGGGTTCTTTCTACCTTTTGACCATTAAGAATAATGCTGCTATGAACATTTGCATGCACATCATCCTCTTGTAATTTCTGCCTAGCACTTAAGGCTATGGGGATTTGTTGTTGCTTTTTGACTCTTCCCTTCCTTAGAATATACGCTCCATGAGAGCAGGGACCTGATTCACCAGGCCCTGGCCTGGAGTGGGACGACAGAGTTGGCCCTTAGTAAGCATCTCTTCAGCAAATAGATGACTGACAGACTTTAACAGGATGCCTTAATCACTATATTCTTTCCTTGAGTAGGTGCCTCTATTTTACATTAAAGTCCACAAGGAAAATGGGATTGCATCAGAATTTTCTTACAAAATATTTTTTGCTGAGCTCTTACCAGTTCTCGGTGTTGAACTCCCATCTCCCCTTCTCAGACTCACCTCGCACACTTCCAGGGATGGGGACTTAGCACCTTTTAGACACTATTTTGATCACAGGTCAACTCTGGCTCATAAGGTTTTCCTTACGTCAAGCTGGTACTTGCCACCTGTAGCTCCCACCCAGGGGCCTCAGAGAAGATAACTGCTCCTCGTGGCATCTCATTCCCCAGAGCGCTCTTGCCTTCAAGAGGAACAGCCGCATTTTCTGCGCGAGGCCTCATGGGATGAAGTTTCCCTTCTGACGGGCCCTGGGTGGCCTGGCCCTTGAGAATACACAGAGTCCTTCCATCCTGTCTTCCCCGACCTGAGCTGGGCACAGAGTGTGCTCCCAGAAGGAAAACCATAGGATTCTTCATCCTGTCTCCAGGTCAGAAAGAAGACACTCACCTTCCCGTTGGTGCTGACTGCTGCAAACACAGTGGAAGAGTATGGCGCCCAGGCCACGTCACCCACCGCTGAATTTAGGTCATAGATGAACATTGGAGTCCTGCAGTGGTGGAGGGGTGGAAAGTCCGTGACACAGAAGGTTCCCCGTGCCAGAACCCATAGGCCCCAGCCCAGGGTGGAGCCTGAGGAAGGGCAGGGCCAGGGGCAGGCCCCTCACTTGACGGTGTGGTCCCAGATCTTCACTGTCCAGTCGGAGCTGCAGGATATGAAGACCTTGCTGTGGTATGGGTTCCAGGACACAGCATCCACTGCCATGTTGTGGGCATCATAGGTATCCAGGAATTGGCTGGAGTAGGATTTAGAGCACTGGGGATTGAGTAAGGGGTCAGAAGTCAGGTATGAAAGAGAGGTCAGCAGCCACACTTCCTTAGGGTCCCTGGAGGATCAGAACCTGAAACTTCTGTCCTTATCCCACATCACTGTCATGGAGAAGCTGGGGCTAATCCCTTGCTGCTCTTCTCACCCACGACACATCCCAGAGAAAGAAGGGGCTTAGCGGCCTGGGGGTTGGGGTGGGCCTGGAGGGTGGGGGAAAGTGCTGTAGTCTGCCCAGCGGGTTCCAGGCCAGGTAGAAAAGGCCTTTTTTTCTGAGCTCAGGCAGAGTAGGTCTGGGGGTCCTGTGTCCAGGCCAAGGCCTGTGGACAGAGCCCTGGGTTCATCTGCAGCTCACAGACAGAATCCTTCAACAATGACAAACCTCCCACCTTGCCCAGGTAAGAGCAGGTGCAGAGACAGGAACAAATCCCCATTTCATGATTTCCCATTCTGTTTCTTGCCTGACCAGCAAGTCCCTAGACCCTCCCTCCTGGACATGTGACTGACTAGTCTCATTCCCTCCTGGGCCACCACTGGGAGGGGTGGAGAGGGGGTGGGGACCTCTTTTGCATTCAGACCAGCTCTGGCTGGGCCTCAGGGGCTCCCCGGAGGCTGCCTGTAATTAACATTCTGGTCTCTAAGCCTAAGAAAAGCTTGCAGTCGAGCTATTTCTGGATGGATGGAGAGGTTCAAAGGATGTTCACCTACTGACACAGACCTTGTGGAAACTGGCCATGAAGTTTCATCCTGCCAACTAGGATGCACCCCATATTCGGAGATAATGTTTCTTGTTACGTGGCCTTCAAAATTCAGCTCAAGGTCAGATCTACGCCAGGAAATCTCCCCAGAATGTTCTAACTCCCACTCCCACCTCTACCCCTTCAGGGAGGTAGGGCGGGCCCTGAGGGAAAGAGGCTGAGCTGGGCTCAAGTCACCCTCTAGGTTCTTCCTCCCCTTTCCTGCAGCCAGTCCTTCTTCCTGCCACCCAATCAGCTCAAGAGATGCATTCTCTTCCCCCAAGAAGCCTTCTAGAACTGATGAGCACTGAGACCTGTCAGAATAGGATCTGCGGAGAATGTTAAGCTCGTGGAGTGTTCAGCTTTAAGCCACCCTGTAAGGAGCTGGCACAGGGGCCAGAGTGCCTCACCTTGTAGATTTTCCCCTCCTCTGTGCCCACCAGGAACATGTAGTCGATCTCTCTATGGAAGTCAAAAGCAGTGCCACAGCCTTGGGAGAAGAGGAGCAACCTTAGCCGGGTCCTGAGCAGGAGGCTCCCAGCAACCCTCCCCTCCCCCCGCTCCCTCAGCAGGCTCCCAGGACAGCCTGAGCCAGCCCCTGTGAGGCCGTGGCCAGCAAGGCAAACAGAAACCGGCCCTCTGGCCTGCTGCTGCTGGTCCCAGGCAGTTGGGACTCTGCAAACGGCCAGGACTTCTGCAGTCAGGAATGGGGCCTGGGTAAACAAGGCAGGGATTGAGTTTAACAGGGTCAGGGTCAGGGTAAACAGGGACAGGGTCTGCAAACAAGGACGTTGTCTGTGCAAACAGGGATGTAGTCTGCATAAACAGGGTGGGGATTGAGTAAACAGAGACAGAATCTGGGAAAACAGGGCCCTGATCTGCATAAACAGGGTTGGATCTGCATAACAGCACCTGATCTGCATAAACAGGAGCGGGCTGCAAGCAGGGATGGGACCTGCATAAACTGGGAGGGTCTGCAAACAGCCAAGGCCTGGGCAGACCAGGCCACGCTTCCCATTACCTCCAGTCCTAGCTCCAGCACAAGCGGAGGAGAGAGAACTCAGTTCTAGGGAGGGCCCCCGTCACTGATCGGCATGGGCCTGAGGGCTGTGGCCAGGCCTGGGTGTGAGTGAGCTGAGGCTCCTACCCACTGTGTGTAGCTGTAGCCCCTCTGGACCTTCCAGGGTGGTGCCCTCCACCTTCAGCTTGATGACATCTGTGTGAACCAGCTCACTCTGTAGTCACAGAGGGGACGGGAGGGCACATGGACAGGGATGAATCAGCAGGGTTGGGGGGTATCCCTTTTCCAATCAGCTCCCCCACACACACACACACATACACACACTCCCCATCAACCCCCCTGTTACCCCTTCTGGGAAACAGGCACCTTCACGAGCGTCCAAGACACAATCCTGCCATCAGATGACACAGAGAAGAAGTTAAGGTTGTTGTCCATGTCATCCTTCTGCCACTTGACCTGAAACATTCAAACTGTGAGCTCGGGTACTCCCGAGTGAGTGTTGTGTTAGGCCTGTGAGCTGAGCAGGGCTCCCTCAAGAACCTATCTGAGCTTCAGAAGCAAGTTCTGAAAGCCCATTTCCCAGCACCCCACGATTGGCCCACCCTCCCTCCCTCCCACCCTCCAACCTTGTCTCTCTTATCCCTCTCGCCCCGACTATCCAGGGGCAACAGTGCCGCATCAGGGCACTGGCTTGTCGGTGGAGATGCCCTATTCCTTCTGCATTGGTTCAACCTCCTCCCGTACTCAGGGCCTGGAAGGGACAGGGCCCACACCCAGTTCCCTCGTTTATGAAACAGCAACTGTAACAGCACAGGTTTGTTGTAAGGAAACATTAGATAGTAAATGTGAAGCCCTTAGGTCAGAACATGGCATATATTAAGTGTTCAACAAATGTTAGCTGATGTCCTCATTATCGTTATCATCCTAGGAATTGGGGTGCAAATGTTCTGCAGCTGGCTTTCCCTGTTTGCCCCCTTCCTGATCTCCTCTTCCAGGCTTAGCCTTTCTCTAGGCAGTCTTTCCTCTCTTCTCACCTTCACTTCACCACCAGCTCCTGCTCCCAGAATCTTTCTCTCAAAGCTCAGATTTGAGCTGCATTTCTCCATCTGCAAATTGGGGTTAATAATCCTGCCCCACCCATCTTCTCAGGGCCAGAAGCAAACATATGGGAAAGTGTTTTGGAAACAGAGCTGTTGTCTTATGAAGATGACACGCTTGAGGCTCAAGTTTCTATTGCCAGATGTGGAGGCTGGGCTGAGCCATGTCCCAGAGGGCTGGGGAGGGGCCGGGTGCCTGAAGCTTTCCATCCTCCTGCTCCCTCCAGACCTCCCATGCTGGGACCACGGTCCCTTCCCTGGTCTCAAGCAGAGGCCCCAGGAGGGAGGGCAGGAACCCAGTGCCATGCTTGTAACCACAGCTGTCACCATGACTGTGGAGGGGTACTGACAGGGGAGAAGGAAGGGGTTGTGCCTCCACTGCTACCCAGGCCTGGCTGATTGGAGCTGCAGAAAGGCAGCCGCTCTTTTGCGCTTTCACTGGGGGCTACGGGGACGGGGGGGGGGGGGCAGCGCTAGAACACCACAGAGCCTGTGAGCCACAAGTCAGAGCTAGACCACTTCCCCTCTGTGTAAAGGTAGTCTCTTTAAAGAGGGGAGGGATGGGGATGTCAAAGGCCAGGCTGTAATAGGCGCTAGGGAGCTGCAAAAGGAAGTGTTTAATGAGCAGCCGCCAGCATGCATGGAAATTGTATTTCACACCCCACTTAGCAGCCTGATGCCCAATAGGGGGTGTTGTGTGCATTTGCAAGTGAGTGTGTATGTGTGTAAGTGTGTGCAAGTCACAAACATAATCCTGGGGTACAGGTGGGAGGGTAGGAATAAAGTGTGTGGGGGTACAGGTAAGAGAAAGAATGAATGCCCAGGATGCAGGTGGTAGAGAAGAGATGGAGGCTGCTTAACAGCTTCTTTCTCTTCTGCCTTATCTGATTAGGGCAAACCTGCTTGACCCCAATTTGTGCTCATTTATCCTTTTTACCACCTTCCCCAGTGCTGTGCAGATCACACACACACACCCAACAGAGTGTGGCTAGTTGAGGCTTCACAGTGGGGCATGAGCCGGGCTGGGCTATTCAGGTGGGATCCCTAGGGAAGCAGCCTGTGTCATGAGACAGGAACCCAGTCCTCTTTAAATGGACAGCTTTCTTCCTGGCTCCAAAACCTCCCATGGCTCCCTCTGCCAACAGAACAAAGTCCATCTGCCTCAGCTTGGCATTTGAGATCCAAAATAACCTCCTTCGTATCCCTGAGACACAGTCCCTTTGAGAAGGACCTAGGCTCTGATGTCTCTTCTTTCTCTTCAAGTTCCAGGCTCCTATGGCCAACTGGCTATAGGACCCCCCTCTGGCACCTTGTATTACCTTCTGGCCAAACCTGTTCCTCTTCTGCATTTCCCACTTCTACAGATGCCCTATGGGGCACCCCAAACCATGTCCTGGGCACCACAAATCAGAGCTCCAGGCAGCAGCATCAATTCTTCCCTTTCCCATATGAAATCAGTTGTTTTCTTCTGTTGGTTTTACTGCTTCAACAGCTCTGGACTCTTATCTTCTCATCTCTCTCTGCATTGCCTCTGACCTAGCTTGGGCTCCAAGATTTCTCATGCAAGAGCCAGAGGAAATCTCCCAGACTCAAACATAACTGCATTACTCCTCTGCCCCAAACCCTCCGATGGCTGGGCAGTGATTTTCAAACTGTGCTGGGGGGAAATCTCAGGAGTCTGGGGAAAGCACCTCAGGGGACAGGGAGTGACAAGAGGACCTCAAACAAGTAAGACCCTGATCCCACCAGTGCAGCTCCACGCTCATCTTTTTAACATACTGGGCTTCCATACAAACACTTCATTTGCAACCACTAACCTGCAAAGTCCAATGTTCTAACCTGCCTGAGAAGCACACTCGTGGATGGGTACCTGTGCTTGTCCCAGGTCCTGCTCCCCGTCCCTGTCTCTCACACGTGTGCCAAACGATGTGCTGTTGTCCAGCAGGCCACTCTGCTTGATGCCTCTGTGTCATTGCACCTGTGACCCCTTTGTATCCATCTTCATCTCACTAATACTTTCTCATCCCTCACAATTCAGCTCAGGTGTTGCTTCCTCTAGAAAGACCTCCCTGGCCCTCTCGGCCCTGCTCCCCATTTGAGTGCCCCCTCCTCAGGGCCCCTATGAGCCCTCTGTACCCACAGCATCACCCTGTCCTGCTCAGCCTGTGGCTATGATTATCTGCCCGCTAGGAACTCCAGAGAGCAAGCCCTTAAGCATCCTCAGCTCCCAGAGGAGCAAACAGAGGAGTTACCAAATGGATGAATGAGGGGGGGTGGAGGGGGACGCGCGCAGGGAAATGAGGGAAAGGAAGCAGGAAGTGAGTAAACAGTGAGAGACAGGCAGGCCCCTCCCATGTCCCAAGCCATGATTCCAGCCAAGAACTCTGAGTCTCCAGTTTTGCAAAGGCAGCAGCCCTGTTTTCCTGACAGGATGGTGGGAGAGCTGAAGGCCACTCTCTCCAGATGGGTTCCAGTCTCCCTGGCACCTGCCCAGTGAGAGGGAGAATGTGGCTTCTGCCTGCCTCATTTCTTTCCCCAACCTGCTGATTGACTTGGAGAACATAGCAGAGTGGAGCAGGGTGGTTGGCCTTAGCTCTTGGTCTTCTCCTTGGCTTGAAGAGGGTGGTCAGGCCAACCAGAGATGCTCCATGCTTAGCCCTGGACTATCTGAGAGCATAAAAACCCTACAGACATCTCTGGATGGAGACAATGAACTGGGAGGTGTGTTTTTTTGTAGAGAAACTCCGAGGCTATAAGCTCTGCACCCCTGGAGAATAGTGTGTGTGTGTGTGTGTGTTGGGAGTATGTAGTTGGGGGTGGGGGGCATTGTTTCCCTCCCTCTGCCCTGGCTCTGGGTGAAGGATGAAGCTGAAAGAGCACCATGTCTTGTGCCTGGACAGTCCTCCCTCTGCTCAGGCCTGTCTGAGAGCTGACAGCCAGTACCTGGAGCAGGTGGGTGTCCACATGACTCAGGGAGCTCAGGGCCAGAAGAGGCAGGGGCGCAGAGCCTAGCTGCAGACTGTGTTAGGGTAGGGGGCAGAATATGAGAAGACAGAGTCCCAGCACTGTCTGATGAGCCAGAGGCCTTGGGCAACTTGAGGCAAAAATCTATCCCTAGATTACCCCAGACCTGCCCATGAGGTCAGGGTCCCCTCTCAGAAGGAAGGGGACCTTGGAAAACAGTGAGGAATGGCCTGTAAAGCCAGAGCCACAAGAGTGAAACCATGAAATGAAATCCACTCCCAGTGTAATAAGATGGGAGATGGGGTGAAATCTAGACCTCATGTCCAAGTAATGGTCCCATTCTATGTCTGCCTGGAGAAGTGGAGTGCTACAGAGAAGCCTCAGGCTCAGACCTTGCCTACCAGGCCTTATAGTCCCACTCAGAGGGTGGGCAATGAGCAGTACCCACCCCTGTCTCGGAGTTCCCCCAAATCTAGCTAGGATGGCAGAGGAGAGCAATGTGGGAAGTTGAGGAACACCACAGATCGGGAACTGGAGCCCTACACATACTCAGCAGAGGCCTGTCAGGCCCTCGAGGCTTCTAGCCACAGGCTCTGGTCACTAGTCACCATACCTAAGACAACCTTAGCAGACAGATGGGCCCTTTTCTTTTTAAATCCTCACCCGAGGATATTTTTTCCATTGATTTCTAGAGAATGAAAGGGAGGGAGAAGAAGGAGGGAGATAGATAAACATCAGCTGAGACAGACATATCAATTAATTGCCTCCCACACTTGCCCCTACCAGGAACCTGCACCCATGACCAGAAAATGGCACTCATGACCCTTTCATCCGTGGGCTGATGCTCTAACCACTGAGAAAAACTGGCCAGTAGATGGTCTTTTTGATGGGAGCTCTGGGAAGCAGACCCTCTTACCTGGTGACTCTCACTTCTGCCCTTCTTTGCCCCTTCTCACACCCTTGGCCTCTGTTATCCTCACCCCTTTGTCCGTGGCCCTCTCCTCCCCAAAGTCCCTTCTTCAGTGGCTCCCAGGCCCACACACTACTCATCCGTGCCCACGTCTGCCCTCCTGGTCTGAGACTGACCTGCCATACAGGGTCTGTGTGCTTGCCAGACTTGGCCGAGCTGCGGAAGACGGGCTGGGAGTGGGGCTTCTTGAGGTTGTAAATGGCCACGTTGCCGTCATAGTGGCCCACCACCACCAGGTAGGGGTGGTCCATGTGCATGTCGAGACACATGATGCCACTCTCACTGCTGAAGGCGTATTCAGGAAAGCTGGGATTCTTCATGCTGTAGAGCAGCAGCATACCCCGGCTCTGCTTCATGAAGTCATCTGTCCCGGGGAAGATGGGCCTTTGCAGTTAGAGCATCCAGCTGCCCTGCCAGGAAGCCCCTGTGCCCCTTCCCCACCAGGTGGACACCCCTTGCCCTGCTCTGCCTCTCGAGAGAGTGGGCTTCTTCTCTGGCTTCATCTTATCTGTCTGAAATGGGATTGTAAGACTTGGTCTACCCTTTCTCAGGGTTCCTGGGAGGATCTAACAACCAGCAAAGGTGACCAGACTTATCTGAGTGACTGACCGCCATTTTCTTTATTGTCCCTGGGGTACAGGAAAGGATGCAGCTCAAAAAATTGCTACATGCTGAAACTGGTTTAGCTCAGTGGATAGAGCGTTGGTCTGTGGACTGAAAGGTCCCAGGTTCGATTCTGGTCAAGGGCATGTACATTGGTTGCGGGCACATCCCCGGTAGGGGGTGTGCAGGAGGCAGCTGGTTGAAGTTTCTCTCTCATCGATGTTTCTAGTTCTTTATCCCTCTCCCTTCCTCTCTGTAAAAAATCAATAAAATATATATTGCTACATGAAGAATGTGGGCGGGTTTGGGAAGGACCAGTATCTTTAGAGAGGGTTCAGATGCCTTAGGCAAGGGGCAGGCTGCTGTCCTTAGATGCCTGTGTGATACCTATATGTCTCCCAGCCCCCCAACCCCTCAGCCAAGGACAGGGGTTCATTTTGGACTAACACGGAATTGTCTATAGATGTCTCAAACTAGCCACCTCTGGGCATTTCCCCATACCCTCTGGCCCCATAATCCCCAGTTGCCATCTGAGCCCTAGCTCTAGGCATGCTCCCAGAATCAAGAAGTCCCAGACCGGTGAGTTTGGCTTCCACAGGCCATTGTGCCATCCTTCTGGCCTGGACACAGCTTTTGGTGGTCAACCATGGACCCCTCTGCAGAGTTCCTCCTCCCTGGTTGCCCCATGTCAAGGGAGAGCTTTCCATTCTGTCTTTCATTCTTTGCACACTTTGTGACTATCCTGACAGTATAATCACTGAACAGAATCCAGTCCCAAGCCCTCAAGTCTAGCTCTCCTGCCACCAGCTCAGGACCCTTTCCAAGTTCAGAAGAACCAGAGCTGGGCAGGGGGGAGGTTAGAGCCACTCCTCCATCTTGGGGACCCTATGCTAAGGCAGCCTTTGGTTGAGAAGAGTGCCCTCTCCCCCAAAGAACGGAGTAAGCTTGCTCTCTCCAGGGGGAGGGTTGCCTCCTGCTAACCCTGCTCTGCTGGATAATCTCTAAGGCCTCTCTAACTTGGTCTTCAACGATCCACAAGATTTGGAAGAGGAGAATCAACCACCTTCTAGCGCCTCATCTGGCAGTTCTCAGAAAGCCATAGCCTCAGGGGTGGGATAGCTTAATTCCACTATAGACCTCTCACCACTCTCAGCTCCCTAGCTAGGGCCCAGTGAGGAGCATGGATGGATGACTTCTTGAACTGGCAATCACCAGCTCTATCTTTGCCCTGCAAGTAACCGCTCTTCATCGTAGGGAGCCACTCTAGAGAATTCTGGCTGTCAGGAGAAGCCTGGGCTCCGGCTCAGGATTCAGGGAGAGCTGGGCAGGCAGAGGGCATGCTGGAGCACCAGGCTAAAGCCAGGTCAGTGAGCACAGTGAAGCAGATGACAAGCTGTAAAGACAAGGATGCTGAGCCAGCCTCGGACAGCCAGCCCCCTCCTCTCTGACGTGGCATCCCCTTCAGGGCTGGCTCTAATGCAGCAGCTGTTCAATGACTCTCTAAAGTCATACAAGTGGCACAGGGAGGGGGGCTGTGGTAGGCTGCATAATGCCCCCCAGAGATATCCAGATCCTAATCCCTAGAACCCATAAACATGTTACTTTGTACAGTAAGAGATTTTACAGATGTGATTAAGTTAAAGACCTTGAGATGGGGAGATTATCCTGGATTATCTGGGTGGACCGAATGTAATTACAGGGGCTCTTATAAGGGAAAAAGGGAGGTAGGAGAGTCAGAGAAGGAGATGTAACGACAGAAGCAAATGTCGGAATGATGCAATTGCTAGCTGGAAGGGAGCCACAAGCCATGGAATGTGGGCAGCTCCTAGAAGCAGGAAAAGGCAAGGAAATGGATGTTCCCCCAGAGCCTTCAGTAACGAAGCCCTGCCAATCTCTGATTCTTGTTCAGTGAAATCCATTTTAGATCTCTGACCTCCAGAATTGTGAGATAATAAGTTCGTGTTGTTTTAAGCCATTAGGTTTGTGGCCATTTGTTACAGCAGGACACTAATTCTGTAGACATTTGGGGAAGGCTGACCCAAACCCCACTTTTAAAAAATCAGAAGAAGATGCCCCCCCATAGATGGCACCTTTTGGGTGTTTTGGAAGCTGTCCCCCCAGAAGTCAGGAGAGTGGATGCAATGATCCTCGGCACTTCCGATGACAATAATGAAATCCTCCCTCGGTTTCCTACACCCCAACCCTGCCACCTTGGACTTCAGGGACAGAAATGCTCCTTGGGTTTCATAGTCCCCAAAGGCAGGATACCACCCCAAGGCTGCCCCAAGAAAGGGCATCAGTGCTAGAGGATGCCACATCCCCGGCATGGCGCAGAGGCCATGGTGCCAGGCTGGGCTCAGCCTCCCAGGCAGCTGGGCTCCTCCAAGCACTCTCATCCAATTAGAATTCATATTTAAACAGTGTGGGAAGTAAGAGCAAAGCCTTGGAGACAGAATACATCAAGCAGGATATTTAATTTGATTTAGGGAAAATGAGGCAAACATTTGAGAACCTAAATAACTAACCAGTAATTAAACTAACAACAGCGATGCCCTTGCACTACAACCCAGCAAGCACAGTGGCCTTTATGGACTGTATTTACAAAGAGACCTGACAACATAATTAGTCCTGTAAATTTTACGCAGCCTGCAGCCGAGGAGTGATGGATTTTGTGTGTGGAGGATGAACAGGGAGAAATGAGGTGGATGAATTTCCATTTTCAGTAAATGAAATTAACATTGCTTAATTAGTGAAGCTGACAAATAAATGATCAGGAAAGATTTAAATCCTTACAAGTGTATGTTTGGCCTGGGCAGGCGCAGGGACAGGCCGGGTGTGATGTGACTGAGTGGGAATGGGTTTAGTGCTGGGACTCAGGCCTGGCTTTAGCTCCTTTTGATGGTGCGGCCCCCAGAGGGAGGCTGGGCTAAGGGACAGCTGGGAAGTCAGGACCACACTGAGTTCCTAAGATCTGTTCCATCGCCCCTGCCTGACAGACCATAAGGAGTCCCCATTCCCATGCCATGAACTGGCTAATGAGCTGGAAAGGACCCCATCAGTACAGCAGGCTGACATAATTGCAACCCAGCGTTGCCCCTCTTCCTGGACCAGCTTCCTTTGCCCTCCAGTGTTCCTCCATCTGCTTTCACTTGCTGATGCCTCTTTCTCCACTCTGTTTGGAACATGGAGCCTGGCCCTAGGAGGCGCCCGGTCTCTGCCCTGTACGCAGCCAGGCATGACCTTCACCTGGCACCCAGCAGCGCCAGAGCGGAGGCAGGTGCGGATGCTTCTGTGCTGCTGCAGGCAACTCCTTTCCCCACCAGCTTACTCCTGGCCTGGCTCCAGGCAGCCTGCCCTGTCCCCCCGTCCTTGGCTTCCGTCCTTCCTTGGGTACATGGCTACCCCTGCCAAAGTCTTATTTGGTTGGGTCAGAGAATAAACATCTGGGAATTCCAGGCAAAAGGAGGCCTGGGCTGAGATCCTCAGGGTCAAACCCAACAACAAACCTAAACGTTCACTCCTGTGTTTGTTCACATGAGGCAAAATCTGATGGCGGAAGGCTGGCAGTGTGATGGATGCCGGGGAGCCAGTGGCTCCTCCCAATGACCCTGTCTAGTAACTGGGTGCCTTTGGCCTGCCTCAGCGTTGCCCTCTTTCTTCCAGGGAAGCACCTGGGCACTCAAGAGCATGGGACTCCCAGAGGCAACCTCGGGAGTAAATGCGGGGGCCCTCCTGAGTCCCAGCCCAGCGTGGCTCTGCTCAGGCCTCTGCAGAGTCGCCTAAGACAAGTGGGCTCTGGAGAAGGATGCCTGTCTGAAAGCCGGTCAGCAATGGTGCCAGCGGCATCAACACAGACGCCAGGCTGCGCCCAGGCCCTGCTCTCTAAAAGGGAGGCAGTGTCGTCTGATTCCCCTCGGTCCCCACAGCCTTCTCTCTCCTGAGGGAAAGACCTACAGGCAAATCAACAATGACTGCCCTTCGCCTGTGGGTGGTCCCACAGCTTACAGGGCACATTTGCCCCCCTTTTTACAGGTGTGCCTCACAGTGGCCCTGGGTTGGAGGGCTGGCAGGTGTCAGGCTCTCCCTGTCACCAATGAGAAAGCCGAGGCTCAGAGAGGCTCTGGTTCCAGGTCAGTCCACTGGAAAGTGATCCTCCCGCAGCTGAGTGGCGCCTCCCAGGCATGTGGATGTGGCTGAAAGGACCAACAAAGGACGGAGAGGCCGTCCCTGGTGAGTGCCTGTCCAACGGAGCTGCTGGGCCTGTTGGACTTTAGGTCACCTATTCCTGAGGGGGCGGGTTACTCCTCCACTTCTCCTGGCACAGGCAGCCTCCATGGGCAGTATCCACAGGACTCTGAGCAGCCGACCCTGCTTCTGGCCCTGGGTGGGAGGAGGATGGGGCAAGAGCCCAAGCAGCTTCTCCTCCCACCTGCTGGGAAGCCCCCAAAACCCCCCACCTCAGGCCTGGACAGAGAGCCTGGGCTGAAAGCAGCCTCATACCCATTCATGTCCACACCCACTCCTGGGAGGGCCTGCCCAGCCCCCCCAGCCCTGCTCCAGGCCCAGTAGCTGCAGCAGAGAGGGAGGAATGTGGGAGTTCCCTGCCAGAGGGGGAGGGTGCTTCCAGCTTGGCAGCGGCCCACCCACAGGAGCGGGGACACAAAGCGGGCATTTAGGGCATCCTCCAAGGCAGCCCCAACCATGAGCCTGGGAGCGGCTCCAAGATCTCCTCCCTGAGAGGAATGACAAACACCAACTCCTCCTCGCCCTGCCCCCTCCCCCGCTACTCCCCACCCTGGTCAAAGAATGGGCAGACAGGCGGCCCGAGGGGCAGAGACCAGGAACTTGTAAGGCTGCCAGAACAACAGCAGCTTGGAGAATGGAAAGGTTTTCCTGTTCACAGAAGCCGATCCTCTCAGCTAGAGAGCAAGCTGTGAGCCTGGGAAGCTGCAGCTAACACGAAGTGTGGGGCCCTCTCCTGTTAGGAAGGGGGAATGTCCAGTCCAGCAGGAGGTAGGGGCTTCTGCAGGGACCCAGGATCATGGAGGGGAAGCAAATTACCAAACAATTACCATATTGTGCAGGCTCCTGCTTGGGGTGGGGGGGTGGGGGCAGGAGCACCTTGGAAAACAGTGATCTCCTAAACATTGCCCAACTCCTGCCTGCTCCATGGTCTGGTCAGGAACACTTCCCTCCCTCAGCTCCCCTATCCTATCCTTCCTGTCTATCCCATCCTTCCCCACGTCTGGTTCAGTAAGCCTCATGCTTCTCAAGCCTGCTTCTCCATTCCCACTCCATAGACATGGCTCAGATCCTCACCAGTCTCTTAACTGGTCTCCCAAATCCAATCTCACCTGCAATTCCACCTACACTGGTCATGTCCTGCTCTTCTCAAAGTCCTTCGGGGTTTCCTCTTGGGAGAAGATCAGAAGACTGTCCTCAGGACAAGAGCCAAGCTTTTTGGAATGGCTTACTAAGCCCTTTCCCCCAAGTTGACCCTGGCCCCCTGGCTTCATTTCCTCCCATATCTCTGGTGCCTCCAGACCTTTGCACATTCTGGTCCCTTTGCCAAAAGTGATCTCCCCTTCTTTCTTCACCATGACAACTCCTTCAAGGCTCATTTGGCATAATTCTTCACCCAGCAGCACAAAGTGGTGGTGTGGATTGTCAGTCTTGAGACAACTAACTATAAGCCCAAGGGCAGTGACTGCATCCTAGTCATCTCTGTCTTTCACACTTGGCAAAGAACTCTGCACTGATTAGGTGCTTAGTGTTTGCCGGTTAAGTGAGCAAATAAATAAATAGCCGGATTACTTACAGGAGCCATGTCCCACTGCAAACAGATCCTTGTACTTTGGATTCCTGAAAAAGAAATATGAACCCATTGGCACAGGAAATGGACGTGACTCTCACATGGACACAAGATTTCCCATGAACCTAGCTACACTGCAGACATCTACTGTTGAGTTTAGAGACCTGTTCTTATCCTACAATCCCACAAGAATCCCAATCCCATTTTTTTGCATAATGCTACATGTCACCCTCATGATAGCTAGGCACAGAAGTGAGTTGCTTAGGGGAGGCACCCAGAGGCTCTAGGTTTGCTGCAATGCCTACACTTACCAGCAGAGGGCGGTGATGGCCAGGCGCTTGGCTTTGTCAGTTTGGAACTTCCAGAGAGGCAGCAGTGTACCCTCCTGGTCCCGGTATTCATCAGCAGCATCCTCATAGTACTTAAAATCTTAAACATACACAAGTTGTCAGCCCTGGGTCTGCCACCTTATGGCAAATCCAGGTCCACCACCTTCTATCTGTACCTCCTTGGAAAAGCAATTAACCTCTGTTTCAGACTGGGAATAGTAATAGTACCTATCTCAAAGGACTCTCCTGAGATATGTAAAATCCTGCACATAGTAAGCTCTCTATATGTGTTACTGTTACTGTCACCATTGTTGTTGGAAGTAAATTACAATAAGGTGGCCAGGTCTGCACGGGTAAAATTCCAGGTTTGCCCATCTTAATAGCCATGACTAAGCCCTACTATAGTGAAACTGCCTGGACCCCTCAGGGGTTCTCTGAACTGAATTTCATCTCCTGCACTAAATTATCCTGCCTCTCTTTTCCTCTAACTTATGTAGAAGTTCCATCCATCCTTCTACTTGTCTAAACCAGAAACCTGGAGAATTGACTGATCTCTTTAGTCTCTCATATTTTCCTTCTGATTATCTTTTAATCCATTTACTTCTCTCCAAACCCTTAGCCACTGTCCACGTTCAGGCCCCAACAGCCATCACCTGGATCATCACACCGGTTTCCTAACTGGTCTCCCTACCTCCAGTAACTCCTCCTCCAGCCCATGTTGTGCAGAGCTACCAGGGTGAGAAGGAATAAATCTCCTCACCAAACACCTCCCTCAGCTCACTGAGAACTCCTCAATGGCTCCCCTTGCACAGGGGCTCCTAGTCAAACCAAGGCTCCAGCCACTACTTCCATGTCATTTCTGGCCCGCTGTTCACGTATCCTCTATATGTCAAATAGTGTCTAGAATGTCCTACTCCTCTGTCTTCCTGGCAAATTCCTACTCACTCAAGATCCAGATCAAACTGCTCCTCTGCTGTGAGGCCTTCATGTTCTTGTTGGTCAGAGTTCATTTATTCCTCTGGTCTAGCCCTGTGCTTCTCTACTGAAACGTCTGACACACATGCTGCCTCTGTTATCCTTGGCCTGTCTCCCCACGAGACAGCTTCTAGAGAGCAGGGAGCACATGACTATCAATTCTGAATCCACAGTGCCTCACAGGACCAGCCACAGAGCAAACAATCAAGGACCGTTCAAAGAATGCAATGACATAAATCAACAGAAGTGAATGATACCCAGTCTTCTCTCCAACCAAGGATGACCCATGAGAAAATGAACCCTTTAACTCAACATAGTCAAGGACATGCTCAGGCATGGCCCCAATTTCTCTCACAATGTCCACACCTTGAGACTAAGACTGCATTCAAACCTAAAAATGTCTTAGAACAAAAAAAGATTGGAGTGGTCAGAAGCATGAGCTTAGATCACATCAAAGCTTAGACTATCTTTGGAAAATGCCTCCTTTCAGAGAGGCTAATTGGTAACACTTCTCTGTTTTCACTTCTCCTTCATGAATACACTTTCCCAGAGGGAAAAGAGTATGCAATTAAAAAAATCAAAATTCAGTGCATTGTTATGTTACTGTGTTCTCATAAATGAAAAAGGTTCACCAGGACCAATTTCTCCACGGATATTAATCATGTTTGCTGCCCTTTGGTGGGCTGGTTGCAGAGACTGGGTTTCAGGAAGCCAAGCTATGTGAGTGACAAACTCATTCAGAGCTACTGTGTACTTTGACAGCTTTGAAAAGCACTCAAGGTCACTTTCCGGCCTCAATGATAACAAGGGGGCTTGTTTAGGCTTCTGGTCTTGGCAGCCCTGGTTTCTATGTCCCATGGGTGAGCAATGAGCATCAAGTCACCAAGAGGAGCCCTAGGCTGTCAGCAAAGGAGACCAGCCAGCAGCAAGAAGCTGCCAACTCTGGGGACGCAGCTGCTCCAAATAAATGCACAACCTCTTAGGGAAATACAAGCCACTTGGGAATGTGCTGTACATGCCCTGGGAAGGACTCTGTTTTCCTGGCTCTGTCAAAGACACAAGAATTTCCCAGGCCCCCAGGATTTAGGCATTTCTGAATCAATCTCTTTCTTTACCTCATCACTAATTAATCACCAGCATAGACCTATTGAATGTTTATTTGAAATGTCTCTTCCAGCTCAGTGGCTCTGTAGTCTCGTGCTGAAGTGCTTAGGCTATGGATCCAAGGGGCCAGTGTTTAAGCCCTGATTGCACCACTCATACTTCACACTAGCTGTGGTTTTTGAACAAGTGCCAGTAATACAGCCTGAATTTCTCATTTATAACATGGAGATGATAATGGTATTAACCTGTGAGTGTGACTGTCAGGATTAAATAATACATGTAAATAGCACAGCATAATGCGTGGCACAGAGGCCATTCCCAGGGATTGCTAGTGCTTGTTTTTTGTTTTTATAACTGCTCCTTTTGCTCCATTCCCTTGATGCAGTCTGGGCAAGGTTTGGCGAGGCCCACTCCACCCCACACCTGTATGTACCTCACCTTTAACCTCTGTCTCTGTATCCTGCCCAATCACATTCTCCCCCAGCCCTGCTCTCATCAAGCTGCATCCCTGCCTGGATAATATCTTTGAACTATCTACAGAGAAAGCTCAGATTCCCTGTGTGATACTCAAGGCCCTCCATTAACTGGCTCCAACCACCTTCTCCAGCCTGAAATCTCATCACTTTCCAACAAAGCCCCTATTTGGGTCACTGAGCCTCCTGCCTGTTGTCCTCAGAGTCCATTGCAATTCATTTTCACTACCAAGTCATTGTTCATGCCATCCCCTGCCCAGAACATCCACCTTTCTGCTACTCAAACTCTGCTTATCCCTGGGCATCTAGCTCAACCCTCCCTGAAGCCTGCCTTGACTGCTGCCATTCATCCCTTGCTTTCCTTCCTCCATTCTCAAGGATTCCCAGAGAAGTTTCTTTCTTTATCCTAGCACTTATGTTGTCCCCAAGCAGGACAGAGTAGAGAACAGAGCACAGAATTAGGAATTTCAAGGCCTCTATTTGGGACCTCTCTGCCATTCACAGTCAGGTGGCCTTGCTTGAACTCCCTCGTGCATGAAGTAGGGTTAATAATCTTGGCTCTGCCTGCCTCCCAGGAATTCCTGGAAGATGACACTGATTCACTTATGTGCAGGTGGGTTTTTTTTGTGTTTTTGTTGTGTGTTTTTTTCTTTCTGCACCACTGTCAGGTTTCATAACTACACACATTTTTTCTTATGCCATTTTCATGACTGACCTGTTTAAGTCTTGTCTTCCTAGTCATATCCAGAGGAAAGATAGATTATTTGTTCTCTTCTCACAACGATGGGACCTACCATAGGACACTCAAATACTGACCTTGTATGAGGGATTTTTCATGCAGGTTATAACAGTAGTTGCTAGAACTTCAAATCTTACCCTGAGCAACATCATCATATGTGTTCTGGTTGACCATCCGCTCTACGATTTTAGCAGCTTGCATTACTTTGGTGATATCATCACTCTGTGGAGAGGCAGAGGAGACAGGTTCTCTCATAAGCCAGCGCATGAAAGGTCATGCCCTGAGCCATGGCCCAGACTAGCAATTGGGTCAGCAATGCCTTTCTGACACCACTTACCACTGTTAGCTCCATAAGACATCTCTTCATTCCTTAAGGCCCAGCTCACCCCATCACACCCTTCTGGAAATGCCTAGCTCACAAGTATCACAAGGAGTCTACACTGCCACACCTGGCTCCTGAGCCTGCTTTGTGTTCTTTCATTCTGAGCTTATTCCGGATAAGGAATACCTTTGAGCACAAGACATGGTCTTGAAGAGAGCCCAAGAAGGGTACTAAAGCAGAGAGTGGACAAGGCCAGGAAGAAGGGTTCTTTGGTGGGGACAGAGATATTTCACCAGCTCAGGCAATGACAAAGACTCCAGTTAAAGGCCTCAGAGATTTAGCCCTAGCCGGTTTGGCTCAGTGGACAGAGCATCAGCATGTAAAGGCCTCAGAGATTTAGTCAGAGTTGAGGAAGACAAAGAGGTCAAGAAAGGGGAGAGAGACATGCTTGTACACAACGAGTATCAGGCAGAACTGATACCCATCCCAGGGCCTTATCTACTACCCACAGCAAAAAAAAAAAAAGCAGGAAGTTTCATGTCAGAAAAAGAAATGACTCATTTTGAACCAAAGGATAAGATCATCATTCTATGGAATTCCACAAGTCCACAAGGTGAACCACCTAGCAGGTTATTAGAGAATCAAAGAGTTTGGAGCTGGCAAGAAAAACCCAAGAGTTTAGGGCAGGTAGCAGGAGTGAACCAGCTGAGTGGGGAGTCCTCCAGAGTGGCCAGGAGGGTCAGATCCCTCTTGAGAAAGAGATTTCCCAGGAGTGGCAGTATCAGGAAGTGGTTATTAAAACAATGGGTTCGCCGAAACCGGTTTGGCTCAGTGGATAGAGCGTCGGCTTGGGGACTGAAGGACCCGGGTTCGATTCCGGTCGAGGGCATGTACCTTGGTTGCGGGCATATCCCCAGTGGGGGGTGTGCAAGAGGCAGCTGATCGATGACTCTCTCTCATCGATGTTTCTAACTCTCTATCTCTCTCACTTCCTCTCTGTACAAAATCAATAAAATATATTTAAAAAAAAAACAAAAAAACAAAAAAAAAACAATGGGTTCTGAAGCCATTCAGTCCTATATTCCCATCCTATTCCATGGATTAGAAAAACTAATAAGCTAATAAGTGGCAAAGCCAGGATATGCACTCAAGTCTGTGGAATCCAGTGCCTATATTCTCAACCCTACAGAGAGCCAGTTCCTCTACAAACTGACCACCTTCCAGTTAAGGTTTCTGTAACCATGGTCCCAGCACAGAGCCCATAGCCAACCCCCTGATGGATCTTCAAGTAAACCCTGACCCAGGCCAACTGCCCTCTGAAGTCCCTAACCTCCAAGGGAATGGTGCAGGGGAAGCCAAGGGTCTGACAGGGAAACCTGAAGGACAGGGACTTCATCTTTCACCTCCAGAATCCAGCATGGTCATGATTACCAAGTACTTGGTCTATGGTTGAATGAAATGGAATTGGGGAAGCTTATATTGAGCCAAGGCAGGGAATCCTCAAACTTCTCCTAAAATGTGGTTTTTATCAGGATCAGAGAATTGAGGTGGAAGTGGATATACATCAGACGAAGGAAGCAGAACTTCCCTTAACCAATATGATTCTTCTGTTCTGGGGTGGAGCAGAGCCACTCTTTCTCTGTGCTTTCTGGGAGCTCTCCAAGGTGCTGAAACCAGATTAACCAGATCCTAGTTTCCTGTGAACCTTGTTCTTCTCACCCTATTGCAGGCCAAGCTCATCCTGATTTCCCTACTAGTCCATGTACTGGTGAAACTCCTTGCAGTGGCCTCTTACTGTAACTCCCAGGAGGATGGCTAAACCTATGCTGGCTACATCCACAGTGAGCCCCCTAAACATGACTTCTGTAACAACTCCTACATGGCTCTTCATGGTAAATCCATCCTAGAGTGGCCACACCCATTGGCTTGGATTTGTTTATACTTTCAGGACCTCTGACTGGATTCTGGTCCTGAAGACTCACCTAATAATTGAGTGCAATTATACACAAGGACCAAAAGTCAAAGAGCAAATCACTGTCTCAAACCCCATGAGCCCCTGCCCATTAAGAAAGTCCCCTATTGTCACATCCCACCTTACCCTGGGAAAACTCCCCAGCTCTTCCAGGATGTACATTAAATTTTCAATAGCATTCCTATCTTCTGTTGTCCCTTAGCCCCAAAATACTGAATCTCTTCTACCCTTCAGATCTATATAAAATTTAGGGGAGGTGTGGAATGCTGGAGGCAGTTGTTGCTCTCCTCACATGTTCTCATGAGGAAAGAACTATTCATACTTCAACATTAGGCCCACCTCTTTGCCTGTCTGTGAAGTCCTCCCAGATAGCCAGGCTTATGTTTACCTAAGGGCCAAGGTCCAACTCAATCATTCTCTAACAAGGCCATGGGAACCCTCCAAACCTGAGACTCCATCGATGTCATCTTCCTCATGGCCATCGTCCCCATTTTTTTAGCCACTGGTGTCTTTGTTTTCTCCTTCTCTTTGGTCTTTTCCTGCTTCTCAAGTTCCTCTATGTAGGCATCATAGATCTCCCACTAGGCAAGGGCAAAATGAGAAAGATCAATGCAGGGCAAAAACTTCAGCCAGTCAGGTCCTATTCAGCCTTTAGGTCTTGAGGAGTTGATCACATCAACCCCTGTCACATGCCTCCACATGTTGGCTCACTGTACTTGGCCCACTGTAATTATATATTTAACATCTGTCTTCCCTTCCAGCCTAGGACAGAAATGAAGGAGCTTTCAGGACATCTCTGGGCTGGGCTTTCAGTCCTGTGCCCCAGGGGTTTGGTTGTCAGCTGGAGAGCAGTATTGTTCCAGCCTACAATCCTCACCAGGCAAAACAAATGGGCAAATATCAAGCTAGCTCACATTATTCTCGTTGATTTATACAACTATGAACTAGAAAATTAAAAAAAAAATCCCCCATGAAGATGGGATAAATTTATTGGCTCAGGCTGGCTGTCCACAGCCCTGACCATACCCTTCTCAGCATAAAAAAGATAAAAAGTTAGGGAACCCTGCTAATTCTATCTGATAGGAAAAGAAGCCTAAGAATAGTAGCAGAGGAAGCAGCAAGGGCCTGAGGCTGGGCAAATGGCCTAGATCATATTGTGTGCTCTCCAGAGTTGGGCCATCACTGCCACCTGGAGGCCAGATAGGCACACCTTCCATTTAATAATTCACCCACGGGCCAGTACTCTGCACTGCCATGTACTTCGATGATATCTCAGTCTGAGCCCTCCAACAACCCTGTCAGGCTGCTTGTGGTCCTCACTTGACAGAGAAAGAAACAGGCATTAAGGATGGCATGGTTTGGCCAGGATCTTACAGTATGAGAGCAAAGTTGGGACCTGAACTCAGTTCTCTTGTCACCATATCCTGCCTAAATCACCATGCCTGTTCAATAGGACTTGGGGGAGGTGGGGAGGAGGGTCAGCAGGAACACTGAAATTTGTTGAAAGGGCAGAGTTAGACTGTTAATGCTTCAGTCAGCCATGGAATGCCATGAGTTACAGAGAGCCCATGGGAACACATGTTTTCCCCTGGTCTTAAAGGAACTTCCAGAAGCCATGCCTCCTTGCCCCTTGGTCAGCCTTGCCCTGGGGGGCATGTGACTGATCCAGGGATCACTGGGTGTGGATCTACTGTCTGATATAGAGATTGCTGGGTAGGAGCCTAGTGTCTCATGTGCATGGTGTTCAGAGACTGAACAAGGAGCAGGAGGTGGATGGATGAGGAGGGCAGAATTTTTGTCACCAAGCCAGAAGAGTATGCATGGGCAAAAGGGCAGGGAGGATAGGAGAAGGTGATGATATTTAGACTGGTTCAGGGTCTCACCTGATTGGCTGTGGCTGAAAAGTTTGTCCTGGGAGGAGGTTCCATCTGGCATTCTCGGTCCTAGAGAACAATGACAACAGGAAACCCACAAGAAGCCCTCAGCTTCTTCTCACTTATTTCAGTGAGACCCAAATGTCCATGGGTGAAGCATTTCTGCTAGAGCTGAGGGCAGGGTAGGACACAGAACAGGGGAAGTAAAGAGGGCCAGGGCCAGAGCCAGGGAAGTAAGAAATACCAAATGATGCCGTGAAAGTCTACATTTTCCACCCAAGCCTCCTCAGAAGAAGCCTAAGCTAGAGAACAGGGGTAGTGAAGCCTGATTGTGCCAGTTTCAACCAACAAAAACTCCAAGCAGGGTATGGCCGGACCTGCAATAAATTAGGCCTGTGGCAGCTCCAGACCAGGACAAAGAGGTCTGTATCTGGCATGACATTGGGCTAATTAATAACCTTTACCCTGAGAAGCCTTCTCCCCAACACTGGGGTCTCTGGCTCCACCAGAAAAATATACTCCCTCCCATTGTGTACCATCTAGATTTCTAAGTGTCAGCATAGGGACTACAGAGGGTGATTAAGAGCTGCCAAAAAACCAACCCTGTAGACCTCTGGCCTCCACTCACAGACTCATTTCTGTAGAACACTGCCTGGGACATGTGAGTCTCTCACCTGAAATCCTGAAAGGCTCTTTCAGCCTGGTGCTCAGGGCCCTCCTCCTCCATGCTTACGAGCCAGGGAACTTGTCTAGCCCTCTTCAGCTAGGCTATCACAAAGACTGTCAACTTTGGTCAAACTGGCACCTAGCCTCACCTCTTGGCACATCTGGCCTCTTGTCTCTTTCCCAGATTCTGACCTCCTCAAGGGCAGCTCACTCTTCTTCACTGTCTTAGTGAAGGGCTTCAGTCTCCTTGTTACTCCCCCTGAACTCCTGCCTGGATGACTTATAAACCTAAACACATGTTCCCAGCTCTTCTTGGAGAGAGTAACCATGGTGCCTACCCTGTCACCCTGCCAAGGCTGAAGTTGAGGCTGGGCCAGGCCTGCTTCTTCCCTCCCATGCACAGGGCAGAGTTGTGAGATAAAGGGGCCGGGGCGGGAGCTGTACCCGGAGAGGGTTGTTGAAGGTCTGTGAAGCTCTCTCACTGAAGTTGAACTGGTTGGTAAGCTTACTCTCCTTGGGCTGCTTAGGAGTCATCAATTCTTCTTCAATCACTTTTTCAGATGCCTGGCGGGGGGTGGGGGGGCGTGAGGAGGGAGAGATGCACAGGATCAGGACTTAGCCATGAGAAAAAGGTGGCAGGGAATTGGGAGTGGGGAGAAGTCATATCCTGGAATAGGATGGTAGTGGTTCAGGGTGATGATGTCAGAGGCACTGATACTTGCAGCCTCTGACTTCTCCCTTTCAGCCCCACCCTCAGTAAGTCAGCCTTGAAGCCTCCACCTACAGCTGGAGCGGGAAGGCATGGGTAGGTAGGTTGGAGAGCAATACTACAGTGTACCTCAGCTGTAGGAATATCTGTTTGACTCCCAGCTTCAGTTTCTCCTTCCTTGGTCTCTTCTTCTTCTTCAAGGTTTTCTGTGTCTGAATACACCAACCTGGCAGACTCCTGAGAACCTTGGTAGGACAGTGGTAATGGGCTCCAAGTTCAGGCCCACTTCCCCATCCCCTTCTGGGTTCCTGCCTTTCAGACCCCACCTGCCCCAGGGTTCTTCTTGGCCTGAGCCTCATGGGTTAGCTTCCAGACCTGTCCAGGGCAGCCAGCTGTTGGATTTTTTTACATAAGAAGAGACCCTGAGGATTTCTGATGTAGCAATGTAGTCCCTAGAGGAACCAGAGAAAGGGGACCAGGCTGCAGCCTCAGGCTGCCCAGAGGCCTACCCGTTGCTAACTCATCCTGGTAGTGCTGCCGCCGTCCTTCATCTGAGTCTTTGGGGATCAGGTTCCCAACATGGCTGTAATGAACGGCTAGTTGGTTCACAAAACCAATAAGCTTATAAGTGCCTTCCTGAGAAGAGATGGGACTGAGTCAGACCAAGTGTCCTCAAAAGGGCTGGAGTCAGAATGTAGTCGGCCTTCATTCTCTAAGGCCTAACACAGTTTGTTAACAGAAATATAACTCACCAGATCCTCAGTTAGCCTGAAGTTTTCAATGCATTCCAGTATAAAGAGGAAGAAGAAAATGGAATAAAGTTTGCTAATCTTTTTAAGTTCTCATTAAAGATGTATTTTTAAATACCTCTCTTTCCAACTTTGAGCACTTCTGGATTTACCTATCACTGGCTCCTACATCTATGCCAAGAGATCTGGCTCACCTGCTTCACCACACAACTCAGGTCACTTAGTCGTCAAACACACTGGCCTGGCCTTCTTTCCATGTATTTAGTTGATGCCCGGGCTGGAAAAAAACCTCTGAGACACCAAATCCATAATTCCCCTTTTTCATAAAAGAGGACCTAAAAATTGTAGAAAAAGTTGGGGTTTGGCACTTGTTCAGGTCACATAGCAAATTAGAAGCAGGGATAACCTTAAAGCCCAGGGAACCTGGTTCGTTCCTTTGTCAACAAATAATTTTTGAATAGATGCAATGTACCAGTAGTTCCCAGATTCCAGGAATATAAAGCTTATCAAAAACAGACCTATCCCCTGCTTGCTTGCTTTCTTCTTCTTTTTTAAAAAAATATATTTTATTGATATTTTACAGAGAGGAAGGGAGAGAGAGATAGAGAACTAGAAACATCGATGAGAGAGAAACATCGACCAGCTGCCTCCTGCACACCCCCTTCCGGGGATGTGCCCGCAACCAAGGTATATGCCCTTGACCGGAATCGAAGCCGGGACCCTTCAGTCCACAGACCGACGCTCTACCACTGAGCCAAACCGGTTTCGGCTCTTTATTTCTTTTTTTTTTTTTTTAATATATATTTTATTGATTTTTTTATAGAGAAGAAGAGAGAGGGACAGAAAGCTAGAAACATCGATGAAAGACAAATTGATCAGTTGCCTCTTGCACACCCCCTACTAGGCATGTGCCTGCAACCAAGGTACATGTCCTTGACTGGAATTGAACATAGGACCTTTCAGTCTGCAGGCCAACGCTCTATCCACTGAGCCAAACCAGTTTCGGCCTAACCCCTGCTTTCATAGAGCCTATAGTCTCATTCCCCTAGATCAGGGATTTTTCAACCTTTCTATCTATGACACACATAAACTAATTACTAAAATTCTGCCGCACACCAAAATTGATTGTGCTGATAGTTGCACAACTTGAGAATATCCTAAAAGTCATTGAATTGTACACTTTAAATGGGTGATTGCATGGTATATGAATTATATCTCAATCAAACTGTGGGATTTTTTTAGAGAAAGAAACTATTAATAGTGGTGGTCTCTAGGGAAAAGGACAGGATTGGGGAAGGTTTAGTTTTCACTGTACTTTTGAATCTTTTGAAATTGATACATTGGGTTTCTATTATATATTCAAAATAATTATATATATATATATATATATATATATATATATATATTTAAAGAAGAAGTGTAATGTTGCTTTAGAGTCAGACAAATTAGTTTAAATCTTGCTTTGAATCCTGGTATGACCTTTGTCGTTTGTTTTTTCTAGATTAACTTCAGTTTCCATAAAATAAAGATGAAAAATAGTGCCGGTGTTTCACAGTGGTTAGAGCGTTGGCCTTCACACCAAAGGGTCTCAGGTCAAGGGCATGTACCTGGGTTGCAGATTCCATTATCAGCCCATATAGGAGAGTGCATATAGGAAGAAATTAAGAAATCAATTGATGTATCTCTCACCTCTCTCTCCCATCTCACCTCCCTCCCTCTCTCCCTTCCTCTCTTCTCCCTCCCTTCCTCTTCTCCTCCCTTCCTTCCATTCTTCCATTCTCTGGTGAGGATTAACAACAATGACAAAAAGTTCTTATATTAAAGAAACCTGAGGATTATTTGAGATATATGTAAAAGGTCTAATATAGGACCTATCACTAGCACACAGTAAGTATGGAACAAATGGATCTTTAAGATAATAAAAAAGCCGAAACAGGTTTGGCTCAGTGGATAGAGCGTAGGCCTGCGGACTGAAGGGTCCCGGGTTCGATTTCGGTCAGGGGCGTGTACCTTGATTGCAAGCACATCCACGGTGGAGTGGGGGGGGTGGTGTGCAGGAGGCAGCTGATCGATGATTCTCTCTCATCAATGTTTCTGACTCTCTATCCCTCTCTCTTCCTCTCTGTGAAAAATCAATAAAATATATATTTTTAAAAAGATAATAAAACAGACACACACACTTCCACCTTACTCAGATTGTGCTTAGAAGTTTTCTTCAGTCAGTACTCACAGAAGCTGACTTTGCTAATGGCTGAAAACAGTGTTGTCCCCCTTAAAGATGTGCCACATAAGTGTCTACTAAGTGAGAATGTGCCCATACCACATGCACCGAGGGAAGGCGCTGATGGAGTCAGCTGCCTATCTGGATGAGATGTCAGCAGACACCGAGAACAGAGCCTCCTGGGGTTTTCTCCCAAGCAGGAATGCTGGGGGCAAAGGCCAGCTCCTGCCCGGAGGGGAGCTTGCACTCCACCTAGGTGTCTGGCTAGAGGACGACTCAGCTTCCAAAGACCCAATAGTTGATTTCGTGGGAAATGTATTCATACACGTTGGAAACATTTTTCTAACCAAATGATTGACTTCAGGCTCCTTGAAAAGAGTGGCTGGACAAGGCGCTTAAGACAATGCAATTAGCAAGACTGAAAGGGAGATTCAAAAAGAAATTTCAAACATCTCTGGAAAATTCCATGTAAAATCTCAGAGTCCCAGCCAAAGAGCTCAGTTTAAAGCTAACCTCTGTAATGACTGAGAGGCTTTCTCAATGCAGCAAATCACTGACAACCAAGGAGCATCTAGAGGTGCCTGTCCCAGAGGGATGACTTACTTTAAAGCTGTACCTGACGATGTTCTGGGGTGCATGTGGGTTGTTGGCTGTCAGAATTCGGGTAATCTCCTCCTTTAGCTCCTAAGGAAAAGAAATAGCAAGCGGGTCATACATGGAGGGCCTCACCCCCATCTGAGGCTTGGGAGGAATCTCCCAGGGTGCCAGCAGACTTCTCACACGCAGGTTCTGTGCAGGCTCATAATCAGTATTATGGGACAACACACTCTGAAGCTGGAGGAGGTGAAAGGAACAAGAGTAGGATGCTACTAACTCACCGCATCAGTCAAATCCAGCTGGTCAGGGGGTCTGATCGTGGTTTTGGACTGGGCCCAGTCATCTGTCCCTTCTCCCAAATCAGTTCCTGAATCTTCATCCTGGACAAAAACCTCATGAGGATCAGGAATGCCCAATCTGCTTGAAAAAGTGAGCATGCTGCAGGAAACCCCTCATTCAGAAACCCCGGAAGCCAAGCTCTGCCCTGATACATAGAATAGAAAATATACAACAGACCACTCATGAAAGAGCCCAAAGCAAATGCTCAGGCCAGAGTTCATGGCCACCTCAGCCCGAGGAGTCACAGCTTAGCAGGAACACTGTGGTGGGCCCTTGGCCCCAGTGGTGGACCAGAGGTGGCTCCTCCCTACCGCCTCCCACACAGCCCAGAAGATGGTGGCCAGGATAGGCTGCCAAAGACAGGGCTTTATGCGGAATGAAAGGAAATCCAGCTGTTCTTTAAGCTACTTCAATTTTCATTCCTATTTTACCTTCCAATTTGCCACCTTAAGGTTACTCTTACAGCAATACTTTCAGTACTTGGTAACTTTAAGCCTCATCAGATCCTTGGAGCAAAAAAATAAAAAATAAAATAAAGCAAGGACTAGAAGTTTTTCCTTTTCCTGATAGACAGTTGAACACCTTGCCAAGGTGGTCCATGACATAATAAAAAAATATTCATTGTCACAAGCAGTTAAAGATATACAAAATAAGATAATGCAGTTTTTAACTATAAAACTGGCAAAAAACTAAAAATGAATACCGACAAAAAAAAAAAAGAAAAGAAAAGAAAGAAAGAAAAGAAAACCAAACAAACAAAACTAATATCCAAGGTGGGTGAGGCTGTGAGAAAATGAGCACCTATAAATTATCATGCCCATAAAAGAGCAATTTGAAATACTTATCAGAAGCTCAATAAGTGTTTATACTCTTTATTTTTTTTTAGTGTTTATACTCTTTAAGTCAGATTTCTATGCATAAAAATGTATATTAAAAAAATAACCCCATATATGCCCAAAGACTTAAATGCATGAATGTTTTTTGAAGGATTGATTATATTAGTGAAAAAGGGGAACATTTCATGGATGAATTGAATATGGTATGGCCTTAAGGAATATATAATAAAATACTATGCAGTAATTTTAAATGATGCTATAAAAGTATATTTACTGGCAATGAAAGGCACTCTAATATATCATGTAAAAAGAAGATTATAAAATAACATATGCAATTTAAAATTCTACTTAAAAATAAATACATGTAATTTTATATATGCATGGAAATATCTGGGAGAATATAATACCATATATTAACTAAGAAGTTCCCGGGTGGTAGGTTTAAGAGTGATTTTAATGTTCTTTTTGCTCATTTGAATTTCCTAAAAAATATATAGTGCTATTCGCTTCCTGTTGAGAGATTGTGGTGGTTTCAGTACTTACTCTCTTCCTGGGTCCTTTGGCTATAATGTTGCTCTGAAAGAAAGGAAACAGAAAGTAAGTCATCAGCAAATCTCCCAGGGGGTATCAGAGATAGTATTACGGGGAGGCTTCTGCCCAGGGACCTTGCAGAGAGGGGACATTGAGCTTTTCCAAATCTCAAAAATAGTCCTCTCGGTGGCAATATGTGCTTCTTAGCCCAGCCTAGGAAGCCTTGTATCTCAGGCAACCCCATTCCACCATCACTGGGACTGATCCATGGAGAGCAGCCAGGTAACTTAGCACTGGGCACATCTTATTTGTAGCTAGAGTTCAACAGATCCTTTTTTAAATCCTATTTTAAGTGCTCAGCTCTGTTCTAGCCATTAAGGGGATTTTTAAGGGAAGACTAGATTCCTAAACACTGGGGATGATTGTAAGTTCTTTATGAGCATGGACTTTGCTTTGTATACTGCTGGCTCACAATATAGTAGGTATTCAAAAAAACTTGTTAAATAAATGAATGAATGCCATCAAACCTGTAATCATGACCCTGAAAAAAAAAATGTTTTTTCTCTCTGGGCCTAAGTTTCCTTATCAGTAAAGTGCATGGAATTGGATGTGATGACCTTCCAGTTCTAATGTGCTCAATTCAACTTGCTAAACATTTGTTTAGCATCTATGCATGTGTCAGGCACTAAGCTAAGCAGTGGTACAAAGACGAAGAGAGATGATGTCCCTATCCCAGTTTGCTCAGGGTCCGTGGAGGGCAAAGTATGATCAGTGCTCATCATTTACTTACTCATTCAGCGTATGTTCCTTTGGAAGCCTGCTCTGTGCCAGTAATAGAAATACGTACACACATGGTGCTGTAGGGATGCATGGAGGCACCTACCCAGCCTTAGGTGCACAAGGCTTCTAGAGGTGGAAATTTCTTAGCTGGGTATCCAAGAACAGGTAGGGGTATAAAAGTGGAGAAAATGTTTTTCAGAAGTGCTTTTCAGAAGAATGCAGCATGTAAAAAGTCAAGAGGACGAAAGAGATAATAAAAACAAACAAAAACCCTGCAGTAGCTACATAGAACAATAGGTATTTCAGATGACCCAACAAGAGGGACATCAGTGAAGGCTGGAAATGTGAGGGAGGGGCTCCAGGAGAAAGCCAGCCTAGAGCACTGCGGGCAAGGTAGCAGAGAGGCCAAAGGGCATATGTTGGTGGCAGCAGAGAAAGAGACCTCTGCTCCCAGCTCTCACTGACTACCTATCTGACCTTGGGGAAGTCTTTAGGCTTCAGTTTCCCAAATTGTAAACTGTGGGCATTTGACTAGATGGACTCTTACAGCCTTACGTGATAGGGTCTGTGGGAGAGGTTTTGGTGGTGGAGGGGAGAAAGAGGATTGGGGAAGGAGAAAGAGGAATAGAGTATGTTTCAGCTTGAGCTGAGATTGTTGCTGCTAGGGCAGGCAGCAGGATTCAGATTTCTGCCAGGTTACCAAGGTTTCCAATGATGGGAACCCTTCTCTGAGGCTAAGCTGCATGAGCCAGAAAGCTGCTTTCCCTTGAAGGGCCTCTGATCCCTACAGTAACGAAATGGAAGCGCCACAATGCCCAACAGCTTTCTGGCCCACATCAGAGCCCTGGAGGGCCAATCACAACCCAAACTGCCAGCTTTAAATAGAAAATGAGATCCAGTTACCACTGCCCCCATAAATATGTCTGTAAAACATTTATCTGGCAATAAAAGAACTGACAAGGCAATTTGAGTGTAATTGTTTTTGGCAGTTGGACATATTTCAATTAACACACTATAAAAGCCACACTATAATAAATGCAAAACAGGCCAATGAAATCAGCTACAGCCCTGACTTCCCAACCATGGCGGAGATTGAATGTCAGGCTGCCACTTTGGACCCTTGGTCTTCAGAAGGAGAAGCCTGAGACAGACAAGCCAGAATTCCTGAGAAGTTTTTGATGATTCCTCCCAGAAGCCATCAAACTACGGAAGAAGGAAGTCCAAACTTCCCGCCCTGGCCCTCAGAACTCTACCATCTGGCCGCAAGTCTAGGTTCCAGCCTGCTCTTCCACCCTGCATGTGCTAGGACTTGAAGATGCCCAGAGAGGCTGCTCACATTTCCTGAGGTTGGCCTGTGCCTTCCCGCCTCTATACTTTGCTTTGACCATTCCTCCTTCCTAGGAACGCCAACTTCTGCCTCCCCCCTCCCTGCACCCACTGTCTCTGCCTAACAAAACCCTACCCAACTAGCCTCTGCTATCCTTCATCTAACACTGACATGTCATCACCTTCCTCCTCCCTCCCTCTACTCCCCCCTTCTCACTTTAAGCAAAGCTCTGCTCCACTTTCCATTCCTACCACAGGAACTGGTCAAATAGACATTCTGTTGTCTCTGGGTTTTGGTCTGCAAATAGGGACCATATTACAAAAAGGAACACAATACTGCAGTATTATGTATAGATGGAAGCTTGGAAATTCCAGCAAAGGAGGTCCACCATTCTATACTATTAACCAAAGAAGGTCCTCTACTGTTGGACAGATCATTCTATTTGGCCAAGGAGTGATGCAGGAAGAGGAACCATCCCCCAATCTCCTCCCACCATGGCAGCCAAATTAACCCAGGCAATCAACGGGATGACAGATGTCCTAGCCTGAATTCCTTCATATTAGCGCATTTTTCTATTCTAGTGTGAGCTTTTAGTGTGAGCATCCTAAGGGCAGCAATTGGTAACAACACAGCTGCCTAGTAGTCACTTCTCAATTCTCTTAGAGGACCTGACATTGCTGAGTGCTCCCTTACTCCTTCTTGAAACTTCTCCAACTTTATTTCCATGTCACTAATCTCTCCAATAGTTCTTCTCAACATCCTTGACCCCTCTAGGAATGTGTGCTTGACCCTATAGTCTTCTTATTCTACACTGTCCTCTCTTGGGGAGTGTGTAGAATATTCCCACCCATAACTTCATCTTCTACCTTATGGTAAAGCTCAAATCTATTTCTGTAGCTTGGATTTCCCAGAACCTCACATTTATTTATTTATTTATTTATTTAAAATATGTTTTATTGATTTTTCTTATAGAGAGGAAGGGAGAGAGATAGAGAGCTAGAAACGTCGACGGGAGAGAAACACCTACCGGGGATGTACCCGCAACCAATGTACATGCCCTTGACCAGAATCGAACCTGGGACCTTTCAGTCCACAGACCGACGCTCTACCGCTGAGCCAAACCGGTTTCGGACAGAACCTCACATTTAAATTGATGACAGAGTATTCAAACTCAATGTCTTAAAAACTGACCTTATTATGTTCTTTATCCACTCCAATCAACATATTCTTTTTTCATCCCAAACTTCTATTTTTTCTAGTATTTCCCATCTCACTCAGCCCACCACCATCCATTCAGTCACCCAGGTTGGAAATTGGGAGCCATCAAAGAAACCTGCCTTTTCCTCACCCTCCCAATAGCATCAGATTTCAAAGTCTAACAATTCTTTTTTATATCTTTCCTATCTTTTCCATTTATACCCCTCTTAATTTAAGCCCTTACTATCTCTTGCCTAACTACATTTGATTTCCCTGATTTTAAGAATAATTATATCATTATCATCATGTTGAGTTATTGGGTACTTAGTCTGGGACAGTCACTAATTTATATTTTTAAATTATCTCATTTAATCTTCACAAACATCCTATGGGGCAGGAGCTATCATTATTCATATTTTACAAATAAGAAACTGAGGCATAGAGAGATCAGGTAACTGACTAACAATAACCAGGATTTGAACCCTAACTAATCACTACTTATAAGTGATCTTTCTAAAACAAATCTGATCATGTCACTCTCCTGATTTAAAGCCTCCAAAGACGCCCTCAGTCATGAGATGAATCCCAAGTTCCCTAACAGCATCCACTTCATCTCTGACTCCTTTCTTCCCACAGCAGTGGGAGGATGCTATGAAAATAAAAGTTTTGGTCAATGTAACATGATTATTGTTGCCACCCATTGGGCATTTACCTTCACTTAGAGCTGTTTTGGTATATGAATCATAGAATAGTATAAGCAACCCATTTGTCCCTGAGCATATTTTAGGGGTAAGGAAATAAAAAATTCTTAAACTATTCCTAATCATGAAGATTTATTTTTTTAAAGTAGGTGTACCCATGAAGTCCAAATGTGGGCTTTGAAGTCAACTATACCAGGGTTTGAGTCCCCACTCTGCTAGTTCTATGACTCTAAACTTGCCTTCTCTGAACCTCAGTATCCTTACCTTTAAAATAAGCATCATAATGACACCCTTTCAGACAACCATAGGCTTGTTAGAAGGATTAAATGAGTTGATGCACAAAAAGTTCAGTGTTGGCTGACCAGAGTTTGTGTCCAGAACATGGTAGCTGAGAGTATTATACTTCCATTTTAGGCCCTCCCTGCTCTGCCCTCAGCCACACAGGAACTATGTGGCCCTTTGTCTACTAGGAAGCACCCACCACAGGAATGACTAGACCCTTCAACAGTTCACATTTCCACGGAAGAGTTAAACACTGAAACATGATTGTTCCTGGAAAGAGGGGCTCTTCGAAGCACGTAAACCCACAGACACTGCATCCTTCTGCCTGGGGCCCAAGAGACTTCCTTTACCATTTCAGTTGTCTTGGTCCTTATTTTAAAACTCACTAACAGGTTTCCATTAAGCTAATTTGAAACTAAATACCTCACCAGCTTGCAGTTTCCTGTTTCTAAAAGGGTAAAAGCTCTTAGTCCCAAAGGAGCAGTAATTCACCAACAGATCTTCCTCTTACTAAACAGGCTGCATTTCAACTTTCTGAGCCTAGTACAGTGTCTAAAGCACACAGAAGGCACTTAATAAGTGTAGTGGGACGAGATCTCTAAATTTTGAAACATCATACACTATTTTGGAAGTGCCAACTGACACAAACTTTTTATAGGGTTATTTGAATACCTATCCAGCTTAAATGCAAATACCCCAGAACTAAAAAAAAATTCTTGAATTTTTCCTGTAGAAATATTCATACACATGCATAAGATATATGTACATAATTGCTCACTGCAGAATGAGAGCTTTGCAGGGTAGAATAATCTTGGCTGTAAGTCCTTACTATTCATCACTTTGAATGTTTCTTGACACTCCCATCTGGTCTGCAAAGTTTCTGTTGAGAAATCAGCTGTCAGTCATATGGGTGCTCCCTTATAGGTAATTAACTGCTTTTCTCTTGCTGCTTTTAAGATTCTCTCTTTGTCTTTTGCCCTTGGCATTTTAATTATGATGTGTTTTGGTGTGGGCCTTTTTGGGTTCCTTTTGTTTGGTACTCTCTGTGTTTCCTGGACTTGTAAGTCTATTTTTTTTTTTTTTTTAACCAGATAGGGAAAGTTTTCTGACATTATTTTTTCAAATAGGTTTTTAATACCTTGCTCTCTCTCATCTCCTTCTGGCACCCCATAATAGGAATGTTGGTATCTTTGAAGTTGTCCCAGAGGCTCCTTATACTTTCTTCATATACTTGGATTAACATTTTGCTCTTCTGATTAGGTGTTTTTTGCTTTCTCATATTCCAGGTTGTTGACTTGATTCTTGGAATTCTCTACTCCATTGTTGAATCCCTGTAAATTGTTCTTTATTTCATGTGGTGTATGCTTAATTTCTGATTGGTCCTTTTTCATGTCACTGAAATTCTCACATAGCTTGGCCGGCATGGCTCAGTGGTTGAGCATCAACCTATGAACCAAGAGGTCACGGTTTAATTCCTGGTCAGGGCAAATGTGCCCGGGTTGCAGGCTCCCCAGTAAGGGTCATGCAGGAGGCAGCCAATCAATGACTCTTATTGTTAATGTCTTTCCCTTTCCCTTCCTCTCTCTCTAAAATAAATAAAAACATGTGTTGTTTTTTTGTTTGTTTGTTTTTTAAATCTCACTAAGATCCTTGAAAGCCTCACTAAGTCCCTTGAAGCTCTCATGAAGATCCTCCCCAGTCACCTGAGCTGGGCACTCTAGGTATGCCCCTGTGTGGACTGAGTGCACAGTCTTGTAGTTGAGCCTTGATTGCTGTTGGCATCTCTGGGAGGAGATGACCTTCAGGCCAATTGGCTGTGAGGACCATCTGCAGTACAGTGGGAGATCTGCTGTGCAGGAGGTGAGGACCCACTGTGAAGCAAGGCAGGCTGGTACTAGAGCCTTGTCTTGGGCCTTTTATTGATAAGTTTGGGGCACATGGTCACCGGCTGCAGCTTGAGATTTTAGCAGTCTGAAGTTTGAGCTGGACAGGTTATTCATATGGAAAAGCTGCTGCAAACAGCGTGGACAGGGCTGTAATTTGGATGGGGCGGGGTCTCAGGGAATCCCCAGGGTGGAGCTAACAGTGTGCTCCAGGCAGATTGAGACTCTGATGTGGCTGCAGCCGGTGAGAAAGCCACTCTGGGATAAAGCCACTCCTGAGTTCCTGCCCCGATGCCAGACACTCCAGTTCTTCTTCCAGAGCCGCCTGGTGCTGGAGCTCAGAGGTAACAAGTCTGAGTAAGTTTGTGCACAGGCCCTTGAAATGGAACGCCTGGGTCTTCAGCATCCTTGTGTCAGTCAGCCACAATCCCTGCTAGTTTTTACAGCCCGTAGTTGCAGGGACTTCTCTTCCCGGTTCTGGAGCCCTGGGCTGGGTGTCTGGTGTGGGGCTGGGATCCCTACCTCCTCATGTGCAGCCTTTGCAGAGATGATCTCCCTCCCCATAAACTAAAAAATTAAAAAAAGCACAAGATAAAAAATATTTTTTTTTTTTAAAAAAGCAGCCCATTGCACACCTCCCACTAGTCTCAATGTGCTTTCTTCTTTACTTTTGTAGCTGTGGGACTGTGATTATGAATGATAGTTTTCTGTATTTTAGTTGTAATTTTGATGTGATTGTGTGAGACTGCGAGTATAGGCCGTTACCTACGCCGCCATCTTGGTTCTTTGTCCTATTTGTAATATTTTAAAATGTAAAAGCACAAATATTCATCAATGGAAATCTAATCAAATAAATTATGGCATAGAATGGATTATTGTGCATATTATTAATTTTTTCTTTATCCTTACCTGAGGATATGTTTTTATTGATTGATTTCAGAAAGAGAGGAAGGAAGAGAGAGGGCGAGAAACGTCACTTGTCTCCTGTACATGTTCCGACCAGGGATCAGGTCATAACATTTATGTGGATGGGACCACTGAACCACCCAGCCAGGGCTTTTATGCATATTTTTAAAAGGATGACATAAACTTGCATGTATTGTTATGGAAAGCTCTCCAAGATGTATTACTAATTTTTTAAAGTGACAGGCATAGACCCATCTGCTTACTTTAAGCATGTGTGTATGCCTGTTGAAATGGCTGTCTTCAACAAATCAACAAACAACTGTTGGCAAGGATGTAAAGAAAAGGGAACCCTTGTGCACTTTTGGTGGGAATGCAGGTTGGTGCTCGGAAAACTGGACACAACAGGGGGATGACAATAGAAATACTTTCCTGTTATACTGGTATAGCATCTTTCAGTTTACTAAACATTTGTAAGTTTACCATCTTATTTGACTCACTACTGTTTTGTGGATTAATGTTGAATTTTTGTCAAAATTATTTTTTTAATCTATTGAGATGTCATCCGTTTTTTCTATTAATGTGAAGCATACTTTGATTTTATTTTTAAATATATTTCTTTATTGATTTCAGAGAGGAAGGGAGAAGGAGAGATAGAAACATCAATGATAAGAGTCATTGATCGGCTGCCTCCTGCACACCTCCCACTGGGGATTGAGCCCACAACCCAGGCATGTGCCCTTGGCCGGAATCGAACCTGGGACCCTTCAGTCCACAGGCTGACTATCCACTGAGCCAAGCCTGCTAGGGCAGTACCTTGATTTTTTTAAAAAATATATTTTATTGATTTTGTACAGAGAGGGAGGGAGAGAGATAGAGAGTTAGAAACATCAATGAGAGAGAGTCATCGATCAGCTGCCTCTTGCACACCCCCTACTGGGGATATGCCCGCAACCAAGGTACATGCCCTTGACCAGAATCGAACCCGGGACCCTTGAGTCCCCAAGCCGACGCTCTATCCATTGAGCCAAACCAGTCTCGGCTGATTTTTTTTTTTAATGTTGAGCTAAGTTTGTGTTATTCAGTAAACCCTACTTGGTCTGATATATTCTTCTCTTTATATATTGCTGGAACAGATTTACTAATATTTTGTTGGATGTTTTACATCTATGTTCATGAGGAATATTGGCCTGTCATTTTCTTTGCTTATAATAGCTTTTCTTTTGTCATCATCAAATGAGTTGGGTCTTGTTTAGTTCTCCTCCACTTTCTGTGAGACTTTGTGTAAGATTGGTGCTATTTCTTTCTTTTTTTAAAAATTTATTTTATTGAACTTTTACAGAGAGGAAGGAAGAGGGATAGAGAGTTAGAAACATCAATCAGCTGCCTCCTGCACACTCCCTACTGAGGATGTGCCCGCAACCAAGGTACATGCCCTTGACAGAATTGAACCTGGAACCTTTGAGTTTGCAGACCGATGCTCTATCCACTGAGCCAAACCAGTCAGGGCGGTGCTATTTATTTCTTACATATTTGATACAATGAAACCATTTGGGCCTGAAGTTTCTTTGTGGAAAGGTTTTATATTATGAATTCAATTTTTTTAAATAGGTACAATATTTTCATATTTTCCATTTCTTTCTGTGTCACTTGAGGTAAATCATTATTTTTTAAATTTATTTGTTCCATCTAAATTTTTAAATGTATTGAAATAAAGTTGCTGATAATATTCCCTATTAAGGATATTAATCCTTTTTAATGTCTGGGGATTTATAGTGATATCTCATTTTTCATCTCTAATATTGGCTATTATACTTTCTTTTTTATCTTGATAAGCCTTGCTAGGTTTTACCAATTTTATCAATCTTTTCAAAGAATCAACTCTGGCCGAGACCGGTTTGGCTCAATGGATAGAGGGTCGGCTTGGGGACTGACGGGTCCTGGGTTCGATTCTGGTCAAGGGCATGTACCTTGGTTGCGGGCATATCCCCAGTAGGGGGTGTGCAAGAGGCAGCTGATCGATGACTCTCTTTCATCGATGTTTCTAATTCTCTATCTCTCTCCCTTCCTCTCTGTACAAAATCAATAAAAATATATTCAAAGAATCAACTCTGGTTTTGTTAATTTTCTCTATTATTTTTCTCATTGTTTCTATTAAATAATAAAATAAGTGAGTAAGTCAATAAAATTCATGGAAAAGCTCTAACTGGTTTGGCTCAGTGGATAGGGCTAAGGGGTCCCAGGTTCGATTCCAGTCAAGGGCATGTACCTTGGTTGCGGGCATGTCCCCAGTGGGAGATGTGCAGGAGGCAGCTGATCGAGGTTTCTAGCTCTCTATCCCTCTCCCTCTCTGTAAAAAATCAGTAAGATATATTTTTTTAAAGAAAAGAAAAGAAATGGAATTGATTAAATCTTGCTTTTATCACTTTGGATTTACTTTGCTCATCTTTCCCTATTTTCTTAAGGTAGAAACTTAGAACATTAATTTTAAATATTTCTTCTTTTCTACAATAGGCATTTAAAGCTATACATTTCCATTAAGCACAACTTTTGCAGCTCCCCACAATTTGTGATGTTATATATTCATGAAATTTGTGCACGGGTAGGGTCCCTAGGCCTGGCTGGCAATCAGAGCCTTTCCTGCCTCCATAGTAGCACTAAAAAGCAGTGAGCAGGCAGGCAGTAAAAAACAAGGGGTCCTGGACTGTGAGAGGGATGTCTCACTGCTGGCTTAGACCATTGAACCTGCAACAGAGGTATGTGCCCTTGGCTGGGAATCAAACTCATGACCCTTCAGTCCGGGGGCCAACACTCTAACCACTAGAGACTGTAGTATGTATTTTTTCGTTATTCATTTATTTACTCAGTAAATTCATTCAGTCATTACTCACTCATCCAGTATTTATTAGCACTGACTATGTGCCAGATCCTAGGATAATAGCTAAAGAAGAACCAAGACTGAGTTGGTTCCACTTCAAGGGTTCTCAACCTAGGAGGTGAGATGAATGGAGCACAAAAGCCCACTATACAAACCAGAATCCAGTTACTCCATAGTAGGACAAAGTATTGCGAGATGCAAAGCAGTGAAACCAAAGTTTGATCAGTTTGCTTGCTTCTTCCGTACAACTCTGTCTTAGCAATTGGAAAGATTGAGTACTCCCTACAAATTCCTAGGTGACAGGAAACAATTTCATGTGGCTTACTCACAGCTGGAGCCAGAGAATCAAAATTACTCTTCAACATTAGCTTGCAGGCTGCAAATCCCAGGGATAAGCACAAGAGCTCTCTACCTTTATTATTTGAGTTCCTGGCATGCACTGAGTACTAACAATGTACTAGGCTCCACAGCAAACAGGAGATGAGACCAAGTTCTGGCCTCAGATGCTCACAGCTGTTTTGTAATATGATAATTGTGCATGACAAACCTCAGACTGTAAATCTGAAAATAGCACGACTGTAATCATAACAAAATGGAACAGCCATTGGCAAAATTTGTTTTCTAGTTATCACTTCCATAAGGAATTCCATAACAGTTCTAGAGGAAGAGAAGAGAAAACTCTCAACTTCCTGCCACCAAACCTCTGAATTGTCATCATTTGCATGCAAGCCTTTCTCCTTTCTCCTCTCCTGTTACACTCTTCTACCTTCTGTCATAACTCATCTACTCCCACCTCCTCAGAGACTTGGCTCTACCCATTATTTTATCTGTCTCCTTCATCTTCAACATCTTCTATCTGTGCCAGGGTCCTTTCCCATTTAACATATTCAATTTCACTTTTATCTCTAAAAAATCCTGTCTACGTGGTCTTTATTGCCTTTTTAGCTCAATTCAGTCTGGCTTTTACCTCTGAAATTGTATTTTCCAAAGTCCCCAATAACTTACCAATTATTCTATGTCTAGTTCTTGGCTTCATTGACCCCATACTAACCACATACTCTATAAACACTATAAACTCATAAATATGCTCTTCCTTAAGCTTCTAGGACATTATTCTTCCTTTGTCTTCTAGCTTCTACTCTTACTCCTTATCCTACATTTTGAACTCCTTTGTCTTTCCAAACCTTCCATCATGTAATTTCTCTTAGAAGTATTCCCTGATTCCCCCAGAATCAGTGTTAGGACTCCTACCACATGCTTCCATAGCACCCTATGCTACTTCCCCAACCACGGTCCATCATCCATTCAATAAGCATTCATTGAGGTGAATGTGATGGCCACTGTGCTAGGGACTGAGAATACAGATGTGAGCAAAAACACCCACAGGCCCTGCTCTCAAGGAGCTCCAGTCTAATAAGAGACACATACAGTAATAATTATACAAACAAATGAATAATTATACACTGTGATGTATGCTATAGAAGAAAGGATCAAGAGCAATTAGACTATAATAGAGGAACCTTAACCCTATCATCATTAACAGGCAGAAGGCACTGGAGTGGGTTGTAGGGATTGATGTTTGGGCTGAAATCTTAGGAGTGAGTACCTGTGTAAGGGAAGGTGTGAAGGGTGTTCCAGAAAGAGGAAACAGCACTGAAGTACAGCAATCATAGGGGAAAAGTGGTACAAGTGAAAGCTTACACACCCAAGTAGGCCTTGGCCATATAGGCACCTGAAGAGTTATCTAAAAAGTTAGTCCCTGTCCTGACCGGTTTGGCTCAGTGGATAGAGCATTGGCCTTTGGACTGGGGGGTCCCGGGTTCAATTCTAGTCAGGGGCATGTGCCTTGGTTGTGGGCACATACCCAGTGGGGAGTGTGCAGGAGGCAGCTGATTGATGTTTCTCTCTCATCGATGTTTCTAACTCTCTATCCCTCTCCCTTCCTCTCTGGAAAAAAATCAATAAAAAATATGTTTTTTTAAAAAAGTTAGTCCCTGTCATAAGGACAATGGGAAGACACTGAAGGGTTCTGAGTGGGAGATGACAATTTTTTGTGGGTTTTTTTATATGTTTTATTGATTTTTTAAAAAAATATTTTATTGATTTTTTACAGGGAGGAAGAGAGAGTGATAGAGAGTCAGAAACATCTATGAGAGAGAATCATCGATCAGCTGCCTCTTGCACAACCCCTGCTGGGGATATGCCCACAACCAAGGTACATGCCCTTGACCGGAATCGAACCCAGGACCCCTCAGTCCACAGGTCGACGCTCTATCTACTGAGCCAAACCAATTTCGGCTAGGTTGATAGTTTGAAAATATCACTTGATGCAGTGTAGAGAATAGATTGTAAGGAGCGTGAGTGGGTGAGGGGAATACCAGTTACAAGGCTTTCACAGCACTCTGGGGGAGAGATGATTGTAGGTTGGGCTACAGGGGTGCAATGAGTGTGGGGAAAAAATGGTTTAATTCAAGAGATATTTAGGAGGTTTAGGGGCAAAGGTTTCTCTTTAAGACTTGAAAAATGAGAGAGGTATAAGGATAATACTAAAGAGAAAAGTCACGAGAGTGAGGATATCATACTTTGGACATATAGAAACATATCAACTTCTCTTAGATTCTGCTCACCCTCTCCTGTCCTCTTTTCTATGGATCCCAGGCCTAGTCACCAGATTCAAAATCTCTGAATTATCTAATACTCTCTTTTGGCCTTGTAGCCATTCTTGGCCACTCGCCCTTGCCTAGTCAGCCCTCATCAAGATCAATAATACTACAGGTATTGTCTCAGAGGAGTCTCGGGAGGGACAAAATGATCAAAAAATGTGAGTCTTTTATTTAGCTCTTACAGGCAACTGACTCAAAATTCTAGACTTTCAAATTTTTTTATGGTAACCAACTGAGTTACAAAGGAGTACTAAAATTTGTTAGCCATAAACTAAAATTAGCTTCTAACTGGAGTCCTCAGAAGACTCCAGTTCAGCTCTCTGCTAAGAAGTCTGGCTGCCAGGCACTATTTGGCAACTTTGCAAAACTCCTCCTGCACAAACACACGTGCAGCGAGTTAGAATTCTCGCAATTTTCAGGAAGGACACTTTGTTATTGGGGCATTACTAGTGATGTTTTGAGCTGGTCATGGTTTATGGTGCTTGACATTCATGCATTTTAATGACACATTATTATTCATGCAGCTTCATCATGAGCAATTTAATATGCCATGAGTTATCTGATTAACCCTCTGGGGTAAAGGGATACACTTCTCTGAACTTATTTCCTGCCACTTCCCTCCTCCCATTTCCTTGCTGATCCAGAACATGTGTAGCAAGCTCCTATCTCAGGTTCTGTACTTGCTGTTACCCTTTGTCTGGGATGCTTTCCCCCCAGGATATCACATAGCTAACTCTTTAATTTCCTTCAGTTCTTTCTCAATGTCACATGTATGAGGCCTTCCCTGACCCCTGTATTTATTTATTTATTTATTTATTTTAATATATTTTATTGATTTTTTTACAGAGAGGAAGAGAGAGGTATAGAGAGTTAGAAACATCGATGAGAGAGTCATCGATCAACTGCCTCTTGCACACCCCCTACTGGAGATGTGCCTGCAACCAATGTACATGCCCTTGACTGGAATAGAACCTGGGACCTTTCGGTCTGCAGGCTGATGTTCTATCCACTTAGCCAAACCGATTTTGGCCTGACCACTATATTTAAATCATAATCTTCTGAATCCCTGAACTTCCTAGTCTATTTTCCTGTTTTATTTTTCTTCTTGACACCTACCACACCATCTGACAAACTATATTTTACTTATTTGTTTACTGACAACTTACCTCCGAAAAGTTAAAATCCATGAAAGCACGGGTTTTTATTTCTTTTGTTTGTTGCTCTATTACTAATACCTAGAACAGTACCTTGTACATAGCAGCACTCCACAAATTAAAAAAAAAAAATTAAAAAAAGGAGAATGGCTATTTATCATCAGAATTTCTGATCTCTTAATCTCCAACACCCAAATTCTAAAGCATGGGTATATGTGGTTCAAATATTAATCATCCATAGCCCTGTCAAAGCAGATATTTGCATGAACCTGGAAAAACATGCTTCTACTGTGACATTTCCTTATTATCTCTCCCCACTTGTCTCCCCATCCCAGGTTTATCCCTTCCTATCTTGCAAACACTCGGAGCAAAATTTCCAAGCAACGGTTTCCAAATTTTCCAAATTAACTCATTTTCAGAAGTTAATATGTTCCAGACATTGTGTTAGGTTCAGGAGAATCAACATGAACAAGACAAACGTGATCCAGAGTTTATATTCTAGGGGGGATATTACCTGTTCCTGCCTCCTAAAAGGGAACTTAATCCCTTGTGGAGAATATGGTGGCAAATCTGAGACCTGATATATGAAGAGGAGATAAAAAAGAGATTTGGGGCCGAAACCGGTTTGGCTCATTGGATAGAGCGTCGGTCTGCGGACTGAAGGGTCTCGGGTTCGATTCCGGTCAAGGGCATGTACCTTGGTTGCGGGCATATACCTGGTGGGGGGTGTGCAAGAGGCAGCTGATCGATGACTCTCTCTATCATCCATGTTTCTAGCTCTCTTCCTTTCTGTAAAAAAATCAATAATATATATATATATATATATATATATATATATATATATATTTTTTTTTTTTTTAAGAGAGATTTGGGGCGCGGTGGCATGGAGCAGGTGGTAATAGACAGAAAAGATTGTACTCGGCAGGCAGGCAGGCAGAGAAAACAGCATTTTCAGAGGCCTAGAGAAGAAAGAGTGGATGGCACTTTCCAGGAAGTGAGGGCAGTTCAGTGTGCTGTGGCTGTGGAATTTTCACAGAGCGATGGTGAGATCTGAAGTAGGGTAGGTAGCGAAGGCTAACCCTTGCAAGGCTTTGCAGACCATACAAAGCAAGTTGGACTTTAGGGAGTTTCTTCTAAGAGCAAGAGGGAGCTACTGAAAGGTCTGATCAGTGAACAGTGTAGTCTAAACACGTCTCTGTCCCCTAACAAACCCAACACTGATCTTCCCTCTCCAGTGCAGGCATCCGAGTGATAGCTGCCTCCTTCCTAAAGCTTTTCTGCTGCTCCAACCTGCATGGCTCCCTCCTCAGCTCCAGGGATCCCACTCGCTTGTAATTGTATACTTGGGTTCGGTCTCCCCTCATTAGACTGATTTGCTCATCACTGACCCAGACTGGGCTTTACTGAAAGGAGAAGGTGATGAATACAACCTTGCACAGCCCAGCCTTTTCTCACGCCCCACCTACCGATATTTACATTGCACTAAAACAACCCTGAGGGTGGGGGGAGGGGAAAGCATCGGTGTTTGCTGGGCCGGTAACCTAGGTTTCTCTGCTTCCTGTCTGCAGCCACCTCTCTCTGCTCTCAGTGTAATTAGCCTCTAATGTCTCCCCTAATGGGCTATAAAAACTCATCCCAAGCCTGTTCAAACCGCAAGTGCTAGAAAAGACAAATCTAACCTGTAGTGACAGAAAGCAGATCAGTGGTTATCTGGGGTGGGGGGTTCAGGAGAATTGACTGCGATGAGGCACGGGGGAACTTATCTTGGTAGAGGAAGTGTCCTATATCTTCATTGTAGTGGTGGTTCGCAAATGTACAAATTTGTCAAACCTTGTCAACATGGACAACTAAAATGGTCCATTTTACCAGACCTCAGTTATGCTGAACTTAAAACAAACTGTACCCAGACAATAGTGTGGAGAAGGCCTGGGTAGGGTGAGGGATGGGTGGAGGGGGGAAAGGGGGAATAATGGAGGATATCTACAATACTGTCAATAATAGCCGAAGCCGGTTTGGCTCAGTGGTAGAGCGTCGGTCTGCGGACTGAAAGGTCCCCCCAGGTTCCGGTCAAGGGCATGGACCTTGGTTGCGGGCACATCCCCGGTAGGGGGTGTGCAAGAGACAGCTGGTCCATGTTTCTCTCTCATCGATGTTTCTAGCTCTCTATCTCTCTCCCTTCCTCTCTGTAAAAAAATCAATAAAATATATTTTAAAAAAAAACAAAACAAATACTGTCAATAATAAATAAATTGAAAAACAATAAGTAGGCCCAAACACAGTACATATATGAGCTTCGAAACAAAAGTTCAGCCTTAACCGGTTTGGCTCAGTGGGACAGAGCATTGGCCTGTGGACTGAAGGGTCCCAGTTTCAATCCCAATCAGGGGAACATGCCCAGGTTGCAGGCTTGATCCCCAGTAGGAGGCATGCAGGATGCAGCCAATCAATGATTTTCTAACATCATTGATATTTCTATCTCTCTCTCCTTCTCACTTCCTCTCTGAAATCAATAAAAATACTTTTTTTTTTTTTTTTTAAGTTTAACCCCAACATAAGACTAGGGCATGGCCATATGGAAAAACCAGCCTCCTCATGGTTGCAGAGATCTAAGAACTATGAGTCCACCTCCTATGCAAGCCCAGGTAAAAAATGCAAGGAACAAAGACTAATATGGAGGAGGCCAGACCAAAATACAATATGGACAAATATTTTCTCTCAAACCTCAAAATACTTAGGCATGAGTGAGGGAAATCCTATCTAGTAAAAGAGTAAAATGCAAATTAACTATCACTCTGCTACACCACAAGCCACACCCACCAGACAATCAGAAACGAGTATGCAAATTAACCCAATCAGCCGGCTGTGGCCACGGAGTGAGCAGGAGGCTTGGGTTTCCCCGGCAATGGAGGAAGCCAAGCTTTCCGCACACCCTGGCAGGCCCAGGCCTCCACTCAAGGCTACAAAGTTTCTATTATAGAAGATAAATAAATCCCAACAAAAATGGCTACAGCCAAGGAGCAAGCAGGAGGCTTGACTCCGCTAGGCTATAAAGTTTCTTTTTTTTTTTTTTAATATTTTATTGATATTTTACAGAGAGGAAGGTAGAAGGATAGAGAGTTAGAAACATCGATGTGAGAGAAACATCGATCAGCTGCCTCTTGCACACCCCTACTGGGGATGTGCCCGCAACCAAGGTACATGCCCTTGACCGGAATCGAATCTGGGACCTTTCAGTCTGCAGGCCGACGCTCTACCCACTGAGCCAAACCGGTTTCGGCTAGGCTATAAAGTTTCAATTATGGAAGATAAATAAATCCCAGATACCAGGGCCTCCACTTGAGTCACTGGGGGCATGGCCTGCCTGAAGACCACCACAGGCCTCTCGTCCAGGCCATCCCATGCCCCAAGGGACCCCCCACCTGATCCGAGACACCCTTCAGGGCAAACCAGCTGGCCCCCACCCATGCACCAGGCCTCTATCCTATCTAATCCTATCTAATAAAAGAGTAATGTACAAATTGACTCTCACTTCAACATACAAGATGGCTGCCCCATGTGGACACAAGATGGCTGCCACAAGATGACCAGCAGGGTTGGGCAGTTGGGAAGGACCAGGTCTGCAAGGGAGGACAGTTGTGGGCAATCAGGCCAGCAGGGGAGTATAGTTGGGAGGGACCAGGCCTGCAAGGGAGGACAGTTGGGGGTGATCAAGCCTGCAGGGGAGGGCAGTTAGGGGTGACCAGGCCTGCAGGGTAGGGCAGTTAGGAGTGACCAGGCCTGCAAGGGAGGACAGATAGGGGCAAACAGGCTGGCAGGGGAGTGGTTAGGGGATGATTAGGCTGGCAGGCAGAAGCAGTTAGGGGCAATCAGAAGGCAGGCAGGCGAGCAGTTGGGAGCCAGCAGTCCTGGATTGTGAGAGGGGTCCCAGATTGGAGACGGTGCAGGCTGGGCTGAGGGACATCTCCCCTCCCCCTCTAGGTTAGAATTAATACATAGAAATCCTGCCTCACAGAGCCAGAAACTGCATATTAGTCCCAGGGTGTTAATTCATAAAAAGTAGGGGAAAGTGATTTTTTAAAATACATTTTATTGATTTCAGAGAGGAAGGGAGATGGGGTGAGAGATAGAAACATCAGTGATAGAGAAAATCATCAATTGGCTACACTCCACACTGGGGATCAAACCCACAACCCAGGCATATGGCCTGACCGGGAATAGAACAGTAACCTCCTGGTTCATAGCTCAACGCTCATCCACTGAGCTACGCTGGCCAGGCAGGAAAGGTGATTCTTGAAGGATTGAGTACCTTCACCACAGAGGGCTCCTCAAGAAGCTGGGCCTTACCTCACCTTCTAGGTGATGCTGGGGAGGAAAGTTCTCTGTGCTGAATGGGTAAGGGAGGGGGGGGTGACTCTCGGGTTTCCTGTGAGAAGGGATGACATCTGGCCAGTTGGCAACAAGAACAAGTTCACACAGCTGGATGGACCAGGGGCTCCCAAGGAAGAGAGAGACATATGAGGCTCCAGAAGTAGTTGGGGGGAAATGTTTGGGGTGTGCAATGTGTGAATGGGGGCAGGGATGGGAAAGAGGACTCTCTCCTCTTCCCCTTTACCTGACCTGTCTCTCTTCACAAGTCTCCCAGCACAGAATATCTAAACCAAACTCTGGTGCACAATCTGTCCTGTGTCTCCTGTACAGTTAGTTCTCTTGTACTTCCTTTGTGTGCTCCCAAAGGTCTGTGTCCACACTTAGCCCAGCACTGGTTCACACAGCAAAGTGCTGGGGAAATAACTTTTTGGGACACGAATGTGAGGGCAATAGTGGTACATGTTGGCCTAGTAGTGGGAGTGGGGGTGGGGAGTTAAGGAGGATGGGAGTTAAGGAGGATGAGTGGAGTCGAGAGAGGTAATGGAATGGTGAGGGAGGACGAGTGAACTGTAGGAAACAGTGGATCCGTGGCAGTGTGGGAGAGAAGGCTAGGACTAGTAGGAGAGAATAGAAAAGGGTCCGAGATCTTGTGGGGGACACAGGCCAGGAGTCACAAAGAGAGAGAAGGTTAGGGGTCAACAGGGAAAAGAATTTGAGGGACCATTAGGAGAGGTATGATCAGTAGTCATTGGCGGTGAAGGTCAGAGTTCTCTAGAGGACAAGTTGGAGTGTTACCGGCTTACGTGGCTGCGGTTTGTAGGGCATCTTCAAAGAAGCAGGTAGCACCTTAACACTTGGGAGGGTCTACAAAACGCTCCCTTTCCTGAAGACAGGAAGCTTGTCCGTCCCCTCGATCACGCACGAGAAATCCGGATTCACTTTCACTTCAATTCTCGGTCCCAGGAAACAGCGATCTTTGGGGAACAGCGATCGTTGTGGGTCTCCCCACCTTTGCCGGAGCTAATCGGCTCCTCCCGGACGCGGTTACCTAGCAACCAACCGGCAGCCAGGGCGCAGGCGCCTCGGACGCCCCCTAACGGCTTCAGCGGGTGGCGGGGCAGGGCGTGCGGGAAGCTCAGCTCCGCTAAGTCCCGCCCCCTCAGAATGAGTGGACCCGCGGCCGCGCGCATTCGTAGCCCCTGCATGTGGGCGGGGCCGGGGCGCCCAGACACCGCCCCCTCATGAATAATGCACATCCAGGCGGTGCCCGGACCCGGAAGTGGAGTTGCCGAGTCACCGCAGTGGCTGAGCTGTTGACAGGAGGCGGTGGCGGAGGAGGAGGCGAGGCCAGGCCGGCGGCTCTGCCCCGCCACAGCCGCGGTGGTGCTAGGCAAGTCCACGGAGCCACGCGGGCCTCACCCCGCCAGCGAAACTCCTGCCCCGCCGCTCCCACCCGCCGGTCTGCTCGGCCGCCGCCCGGCCGCCCGCCCTCCTCGTCCAGGGCGGCCTAGTCTGCACCACCCCACCGGCCCCTGGGGCTGCCGCCCCGCGCGGTCCCGTTGGCGTCCCCGGCCGCGCCCGGCCTGGGTTCGCTCGCTCGCCGGCACCATGATGGAGGAGATCGACCGGTTCCAGGTGCCCACCGCGCACTCGGAGATGCAGCCGCTGGTGAGGGGGCGGGCGGCGGGCAGGCCAGGCCGGGAGGGGGCGCCGCCCGAGGAGGAGGAGGAGGAGGAGGAGGAGGAGGAGGAGGAGGAGGAGGATTAGGCCTCGGGAACTAAGGGAGCACCTTCTATGGGGCAGAGAGAGCCATGAAAACATATCACTTGGTGGGGGGGGTGACCCTCAGGACCTGAAAACCGTGGGAGAATCCGCGAGGTGACCGCAAAGGGGCCTGTAAGGGCGGGGGGCACGGCCTGAGGAGGCAGGCCGAGGGAGCTACGGGGAGCACTGTCGGGTGGAACCGAGAGGGGCACAATGGTGCACACCACCAACGGAGGCCCGTGGCGGGGAAAGAAAGGGAATTGTCATGGAGCGCCGTGGGCGGCAGGCCCGGTGGGCTGGCGTGAGCGATGGGAAGGCGTTTCGCCCCGGAGGCCTGTGATGCTCAGAGCGGGGGAGGGGACTGGAGGGCTGTCGGCTGAGTGGTCCTGGGAATAGGCTCGTAGCGGAGGAGGGGCCGGCCCGCCAGTTTTCTGGGTATGGATGGGAACGCGGGGGCCGGGATCTGTGGGGACAGGGATCTGTGGGGGCCGGGTTCTGTGGGGGCAGGGATCCGTAGGGGCAGAGGTCGGTGCAGGACCCGGGAATTCCCTTTTCCGGAGGAGAGCGCAGGTAGTCTAAGCCGGCGGCACGGTAGCCGGGAAGGAGAGCGCACAGAGACGAGATGGAGAATCTGAGGCGCGGATGAGAGGGGCTCCCGAACCGACAGGCGAGGGGACAGGGTTGCGCCGGGGCCTTTTGGAAGAGCCCCCATCATCCTAGGCCTACGTGTTTGGAGCCCTTGCTGGGCGCCAGATCCGACCGCCGGCCCGCGGTCCCCGAGTCTGGGAGGAATGATGTCATCGCTGCCGGCGCAGAGGGGATGGAAGGGGGAGGGCAAGGCGGGCGCACCGTGGCCAGGCCCAGGGCAGGCCGAGCCCGCTGCCCACCGCGGCGGAGGGAGAGGGGGAGCACCTGACTGGCTTGCCCGCCGCCTAGTGGAAGAGAGATAGAGATAGATAGAGATAGAGAGAGAGAGAGAAAGAGAGAGAGAGAGAGAGAGAGAGAGAGAGAGAGAGAGAGAGAGAGAATATACAGGGAGCGCCCTGACTTTGTTCTCAGTTCGCTTTTCCTTCTCTTTCCCCCTGGAGTCTTATGGGGAGCTGGAAGGAGTCAGGGCAGGCCAGGCACCTAAAGGTTGGTGCCCTGTTCTCTGAGTCCTGTTGGAACCTAGCAGAGCTCTCCAGGACTTGCAGATATTGGGCTCCCTAAGCTCTTCCCTCTGTGCTAGGCCAGGAGGTGAGGAACAGGTTCTAGCTTGGGCCTCCAGGTCCCTGGCTGACAGATGTGCTTTGTGGCTTCCCGAGCAACCTGCCCATTACAGCAGCCAAGACAGGCCTTGGTATGAATCCATGACCTACTCTAAGCCACACTTTCTGGGAGATGGCAGAGAGAATCGCTAGAGGCTATCTGGCAGGAGATAAAAGTCATTTCCCCCTTTTGTGACTACTTAGTTCCAGAAGCCAAAAGAGAAGCTGCACAGAGTGTACCATATTAAACTGGGGAGAGGGATGCTAGTCTGATGCCATCGTTGGGTTATTTAGGGGGTCAGAAAAACTGGGTGCCAAGTGTATCCCATAATATTAAAGAACTTTGGGCTGGGTTAAGAGGACTTTCCTTTCTGGATTATTTTTCCAGCCAACCTGGTTTGTCAAACTAGATTACCCTTCCAATTCTAAGCACCTAATCAAGAACCCAAAGGGAGGGTGGATGAAGGAGGAGGAGGAGGACATCCAAGTGAGCCAGAAGAGCCCAATGAATTGGTTCTTGCCTCCCATCTGGGGTTCCTGAAAAGGGAGGCAATAACTGTCCAGGGAAAGGAGGGAAAGAATTAAATCACTGGGCTCTCTCAGTTGTCCTTGGTGCCTCCAGCATTGCCTAAAGTTTTTAATGATGGTTTGAGCGAGTAGTGGTCCTGGAAGACTCCCAAGCAGTGGCTCTGGAGTAGAAGTGCAAGGAGATATTAATCAGAAAAACTAATTGCCTTCAGACCTTTTTCTTGAAGCTTAAAGGAGTCCTTCTCTGCTAGGGGCTGCTTTGTTGCAGTTGAGTGAGAGCCTTATGGGGGTAACAATACAGCCATCCCCCATTTGAGGGCCATTGACATTGACCTACAGATTTCTGTTACTTGGTTGTTGTTCCCAGGTTGAGGCCCAAAGGACTCCCAAAACTCCTTAAATGCTCTGAATGTTGTTGAGACCAGCAGGATTTTGTGTGGTGTTTCCCCAAGAGCTTTCATTTCAGGGTATAAGGAATCAAGATGGTATACCATAGAAGAGAAAGGCAAAAATGGCTTGTTGGGAGTATTTGGGTGGACCATAAAAACTAGGGCCCCGGGCTTGAACTCAGTTGTGACCAATTTTATTTCTTGCCATTATTTATTGAGACCTCTATCAAGGAAGTCTCTCCTCTTCTTTGGACTTAGTTTTCCCATTTACTAAAGGAAGACAAATGATCTCTTTAAAGTTTAAACAAAGCTCCTCACTCTCTCTTCCAAAGAATCTCATAGGGACTTGATATTACTGATTGTGAAAATTCATCCACCTTATATTTATTGAGCATCTGCTCTGTTCTAAATACTGCACTAGGTGTTAGGAACACAGTGGTTAACAACAAGATGCAAATATAGCCCTGCCCTCCTGAAGCTCACAGTTCAACAGAAGTTTATTGTTCTTGCTTACTCCCTCAGGGTGAGCCTCTCTGAGGGCAGAAAGGGGGCTGTCTCCTTAAACCCTAAAGGAAATGAGGCAATGCTGATGTCAGCATCATTCCCTCTTTCCGGACTAAGCTGTACTTGTATAGGCCTGTCATATAAACCTCCCCTACTCACAGTAGTGGGAAGAATCCAGAGGCCATCCCTCACTTGGAAAAATGAGCTCTGAGGGGAGAGTATCTTTATTTTATTTTTATCGTTTACTTGAAAGAGAAACTTAAAAGGGAGGCCCAGAGGAGTGGCATGAGCTGGAAGAGAAGGCACAGCGGGCAGATCTGGGTGTTTCCAAGGTGCTAATTTAAGCATTAGTTCTCAGCTTAGTGGGAAGCAGCCATCCCTGCCCTGTTCATGATACCGCTGTTGTAGCAGCTGCAAGGAGCCTTCCTCTGGAGGGGGGAGAGGGGGAGGGAGTTGGCCTGATGGCGTGGCCTCCCTCTTTTCCCCGTCACACCAATTATTTAATTGGCCTGGCGGCATCTCCGCAGCTGAACCAGACCTGGGCTTATCTCTGAGAGTTCCCCGTCGTCTCTGCCTGTCTCATGAAAGGAACGAGAGCGCCTCTTGGAGACCTGGTCCCTGGGCTCCCCTCCTGCTCTTTCCCAGGTAACCCTCAGTGTGTCTGAGCACAGATCTTCCCAAAGAAACTGCCAGGGAGAGGCCCATCTTGTATGTCAGCTCTGTGTCCAAACCACAGAACTCACTGATCTGGGGACACACCCATCTGTCAAGGCTCTCTGTTGAGCAATTGGGTTGAATTTGGGCTATTGTTTGTGGCTCTATTGTCTGTCTGCTGGGCTGGTTGGTGCAGTCTCACAGTCTGCCTTCTACTTGGCTATAATTGGAAAGGAAGAGATTTGTGGAAAGCAAATCACAAAAATGGAGCTTTTAAGCACTTAATTGTGTTGGGCAAAACTCTGCCTCCTATGCTTTCAGAGACCAAAAAATGGCATATGGCACCAGACAGGGTCTCTGTACACTTGACCGAAATGCTAGCCTGGGCTTCCTGAAACCTAGGTTGTCTGTTAACTCCTTTGTTTAATTCATGAGCATATGCTCAGTTCCAGGTAACTAAGACAATGAGATCTCTCCAGTGGTTGGCCAGAAGGATGGATTGAAAGGCTACAGGAAGGTTTTAGCTACATGCCAGGAAAGAATGGAGATCAATGGAGGATGCTCCTGAGAAAGAATAACACCTCCCTTGGGAGAAGATGAAAAATGCTGAAGTTCTGACCCTTTGGCCATCTGAGTCTTAAAAGTAGTTTCAGACTCCTCCTGCCTCCTGACACTCAGGGGTGGGGGATGGTCAGGACATCAATTCAGTGAATAGACCATAATAGCTCCTGAAAAGTGGCAAGAGTCACTATGGAAAATTAACCTGCATGTATTATGTGCTCAGAGAGCCTTAAGTTGCCTCCTGCTGGTCAGATGACTTTTCAGTTTAAGAGTGGATTCTTCTAATGGGTCCATATGGCTTATGACCTAGTAGTATTTCTCAGGTTCTGGAAAGAGGCCCTTTCCTCTTTTCCTGTATTGCAAAGTGAGGATCAGGTTTACTTAGACCTCTACCTCATCCCTGACTACTTATCACCTCAATCAACAAATACTAAGAACCTACCTTCTGCCTGCTAGATGTTGTGTTGGGCTCCATAACATAGAATTTTACACCAGGGATATGCATAATCAAGATGGACTGAGGTACAACAGAGTAGTGAGCACTGCAAAAGGAAGAACCAGGTCCACCAGGGCCAAAGGAAAACAGAAAGGGCTTCCATTAAGTGGTCAGAGAAGGCTTCACAGAGGAGTCACTGCTGGACTGACTTTTAGAAGAAGTGTAGAAGGTTGGCAGATGAGATGAGTTCAAGAGTTCCAGGCAAAGGACATGGAGGAAAAAACAAAAAGGTGCATTTAAATGATTGATGGGTTTTTCTTAAGGGAATAACATAATCAAATTTGAGTTTAAGACTAAACTTCAGTAAGAGATTAGACAAGGTAAGATTGGAGGTCAGAAAATGAATATGAAGGTGGGTACAATAATACAGGAAGTAATTATTTCAGCCTAGAGCTAAAAAAGAGGAAAGTATATATATATATATATATATATATATATATATATATACACCTAAGCGACTGTCCAACTGTCTGACCAGTAGCTAGGATGCACAATGATCACCAGGGAGAAGACTGCTCAACACAGGAGCTTCCCAGCTGCAGTGACTTGGCAGATACATTTCTTGGGTGACACAACCAGAACCCGAGAGGAGGGAGCCCAATTCCAGGGTGCACCGGAGAACCTCCCTCTCACAATCCTGGACTCCTCCGGGGATGTCGGAGAGCCGGTTTCACCTGATCCCCACAGGCCAGGCTGGGGAACCCCACCAGTGCACATATCTGTGCCCTGGGCCTCTAGTATACAGATATTAAGTGGAATAGGCAGGATGTAGTACCTATTTGGAGGTGGGATGGAGAGTTTGGTAGCGAAGGATGCATCCCAGGTTTCTGGCATATCTGGATGCCAAGAGGCACCATCACCACCTCCAGACAACTCAGAGGTTTGTGTATCTCTTGGCTTGCTTATGGGAGACTGCTTATGGGAGACTTCTTATGGGAGACTTCTTATGGAAGCATCCTCCATTGATCTCCATTCTTTCCTGGCATGTAGCTAAAACCTTCCTATAGCCTTTCAATCCATCCTTCTGGCCAACCACCGGAGAGATCTCATTGTCTTAGTTACCTGGAACTGAGCATATGCTCATGAATTAAACAAAGGAGTTAACAGACAACCTAGGCTTCAGGGGACTGCTTATGGGAGAAGGTTGCTGTTTTCCTTTGCTCTGTGGTTGGAGCTGCATTCTTGGGGTTATGGGGGACTCAAAGTCCTAGAAAGCAGAGGAGCAGAGTGAGACCGGTCCCTCAGCTTCAAAAGGATACAGAGAAAAGCCTGCCAATGAATACTTTTCCCCTGTGATGGATGCAAGTGAATTAGTGATAGCAAGAGGCCATGATGTTTTATTTATTTTTTATTTTTTCTGGCAGCACTTTGATAAAGAAAAATAAAATCATTTCTTGGCTAAGAGAATGTTTTATGTTGTAGCCTTTTACCATCATTCTGGTCAAATCTACAGTTTTCTGACTGATTGGCTGAGCTGGGCCCTTTTACCGATTTCTTCTAGAATGAATGTATGAATTACTGCTTCACCTGCAAGAGTCAGAATGGAAAAGGACACATATCTCCTTTCTCTAAGACAAGCCTGGAAAGCTTCAATTGGAATAGAAGTAGTGCCCAAGCTGCTGTCTTCAGGCAAGGTGTGCCAAGGGAGCAGACTTCTGGGATAGATTGCTCAGAGGTGCCTTGGCTATTTAAAGGCCCCAGTGTAGCTTCTGTAGTCAGGCACTTCCATAGTAGCTGGGAGTCAGGCTGAGTCATTTCCATCCCGGAGCTGGCTGCTGCCTCCCGGACTATAGCCCCAAGTGAACGGAAATGTAAATCAGAGCTTTCTCCAATTGAACCTGATTAGCCCCAGGGACTCTCTCCCCTCCTTGAAAGGGCAAATGGAGCCTTGTGTCTGGGAAGGGAACACAGGAGACTCAGCTTCTTGGGCTCAGCAGGCTCTCAAGGCATTGTTTCCTAAGGAGACTCTGGTGGGAATCTGGCCATCAGGGCGCGAGAAAGGAAGGAAGGAAGCAGGCGGAGCTGAAACCAGCTCTGATCTGACTCTGCTCTGGAATTCAGAAGCTGGAACTTGGCCAAAGGCCTCACTGTGGGGCAGCTTGGTGACCTAGGGAGGGACTCTGCAGTAGTGAAGTAGTGGAGAAAGGAGGTCCAGAGAGTCTGGCCTGGGGGAAGGATAGATGGGGATATGTTGGAGTTTCCCTTTACATTCTTAGAAGCCAGTTCAAGCAAATATGTACTTGCATATTTGTTGTTATTCAAAGATATCAAATTGAGGATCAGACGGTTGACTGTCTCTCTCTCTCTCTCTCTCTTCTCTCTCTCCATCTCTCCTCTCTCTCATCTCACCTGCTGATATTTCCCATTGCTTTCAGATAGAGAAGGGAGGTGGGGCTGAGGGAGAGAGAGAAACATCGATGTGAGGAGACACATCAATTGGATGCCTTTGTTCAGAAATTGAAACAGCCACCTTTGGTGCATTGGCTGATGCTCTAACCACTGAATAAACTGGCCAGGACTAGTTGTACTTCTTGAGGGTCAAGTTTCTGTGATGATGATGATGATGATGATGTATGAGAGTGTGTGCACAAATAAGAGGGCAATAATGGCCATAAAGGGTGTTCTCTGAATGACTGTTCTAGCCCTGAGAAGTGTAACTATGACGAGAGGCCACATCCAGGCAGAAGGAGTCCAGCTACTGTGGTTCCTGGCCTGATTTTGCCTGTTTCCATCACCAGACTCTTGGCCGTCATAACCAGAGTCCGCCCATCTATCTATTTAGAACAATACCTGAAGGGGCACTTTAAGATTTATTGTATTAACTGCACCCAAACTGTGCAATGGGAACCATATATATTTTACTATGTAGTAAACTTAAACATAATTATGTACGAACTAAAAATTATTTATAGTTCCCATATTAATTTCCAATTTTAGCTTATAAAGGAATTGGTGAAGCACTCAGCCAACCATGGCTTAGGCCAATATTGCCTGTATTATAGCTTTAGGAATATTGGTCCTTTGAGATACTTTATGGAAGAAAAAAGAATCTGTAGACAAATTCCTTTGGGGAACACTACACACTATCCTGTCGCAATGTTTACTAGCATTATAAAGGCTCTGAGAAGTTCTGCAGTAAATAAACTTTTCCAGCTTTATTTAACCCAATGTTTCCCAAGATTAAGTAACCATGGAAACTTTTTTCATGTTACATCTATTAATATTTTACAGAACCAGTGTGTTTCAATGTGTTTTGGGGAAACTCTGTCTTAGAAATTAGTGTTTCTTCTGATTCCGTCTGGAATTATTTTCTTTTAAATTCTTTTGAGCCTCTTGTATAACCCACACCATTTCCCCATGCTGGTCTCCAATGTGATGTTGCTGCTTTGCACCAGGGTCTGAACTATTGCCATCAGTAGGAAGATCTTAGTGAACTTTGGTCAGGTGCGGAAGCCAATACTAAGTGCCCAGTTTTTCTCAATATATTCTTTTTAAGGGGGTTTATTTCCCTTCAGGTTCCTCTACTAACTGTTGATGTGGCAGCATTTTCACCTTTAACTCTTTTTGACAGCTTCATTGAGATATTATTCATACACTGTACACTACCCAGTTAGTACTTTGAGTTCCAGAGTGGCTGCTGCATGTTTCTCCTTTGTACCTATGGGGTATGCGCTGCCCTTTTGTGTTCTGCTGAGGAGGAGAGAATATAAAGATTATAGTCCAAAGCTCTCATCAGGAAGAATCCATCTCAATTGGGATTTAAACTGAAAAATGGATTCCCTGATTAGGGTTTCTCAGTACTTCCTCTGCAGTACTATTAAATGTCCCCGCTGATCACAGCAGCCCAAGAGCCATTCCTGCATAATCACTGTACATATGTAAAACGTGGCCTACTTCATGTGCTATAAAAAGCATGGGTGATAAGCAGATTTCATTCCTTATGCCAATGCCCATTGACCAGTAGTGGCTGCCTGGAGCATGTACGAAGGTGGATTCTGAGGCAGAGTCCTGGTTCAGTGAGAAAGAATGACATGGTTGTTCTTCCATGTCTTCATGGTCTTCGGCAGGGGAAACAAACATCACTTCTAGGTCTCTGCTTGCCATCCTGGCAGCCCTGAATCATCACAGTTATCCCAAGCAAAGAGCACAGGAAAGAAAGACTTTAGGAGATGTTAGCTAGCTCGGCTTCACTGAGGGGCTGGACTCTCATGATGTAGCTCTTTAAGAAGTGAATGGAGAAAAATGATCTTTCCTGCTCTGACATTCAGCATGAATTTTTAAAATATTGACTTGATACAAAGTTAATAATCTTATATAATAAAAAGCTTATATGCAAATCGACCAAACGGTGGAACGACCTGACCCTGTGATGCACACTGACCACCATGGGGCAGACGCTCAGTGCAGGAATTTCCCCCTGGTAGTCAGTGCACTCCCACAGGGGAGCACCACTCGGCCAGAGCCAAGCTCACGGCTGGTAAGTGCAGTGGTGGTGGCAGAAGCCTCTCTTGCCTCCACAGCAGTGCTAAGGATATCTGACTCGAGTGGGCCTAAGCCATTAGTCAAACATCCTCGGGGGGCTCCCAGACTGCAAGAGGATGCAGGTTAGGCTGAGGGACCCGCGCGTGTGCACGCGCACGCACTCTCCCCACCCCCACCCAGGGTGCACAAATTTCACGCTCCAGGCCTCCAGTCTTTCATAAATAGATAGGCCAGGTAAGAGAGTATCCTTGACTCTGCTTTATACTGTGCACTTTATTCAGTGGACTCTGCAGAGCAAATAAGAGGTGGAAAGAGACAGATTCAGGAAGAAATCTCATAAATATCACATAAATGGTTAGTCAAATTTAAGGTGAAAATATAAGCCTTGACCAAAGAAGCAAGAAAAAGGAATAGGCTATTAGAGGAGACCCTTAAGCCAGCAGTTACTGGAGAGGAAAGGCCCAGCCATGAGCTATACAACCTTAGCACTCTTTCCCCCCACCCCCAACCCCAGGCTTAAACAAGCCCTGTTTCTTTCCTCTATCATTTTCCAGGAGACGGGTTTCCAATCCCCAGTCACCCTGGCTGCTCTAGTGGGTACTTTTGAGTTTCTCACTGCTGGAACTAGACACAGACCTCTCCTTGTGACCTAATCAGCCCAAATTACTGTAGGGCTGCCATTCTCCATAATAATGGTATTATACTTCTTTTATTGTGAGTTGAGGTTTATGATCATAATTAATAACTGTACCTATTGTTATACTGGACTTAGGGCACATCTGAAATAAGCAAGAACCTGGAAGGACATCTTGGATTAGGCTGGCTGCAGGTTAGGGTCCACTGGGGGTAGTGAGGTGGTGAATTTATACTTATTAGAAACTATGCCACATGTGTATATTTTGGCTCTTATTCTCAGAACAGTAGCTGGCTGAATTCAGCAATGGAATTTAAATAAAAATCTAAGTAAAGCTATGTGGTTAGGCAGTCTACAGTAGACCTTCAAAGAGGGATGTGTTTATATGGACAGGAAACTTGCATAAGTTTACTATATGACATAGGTCCCAGAAAAGTTAATGTGCTGTTAGGCTGCATCAATAGAAGTATAAAATTAGGTCTTAGGAGGTGATAGTCCTATTCTGCACTAGACAGCGTTATCTGGAGTCCTGCACTCTATGCTGATGTCATCATTCAAGAGAGGAAGTGACTGGTATAATGAAAGGAATCAAAACCATATCATGTATGGGGGCGGGTAATATCATGTGAGAACAGTTGGGAAAACTGAGGCTGTTCAATCTATTTAATAAAACAGTCTCAGGGAGCCCTGACTAGTTTGGCTCAGTGGATAGAGCGTTGGCCTGTGGACTGAAGGGTCCCAGATTCGATTCCAGTCAAGGGCATTTACCTTGGTTGTGGGCACATCCCCAGTAAGTGCCTGATCGATGGCAGCTGATGGATGTTTCTCTCTTATCGATGTTTCTAACTCTCTGTCCCTCTCTCTTCCTCTCTGTAAAAAATCAATAAAATATATATTTTTAAAAACAGTCTCAGGGAAAGCATTTTATGGTTTTCAAATGCTTACAAAGGACTGGAGTTAAGGAAGGAAAGATGGCTAGACTTTTTTTTTTTAATATATTTTATTGTTTTTTGTACAGAGTGGAAGGGAGAGAGATAGAGAGTTCGAAACATCAATGAGAGAGAGTTATCAATCAGGTGCCTCCTGCCCACCCCCTACTGGGGATATGCCCGCAACCAAGATACATGCCCTTGACCGGAATCGAACCCGGGGCCCTTCAGTCCCCAAGCCGACGCTCTATCCATTGAGCCAAACCGGTCCCGGCAGATGGCTAGACTTTTTATTATTTATGGCTACACAGGGAGGAACCAGGGCCATTGAATGGGAGTGTGAATATGCTTTTACCTCTGAACTTCATTGCTTCCTGTTCCCTGGAGTAGCAGTTTTTAAACTGAGTTCCTGCAAAGAGCCACACTCTTTCTAAAGTAGGAGCTAGGAACAACATTCTAGCAATAAAAATGGCTTATTATGTATGTGTAATATAAACATATCAAAATATCCACTATGGAACTTACTATTGGCACCAAAGGGAACCAATCAGAAACTAAGGTTGGCCACCAATCAGCCTCCTTAAAAACTTCCTGATGAAATCTCATGTTTCAGATCCTTCATTTAGTCAGGGGCTGAACTATAGGGGTGAGGCCATCTCTAGGAACTCCCATGAGAGGAATTCATTTGCGTATCAGTGAAGAGGTATGGCTGTCAGGGTGAACTAATGAGGGGCATGGGCCTCAGGGCAGGAAGGGGCTGTGTTCTGTGGTTGTAGGAAGTTGGCTAGTACATTCTAGGTCTACCATTTTGTTCTGACCTTTGTCCAGGCTCCTAACCTCTTTCAGGCTATTTATAAAATAAATAAGATCATGTAAGTGAAAATGAACTGTAAACTGCTGTATCATTTCTGATCTAAGGATTGATCCTGGTTAAGGGAATCGTGATTTCCATTTCTATTTGTTTGTTTTTAATTGTCTAAAGTTTTATATATGTCTCCCCCGCCCTATTTCCAACTTTTGTCAGTGTTTCCCAATGGAGCTTTTATGGGGAGAGGGTAAGAAGATGGTTTATTCTTCTCATTACCAAATGATAAGAGTCCTTAGCCTACTCGATAGCACCATGATGAGGCTGGGCTAGAGATGGAAGTGCTTTGTGTTTCCATTGATTCCCAGAGGGGGTTCCATTGAGTGGGTCTGGATTGGAGGAGGCCTTGTCCCTGCCCCTTCCTGCCATGGCTGTTTCAGAGTCCCATTGGAGAGGAGTCTTCCTGAAGCACCCCGCTACTGATGCCAGTGGAATATGTCCTTCTGCTGTTACTGCCCCCAAAGGCCAACTCCCATGGCTCAAGAAACATTTGAAAAAGTCCACATTGCTACTCCGGCTACTACTCTCCCCACAGAATAGTAGGCTAGAGAAGGAGGCCATTTCCAGTCTACAGACCTTCTTCAAAATTTTAAAACATTTTGTCATGGAAAATTCTAATGTATACAAAGTAAAGAAAAGATGAAGTGAACCCCCTAGTACCCAACTTAGACAATTATCAGCCCAGGACTAATCTTGTTTCACCTATACCCCATCCACTGGACTACTGTGAATAATTGCTTCATCTGTAGTTCTCTGTCTACTGTATTTATGCAAACTGCTAATTACATCTCAGGGTTTGATCCGACTCAAATTTAATTTTTGTGTGAAGAATACTTCTGAGTGTGTCCTGTGTACTTCCTATTGCATCACATCAGGAGGCACAGGACATATCATTGTCCTACTTTTTGTGTTGTTCAGATTGGTTAGTGGAGTAGTTAGCCTGATCTCTTCATCACAAAGATTCCCCTTCAGTCTTTTCTAATGTTTTAGCAGCGAAGGATAGTCATTGCCTCAATCCATTCTTTCTTATTTTTTTAAAATATATTTTTATTGATTTTTTACAGAGAGGAAGGGAGAGAGATAGAGAGCTAGAAACGTCGATGAGAGAGAAACATTGACCAGCTGCCTCTTGCATACCCCCTACTGGGGATGTGCCCACAACCAAGGTACATGCCCTTAACTGGAACCGAACCCGGGACCTTTCAGTCCACAGACCGACGTTCTACCACTGAGTCAAACCGGTTTCGGCTCAATCCATTATTTCATCAAGAGTTCCCTTCACATTTAGACAACAAAGAGCCCCTCTCAATTATCTGCCTTCATCCCTCAAGGTATCACATGTATCTCTAGCACTTTCTCCTTGTGTCTACTTTTTCTATGACTTCTTTTATCCTATACCATCATTTCCTTCCTTATCAACCCAAGATGGCCCTAGGAAGTCTTCAGGCCACGTGTGCTCACCCTGCTTCACTGCAGACCTGTGTTTCTGAGGGGGGAGGGGGCCCTTGCTTGGCTTCTCTTGTCACTGAAACATCATTATTCCCTCCATGGAGCTCTTGGTTCTGCTCTGTGGATTCTGCTAGGGCTGTACAGGACCATACTGGGGAGCAGTGGCAGCGCTCCTGGGAAAGAGAAGAGGTTTTTCTCTGTGGGAGAAAGTGCACTAGGGCCTGGGTTTATTTTACCTTCCCAGGGATTTCTGAGCAGCCTTCTTCTATGCTGAAGAGGGTCTTTCTCACTTGTTTCCTGAACTTTCTGCCCCAGCAGGAGCCCTGGCAGGTAGCCAAGCCCGGTTTCCTGTTTAGCGGGGCTGTGGTCTGGGAGAGGCTGGAGGAGGGATGGGGTGGGCAGCACTCTTAGGTCCTTTTCTCCTTCCAACCAACTTCAAAAACCTACGAGGACTAGGAAACAGCTGCCACCTTCTGGTACTTTAGATTCCTGTGCTGCCCAGGATCTCCACTCCTGGTTTCTCTCTTCACATAGGAGAGAATGTGGAAACTATGCCCTTCTGTGCGTGCCCATGCCCCCAAACAAACAGTGCATGCACCAAGGGCCCTGTGAACCAGCTCACCGGGAAGGCCTGCAGAGGCTGAGTGCTGCTTCCTGCAAACCTGAAGCCCTCCCTCCCCCCAGGCTCTGTGTCTGCCCACAAAAGTGTTGCAACTCTATCAGCCCAGGCAAATAGCTGTTAGTCTCCATAGTTATTATGTCCAACTGAAGCATCTGAGGGGACAGGAAGTCTGAGATATGGAGGCTGACTAGAGACTGGTGCTGCGCCTAAAACACATTGGGGGTTTTGTAGTGACAGCCCATCACGCAGTATAGGATTTCTGATCAGAGCCTCACCGCCCTGGATGTCCCACTTGCATCCCTCCACATACCTAATTCTTCTTTGGGTAATGAGGATGTTGAGGGACTCATTCTGTCTTGGGTAAGAGACCTATTGTATATTACTTCTTTGTTCCCCTCTCTTGGATGGCCACAGCAGAAATTGTGTGAAACCCTCTCCCATTCCTTCCCATGAAAGGAGATATCAGAGCCTAACTGGTTTGGCTCAGTGAATAGAGCGTCAGCCTGCGAACTGAAAGGTCCCAGGTTCCGGTCAAGGGCATGTACCTTGGTTGTGGGCACCTCCCCAGTAGGAGGTGTGCAGGAGGCACCTGATCAATGTTTCTCTCTCATCGATGTTTCTAATTCTCTATCCCTCCCCCTTCCTCTCTGTAAAAAATATATATATATATTTTTAAAAAAGAAAGAAAGAAAGGAGATATCAGAGCAGCGTACTGCCAAGTAGCAGGGATGCCCAGTGCATCCCTTTACATTTCAACAGCTTCCCCCCTGCTCTTGTTCTAAGGATTCTAATCCTTATCATGGCCTGCAAGGCCTTATGTGGTCCAGCTCCTGCCTGCCTCCCCCTCCAACTCATTTCATATCACATTAACCCCCATCACTGCATCCAACCTTATTGGCTTCTCCTCCACTTCTCTGATGTTCCATGTTCCCTTCTGCCTTAGAACCTTTGCACATGTTCCTTCTGCCTGGAATGCTTTCTCTTCCCTTTTTTCAGTTGACTCTTACCCATCTTTCAGATCTTAGCTTAGCTAGAATTTCATCACAGAAGAATTCCCTTAAACTCTAGGCTTTGTCAGTAGCCTTATTCCTAGTGCACTTTTATATTTATCATTTTTCATATGCTTGTATTATTTATTCTGCTCACATGGATTCTTCTTAAGGCCAAGTTTCATGAAGGCAGAGACCATGTCTATTTTTACTTCCTATTATGTCTCCTGTGACTTATAAGGTGCCCTATGCATAGTAAACATTCACTAGACATCTATTAAATGAGTGAATGAATTAGCTGAATAAATTCAATCTTTTATCTCCTTTACTTGGTAACTATGTCATATCTACCATATTCAACCATACACCCTACAGATGTGTAGGGTGTATGGTTGGTAACTATGTCATATCTACCATATTCAACCATACACCATACACCCTCCTGCTGTTTATAAGCACTTACTGTGTATCGGCCACCAGACACACATTCATTTAATCCTTTCAACAATATGAAGATGGCATACCCTTACTCAATAGAGAAGGCAAGTGACACCCAAGGTCATGCAGCTAGTAAGCAGCAAAGCCCAGTTTCAAGTCCAGGTGTGTGGAGTCTAGACTTGTGTTCTTAACCATAACGCTACACTGCCCCCTTTTGGCAGTTTGGAGAGTTGTCCCTGGGAGCCTTCTGTCCCAGCCTTGGTTCATTTCATCCCTAAATCAATACTTTTTGGAATTTAAAGCTCCAAGAAGCCATGATCCAGCTTCAGCCCTCCTGGTTTTAGGAGGGACTGTGGAAAGACACAGGGAAGGGAATTTAACCGGACTCCCCAACATCCCAGGGTGCATGTGTCTCAGGGTCTGCCTCCCATCTGTTTTCCACGGTCCCTTTGTTGCCTTCAGGGCTTAATGAAATGTCCTGTTTTAAAGACCAGAACATTTCACATTTGGAATGGCCCGGTCAGCAGTGTACTGGAGAGTAAGAATGGCCTGATTAAGATCCTAAGAAAGATCATTGAGAGTGGGAGAGTTTGTGATTTAGTCACTAAAGATAGAACTCTGGAAATTGGCTTCAGTGCTTTCCTGGGAACTCAGACTCAATAAGGGCAATATCTCTTGTTGTTGATTAGAAAAGCTCCTTTTGGTGGCCAGAGAATTTGGGACTGATGAACATTTTAGACTGGATGGAAACAAAGTAAATGAGGAGAGAGCAACATAAAACAAAAAGCAGCTACCATTTTGTTGTCTCAGGCACGCTGCAAAGCATTCTACATATATTATTTCATTTAATTATAATACTAGCCCTGCAAAGAAGATAATGGTACACCCATGAAAGGCAAGAGACATTAACAAAGGTAAACTGCCAAAGGTCAGACAACCAGCTGGCCTTTAGAACTAATCCAGGTCTTTCTGACTTCAAAATTTGAATAACCCCTCCCCTTCCCAATTTGTGAGAAATATATAGTGTCCCCCCCCCCAAATTGAATAATTGTAAAGGTAGTATTTATTAAAATACATTTCATTTTCAAAATTGAACTATCAGCTGTTAAAGTGTGTATTTATTTTTTTGGGGGGTCCCCTATCTATTGCCACATCCTCTCTGGAAAGAAAACCAGAAACAGAATGTGTGCATGCCCATTGATCCCCTCAGTGATTCCACTTCTAGGGATTTATTGGATCTGAAGAAATTGTCAGACAAGTGTATAAAAAGTTTTTAAACAAGACATAATAGTTATAAATAAATATGCCACAGTGTTATAACATTATAATAGTTGCAACATTATGATAGTGAGAGGAGAAAAAGCATAATAATATAAATTTCCATCAGTGGAGACTGATTACATTGGAAGGCTTTTTTTTTAAAAGTCTTCATCCAAGGATATGTTTATTGAATTTAGAGAGAGAGAGAGAGAAACATTGATCAATTGTCTCCCATACATGTCCAACCAGGGATTGAACCTGCAAACTGGGTATGTGCCCTGGTCAGGAATCGAATCCACCACCTGTCAGTGTATGGGACGATGCTCCAAACTAACTGAGCCACGCTGGCCAGGGCCATATAGGAAGCCTTTATAAGGAGGAGGTAAAATCTAATATAGATATAGAAAAGGTATTCAAGATAGATATTTGTTTTTTGTGGTAAAATGCATGTAACGTAAAAGTTATCATTTCCACATACATTTCTGATTCATCTATGCTTAAATTTGTGTATATAAATATACATTTTAAAATTCTGAGAAGATATAATGTACTAGTCATCCTGACTTACAGGAGAACTTCTATGTTATTTTTTATATTTGAATTGTTTACCTCAAAGTGTTTGAATTTATGACAAACCAATATTATGTTTTCTCGAATCATTTTTTCCATTTTAGGAAACAATCAAAAATCATGCTCTTTCTCCTGTATCATGCCTACCCAGGAGATAGCTTGTGCCTCATAATTCCCATATTTTTCAATCAGGTATGCACACCAACAAATTGGCGAGATGATTTGGCTATGGAAATGCTGCCAAATACCTGTATGCCACTTGTCTGGCCAATCTTATTCCTGCTGGGCACCACCAGTGGTGACTGGCCACATCTGACTCCGTTCTATTCACTTCCTTCTCACGTCTGCAGAACCCTGTAGCTTTGGGAGGCAAGACATTTCTTTGCAAATAGAAAGCCTCCACACTGATCAGATACATTCCTGTCTCTTATTTTCTATTTAGAGATCTCCCGCAGTCTCACCTTCACCATAAAAGAGAAGCACAGGGACAAAATTATTCTCACATTCCCTGAGGCAGAGCTATGGCCACTGATGTGTCAACGGTCTGAGTGGTTCTCTTTGGCTCTGACCTCTGCTGTTAGTGCTGCTGCTCACTACGTTATGGTTTTCAGTATGGCCTTTTTATGGGGCAAGTAGGAAAGGGATCAGGAGACTTGGAACCAAGACCTGGTTAGATGAGGGGAACTGCTCAGCTTTATAGGGTATGAGCTTTTTTACTTGGTAAAACTGGGATAAATAATATATTCTGGATTTTTAGGACAGTGAAAATATTCTGTATGATTCCATAGTGATGGATGCATGTCCTTTTACATTTGTCCAAACCCATAGAATGTACAACAAACACAAAAAGTGAATCATAATGTAAACTGTGAATTTTGGGTGATTGTAATGCAGCACTAGGTTCACCAGTTGTAACAAATGTTCCACTCTGGTGGAGAATATTAATAATGGGGGAGGATGGCTATGCAAACGTGCAGGGGTATTAGGTAAATCTCTGTACCTTCTCAATTTTGCTGTAAACCTAAAACTGCTCTTTAAAAAGTTTTAATTGAAAAAGAAGATAGTATTTCTCTCTCTTAGGATTGTCAGAGGTTAAATGAGAAAGTAATAAGGAAAAGGCTTTGAAAATGTAAGTTACAAACAAAAAGATCTGTTTTTCTGAACTTAACCCTTTATGTATGATTTGCATTACAAATTCTTTTTTAAATATACTTTATTGATTTTTTTTTTTATCTCAAAGAAGAAGGGAGAGGGATAGAGAGTTAGAAACAGCAATGAGAGAGAAACATCTATCAGCTGCCTCCTGCACACCCCCTACCGGGGATGTGCCCACAACCAAGGTACATGCCCTTGAGCAGAATTGAACCTGGGACCCTTTAATACCCAGTCCAATGCTCTATCCGCTGAGCAAAACCGGTTAGGGCTGCATTACAAATTCTTAAGTCAAAAAGCATGTCTTCAAAATCTGTTGCTATGATGTAGTAACTGAATAGGAGTTGGGAAAGATACTGAAAAATCTGAAAAGGTCACTTCATTCTTAAAACCAACCTGAGGAAGGCAGGAGGAGGAGAATCAGAGACTTATTTTCTGTATTATTTTAATTTATCCCGTCAAATATGTGTTAATTTTGTAAGTTAAAGAAATCAATAAAGATTTTTTGCAATATAGTCAAAACTAGAGATAGGAATTGGAAGTTATCTGCCTATAGGGCTGAAAGCTTGAGCAAAGAGAACAAAGATTATAGAAAGATGATCAATTGAAGAAGCAGCCAGATTGGCAAATTGGAGCCATGTTGTTGGCTGTCAGATTGAATGTCAGATTGAGTTTTAAGTGGTGAGAGCCATTGAAAGGTCTGGAGCAAGGGATACTGTAATCGGAGTAGTATTTAATTCACAGGAGAGTAATTTAAGAATAATGTACAGGATGAGTTGGGGGAAGAAGAGGCAAGTTGGAGAGATGAGTGAATTACCACTGCGGGGGTCCTAGAACATGTTACTAAGGACATGAAGCAGGATGCTGGCTGAGAATATGCAAAAAAAAAAATAAATGAAATGATAAAAAGATGAATGTCAGATATTTTGAAGAAAGTGCTATCATAGGCTCATGACTAGTTTACCCGAGGAATAAAGGGAAAGAGGTGGGTCAATAGGAAACAGAAGCCAACTTGAAATGGCTCCCAGGGGCCAAAGCTGGAACAAGTTGAGCAACCTATGAACAGTATGACAATATTGGGTTATAGCCCTAAAAGAAAATAAATGCACATTAATTCATACTGATATAAATAAATGACTGGATAAGTGAATAAATAAACTGGAAAGAATGGACAAATTATTCATTTAGAATATAATTTTTATATATGAAAAGTTATTTATTAAAATGTATTTAAAAGTTTTATTTGTAGAAAGAATGAGATAAATTTAAAAAATAGCTTTAGAACATCATAGTAATAATTGCTGCTGGCAAGATCCACTGAATGCCAAAGGGCTAAGGCCCAAAGCTCAAGAAGTAGAGAGAACTTTGACCAAAAGGAAGATCCTGCTGTTTTCTGGCTGCAGAGTCAGCCTAAAAGCTGGACATCCTGGGTCAAAGGTTACTTTTTTCTTTCTGAACCAGGAAGACATTCTGTTTCCCAAATCCCACTGTGGCCTAGAAAGTTAAGCCACACAGAAAATGAAGTAAACTGAATTTATCCTGTTTTCAATTTTTACCTGAGATAGAGAATAATTTGTGTATTAAAGGTAGGCATTAAACAGCATTACTGTATACTGTATACCTTATAGAATGACTTCTATAAGGTATACAGTATATGTGTGTAATAAAAGCTATCTTTTATTGACTACTTACCGTGTGTCAGGGACTGTGTATATACTATTCCATTTAATCCTTCCAACAACACTATAAGATAAGTACTATTATTTTCCTCATGTTAAAGATTAAAAAAACAGACCTAAAGAGATTAGAAATTTTATCAAGATCACACAGATAAAGGGGGAAATGAAGGTTTTCAGTACAGTAATACTGACAAAAAAATCACACAGATAAATGGCATAGTTAAGACTTACTCCAAAACACATTCTCTCTCTCTCTCTCTCTCTCTCTCTCTCTCTATATATATATATATATATATATACACACACACACATATATATGTATATATATATATATATATATATATATTATGGAGAAAGAGAGAGGGAGATAGAAACATCAATGATAAGAGAGACTCATAGATTGGCTGCTTCTTGCATACCCCCACTAGGGATAAGCCCACAACCCAATCATGTGCCCTGACCAGGAATTGAACCATGACCTCCTTGTTCATAGGTCAATGCTCAACCACTGAGCCATGCCAGTCAGGCCCAAACTCACTTTTATATATATATATATATTATTGATTTTGTACAGAGAGGAAAGGAGAGAGATAGAGAGTTAGAAACATCGATGAGAGAGAGTCATCGATCAGCTGCCTCTTGCACACCCCCTACTGGGGATATGCCCGCAACCAAGGTACATGCCCTTGACCGGAATCGAACCCGGGACCTTTCAGTCCCCAAGCCGACGCTCTATCCATTGAGCCAAACCGGTTTCGGCCCAAACTCACTTTTAACCACTGCTCCATACTGCCTCTTACAAACATTCACATATGTGTGTGCACATGGACGAACAAGAACCTGGCTATGTGCTAGGAGTTTAACATGGGATTTAGCTCTGGATGGTATGACTAAGGCTGAGGTTTTTAAAAAATATTCTTTTGTTCTTATCTTGATTTTTATAGTAAATGTATTCCTCTTGAATTCATAAAATAAATCAGTATTTTATTTCATTTATGTCAGTTTTAAGTTTGGGTGCTCTTTGCCAAAATTCTGTAATACCCATAGTGGGAACAAAGCAGGTGCATTCTGCTCAACTGCAGACAAAGGAGACTCTGCCTTCTCTGCAGCAGCACAGGCTCTGCAGTGACAGGACGGAGAATCTGGCGTGTGTGTGTGTGCGCGTGCATGCAGGTGTGTGTGAGTGCAGCGGCTGCGGAGGTGAGGGAGGAGCTCTCTGAGGATGTGCCAGAGGATGTGAGGAAAACTCTTTCTTTCACCGAGAGCCACCTTGTCCCTGAGCCAGGCCCATTTAGTCCTGAGCAGGCGGGGGTACTGGAGATATTTTTCACACATACCAAGATCCTCAGCTTTACCCTTTATTGAAAATCTGGCCAAGGAGCCAGGCTGCTGGCATAAAGCACAGGCTGCAGCCATAGAGAGTGATTGGAGTCATTCTGGAGCTACTTCAGGCCACGCAGGCAGTTGGTTTGAAGAATGGGCAGAGAGGAACCAGCATCATTTAAGGGTGGCATTAACCAACAGGTGAAGCTCTTGTCCAAAGCTGCCAAGGTCTTCAGGTGGAGATGGTTCAGTACCCTGGATAGCTCCCGGAGAAGGGCCCAGTCCTTGCCAGGTCTGAAAAGCCTAACAGCCTGAATTCTTAAGGCCCTTGCTTATTTTATTTCAAACAGCCTTCCTGCACATGTCTCTAGCTGTGAAATGGCCTGTCCTTCTCCCTTTTGAAGTTAAGCCCTATGGGTCCAGGGACACCACCCCTTAATTCCTCTAGCCATACTGTCCCACCTTCCCTCACAAACAGCTAGTCTGACTGAGCTCTCTGTTGAGGTTACCATCATCCTGAAGGTGAAATAAGCTTTCAAAAACAACCACGTCAGCTCCTGAGGTGTGCTTAGCCAGGGCCTAACACCTTGATTATCTCAAAGCTGTAATATTCTGGGGATCAGTGTACATTCCTGATAACCTATAATTAAGTCACTACAAAAAATAAAAATTAAAAAAAGATTCTGAGGGGAGTGGAACAAGGGAATGTGAAATGGGCCTTTGTCTTAGTGCCCCTGCACTGCCCTCTTTGATGTAAGAATGAGGAGTATGAGGCAGGGGAAACTAAAGGGAAATACTGAGTAAGTTTCAAGGCCTGAAGCTACAGCTGTACCTTTGGCCTGGCATCGGGAATACACTGGATTTAAAAACATCCTTTTTAGGGGAAGGACATTGAAAATAAGGTGGAAGGTGGCAGATGTAGCAAATAGAAGCAGAAATTAAATTGGTGAGTCTGGAGCCTCCCAACCTGCCACCTCCACCCTAGCCATACACATGGTCCCTAGAGAGAGGAGAGTTAAACTACCACTGCAGAGGGGTTCTCCCCAACCCCCCCAAATCATCTAGAGGAGAAGTGTGTGTGAGGAGTCTGGAAGGGCAGAGGAATCATATTCATTTACCAGGGATTTGATTTTCTAGTTGAAATTTCCTCCTCTACCTCCAGGCCTCTTCCATGGCTAAATGAATCGGAACCAGCAAATGAAATTACTATGCTCTCACTTTGATTGTCTGCCTGGTGAGTGAGGAGGAAGGTAAGTCTGCCTAAATTGAAGCTGAGTGAAAAAAACTCAGGATCCCATCCCTGCCAAGCAGCCCTGCTCTGGGCCTTGTGCAAGGCTCTCTTCCATTGCTTTCTTCGCCTTTTAGAGGCTTGTGGATCCCTTATTGAAGGTATCTCTGAGCCCAAAGATCATTTAACATGTCTTATACCTCAAAGAACTTTCTGGCCAAAGAAATGGGTGTTAAAGCAATAGTGAAACTGCAGGCAGTCTCCCTCTCTTAGCACCAGCCAGTCATAGTGGGATAGGAAAGAGCAGGAAGGAGAAAAGAATATCTGGTGTTTCCTAAGCTATGAGTGGACCTATCAGAGTTTGAGCTGGAAGGTTGCCCCTACCCCTGACACTCCTGGAGATGGGAACATTAACAATGTAGTAACTGATTTATTGATGGAAAGATGCTAAGAGGATCTGGATCAGACTGTACCTCAACCTAGCTTCTCTCTTGCCTCTAGAAATAGTGTATTCTGGCTTCCAGGAGAGGCCCTTACTATGGAATCAAGCATAGGCTTTTTGATATACAAGGAAGCCTGGAAAGGAGAGAGAGAGAGAGAGAGAGAGAGAGAGAGAGAGAGAGAACAGATGAGGACTGTCAGATTCCCAAGAGAGTTATTTGTGTTGGTTTTTGTTAAAGTAGAACAGGCCTAACCTGATCCACTGCTTGCTTTTGGCCTGTTCTCTCAGGGGCAAAGGTGCCCACCCCCTCCATATCCCCCATGTTTGCCTTCCTTACAGCGGATGCTCTGCAGTCATTGTTTTATTAGGAGCAGTGATTATGTGACCACAAACCTTACTAAATTGAATACAATCCTGAGCATTCAAGAGAAGAAACATTTCAGGACTCAGGGGAGGGAACAGTTGGCTGGGAAGAAGGGCCCATGAATTCTAATCCCAGGACTGCCATCTGGCATTGACCTGGGACAACTCATTTACTTCCTGCCCTGGAGGCTCTTTCTAGAATCTCAGTGTCTGAATAAAAACAGACTTGTGAGCTCAGAGAGTGAAATGATCTGTCTAGACTCTCAAAGTCAGTGCCGTTCACAGGCAAAACTGGAATACACAGGCCTACTCTCTAGCCAGAGGTTTGTTAACCGTTCAGGGAGGTTTTCTCTGTTTTCCTTTGCCATCACCTTACTCTTATGCCTGAATTCCCAAGGGCTTCCCTGCTTCATAAACATGGTTGCACATCCCACACTGTCAAAAAGCTCTTTGAACAAAGGATCAGAGCAGCCCTATTTCTCTATCCCTCCCAAAGGTTTCCTGATAATTTACTATAGTAGCTTCCAAGTTGGCTGCCCACTCCTCTAATATCCAACAATGAGTTAGGCCTCACTCATACAAAGGCCCAAGTAGGAGTCCATATCTGATCTGCAAGCAAAATCAGAGCTTGGCCTTTGAGTCACAGAGAAAGCTCTGTCTGCTCCGCTGATGATTAGTCCTGAGAAGAAGTTTTCCCGCGGTTGAGCTGCTGCTTTGGCCAGGGACCTTAAGTGCGAGTGAGGGAAGATTTTAAGGACTCCTACTTTGGCTGTTCTCCAAAATAATTTCCTGGAAGGTAATCTTTCAGCCCCTAGCAGAGGCTTACATAGATGAAGTGGCACTACCAGAAGTACACAATGCAACATCTATCTGGGACACCATCAGACAAGCCCCGACTGGCCTTTCACCACCTCTCTGTTACAGGAATATCATTTGCTGTGGCTACAAAGTGGAAGGAAATCTGTTTATCTAAGATTATGGCCCCTCATTCTCTATACTAGGTACTGTGGGATATAGTAGATAAAGGCATGGTCCCTACCTTTATGAAAATTTATCCTATATAATAAAGAGGTAATATTCAAATTAACCCTTGTGCCCTCACAAGACAGCTACCTACAACCAGGCCGACAGGGGGGGTTAGTGAGGAATGACCAAACAATTGAACGGCAGGCTGTGTGGGGTGACCAGGTTGGCAGAGGGTGACCAGGCCAGCAGGATTGGGCAACCAGGCCGGCGGGGGTGGGGGGGTAGTTAGGGGTGATCAGGCCAGCAAGCAGAGGCAGTGAGGGGCGATCAGGCCAGCAGGAAGGGGCAGTTAGGGGCAGCCAGGCAGGCAGGCAGGTAAGCAATTAGGAGCCAGCAGTCCAGGATTGTGAGAGGGATGTCCAACTGCTGGTTTAGGGATCAGGCCTAAACCAACTCGGACCTAAACCAGCAGTCGGACATCCCCCAAGGGTTCCCAAATTGGAGAAGGTACAGGCTGGGCTGAGGGGACCCCCCCTTGCACAAATTTCATGCACTGGGCCTCTAGTTAAATAATTATACAAGTAATCATTTAAGTAAAATTTGATACATGTATGAAATAAATGTATGGGAGGGAGGGACTGTGAGTAGTACATTATAGAGAGGCCTGTTCTCTGTTACAGGAATTGATAGGAAACTTCTTTTAAGGGGTGATGTGTCACCCAAGGCCTGAAGGATGAGTAAGATCTAGCCATGAGGTGGGAAGTTAATCTACCAGAAGCAAAGAAGACTGTATACAAAGTATACTGAGGTGGGGAAGAGTGCAGGAGATGAGGTTGAGGAAACAGAGGGGAAGGCAAGTGACTACTTCTTTGCCACCATTCTTAGCTTAGTTTGAATGACTCCTTTCAAAAACGGAGCTAGTTGAGACTCACTTAAAATGCCATGGCATGCCCTTGGGGGAGGCTGGTGCTTGTTCTGTCTCCATAGCACAGGGGACTCTCACAAGAATGCTCATGAGACACTTCTACCCCCCCCCCCCCAGGATTCACACAAATGGAGTGGTCCTTACCTGGCAGCACAGCTCAGAGGAGGGAGGAGAGAGGAGGCGAGAAAGACTAGGCACTTATTTTCCCTACAATCCTCTCTGTGTGTTTTTCCATTGCTTTGAACTGTTTATTAATACATGACATAAACCACTTCCCTATTTAAATGGTTCCGCTGGGAATTTCAAACCATCACACCCCTCCTGAGGTAGATAAAAAATGTCAGCTTTCAAGATTTTATACTTGGATTTCAGAAACTAAATTACATTACTGCGTCCGGTGAGACGGCGCCATTGCCTGTTCCTATCTGCATGCTCCAGGCACTGTGAGTCCGATAACATCAGTGTGTCGAAGCAGCTCGATCCAGACAATCTGCAGCTGGCTGGAGCCAGGCAGGGAGGGGTGGGGATGGCAAAATTGTTTCAGTATCCAGAGCAGCCAGAGGTTGACTATACTGGGATCCATGGATTTTCAGGTTCTTTTTCCATGGACCATCAGTTCTCTCCTGTCTGTAGAGAAAGAACTGGTCTAAGTCCTACCTAGATGGACAAGGAGTTGAAAATTACTCTCCTCAACACTGGAATAAATAAAATCACTGAGGATCCAATGCTCAGGTGTTCATTGAAATGAAAGACAGGAGGTATTAGGAGGGGAAAGAGGAAGTCAACATGTGGACAAGGCAGGTTTCTACTTCCTGTGAAATTAGGTGTTCATATAAAAGCCAAAATATGGACCATGCCTGGAAATGGTTATTCTGTGCTTCTTTGAAGCCCAGATGTGAGGCCTTGTAACTAACCTTCTGACTGCTACAAGGCCGGGGAGTGAAGAGAAAGCATTGTTCCCCTGCCAGGAAAGCCAGGAACTTTTGAAGTTTTCTTTCTAATTGTAACCGAGATTTAACTCTGCAGAATGAGTGAGCATCCTATCACAGCAAAATTAAAAAAAATAATAATAAATGAGCTTATTTCTAATACATCAAATAGCATAAAACTTTCATTCAACTCCGGCAGCATTTTCAGACCTATTTCTGTAAATAGCCAAACACAGTCTCTCCATCCCCAAAACGTGTTTTCAAAAAGCAGTAAGCCCCCAAGTTCAAGATTTTGGGAGCAGTCAGTTTGACCTCGTTGAGGTTTCCAGTCCTCTGCCCTAATGCAAACCTGGCTGCTCACCTATAGGTTTTAGTGTTTGGATGCAGGAGACTAAAGAACTAGGATCCACCCCAACTTTAACTGCATGGTTCTTAACTTTTCTCACAATGGAGTAGTGTAGTTACTGACTCCGTTACTATACCTGAGGGATGGATTCATAATGAAGTTCAGTTTTACTTTGTTTTTACAGAAAAATATTATTGTAGGTTTTTAAAGTGAGAAATCATAATCATCACATAATCATAAACACTTGGAGTATAGGTTCCCAGGTTGAGCCTCTGCTGGAAATTCATAGTTGGTGGAACAGGTATTCAGGGTTCTAGAAAAATCTCAATGCAGCCTGCTCTACTCTGTTCTGGGTTCCCAGGATGCTCCTGCTAGGTCTGTGTAGGCCTCCTGCCCCAAGCCCAGGGTTTTTTGCTGCTTTTTGCCATTGTCTGGGGTGATGACCCAAGGCTTTATCAGGGGACTGTGATGCGGCCAGAAATTGGGGAGATTACTCAACCTCTCTTCTTGCTGTTACTTCAAGGTTGGCCAGGCCCAGCCCACCCTTGCCTATATATAGGAAGAGGGAGAGAGAGATAGAAACATCAATGACAAGAAAGAATCATTGATTGGCTGCCTCCTGCACGCTCCCTATTGGGGATTGAGCTCACAACCTAGGCATGTGCCCTTGACCAGAATTGAACCTGGGATCCTTCAGTCCACAGGCCAATGCTCTATCCACTGAGCCAAACCAGCTAGGGCTTGCCCACACTTCTTAAGAAATAGCAGACCTGCCATGATCTCTGGACCATGGCTGGACTTATCTACTGAATGGCTTCTCTCTGTGGGGAGTCTCAAGCCTCCCAAGGATCAGACCCATAACTGTTAAGAACAAAATAAAATTCTTTGTGAGACCTCAGCAAACCAGAGAACAGTGTGTCTTGAGTTCTCTTACTTGATGTATTCAAACATCTGGTCCTTCCCTGCTGGTTCTTTCCCCTTTGCCCACCATCCTCTAGTTTCTCCCATCATGTAAGTGCTCCTCCAAGAGTTCTTTCCTCTGACCCTTCATATCTATAGACATTCCTGCAAAAACAAAATCATTAGAACTTGCTCTTATGTCTCTTTCTCTCTCTCGTTAGGTGGCATCACAATTGTCCCAGTCACTGAAGCCAGGAGGAATCCTGGGAGTCATCTTTGCCTGGGTTTTTACCCTCAAACCCAGATCTAATCAGCCACTGAGGCCTGGCAGTGTGACTTCCCCTTTTTCCAAGTCCACTGATTCTGACTTTTTAAAACTTTTATCACCTCTTGCAATGCCTCTTATCTGGTCTCCTGCCTACAGTGTAATCATTCCTTCCCATTCTCTCCACATGGCCCTCAGAGTGATCTGTCTATAAAAAACTGACAATGAAAAGATATCTGAAAATCCTTCAATAGCTCCCCATTATTCCCAGTTAAAGTCCAAAGCCTCAAACATGACTTATAAAACTCTTCATGATATTAAGTCTTCCTCCTGTCCTAGTCTCCTCACCTTGCCACTTTAACCCCTACCATTCCAGCAAAATTGAGCTATTCCTTTTGCTTGCTATATAGTCATGCATGTCTTCTCACTTCTTTCTTTCATTTTTACTCCCTATTTCTTTCTTCTTCATCTGGTTCACTTTTACCTTCTGGTTCACTTTTACCTTCTAGCATCCTTCATTCTTTGAAGAAGTCTTCCCAAATTTCCCAGGGTAGGATAGGTGTTTCTGTCCTGTGTACTTACAACACTCTATACAAAGCTGTGTCCTAGCACTTGGCATATTATTAAAATTATCTGCTTGGGAAGGGAGGAGGATCTGGGGGAGATAATAGATCAACTGAAGGACTTGTATACATGCATATAAGTACATCCAATGGGCATAAAACTCTGGGGAGGGAGGGGATATGTGGGAGGGAGGGAGGGGGGCAAAAAAAATCATTAAAATATGTAAATAAATAAATTAATTAATTAAAAAAAATAAAATAAAATAAAAAAAATTATCTGCTTATTGCCAAAACCGGTTTGGCTCAGTGGATAGAGCGTCGGTCTGCGGACTGAAGGGTCCCGGGTTCGATTCCGGTTAAGGGCATGTGCATTGGTTGCGGGCACATCCCCAGTGGTGGGTGTGCAAGAGGCAGCTGGTCAGTGTTTCTCTCTCATTGACGTTTCTGGCTCTCTATCTCTCTCCCTTCCACTCTGTAAAAAATCAATAAAATATATATTTTAAATTTTTTTTCTGCTTATTCATTTGCCCTATTCACTGGTCTATGAGCTCTTTTTTTTTTAATATATTTTATTGACTTTTCACAGAGAGGAAGAGAGGGATAGAGAGTTAGAAACGTCGATGAAAGAGAATCATCGACCAGCTGCCTCTTGCACACCCCCTACTGGGGATGTGCCCTCAACCAAGGTACATGCCCTTGACCGGAATCGAACCCGGGACCTTTCAGTCCACAGGCCAACGCTCTATCCACTGAGCCAAACCAGTGCCGGCGGTCTATGAGCTCTTCATGGTCAGAGATAATATTACCTTTGTATCCACACCACCTATTATAGTGCCTAAAATATAAGTGCCCCTGAAATGTGAGACCAGAACTGAATTTTGGTGGCTGAGACTTTTTATCTCCTTTTCTTATACTGCTCTCTCTCTCTCTCTCTCTCTCTCTCTCTCTCTCTCTCTTTCTCTCTCACCTTCTTGAGTTATTGACTACTTCAATGGCTTCAATACTTCCTTCCTGTGGAGAATTCATTGAGCAGAAAGTTGGTGAACAGAAAGCATCATGCTATTTTCTAAAGAGAAGCTCTATTTGTGTTTTGAGCACTGAAGACATAATTAGACTAGAAGCCTTCAAGTACCTTATTTATACAAAACAGCAGTTCTATAGTTGTGTAGTTCTGATATGCTGTTAAGCTCATGACTTTATCTGATGTCTCTGAGGAGGGTACAAGAAATGAGCAAATTAGATTCAAATCCTAGTGTTACTATCTTCAAGGTGTGACTTTGAATATATTACTTTATACAACCTTGTTATTCACTTTTAAAATGGGGATGATATATACCTTACTTAGTCTTTTAGGAGGATTGAATGAGAAATTATATATAAAGCACCCAGCACCATAGCTGTACCTATAGCAGGTATTCAAGCAATATTATCTAAATGATTTGATAAATTCTAGAAGAACCACAGTGGGGCTAAGTTGTTTTGAACTACTCCCTTCCTGGGCCCAGCCAGCGCTCCAAGCAGAGCTGCCTCTCCAACATTTGCTTTGGGTGGTCTCCCTATTTCCTGCCCTACCAAACCATGTCCTCTTTTCACAATAAGGATATAACCAAATTAAGGTTGGGGAAGAGGTATCTTAGGGGCTTGACTGGGATGGTATGGTTGTAGAGGCTGGCCTAGAGCCCTGCCATTCAAAGTGTGGTCCCTGTGCTGAGAGCATTGGTATCACCTGGGAGCTCCTATAAAATGCAGACACTCAGGCTCCACTCCAAACTTACCGAATGAGAATCTGCATTTAAACAATATCCCCAGGTGACTTGTATGCACATTAATGTTTATAAAGCACTCTCCTAAAGATACATAGAAAGGCTTAGCAGATGCGAAGTGATGCAGGCTGTGCAGGTGTGTCAGAGCTGTCTAGAAGGGAAGGCAGCACAGGTGGGGAGGACCTGGGTGGGGATGTAGTCAGAGCAAAGGAGGTATTCCTCAGAGGTGTGGGCTGCTGAGTGGTAGGGGAGCTTTTTGGATGGGTGTTGATTATTGGTTGTTCCAGTATTATTAAAATTATCTGCTTATAATTCCCTTCCTATGGATTCCTCAGAATGAGGTTGTACCCTTGGGTTAGCCAGTCAGTGTAACTGCACCAGACAGAAAGTGACAGGTGGGCAGGGACAGGCTCTCTATCACCCTGAGTCAGGGACCCCAGGACCATCTAGCTTAACAGATGAGTATGCTTGGAGAGGTGCATAGCTCCATGGCTAAAAACTTGCCTTGAGCTTGTGCTAGGCTAGAATCTCCCTTCCCCCTACTATTCCCCCACCAACTGGCTACTCCTGTCTCTTCTGTCCACCTTCCCCTTCCCCCGCCTTTCACACACACACACAAACTCACCAACTGACCTCTTGGTTAACCTTCTCCAACCTCCTTTACTTTTGGACTGAGCTTCCAGGGCCCTTTGCATTGACTTCCCTGCTAAGCAAAGCAGGCCCTGGTAACAGTGATTGCTGGCCCTAGGCTTAGTTGGATGCAGTGAGAATTTGTTTCAACAAAGCCACACATCTGTCTGTTAAACACTGTAGGACTGAATCTCTATTTGCCTTCCCAATAAAAACACTTCCCCAGCCGAAACTGGTTTGGCTCAGTGGATAGAGCATAGGTCTGCAGACTGAAAGGTCCCAGTCAATTCCAGTCAAGGGCATGTACCTTGGTTGCAGGCATATCCCCAGTAAGGGATGTGTAGGAAGCAGCTGGTCAATGTTTCTCTCATCGACGTTTCTAGCTCTCTATCCCTCTCCCTTCCTCTCTGTAAAAAATCAATAAAATATATTTTTAAAAAAACAAAAAAAAACACTTCCCCAGCCACCCACCTAGAGCCTCTTAACCCTCCTCTGTAGGAGGCTTGTTTGTGTTTCTCAGCGGTAAAGGAAAGCCCCTGCTGTACTCAGCCCACCCTTGTGGCAGAGTAGGGGTTGTAGCAGCAGCAGCAGTAGCAGCAGCAGCAACTAAAAGTAGCAAAAATAGAGTCTGAGCCCCAGAGCTGAGCCAGTCATTGCTCTAAATCCTCTTGCCAAAGTACCCAGTTACCTAAGGCCCAGAATTCTGGTTTAGCCAGGTTCCTGCCCAGGCCTTCATGCATTCCTGCCTCTCATGCTCCTTTCTCCACCTTAAATATGCTAGTTTGTGTGCTTATCATCTCCCATATTTATACTGAAGTCTTTTTGGCAAGAATCAGGTCTTGATGTTTTTCTCTCCCCAAAATACATTGTGCCCTGCCTGTCCCTTATTGGTGTTCATGAATATCAAGCTTTTTTAACATGTGGCAAGCTCACCAATGTTTAATTATTGGGATGAAAAAAAGGAAGAATAGGAAGCTGCTCTGGCCAGAGAACTGAACTTTAGAGATGTCTTTGTGAGCAAAAAGTGGGGCTTGCCAGGCATAATGGAGGCAAGAAAGTTAGAACAGGCTGAAAGGGAGAGGTAGGGCAGGAGCAGGAAATGCCACAGGGGAGAAGCTGTTCAAGACCAGCCCTCCAAGTCACAGGCTTCCCTCCAGCCACAGCCACTCCAGTGGGTATTCCTGAATTGAAGTATTTGTCCTATATCCCAAACGAAGGCTTCCTGGTTATAGGGATTCCCTGTGTGTGGGAACAGGAATGCATAGCAGAACATCAATCTAGGAAAGCAGTCCTACCCATGAAGAAGGCATAACAGGATTCTAAATCTCCTTTACAACTCACTGGTATCTTGTCTCCCCGTTTCAAAAATGAATCCAGTTCTTTGACATCCTAGTACTAGCTTCATATATTTGATTATCCTGTGTTTCTGAATAGTTGTTTGTTTTTTTCAAAAATAAATAATGGGAAAGGGAGTAGGAGCTGATGCTCCACTGGAATAACTCCAGAGCAATGTGGCTAATTATCCCATGCCAAGTCTGAAAGCAAGGGAGGCTCACTCTGTGAAGTTTGCCTCCTGGCTCTTCAGTTACAGCTCCTATGGCTGACATGCTGGCATGGGCCAAGTACCAGCTGAAGCACAGTAACCAGCTACTAGGCAGTACTGGTGCTCCAGTTAGAGCCATTCTCAAGCTTCAGTGCAGCGAAGTCTTCCTGCCTTTTGTTTTTAATCGGTAGCCTCCAGTCAGGAGTATTTTGTCTTTGAAAGAAGATTCCCCAGAGGGAACCAGGTAAGTAAAGATTGGGGCAGAGCTCTCTTGGAAAATGATGGCTAGATATGATAACCTGAAATTCCCTGACACAGAGTGAAAAGTAAAATATTAAAAACCAGCTATAGCTCTCAGACATGACTCAATGCATTATAAATGGGAATAATCCTTTGGGAAAGCAGTTTGGCAATGTGTATCAAGAATCTTAAAAATACTCGTGTTTTTTACTTGGTAATTTTACTTGATGTGGGAAATGATCCTAAATTCAAATACATATGGATTTCAGTGTATATAAAATTCAAATATATATGGATCTCTTTTTAAAAATATATTTTATTGATTCTTTTAACAGAAAGGAAGGGAGAGGGATAGAGAGTTAGAAACATTGATGAGAGAAAAACATCAATCAGCTGCCTCCTGCACACTCCCTATTGGGTATGTGCCCGCAACCAAGGTGCATGCCTTTAACTACAGAGTAATAGCTGTCATTGTCCAAATGATTCTCATGTTGAGGTGTGGAGGTCTGAACATATGGGAATTCCTTAGAGGCTGAATGAACAGCCATCTTCAGGAAAGTAAAGAAGTCTAACCAATGCCTAATTGCTACTGAATATCCTTGGACATGAGATTAAGGTTCTGCCCAACCATGGACATTGGACATAAAGGCATTGTATATCTCTCTAAAACATGTTTTCTAAACATGCTTATTCCACCCACTGCCAAAAGATATTTTGAGAGAGTGACATATCCTGAACAAGGAAACCACAGCCCCAGGACGTTTCTGAGCTGACCTCTGGATAAACTGTGACAGGAACAGAGTCACTCTTTGATGCCAACATCAGGCTGTGCTCACCTGTCAAAGAGTGGTCTGAGTTCCTGGTCTTACCTGCTTTTCTGGTTCCTTATCAGCACTATATGTCTTGCTGGCCCTGGTTATGCTCTAAGTCTATCCTACTTCCTGGTTATGCCCAGGGGAACTGAACAGACTATGGACATGACTCTATTCTAAAACATTTTCTTTTCTTTTTTTTAATATATTTTATTGATTTTTTTTACAGAGAGGAAGGAAGAGGGAAAGAGAGTTAGAAACGTCGATGAGAGAAACATTGACCAGCTGCCTCTTGCACACCCCCTACCGGGGATGTGCCCGCAACCAATGTACATGCCCTTGACCGGAATTGAACGTGGGACCTTTTTCAGTCCGCAGACCGACGCTCTATCCACTGAGCCAAACCGGTTTCGGCATGACTCTATTCTAGAAGTAGCCTTCCAGCATTTCACAACTCAGAACTGCCTCTGCTCCTAAAACTAGAGGAAAAGTCATGTGTGTTCAGCAAAGAAAGGTTAGATTATGTTTGTATAATTGCTCTGCCTCTTCATACCTCGTTTTAAATCCGTTTCAATTTCTGTCACCCTGAGAATTAGTGCTTGGAGGCTAGGACAGAGGTTGCCTTTCCTGTGGGAACACTAAAATCAAGTCATGTCTCTACCCTGAATCATTCATGGTCACTCCACAAAACAAAGGCAGAATTGTTCAGCACCACGGAGAGCATCTTTCATCCTGTCGAAGATCAAGGGTGGGTGAAAGATGAGAATTTGTAGCTGGGAGCCCAGCCAGTCTGATCTTCCATTCCTGGCCAGCCACCAAGTATCCCCCCTCTTTTTCCATTCCTGTAGTATTCAACTCCTTCTTTTACCTAACTAGGCTTTTAGGAATGAACGCCCTTCACCTACCCCCCATCTTTCCGCCTCCATATTATCAGCACCCTCCCGACCCATCTTCACCTCCCTTCCATTTCAATGAGGAGCCTTCCTCCTCTGATCCATCTCCTCTTGTTCTTGTTCCATCTCCTCTTGACTCTTCAAAGATCATTTCTCATCAAACATCTTTTCTACCCAGCTTCTTTCCCCTCAGCCCAGCACAGTGGTGTTCAGTAGCTCCAAAGTAATCCTTCAACTCCAAAGCCTCCTCTGGTTGTTATTCATTCTCATTTCTTCACTTCTCAGTCTGATTGAAAGAATAGCCTGTGTTCCATTTTCTACTTTTTTTTATCTCCCATTTCCTCGTAAATCCCCTGTAATCTGAACTCTGTTTCTACCCTTTAATTAAAACTGTGCTTGCTGAGGCCATCTATGACTTTCTGAATATTGTCTTTATCTTATAGATCCATCTGTTTATTTGACACTGCCGATTTCTTCCACCTTGAAACTCTACTTAAATGGTTTCCTAGCTATTTTTCCACACCTCATCTTTCTGCTTCTACTCAGTCTCCTTCTTCCACTCATTCCCTAAAGTTGGATATGCCCCAGAGTCCCATCCTTGATTCTGGTCTTTAATCACTGTCCTCAGTCTCTCTGAGGTGGCTTGTTCTCCTTTGTGGCTTCCATCACCAGCAGTCCATATCCCTTTCCTGAGATCCCAAACTTCAAATGCTACTGACTAATGATATCTTCTGATGTCCAAAAGACACTTTTTTAAAAAAATCCTCACCTGAGGTTATGTTTTTTAAATTGAATTGAGAGGGAGAAATAGTGAGAGGGAGATAGAGAGGGAGAGCAAAAGACACTTTAGAAACCAGCATGTCCCAGCCCTGTTTGAAAGAGCATCAGCCTGTGGACTAAAGGGCCCTGGCATGTCTCTCAGTCGCAGGCTCAATCCCAGCCCTGGTTGGGGGCATGTTTGAAGGCAACCAATTACTGTGTCTCTGTCACATTGATGTTTCGCTCTCTCTTTGTCTCTGTCTCCCTTCCACCCTTTCTAAAAATCAATGGAAAAATAGCCAGCCCGTGTGGCTCAGGGGTTGAGCATGAACCTATGAGCCAGGAGATTACACGGTTCGATTTCCAGTCAGGGCATATGCCTTGGTTGTGAGCTTGATCCTTAGTGTGGGGCATGTGGGAGGTGGCAGCCAATCAATGTTTCTCTCTCATCATTGATGTTTTTCTCTCTCCCTCTCCCTTCCTCTCGGAAATAGATAGGTAGGTAGGTAGGTAGATAGATAGATAGATAGGTAGGTAGATAGATAGATAGATAGATAGATAGATGGAAAAATATCCTTAGGTGAGGATAACCAAAAAAATTTTTTTTTTAAACTCAGCATGTCCCAAACTGAACTCATCTGATTTCTCCTGCCTTCCCCTTCATTGTGTCTTATTAATTAGTATCCCTTTCCCAATTACTCCAGGCAGAAAACTAGGAATGTATAGACTCCTCTTTCTACATTTTATCTTGAAAGCCCACCAATTTTACCCTCCTTATCATCCTCCTTCCTGTCCTTTTATCTTCTGCTTCTGCTCAGTGCAAGTCCCTGCCATCTTTTGTTAGCCCTGTTGCAATAGTTTCCTAATTATCCTTACTTCCAGGCTCATTCCCCTGCCATCCATCTTCTGTGTGGCTATCAGCGGATCCTTCGGATCCTTCGACATCTCAAATCTGATCATGTTACTCTCTCACTTAAGGCTTTGTTGGTTTCCCATTATCTTCTGAGTAAAAAACAAAGTCAAGGTCCATCTTCCACTTCCATCTGAGCCCTCCTGACACCATGACTTTATTTCCTGCCACTTTTCATCATACCTCTAGGTTTCAACTAGAACAAACTGCCTTTCCTGTGAATATGCAATGCTAGTTCTATGCCTCAGAGCCATTGCAGATGCTTCCTGACTGTCCTTTCTCCTTCCTCTTCAGCTAACTGCTGAGCTGATGTTTTGAGAACTATTGAAGTGGCTTCCACTGTGAAGTTTTTCTCTGATTACCCTCTTTGTTACTTTCTTCTACTTTTCTATGGCTTCAGTTGCCTTTATTGATAATTACTGGGAGCTCCTTAAGAATGGGCCTATTTTCTATTTATCTTTATGGGCCCCGGGCCTGCCATTGTTAAATAAGTGAGAGACGATAGTGGAGTAAGGAAAGAAAGGAGTCAGAATGCCCCCTTGGTTAGACCCCTCCTCACCCTGTGGGGAAAACACCTTTTCCACAGCTACCTTCCCACATAAGCCAGGCCCCAACCTATGTGGTGCCTGTGGTGCCAGGGCTACGGTGTGGATAAGTCACTCCCAGGGCACACTGTCCAGATTGTGTGGGCCAGCACAAAAATGGAGTGCTCAGTGTGTACTATACTGAGTGCTATTCTAAGTGGTTGCATATATTAACTCCTGTTAGCTTCACAAGAACCTTTGGCAATGGCATTAGAATTAGGACCATTTTATTTATTTGTTTGTTTGTTTATAATATGTTTTATTGATTTTTTAGAGAGAGGAAGAGAGAGGGATAGAGAATTAGAAACATCAATGAGAGAGAAACATCGATCAGCTGCCTCCTGCACACTTCCTACTGGGGATGTGCCCGCAACCAAGGTACATGCCCTTGACCGGAATCGAACCGAGGACCCTTGAGTCCGCAGGCCGACGCTCTATCCACTGAGCAAAACCGGCTAGGGCAGGACCATTTTGAAGATGAGGAAATTGACGCCCAGGTCACATAGCTAGTAAAAGGAGGAGCTGGGACTTATAAAAAAAAATGGGTTAAGTTGATATTTGTTGAAGCTAGGATATAGTTAACTGGATCTCACTATACAGTATTGTTTTCTCTACTTTTGTGTAAGTTTAATAAATTTCTATAATAAAACATTTTTTTAAAACTAGATTGGATTAAATCAGTGGGTTTTAACCTTTTCTTTTTTTCTTTTTTCTTTTCTTTTTTTTTTTTTTTTTTTTAAAGCAACAGAACCCTTTCTGCAACCAAAATCCTGTGGAAAGGCTGATATGTAAATGAAATAAAAGTAGATCTACTCTGGTTTAAGAGAAGCCAGACCACCTCCTATTGGTCCCTTCTTGCACTCAGCTCCTCCCAGGGCACAGGGTTAGGGAACATAATTTAATGAAAATTACTGGACTAAGTCTAAGAATTCTTCTGGCACTTTTGCCTTCCTGTAGTTATATTGGCTCTGCACTGGCCATTAGCCTATATATATATCCTGTTCCAGAAACAGTAAGACAGGGCTATTAATCATTTCTATAGTCGGTGGAGAACTTGAAGGGTTGCAGAAACATGGGTTGTTATTAGGGATGAATTTCAATGTCTGTCTCTGCTGAGTGTTTATTAATAATCTTGCTAATCCCCACTCTGGTTCCCGGATCTAACTCCTGTCAGATGTCCTTGGGGACATTTTAAATTCTCCCTGACTTCTTGGAGCCAGATGCTTCCTTTTGCCTGGGTTCCTCTCTGATACTTATATTCATGAATATTTCACATTTAATCTCCCTGATTACATTTCCATGTGATGATCATAGTGCATTGGCTACATCTCCCAGGAAAGACATACAGGAAGCCCACAGAAAGGCTTGAGTTTGCAGGCACGGTGCCCAAGATCTTTGTTTTTGCCACTCAGATGGCCTTCCATCATGGACAGTGACAGGGAGATGCTGCCTGGTGGGCTTTTCATGTGACCTCTTGGTCTGGGGCTTTGCACCCTGGCTCAGGACCTAAAGGGACTGGCATCTTCACTCAGGGATCAAATGGCACCAGGACCCGCCCAGTGTCCTCAAGGACCACATGCGGGTCCCTGAGACCAGAGTTGCTCAATAGCTTCCCAGCCCCCCGTCCGGCCCCATTCCTTCCTGCAGTGTTATCATTGCTGCCAAATACCTCCAGCCTGAGAGAAGAAACTGATGGACTCATCTGTATTGGGGAGGAAAACATTAGCCCCAAACGCCCAAAGGTTTGCGTTTTAAAAGTCAGCCCAGGGAAACGACAGTGAGGCTTAACACTCTCCTGGGATGGATGGGGTGCAGGGTTATGGAGAGGGTGCATGGTCGGAGGGCTATAGGTTTAGACGTCACCAGTGTAAACATGTTAATCCAAACTGTAGGCGATATCAGGGTTCCCCAGAGAGAGCGGAGCACTGCGGACAGGACCCTGCAGAGGAAGCAAAGGACAGATGAGAGAGAAATGAGTGCCCTGAAAGCCAGGGAAGGAAACTGCTTCCAAATAGCTGTGGTCTGTGTGACATGTGACAAACGCTGCAGAAAGAGGAATGTGACTAGGAAAGTGTAAATGTGCCGATCTCCCCTGGGCGGGTCCCAGAGGTACCTTTGAGAAGCCTCCTCAGGTTGCTTTGGGAGTGAGCCCTTCCTGTGGCCTGAAGGGAAGGCCAGAGCCCAAACTGTCAGGTCTCCATGTTACCCGTAGCCCCTGCCAGGCTGTTTTGCTGCAGAGAGGCATGTAAGGGCCACTAGAGGCCTGCTTCTCCAAGGCTTCAGGGAACAGGTGCTGTCGGGAAAAAGTCTCCCAAGGAGGAGCTGAGCCAGGGAGGCAGAGGATGAAGGATTGGGAAGGTCTGTGGCATGGGAAGTGGTTTGAGACGCAGCTACTGCAGCACACAACCTTTCCAGCACAGAGCCTCCTGCCGGGTCCACCTCAACCACAGCTAAGGGTTGGCAGTCAGAGCAGAGGACAGAAGCCCAGGTTCTGCCCTCAGGAACTTGTTAACACAGCCCACCCAGGGCTTTGTGCTTTAGGTGTCTTGAATGAATACAAATAAGGTCAGGATTTCCTTCCCAAATATTCTAGACTTTTCCCTTTCCCCTTGGTGACAAGCATGTTTTCTTTTCCACTGCCTCATTCTAAAGGGAACAGAAGCTACCATAATAAGTATACTAGGTATACTGGTTAATAATGCAGATTTTTTCAATAGATGGAGTTACACATATGTTGATATATGCGATTTGATATATACGCTATTTGGTTGTATTGACAACAAGCTTCAAAACTTCATATGTCAAATTTTCTGAAGGTGTAAACATCATAGATATTTTTACACTTAAAAATGTCAAATTTTGTGCCAAAAAAAGAGCATTTGTGGGAAGTTTTAATTCATTACTTTATTTTGAAGAAAAATGCTGCTAAAAGTTATCATATACTTCGGGAAGCTTATGGTGAACATGCTCCATGCTCCATCTCAAGATACTTGTGAACGTTAGTTTAAAAGCTTTAAAAGTGATGATTTCAATGTGAAAGACAAAAAACGTCCAGGTCAGCTGAAAAAGTTTGAAGACCAACAATTACAAGCAGTATTAGATGAAGATGCGTGTCAAACTCAAAAACAACTTGCAGGAAGATTAAACATTGCTCAGCAAACTATTTCCAATCATTTACAAGCAGTGGGAAAGATTTTTAAAGGAAGGAAAACGGGTGCCACATCAACTGAATAAAAGACAAATGGAAAACCGAAAAGTCATCAGTAAAATGTTGCTTCAACAGCACGAAAGAAAGTCTTTTTTGCATTGAATTGTGACTTGCGATGAGAAGTGGATGTATTCTGAGAATCCCGTATGCACAAAATCATGGGCTGATCCAGGTTAACCATCAACAATTGCAAGGCCAAATCGCTTTGAGAAGAAGACAATGCTCTGTGTTTGGTGGGATCAGGAAGGTGTGGTGTATTATGAGCTTCTAAAACCAGGTGAAACCGTTAATACTGATCTCTATTAACAACAAATAATCAATTTGAACTCTATTGAAAAAAATTCGCATTATTAACCGGTACACTAGTATATCCTTCCTTTGCTGAGTCACCAGTAGCCACTCAGATCTCTGGGCCTGACACCGTGGGGCCATCCTGCAGCATTCTACCTGCCTCTGACTGCTCTCTGCCTCCCCAGAGACAGACCAGGCACAGCCTTGGATCCACTCTGCAGTCCTCAGATTCTGTAGTTCTAGGCAGATACGTTGGATGGCAGTACTCATGTCCACAGGTCATCAGTTTCTCGTGGAGAACGTGAATGACTCCTTCGACCTGACTGAGGCAGGGTGGACCAGGCACCTGGCTCTTGTAGCAGGGGTTTGTGGTGTTTTGGAGGGAAGAGTGAGGCTAGATTAATGAGCAAGCAACTTGGGACTAACTCACCACCAGCTGATTTGTCAGTATTTGTCTTCTCACCTATCATACACAGCCAACCTTTTAGCTTTCGAGAAGACATTTCTAGGACTCAGAGAAGTCCTCATGAGAACTCTTTTTTGCATGGCCTGGCTGGCCAGTCAGTCCTCTGGATCCTGTGAAGGGGCCTGTCCAGTGCTGGAGGCAATGGGTGGGGGCGGGGAGGTGAAGGCCTGTCTTAGGGAGGAGCTACTCTGACCTTAATGCAGACTTACTCACAGGAACCTAGAGAGACCTTTCCAAACAAGTACACAGGAAGGGCCCTGGTGTGCAAGCAACTAGTATGGGAGCTTAGAGAAGGAGATCCTGTGGGTTTCAAGAATTGCGGTGGGCTTTCTACAGGAGGCCAGATTACCCAGGACTTTGAACATAGACATGCAGGTGAGTGTAAGTGAAGCCAGGATGATCCTTGGCTCTTTAACCCAGTTCAGGATCTTCCTCTCAAGATGGACGGGTCTGCTTCTCCCTCCCTGAATCTCCTTCCTGCTGTCAGGGGCAGATGCCCTCCGAGGTCCAAGGGTCAGATGGGAAGGGCAACTTCAGGGCTGAGAGCAGCAGCCTCCTGTGTTCACTTCCTTAAACTCCCCGTCTCTCTGCTTTCTCCCTGCCAGGACCCAGCCGCCGCCTCCATCTCAGACGGAGACTGTGATGCCCGGGAGGGTGAGTCAGTAGCCATGAATTACAAACCATCCCCGCTCCAAGTAAAGCTGGGTGAGTGGGTCTGGGGGGTGGAGAGAGATGCGCGGAATGGACGAGGTGCTGTGGGCTGGGTCTGCAGCATGTGCCACACATGAAACCACCTAGGGCCAAATGGTTCCAAGACTCAAGCCACCAAGTCACTGTCACTGCCAGGTACCTTATTTCTTGCAAAGCAAAGAGGGACGTTACAGTTCTCTGCAGGATCCAAAACTCTAGGAGGCATCTCTGAGGCCAAGATGGCTCCAGATATTCCAAGGGAGAGCTGCAGGGATAGAGGCATGGCAGTGCCATTCAACACTGAACCAGGCTAAGAAGCTGCCCTAGAGGTGGGTGGCAGTTGCTATGTCTGAGGGGTAGAAAGAATGAGGATTCCAAAGCCTAGAAGCTGAGCCCGTCACCCCATTCCATCCTCAGCCCATCTGGACATCTCAGAGCCTCGTGCGCTCCAGTTTTGGGGAGCTTTTTCTTAGCGTTTTTTAGTAAACTCAAGTATCTCTCCCCCTTTCCAGGGTCACCTTTCCCTTGGGGTTTTTCTCATGTCCATTCTGGAGTCAGTAGATGCCACAGCCTGCTCTTTGAAGTCACTTGGATCCCAGCCACTGCCCATAGCTCCAGCAGCTGCTGTTCTCACTTCACCCTAGGCCAAACACTGCCCCTCTCTCTTCAGGGACCAAGGCTGCTTCCTATAACAGACTTTTATTTTTTTAAAGTTGGTTTGTTAAGAGAAATTACAACACAGTACATCCAGGAGAGTTTACAATTAAATGCAGGTAATCACTAGCCTTCAGAACTCCTCTGCTATTCCTTTCTCCTCAGGCTCCAGCTGCCCACCCCTCAGCAGTCCTAAGAGCCTAAACCTCCAATCCTAAACCTTCTCCCACCGCAGCTGCCAGGACTCCCTTTTCACGGAATTCTGCTCTTTAATTTTTTTAAAAAAGTTGTATGTCTTTTACCTTGCTTTTCTCCTTCCAGACCGCAGCTAGAGAACCCCCAGGCTGTTTTCCTAAACAAGAGAGCAGTTCTCTCAGCGGAATTTGTTCTTCTTCCAAAGATATCAGACCCAAAGTACAGCGAGTTTTGTGTATTGTTGTTTAATTTAACAATACAAGTGTTCTAACAAGTATAACTTCTTTTACTCTCCTTATCTCATCTCCTCCCAAGATAATCATTCCAAGTTTTTGTTTCTTACTTTTAATATGAACCATAACTAATAAAAGTGTATATATATATATATATATATATATACTTTTATTAATTTCAGAGAGGAAGAGAGAGGGGAGAAAGAGAGAGAGAGAGAGAGAGAGAGAGAGAGAGAGAGAGAAACATTAATAATGAAAGAGCCGGGACCAGTTTGGCTCAATGGATAGAGCGTCGGCCTGGGGACTGAAGGATCCCGGGTTCGATTCCAGTCAAGGGCATGTACCTTGGTTGCGGGCATATCCCCAGTAGGGGGTGTGCAAGAGGCAGCTGATCGATGACTCTCTCTCATCGATGTTTCTAACTCTCTATCTCTGTCCCTTTCTCTCTGTATAAAAATCAATAAAATATATATTAAAAAATAATAATGAAAGAGAATCACGCCCCCCACTGGGGATGGAATATACTCTGACTGGGAATTCAACCATGACTTCCTGGTTCATAAGTCAATGCTTAACCACTGAGCTACACCCATTAGGCTGTCTTTTAGTTTTTGTTGTATTTAACATAAGTGGTACCATATTGTACCCATTTTCTGAAACTTCTTTTGTTTTTGTTTTCCACTTAACGTCTTGGAACTTCTTCCAATGTCAGTATATAGAGAATGATTTCATTCTTTTAAGTAGTTGCATAGTAGACTGTAGTTTGGTTTTGCCAGTTTATTCTTTGCATTTTTTTCACTTTCAAACATGCTTTTAAAATAACAATTTTTTCCTTTCCCGTTACATTACCACCAAACTCCTCATTAAAATTCAAAACCTTGCCCAGTAGCACTCAGGGGGGAAATCACCACCACCACCTCCAGGAATTTTAAGGCAAATTGCACCCCCTAGAGGCTTGGAGTGGTAGTGGTAATGGTAGCTGCTGCCTGCTGAAAAGAGGCTGGGGAAAAACTGAAGGAGTCACATGAGCGGTGGCAAAGTAAAGAGGGTCAGCCACTTGGCGATGAGAGAGTCAGAGACATGACAGTCAGAGGAGGTTCCAGAGTCACAGTTGCTAGAAACGCCCACCCATTCTTCCTCTCCGGAGCTGTGGTTATTTTATGAGTGCTTTCCCCTAGCATCCCTCTCCACCCAACAGTCCCTTTCCCAGCATCTAAGCTCTACTTGGGGTGAGTAGGAAGGGGTACACAGGCCCCTTCCAGGGCCCCGGCAGATTGCTGTTCCTGGTAACAGTGCCACACACACCAGACAGTAGGTCACCTGGTGGCCAGTCCCATGAATCTGGTGGGCTCTGGAGCCTCAGAGAACTCAAGAGGCTAGAGGAGAGTCAGAGTATAGCCAGAGGGGCTCCTCCAGCCTCTTGCCCCTTCGCCTGCCGGCCCCATTCTGCCCAGCCTATTCCATAACACTTGGTGGCTCCTTTTCCTTCCACATTAATCCCAAGCCCCCGCTATCTGGCATTCAAAGCCATGCCCTGAGCACAGGTCCTGGGATTGGTGACACAAATGTTGTTAATAAACAAATGACTGAATAAATGTATCTTTTTCAACCTGTCCTCCATCTTCACCCTCCATCCCATCCAGATCCACACTTCCTATGCTCACTTCTAGTGTAAATGCATTTTTTGTGTACATTATCCCTCCTTCCTAGCATGCCCTGCTCTCTCCAGTTCTAGATGTCGTCTATAGGAAGCCCTGACAGCCCCAGCCTTCTGCTCCATCTCTCCCTCTCTAGCTTTTCTCTGGCATTGAGGACACATTAACTGCTCCACATGGGAGTACAGCTCCTGGAAGACAGGGGTCAGCTTTCCCTCACTATCTGCCTCAGGTTGTGCAGGGCCAAGTAATGTCTCCGCTGAGCAGTAGAGCCTGGAATTAGGCTCCCTGCCACAGTGCTTACAGAAGCAAAGAGTTTCCCAATGGAGGCCCAGCCTAGGCTGCCCTGAGCAGTAAGGTAGGGTGGCCCTGGGGGCAGGACACAGCTTCCTTCCCATGTTCCCCTGCAGAGAAGCAACGGGAGCTGGCCCGGAAGGGCTCCCTGAAGAACGGAAGTATGGGTAGCCCTGTACTCCAGCAACCCAAGAAGAACACTGTCATGGCCCGGACAAGGTAGACACCCCCACACACACACCCCACCTGGTCCCTGCCAGTCAGCATCTGTCCCAATGTTGGTCCTGAGCCTTTCCCTCTTCCCTCCTTCCTCAGGCTGAGCTCCTCTCTGAGAGCAGAGAATCTCAGCAGAGTCCACGGGGGAGGAGGAGGGGAAGTGGTGGGGCAGGGCCCAACACAGTTCCTCACCAAGCTTGTGTGTTCCTGTTGCCAATCATCTCCCAATTTCTCCACCCAGGCTGGTCGTTCCCAATAAAGGCTATTCCTCGCTTGACCAGAGCCCAGACGAGAAGCCACTGGTAGCCCTTGACACTGACAGGTGTGTACAGGGGTGTTGGGGCAGCTGGGCAAGCCACAGGAGCCTGTGAGCACACAGGTGGACTGGACAGGCCACGCCTGCCAGAGTGTCAGAATTGAGCTATTCCTCAGACAGCCAGGAACTCTCCGAGGATGAAGCCCCCAGGGACTGGAATGTTTTACCTGGAGGTGGGGAAGAGTAGAGAGAGGGAAATGGGACTGGTACAATCTATTGCTATTCTGGGACAGCTGACCCATGGCTGCCCTGAGAATAGGCACTGATTCAATGCTTAGCACCCTGCCCCTGCGAGGGAGCAGCCCTGCTGCTGGGAGACACCTGGCTAGACCTGGACTTTGGGAAAACTCAACAAGCCAGGGCAATCTGAGCCCAGATAAAAAGGGGGAGGGCTGGGGGGAAAGGAATAGCATCTCCACTCAGAAAGAGGGTAAGGGTGGCAATTTATTTAGAAAGGTGGGGCTAGGGAACTTGTCTTCGAACTGCATTTGTACAGCAAGCAGTTTTCATTTAGATTGTGCTGTTTATTTGGAAGTGTGGGAGAAGGGTGGGGTATTGACTGGTGGGGGTTAGGGAGGCAGTGCAGGGAGTTTTCTATTTAATTTCTATTTAATCACTTGCCTCTGTCTCCTTTTCTCCGTGGCCAGCGATGATGACTTTGACATGTCCAGATATTCCTCTTCTGGCTACTCCTCTGCTGAGGTGAGGCCCTAGACACACCCCTCCGAGCAGGGATGGGCCAATGCCAAATCACACCTGAGGGGCGCTATGGCCAAAGCTAGGCTGAGCCGCTGTGGGGTGGGTCCTAAAGGGGGCAGAGCTGAATAAAGGTGAGGCTGTTAGACCTTGGCCTCAATTTAAGGGATCCTGAGATTAGGGGTGGGACTTGAACCAAGGGTTGTTACTTAAATAGAATACAATGTGAAAAACAGACCACATCTTATGGGGATGTGCCTCAAGTAGGAGCAGGACCCTAATAGAGACAGGGCCTGAGGTGGGAAGTTACCTGTAGAATGAGCGCGGGGGGGGGGGGGGGGGGGTCCTGTCATGGGACAGAGCCTCATAAGGAACTGACTGTAAAGAAAGTGAGGCCAGAACTGAATTGGGGGTGAAGCCAGGGGTTTTTGGAGAGACCTGGGATGGGACAGATCTGGGGAAGGCCTGGGGATGTGGTCAGGCTGTGGGTGGTGCCCTGGGTCCTTGGAGCCTGACCTCCCTCCCCTTTGTCTACAGCAGATCAACCAAGATTTGAATATCCAGCTGCTGAAGGATGGCTACCGGTTAGATGAGATCCCCGACGACGAAGACCTGGACCTCATTCCCCCCAAGTCCGTGAACCCCACTTGCATGTGCTGCCAGGCCACGTCCTCCACTGCCTGCCACATTCAGTAGTGGGTGGGGCCGCCGCAGCCAACGGAGCCGGGCCGCCGGGGTCCAGGTCAGACAGGGCAGGGGCGGACCCCACCCCAGCTCTCCTGCCAGCCCCCCGGCCCCGCGTCCCCTACAGCCGCCAACCTCGTAACAGTCATTGCTTCCTCCTATGGTAGGACGTGTACCTCTGTGTGTTCATGGAGCCGGAGAAACCAAGCCCGGGTCTCTCTCTACCCCAGAGACTGAGGCGGGGAAGGGGCTGTTTGTTCAGTCACTCGGGGGACTTTGCCCAGCACCTTTTTGCTCTCCCCAAAGCTACGGTCCAGTGGGAGAGTAGGGGACTGGACAGCAGGGAGGCCAACAGTAATGAGTGGGAGGGACCACAAAGCCAGGGGCTTGGCCCCACCCCATGAAGCCATGAACCCCCAGCCCAGAAAGGAAAGGGACTCTGAGTAGAAAGGCCCAGTGGAGTGGGGGCAAGGCCTGGTGCCTGGGAGCCCCTCCAGCAGCCCCTGTTGGCCACGTACCTATTTGCATTTCTCCCCTCATTTCCAGATGGGAAGCCTGGCAAAGTTGCCCAGTGAAATATTGTCCCCTACTTATCGGATCACTGCCTATTTCCTCCTCTTTGCCCCATTCACCTCCTCCCTCCTTCCTTCCTTCCTTCTTTCCTTCTTTCCTTCCTTGTTCTCTGAGTTGAGGGTAAGAGGCCTTAGAGACAGGCTAGAGTTTGAGATGGCTGGGATGATATGATCTGTCCTCCCCTGCCCTTAACCAATGTATCTCTCTGCCAACCCCTACACACACACACACACACACACACACACACACACACATATGCTTCTGTTCATTGGTCTCTGTCCCAGGCTAGAAGCAGGAGATAACACTAGCCTCGAATGCCCCATTCCCATCTTACTCCAGCCCAAGATCCTCTGAACGACATCTCACTCTGCCCTGGTCTATGCCCCCACCAACCCCATATCGCAGGGCCAGGGTGTGTGCTCTCCAGTCTTCCATGCTGCCACCTCACAGCCCATTCCCTGGGAGGCGGAGCTGGAAGAGGGGAGAGGGAATGAGAGCATAAGGCTGCTAGCTTAGGGAGGGCAGCAGCTCAAATTCTTTTTCCCAGTAAGAACCTTCAAAGGAGCAAGCTGAGGAGAATACTATGGCTGCCTGTGTATGGTAGGGAGAGCTTGGTAGGCTATGTGTGTGCGTGTGTGCCTGAGGCTGTCAGGGTGGGTGTCTGTCTCTATGTGAGCTTGTCTTTTTAGACGGTGAGGAAGTGACTGTGTGTTCTGCTTAACGGTGTGAGAGGCCTTTCAGCAGTGCAGTGGACTGAGAGCCCTGGACTGGGCCTCACAGCCTGTTCTGGCCCCAGCTCTGGCCCTGTCCCGGTGGTCTTCAACAAGCCACTCTGTTCCCTGGGCTTCAACTGTCAAATGAGCAGCGTCTGAAAGTTCTGAAGACACTTCTTCATAGGAATGTCTGTGAAGGTGTATAGGGAGGTCTCTGTGTGTCTTTGAGTGCACACAGGCGGCTTCCTGAGTTGTATGTCTGTGTGAAAAGGAGAAAGGGAAGTTCCTATGGGACCTGTGTATATTTGAATGCATGCAGATCTATTTGGGAACACGTGTGTGTGTGTGTCTATGAATGTGTATGTGTGTGAGTGTATGTTGTGTATGTGGGTATATGGGCTATCTGTGAGTCAGAATGTGTGTATTGCTGTCTCTGCTGCAGTTGCTGGGGTGGGGGAGACGCCAGAGAAGCTGATGATGAAAGTCAAGGTCCTCCCCTGGGACTGGGCAATATAGACCTGCCCCATGTAAAGAAAAATGAAAGCACAGTTAGCCTAAGACTGCCCTGGTCTATGCCCCCACCAACCCCATATCGCAGGGCCAGGGTGTGTGCTCTCCAGTCTTCCATGCTGCCACCTCACAGCCCATTCCCTGGGAGGCGGAGCTGGAAGAGGGGAGAGGGAATGAGAGCATAAGGCTGCCAGCTTAGGGAGGGCAGCAGCTCTCCCTGTACTGCACCCAGGGGCTGCCAGCTCCCACGAGCTAAGGTGAAGCGCTCCAACCCCCAACCTGCCCCTACCTCCTCTGGTAACGGGCCCTTGTTAGCTGATGAGAAAATGCCAAAGGGAGCAAGGACAGAGGCCGAACCTTCAGGGCCCGCAAGGCCCATACCAAACGTACCCATTGCTCTTGCCAAGGTCAAGTTCCCACACTCTGTCATCTGGGCCCAGAGCCAACCCTCCTACTACTGTCACCGCCAACCTGGGTTTCTCCACTCCCTCTTCGAGAACGTGGGTACTTCCTCTTTCCCAAGTACGGCCCCACCAAGGCTCGTTTAGACTGCTACCTTCGCTACTGATTTGCTGTGTGACTATAGCCCACTGCTGAGCCCCTCTGGCCCTGAGGAACAGGGGAGAACTCCCTCCCCACAGGACTGCCACCTGCGGCAGTGTACGAGGGCGGGGAGAGGTAGGACGCTGGCGGCCAGCACCTCCGGGTCTAGGAAGTGTGTGGTTCCTTCCTCCCCTGTCTGGAGGGATGGAGGGGAGGAACTGAGGCCTTAGCTTGCCCCCTGCCACTCCTCCCCCTTGTAGATACTGCCTTAACACTCCCTCCCCCCTCAGCTCTGGCTGCCGCCCAGCCAGGTTTCTCCGTGCTCACTAATTTATTTCCGGGAAGGTGTGTGGAAGACATGAGCCGTGTATAATATTTTTTTTAACATTTCCATCGCAGTATTGACCATCACCCTTGACTGTGTATCGTGTAACACAAATAACGATATTAAAGGCTTCAAACAAGCCCGCCTCAGCTCCCTGACTGGGGTGTGGGCAAGGGGCGGGGGGGGCTGGGATGGGGAGAAAACGGATCCTCTGAACGCACATTTCACTCTACCTCCCCTCGTGGGCTCCCAGGCCAAGCCTGCCCCTGACCTGCTGCATCACCCTGGTGAGTCACTTGGCCCCCGGGAACCTCCAGTTCTGTTCATCAAAGTGAGAAGGTTGGCCTAGAAGATCTCCGGGGGCCCTCTGAACTCTTGGAAATCGGGTTCTTTAGAGAGGACTTGAGGGAGGAAAAGGCTGGAGTAGGAAGAGAATTGGACCTCCTCACTTCCTCAGGGCTGGGACTAAGCCAGGTGATATCATAATGGGCAGTGCCCATCCTGGAGGGGGCAGCAGGGTGGGGTAGGAGCAGGAAAGCTGTGAGGGGGAAGTTGAGAGTCCTCCATAGGAGGGAATCACAGCAGCTAAAGGCGCCTGCTGGGCTGGCGGCGTGGGCTACCTGGGAGGGGGATCACTGATGGTTTGCAGGACCCCTGGGTAGGTAGAGCCCACCTGGGCATTCCCTAGACCCCACTATGTTCCTCTTCTCCCGAAAGACCAAGACCCCCATCAGCACCTACACTGACTCCTACAGGGCTCCTACCTCCATCAAGAAGGTCTATAACGACCCACCTCTGTGGGCCTGGGAACCCAACAAGTTTGTGACCCGGGTAAGTAGAGGTTGGTGTTGGGGATAGGGGCAGGCTAATGTGTATGGCCATGCATGCCTGGATGACTGGCAGTGTGTGGTTATAGTTATGTTTGTAATTATTTGTAGCGTTGCATGTGTGTTTTTTATTCTTTTGCCTAGGTGTGGAATTTATAATGATATATAAAATAATGCAAGAGCCGAAACCGGTTTGACTCAGTGGATAGAGCGTCGGCCTGCAGACTGAAAGGTCCCAGGTTCGATTCTGGTTAAGGGCACGTACCTTGGTTGCGGGCACATCCCCGGTGGGGGGTATGTAAGAGGCAGCTGATCGATAATTCTCTCTCATCAATGTTTCTAACTCTCTATCCCTCTCTCTTCCCCTCTGTGAAAAATCAATAAAATATATTTTAAAAAAATAATAATAATGCAAGAGCCTGCTTTCATGGTGCTCTGCTACACCAAGTTAGGAGATGTAAAGAGTTATATAAGTTAAGAAATAAACAAGACTTTTATGCCCTAAAGGAAGTAAACAGGGTAGTGGAAATGGAAAGTAACCAGAGAGAGTTACACTCAAATAGAGGTCATAGAAAACCTAGATGAGAGCCAGGTGAAGAGCTGAAAGAATAGAGATATCTCAGAAAATATCCAATAGCCATGTTTTTGTGTATGCATATCAGTCTCCTTGTATCTGTGCCACTTGCACAAAATAGAGAGATGTGTGAGTCTAATTGTGACTAAGGGAATTTAGCTGTATGCACCACCCAACAAACTCTGTTGGAGATCTACATGTGCCAGGCTGTCTTTCAGGAGCGCTCAGCAAACAAGTGAATAAAGTAGTGCTGTACTGTGTGGAGCATGCCCCAGCAAAGACATGGGCACTGGTCCAAGAGCCGGAAAGAGGAGAGCATTCCTGGGCCTTTAGGGCAGGTCTACTGAGAGATTTAGGGGAGGAGGCTTCCACAGGGCAGCCTGGGGCCAGGGGCCCACCAGGGGGGGAGAAGAACAAGTGCAGAGGGAGGGCTAGCCTTATGGTAAGAGAGGAGCCTGCAGACATGAAGGGCCTCAGGCTGTGTTAAGAAATAAGGACAAAATGCTCCGGTTTTTTTAATCTGTGAGTGTCATGATTAGTTTGTGAGTTATGCCACTCTGGCTACAGTGGCAGGAGATTGAAGGGGTTGGGGCTGAGGGCAGGAAGCAGAGTGAGATGGCAGAGGATGTATGTGGGAGACAAGGATAGACTGGGGCAGAGAAAAGGGAAATTTGTTGCATAATGCAGAAAATGGGGATAACTCAAAGAGGCACAAAGGAAGAAAGGCCTATACTCTCACTACCCCAAATAACCACTATTCATTTATTATTATATTCCCATTTAGGAAGCAAATATATTTTATGAAAATTGTATACTAATATTTTGAATCTTGCTTTTTTTGTATAGCATGTCATTTTCCTTGTGAAACATAATTTTAATGACTCTATACTATTTTATTTTATGAATGTATGAAGAAATCATGTTATTATGGAAGTTTAGATTATTTATAAAATTTAGATTATTTATAAAATTTTGCTAATATTATTTTGTATATATCTATCTTTTTATGCATCAACTGTTCCCTAAAGACAAATTCCTAGACATGAAATTGTTAGAAGGAAGGACATGCACATTTTAAAAATGTTTGATATACACTTCAAATTTCTGTAATAAGGTTTGTAATAATTTACATGCTGACCAGCAAAATATGAGCATGCCTACCTGCTTTTCCACACTCAATAGAAAAAAATTTTAAGAAATAGCCAAAACCGGTTTGGCTCATTGGATAGAGCATCAATCTGCAGACTGAAAGATCCCAGGTTCGATTCCGGTCAAGGGCACGTACCTTGGTTGTGGGCACATCCCTAGTGGGAAGTGTGCAGGAGGCAGCTGATCGATGTATCTAACTCTCTATCCCTCTCAATTCCTCTCTGTAAAAAAACAATAAAATGTATTTTTATTTTATTTTATTTTTTTTAAAGTATATTTTATTGATTTTACACAGAGAGGAATTGAGAGGGTCAGAGAGTTAGAAATGTCGATGAGAGAGAAACATCGACCAGCTACCTCTTGCACACCCCCCACTGGGGATGTGCCCGCAACCAAGGCACATGCCCTTGACCGGAACCGAACCTGGGACCCTTCAGTCCGCAGGCCGACGCTCTATCCACTGAGCCAAACCGGTCCCGGCAATAAAATGTGTTTTTAAAAAGGCAACTACTGCATTTAAAAAAATACTTCATATTAAAAAAAAAAATAGATCAACATGTCTTGTTCACCACCAGTATATAAAGAAGAGGGGAGAGATTAGGATGATTCCTGGATTGGGGGCTCTGGCAACTAGAGGAATGAATAGTGCTACAAATTGAGATTTGGAATCATAGATATTTGGAATGGATTTGGGGGCAAAAATATTCAAGGACTTTCAGGAAAATACGTCTAGTGGATAGTTGGCTATACTTAGCTCTGAAGCAAAGGAAAGTGGTTTGGACTACAGATATATATATATATTTTAAATCATCAATATTCAGTAGTAACTGAAGCCATAGGAATGAATAGGATTGTGAAGGAAGAATAAGAAAATGATCAATCTCAGAATTGTGGAGAATGTCAATATTTAAAGGGTAAATAAAGGAAGAAGAGCCATAAAAAGAGACAGTGATAGGAAGAAAGTCAAAGAGAAGCCAGCCAAGATAGCATTGTTAGACAAAAATCAGTATCAAATGTCAACACAGAAAAGAATCACTTGGATATAGTAACACTTAGTAACCTGGCCAGATGCTTCAGTGAGTAGCAGTGGGATTAAGAATGGAAGCCTGCGGGCGAGGCTCAGTGGCTGAGGGCCTCGCTTCCCTCCCGGTCAGGGCACATGCTTGGGTTGTGGGCTCGATCCAATCAATGATTATCTCTCATTATTGATGTTTCTCTCCCTTCCTCTCTGAAATCAACAAAAATATATTTTAAAAAAGGAATGAAGGAAAGGGTTTTACTTCTGGCAGTACAGTGATCTAGAAAACTCTGAAAACCCTCCTGCTTCAAAACAGCTAGATCCTGCATAAAAAGTTTTTATTTTGTTTTTACTCTCATGGAGGTGAGTGGTAAGTATACTTAGAAGACAGGATTGTCCTGAAGACAAATGTCAGCACTACAAGCAGGAGTTTAAGTCTTCAGCTAGCTAAAAAATGGAAGAACTAAACCTACAAATTCCAAACTGAACCAGAAAGTTTAGTGATCTCTAGCTCCCTGCCCCCAACACACACATACACACACACACACACACACACACACACAATTAATGTATGTATCTCTTCTATGGTGAAAAATATTCTCAATGTATGTTTCCAGGTATCCTTTAGAATAAAGGCCAATCAAATCTGAGCTCAAGAGATATAAGAAAACAAACCACCATGTGACAGTCAGCAGAAACAACCAACTTAAAGCTCCAAGGACTTCAGATATTGAAATCAATAGTTAATGAATATGAAATAATTATGAATTTTTTAAATAAAATGTGAAATTATTAAAATGAGCAAACAACAAGAGATTGTATTTTTTAAAATATCAGACAAATGTAAGAAAAGAACTGAATAGCAATTTTAGAAATGAAAACCATATGTGTTAAAACCAAATATTCATATTGGGATACTGGATGGCTTAAAGAACAGATTAGACACAGCTTAAAAAGCCTCACTGGAATGAAAGATAGAAATTTTCCAGAATGCAGCACAAAAAGACAAAGAGATAGGATATATGAAAGAAGAAAATTCACACACATCTACTTGGTGTCCAAAAAAAAAAAAAAAAAGCAGAAAGAATAAGAATTATCTGAAGAGGGGAAAGCTCTGAATTTTCCGGAACTAATGAAAGAAATGAATCCACAGCCACAGAATAAACTAAAAGAATTCCACATTTAGATGCCTCACAGTGAAACTGCATAACATCCAGACTTGGGTGACGTTGCAAATCTGTGGGAGAAGACCATTGATTATCCATATAGACAAAAATAAAATTGATCCCTAAATCACACCATACCCCAAAAGCAATACATCACAGATTAAAAGCTTAAGGAAAATAAACTGTGGCTTATAAGTAGAGGAAAATATAAGACATTATCTCCATTATCTTAGAGTGTGGATGGATTTCTCAAATCACAAGAGCACTACATAACAGGTTCATAAATTCAACTATGTTAATATTAAGAACTTTTGTTCATCAAAAGATACCACAGAGAAAATGAAGATACAAGCCAAAAACCGAGAGGAGGTATTTGCAACATGTGACTGACAAGGAATTAGTATATAGAATAGGTAAAGAATCACAGTTTTCTGAGTTAAAATTAAACACAGGCAGTGAAGAAAGAAGACAGGAGCTTCCAACTCTGTCCTTCAGAACCACCCAGTCAAAAAATAAGATAAAAAAATGACAGAAATGAAAACATCAGAAAACCATTCTGACTGAAGTCAAGTACTTGGCTCTAAGCCCTAGTCTTAGATGAAAAGAAAGAAGCAAAGGGCAATTCAAATAAGAGAACTATTCAGAGGGGCCCAAGGCTAGTATGGGAGTCCTCGGGCACAGGTGGTGGTTTTGAAATCTGGGACTTTTTCTAATTTCTTTTTCTTACTTTTGGGGGGAGAGAATATTCATGTGTTGTCCTGTTTGTTTGTTTTTTGTTTTGTTTTGTTTTTGTGGAATTTAATTATTTTATACACACATTCACCAAATACCTTGGTATTTCAAACAAAGAATTTTCCATAACTTTTTAGTTTGCCTTTTGTTATTTATAATATATTTTGTCCCTGATACTCATCGTGCATGGCCAAAACTGTTTGGTTTGTTAAAAGTGTAGCAACTTTTCAGAATAAATAAAAATTTAAAAAGGGAGGCGGTTGGGAGACCCACCTGGGCTGACCTTCTCAATAGTGGCTGGAGACTCTGGCCGAAACCGGTTTGGCTCAGTGGTAGAGCGTCGGTCTGCAGACTGAGGGGTCCCAGGTTCGATTCTGGTCAGGGGCATGTACGTTGGCTGCGGGCACATCCCCGGTAGGGGGTGTGCAAGAGGCAGCTGGTCGATGTTTCTCTCTCATCAACGTTTCTAGCTATCTCTCTCCCTTCCTCTCTGTAAAAAATCAATAAAATAAAATTTAAAAATATTAAAAAAAAAAAAAAAAAAGCTGGAGTCTCTGTGCACTCTGTGCACTTAGCCATTTCCTTCCTCTCCCCTTGCACAGGGCCTGACTGGGACTGTTCGTCGCAATGTGGATCAGGAAGCCCTAGAGAAGATGGTTAAATGTTCTGTGCGGGACTACACCTGTAAGAGTTCCATACCAGGCCACCCCTACTTGCCTGAGAAATACTGGCTCTCTCGAGAGGAAGGTAGGGCCTCACCCCTTGCCCAACTCTAACCCTTCTCAGTGACCCCCAACAATGACACTCCATCTGAACCCAACTTAGATCCTGACCTCTACCCCAATCATATATCAGTCTTATCTCCCCCATGACCGGGGCTTCTTCTCTAACCACCCCCACTCCAGCTTGACCTGACATTAACCTTGGAGGAGATTCAGCCCTGTCTTTTGGGAGCTTCCTGTCTATGCCAAAGAACTGGAACAGGCCTAGGTCTCATCCCCAGAGAGATAGAGGAAGTATTTACCTCCTCCAAACAAACCCAAGTGCCATCTCCTCCCAACTTCTTGGTGACCCTTTTTCATCAAGTTCCCCATCTCTCCTGCATCCCTCTGCTTTACCACACCTCTTCCCCTTCCACCTGTAAGTCTTTTCCAATATATTCCTGCCTAAAAAGTCTCTCTTCCTTCTCCCCTTCACAACCAAGATTTTCAGAAACAGTCTATACTCACTGTTTCTATCTACTTCCTCACTCCTTCTTATACCTTATGAGAAATTGTCTTTCTCATTTGACTAGATGTTAATGATCTGTTGCTCTGTACATTCCAAAAGAGCAGAGAGTCATGTCTTAATCACAGCTGTGCCCCCTCCATATAAAAAAATAGCACCAAGCTTCAAAAGTACTTATTGAATGGATTGATGAGCCCAGGTCTGCATCTTCCACACTCAAAACATTAAAATTGTTCTTGTGTGGTTCCAACTGCCACATCCATGATACTCTTCAATCTTTACCTTATGAGACCCACCTTATGCATTTCACTCTCTGACTGCTCTCTACTTCTTGAAACTCCTTCCTTACCCAGCTTCTCTCATGCCTCAACTTCCTGTGTATCTTGTCAACTCGCTCTGGAAAAATTTGGTTCCTCTGAGTGCTAATCCTAGCCCTCTTCTCTCCTTATTCCTCTTCTGAGACCCTTTCCACATCTTTACTGACAACTCCAAGTCTTTATTTCTAGCTTCGACCTCTCATCAGAATTCCACTCTCCATCTGACTATGGTCATCTTTACATGAATGTCCCAAACTCAATATGTCCAACGCAGAACTCCAAATCCCAAAATCACGCTGCATACACACACTTGCCCTTTCTCTGGGACTCCTAGACCTCTTTTTCTGATGTCTCTCCTATGTGTTCTTTCAGACTATTAGCAGAGTGGATCACAGAGGGCCTTCTTGGACAAACTTAGGTGATTAAGTGAAGAGGGCTTTGAAAGGTTTTAAGTAGGGAAGTTCTTGATCAGATTTATATCTGTAAAAAATGTGCCAAAGCTTTTGTGTAGAGATTGGATTGTAGGATTTCAAAAATGAGGTAGGGAGACCAGTAGAGTAATAAAATAATAGTTTTCTAAGTTCCAAGTATTTACATATATTAATTCATTTCAATCTCACAACAACCCTATAAAGTAGACAGTACCCCATTTTAAAATTGAGTAAACAGATACAGTGAAATTAACTCAGTCAAATAACACACAGCTAATATCTGGCAGAGTTGAAATCTAAAGACAAGCAGCCTGTCTGCAGAGTTCATTCTGTTGATCACAACATTGTATAGTCTCTGGGTTAAGGCACTGCAGAGATACAGAGAGGTCAGAAGGCATTGCAGAGATACAGAAGAGGGGGTAGATTCATGAGGTTTTAAGGAGGCAGAAAAAGGAAACTTGGGAAACTAAATGTGGAAGATGAGAGAGAGGGAGCAGTTGGAAAGAGGCCCAGCTTCCAGACTGGCTCATTCAGAGAGGGTTGTGCCAAGATAAGAAGCAATCAGCTCAAAGCACCCAGACCCATGTAGAAGCAAGCTTGAGGTAGAAAACGGGCTGCAGCCCTAGCTGGTTTGGCTCAGTGGATAGAACATTGGTCCGTGGACTAAAGTTTCCCCGGTTGATTCCTGTCAAGGGTCAAGAGCATGTACATGGGTTGCAGGCTCAACCCAGGTTGGAGCACTTGCAAGAGGCAAGCAATTGATGTGTCTCTCTCACCAAAATGATTGTTTCTATCTCTTTGTCTCTCCCCCTCCCATTCTCTCTTTAAAAAAAAAAAAAAATCAATGGAAAAATATCCTTAGGTGATTAACTAAATAAAGTAAAATAAAAATAAAGAAAATGGTATGTATCTCAGTGTCTAAGACAATTATAGGGCCAGGCTGGGCTTTGATTGGCCTGAGGGAAATTGGGGAGAATGCAGTTTTGTGCTGGGGATCAAAGGAGAAACATTTAGGAAGTCTGGGATCCTTGAGTAGAATAAGGAGTAACACTGTCTTACGTCTCCACCCTTACAATCCAGCAAACAGATGCAACCCCAACTATTTGTGTAGTGACTGGGGTAACTCATGGAGAATGGGGCCTTGCTGCTGCAGTGACTGGAACAAGTGTACCACGTGCCTTCCCCGGCTGCCTAAGGTATCTACCCGGCTCAGCACAGATGGTGTCTGGGCACATGCACCTTCACCTCCCAAACCACAGTGACATATCCATCAGCACTGCTCCAGGTCTCTTTCCCATCCATGACATTGTGAAACTAGGGTTTGTATTTTCCAGGAGACAAAGGAACCCAGGAGTGGAGCTGTGCTAGGTCACTGGGAGTCATTTCTGCCTGGGTTCTACGGGGCTAGGCAGTGTGCACTCCTTGACACTCTACTCTGGAAGCTTGCTCCTTGGCTCCTCCCACACGTCTGGCCTAGGAGGAGGCAGTGTTAGGCTGTCCACCTGCTCTACTCTGCCTTCCTTTGTGATGTCAGCACTGACAAAGGACAGAAAATAAGGTCCCTCAGAGGCAATGCAGATAAACAGAGGGGAGTGACCCCAGGAGGGAAGAAGGAGCCCAGGGCAGCCCCGGTCTGAGGGAGGGTGGGAGACTCTGAGGCCTCTGAGGCTCTCGCTGTAGGCTGATGTCTGGCTGACCTTGGATTGACTGAATCCTTTTGAATCAGAACTTCCTCGAGAAGCAGAACTTTTCACAAAATCCCCAGGGGATCCTCCTGGGCAGGCAATATTGAAAACGCCCTGTTAGAGAGACGTAGAGGCATAGCTAGGCAGCGTCAGCTAGACAAAAAGGGGCAAAATCAAAGGCAAACGCTGAGAGAGGGTTGTCAGACGCTCAGGTGCCTACCCGCTCCAACTAGTTTCATTCCTTCCCCAGTCCCCTTCCCAGGTAGACTGAGTAAATGCTTTGCCTGACGACAACTCCAAACAGGGCGAGGCAGAGAGGGGAGCGTCTGGAGGGCGGGATTGGGCGGGGCCTGGGACTGGTCTGGGGTGCTGGGAGGGAGGACCCCAAAAGAGGGTCTTTCTAGGCCAGAGCTTGAGTGTGTGCCATTTCCAGGAAGCGGGGATGGAGACAGCAGTTCGAGGAATGCCCTTGGAGTACCCTCCTAAGCCGGAGCGACTCAATGCCTATGGTAACGAGGGGAGGGGGCAGGTGGGAGGAGAGATGGGGGAGGCGGGACGGGTATAAGAAGGCCATAAAGAGTGGGATGGGAACCTGTGGGACGAGGTGGGGACCGGAGGCCCTGGAGAGGGTGTAACTCTGTCCCTGTCCCTATTTTTGTTTCTCTCTCTCTCTCTCTCTCTCTCTGACCCTGTCTCTTCCCATTCCTGTGACTGTCTGGGCCTCCCGGGCTGGGGACCTGCGGACCCAGAGCGCGAGGTGGTGGCGAACATGCTGAACTCGCTGTCGCGGTACCAGACGCTGCCGCAGATCTCGCCCCGGTGCGGGTGCGTGGACCCGCTGCCGGGCCGCCTGCCTTTCCAGGGCTACGAGAGCCCTTGCTCGGGCCGCCACTACTGCCTGCGCGGGATAGACTACTGCGTCTCCGGGGCGCCGTGCATGGAGCGCCGCCTGCAGCCTCAGTACCCCATGCAGCCCACTGTAAGGTTCGCAGGGCCCCGCCCAGTTCAGCCGGGCCCCGCCCCCAGACCAGCGGGTCCCGCCCGAGTGCAGCCCGCCCCCGGCTCCGCCCCGAGCCTCTGCCAGCCTCCGCCTCCGCGCCAGGCCCCGCCCCTCCGGCCCGCCCCGCCCAGTCCCGCTAGGCCCCGCCCAGCCCCGCCTCGGGCCTCTAGTCTGGAACCCACCCCCGAAGCGGCAGAACCTGCACGAAGATTCTCCCCACCCCACTCTATTTCCGATCCTGTCCCTCCGGTGCTGTGGCCAAGGTCACCCCAGCTCCTGCATCTGTTCTGGAGGGTTCTGTTCTAAGAACTGCATCCCCTTCCCATGCCCGCCAGCCCCACTCCCTACCGGGACACCCCGTCCTGGAAACGTGTTCTCGGGAGCATCTGTTCCTGGGCCCCGGGCCATCGTCAGTAAGGGGCAGGGTCATTGCTAAAGGAGCGAGGGAATGGTGACGGGGCGACCAGGAGGAGCCCAGTCTCCTCGGAGCCCCGCACCGTCTCCTCCGCAGGGAGACAGCCTTGGGTGTCGCTGCAGGGTAAACTGAGGCCCGAGCGCTCAGCCCCAGCCCAGCCTGTAGTGCAGCCTTCTCTCCGCACCAGGCGGCAGGCAGGGCGGGCTGACCCTGGGAACCCTGTCCCTAACCCCCTGGTGATCCCCTGCGCCCCTCCCTTGGCAGAGAGACTGAGTCCTTGAGTGAGACTGGGTCCCGTCCCTTACAAGGGAATGGGGGGAGAGAGAAAGTTCCTGAGGCTCAGAAACACCACTCCCTGGATAGGTAGTGTCCCATATGGCGAGGACTCCGGGACTCCCAGGCCCGGCCCTCGCTAGAGTGCAGGTGCTTCCCTCCACGGCGCAACTCAGGCTGCAGAAAACAAGGCCTTTCAGGGAGGGGATACTCAGGTGCCTGCCCAGAGGCGATGCTCAGGAGACCTGAGGGGAGGATCTCCGAGCCGTAGGACTGACACCTGAGGCGTCGACCAGAGTCCGGGCCTGGGCTTGGGGGGTTAGGGAAAATCAAAAGGCCCAACCATTCCCCGCCGGCCGCTTCCTCCTCCAGGAGTGTGTTGCCCTGCGAGCACCGGCCCGGGATGCACTGTGCTGTAATAACTCCCCAGCAGCCATACTACCCTTGTCCGAACCTTAGGTAAGTCTGGCGCGGTGGAGGACCCGGGGCGAGCGGAGGGGGGGTTGGGAGAGTGGGTGTGTGTGGATGCTATTGGGGGTGGATACTGTCCCCTGCGATGCATTGACTAAAATATGCCACCAGGAGGCGCTAGTGCCATGGGGAAGTCAAAACTAACAAGGAGATGGAGGACTCCATGAAGGCGTGGAGGCCAGCATTGAAGGGTTACAGGTTGGCAGTAGGGCATAGAAGACTCAAGATTTCAGTGTGTTAGGTTCAGGGACTGAAGTAGAGGGTGAAATGTCAATGTTATAGGGACTGGGTATTGGAAATAAAAGATTTGACCATAGAACCTGAGGTCAGTGTTGGAACCTAGGGTCAGGATTAGGGGCAAACGTTGGGATAAGGTTAGCATGGAGAGTTGGAATCAGATGGATAAGAGTCCAAAAGGGCTGGCCCATCTCTTCCCACAGGTGGGACACAAGTCACTTTAAGAAGACTGGTGGCTACCAGAGAAACAGCTATATTATCCACCCTGAGTTTTTGTCCGAGAATTACCCTGGCAGCCCCTACTGGTAGAGTGGGGGACCAGGCCAAGGGGGCTGAGCAATAAATAAACTTTTCACCCCATAGGCTGCCTTTGACATTCCCACATATTCCCCTGCCTCCTGTGTCCTCATCCAGCAAGATCTGGCAATGAGGAACCAGTTACAACCAGTTACTCAGGCCTCTGCCAAGTCCCCTGTACTAAGATGCAGTTTCTCCGAGTCAACCTGCCCTGGGCCCTCCCCACTCCCATCACCTCAGCACTTCCCTTAGGTGGCCCTGAGGGCCCTCCTGACACATAAAAGTAGCCCTAGAGCTGAAACCGGTTTGGCTCAATGGATAGAGCGTCAGCCTGCGGACTGAAAGGTCCCAGTTTCGATTCCGGTCAAGGGCATGTACCTTGGTTACGGGCACATTCCCAGTAGGGGGTGTGCAAGAGGCAGCTGATCCATGATTCTCTCTCATCGATCCCTCTCTCTTCTGCTCTGTAAAAAAAATCAATAAAATATATATATTTTTTAAAAGTAGCCCTAGATTCACCTGGTGTCCTCCTCCCCTCCGCCCCAGAGCCCAAAGGAATGGGTCCACCTAGTCATGCAGAAAGGACCCTCCAGCTAACATTCCTCTGATATTCTCATCCCAGAATCCTCCATTCTGCAGTCAGAGCCCTGTCCCTGTACCCAAAGCTCTCGATCTCTACTCTGGGAGTCTCCATCACAGCCCCGCAGAAGCCTGTGTTCATATACCTTACTGTCCTCCCCAACCCAAGGGAAGGGGCCCAAAACAATTTTGGAGGGTTTTATGACCAAGGAAGTTATAATGACAAAGCCTTGCTTTTATGTCCCTCGGGAAGCAAGGAGTGGGGTGTTCTGGAATCTCTGGGATCTTCAGTATTTTTGCACCCCATTCCTCCCTGGGGCAGGGATATGGCGGGACACTCTCACTTCCTCGTAGTACAGCCATTTCCAACGCCTGTCACTAAGGAGTGGGGGTTGCAGAACGCTGCAAAAACACTCTGGGGGCAGCCAGTCTTCTAGGTCCCTGACCTCCATGCTGTCGTTGGTCTGGGCTGGTGAGAGCCGACAACTTGGGCCTCCCTGCTGGTGAAACCAAGGTCCCTCCATGGAGTCCTTGATTGGATCAGCCTTATATCGGGCCGCTGAGATTCTCCAGGAATTCCGCTACTCTTTTCCCATATAAGAAACTTTTTTTTTTCCCATATGGGAGAGCTAGTAAGAGCGTTATACCAAGACCACCTCCACTTACCAAATCTGGGGAGGGGGACGAATCCCTCACACACATCCCAAATTTAGCTTGGAGGTTCAAGAAGCCTAACATTCTACAGCTGCTCCTTCCTCCAAACCTACATTTCCCTGCAGACCTGGAGCAGACCCTCTCCCTTTTCCCCCCACCTTACCCCACCCCCGCTCCCCTATACTCTCCCCTTCCCCCAATACTCTCCCCCCCCTCCCCGCATGCGGGTCAGCACCGCCCCTGTGGGGCCGGCCTGCCAGCGAGGGCGGAGCCGGGAGGCACTGGGCTTGCTGCTGGCCTGTGATACCGGGAGTTGAGCCCAGAGGAGGAGGAAGAAGGTAGGGGCTAAGGAGCGGAGCCTCAAGTCCGCGAGATACTGAGGGAGGAGGGTCCGGCGCCTGGGGCGGGGCTGGACTCCGAGGCCCTGGGCGAGACCACAGGGCCTGGGCGTGGCCAGCCCGGGGGCGGGGCCTCCGCTGTCCCCTAACTGGGCGGCGCTCCGCTTTGCGCGGTGGCAGCTCAGCTCTGGCTCGCGTGGAGATCTGCAGGAGCCTACCTTCACCCCCACTTTTGGGGTCACTGCCCGTGAGTGAGCCCAGGGGGAGGGCCTTGAGGGAGGGGGCGGGTTCTGAGGAAGCGCACTTAACTTTTGCTCCTATTGCTGAGGAGAGTCTGGACACCTGAGTCGCCTTGGTTTCCAGTGGGAGACGGGCCCCTTGACCTCAGTCTGTCCCTTTGGACTCTGCAGCTGTTGGGCGGGTCACTGAGGGTGGGGGTGGAGCATTCCAGGCTGGAGGCCCAGTCACTCGATCTCCCGGATCCCTCCGCTGAGCAGGGAAATGGGCCGGATCGAGTTGCCTTTGACATTTCCACATATTCCCCTGGAAACTGTGTTCGCGAGAAATGAATCCACTTGGAGTGGCCTCCCCTCACATGGGCCTGTCGAGTCATCGTCCTCATACCCGACTAAGGACTGGCAGCCAAGATTGAGGTTGACCCTTGCCTAGCCAAGTGGGGAGAAGTCTTGGCTAGAGACAAACCCACCTGCTGACAGCCTGTGGTTGGTCTGATGGTGGAGGCAGCAGATTCCAGGAGTCTGTATCGCCACTGCCACCGTTAACACGAGAATCGCTGTTCTTCTCCCATAGTTCCGGTACCAGATGCTATTAAAATTGCCCCTTTCCCACTCTCAAGAATCCTTCTTGGAGCAAGCAGCAGCAGCAGCCCGTGGAAAAACAGGCCTTACCATGCCCACACCCACTTGATAGAAGCCTGTCCCAGCCTCTTGACCACAAAGCTCCTTTCCTCTGCTGCATTCAGCCTGTCAGACCATTATGTCCTGTCTCCTAAGCCTGAGGCTGTGGAGGAGTAAGTTGATTTTTTGGATTGAGGCAATCTACTTGGGTGACTTCAAATTCCTTTTTTTCTGATTTGGCCACTGTTTCCATATATGTACAATGGGCACTGTAGCTATGCCTCTTTTTTGGCATTACTGTTAGGCTGGGTGCTCTGCTGGCATTTGGGAGACCAGCACAGGGCCTGTGTGGAGTGGGTGCTCAGGCCTGTAGGCTCCTGTCCATCAAAGGACCTCCAAATCCTAGAAAGTTACGCTTCTCGGAAATTAAGTGTTGGAAAAAGGCTTCTAAGAAGGTCACTTTGGTGGCCTCTCCAGGGGTCATGAAATGGTCTGATTTAATATGAATGTTTTGAGAATGAGGGGGCCCTATCCCGCTGTGGACCTTTACCATTTATTTTCTTGGTGCCCAGAATGGGGCCTTGAATGAATGAATGAATGAATGAATGAATGAAAATATATAGCAGCTCTGGCCTGGGCCACCTAAGACCATCTTTGGATTTTGTTTAGCTTGAGGCCATCAGCAATGCAGTTCCAGCCTGTATTTCTCAGGAGAACTTCTCTAATTTGTACCTACAGGAAAGGGAATCCATATTGGGGTGGGAGGTTTGAAAGCTAAGTTATGGGGGCTGAAAGGAAGGGATTAAGAGGCTTTTCCAGACCAGCCAGAACCAACTAGCTTAGGGCATTGCGGGGCAGAGAGCACAGAGACTGAGGCCCTGAGACAGCATATGGGGGGAGGGAGGGGCTGTATATTGAAATCTGGGATCAGAGTTCTGATCTGCACCTGGCATTCTTTTTTTTTAATTTTTTAATTATTATCTTTGTACATATACCATTGCCCCCCCCTTCCATACATGCCCTCCCTCCCCAGAGTTTTGTGTCCATTGATTGTACTTATATGCATATATATATATATATATATATATACACAAGTCCTTCGGTTGATCTCTTATCTACCCCAGATCTCCCTACCCTCCCCGCTGTAATTTGGCAGTCTGCTTGTTGCTTTGCACCTGGCATTCTTTTTTTTCTTTTTCTTTTTTAATATATTTTATTGATTTCTTACAGAGAGGAAGGGAGAGAGATAGAGAGCTAGAAACGTCGATGAGAGAGAAACATTGACCAACTGCCTCCTGCACCCCCCCAACGGGGATGTGCCCGCTACCAATGTACATGCCCTTGACCGGAATCGAACCCGGGACCTTTCAGTTCGCAGACCGACGCTCTACCACTGAGCCAAACCGGCTTCGGCTGCACCTGGCATTCTTGATGGTCCCTTCAAGAGTGGTGGGGGTGGTAAAGGTCCAGAACAGTTCTGACACCTCCTGGGGGACTTAGAGACAGACATTGGCATCCGGGAGGAGACTAATTACTGTTTGCCAGTCTCCCTCTCTCCCCGCGCTGGTGCAGCTGGCTGGCTGGCAGTGTGTATGTCTGTGTATGCACCTGGCTATTTCTCCGTTGGACTTTGTCCTGAGGGCTAAATCAGGAAGAGTCAGTGGCCTTGAGCAGCAGGTTGCAACACACACCTCCCCCCCAACTCAATGTTTCCCAGTCATATCTGGGCATTTAGCACACTGTGCGTGAGAGTATATGTGTGTGGTTGGGGAGGGGGTTGGCGTCTGATCCCTTGGAGACCTGGTAGGCTGGGGAGAGATGCTGGCCCAAGGTGGGTCGGTGAAATCTCCTAAAGCAAGTGGCCTGAAGGATTTAGGTTGGGGGGAAAATGAGCTTGGTAGTCCTAAGATAGGCCTGGTTGGACATGGAATAAAAAAGGCAGATGAGATCATATTATGAAACTCAGTTGCAAAATTTATGCTTCTGAACTTCATCCCAGGGGTAATGAGAAGCCCTGTAAACTAGGAGGAGATGTGGTCAGATAAGTTTGTTTTTAATCCTCACCCAGTGACATGCTTCTATTGATTTTGGAGAGAGAGGAGGAAGGGGGGAGGGAGAGAAACATCAATGTGAGAATGAAACATCAATCCGTTGCCTCCTGCATGCGCCCCAAATCCACCCTCACTGGGATTCTCGTCCAGTGCACACCCTAACCAACGAAACCACACCTTTGGGAGGATCTCTACGACTGCTATAAGCAGAAGGCATTGGGGGAAAGAAATTAGGGCATGGAGGTCTATAGGGGGAGTATTGCAATAATACCAGGTACAGGGGAGAAGAGACAGTGTCCAAAACCAGGGCAGGGCCATCAGGATAGTGGCTGAGTGGCAGAGACAAAGCCAGGTGGCAGCTGGCCGAAGGTATGGTGCTGGGAGCAGAGCAGGAAGGTGGGCCGGGAAATGGGTTGGTGAACAGTGGCTGAAAGCAGAAATAGAATTTGAGGACAAAGATGGGAAGATCTGAGAAGCCAGCCACCATGGCTTTTGAGCCAGGCTCCTGACCCCAGCCCTAATGTCTGAACCCAACCCTGCCTCCCTCCAAACCAAGCCCTAGGACAGAACTAATCTCCAGATTCAATCGGGCTTCTGATTACATTCCATGCCTGAGCTGTTTGTTTCTTCTTGCTCTCTCCTCTCCCCTTCTGGGGACAAGGAAACTCATCCTACTGCCCTACGATGCCTCCCCTCTCCCACCATGGCACATCTCTGGGGAACCATGTCCTCTCCAGATCCCTCCCCTCCTCTTCAGCTTGAACTGCTCCCATGTGCGATCCCATGAAGTCTGATACTCTGTGATCTGGGCTTCTCCCTGACGCCGTGTGGGTTTGTTTCTTCCCCACACGAATGGGATGCAGGCCACCTGCCCCGCCCCATTCAGAGTCCTGACTAATGTCGACAAACATTAGGACCCTTGGGAAAGGGTAAGATACAAATTGTCCTCGTAAGTCTCACCTTTGCCACGTCTTAAACCCTTATGTGCCCGAATACACCTTTCCAAAGTGTACATACACCTCTTCTCTCTTGCTGCAGCACATGGAAATACTGTGGAATGAGACAGTCCGTTCCGCCTCTCCCTTCCCCTTCCAGACACTCTGGCAGGCCAGGCTCAGATGGGCTTTGTCAGGTTGCCCTCTGCCTGCTCCTTCCTTAACTGAGGGCTGATGTCCCAAAATCTGGAGAAGAGCCAGGCCTACCCCCGCCGACGCCCTGGGCCTCACCCAGGCCTTGAGAGTCCCGAGGCCGCCTCAGCCACAGCCATGTACACCTTCCTGCCTGACAACATCTCGTCCGTGAAGCCCAAAGCGTCCAAGGAGGTGAGGCCGCTGCTGGGCTCGGCGGTGCTGGGGCTGCTGCTGGTGCTGGCGGCGGTGGTGGCCTGGTGCTACTACAGCGCCTCCCTGCGCAAGGCCGAGCGTCTGCGCCTGGAGCAGCTGGACCTGAAACTCGGAGGCTTCTCCATCCGCAACCAGAAGGGCGAGCAGGTCTTCCGCATGGCCTTCCGCTCGGGGGCGCTGGACCTCGACTCCTGCAGCCGCGACGGCGCCCTGCTGGACTGCTCCCGCACGGCGGACGGGCGGCCGCTGCACTTCTTCATCCAGACGGTGCGGCCCAAGGACACCGTCATGTGCTACCGCGTGCGCTGGGAGGAGGCGGAGCCGGGGCTGGCCGTGGAGCACGCCATGTTCCTGGGGGACGACGGGGAGGCGCACTGGTACGGCGGCGCGGAGATGAGGACTCAGCACTGGCCCATCCGGCTGGAGGGCCAGCAGGAGCCGCAGCCCTTCGTCACCAGCGACGTGTACTCCTCCGACGCGGCGTTCGGCGGCATCCTCGAGCGCTACTGGCTGTCGTCTCGCGCGGCGGCCATCAAGGTCAACGGCTCGGTGCCCTTCCACCTGGGCTGGAACGGCACGGAGCGCTCGCTGCGGCTGCAGGCCCGCTACCGCCGCACGCCCTACAAGCCGCCCGCCGGCCTGCCCGCGGCCCCCGAGCTCAGCTACCGCGTGTGCGTGGGCTCCGACATCACCTCCATCCACAAGTACATGGTGCGGCGCTACTTCAACAAGCCATCGCGGGTGCCCGCGCCGGAGACCTTCCGCGACCCCATCTGGTCCACGTGGGTGCTGTTCGGGCGCGACGTGGACCAGGACAAAGTGCAGCGCTTCGCGCGGCAGATCCGGCAGCACGGCTTCAACAGCAGCCACCTGGAGATCGACGACACGTACACGCCCGCCTACGGCGACTTCCGCTTCGACGAGGCCAAGTTCCCCAACGCCAGCGACATGTTCCGCCGCCTGCGCGGCGCCGGCTTCCAGGTCACGCTGTGGGTGCACCCGTTCGTCAACTACAACGCGTCGTCGTTCGGCGAGGGCGTGGAGCGGGAGCTGTTCGTGCGCGAGCCCTCGGGCCGGCTGCCGGCGCTGGTGCGCTGGTGGAACGGCATCGGCGCCGTGCTCGACTTCACGCGCCCGGAGGCGCGAGACTGGTTCCAGGGCCACCTGCGGCGCCTGCGCGCGCAATACGGCGTCGCCTCCTTCAAGTTCGACGCGGGCGAGGTGAGCTACCTCCCGCGAGACTTCAGCACCTACCGGCCGCTGCCGGACCCCAACCTGTGGAGCCGGCGCTACACGGAGATGGCGCTGCCCTTCTTCTCGCTGGCCGAGGTGCGCGTCGGCTACCAGTCCCAGAACATCTCGTGCTTCTTCCGCCTGGTGGACCGCGACTCCGTGTGGGGCTACGACCTGGGGCTGCGCTCGCTCATCCCCGCCGTGCTCACCGTCAGCATGCTGGGCTACCCGTTCATCCTGCCGGACATGGTGGGCGGCAACGTGGTGCCGGAGCGCACGGCGGGCGGCGGCCGGGTGCCGGAGCGCGAGCTGTACGTGCGCTGGCTGGAGGTGGCCGCCTTCATGCCCGCCATGCAGTTCTCGGTGCCCCCCTGGCAGTACGACGCCGAGGTGGTGGCCATCGCGCACAAGTTCACCGCCCTGAGGGCCTCGCTCGTGGCGCCGCTGCTGCTGGAGCTGGCCGGCGAGGTCACGGACACGGGGGACCCCATCGTGCGCCCGCTCTGGTGGATCGCGCCGGCCGACGAGACGGCGCACCGCATCGACTCGCAGTTCCTCATCGGGGACACGCTGCTGGTGGCGCCCGTCCTGGAGCCCGGCAAGCAGGAGCGCGACGTCTACCTGCCCGCGGGCAAGTGGCGCAGCTACAAGGGTGAGCTTTTCGACAAGACCCCGGTGCTGCTCACCGATTATCCCGTCGACCTGGATGAGATCGCCTACTTCATCTGGGTATCCTGAGCCAGCCCCCCCCCCCCCCCCCGAGCCCCGGGGACCCCACAGCTCTCACCCGTCTTTATGCAGGCGGGTTTTCCCTCCATCACAGCCACCCCGTGTATCATCCCCAGGAAAGTCCCCACCTCTGTGCCACCCACTCCCTGGGTGCTAACGTAAATATGCTCCACCCGCTCCTGCAGGGCCAGAGGAGGGGCACGGAAGCAACCTCCCACCCCTACGCACGATCCTGACAACCCTCTTTCCTCCACTCACCCTTGTCTATAGAAACCTCTGCTCACCCTTGTCTATGGAAACCTTTCTCTGGGGTTGGGGTGTGTGAGCTCCGAGGGAAAAGGTCAGTTCCTGTTACACATGGTTGGATTTTAAAAGCACAAAGAAAAAACCTCACTTTCCATTCTGGCCTGAGTGGCCATCTTATCCCTCTGAAGTGGGGACTTGATCCTCTTTCAGGTCCCAAAATAGCCCCTCTGCCACACTGAGAAAGGAGTTGGAAGCCAGGTCCTGAGTTCTCAGCCCTGGCCTGAACTGTGACTGACCTGGTCCCACTCCAGCTGCTGAGAAGAGATGGGGTTGGTTGGCCAACTGGAAGACTTGATTCAGCACAACGCTATCATCTTTGTCCCTTATGTGTGAAGAGAATCCTAACGCTGCACTAACCCATCTGTGTGCACACATGCACCCAGCCTTGTGCACATATATGTGCTCAGCACAAAGACTTGCAAGACCACGAAGGCTAGACTTGGTGCCTTACCCCAAGACCCTGTGCCTGTGTGCCTGTGTGTGCGTGTGTGTGTGTGTGTGTGTGTGTATTGATATGAGAGAGGCATCATGTGTCATCCCTGGATCTACAGAATGAACAAACACAACATCCCTGAGACTAGGTAACCCCTGGAGGTAGGGGGCAGGGAACAAATTTGAGGCTTTGATTGTTGAGTTGGCCTCTTTCCAGGCAATGTCCCTGGAACTCTGGTAGGAAATAAACAGCCCTTTCCAGATTGCTCAGCTGCCTCCCTCCCTGCACAGGTGGCAGGGGCGTGGCCTAAAAGGAAGCCATAGTCCTACTCTGCTGGCGGTGTGCTTCACTCAGCACATGTACACCTGCACATCTCTGCCTGCAAATACACATACAGGGTAAGGTCTTTCATTTCAGCCATTTTTCCGTCCTAAGAAGATCAATCTCAGCCAGAGCATTGTTTTTCTTTCTGACTTTTCAGCTAAGTCTGGAGAAGTAGCTTGCCAGAGCCCGGAGAATCTAACACCTGCCCTACATTCCTGGAGCCCTAGTAGCAAGGGAAAAGAGCTGAGACCCAACTCTTGCGCCTCTGGGTCTTACAGCTGAGTTGTGGAGAAAGGGAGTAGGCCGACTGGAAGACTTGATTCAGCCCGGAGGTGGGAAACAGGGCATGGCTTAGCCTCCTTCTACAGCTTGGACAGCAGAACCAGTCCCTCAGCCCCTATGGAAGGCATCTCCTTGCCCAGCCCCCCACCCCTCTATTTTCTCATTGTGAAGAATGCCTAATACAACTTTAAGGGAACTCACAGATGCCTGTCTCCCATGCTGGCTCTACCACTCTTCAACAAGCTGTGTGGCCTTGAGCAAGCTGCTTAACCTCTCTGAGCCTCAGTTTCCTCATATGTAGAATGGTGATAATAATGCCTAACTCCCAGGTTGTTGTTGTGGGAATTATAAGCACGGATGTATGTAAAGTGCCTGGCACAAGTAGGTGCTCAATAAAAAAGCTATTATAATACAATTTCTTGTTTTCTTGTTCATAAATGACAAGGATTTTTCCAGGTCCCACCTCCCAGCAACGGGTTTCCTCTGGGTCTACAGGTGACATCCTCTTCCAAACCTCTGTACATAGAATCCATTGAGGTGAGTCTGTATTCCAAAGGACACTGTCCAGGAGAAAGGCAAGAGAAGAGATATGGGAAAGTAGGATGCTGGGAGACATACCTCCAAGGTGGGAAGCCAGCTGAAATGTGTGTGTGTGTGTGTGTGTGTGTGTGTGTGAAGCTGCCACCCAGTGGGCCTGATTCTAGGCCAAGAAGTGTTTTCCCTTCCCTCATTGAGACCATAAAAGAGGGATTCAAGAAGTTGAGGTGGGGGTTGGAGCTGGAATGGCAGAAACTGTGAGAACTGACGCTTGGGGACAGGTTGAGGGGAGGGAATTAGGCTGGAAGCAACTGCTACCCATATTCTACAGGATGCCAGGAACGCTGGCCCCTTCCGGCCTTGTCCAACCCCCTCCCTGCCAGCACCTCCTGTGCATTCCAAATTTCTCTCTCTGGCTCTACACATCTGGGTTGGGATGGGGGCTGTCCCTCCTCCACTGGAGATTTCAGCAGCCTTTTAATGGCTAGAATTTTTCATTGGTCTCCCCTTCACCCTTGGGCTGATGGGGGACAGGGCTAGAATAATATAACAAAATGGGAACTCCCTTCTCCAGAGGTAATGGAGAGGAACTGTGTGGCCACTGAAGGAAGTCTAGGGCTGAGGCCTAATATCCTTATTCTGCTGTCTTATGTGCTATGAGAGTCTGACTCAGTGTCCCATCCAACACCACACGAATCAGCTGGACCCTGGCTAAGCCCTTTCTCTGAGACCAAGATGTGAGTTTTCTGGAAGGGTCTTTGCCCTTTTTCCTCCAGATTTGGGTAAAGTATCTCTCACTCTAACTAGCTCCAGAGCAAGTCTTCTTCTGCTGGTTCCCCCCATTGAGTTTTCTGGTCCTTTCTCCCCGCCTTAAGCCCAAGGTCAGTGTTGACCTCTCTATCCCCTGGTCACTACCCCACATCAGACCTTATCAATTCTAGTCTGGACCACTGCAGTGGCCTCGTAACTCTTTTTTTTTTAAAAAATATATTGTATTTATTTTTTTACAGAGAGGAAGAGGGATAGAGAGCCAGAAACATCAATGAGAGAGAAACATGGACCAGCCGCCTCCTGCACACGGGGGATGTGCTCACAATCAAGGTACATGCCCTTGACTGGAATCGAACCTGAGACTTTTCAGTCTGCAGGCTGATTCTCTTTCCACTGAGCCAAACCAGTTTTGGCTGCCTCATAACTCTTTCTGCACTGTGACCTTTCAACTCAATCCACATAGTATCCAAGGAACTCTTTTTGAAATTTAATTATGTCACATCGGCATTAAATCAAGCTCTGGTGTTCAAGGCCTCTAAGATCTGAATCCTCCTCTCACCTCTGTTTCCATTTTACACCCCCACACCCCCACACACACATTTTGAAAAGCATTTGAAGAAACATTGCCTTCTGTTTTTGGAATAGCTCCATAGCACAACCTAGCAAGGGGCAGCCTGCCTACACCAAACCATAGCGGCAACTGGGCGATTTCCTTTCTTTCTTTCTTTTTTTTTAAATTTCCTTTCCTACTATTGTCTGACTCAGTAGGACTTGTGCTGACACCACACACTCCCTCCTCCCCCTTGCCCCTCTCTGACACACCCCAGTTCCCAAGGAACAACCTGGTTTTTATCTTAAGGCTAGTTATTACTTCATGATACCCAACAATCTTCCCAGCAGCTTGAGCAGAGGAGAAAATTCTTTTTTTTTTCTCAATGCACTTCACCATTTTAATAGGGGAAAACAGAGGCTGATAGCTCTTTTTTGTTAATTGAGCTATAATTGACATAACATTGTATTAGTTGCAGGTATACAACATAAGATTCAATATTTGTGTATATTATATTACTACAATAAGTCCAATTAACATTTGACAAGAAAAAACTTTTTTCTTGTATTAAGAACATTCAAGATCCACTCTCCTAGCTACTTTCAAATATGCAAGATGGTATTATTAACTATAGCCACCAGGCTGTGCATTACATCCCTAGGTCTTACTCATTTTATAACTGGAAGTTTGGCCGAAACCGGTTTGGCTCAATGGATAGAGCGTCAGCCTGCAGACTGAAAGGTCCCGGGTTCGATTCCGGTCAAGGGTATGTACCTTGGTTGCGGCCACATCCCCGGAGCAAGAGGCAGCTGTTCGATGATGATTCTCTCTCATCGATGTTTCTAACTCTCCCTCTCTCTTCCTCTCTGTGAAATATCAATAAAATATATTTTAAAAAATAAATAAATAATAAATAACTGGAAGTTTGTCCCTTTTGACCCCCTTCACCCATTATGGGAGGGGAGAATTCTTGGCCTCATGTGGCAAGCCCTGACTTTGGCTGGGGGTGAGGTTAGGGGAGGAATGGGAAGGAAGAGGGGGAGACCCTGTCCCTGGAGTTCCTGGTCTTAAGAACAGGAAGAGGTTGTGTCTCTGTGTTTTGTATCCTTGTGCTGTTTTCCCCTTCCTAGCCCCCATTTCCCCTCCTCAGAGAGCCCAGCTAGGAATTTCCTATTACGTAATTCTGAGCAGGAGGTGGAATGGGAGGGGAAGGGAAGCGGGTGGGGGTGGGGGGGCAAGTTGGGAGGAAGGGAGAGAGCAGGTCTCGGTGGGCACCCATAGCACGGTGGCAGCAGCCTGGCTGGAGTGGCCTCCTCTACAAACGAAGGCGGGTTGGGCCCCAAGCTGGGCCTGCGGAGAAGTCAGCTTCTGCTGTCCAAACGTTTGGAAAGGCAGCAAACAAGTGCCTACTGTGGGGTGTGAGGTGTTGCTTTGGGGAAGCAAGAAGGAACTTTGGCCAAAACCGGTTTGGCTCAGTGGATAGAGCCTCGGCCTGCAGACTCAAGGGTCCCAGGTTCGATTCCGGTCAAGGGTATGTACCTTGGTTGCAGGCACATCCCCAGTGGGGGGAGGGAGGGGATGCAGGAGGCAGCTGATTGATGATTCTAACTCTCTATCCCTCTCCTTTCCTCTCTGTAAAAAAAAAAAAAAATCAATAAAATGTAAAAAAAGAGAAGGCACTTTGGTTTTCCAGAGCCTCTGTTAAGTCCCTCCGTTAGAGGGGGAAGCTTCAGACCAACCTAGTGGGGATAAGTCTATTAGATGCTTCTGCACCCTGGGGTGTTGGAAGTGGCTTTGGGAACAACCGGAGGAGTTCCAAGGAGAGCCTCTTTGGGTGCAGATGGGGAAACTAGGACGGTGTTTATAGGATTGGTGGTTATTAGGAAAAACTTCCAGAAGGAGATGGATGCTCTGGAGCTTGGAGGGCCTCCGATTAAAGGGGCTTTTGTGACCTCAGACTCACAGCTCTTGAACAAGCCCAGCTGGTGAGGAGCAAAGTGGTGCTGACAACAAAGCCTGCTCCCCTGCCACATCCCAGTCTCAGTTCCACTCTCTCCCTCCCTTATCCACCTCCCACAACCTGCCTAGTCCCATGCTGTTAATTCTTCCTGCAAAGTGAGCAAATGAACACAGTTCAAGCCCTCCCTTTCTCCAAAGAAGCTGTGTGTTGTTTTGTTTTTGTTAATCTTCACCGGAGGATATTTTTTTCCACATTGATCTTTTTAGAGAGAATGGAAGGGAGGGAGGAGAGAGACAGAGAGACAGAGAGGTGAGAGAGACACACAAATGGTTGCCTCCCACACACACCCTGACCCGGTCAGGGAACAAGACTGCAACCAAGGTACGTGCCCTTGATTGGGAATGAAACCCGTGACCCTTTGGTTCATGGGCTCACGTTGTAACCATTGAACCACAACGGCCAGGGCCACAGTACATGTTTTAATGGACAACTCTGTGGGGCCCAGAGGAATGACCCCAAAGCTACACAAGAGCCAAAACCGGTTTGGCTCAGTGGATAGAGCGTCGACCTGCGGACTGAAAGGTCCCAGGTTCGATTCCGGTCAAGGGCATGTACCTTGGTTGCAGGCACATCCGATCAAGAGGCAGTTGATCGATGATTCTCTCTCACCGATGTTTCTAACTCTCTATCCCTCTCTCTTCCTCTGTAAAAATCAATAAAATATATATATTTTTTAAAAAAAAGCTATACAAGATATTCTAAAGCAGTTTTTCCTTTGGCACCCCATCCTCAAAGCATACCTTCTTAAGCCTCAGTTTTCCCAACTATAAAAACAAGCAGCAAAATCAGGTCATTTTCCAGATGCCTTCCCACTCCGACACATGAGGTCTTAGCATCTTGAAATTCCACAGCCTCCCATGCTGAGAGCACAGGGCCGGCCAGCCCTTGTTAGGAGGCAGCGAGTCTGTGGTTTGGCACCACTGCCCAGCAAGGCATTTATTCAATCAATGGGATGTGGTCCCTGCTGGCCAAGAAAGAGAACATTAAGCTCCAAAAACTTCCTGCAGCAGGCCTCCTTCAGAGTGCTGCTCGGAGTGGTGAGGAACAAAACCATTCAGGTCCCTGGCGGTGCTCCAAGATCCTGTTCACTAATACTTCTGCCCTGTCTGCACGGAGAACTGGGGACTGAGAACATCTGGAAGCCGCTTAAGACCTGGGTGACTTCTCGTCCCTTCCTCTGGAGGTGATAGTTCTTGACCCTGGTAATCTGGGTTGACCTTTGCCAATGACCCTTCCCACCCAATCTTCTGAACTTGGTTGGGCAACAACCCTCTAATAAAATCCACATGAACTCAGCTGCTAACAGCTTCTGGAAGGGCTAGAGGATCTAACACCTGCCCTACATTCCTGGAGCCCTAGTAGCAAGGGAAAAAGAGGGCTGAGACCCAACTCTTGCGCCTCTGGGTCTTACAGTTGAGCTGTGGAGAAAGGGAGTAAGAGGGAAGAGAGAAAAACCAATGGTGAGGGGTTGCTAAAGGTGGGGAAGGCGAGGAGTGCACATGTGTAGTGACAGGGTAGCACAGCAGAGTCCCTCTGACCTGCTACTTGCCCGTGACCTCAGTCATGCTGACAAGGCCCATGCTGACTCTGGGAGGCAGGACTGGGCCCACAGGTTGGAGTGCATGTGTCACTGATGTGGTGGCCCAGAGTTGACTATACCTCTTCTCCCTGCTGTGATCTGGACTACATCCCCAAGTTCCTTGGATCTCTAATTATTTTAGAAAAAATTTACCGAGCACCTAAAACATATGTGACTGGTGCAGGGTGAGATACATTAGTGAGCCAAACAGACCCCGTTCTTGTGCTCTAGTTCCACTCACTTGCATATCCCATCCGACTACAGGCAGAAAAGTCTCAGGGGAGGTGGGGTGAGAGTGCTTGGAGTTCCGGAGGCAGGAGAGCCCCACTCCCTCAGCTTCTCTGGGGTACAATGCATGGGTACAGGATTCCTTCTGGCTAGGGCCAGAGCTCCAGTTCACTTTAGTGTTCCTCCCACCAAGAGCAAGAGTCCAAGAAATAAATACAACAGCTTAAAGGACAAATACGCTGCTTAAGGTTTATTTTGTACAAGGATGCACTTTAAAAAAAAACAAACACAAAACTCTTCCTTCACCTTCCTTTCCACCCAGCTAAGATTTTTGCCTGCTCGCCTCTGAGAGATATACTAACGAATCTGTTCTCTGCTATGATGAGCCAAAGACCAGCACAACCTTCCCTGGAGCTGAAGGTGAGTTCATCTCAGAAAGGCCCTCAAGGATCCTCCTGAGGCAAATGACTGTGTTTCAGCTCAGGCCACTGTGGAGCAGAGAAACTGGTGTCCCTCGTGGAGTAATGCCTCCATATCCTTGAATTGAGCCAGCTGGCAGGCCTCCTCCAGCCCCAGCCAGCGGTAAGCTTGGTGCTCATGGGAGAGGCGGATCTCTACGTCATAGTCCTTCACCTCTGCCAGCCAGTAGATGACTGTTTTAGGCTGCTTCCTGGCCACATAATTGAGCTCCCTTCTGAACCCTTCAATGATGGTCAGCTGGCTTGCTTTTAGGCCTGCTTCCTCTTGAGTCTCCCGCAGGGCTGTTTCCAATTCATTTTCCCCGGGTTCCACATGGCCTGGTTAGGAGAAAACAGAGAGAAGGGGGAGATAATCTTCCACAAAGCTGGATTTGCCAGGTTAGGTGATTTAAAGATGGGATCTTTGGTGACTTTTCTAGCTGTTGCTAGGCTGAAGGAAGTCTAGAGATAGGTAATATCTGAACATGCCTAGGAACGGGGTGCAGGGTAGGTAGTGTTTGGCTCTGCAGTGTCCGGGAAACCCCTCCTCCTCACCCCATCTTCTCTACAGAGAGTGAAACAGACCATGTGCTTGGCAAGTCTGGTCTAGGATACTGCTCCTTTGATGGTGAGAGAGATAGCCTCCCTTAGACGTCTGCTTTCTTATCTTTGGAGCTTTCCTCATCCCATATTCTTAGGGAGACCTTTCCCTTAGAGACCTTAAAGTGATTTTCCCAAGGAGGGGCAGTCCCTTATTGGCAGGTGGGAGCGAGCTGAGAGTGAGCACTTGGCCTAAAATCCACAGTGAGGAGTTAACACTGTCTGCAGTTGGTCTCTTAAAGTCCCAGGGCCAACAGACAGGCTCAAAACCACGCACTGCAGGATCAGCAGCTGTTTCCAAGTAGCTATCAAGGCTTTCCAAATTGTTTTCATCTTTCTAACTGAGCAAGACCAGATTCCAGTTTCACAGGGAAAGTCCTGATGGGAACTCAGACTAAGGACAAGCCGAGAAACAGTTCTAAGAAAATTTGTTGGCAAGACCTAAACCCCAGCAGACAGCTGCCAAGAAACTGTTGTAGGAGAACTTGAAGCTCTGCAGACTGGGAGCAGCCCTCAGCCCTGCCGCTAGGCCCTTCCTGCAAAGTCTCAGTTTGCCCAGAAGAGCCAGGACTGGGAAGAGTCTGGCAGCCTCTGTCAACACATGGCTCCAGCAGTTGCTGGGGCCCTCCTGGTTTGGGAGCTCACGGGGAGCAGGAATTGTTAGCTGTTCCCTTCTTGGTTCGGAGACAGGGCTATAGTCTGGCCTTCCTCGTTCCTGGGGTCCTCACGGCACTGCCCTGCCTCAGCTGCCGCTGCACAGCTCCGACAGAAAGCAGCCGGCAGTTTGGACTTAAAGACCATTTGAGCTCATGGCTTCTGGAGAATTTCCTCTGTATGGCACCTCCTATGGCGTCATGCACACAAAGACAGGTAGGTAATGCATCAAGGACGAAGGTGAGAGGGGTGCTGAAGGTGGCAGAAGTGACTCTCATCCAGGATGTCTACCTTCCCTCAGAAGTGTGTGGGAGTCTCTAAGCACACCTTCCCAACATCAGCTATTCTACCCACCAACATTAACAGGGTGACTTCTCCCCCAGGCCCAAGCCTCTCAAAATTGGGAGGGGCCCTTTGAAATCTTTCAGTGTGACATAGGAGATCAGGAGACAAATGTGACTATTCCTATACAGAGTATTCGTAACATTTCTTTTCCTTTTTGTCATCTCGTCTTTCTTTAGTGAAACTTAAATGTGCAAATTTTATTTACTGTTCCCATTTCCTTGTTTTCCTCCAACCCTGGGTTATTTTTCACCTCCCCCTTCCCTACCCAACTCTCCCATCCTGCTCCCTTCTGTCTAGGAGCTGTTCACTCTGAGCACCTGACCTGTAGCCACAAGGACCTCAATGCCCAGCCTTTCCTCCTTCCCAGCCATTCATCAGAGTCCTGGCGCTCTGGTGAATGATGCTCACAAAAACCAGGTGCTGCTTCTGTCCTGGGGTTCAGTCACAGAGTTCTGTTTCCAGTTTTGCTCTAGCCTAGTATGGAGCCCTTGTTTGTAGAAAGGATCAGGCCTTCTACATACCTCACACCCTCCTGCTGCACAGTTACTGGGAAGCAAGACTTGTGTGGAGCCTAGCAAGGTGGATTTCCGAGTAACACTTGACATTTCCCCACGAGCTAGCCCCTCTGGGTACTTGCACCTTTAGGAGGAGTCCAGTGATGAATGCCATCTGATGCCTGCAGCAGTAGAAACTCAATTGAAGTGTTGTCTACCTTGGGAATGAGGCGTCTTCGGAAGATGATCAAGCCACATGCTCTCAGGGCCATGGTCTGTTTGAGAAGAAGAAGGGGACATGAGAAGTTACACAAAGCCCGAAGATCCATTCTGGGGGAGCAGCACTCTGGTGCTGGGGAGTAGCACAGACCAGCTAACAGTGGCCTCATCAACTACAGAAAAAGGCAGAATGCCAAGAGCCAATGGGGGAAAACCAGGAATCAGAGATAGGCCTTTGCGTCGAACTGCAGGACGCTAGTCCTACCCTGCCAGTGTGGCTCTATCCCAACTCCTCCAAGCCTCTCTGCTAAAACACAGGGCTGGTGTGTGTGTTAAGAAACTAGAGATCCCCGGAAGCAAACCCACTGAGACTGGAGAGATGCTGGGAACTGGAGAGATGCAGTACAACATTATCATCAAACCCACAATCCCATTCTCCTCAGCCTCCAGCCTGAGTCTCTGGAGCAAAGAGATCCCAACAACGTGTTATCTTAACGGGGGTCACTTAGGAAAGGTAGCTTGGTGTACACTTTTTTTTGTCATGGATTTTTTAGTCTTTTACCCATGTTTTGGAATGTTATACACTCACATGGTTCAAAATTTAAAGGGCACACATAGTAAAAAGTCTCTTTCCCACCTCATCAGAGGTAAAACTAGCACGGTGGTCAAGAGTGAACCTAGAGCCTGGGTTCATGTTCTGGCTCTGCTACTTATTCACAGTGCAGTTACCTCCTAAACCTCAGTTTCCCCATCTGTAAGAGAGGATGATAATAGTTCTACCTCAAGTGTTGCTGTGAGGACTGTGAGGAAAGGTGAACTTTTGTAAAGTGCTTTAGAACAGAGCCTGGTATGTACATGAATTTGAATATGCACAGAAAAATGTCTGGAAAGATACATCATTAATAGTGTTTTCTGGAGGATGAGATTATGAGGAGACTTTCATTTTCTACTCCACATATTTCTGTATTGTTTGGAAATTTACAGAGAACATTTACTAATTTTATAATAAGCAATACAATAAAAACTGAGCTTTTTAGTCTTTTCCATTTCATGTAGTCTTTTTTTTCTATTTCAGAAAAATATGTCAACAACAACAAAAGACAGGAAAGGAGAACAGTAGAAATATCTGCAGAACTGAAAAAAAAAATCACCATCTGAAGGTGAACATGTAATCAAGGTAATGAAAATTTTTGAAAGATGTTTTATGTAAGGCCCTGTTAAGAAAAATCTGTGTCATTTGTTCATTCAACGGATATTTATAGAGTACCTACTATGTAGTAAGTACCGTTCTAGGCCTTTGCCCTCATGTAGCTTACATTCTAATGGAAGAGGTGGGCTTTAATTAAATAATTAAGCAAATTAAAAAATAATTGCCAATAAAGTATGTCCTACAAAAGAAAAATGTATAATGGGCAACCTGACCTTGTCTATGGCAGTGGTTGGCACTCTGCGGCTCAAGAGCCACATGCGGCTCTTTGGCCTCTTGAGTGTGGCTCTTCCACAAAATACCACAGCCTGGGTGAGTCTATTCTGAGGAAGTGGTGTTAGAAGAAGTTTAAGTTTTAAAAAAAACTTGGCTTTCAAAAGAAATTTCAATCGTTGTACTGTTGACATTGGGCTCTGTTGACTAATGAGTTTGACGACCACTGGCCTAAGGGATCAAGGAAGAATTCTTGGAAGAAGGGATGTGTGAGCAGAGCAGTAACTGATGAGTAGAAGATGAGCTGGCCAAGGGAAGGAGGAGAGAGGTGTGCTCCAGATGGAAGGAACAGCATAGACAACGGTCCTGAGGTGGATGCGGAACTGAAAGGAAACCAGGTGTCTCAAATGCAGCGAAGGCCTGGGAGAGTGTCCCGTGCAGGATGTGGCCTGAGTCAGCAGGGCCTCATCTGCATGATTCCAGGGCCAAAGAAAGAGCTGGTGCTCACCGACAGCAGAGCTAACTGCAGAGAGGGCAGCTGGGCTAGGAGCTGATGGTCTCTATAGCCCCTTTGTTGGTGCTTAATCAAGATGAGCTTGCATCTATCAAAGGCATAAAAATCAGATCCAAACTAAAACCTGTTTCAGGGCAGTTCTTAGGACTGCCAACAGATGGTAATGTTACTCTAGGGAACAGCAGTTCCTTACCAGAAAGCCAAACACACCCAGCACTACGACCTTTCCAAACCTGTAATGAGTGTTTTAAGGACTGGAACCAATCTCAAAAGGGCTTTCTAAAATGGCCTCTGCTATAATACACTGTTGGTGAGAGAGTAAATTAGCATATCCTCATAAGAGGGCAATTTACTTATGAATATCAAGACATAGCATATTCCCTTAGACTCAGAAGTCCCATTTCTAGGCATCTGACATCCAGAAATAGATGTTTAAGATGCACACACAAGGAGGTTCATTACAACTTTGTTTGTAATATCAAAAAGAAAAAAAGGCAAAAACAAATATCTACCAATAAAGGAATAATGAAATAAAGTACAGTACATCTCCATGATAGAAAGTTATGAGTATGCTCTCTCTTCTCCAAAGCACAACCCTGTCTCTCCTTCCTCTTTTATCCCTCAAGGTGTGTCTCTCTCTCTCCCTCTTTCTCCTAAGCTCAGAGGGCCCTTCTATTACCTCTGTCACCTTCTAAATAAACTTTCCTTTATAGTTTGGAAGAAAATTATGAAGCCATAAAAAAAAAAAATGAGGTAGAGCCAATGTGCTGCTTGTAAAAATATTTTCAGCCGTACTAAAAAATATATATGTTTTAGAATAGTATGTATAATGTGATCCTGTTTGAGTTTAAAAATTCATTTAAACTGAAAGTGGGTTTTATTAAGCATTGTGTTCTATTTCCCTGGTCTCCCCATTTATGCTGAGAACTTTTCCCATTTTGGAAGCCAGAAATAAAGGTTTCAAATTACTGGTTCCAGTTATAGGCAGAGACAGGTGTCTGATCCCATCCCCTGTCCCCTCTTGGCCCAGGCCCCATCAAGATGCTAAGAAAGTATTAGCAAGTTATAAGTGTAAGGCAGCTTTTGCCTGCCTTGGGTGGATTCCCGTGGAATAAATATTAGAATCCCTAGATAAACTCTGCAATCCAAGACTACAGGCACAGTACCCTCCCTGCCTGGGACAGGAAGCCCCAGAGCTTTCCTTCGCACCACTGCCATCCCAACACAGCCATCCCAACACAGCCTCGGGAAACAAAGATGGAGGAGCCAAGAAAGACAGGCCTGGAGTGGCCTCGTGGAGCCAACAAGGAGAGGGGAACAGGCCAATATTTTCCTTTGGGGAGGGGACTTAGAGGAGTATCAAGGATGCACCCTAGCAAAAATGTATCTCAGTAGATACCATTGCACAGGAGTGATAACATCTACCAACAGTTCATCTTAATGAGACCAGAAGAGCCTTAGCTCAAGAGCTAGGATTAGATGTTCTCTTTCTATCTGTGCCCTCAACTCATGGAGGAAGACTGAGACAATTTTAGAAAGGCAGAACTCCTATTTTTCCTTTCAGTTGCTTGGCTGGAGCCAGCTTTTCTCTGGAATTTCTCCCTCCTTCTCCATACACGTAACCTTTGTTCTTTCTCGTTCTTTCAGAAGCAGCTCAGATGTCACCCATTTTCTGGGCCTTTCGGATGGCTATAGGGTTTGATGAGAGAAGCCAAACACTATGAGCAACAGAAAATTAAGGATTTAGTATAGGAATTAGACCTTGTTCAAGGGTGGAAGTTGAGGGAGAAATCCATGCAGTGCTGCTGCATCTGCATCTGTTGGGTTTGAAGTCTCCATAGGCCAGCAGCCCAGCAGCTGGGAAGGGAAGTTGGCTGTGGAGGAGAGCGAGGAAAACTGGAACCTGTGAGAACAAATCGGAACTAAAAGGACAAGTGGAACTCCTGAGGACAACTGAAACTTGCAACTTCCTTTCCCCATCTGCAAGCTCACTGACGCAGGTGACTTGCAGAAGCTGGAGCTCTTTGACACAGAGCTGTGGGTACATCTGGCCCAGGACTCAGAGTAGCTGAAGGAGGAGATTCAGTGGAGTGGTGGAGCTGCAGGCCTCGATGGGTGGCTGTGCATAAACATCATGCACATCAGTGTCAACGGTTATGCACGGCCACCATGCCTGATACCCTGTTCTGCCCCCTTCACTTCACTTTACAAATCTCAAATAAAATTTTCTTGAGGTCAATCCTAACCTGGAACCGTACAGAAAGGGAATCCTGGGAAACCTCGTTCCAGCTTAGCTAAGGACACAGTACAAAGCCACAGGCATGCATTCCTAGTAGGGTAAACCTCTAGTTCTAGCAGGGAACGGCAACATCGTGAACTCTGTCTCCCTGGGACTTAGTAGAGCAGCCCTCAACAGATGTTCATTGATTCACCAGAACTCTCTCTCCCACACCTCACTCAAACAAATGCTCAGGATATGTTCTGGGAATTTGGGAAATAGCCCAGTGTTTTTCTAAAGAGTGCCATTTACATAAAAGTCAATGGAGGTATTGTTGGAGGTTTTTTGGAATCCACTGAACTGAAACTGTCCTGGGGTTTGAAAGCATCTCTGTGTCTCTCTCTGATACACACACACTCCAAATGATTTCAAATCTCAGGAGGTTAAAGAACACAGCATCCAATATGCAAATACGCCTGCAGCCATCACTGAGGTGAGAACGCCAGGCCAGAACAACAGCAGGCAATTCACACTTAAGAAAAAGTGGCAAAATGCCTTAGGTGGTTAAAATAACCTGAACAAAACCAAAAACACCCCTCGATGTCACTAGAAGGTTTCCAGAGCTAAGGAAAAGTGCCTTGGCTTTCTCTATATATACCATCCTTCACACCGAGGAGGTTCAGGATCTAAGTGCCAAAAAATAATTTACAGATAAATGGTTATACTGATGTGCTGTGCTTCCGGTTTTTTGGTGTGTATGTGTTTTTTGTTTTGTTTTTTTCCCCCCCAAATCCGAGTGCTATTGCAAGCATAGATCAACCCCAAAGCTCTCAAATATACCCTTAGATATAGAGCTTCCCAAATCCTCCCCCCAACCTATATTTCATAGCCTAAAATCCCTTTAGTAGAAATGTTTCATGCTACTACCTTTTCAAGTAAGCATCTACACTGTGTCAACTACACTGCACCTGTTGTGTTTTTTTAATATATTTTATTGATTTTTTTTTTTTTACAGAGAGGAAGAGAGAGGGACAGAGTTAGAAACATCGATGAGAAACATCAATCAGCTGCCTCTTGCACACCCCCTACTGAGGATTTGCCCGCAACCAAGGTACATGACCTTGATTGGAATCGAACCCAGGGCCCTTCAGTCCTCAGGCCGACGCTCTATCCACTGAGCCAAACCGATTTCGGCTGCACTGTTTTTTTCTATGTATCTTTTTAAAAAATACGTTTTTATTGACTTTAGGAAGGAAGGGAGAGGGAGGGAGATAGAAACATCAGTGATGAGAGAGAATCATTGATCGGCTCCCCTCCCGCACACTCCCCTCACTGGGAATGGAGCCACCACCGTGCATATGCCCTGACTGGGAACTGAACCATGATCTCCTGGTTCATAGGTTGACCCTCAACCACTGAGCCACACCAATGGGGCTAAAGGTACCTTAAAAAAAAAATATATATATATATATATATATATGTATATAGATAGATAGATAGATAGATAGATAGATATAGATATATATATAGTATTGACTTTTTACAGAGAGGGAGAGTGATAGTTAGAAATGTCAATGAGGGAGAAACATCTATCAGCTGCCTCCTGCACACCTCCTACTGGGGACATGCCCACAACCAAGATATACATGCCTTTGACCAGAATCAAACCTGGGACCTTTCAGTCCGCACGCTGACGCTCTATCCACTGAGCCAAACCGCTTAGGGCTACATGTATATTTTTTAATGCTCGAAATAACTCTTCATGATAAGCATTACTATCTTCATTTTATGATGGGGAAACTGAGTTCAAAAAGGTTAAAATACTTGCCCCAAGGCATACCTGGTCTGTGAATGGTGAGATTTGAATCCAAGTAAGCCTAACTCCAAAGGCTATATATATTCTTTTTCCTTATACAGCACTCCTTACCATGAAAGAGCAGGGTTTGGGGCAAAAATGGCCCTGACAGAGGACATGCAAATAACTTATAAAAATTACTTCCAGTTCCAAAATTCCCAGTCTTTGATCTATATTCATATGGAGAATTTTTAAAATGCCTGGCTGGAATTCCTTTCTGCAGAACGGGTTTTAGTTGGAAGGGTATGTGAATGAAGGGCCTGGTGCCCAAAGACAACGCTGGAGGGGTAGTGGGGCCTGAGGTACCGAAACTTTTCCTCTCTGACAAGGGTTTCTTTGCCTCTTCTGGTTTTCCCCTGGGAAACAGGAACATAAAACCACATGATCAAAACCATACCCAATATTGTGTGGTTTCCAAGTACCAAATGTTGGGAACACCCGTGATACTAGCCTTGCACGAGCACACAGCACCTAACTTAAGATGCTAGTGTCCAGAAAATGTGCCCAGGCCACTCCACTGTGAGGAGGCCCAACTATGCTGGCCCACAAGCAACTCTGCGACTGCTCAGCTTTCCCTTATTTTTTATTTTTAAAAATATATATATTTTATTGTTGTTGTTTTTTTATAGAGAGGAAGAGAGAGGGATAGAGAGTTAGAAACATTGATGAGAGAGAATCATTGCAGCTTTCCCTTATTTTCCACATCATAATGGTCTTTTCTCTGATTCTCCAACTCCCTTCTTCCCTTCCAAAGGAGTGGACAGAAAAGAGCCACCCATCTATGAATAAAGTTCTCTCTTATAATAACAACAGCAAAAAGAGAAAGAGAAAACAGAAAAGAAAAAAGCCCCCAACCACCAGGATGAAATTGAGACAATGAAAATGTTCCCTCAACTGCACCTTTCCCTGGACATCTGCCACTTTTTCTTCTCAGAGACCAAGCTGCTGAGTCATCTTGCTATCTTTGCTATTTAGCTGCGGAAGGAAAAAGGAAGTTTCACCTGCAATGACATGAATATTGGCTTCCAGGAGGAGGACAAAGTCAGACAAGGTTGAGACAAAAATCATTTCTAGTGAAGGGAATTCGTTTAGTGGCCTATGAGTGCCCTCTGCTGTACAATTCTGGAAAGCAAGCATGGGGAATGTTAATATTAGCCTGAAGGGATTTGTTTATTCATCTTACATCTGTTGAGTGTATCCCATGCAACAGGCAATATAACAGGATTGAAGAGTAGATATGGAGCTGAATACTACAAAACCCGTTTTTAAGGGGTTCACAGTCTAGTGAAAGTGGAAGATATTTAAACAGACAAGTTACCAGTGTGTTTTGTGCATCATAGGGGTTTGTGTAAGATATCAAAGAAAAAGGAGTGATTATTTTAGGTCAAAGGGGTACCTTAAAGGATTTTGAAGGATGGCTAGGAGTTGACCAGAAAAATAAAGGTGAAGACAAGGCGCACACCAGGTAAAAGGGGTGAGGACAAAGACCCTCAAGCACAAGATGGCATTCCATTGCCAACAGCTAAGTATATATTCTGTAGGCAGTGAGGAGCCTTTGACAGCAATGACGGCTATAATATGGTCAGACTGACATTTTACAAAGACATTCTGGAAGCCTGTCTGGAAGCAATGAAGGTGGAAATGAATTGCAGGAAGGTAGAAATAAATTAGAAGGGGAGAGGCAAGATCAATTGATTACAAGTCCGTTGCCAACAGACCAGATGACAAATGATATAGAGTTAAATTAAGGCAGAGGCAGTGAGGAGAAGGGATGTATTTGAAAGATACCTCCAAGAGAAAATCAACACGATTTGATGTTTCATTGTTCAACAGAGAAGTGGGACACACACACACACACACACACACACACACACGCGCGTATGGTTTGGGTGGCCAGATAGGTGGAGTAGGGAGTAGAATGTAAGCTAATGATTTCTGTTTGGGACAAGTTGAACTTAAAAGTGTTAAAGATTAACCACAAGGTAAAATGACATGGGTCTAGAGTTCAGTGATTCTCTGATCCCATCTCTTCATTTCCCAAGGTGGAAATTTCCATTAGAGAAAAATTGTGCTCTCACAGTAGGTACCTTTGTAGCCCACCTCACTCCATTTGGGTGAGTCTGCTTGGGCATCTGTTATTCCAAGCATTTTCATCCTCTTTCAGTCTGAAGTAGCATGGCACCAGCACAGGGAAGCATGGCTGTCTTTGCAGTGAGAAAGACCTAGCTCTTTAAACTGTGCTCCTTTGAGCAAAATACTTTAAATTCACTAAGCCTCATTTTCTCTCATTTGTAAGATGAGAATAACTCCTACTTTTCACAATTGTTGTAATTCAAAATAATGTATACATAGAATCTGACATATCAGAAGTACTGAATGTATGTGTCACTCTTATCCCTGTATCATAAAAGATCAGAAAGCTTTTTTTATTTTTTTATTTTTTTAAGGTATTGTTTTGTTTTTAATCCTCACCCAAGGATATGCTTTTTTTGACCTAAGGGGGAAAGAGAGAGGGGGAGAGACAGAAACATTGATGTGAGAAACAGCAATTAGTCCCTCTCCTATGCACCTTACTGATCAGGAATTGAACCTGTGACCTTCTGGTGTATGGGAGGACACTCCAACCAACCGAGCCACACCAGCCAGGGTTTATGGTGTTTTAATGGCATGCTCTTAAGCTTTTATTAATAGATGAATAACTGGCAGCTGTGGCTCAGTTAAGGACTGTCCCATGTACTAAATCAGGATATTGCCAGTTGGATTCCTAGTCAGGGCACATGCCTGGGTTGCAGGCTCAATCCCCAGTAGGGTACATGCAGAAGGCAGCTGATCGGTGTTTCTCCTCTATCTGAAATCAATAAATATTTTTAAAAAGATGCTTTTCATATTTTCTGCAAAATTGCTTGGGAACACTGTTCATCATTTCCTTATGTAAAAGGTCCCCCAAGCCTGGCTAGTGTAACTCAGTGGTTGAGCATCGACTTATAAACCAGGAGGTCGTGGTTCCATCCACAGTCAGGGAGAATGCCCAGTTGCAAAGTGGAGGCCAATCCTCAGTGGGGGCGTGCAGGAGGCAGCCCATCAATGATTCTCTCCCATCATGGATGTTTCTATCTCTCCTTTTCCCTTCCTCTCTGAAATCAATTGAAAAAAGAGCCGAAACCAGTTTGGCTCAGCGGTAGAGCGTCAGCCTGCGGTCTGAAAGGTCCCAGGTTCGATTCCGGCCAAGGGCATGTACGTTGGTTGCAGGCACATCCCCGGTAGGGGGTATGCAAGAGGCAGCTGGTCGATGTTTCTCTCTCATTGACGTTTCTAGCTCTCTCTCTCTCTCCCTTCCTCTCTGTAAGAAATCAATAAAATATATTAAAAAAATAAAAGATCCCACAAGATAAATCTCTTCCAATGTAAGTAACTATGAAGAAATTTCACCTTTGAAGAGATTATTTCAATAATTATTTCTTTAACTGACAAGTTTTGAGCTAAATTGAGTACTCAATTACAGTAAGTCTAATGGCCCATTGGTTTGTGTATTTCTTTGTTTCTATTAAGTTAATAGCTACCATTTTTTGAGGAGTTACTACTTGCCCAGCATTGTGGGAAGTGCTTCACCTTCATGATTTCAATTAATCTTCACAACAACTCTCTGAGGCATTACCCACATTTTTCAGAAGAAGAAAAAGGAAGCTATGACTCAGAGAAGTGTCTGAGTAGTAATTCACAATTATTGCTCTTTACCTGAACTCTCCACTAGTAGTCTACGTTTGGCTATTTGTTTGCATTCACTTTATTTAATATATATTAAGTATAACAAGTTCATAGGAACCAAACCTTGCCTGAACAAAGAAAAAAGTGATGTTTTATGTAGTGAGACTTTGGTATGACTTTCTTTACTTCCGCTATAACTGTCACGATATTTTCCATTCAATAAATGAAGCAACTAGAAAATATAAAATCTTTTGGGAAGGAGGCAGGGTTTTAAATTTAACAACAAGGTTAAAACTGAGGCCCCGGGGAAAAGGTAGACCGAGATCGGGGCGCTGGGCCCTAAACCCAGGAACTTCGGGATTCCCGAGGACCCATCCTATGAAGGGTTGGGCAAGCAAGACTCCACGGGCACCGACCCCTCCCTCTCTGTGTGCACACAGGGAAACTGAGGTCCTGCGAGCGTCTGGGTTTGGCCTGCCCACGCTTCACTGACAGCTGGCGGAGCGCGCGTCCACCTTTGACCGCGCAGCTACGCAAGAGATTAGTCCGTTGCTGAGCTGGAGCCTCCGTTGATCCGCAGAGAATTAAACCCACCTGGGCCGTTCCGCTACTCACCCCAAGCAGGAGGAGAAAGTTGGTGCCTCGCGGACGGGAAGTACGTCGACCAATCCGGAGAGCACGACTGCGCTTTGGGCGACCAATAATTTGAAGGGGGGGGGGGGAATTCTCGACCCGCCTCAAAGCTGCCGTCTTCTCACTTAGAACCCTCGCGAGATCACCTCTCGAGTGGACCGATTGGCTGAGAGGCAGAACTTGAGGGTTACGCCCACTGTTTTCTCCGGTTCCTGATTGGTCCTCTTAGAGGAGACGATGGCCAACGTCAGCGAGTCCTCTGGATGCCCATTGGAGGACAATGCGGGACTGCCGGCGCCGGGCACTGGCGCGGGCGTTCGAACACGAGTTTGGCGGCGTTACCATGGGGATGCGGCCTGGCGGCTGCCTCCGGCTCTTGCCTAGACACCACGGTCGCCACCCTGGGGCCTCTCTCCCGTCGTCTTCTGTCCTTAGACAGGGCTGACTGCGGAGACATTTGGGAGCCTCCGAGGTGAGAAAGGGCTGTGAGGACCGGGGCGGGGTAGACCTGGTCGGGAGCCCTGGCTCCTGCCCCGCGGGAGAGAGGGCGGATGCCCGCCGAGCGCGTGAAAGCGGCTGGCGGTTGTGAGTTGGTCTCTCCGGGTTACCCGAGCGCACCCCTCACTCTCTCTGCCCTTCACCCCCATATCTTCGCCTCCTCTTCAGACATTATCTCGAACTCCACTTCTGTGAAGCCTTTTCTGAGCCTAGACGTCCTTCTACCTTTGAACCATAGCCCCGTCCTTAGAGCGCTTCTAATTCCTTCCTGGCTTATTTGTGTGCTTCCGCGAACCCCATTTTCCTTCCTTCTCCCCTGTAATTCTGAGGCCTTTGAGACAGGCCAGCATCTTTCACAAGGTCTTACAGACACAGTTCGGCGATATGGCGGGCTGAGTTCCCAGACCAACTGTGGTAGGATAGTAATCTGCCGGTGGAGGGCCTTGCCTCCAATTTGTTAGAAACGCAACCCATTGAAGCGTAACGAAGCGAAGCGCAATAAAACGAGATATGCTATAGTAAAATTTGCAGGAAATGAGTTTAACTTACCACACATAGAGGATTCCCCTCTGTGCCATATCCTCCTTCCCCCTTCCATACAGAGATTTTTATTCTATTATTATTTTTTTAATGGGAGTAGGGGGTGGAAACCCCAGTCTCATGTGCAAAGGACTTGAAAGGTCAAGGCTGGTCTTTCCACTCTGTGAAAAGGAAAACTTGCTACAACTCTCCCCAAATTGTGGCTTTTAGTCTTGACTTCCCAATGCGTTTATTAGACTCCCTCCTCGTTAGTCTTTGCTTAAAACAAACCATTCTGTTGTTGCTATGTTTCAAGAGAGTTTGTCTGTCTCAGTTTCTTAGTGAGCCACAGCTGTTGTCACATTTTAAGTGTGTTTCAGAAAATGCTTGAAATCATTTTCTCCTTTGTGTTTATTTTCTGCTTGTAGTCTAATTAAGTGCATGTAACAGCTACTTTGGTAACTGCCATTCATCAGGTGTCCAGGATAGAATTGCATTATCAAAATTGTTTTATTGTTAACTCCTAAGACAATATATACCCAACCTGCATTGTCAATGATTCTTATATTAAAATCATCGTTCAAGAAGACTTTAATAAGGGGCTGAAAATTCAGGTATAGCAGCTATGTTCCTATTACCTTCTTATAAAAGTTTGAACACTACCGAACTGAAGATCTGTGACATGTAATGGAAACCAGACTGGGGATTCAGGGTTAGGTCGTGGCTGGCTTTGCAATTCACTTAGCCCTTTTAAACCTCTCTTTCCATCTAAAAAAATAAAAGGATTGAATTAGGTTCAAATTCCTGTGGCTCTGTTATCAAGTTAAGCAAACAGTGGATGTCAGTTAGATGTCACATAACTCAGCCTTCCAAAGACCACACAAATGGAAGTAATAATTACCATTTATTTAGCATTTGCCCTACGCAAAGCACTATATCAGAGGCTTTATGTAAATATTGTATCTTCTTACCATTAGTACATTAATGTGCTGCCCATATAACATTTCATTAAAAACTTTCGTTTTATGTTGTTAATGAAAACTAGGGCATGATCCTGTCATGTTCCAGTTTAGGTAGCATTTTCAACAGAAACAGCAGTTTCTTTCTGTAGACTGCAATTTTGTTGTTCGTAAAGTGAGAGGTTGAACTCTTCTCAGGTCCCTTACAAATTAATTGATCTATTAATTCGGTTTCCCATGCTGACTTAGCAAACCTGTTCATAATTTGTGCAGAATGGATTCTCAACAAGTTTTGTTAAATAACATAGTTATATTTCTTGTACTTGTGTTGTGGTCGTTTTATACTTCCTAAGTTATTGTCTTAAGGATTTTGATGTTTATGTTTTATTAAATATTAGAGGCCCAGTACCCGAATTCATGCACTTTTTAAAAAATATATATATTTTATTGATTTTTTACAGAGAGGAAGGGAGAGAAATAGAGAGCTAGAAACGTTGACGAGAGAGAAAAATCGACCAGCTGCCTCTTGCACATCCCCTACCGGGGATGTGCCTGCAACCAGTGTATATGCCCCTGACCGGAATCGAACCTGGGACCTTTCAGTCCGCAGACCGACGCTCTACCACTGAACCAAACCGGTTTCGGCCGAATTCATGCACTTTGAAAGGAACTATGGGCCACGAGGCTGTGGTAGGCATAGGGGCGGGTCTCAGCCCATCCTCCATGCCCCCATCCCACCCCTTTTGCAGCAGCCCCCAGTCCCCTGTCTGCTGGCAGCCCTGCTCCCGCCTGAAGGCGCCAGCCCTGCTCACACCTGCTGACCATGCAGAGTGATTGGGGTGTGAGCAGGGCCCGGGCCATCAACTGGTGTGAGCAGTAGCTGTTGCTCTGATCACCCCACGGGAGCAGGGGGAGGTGGAGAAGCCCTCTGGGATGATGAGGGCCAGCCGCGCTCACACCTGCTGACAGTGGCAAGTGATCAGACCTGCACCAGGCACTGGCAGCGGGTGCAAGGGTGCAAGTGATGGCTCCCACACTGGCTGCAGGTGCGAGTAGGGCCAGCGCCAACAGCAGGTGCGAGTGCTGGGTGGTCCACAGCACGCAGGAGCAAAGAATTTTCAGTAACTACCAGAGGCTCGCCCGATGACAGAAACCATCACCCTGCCTTGGTCTGGTGCCCCTGCTCACCTGCTCCATCATCCCGCCACGGCCAATGCCCACCATGTTCCGCATGCCCCCCTCTGGTGGTCAGCGCACATCATAGCAGCCGGTTGCTCGGTTGTTTCAGTTGTTCAGCCGTTTGGTCTATATGCATATTAGCCTTTTATTATATAGGAAGATTTTCTATAGGCATAAACTAATAATAGCTACCATTTGTGTTGGAGAAACTGTTTCGAACTGTGTGTCTTTTTCCTTTGTAGGGGAAAACCTCAGTTCTTTCCCTTCTATATGTCTCCTTTAGTACTCACAAAGAACTCTTCTAACATTTCTAGTCACCAAATGGGGGGTGCTTCCCCCACCAAACAAATCTCTGTGACACCAGGTGGGTGTGCAGCAGTTTAACTCAGTCTGTCTGGAGATAGTGTCAGATCCCACAGGTTAAGGACTCAGTCCGATAAGACTGTTCCCACGCCACTTTACAAGTCAACTGCAAATAGTAGATCCCCAGGTTTCCCACAGCTTTGTCAGATTTGGCTACAAATTGGAGGTTCCCAGGATCCCTTCCTCAAGTTCAATTAATTTGCTAGAGTGACTCACACAATGCAGGCAAACACTAAAATTACATTTATGTGTTTAATAAAGGATACGATAAAGGGTACAGATGAAGAGATACATTGAGTGAGGTCTGGGAGGGTCCTGAAAAAGGAGCATCTGTGCCCCTCGAGTTGGGGTGCATCATGGTGTAGTATGGATGTGTTCACCAATCTGGAAGCTCACCAAACCCATACTTTGGGAATTTTTAAAAAATATATATTTTCTTGGTTTTTTACAGAGAGAAAGGGAGAGGGGAAGAGAGCCAGAAACATCGATGAGAGAGAAACAGCTGCCTTCTGCACGCTCCCTACTGGGGATGTGTCTGCAACCAAGGCACATGCCCTTGACCGGAATCGAACCTGGGACCCTTGTTGTGATTTGATTCAATAAAACCAGTGGTATCAAATCATTTAGCTAACATATGAATATCTATTCACTTTCTAAAACAAATTCATAGAGTTGTTTTTAATGAATTATCTATGGTTTGGTTTCTCCTTATTTTTACAAGGGAGATGATGATAATTGACATCTATCATAAGTCTTAGATTAATCAAGTAACACAATTACATATTAATAATTTAGATTCCAGTGAATGTAATTATAGTTTTAATTCTTTTTTGCTTTCTCAGCATTACTTCTTTAGAAATAATTCCTCATGCCATTTTGGCAACAGTTCCCAAACGGATGTAACACTGAGTAAAAGAATCTGTATCATCTAATTTATAAAAACTGATTGTCATAGTTATTTTTCCAGCTAACCATATGTAATATATTTTTAATATATTTTTATTATTGATCATGTGAGATATATTTTGTAGAAAATATAATTGCAGCCGGGATGGGTTTGGCCCAGTGGATAGAGCGTTGGCCTGCGGACTGAAAGGTCCCGGGTTCGATTCCGGTTGAGGGCATGTACCTTGGTTACGGGCACATCCCCAGTGGGGGTGTGCAAGAGGCAGCTGTTCGATGATTCTCTCATTGATGTTTCTAGCTCTCTATCCCTCTCTCTTCCTCTCTGTGAAAAATCAATAAAAAGAAAAAAGAAAATATAACTGCAAATATGGCAAAAATCTACAAATGATAACTCTGCAATTGGATTAGACCATAATTTTAAAAATAAAATACTGCATTCAAACTTAATATTGTTTACCACCTGTTACTGGTGGTAAAATTAAACCTTTATATTTAGAGAAATACTTGCACTGTTTTAAGATAACTGTGCTCAACAATTTCTTAATGTTTATTTTTAGGAAATTGCTTTTCACCAGATTTAGAAATTTAATAACCTCATAATGGGGTTCTTGGAAAGAATTGCAGTACTTGCAAGTATTAGCTACTTAACTGTAAACAAACTTGAAACATTTTTTAGTTACAAAAAGAAACCTTTTAAAAACTACTTTTGTATGTAATTCATGATTGGTGTCCCAAAATCCACAACTGGCCTTAAGAATTCCATTAAGTATCATATATTCTCATTCCTTCGCAGCTGTTATTTTAGGCAGTTGTCTAGTTTCATTTGTGTTCTGTTAAGATCAGTAGTATAGATAGAATAATCCCTGGAGTTTGAAATTTCCTTGTTGGAGAGAAACCTATATACTATATTACTCACCTTTTAATCTCCCACTGGTAATACTGAATTTCTTGTGTTCTTAATTAGGGACCTTATACCTAACATTTTAAGGAAAATTGATTAATAATGTTGGGTTTGTATTGTACCCATTTTTAAAATTATTTTTAATATATATATTTTATTGATTTCAAAGAGGGAGGGAGGGAGGGAAAGAGAGAGAGAGAGATCAATGATGAGAGAGAATCATCGATTGCCTGCCTCCTGCATGCTCCTACTGTGGGGGATTGAGCCTGCAATCTGGGCATGTCCCCTATGCTGGAATTGAACCTGGGGCCTTTCAGTCCGCAGGTTAACGCTCTATCCACTGAGCCAAACTGGCTAGGGCAATGAAAGTTTTAAGTTAATTGAAGCTTACACATAGTGTTACTATTAGTATAATTTGCTAGTATAATACACCTACTTCAGTATGTCTTGTTCCTTATCTTCATATTCAGCCTTTCATCAAATATGACAGGTCCTTAAATAATGTTTTATTATAACACTGATGAGATGCCATAGGAACTTACCTCTTGTTTTTGTTGTTGTTGTTTTTTGTTTTTTTGTTTTTTTAATATTTTCTGATTTTTTACAGAGAGGAAGGGAGAGGGATAAAGAGTTAGAAACATCGATGAGAGAGAAACATCAATCAGTTGCCTCCTGAACAACCCCCACTGGGGATGTGCCTGCAACCAAGATACATGCCCTTGACTGGAATCGAACCTGGGACCCTTCAGTTCGCAGACCGACGCTCTGTCCACTGAGCCAAACCGGTTTTGGCTTACCTCTTGTTTTTATCAATTAGTCTATAAAATAAAATTGATTTTGTTACCTGTCAGTTCATTTAGTTACAGAACCTATCGACAGTGTTAAGTGGGGATTTACTATAAAGAAACCATCTTTTGCCGAGACCGGTTTGGCTCAGTGGATAGAGCGTCGGCTTGGGGACTGAAGGGTCCCGGGTTCGATTCCGGTCAAGGGCATGTGCCTTGGTTGCGGGCATATCCCCGGTGGGGGGTGTGCAGGAGGCAGCTGATCGATGACTCTCTCTCATCGATGTTTCTAACTCTCTATCCCTCTCTCTTCCTCTCTGTGAAAGATCAATAAAATATATTTAAAAAAAAAAAAAAAAAAAAGAAACCATCTTTTAATAGTGTTAAAAGTCATTTATATGGCACATACTTTTTTCCTAAAAGTAATTCAGTGACCCAATCCTCCTATATAATAAAAGGCTAATATGCAAATTGTCCCTACGGGTGGGAGTTGGACCAACAGGGAGTTAGATGTACACTGACCACCAAAGGGTGACACGGAACAAGGCAGGCGTTGGCAATGTGGCACTGGCGACGGGCGGCAGTGGAGGCACTGCCGGCCCCAGTGGGTCCTGACGAGAGCAGACCATGGTGGGATGGTGGAGCAAGTAAGCAGGCAGCACCAGCCAAGGCAGGTGCGAAGGGAGGCCTGGGCCAGCAGCCGCTAGGGACCCTACCAGTGCACGAATTTTGTGCACTGTGCCTCTAGTGTTGAATAAGAGAACATGGCCCCATCCTTATGGAGTACTTTAGAGTTTCGGCTTAGTTTTACATAACTGTCTTACTACATACTTTGAAAGAGGGAAATGGAAATTCAGAACAACTAAGTGATTTTGCCCAAGGTCACACAGCGAAATGGAATATTATCTGATTCCAAGTTCAGTGTCAGGCAGTTTTAGTGGGTAGAGTTACCTAGTTTAGATAGATAAATGGAGAGTTTGAGGGAGCATATTAAATAGTTGGATTTTTTCCACATCCTGGAATGTGAATAAACTTCCTTAAATTGTGTATAAAGTTTCATGTGTTCCCCCTCCAGTTTATTTTTTCTGCCACCAGGATAAGAAAATTTGAACTTCTGCCAACTGGATTTCTTCCAATACTATTTCTGATTAGTACTCCAACAGCTGAGACCTAGCAGTCTCTGGATTTGTCTCAAAGGTGAACTCTACATACTTGTGGTATTGAATGTAACTGGACCCTACATGTAAAAATCTGATCATCTGTCCGCCATTGTATTTCGCTGATTGCAGGGCATTTTCCTGGTGGTAACAGCTGTGATATTCTATGCTGTGCACAGAACTGCAGGAGGCAGCCAATCTACTGAGCTGGATAGATAGTGGGCCTATTAGGGCGCCTGGCAATGGTGCTGTCTTTGCAGCTACTTCTGAAAGAGACAGGATAGTGAAAAGAACATGGGATTAGCCGTGAGAAGACCTAAGTCTTCTCTTATCTGATCTTTTTCCTCGTAAGTGAAATGTGTGTGTGTGTGTGTGTGTGTGTGATATGTACATCATGCATAAGTCTTAAATCATTGTGCTGAGAAAAGCCAGATACAAAAGAGAATAAATGGTATAATTCCATTTATATTAAACTTTTAGAAAATGCAAAATAATATATAATGACAGAAAACAGATCAGTGGTTGCCTAGGTCCAGGGGCAGCAGGAAGGATGGATGTATAGAGGTATGAGGAATCTTTTGAGGGTGATATTCTGTATTTTAATTGTGGTGGTGGTTTTACAAGTGTATATATAACTGTCAAAACTCATGGAATTGCACAGTATTGTGCACACTGCCCCTTCTCCCTCCCGCAAAAAATAAGGGACATTCTAAAACTGTTTTAGAGTTTAGTAAGAACGAACATTGAGCCCTGGCTGGTAAGATCAGTGGTTAGAGCATCAGCCCATGCACCGAAGGATTGCAGGTTTGGTTTCGGTCAAGTGTATGGAACGTGGGTTTCAGATTCAATCCCCAGCCCCAGAGATTGGGGGGCATGAGAGGCAACCAATTGATGTGTGTCTCTCATATCAATGTTTCTCACTCTATCCCTCTTTCCCTCATCTCCTCCCCCCCTCCCCCGCCTTCTACTGTAAAAATCAATGAAAAAAAATATCCTTGGGTGAGGATTAACAAAAAAACAAAAAAGAAAAGAAAAGAAAGAGAAAAAAGGAGAAAGGAAGAACATTGAAATGAATTTAGATTATTTACTATGGATATGGAAAGAGAAAAAGCAGCACAGATATGTATCGATAGGTTATGAATTTTCCCTCTTTCCTCTAAGTTACCCAGTAAAATTAGAGCTATAATAGTAGGAATGCTCAAATAAACCAAATCAACAATCATCAATCTTGGCATCTAACTCTTCTTTTACTCATTTGTCATTTTTATATGAATCTTTACGAACTAGTAGTGTTAGAAGACATTTGAGATCAGATAAATTTCTAATATATTTGAAATGTATAATTCACTATAAATTTTGGCCCTATGTTCCATTTGTCTGGTTATTCTGCTTCTTAATGATTATTATATCCTATCACTTTAAGATGAAGAACTCTATTTACATCCTTTTAGTCACAATATGACAAAAGAAGGGCACTAGAAATAAAATGGAAATAAATTGATACCTCCAGACCCAGATTCTCATCCTGTATTCTATTAATGATTATAAACACCCCAAAATCCTTCTCTTAATAAGTCCTTCCAGAAGCCACAACCAATTGTTTGGAGTTTATACGAAGTTGGAAATTGACCAAGAATGACTATTCAGTAACTCAAATATGAAAAAATAAATGACCCTTCTGGATTAGCTACTTGTGGTTGTGGAAGAGCTGTTCCCGATCTCCAAAGGGAAGAGAAGGGCCCATGTGGTTGTGCTCATTCTTTCCTTAATCCCCAGGCCCTCTCCCCTTTCTTTATCCTTTCTTGCTAGGAATGCATAACCGTTAGCTGGTATGGGACAGTGGGTAGCTGCTTCTAGTTTACTGGAGGAAAGCCAATTTTAGGTTTTGGTTAGGAAATATACAAGATGAAGATGTCAAAAGACTTTAGACAATTAATTGGAATACATGAAATATATAAAAACTCACGAGTTAATAAGGAATTTCACACACACACACACACACACACACACACACAAAAACCACCTGAAAGTTCTCATGAACTTGAACTTAACAGTGGTATGGAGAAACTCCTCAGGGTCCTGACTTTTATTAATAGGCCAGGATTATATGTTATAACACTTGTTAGTATTTAATTAAATTCATTCATTTGAAATACAGCATATATTAAGTATTTTAATATGCAGTCATCTAAAATCTTGGCCATAGCCCTTGCCGGTTTGGCTCAGTGGATGGAGCATTGACCTGTGGACTGAAGGGTTCCAGATTCGATTCCAGTCAAGGGCATGTGCCTGGGTTGTGGGCTTCCATCCCTAGTGGGGCGAGGGGCCTTTTGGGAGGCAGTGGATCAGTGGTTCTCTTCATTGATGTTTCTATTTTTCTCCCTTCCTCTCTGAAATAAAAATATATTTTTTTAAATAAAAGAAAATCTTGACCATAGTATTAATTTCCTAGGTAAATCCTTACTTATGTCCTGTACAGGTAGGCATCTATAACTACCTACCTTTTAGAATGATCTGAAATTATGAATCAGATTTCAAATTGATGATGTTTTTACCTCTTTAAACAACTATTACGTACTCAGCAAATACAAATGGGATTTTCTCAGAGTTACTTAATTTGTAATCCTCTGTCATTTGCTATTTAATTCTGCTCGCATTCTAAAAGAGTTCTTAGCCTTTGTTCATTAATCATGGAAACAGTTGTGCAACATGCCTTGGAGTTAACTTGAACATCTAAAATTAGTCCTGCTACAGTCAGTGGTTGGGAGCAGTGTTTCAGTAGTTTGTGGCATGTATGAAGTAGACCTTGAAAGATTGGAAAGAACTCCTTAGAAGTAAGTTACTTGTATAAAGTGTGTGTGCATGTAGCTATGTGTATGTACAAATGAAAGTCTCTTTTATTAAGCAGATGAACAAATTATATCTGTTTCTACAAATGCATCGTAAGCATCTTTGTTTATGCCAAGGATGGGGAACCTTTTTTCTGCCAAAGGCCATTTGGATATTTATAACATCATTCTTTGGCTACATAAAATCATAATTTAAAAACTAGCCTGCTATATTTGATCAAACATTTAATTAACGCACCTTGGCAGGGCCAGACCAAATTATTTCTTGGGCCCAAGGATCGGATATTCCCTAACCCTGTTATGTACTATGTTGTTTAATCAATTCAGAAGAAAAATATATTTATTGAAATCTTGGTATGCTAGAATGGATTTTTCTGCATTTTTTGTGTGTTTTTTTTTTTTTAAAACATATTTTATTGATTTTTTGCAGAGAGGAAGGGAGAGAGAGATAGAGATAGCCAGAAACATCGATGAGAGAGAAACATCTACCAGCTGCCTCCTGCACACCCCCTACCGGGGATGTGCCCGCAACCAATGTACATGCCCTCGACCGGAATCGAACCTGGGACCTTTCAGTCCACAGACCGACGCTCTACCACTGAGCCAAACCAGCTTCGGCTTTTTGTGGTTTTTGTTTTTTTTTAAGAATAAATTGTATTATATTAGTAAATGCTGTATTTCAAATGAATGACTTGTGTTTTTTTCCTCTTTACAGTTTATAGAAACCTATTCACAAAAATGGCATCCTGGTTGTATGAATGTCTTTGTGAAGCTGAACTTGCACAGTATTATCCTCATTTTACTGCCCTTGGCCTTCAGAAAATAGATGAATTAGCAAAGGTTACAATGAAGGACTACTCCAAATTGGGAGTCCATGACATGAATGACCGAAAACGTCTTTTCCAACTTATCAAAATCATTAAGATTATGCAAGAAGAAGATAAAGCAGTCAGTAGCCCAGAGCATCCGCTTCAGACAAGCAGCCTGAACAGCAAGCCTCGGGAACCCAGATCTGGACCTCGCAGACAGTTGCATTTTGATTCTCTTGCTGACAACACAGACAAAACTACCAACAACTGTGGATTTGAAATGTGCGATTTATCAGATTTTTCTGCAAATGAACAGAAGTCTCGTTACCTAAAAGTGCTGGAGCACACGCTACCAGATGATTCCCATTACCAAACAAAAACAAGAATTCTGAATGCCACAGCTGCTGATTCCTATGGGCAAACAGAGACTAACACTTCATTCTTGTCATCAAATCACTTTTCTCCAATATTGGGTGATTGTGATATTCCCGTTATTCAAAGAGTCTCTCATGTTTCAGGATATAACTATGGAATCCCTCATTCTGTTACCAGGTAATATTTTGTTTATTTGTTAGTTTGTTTTTGAATGTGGGGAGCCTCAGGCAAGGACCTCTTCATGACCAAAGGAGTGCAGCCAATTCCTCATTTACAGAAAATGATAGTGAGCAGCGTCTGCATTGATAGGGAAAATTAATGTGGACTTGGGACTTTCCAGATGCGAGAAAGATGATATTGTTCATGTACATCAAGCATCTGTTACTTGCCAGGATCCACTATTATTCCTATTGCAGATCTATTTCTATAATTTATAGTGTAACATGATACAATACATCTAGTGCATCCATTAATGTAAAATAGTTAACTAGTCTTATACAGTTGGGGGGGGAGGAAATTACACAATCCATAGGATATATATATTTTTAAGGCTTATCAAATTCACTTCAACCAACCAGGAGATGTAAAGCTTACTTAAAAAAAAATAATAATAGTGTGTAGTTTAATTAAGTAGGCCTTTGGAGCAGTTAATTTTTGTTAGAGTTTAGGGTTTGAGAGCCAGGGTGACAATAAGTTATTTTCACCCAATGCTTCAAATTAGAATTTTAAATAAGGTTCTTAAAGAGGCAATTACTAACATTGGCATAATAGAAAACATTTTTTAAAAATAACATGTATTGCTTGTTTTGTTACTTTACAACTTTAGATGGTGAGTTATGGAGAAACAAAATAATTTGTAAAGCCACATTTCCTCTTTTTAAAGCTATTCATTTCTTAAACAAGATATTGGTCTTATATTGGCTAAGGTTTCAGAGGATCTCATAATCAACCAATTCTTTTATTAAAAAAAAAAAAAAGCCTCAATGTTTCAGATAAAAGTACCTTTAATAATTTGAAATACATAAGAGAATTTCATAGTATTTCTGAAAACTTTTGGGAGGGATTGTTTAGCAGAGCATAGAACCTAAAGTACGTTTTCTTTCAATTGTGATAGGACTAAATAGTCTTGTTACCATAAAAAAATTTCTTAAAAAAAAACAACAAAAATTAGTAATAAAAATATATATTTGTTCTTGGTGAAAATTATTCTCTTGGCTATTACAGTGTTTTGTTGAATAACACAAAAATTAAATTGGAGTTATTTATAAATATATTACAGATACCACTTTGCATTATTAATTTGGACAGAATGAATATTTTAGTTTAAATACAAGCTGAAACCGGTTTGGCTCAGTGAATAGAGTGTCGGCCTTCGGACTGAAGGATCCAGGGTTCGATTCCGGTCAAGGGCATGTACCTTGATTGCGGGCATATCCCCAGTGGAGGGTGTGCAGGAGGCAGCTGGTCGATGTTTCTTTCTCATTGATGTTTCTAGCTCCCTATCTCTCTCCCTTCCTCTCTGTAAAAAATCAATAAAATATATTTAAATAAGTAAATAAATACCACCTTTGCTAGGCTCAATTCTAGATATAAAGATTAGGATATCTGTAGACTCTTAATCTCTTAGGGGGCAGGGTAAGTAGGAAGACTTAAATTAGATCCTTTCAAAAAATCATTTTCTAGCCAATTAGAGGGTTCATAAATTGAAATTGACATGAAATAATTATATAGTGAAATATCTTATTTAAAATCTATATATATATAAAAGCCAAGCAATCAGAACGACTGGAACGACTGGTTGCTGTGATGCACACTATGGCCAGCCAATGGGCAATTGGGGGACAGCCCCTCCCCTGGCTGGCCCTGCCCCTGATTGGTCCCCCAAATCCCAATTGGGGGCGAGGGCTGCCGACGAACTCCCTGTGACCCCTCGCCCCAGCTGGCCCCACTAATGATCAGGCCCCAATCAGAGGTGGGGCCAGTGGCCAACCTCCTGTGCCCCCTATCTCCCACAGGCTTGGCCTAATTGACCCCATTGGGGAAGGCTGGCTGGCTAGACTCCACCCATGTATGAATTCATGCACCCGGCCACTAATATATTATAAAAGGCTTTTTAGGGTTATTAATCAAATTCTAAAGTGCAAAAGAAGGAAATCATTTGTCTTGCTAAGACATTCTTAGTATCTTCCAAAGCATTATTTCTTGTAAACTACTTTCAAGAATCCTATTATCTTGTTACCTAGCTTAATAGGAATTTATAGGTAAGTGGTCAATTCTTAGATATATACATATATACCATCATTAGGCTCAGCAAGTAAACCCGATGAATTTTGTATCCCTAACCCAAGGGACTATTTGCCTGAAATATTCTAGATATAAAGATTGATTAGAGCCCTAACCAATTTGGCTCAGTGGATAGAGCCATTGGCCTGCAGACTCAAGGGTCCCAGGTTTGATTCTGGTCAAGGGCATGTACCTTGGTTGTGGGCACATACCCAGTAGGGGTGTGCAGGAGGCAGCTAATGGATGTTTCTAACTCTCTATCTCTCTTCCTTCCTCTCTGTAAAAAAATCAATAAAATATATTTTTAAAAAAGATTGATTAGTTAAAATAAAATAAATTTAAAGAATTGATATAAAGATTGGTGAGTTTACTGAAGAAATGCATCTGTATAGAAGAATGAATTTAGTAGTGGACAGAATCAGTCATAAAATCATGTTCTAAAATAAATATATATCGCCCTAGCTGGTTTGGCTCAGTAGATAGAGTGCCAGCTTGTGGACTGAAGGGTCCCAAGTTTGATTCCGATCAAGGGCACATGCCCAGGTTGTGGGCTCGATCCCCAGTAGGGGGCATGCAGGAGATACCTGACCAATGATTCTCATCATTGATGTTTCTATCTTTTCTCCCTCTTCCTCTCTAAAATAATAAAAATATATTTTAAAATAAATACATATCAGGGTGGGCAGAAAGAAAGTACGAGAACAAGACAGGGAGGAAAAAGGGAAAAGTACATAAAAACATACCACTTAATTAATTCAAGGTAAATTCAGGTAAGATTAAAAAAACAAATTATATTGAATGATCAAGAAAATGGTAGATGTACAAGAATAATGGGATTGAAAGGAAACAAGGGTTCAGATCTTTACTGCATTCTATTTTGAAGTTTTGATAGCCTGAATTTTGAGGGCATAAAGAAAGAGCATCCATCATCCATCATTAGAAACTTTTTGGAAGACCGCATCTGGAAGCCAAACATGTTTTAGAGCTAAAGCATACTTTTAGGGTTTTGTTGTTTTTTCACTATGGACAAAGGGTGGGGTGTAGTAGGGATAAAGAGAAGCAATCAGGAGGATTTAGCTAATAACTTTCTCAGACTTGCATTCTTCTTTTTCTTTGGTTCTTTAATATACAACTATGTGTGTGTGTGTGTGTGTGTGTGTGTGTGTGTGTATAAAATGTTTTACAACAAAATGTACTGATACTTTGCTCTCTTAATTAGCCTTATCCTATTATAAAAAATTAAAGCCCACTATGAACATATTATATCAGACAGAACACCTCAGAGAAAGAGAATCCTTGGACTGAGATGGAGAAAATCAGAGTTTGTGTTCGAAAACGCCCTCTGGGCATAAGGGAGGTACGCCGTGGAGAAATTAATGTTATTACTGTAGAAGACAAAGAAACTCTACTTGTTCATGAGAAGAAAGAAGCAGTTGACCTCACACAATATATTCTGCAGGTATGATGCTTTCTTTTTGTGTTTGAAACTAATATTATCAAATATGTCAAATTTTTGCTTTTTGTTTGAATGGCAGCATACAAATCCCAGTTTTCAGTTTCTGGTTTGGATATTGACCCTGATGTGATAGTGCATTAAATCATTGATACCCTGAACTTATTTTTTAATATCATGCAGTGGGAGATAACTAAAACATAATTTTTCCACTCTGGTACAGTAGGGTTGTATCATATATCCACTTAACATGCTTTATGTGAATTTAATGATACAATGGAACCTTGTTTCTTGAACTTAATTCGTTTCAGAAGGCTGTTAGAAAACTGAATCATTTTTCCCATTAGAAAAATGTAAATGGAATTAATTCGTTCCAGACCCCCAAATGGTTCCCTGGTTTTTATTTTTTTATTTTTTAAATATATTTTATTGATTTTTACAGAGAGGAAGGGAGATGGATAGAGAGCTAGAAACATCGATGAGAGAGAGACATTGATCAGCTGCCTCTTGCACACCCCCTACTCGAGATGTGCCCGCAACCAAGGTACATGCCCTTGACCGGAATCGAACTTGGGACCCCTCAGTTCACAGGACAGCACTCTATCCACTGAGCCAAACCGGCAAGGCCTGTTTTCACCTTTCTTATATATAGTACATGTTTAATCTATAAATAAACACAATAATAACAAAAAGACATGAAATGTAAATGAAAATTTAAAAATTATATGCAGCAACAAAATCAAAAAAACACAAGAATATTCACAATAATACTGAGATTTTAGCAGTGGTAAACTGACTCATATTCCCACATTCTCTCTTTTTTTTTGTCACTTCACAGATGCATGACTGATCATATAAGTTTAAGCATGAAAAGGTGGTCAGGTTGAGAAGCGAATTGTTTGAGATTGCAGACATTCAAGAAACTAGGTCCTACTGTACATATTCAGCAAAAGGGAGGGAATGAAGGGATAAAAAGAATTTAAATAATGAATTGGTGATAGGACTAAGTCACTGAGCATATACCCCAAAGCTATTATCAGGTGGTCACACATTTTTTTTAATATATATTTTATTGATTTTTTACAGAGAGGAAGAGAGAGGGATAGAGAATTAGAAACATCAGTAAGAGAGAAACATCGATCAGCTGCCTCTTGCACATTCCCTACTGGGTATGTGCCCGCAACCAAGGTACATGCCCTTGGCCGGAATCGAACCCGGGACCTTTCTGTCTGTATTCCGACGCTCTATCCACTGAGCCAAACTGGTTTTGGCTGGTCACACATTCTTAATTCTCACCTGTCTCTCACAATGTAAACTCACTCTATTGAGTGTGAGACTGGAGTTTAATAATAGGGGATTTATTTTCAAGCAACAAAGCCCTAGATTGCAAGCCAACTGCTTATTTTTATGCCCAACTGTCTTCAAATTTAGACTTAATTTGGTGGAAATTGGGCTCTTTGAACATATCTCTTTGTAGTGGGTAGTGGGTGAACATAATCCAGGGATATAATTTCACATGTAACATATAAGGGTTTAAATAAAACACTAGTTGCTCAGACACACAAAAAATATTCAGTCATTGCCAGAATAATCATAAAAAGTCGAACGAGAAAGGATTTGATATTGAAATAAGTTCTAAACTGATAACTCTTCAGTCTCAGAGGGAAGCAGCAAACCCCATAGATGGAAGATACTGTAACTTAGGTACTCCTAAAATGGTGAAGCAGTTGTGAATCTAAATGGGAATTAAGACTTTCTCTTACTCTGAATCTGCCCCCCTATGACATTCATATTATATTCATCCTCCTCTTCTCTGCTCTCACGCTCCTGCCTCAGTGATTGGTAGAAAGAAAAAAAGTGGTAAGTAATCTGGTGAGCTTACTCTACTGGAACAAACCCTTTAACATTGAAGTCAAATTGTTACCACTTTCCCCTCTTTTACGCTTACATTCCTCTTCTTTTTCTTTGGTTACCAAAATTGGGTTTAAAAGTAACATTCAAAATAATCCACTGACTCTTTCTATGGGCACTAAATTACTAGGGCACTATATAACTAAGCCAGTCACTTTAATAGCTTTATCGATTGCTGATCAATGCACAGTCTATTAGGTTTAGGTGGGAGGTATTTATTTAGAAGATGGTCCAAATGATCAATTACTTATAATGATATCTAGTTCCATAGTTACTTTCAGCCATGGTAATAGCCCTATCCAATCACTATCTACCCAAGACTGCCTTAATGATGCTCCTGTCACAATAATTCCCTCTGGGAGGCATCAGCTTATCTTTTGTATTTTTCCATTATACCAAAACACAATAACCTTACTTCTTTGTTATTACCATTGATCAATATTTATTGAATACCTATAGTTTCCATAGCACTTTTTCTGCTGTTTGAACTTTGGACCTTTGCTCTCATAGGTCAAAGTCCTTAACTATCAGTGCTATAATATAAGTGTTGGGAGGGCTCCCTCACCTTTTCCTTTCTTCAGTAGAGAAAAAAAGGGGGAGATTTATAGCCAATAAATATTGATCTAAGATTCTTAGTGTTTTATTTTTAAACTTATTTGGGAATTAAAGCAATGTGTTTGTGTTCGTTAAATATTCTATCCTTTCACATCTTTTGTGACTTTATATGATTATATACATGTAGTGTGCTATACTGCTTACCATTAAATTTTATTTCAATAAGTGAAAAAACAAGGAAACAAAGCTGTATGTTTCAATCTAATTTTTTTTTTATTTCTGCTTATTGATTGATTTTTTTAGTGAGAGAGAGGGAAACATCAACTTGTTGTTCCACTTATTTATACATTCATTGGTTGATTTATGTATGTGCCTTGACTGGGATCGGACCCACAACCTTGGTGTAACAGGACAACACTTCAGCCATCTGAGCTACCTAATCGGGGCTCCAATTTCTTGAATAAAGAAAAAATATTAGAGGAAAAAAAGATGGTACTGAAACATATCAAAAGTCAACAGTGGTGAGAACATTTAAAATCTTGCTTTCTAGCAATGTCATTAGTTTGGCTGAAATAAACTCTTTTTAAAAAAAAATATATTTTATTGATTTTGTACAGAGAGGAAGGGAGAGAGATAGAGAGTTAGAAACATCGATGAGAGAGAGTCATCGATCAGCTGCCTCTTGCACACCCCCTACTGGAGACATGCCTGCAACCAAGGTACATGCCCTTGACCGGAATCGAACCTGGGACCTTTCAGTCTGCAGACTGACGCTCTACCACTGAGCCAAACCGGTTTCGGCTGAAATAAACTCTTATAAAAAAAAAAAATTTAAGTCTACAGTGGCTATCTCTGAGTAGTAAGATTTACAAATAATTTTAATTTCTTCTCTATTGTTTCCCATGTTTTTTGAATCTAGAGTTGGCTGTGTTATTAATTTTATATGGACAAAGAAAAACTTTAGGATATGATAGATTCACCTATTTCAAAATTAAAAGGCACAAAAAATGTATGCAATGAGAGTGTCTCTCTAATCCTATTTCCTCTTTGAAGGCAACCAATATTACCTGTTACAAGATACAAGATTACCTGTATCTTCCCAGAGATATTTTATAAATATACATTACTTTTATAATCTGAAAAAAAACTTTAAACATAAACTATGGAGCTCTGATCATATCAAGGCCATTTATCTCATTGATAAAGTATGATCAAATTAAAGTATATGTGATGCAAAGGACTTTATGAATTATAATAATCTTGCATATTCTCATATCCTTCATGAAAAATACCTATAAAAGTACTAGAAAACTTGATACCTAAATTCTATTGAAAGGTAAGATACTAATCCTTTTCATCAATAAATGCTTTTCTAAGGTGTTTTACTCAAGATCTAAAGTTATTTACTAATACTTAGAGAAGAAAAGGAAAATCAGCCATTAAATAAAAGCCAAAAAAAAGTATTCCCACATTTATTTCTGTCAATTTGTTTATTTTTTTGAGAAGTGTCAAATATATAAAATGTATTTTGTTTTTTATCTCATACTTAACTATAAAGATCATTAATGATATTTGAGCAATGAATGGATTTGACTCCTTGCTTAAAGACCAGTTATGAATTAGATATAAATCATGTTCACTAAAGCCAGATTTTAGGTATATATTTTATTCTTTATTATTGCCATTTCCAAGCTTAATCAAAAGTATAATGAATCCATATATACCTAATCACCCAAATTCAACAATTATGAACATTTTACTGCTCTTGAAATCATATATTTTCAAAGTACGTAAAGTTCACAGATCGCTTTTTAAAAATTTTTTTTATTAAATTATTTTCTTTGTACATATACCATTGCTCCAGATCTCTCTTTTTTTATGCCTCTTAAATACTTTATTGTTTATTTATTTACTTTTTTAAAAATATTTTATTGATTTTTTAAAGAGAGGAGGAGAGAGGAATAGAGAGTTAGAAACATCGATGAAAGAGAATCATCGATTAGCTGCCTCTTGCACATTCCCTACCGGGGATGTGCCGGCAACCAATGTACATGCCCTTGACCGGAATCAAACCTGGGACCTTTCATTCCGCAGGCTGACGCTCTATCCATTGAGCCAAACTGGTTTCGGCTATTTATTTACTTCTTTAAAATTTTATTTACAGATCTCTTTATCATGCTGCACAGATTCATTATTTTCTCACCTCCCAACTTTTGGAGATTTTTTCCTGATAAATTTGGCTTTGTGGCCCCAGTTTCTTCTTAGATGACCTAAAAAATTTCCATTGTAATGTAACATGAAACAGTATTGAGGTAGAATCACCCCCACAGTAAATTAATCCAAGTTGACTTTTCTGAACTTGCCCATACTATTTTTCCTTAACCAGATATTATAGCAGGTCCAAGAAGTAGCAGACAGTAGGACCTCATATCTCATTCTTTATTAATGGACAGCCATTATGATGCTGTCCATTCAGGCTTGAGATTTGGGAATCATCTTGGATTCCTTTTTCCAACTTCAGTCAGTTGCCAATTTTTTCATGCATTTATCTCCTTTATTTCTATTATTACCATCTCATTTAGATCCTTTTCACCTCACCCCAAACTACCTAATATTCCTGTTCCCCAGTCCATTCACAGTGTGAAGCCAGATTAATTAATTAAAGTGGCTCAGATCATGATCCCTTTCCCTTGTAAAGTTTTTTTATTGTCCTTTTTTATTGTTTGCTGAATTAAATATGAACATTTCACCATCACCCTTACTCCTAAGACCTCTCTACAGCATAGTCATAACTCATTATTCTAGTCTTCTTTACTTTTCTACTTACCAAGATCTTAAATTTCAATCACATTGAATTCCCTAAACATTCCTTGTGATTTCCTGCTTTGACTCTGCTCATGTTCCCACAGTGCTTACTTAGAATACCTTTATCTCTGCCTCTCAAATTCCTCTTCTTTCCCCATGGCTCATTCCCAGTACAGTCTTTCTCAGGGTCTTTCCCAACCAGAATATAGGTTTCTCCTTTGAATTTCACATGTACTTACCTTTCAAGTTTTTTCTACCTTATAGTAATCTGTATTAACATCTTTAGGTGGTAGAGTGAAGTAATGACAGGTAATATCTTTATCTTTGGGCCCCTTGAAGTGCCTACTGTAATACACATCCTACCAGAAGAGCAGTAAATGTTTATGAAATGAAAAGTTACGCTATGCCGGGACTGGTTTGGCTCAATGGATAGAGCGTCGGCTTGGGGACTGAGGGGTCCCGGGTTCGATTCCGGTCAAGGGCATGTACCTTGGTTGCGGGCATGTCCCCAGTGGGGGGTGTGCAAGAGGCAGCTGATCGATGACTCTCTCTCATCGATGTTTCTGACTCTCTATCTCTCTCCCTTCCTCTCTGTATAAAATCAATAAAATATATTTAAAAAAAAAAAAAAAAAGAAAAGTTACGCTATATAGCCCTGGCTAATGTTACTCAGTAATTAGAATGTCAGCCCACCCACCAAAAGGTCTCAGGTTTGATTCCTGATCAAGGGCATGTACCTGGGTTTCAGGTTCATCCCCAGCCAGGTGGGGGGAAGGGCCTGCAGGAAACAACCAGTCAATGTGTTTCTCATGTCAGTGTTCACCCCATCTCCTTTCCTCTTCCCTCCCTCGCCCCCTCCTGCCCTCCCTTCCACTCTCTCTAAAAATCAATGGAAAAAATATGAACATTTGATCCTCTATGTGGATTAAAAAAAAAAAAAGTTGAGCTATATATATATATATATATTTGTAAATATATATTTTATTGATTTTTTTACAGAGAGGAAGAGAGAGGGATAGAGAGTCAGAAACATTAATGAGAGAGAATCATCGATCAGCTGCTTCTTGCATGCCCCCCACTGGGGATGTGCCCGCAGCCAAGGTACATGCCCTTGACCGGAATTGAACCTGGGACCTTTCAGTCTGCAGGCTGACACTTTATTCTCTGAGCCAAACAGGTTTCAGCAGAGTTGAGCTATATATTCCTCCATAATTTTCTCCCAAATGTCAAATACATTAGTAGTAGCTGGGATATGAAGATAATCTCCATAGAATTCAGTCTCTCCTGGATCTACAGAGGATTGGCTCCCTCTTGTATTCATCAATTTAATTTATTTCACTTAAGAGAACAAAAATTGTGTGTCTTCATTTTTTATATTATAAGAACATGTCTAACAGAGATCTCAAGTAAAAGAAGACCCTGTCACTTGACAGTTATTGATTGCTTGTTTATTCCTAAGTTTGTCACCGTCAGTTACTATTAAAGATTTATTTATGCCTTTATCATGTGCTAACTAGAATAGTGGTGAATAAAATGTCTCTTTCTATAAAAACTTCTTTTTCAGCATGTTTTTTATTTTGATGAAGTCTTTGGTGAGGCATGCACCAATCAGGATGTATATATGAAGACTACTCACCCACTCATTCAGCATATTTTCAATGGGTATGATAGTAATTTTTTGCTTCTCTTGTTTCTTATTTTCTATTTTCCATAAATTATATTTTAAAAAACAAACATGAGCTATGCCTTTTTGTTTCTTTGAATTAAATATTGTTTTGTGTTTTAATCTTACAAATTTAAATTACTCTCTTCTGAAAAATTTTGTGTGTCTATAGAATTTACCAAGCATTTAGGAATTTTCAGCAAAATTTTCTTTTACACTGATGATATTGATTCTCTGTGCTTAGTGGAAAAATATAAGCTGACAACAATATAATTTCATCAAAGTCCTCAGAATAAAAAGGTTTTAGTGGTCGTAGTTAGTTTGAACTTTTGATACCAGGAGTTATATATTCTGGCTATTAATTTTTTTCCTTGGAGTAGGATAGGTAAGTGACTATAAGTTATCCACCATTTATAAATATATTTTTAAAAATTTGAAATTATTATTTACATTTAGTAAATACTAAGGTAGTAGGGGCTTCTGTTGTATATTTAAAATGTAGGTATGTATGTCAAAAATTTGCTAGAGTCACAGATTTCAGAATATTTTCACTTTTATTTTTAAAAATAACTTTTACAATATTAAAAAAAATTGAAGTGTAATTTATATGCAATAAGATACACAGATGTTAAGAAGTATTTAGGTTTGATGAGTTTTGATAATTGTATACATTCAACTAATCAATACCTGGAACAAGATACAGAACATTTCCACCACCCCAGAAAGTTTTTTTGTGTCCCTTTTAGTTAATTCCACACCATCATCCTCAAGTCTTATATAACCTTGGACCTGCTTTCTGTCACTAGAAATTAGTTTTTCTTGTTCTAGAATGTCATAGAAATAGAAATAATATATTTTTTGCCGAAACCGGTTTGGCTCAATGGATAGAGCGTCGACTTGGGGACTGAAAGGTCCCGGGTTTGATTCTGGTCAAGGGCATGTACCTTGGTTGCGGGCATGTCCCCAGTGAGGAGTGTGCAGGGGGCAGCTGATCAATGACTCTCTCTCATAGATGTTTCAAACTATCTCTCTCCCTTCCTCTCTGTACAAAATCAATAAAATATATATTAAAAAAAAAAGAAATAATATATTTTTTGTATTAGTACATCTTGTTGCATGTACCTGTTGTTTTTTACTCCTGGGTAATATTTCCTTCTATGAATATACCAAAATTTGTTTATTTTTTTGTTGATTTACATTTGGGTTTCCATTTTTTTACTATTAGGTATAGACTTTATTATACAAGTCTTTTTGTAGACATCTTTTCATTTATCTTGGATAAAAATCTAGAAATGGAATTGTTGGGTTATAGGGTAAGTTGTTTAAAAAAAAGTCAAACAGGATCAGCAGATGTGGTTCGGTGGTGAGCATTAACATATGAATTAGGAGGTCATGGTTCAATTCCCTAACAGGGCACATGCCTGGGTTTCAGACTCAACCCCCCAGTAGAGGGCACGCAGGAGGCAGGCAGTCGATGATTCTCTCTCATCATCGATGTTTCTGTGTCTCCCTCTCTCTTCCTCCCTGAAATCAATTAAAAAAAAAAGTCAAGCCTAAACCGGTTTGGCTCAGTGGGTAGAGTGTCGGCCTATAGACAGAAGGGTCCCGGGTTTGATTCTGGTCCATGGCATATACCTTGGTTGCAGGCACATCCCTAATGGAGAGTGTGCAGGTGGCAGCTAATCGATGTGTCTCTCTCATCTATGTTTCTGACTCTCTATTCCTCTCTCTTCCTCTCTGTAAAAAATCAATGATATATTTAAAAAAATAAAAAAGTCAAACAATTTTTCCATGCATTACTTTATAGTTCCAACAGCAATATATGAGAATTGCAGTTCTTTATTTTTTTATTTTTTTTGAGAATTGCAGTTCTGCATCCTCACCATACTTGGCATTGTCAGCCTTTTTTATTTTAGCCAATCTAATTGGTATGGAACTGTATGTATCTCAGTGTGTTTTTAAATTTTTTAATGTATTTTATTGATTTTTTATAGAGAGGAGGAGAGAGAGATAGAGAGCTAGAAACATCGATGAGAGAGAAACATCGACCAGCTGCCTCTTGCACACCCCCTACCGGTGATGTGCCCGCAACCAATGTACATGCCCTTGACCGGAATTGAACCTGGGGCCTTTCAGTCCACAGGCCGACGCGCTATCCACTGAGCCAAACCGGTTTCGGCTGTTTTTAATTTTAATTTCCCTATTGTCTCATGATGTCAAGCATCTTTTCATGTGCTTATTAGTCATTTATATATCTTAATTTGTTCATTTTTATTATCTTTTTATTATTGTTTTGTAGAAGTCATTTACATTTTTTATTATTTGTATCAGTAGGCTAGAAAAGTAAAATATCGTTCAGATTCAGTTTCTTATGCACCAAATCTGTTTGAGAGAGTAAGTTTTTAAAATAAGTTAGAATTAGAATGTTAAAGACAGTACCAATGAAAAATAAGAGGTTTGGAAGGATCCAAGATGGCTGCTCAGGTAGACACCTAACTGCATGCAGCAGCACACAATTTCAATGGAATACAACTAAAATGTAGAGTGGACATTGCCCAGAGCTACAGGTAGTCGACTGACTGAAAATTCTACAACAAGAAGGAAAGAGAAAACCAGAAGGAAAATCAGAGGAGCTGAAAAAGCCTAAGGTACGGAGACATGCTGTGCGCACGCGGAGAGGACGCAGCCAGAGAGGAGGAGAAGGCTGGGTGCCTGCCTGGCGTTCCCTAGCAGGAAGGAAATAAAACCCCCGGCCTGGGCTGAACACCAGAACTGGCAGTGCTGAGCCCCAGTTATGGGCCAGACCCTGGGGACCCAGGCTCAGGCAGGGGGAGATGGGCTGTGAGGCAGAATCCCAGGGGAGCGGCGAAAAGCAGGGCCCCTGGAATCGGAGTCATGCACATTGCGCGCAGAGGACAGAATGTTGACTCTGATGCTGGATTGCCCTGGCGGGAAGAAACAAAACCTCCGGCGGTGCTGAGCCCCACTCCCGACTGCCCTGAACTCCAGTTCTAGGCCAATCCCTAGGGACCCAGGCTCAAGCAGAGGGAGACGGAGCTGTGAGGTGGAGTCCTGGGGGAGCGGCGAAAAGCGGAGCCCCCGGAGTCACGCATATTGCGCGCAGAGGACAGTCTGTTGACTCTGATGCTAGACTCCCCTAGCGGGAATGAGAAAAAAAGCTCCAGACTGGAGGAACGTGACGAGGAGCAGGAGCCCCTGCCAGACACCGGCCAGCCGGGCACCAGCAAGGAGCTGGGCGACGGGGGACCCGGGGGGGGGGGGGCGGGAGGGGGGGGTGTCTCTGAGCCTTCGACTGCTGAGCGCGGGCAATGGAGCCGAGGCCAGGGGCTGCTTCCTGGGCGGTAGTGCCGACCCCGGCAACAGGCTGAAGCAGCGCAGGAGCCCGCGGAGAACAAAGGGGTGCCATAGGCCAACCTGCTGAGCTTCCAGGACAAGGAGGAAGAAACAGAAGAAGTTCTCAATGTGAAGAAATCAAGTGAGAGCAAAAGATAGTAAAATTACCTAAGAAAGAATACAAAGAAGATATTGAAAAATCAAAGACTAAGTCAGAATTCAACTCAGCAGCCAACATTGCAACATAAATGCGTTGTTTTTTTTTTAAAAAGACAGAATGTTGGAACGGCGGCGGCCAGGCCTAGACTGGCCAGGCACAAGGCAGTGGCAGCCCGGCCCGGAGCAGCAACAGCCAGGCCCCAGAACAGCAGCAGCCAGAACCAGAGCAGCAACAGCCAGGCCTGGAGCAGCCAAACCTGAGGCAGTGGCAGCCAGGCCTGAGGCAGAGGTGGCCAAGCCCAGGGTGGCCAGTCCAGGAACACCAAGACCCGGAGTGGCCAGGCCCGAAGAAGCCGGGCCCAGAGCAGCCGGGTCGGGAGCAGCCAGGCCCAGAACAGCAGTAGCCAAGCCCGGAGCGGCCGGGCCCAGAGCAGCCAGGTTGGGTGCGGCCAGGCCCAGAGCAGCAGCTGCCAGGCTGGGAGTGGCCAGGCCCAGAGCAGCCGGGCCCGGAGCAGCCAGGTTGGGTGCGGCCAGGCCCGGAGCAGCAGCAGCCAAGCCCGCAGCAACCAGGTCGGGAGCGGCAGTGGCCAGACCCGGAGCAGCAGGTTGTGGAACGGACCAGAGCAACAGAGGCCAGGCCTGAAGCAGACAGTCCCGAAACAGCTCGCTCCTCGCCTGCCCCCGCCCCAAGGCTGCCTCTCAGACATGGCTGGAAACTTTTGCGGGAACTTGAGGGTCTGCTGAATCAAGTGATGAAGGCTTAGATCTGGATGTGTTGAGTTAGTATAGCGCTGGGGTGTTGATCTGTAAGCACCTTGGGTGGGGCCTGGATGAGGTTGGTTGATCTATTTGGAAATGTCTTTTGTGTGAAGTGTATCCTTGGGCATGTGGAGGTATTATTGATATGAGAAAATGCTAAGTAACTGATTTACTATCTGAAAAATTTAAAGTTCCAAAAGTTTAAGGTCTCTTGCCAAAAAGAGGTTTTAAAGCTATCACCTTAATTTTAATGGAGAAAGGGAATGACAAGCCCTTTCCACCCAGAACAGGTAATCCAATTCCGACCAGCAGCTATGTTTAAACAATGTGTCCATTTACACTTGAATGGCTACACCTTTTGATAGCCTAAGGGCAAGTTTACATGTAAACAAGTTTGCTCTCAATTCCCAGGGCAGCTTTAAAATTAATTTTAAAACAAGGTTTAAAATTATTAGATTTTAAAATTTATTCTTAGAAAAACCTGATGAACAATAATAGCTGTTCATTGTAGTAGAGTCGGTGATATGGGAGGGGAGTGGACTGACTGTTCTGGGGCAGGGGCGGGGGGAATGGAGGGAGGAAGAGACTGAACATAAACTGTGCACCTATGGATGAGGACAATGGGGGATGGGGAGGGGGCGGAGGGTGGGGTGGGAACCTGGTGGAGGGGGGAAGAAATGAGGAACCTCTGTAATAATATGAACAATAAAGATTGATTTAAAAAAAAAAATAAGAGGTTTGTGCATGGTACAGATCTCAGAGTGATTTAGTACTACATTGTTTGGTCCCATAATACTCCAGTAATCTTAGCCTCCAACTCCTCTTAAAATGTACTATGATTGGCTGGTGGTCTTTTAACTATCCTTTCCACCTCTTATTCTGTAGTTCTTTATACTCAAAGTGTATACACACATCTATCCACATACAAGGATAGTGATTCTCACTTAGAATCACAGGACATCAGAGCTAGAAAGGATCTTAGAAATTAAGTAACCCAGCAATTTATTGCTAAAAGTGAAAACTTTGTGAGTTATTACTCAAATATTTTTCTTACATTGATTTCACCTTTGCCTAAACATCTTTAATATTCGTATGAATGGTCACTACCTCATATTTTTCTTATTATCTATTATTTATTGATTTGATTCTCTTACTACTTTTTTCACCAAATGTGTCTTTCCAAATTAACACAAAATCATGTTCTCTGGGATCCTCTGGGCAGCGGTCGCCAACCTCGGATCTCACGGACCACCAGTGGTCCGCAGATCACCAGTGGGTGACCGCTGCTCTAAGGCATCTGGTAGGAGTTCTTATTTCCTTATCTTCCAGAATTGTCCCACGGTCTTACCAGTTCCAAAAAAAATCCTGTCAGAAAACTGATGTGCTGCTTTGAGAATTATTTTTCCTCTTCCTGTGTTTTTAGCATGTAAAGCCCTCCTCTCTTTAAAGGATGTATGTTATAGCTGAATTTTGCCCAGTATTCTTTTTCAAGCTGACTTTTGTCATTAAAAACTTATGGGTAGATCAGTATTTCTCTCATATATTAGTAATGCAAATTATTCTTCCCTCAGAGGCAGTGCCACTTGCTTTGCATATGGACAGACAGGTGCTGGAAAGACCTACACCATGATAGGAACTCATCAGAACCCAGGACTGTATGCGCTGGCTGCGAAAGACATCTTCAGGCAACTAGAAGTGCCCCAGCCAAGAAGGCACCTCTTTGTGTGGATCAGCTTCTATGAAATATACTGCGGACAGCTTTATGACCTCCTAAATAGAAGAAAAAGGTACTGGCTATGAGTGGGAAACTGTGAATCTGTTCATTATTGTTTTCGGCTAGAGTCCACTGAATCATGGTATTTAATGACAGTGTTTGGTTCATTAATGCCCTTTCATGAAATGAGAGTTTCCTGAATCAGATACATATTTTTTAAACTGTCAGTTTAGCTAGAGAAAGATATAAATTAGCCTTTCATTGGTAATTTTTCAAGTGATCAGTATCCTAATATTTACCCAAAAATTATCCCTTTTATTTTGGTCTATGAAAAAGATCTAATTTCAGGAGGTCAGGAAATCAACATATAAATCCCTTTTTATTCTTTTGACCTATTATTACATAAACTATAATGTTTTCCACTTTCTCTTATTTTTCCTCTTCAATAATCTTAGGGTAAGCTTTGTGATAGTTCTCCTAAGTCAGTAAAAAGAGAAGAAAATCTCATTAGACTTATAACTCTTATAAAGCTTAAACTGTTGCCCTTGCAACATAATAGTAATTTAGAAAGTATTCAGCAATTCTGATTTTAAATCCCTATTGTATTTTGATGGCCTAAAATTTTACTTAGGTTGAAACAGATGACAGAGTAGGAAGGACAAAGTTGTGAAAGTTGAATGGGGGGGAAAAGGGAGTAGAGAAGTAGGGGAGATGAAGGGATAAGAGTTTGTAATAACAGAATTAACCAGACATGAGACATGTTAGACGTAGAATAGCAACACCAAGTGGAGAGGATTGAGTCGAGGCTGAACATGGTAGAAAGCTGGGGAAACCAAATCAGTGAAATAACCCATAGCAAAGGTTTCCGAAAGGACGTGAAGTTCTGTGTGCTCCAGGCAAGTACTGGATGGGAGGGGAGGTGGAGGAGCTGCTCCAGCCCAGTAGTGAAAGCATGATAGGTCAGCTCCCATTGTAGAGGAATACAGAATATTGAGTAGCACAACCAGAGAGGCCACTGAGTGGGTTTAGGCAAGCCATAATCCCGTGGACTCTTCCAACAAAGAGGGACAGGTACGCCACAATCAGAAAATATATAGATTTTGGTGGTTCAGCTGTGCCAGATTAAGGAGGGCGCTATTCCAGGGCTGTTTGACGAAGAGTTGCCTTTCTTTTTTACCCTCTTTGTTTTGGTTTTAAGGCCTCAAGTTAGCTTAATCACAGCTTCTCTCCCAAGTCCCAGCAACCTTATTAGGGGCTCTTTCCAGTCAAAATGGCCACTTCCTCTACACAATAGTTGGCATGAGAATTATTGTGCATAAAACAAATGAACCACATACACATACACTGTTGTGTTGTGTATGTGGTTCATTTGTTTGTGGGAAGGGACAGTCAGATTACTCAACCATTGTGAGTGTGATTCTTTAATGAATGACCCGGGTATATTACCCTGTATATTTGCATTCTTTGATTATAGCCAAGGGGATGGGAATGCTTAGTCCTGGGTTTAAGCTTCTCTAGGGCTCACCCAGACTTATTCTATAAGTGTCTTGTGCTGTGGGGTTTTTTTGTGATTTTTTGTTTTTTTGGTTTTGTATCTCTGGATAATTAGCTAATATCTCTTTGTTTCCTCCCATTCTAGAACTTCTAAAATGTCCTGGTCCACTGATGGCACCCTCTCTTGTTTGTTTAGAGCTTTTCTTTTAAAAAAAAAAATATTTTATTTATTTTTTTACAGAGAGGAAGAGAGGGAGAGAGAGAGAGAGAGAGAGAGAGATATGGAAACATCGATGAGAGAGAGACATCGATCAGCTGCCCCCTGAACACCCCCCACTGGGGATGTGCCCACAACCAAGGTACATGCCCCCGACCGAAATTGAACCTGGGACCCGTCAGTCCATAAGCCTACGCTCTATCCACTGAGCCAAACCGGTTTTGGCTGTTGAGAGCTTTTAAAATTTGACCTGTGTTTTTTTTGTTGTTGTTGTTGTTGTTTTTTATTATATATAGTGCTGGGGTTAGGGTTAGGGTTAGGGTTAGAGCTAGGGTTAGGGTTAGGGTTAGGGTTAGTTTTAGTGTTAGGGTTTGGGTAAGGGTTAGGGTTAGGGTTAGTGTTTGGCTAGGGTTAGTATTCTGACCTGTTGTTTTTTTAATAAAATATATTTCCTAGACTAATAATCAGGCTTTGATAAATGTAGATAAAAGTATATATGCTCAGTCCACCTCTTAAACTAGAAACCAGAGTTTAAGGATCTTTAAATTAACTCTTAAATATAGAGGACAAATTGTTAAATATAGAGGACAAATTGTTCTTATACCCTTGCATAAAAAGTGATAGAATCTTGCTTATAGGATTTAAAAATCTAGCAGTATATTTTAGGCTGTCCATTAGTAACCTTTCTGGGGGTGAGCTCAGGGCATAGGGCCTGGGAAGTATGTTCAGGAATAACTTGTTCTTGCCTCTGCAGGCTCTTCGCAAGAGAAGATAGCAAGCATGTGGTACAGATTGTGGGACTGCGAGAGCTGCAGGTGGATAGTGTGGAGCTCCTCTTAGAGGTAACCCTCCCTTCTTCACTACACCATTGTAGCAGCCCAAGTACAGGGAAGAATTCATTTTGCTATCTGACAAGCATAATGGACTCAGATTTAGTTAGGAAAATGTCGCTTCTTTCTCTAAGTTGGTTGTCTCACTGCCATGGTAGTGGGAGGTAGGGCAAGTGAGAGAACCAAATCATGAGAGGATTCTCTTGGGCCAGTTTCAAAAGCTGCTAATGAGTATTTCTCTGGTAGTAGGCTCTATGAAAAGCTGCTAGACAGAAATATTCGTATTTTAAATAAAAATTTAAATAGGTAATACTCTCACAGGGATTCAAAATTCAAAAGGTACAATGAAAATATCCCTTCCATTGCCTTTTCCTGAGGCAGCTAATTCTGTTTGTTTGTTTTTTTATACCCTTCCAAAGGCATTTTAAAATTCTTTTATTAAAAGTTATCTTTTCATTACTTGCTCATTATTACATCTAAGCATTAAAAATATGTAAAATAGCCTAAACCGGTTTGGCTCAGTGGTAGAGCGTCGGTCTGCCACTAACCCTAACCCTAACCCTAACCCTAACCCTAACCCTGCGAACTGAAAGGTCCCAGGTTCGATTCCGGTCAAGGGCATGTACCTGAGTTGCGGGCAAGAGGCAGCTGGTCGATGTTTCTCTCATCGACGTTTCTAGCTCTCTCTCTCCCTTCCTCTCTGTGAAAAATCAATAAAATATATTTTAGAAAAATATGTAAAGTAGAATAATAAAGTCTCCTCTAACTTACTGTACATTCTCACTGAGATATCCACTGTTAATAGTTTAGAATAGTTAGATTTTTTTTCTATCCTGGAATTTTATTAACTTACTATAGTTCACATACCGTAGACTCACCTTTTTAAAGTGTATGCCTCAGTGGTTTCTTTATGTAGTTTTCTTATTAAGATACTAGAGGCCCGGTGCACAAAATGTGTGCACTGGGGCGGGGGGGCGGGGCATTCCTCAGCCCAGCCCGCACCCTCTCACAGTCCGGGACCCCTTGCTCCTTACTGCTCTGCTCGCTGCTCCTTAGTGCTGCCACGGAGGTGGGAGAGACTCCCGCCTCTGCCGCTCCGCTCTCCGCTCATCAGCCATGAGCCCAGCTTCTGGCTGAGCGGCGCTCCTCCTGTGGGAGCGCACTGACCACCAGGGGGCAGCTCTGTCCTTTGGTGGTCAGTGCACGGCATAGCAACTGGTCATTCACCATTCGGTCAGTTTGCATATTAGCCTTTTATTATGTAGCATTGATTTCAGAGAGGAAGGGAGAAGGAGAGAGGGAGGAAGAGGGGGGAGAGAGAGATAGAAACAACGATGAGAGACAGTCATTGATCAGCTCCCTCCTGCACACCTCCTACTGGGGATCGAGCCTACAACCAGGCATGTGCCTTTGACTGGAATCGAACCTGGGACCCTTTGGTCCGCAGGCCAGCCCTCTATCCACTGAGCCAAACTGGCTAGGGTAAACTTTTAAAATAATACCCACCTTGCCCTAGCTGGTTTGGCTCAGTGCATAGAGTGTTGGCCTGCAGATTGAAGGGTCCTGGATTCTATTCTGGTCAAGGGCACATGCCTGGTTGTGGGTTCGGTCCAACGTGCAGGAGGTAGCCAATCAATGATTCCCTCTCATCACTGATATTTCTATCTCTCTCTTCCTCTCTGAAATTAATAAAAATATATATATTTTAAAAGTTCCCCAGGTGATTCTAATGTGCAGCCATCGTAGTTATCTTCTAGTATATCCAACAAGCTTAGTTTAGAGTCAGGAAGAAGGCTGGAAGGACAGACTAGGTACTTGACAATACTTACCTTTAGAACAGCTTCACTATATACCTCTCCACGGGCTTGGGTGCATGAAATGGAAGGGTGGCCCGCCAATGATATTTTTTCTAATAGTTTCTTTATCCTGGGACAAACAGGCAAATTTGTTTAAGGGATGGGGCCTCATACTTGTGTCATTATTAGATTTCTGAGTCCTGGGATCTAAAATCTGAGGCTAGCATCTGAGTGTGGCTGTTTTAGAGGACCACCTAAGAGCCAAGAGCCCCTTGAATTGCAAAGGCAGGCACAGAACAAAAGTGTGTGGGATGTGTTGAAGAGGCTCCCCTGAGACTGACCATTCTTACCTGTGTAGAACTCTCTCCAGTGTGGAGTCCTAAGGAAATTGTTTCTCATATACCTGTTCCCTTGGCCCCACTTTCCCCAGCCATTTATTCTTTTGCCCCGGAGTTTCAAGAGATTTGGTCCTCACGATGTGTTTGTCCCTGGAGATTAGACCAATTCAGTGGGAAAGGAGAAAACACTAAGAGGAATCCCCTTTCCTTTGCTCTGGTGTCAAATCACATTCTTCACCTTGGAAGAGTACATGGCACTGCTCTATCCTAAGGTATGTTTCCTAAGAAAAGCAGAAAGAAGTTTCTTGTTAGTCAACATTTTATTGCCATTGATACACTCCATCGATAGTACATACAAAGTTGTACAAGAAGGAAGCCCAGCTGAGATCAAAATGGAAAGTTGGTATAAATTATGAATATCTGACACAGTTACCCTCATAAACATTTATTGACTCGAAACAACAGCACTTGCAAACCCAGATGTCACACTTTCGCCGTCTCTCAGGTGTCATACTAACTAAAGTATCACCTGTGTGTTTGCTCAGGTGTCACTCTGAGGTATCATCTTCAGGTGTTCTCCTCAGAGATCACTCTCGGGCTCACTCAGATATGGCCACCTGTTACTGGTCTCACCACTGGCAGCTTTATTTTATTTTTTATCATTTCCTTAGCTATGATTGGTAGCAGAGGCCACATAGCAAGAACTTCCCCTAAAAGAGCCTCAGTTGTATGTACATTGCCTATCTTACTGAAGTACTCATAGGCCTTCTTTGATATTCGTGCAGGAAACTTAGTGATTAAATCCTTATAACCAGTCAGAGCTGGGTCCCAGTGCCATGTATCCTTGAGTATACCTTTACTTTCCTGAACTTGAAATATATGGATGATAGTAGATGACTGGGTCTAGTAATAGATAAGGAAATTAGATAACATACATAAAATGTTTACTGTGATGCTAGTTCAGTTTATCATATCTATTATTCTTATTAATAAATCACTGATTGTTTCCAGTACCACAGAATTCAGCAGTTGCCTCTACTTTTTATTGTAGCAGGTTCCCATTTCACTACTCACACGTTTTGTTTAAAGGACCTAGATTTAGAAACTTGTACTATAGACTTCAATTACTACAAATACTTTCTTCAGAAGAAAGAATTTGAGAAGGGGGGGAAGGGAACCTAGTATTTTTTACAGTGATTGCACTAATTTTGCTCCTAGACTTTTAAAAATATGTATATTTTTATTGATTTCAGAGAGGAAGAGAGAGGGAGAGAAAAATAGAAACATCAATGATGAGAGAAAATCATTGGTCAGCTGCCTCCTGCACACCCCATACTGGAGATTGAGCCCACAACCTGGGCATATGCCCTTGACTGGAATCGAACCCAGAACCTTTAGCCAGCAGGCTGATGCTCTGTCCACTGAGTCAAACCAACGAGGGTTACTCCTAAATTTATTTTATTTTATTTTTTATTGATTTCAGAGAGGAAGGGAAAGAGATAGAGAGATAGAAACATCAGTGGTGAGAGGTATTGAACCTGGGACCCTTCAGTCCATAGGCTGATGCTCTATCCACTGAGCCAAACCAGCTAGGGCTAGACTTTATTTATTTGTTTTTTTTTATTTTAGAGAGGAAAAAAGAAACATCAATGTAAGATGAGCATCAGTGTGAGAGAAATATTGATCAATTGCCTCCTGCATGCCCACAACCAAAGCATGTGCCCCCACCCAGAGTCAAACCAGTGACTTTGTGTGTGTGTGTGTGTGTGTGTGTGTGTGTACCAACTGAGCCACACTGGCCACACCTGCTACTAGACTTTTATTTCCTCCAAGTAAATTGGCTTTTTTTCCCTCTCTTTCTCCCTCCCTCACTTCCTTTTCTTTTTTTTTTTTTTTAAATATATTATTGATTTCAGAAAGGAAGGGAGAAGAGATGGGGAGAGAGATAGAAGCATCAATGAGAGAGAATCATTGACCAGCTGCCACTGGGACCAAGCCTGCAACCCTGGCATGTGCCCTAACTGGGAATCGAACCATGACCTCCTGGTTCACAGGTGCTCAACCATTGAGCCACGCGGGACAGGCTTTTTTCCCCCTTACTTCTACTGGGGAGCCCATGGAATCTCATGTTGATCTATAAAACTCTTATTTCCCCACGAAACTGATTTATTTACATTTATGAAAATAGTTTAAGTTTTGGAAGTTTACATGGAAATGTTAGTTCTTTAGTACCTTTTTTAAAATGAATATTTGTTGAAAACTTACTATGTACCAATCATGGTACTAAGTGCTTTACATGTATTATCTTTTTAATTCTCATAAGTAACCTATGAGATTACCATTTTTATAGATAAGAAACTGAGACCCTAAAAACGTAAGTGATTTGCAAGTGTTCATACATTGCAAAAGTTCACACCAACCATGTGCCAGAGCTGGCTTGTGAACCCAGATAGTCTAACTTAAGATTTCAATCCCTTAACTACTACACTTGAGTTGTATGTCATTTATAAAAGTTTGTCTGATGATCTTCACAAACTATCTAACTTTTTACTCCTCAGAGCTCAGCTGCTTTATTCCTCAGTTTCTGAAAGTCATGATGATTTCAAGCTATTACTGAAGCTGAGGAAATGACCAAGGACCAGAAATTCCTTCATGCCTCCCCTGAAAGGCATTTAGTCAGGAAAGGTTGCCTCAATATGTTAGGTTTTCTGAGATGTACTCATGGGTACCTAGTACCTCATGGTAGACCAAGTGCAGTGAAAAGCCAAGTACAAAGCTCTGTAATAGAACCCAGAAGCCAGCCTTGCCTCCTTTGGGGGTGAATTTCACCACAGAGCTATCCTTTCTGCTTCCTGTCAATATCCACTGCTCCTGATGCCTCTCAAAGTTCTCCTAGGTCCCAGCAGAAGTATCATCATTACTCATATGTGGCAGAGGGCACTTGGCTTCTATCCCTAGACTGTATTCTACCAGTATGCCCTTGGATAAGTCACGTCACTTAACCACAGGGGCTTTGGAGTCATACATACTGAAAGTGGAATTTGGTTCTGCCACACAACAACTGTTTGTGAGGAAATCAACCTCTGAGTTTATTCCTCAACTGTAAACCAGGTCTAATAATACTCACCTCGCATTAGGCTGTTGTGAGGATTCTATCAAATATTATATTTAAAGTTGTTCACCTTTTGAGTCTCAGAAATTAATACTCCTTCCCCCATCCAAAATCAGGGCAGCATATTCATATGGCTGTGTTTTCAATGGCTAGAGGCCAATCCTGAGAATTTCCCCATTCCCTGGGGCCAGAGGCACCTAGGTTAATCTGTATTCCTAATTGGGGGAGGGGAGGCATTGGTCTCAAGGGAAATCATGGGTTTATAGCAAGTGCAATAACTCATCAATTCCATGTTCCCAGACATCAAGCCTGACTCCCTTTATGACTACATACTTGTGAAACGGGTGGATGTGATCAGTCATTCCATGATGCACATTTCTGTCCTTCACTTCAATTACTAGAATAGGTGGGAATTAATGGGAACTTGCTTTGGAACCAAGTTATGCCCTAGGGATTTTTGTCATACTAAATCCATCAAAGATATTAAAAAATATATGAGATCAAGAAGTATTAGCTTTGGAGCTACTGAATGTTCTCCCCAAGATTAGAATTCCACATTATTTTCATTGCTGTTGGGTACTTACTGTATGATTTAGTGTTGGGGTCCCTTTCAACATGAAGGGGGAAAACTGCAGTGTAATGACAAGAGTTACATGTCTGGTCTCTTGGGAGCCAGAGGGCTTTGTTTACTCCTTGGGGAAGTCACTCTATGGACTTTATTTTTTAGGTGATTCTGAAGGGCAGCAAGGAGCGCAGCACCGGGGCCACTGGAGTTAATGCAGACTCCTCCCGCTCTCATGCTATCATCCAAATTCAAATTAAAGATTCAGCCAAGAGAACATTTGGCAGGTGAGCTGAAAATATTCAGGAATTGCATTGTCTGCCTTTTCCTAATGTGACTTTGAAATATGTGTTATCAACAACAGGACATCATGCCACCACAGAGTTCTTTATTTCAAGGATAGAGTCGAGTTCTTAGCCCTGAAATAAATCATTGTACTAAAGTGCCATCAGTTGATTAAGCATGAAGTAATGGCCTATTGTTGGTCAACCCTAAGTTATTAAAAGGAACATTGATTGCTTCTAACGTGAAACACGGTATCAGCAGAGGAAGGGCAGAAAATGCATCTCAGAGCGCTTACAGGCCAAAAAAAGAAAAAGGAAAATTAATCCATCCTGCTTGAAAGAAACCATAAGACAATTGGGTACATTCATTGCTTCTCTGGGGCTATCTTAGCAAACTCTGCCACACTGATGGATGAGCCTATCTCACCTCTGAGTAATGAGTCTTCCCCCACTTTCTTCCTTCCTTTTTTTTTGGCTGGAAAGCAGCCCAAAAGTTTCTGTTTAATTATCTAAGTGGTCTCCCAAGTGATTTACATTGTGGTCATTTAGCCTGATGGGAAGAATGTTTTATTAATTTCAATCATACTTTCTCACGAATGATTAAAACCAATGAAAGTGTCAGGTTGAACAGAGCCAGCAGCAACAGACAGATCAGAATCTTGCAATACTTTTGGAAAACTGACAGTAATGTGTGTTTTTTCCTGAGTATAGGCCAGTGTTGATTTCTTCCGGATGTCACAAAATGCTGACTGATATAAAAATAAACCAACGCTCCATAGAAATCATCCCTGCTGTGTCTTTTCTCTAGGATCTCTTTCATTGACTTGGCTGGCAGTGAAAGAGCAGCAGATGCCAGAGACTCAGATAGACAGACAAAGATGGAAGGTGCAGAAATTAACCAGAGTCTTCTGGCTGTAAGTTGTTCTAAAGCTTTCACCTAAAAATCCTTGAGAGATTTTTCCACTCTTTACATGCAGCCAAAGTGGGTAAGGATGGGATGGAATCAACAGAGCAAGGGCATGCTTTTATCTGGCAATGAATTCCAGGAATGGAGATGGAGGCTGCCCAATCAGATTCTCAGCAATTCTAGGCAACTCTTCCCTACTCTCTCTGTCTTCTCTTCCTGTGGTCACTGCCTGCCAATTAGGAATAGAGAAGTATTTCTAAAATTACTGAATGGTTAACTTAGGGAAGCTTTCTCCTCATCAAGTTTTAAAATTGCATTAATTTTGCAAACATACAAAATTAGAAAAATAGTATAATGATCTCCCGAATACTTGTCACCCCGCTTCAACATGTGAAAAATCTATCCAATACTTTTTCCTCCCCTAGTTGAATTATTTTAAAGCAAGTCCTGTCATCATGTTATTTTTCCTCAAATATTATATTATGAGATAATATTTTAATATAATTATACCAGTATCATACTAGAGAAATAATCATTTAATGTTATCTATTATCCATTAAGTAGTATAGTTTCTCCAGTTATCCCATAAATGTCTTTTTATAATTGGTTCAAATCAGTATGCAAGCAAGATACTTTGGTTGATATGTCTCTTTTATTTCTTTATCAGTTCTCTCTCTCTATTTCTCTCCTTTTATCAATGTATTCATTATCCTACAAGATTTCCTACAGTCCGGATTAGACTGATTGCATCTCCATGTTGATGTGTAACATAGTACTCTATCCTTTATCATTTCTATAAAGTGGTTAAGAACTATATTTGTGCTGTTCAGTATGGTAGCCACTAAGTTACATGTGCCATTGAGCACTTGAAATGTAGTGAGTCTAAATTGAGATGTACTCTTAGTGTAATATACACACTGGATTTTGAAGCATATAAAATAACTATTTTTTCCATGTTGAATACATATTGAAATAATATTTTTGGATGAATTAGTTTAACTAAAACATAATTAAGTTATGTATTTAATATTATAATTAATGTGGATATTAGGAATTTAAAATAACATATGGTTTATATTTGTAGCTCACATATTTCTCTTATGAAAGTGCTGATCTAGAGGACTGATCAGATTTAGGTTTTATATTTTCTTGGCAGGAATAATTCATGGGTCATTCTTAGACTTCCTAAATAGGTACATCCTCCATCGCCACAGGAAACCCAAGCCTCCTGCTCACTCCAGCTCTGTGGCTGGCCACCATCTTGGTTTGGTTAATTTGCATACTTGCTCCTGATTGGCTAGTGGGCATGGCTTATAGGTGTAGTGGAGTGGTGGTTAATTTGCATGTTTTTCTTTTATTATAACAGCAAATAGATTTTTTATTGCTAGATTATAATCCATTTGTATCATTTTCTTGCTCAAATTATCCTAGAACCAATATAGTTTAAGCACTTACTATATGCTAGTCAGTTTACACTTCACAACTCCGTGAAGTTAAGCAAGTTCTCTTTATCCCCACTTTATAGTTCAGGATTCTGAGGCTCAGATGGATTAAATAAATTAGCCAAGGATCCACAGTCTCCAGCTAGAAATCTGTGATTCTCATTTTTTAAACTATGGTCCAACTCAGCCAGTGTGGCTCAGCGGTTGAGGACTGATACAGGAACCAAGAGGTCCCTGATTCGATTCCTGGGCTTGCTCCCCAGTAAGGGTGTGCAGGAGGTAGCTGATGGACAATGATCCTCTCTCCTTGATGTTTGTTTCTTTCTATCCCTCTCCCTTCCTCTCTCTCTCCAAAAATCAATTTAAAAAAATTTTTAAACTATGGTCCAGGAGTCAACTATGAAATTGGGAAGGAATATCTATGGAACGCTACAACCTTCTGGGGCTTGACTATGCCTATCTCACGTGAGCAATAGCGTGTAAAGGAGCCTGGGAACAAGCCATTCAGAATAGGATAAAAATTTTGTATTCTGTGAGATGCACAAAGGTGCCCCTTGTTTCTTATTTTCCTTGGATAGACTTAGTGTTTAGTAAAATCTACTTTCCATTTCCCAAAGACTCATAGGGCTTGGTGGCCACACTTAGACTCGAGTATTTAAGGGGCAGGTGGGACTCGGGAGCATGGTTTGGTTATCTGTTCGTCCATTCTGAAGATTCTTCCCAGTGCTAAAGTTTGGGGATATTGAATTGATTTGCAACAAAAAAGGACATTGAAACTTCCTTATGCTTTCTTATACCTTGCAGCTCCTTTATTTATTTATTTTTATTTTTTTTAATATATTTTATTGATTTTGTACAGAGAGGAAGGGAGGTTAGAAACATCGACGAGAGAGAGTCATCAATCAGCCGCCTCTTGCACACCCCCTACTGGGGATATGCCCACAACCAAGGTACATGCCCTTGACCGGAATCGAACCCGGGACCCTTCAGTCCCCAAGCCGACGCTCTATCCATTGAGCCAAACCGGTTTCGGCATACCCTGCAGCTCCTTTAATAGAGAGGGCTAAGCTGCAGGCATCTATGGTTGCAACCAAGAACAGCCACAGCAAAGCTACTTACCTGTTCTTGGTGAACTCCCAGCTCTGGCACTTCCAAGGAATTCCTTCCTTCCTTTTCTTTACTGCCTTTCAGCGCTGATGCATGATCAGAAATAGATCTTTCCTCCCTTATCTTGTTCCCCACCCTTGCTCTATCTGTTGCCCCTGGAGGTCTGCATAGCCAGGTCTCTGCTGGCACTAGTGATGTCTTGGGAGCACTTCTCTGACGGGCTAGTCCCAGGAGCAAGTGACTTGCTCTTTTGACCACAGACCCTGCTTTTTTAAAATGAGGAGGTAGACCTAGGTATTCTCAGTTCCTTTCAAGCTCTGACTCCAGAATTTTTCCTGTCCCATTCAGACAACTTATATTTTAATCTACACTTGAGGCTACAATTGTAGGTGTGTACGTGTGAGCAGAGAGTGGAGTAGATATTTTCTCTAAATGCTTCTGCAGTTGGGAGTAGTGTGGGGAGAGAAAGGCCAGCTGCCACTATATAAATTTAGACTCGGGACCTGAGGGAAGGTCTTCGGGTTTGTCTGTACTGTACTGTCAGGGCTATTTATTGCTTTTAATTTTGGGGGCTCTTATCTAGGCACAACCAGCATAATGTTTCCCATTCTAGCTTGATTTTTCTTGTTGATTAGGAAACAACCAGGGCATTTGACTTTTTGGAGAATTAACTCTCGTTTGAATATAAGAAAAATCTGATCTGTTGCTCTCTCGTTGCATATGATTTTTGATGTGCTTCTTGTTTGCAGCTGAAGGAATGTATCCGAGCACTGGATCAGGAACACACCCATACTCCCTTCCGGCAAAGCAAATTAACTCAGGTAATGCTAAATGTGAGTTTTGAGTTTGTTCTGATTCTCATTGTTCCTTCTTCCATTCATCTGTTCATTCAGCAGAGCCTCCGCTGCCAATAAGGCATGATGCTAAGCGTGGCAAGGGGTGGGGAAGAGAGGAGGAATCATGTTCCTTCCAGAAGTTCTCATGTAAAGGAGGAGAGGGAGCATACTCAGGCATAGAAACTTGGAGTAAGAGGTAGCCAGGCTCCCATGGGGGTAGCAAAGCTCTTCTGATCATCATCCACAGCTTTCCGCTTATTTCTAAGTACTTAGGGGTACTTCCTTAGCTGTAAGACTTAGACCAGTGTTTCAATACAAAAACTAATGGCTGCAGTTAAAAAGAATGATAGAGGGTTTTTTTTTACCTGTATTGATAGGAAAGATGATCAAGATCTATAATTTAAAATATGAAATGAGAAAAAACTATACAGAAAAGTGTACATTTGTTAACTGATTATTTTGAGAGGTAGAACTCTATATAGGTAATTTTTTTCTGCTTTTCTGTCATGAAAAATGTGTTTCAGACTTATTAACAGAAAACACCAATAAGACAGCATCTGTAGTTGCTGTGGAGTCTGCCTGGTGCAATCACTGTGAAGACAATGTGGGTGCCCCTGGTTCCTTTCTCCCCCAGTCCTGTGCCACTAGAGGGCAGGCTAGGTGAAGGGCGTTTTAGGTGAAGATTGTGTTCAGGAAGAAGTTTCAACTAGACTAGCAGCTCCACAGGGGCTGGAGCATACCCTGTAATAACATAGCTACTTCTTAGGCAGAGTTGGTGATTTAGGATTCAATTGTGTCTTACCAAACCTTTCAGCCCTAGGAAACCCTTCTTAAAGGTGATTGATTAGTCCTCATCTCAGAAAATGTGTTCCTATTTACCGGTAGTTAAAATAATAATAATTCAAACAGTACATACGAATACAAAGAAGACGGGAAGGGTACCAGAAAAATCCCACCTCCCAATGACACTGCTGAACATCCTCCCACACATCTCTCTGCGCTTGTATATGAAGATCCACCTGTATCCCCAAGTTCCTCAGTGGTTAGAGTATCGGCCCTGAGGACTGACAGGTTGCAGGTTCGATTCCGGTCAAGGGCACATACCTCGGTTGCAGGCACCGTCATGGTGCATGCAGGAGGCAACCTGTCGATGTGTCTCTCTCATGTCAATTTTTCTCTATCCCCTTCCCTTCCACTCTCTGTGAAAATCAATGGAAAACATTTCCTCCTGTGAGGATTAACAATAAAAAAGATCCACCTGCAGAGTAATGGAATCATACCTTTTCCCTTCTACAATAATTTTAGGTCTTTCTGTGTAGCTAAGTACATCATTATTTTGAATGATTGTATTGAGTTTACAGTTATCTAGTTTGTTCTGTTTATAAACTCTTCGATTTGCCAAACCAGTGTGTGCATTTCTTACATTTTCATACATATTGCCAAATGGCTCTCCCAAATGCTTGTACCAGTTCATGGTACACAGTACATTGGCAGTTGAGCAGTTTATAAGAGCCCATTTCCCTAGGCCCTCAGAAGGCAGGTATCATGAGTCTTTCTTAATCTTAAAGGTGAAAAGAATATTTGTTTTTATAATAGTTTGTTTGCTTTTCTTTTTTATTAATTTTTATAATATTTTTTCTATTTCAGAGAGGAAGGGAGAGGGAAAGATAGAAACATCAATGATGAGAGAGAATAATTGATTGACTGCCTCCTGCACACCCCCAACTGGGGATCAAGCAACCTGGGCATGTACCCTGACCAGGAATCGAACCATGAACCCCTCGTTCATAGGTCAAAGCTCAACCACTAAGCAACACTGGCGGGCTGTTTGCATTTCTTTAATGGTGAAGAGAATACCTTTTTTTTTTTTTTTTGTATTTATTAGTTGTGTTTCTTTTGTGAATTGCCTTTTTGTAGCCAAGGGAACTGGGGTCCACTGTCCTGATACGATGGTCAGTATGCCCTTTGTCGGTTGATTTCATTGGCCTGCCTTCTGTTTTGGACAGGTCCTGAAAGACTCTTTCATCGGCAATGCCAAAACCTGCATGATCGCCAACATCTCACCAAGCCACGTTGCCACTGAACACACTCTGAATACCTTGCGCTATGCTGACCGGTGAGTCCTTCTCAGGTGGCAGGTCATGCACACGTGCCCTACTTTGTGTGTGTGTGTGTGTGTGTGTGTGTGTGTGTGTCTGTCTGTCTCATACACACACAGAGAACTGACCTTGGGTCCAGAAGTCTGTTCTTGGGGAAATGATACTATCATCAGGGATTGTGCACTTGGTCATTTGAAAAATGTGGTCTAGTAGGCCCTAGCATTTTACAAATGTGACTGTGACAAGAGGAAGGTGACACATTCCCTTGTTCAGTAGCTTTTAAATGGCTAATGGGAGATGAAATATTTTTCTGGAGTAGAATCTTCTCGCTAGCCTCTGCCCTAATTATGAGAGATATGATACATATTACTTGTCAAGGCAGAAACACTAAGAACAAGTGGTTCTCAACCTTTCTAATGCCACGATCCTTTAATACAGTTCCTCATGTTGTGGTGACCCCCAACCATAAAATTATTTTAATTGCTACTTCATAACTGTAATTTTGCTACTGTTAATGAATCGTAATGTAAATATCTGTGTTTACCCATGGTACCTGTGGGTCGCTAGCAGGGTCATAATATTAGTAGGTTCCCCTGAAGGAGGTTTCTTTTATTACTGCCAGCACACTAGCCTTGCTAGAACGAAGTGGCTACTTCACAAACTGAGATCAGATAGAAGATGCGTGATGATCCAAATTGTTTCCATAAAACCACTCTGTCTTGAAGTTCTCCCCCTTGTTTTCATTAACCAGCTTCAACAGTTATGAACTCTAAGGTGGTATTATTTCCTAACTCCACCCAGTCCCCAAATCATAGCCATCGTATCAATTGCTTGAACTTTATCATTAGGAACAGACATTCCGCTCAATGCTCAGTAAAGGAAGCTGGAAATAACCCTTCATCATAGGGAATGTACTGAGTACAATTGAGAAATCATTTGAAATAATTTTGGTTAAAAAAAAATAGAAAAAATACAATAGAAACAATCTCTCCCAAAGTAATCTGATAAATTATTGAAAATAAATATGAAAAGCATTTGTTTTATATGTTCAAATGAGGCCTAATTTTAGGCAATAATCTATGCACACGTAATGATGATTTTATTGCTTAAAACTTCCTGTTTTAAAATTTCCACCTCTCCACATACTAGAAAAATGTTGCTAAGCAGTCCAAAAATAAAGTTCCAGCTGGACACCAATAGGTGTATCAGAAGAGAACTCTGTGACAGGAGGGACTTTGGTCAGAGGCAGAGTATACTGGAAGCATTTAATATTGATGACCAAATTACCTGTAAGACCCTTCTGGCACCAAGGTTTCTAGAAATATTTCCTAGGAGGAATTTTTGTTTCTCTCTTACTGAAACTAAAATAGCTCAGATTTTAATAACAAGAAGTAATCTGGAACCATTTAGACTTGCTGTGGCACCTGCCAACCTATTCTTTGTACAGGATGCGGGCCCTACTGCAACACCTAAGCAAAAGTCCATCCATGGACACAATTCAGGTCTTGCTACATCTCTTTGCTTAGCTGTGTTATCTGCCAGCCTTGCTTCTCAGACTAAAAGGAATATCTAAATCAAGTTTCAGTGTCAGATTTACTTCCTGGTTTTCAGAAATGGTCAGAGGGGTCCTTTCGCCCCCATTGAGGATTGTATTAAAATCAGAGCAATGGAAAAGACATTTTCCAGGAGCCCCCAGGCAGAAGTACTGCTCCCTTTTAGAGGATTTTAATGCGAATCTACAAACCAACCACTGGAGAGTTACATTTTTACTTGAAGTCTCTTTGTAATTCCTAATTTTTATAGTGTTTGTGTTAAGTATTATAGAGTAAGAGACTTTAATCTTGGCAACTGAATCCTAGCAGAGAACTAATTCTGGATTTTTCTATGTTCTCCTAAATTTCTCGGTGGAATAGAGAAATTTAGGAGAACATATTTCTCTATCTGGGGCGATTTTGCCTCCCTAGGAACATTTGGCAATGTCTGGAGACCATTCTGATTGTCGTAATTGGGGAGAAGTGCTACTGGCATGAAGTGGGTGGTGGCCAACGATGCTGTCAAACATCCCACAGTGCACAGGAGACCCCCCCACCCCACCAACAAAGAATTTCCTGGCCCCAAATACCACTAGTGCTAAGGTTGAGAAACCCTGGGAATAGATAGGTCATTTTTCCTCTAACTAGTATTAACACAAGCCTGTTTAATTCCATAAGGCAGTGGTTTGCTGCTCTGTTGACTAATGAGTTTGCCGACCACTGGTAGACTAAATGTTACCGTTCAATTGGAAGCTGTGACGATTAGGCAATTGTGGCATATTGTGTTCAAAGAGGTAAAGGGTAGTATGACACGGTCGGCAAACCACAACTCCCGACCGCAGTTTGCCAACCACTGCCATAAGGCTTTTGCTTCCTGAAGTGTCCTGCAGGTTTGAGGGAACTCGTTTTCTCAGAAGCCTGAAAGTGGATGGTTTTCAGAAGAGGCCCCAGTTTGTGGAACAGTGAGTGGGAGGGTGGGTGAGGTGGCCCACCTTCAGGAAGCATGGAGTGGGCCCTGCGTGGACGTAGGAAAGTTCTGGCACTAGCTCCTCTGACATGGGTCTGTGTGATTTCTAAAACGTCCGACTATGGAATGTTGGGTGCATGTTTACATCCTCAGAGAAGACAGTGATCCTTTTTGTTCAAGTAAAGAGGGCTCCCAGTCTTTGTAATTCTTTGCTTTGGTTTTATTTCCCTGAAAGTTGTAGAAAAGGTATTATAAAACATGAAGAATCACATTTAACATAAAGTGGTCCTTTACAGGGTCAAAGAACTAAAGAAAGGCATCAAATGTTGCACTTCAGCTGCCAGTCGAAATCGGACAACTGGAAACTCTTCTCCAAAACGAATTCAGAACTCCCCTGTGGCCCTGTCGGGGGATAAGTATTCTCCCAAAAAGGTCAAGCTGGGGCTCCAGCAGTCACTCACGGCGGCACCTGGCTCCACAAGAGGGAAGGCCCGTCCTCTGGCCAGCCACTCACCAAACGTCCCTTTCACTTCTGTGCCCAAAGTCCCCAGTAAAAAGGGCAGTTCCAGAGGGAGTCCTCGAGAGTGGGTCCTTCAGACTAGCCCTGTCAAAGGAACTGTGCAGTCTGGCCAGCCAGCCAAGAAAAGGGAAGAAGAATCGGCTTCATTGTGCTGTGAGAAAAATCAACACGGCAACAAAACTGCCCTTGGGTGCAGAAGCAGGGCCCCTGGCCCAGGACACGACCTGGTGCACGGTAAGCTGACCAGCAAGTGCAAGAAAGTGCAGACTGTGCAGCCAGTGCAGAAGCAACTTGTGTCACGGGCTGCGCACTCCTCTGGCAATGTCCACCACCTAGCAGAGTACGGTCAGGGCGGCAAGGGGGACACGCTTGCTGGGCCTGCCTCTGAAGCTTGGACCAGCGTCCCTCCACATCAGAAGGAGAGGGAGGAACATTTGCGCTTTTATCACCAGCAGTTCCAGCAGCCACCTCTCTTCCAACAGAAGCTAAAGTACCAACCACTGGAAAGGCTTTTATACCAGTACAGGCCCCACGAGGGGCAGCTCCAGAACGAGACCCCTCCTCCCTTGCACTCTTATTCTGAGAGTCATGATGGAGCCCAAGCTGAGGACCTTGATGATAGCGATTTCAGTGAAGATTCTTTCTCACATGTCTCCAGTCAGAGGACCACGAAGCGCAGAAACACCCTGGAGAATAGCGAAGGCTCATTCTTCCTTCATCAGAGAGAACCAGGTCCTGAAAGGCGGCAGAGTCTGCTTTTCAGCCCCAGGTTAGAGGGTGATGAGAATTTAACCGGAAGCTGGATGTACGCCAGGAATCCCACAAGCCAGAGAAGAGCAGCAGGTGATCACGGCCACAGCCCAAGTAAAGTGCCCTTGGATTGGAGCAAAGACGACGACTCTTCCTCCTCAGGGCCTTCTCCCAGGGATACACTGGCAGAGAAGCCTTACTGCTCACAGGGAGACTTTGTTTACAACCAGAAAAGGGGCAGTGGCTCAGCCTCGGAGTTCAAACAGGATGCCTTCAGAAGTGACGTTCCTGGACAGGCTGAGGGCAGCTCACCATCCCTGAAGGAAGAGGATTTCACTTCCTCGCTCTCCCTCATTGCTGTTGCTGGGTCCCCAGACCAAAGAGACACAGTCGGCATTCCTCTGAAGGAACTCGGTGAAGCCAGCCTAAAGGTGGCATCCAGAACCATGAAAACCAGTCATTCTTTCCAAGGAGAAGACTCTCAGGAGGAGTTGGGCATGTGCTCTGAGTCTGCTTCTGGGCTGATGGCTCCCCTCACCGTGTCCCTCCTGGAGAACCCCGACGAGGAGGGCCCTCCTCCCTTGGACCAGCCAGCCCAGGACGGGGCTACACACAGCCTCGCGGGCACAGAGGGGCCAGCTGTGGGCCACACAGTGTCATCTGGTGACCAAGAGGGAGTCCTGCCAATGTCCCTGACAAGTGGGCACCTGTGGCTCTCATCATCTCCCCCTGACAATGAGCCTGGTGCTGATCTGCCAGCCCTGTCCCCATCACCCATCCGTCAGTACCCAGCTGACAAGCTGCCCAGCAACCTGGGAGAGGGCAGCCAGAGCAGAGGGACTGCACTTCTCTCCCGGAAGCATGTGGCTAGTGAACAGTACGATGCCAGTGCCGAGGAGGCAGAACTGAACAGTTCCCAGGGTTTCTCAGGAAAGCCCTTCCCCACCATACATGCAGGAGGACCCCACTGTGAGCCTGCACCCACCGCACAAACAGGAAGCAGTGGTGTGGCTGAGCAGCCCTGGGTTCGGGAGAGAAAGCATCTGGCAGGGCTCGGTTGGCAGGAGCTGGATTTGTCCATAGACTCCGTCAAGTTGCCCCGTTACAATGAGGACATTGCTTGGCTCAAACATAGGCCAGTCCAAAGGTGCTTAGCAAGGCCAGGCTCTCCCCTGGCTCCCAGCTGCCCTCCCAAGACTGCCGGGACACTGCAGCAGCGCCCCCCGGGGCACGCACAGTAAGTTGGACTCTCTCCCTGAGACTCGAGCTCCTTTAGCACCCGCTCCCACTCCAGTTTAATGTTTTACCTATTCTGGGAATGGCTATGGATAGCTGTGCCAGAGCTATACGCAGCCAGAGAAAGGCTTTGTTCAGCTCTTCAAGGAAATCTGTCTAGATGCACCTGATAGGAATAAAATATATTGGAGCAGGCCTACCAGGGTGGGTGGACCCTCTGCCTGGGAAAATAGATGTGAGAGGGGAGGACCTGTCCCCATAAGCAGGCCTATGGCCTCTGGTGAGATCAGAATCCTCTTCATTCTGTTGGGTCTATGTTCCCAGAAGTGTTGCCCAGCAACCCATTAGCTGTGGTGTCGTGCCCTCAAAGCTCAGGTTGGGTACCTCCCAAGATAGGGAAAGTAAAAACGGGGTGGGACTGTCATTGTGCTGCTTGCCCCAAAGGATACTGTGTGTGGATGGTGCAGCAGAGATGAGATAGCAGCCTCAGAGGAGGTGGAAGAAAGGAGGTGGAAGGTCTAGCAGACGCCCTCACAGTATCAGAAGCCTCCGAGCTGGAGGGCAGGGTGAACAAGTACTTCCTTTATAGGATACAGCCTTTTGTTGGGGCTCCTGTTACCTAGGCCAGCTGTCTGTTTGCTACTCACAAATGCTCAGGCCAGGGCTATGGACAGAGGCATACAGGGGAGGGGGGCCTGCCTCTCCTTGGTAGACAATCTGGTTGTCTCCGTGGTCTCTACTCATCACTACGGTCTGGCAAAAGGTAGATCCCCTGGCTTCTAGGTCAAATACTCATGTTTTGGTCCTGGACCCCCCAGAAGTAGAAATGACAGTAGGCTAGACAGCAGGCTCTACCTTGTGCCAAGTATGCCAGCTGAAGTGGCACTACCTTGATCCTTTCTGCAGAGCTTAGTGTACCTGGAGGTAGGGGACAGCTCTAGAAGCCCCGTCTTTCACTGGTATTTCCTAGTCTCTTGACAAGTCCTGAGAACAGGTGAGAGGGAAGAAGGTCGGGTGAGTGGGTCCTTGTCAAAGCCTTGACCACTTTGGGTAGCGCCAGCTCCTGGCTTGGAAATGGGGCTCAGCTCCTAAAAGCTACCCAGGTGCGATGGGAGGCCCAGAGGTCCACAGCATCCCCTCTGGTGTTCCCAGGCAGGTGGTCATCCGAGCACACCAGGAACAGCTGGATGAAATGGCCGAGTTGGGCTTCAAAGAGGAGACGCTGATGAGCCAGCTGGCTCCTAATGTAAGTGGCCTTGGCTGGACACTCAGGGGCTGGTGGCCATTAGTCTGTAGTAATATGATGGTCAGCTTTGTTTAGATGTGGGGTAGGGGTCTGCGTCACACGCTAACCATTGTTGAGGCCTCGGGCCTCCTCTTGCACTCCTCTGGGATAGCTTCAGGGAGTACAAGGACAGGCGGGAGACGATGCTCCACTCCCCAGTCCCAGACTAAAATGTTTCTGGCCTCTACCCTTCACCGTTCTGCCTTCCCAGTGGCTTACTTGGGGCCCTCCTTGTGACAGTAACCGTGAGCCACATGCAGACTAGTACTTCTCTGCAAAAACACCCGCTACCCTGAAAAATACGTCTGTATATAAAGTGTCCCAAATGCAGAGAAGTGGGACCCACTCTGTGCCATAGTAACTAAGCTGCAGGTTTTCCAGCTGGAGGGCCTGGGCTCTGAAGTTTTCCTGCAAGAAAAAAAGCAGGTCTGGGAGAGGTCCAGCAACAGCACCATTTGTCCTTTGTTTCCTATCTCAGGATTTTGAAGATTTTGTCACCCAGTTGGATGAAATCATGGTTCTGAAGTCCAAGTGCATCCAGAGTCTGAGGAACCAGCTGCAGTTATACCTGGCCTGCCATAGGCTGTCTGAGGCCCCTGACAGGACAGTGGTGTCTTAGAGCAAGATCCAGCATGGGATGGTGGGGGCAGCCCGAGCCTGCGCTAGGGTCTCAGGGCTTGAAGGGGCTTCTGCCAGATCATACGGGTATCAGAACCCCCTCCCTGGTCCTGCCCATGCTAGCCTCTCCACAGCCACACATGGCCTTGGCTGGGCCCCTGCTCCTCTCTCAGGGACAAGCCTCTATCCTTCAGTCCCAAGTACTGGAGCATCTTAATGTGCCTCACTTTTCTTTGAGGCTGGAAGAGAATTTGTCTTACTAACCCCTTGTCTGTAGAAACACACATGACAACCCTATAGATGTTTCTGAATTTGAAACTTGAGTATGGGTGGTCAGTGGAAACCTACAGGCCAGAGGTTACAAGCTGGGAAGATAACATGCTCAGCCCGGAGCTTTATCAGGTGGGTTCTGTGCCTGCTATTGAGCCAAAAATGAAAACATTGATACTAGTGGGGAAGGGGCAGGGTGAGCTCTGCCCCATTATTTGGGGGTTAGGTTGGCTTTTGAAATGTAAAATGAATAAACTTTGACTTGCTGTGTCTTTCTTTAACAGCAGCAGATGTGAGACAGACTTCATGCTTTCGGTTCTCCCTTTCTGCAATCCAGTTCTTTGTCCATCCCTGCCTTTTGCTGGGATGATCAGCCTTTCACAAGCCCCAAAAGCCCTCATAATCCTGTTGGCATTCCCTGCCTCCGGTCTGAGACTCCTCACCCACCACACCCACTCATGGAACAGTTGAAGAGCTGGTGGTTCTCAGGCAAGTCCATCTCCTAGAAAACCCTGCTCTACTCCCCCTTCTCAAAATAGCCTGTGTTCAGTATCTTGGCAATGAGTATTTTAGTCAACAGTCTGAGACTCTGAAGCAGAATTTTTACACACAGTCTTCTGCTTGCTATCATTTTAGCAGGAAGAAGCTTAAGACAAGAAATGCAAAGTGGCCTCCAGGTGGCCATCATTTGCCAAGGCCACCATGGGTCAGATCAAGATTCGTGTGTCACAGCCTTGGCCCTGAAAAGTTATACTGTGAAAGTTTTAGTTGCTACAGGTAAAAGAATAATTTTTAATGGCTTTAAGAGGGGGGCTTAATTAATTTTTAAAGGCCAAAAGAAGAGGGGCTAGCTGGCTTTCTGAGACTATAGCCCTGCTACCTTTTGTCAACTTGTCAACCTCTGACCACAAGGGGGCAGCCTCTTTCCTCTTTGGTGCTTCCTGACCCAAAGGCTCTGCAGTCCCTTAAGTGATCACTAAAAGAATTAAACCCACCTCCACCCAAGAGCACAAGACTATAGGACAATTTTAGGTAAAAGGAAAAGAAACTTTAGGGATAAGTCTAATTCTATCAGCTACAGCACTACTGAGAGAGCTGGTGCAACAGTTTGCATCCAGTCCTACCTGTGGCACAGAGTCCATAAATGGGATCACAGGAAGAAGGACTTCTTCCTCATTTCTGGGTAAATTACCCCAAAGGCCCAGCCTGTCTCACCTCAACAGCCAGTCTCTCAGGAAGGCATATGTCCTTGGTCCAGAGACCAAGCTAGGTCAGGTATAAACAAGTCTTCCTCTTGGCTTGCCTTTGTGAACCAAAACCAGGGCAAACTGGAGGGCCAGCTCCTGGGTCCCACAGGCCTAGAGAGGAAGAAAGCATTGAAGTGACAAAGTGGTTAGGTCCTGTTTCATCCCCAGCAAGCAAATCTAAGCAGGAAACTCCACACACGTAAAACAGCCCTTAGCAATAAAGGAGTTGATAGCGAGACATACTTTTTAGATTTTTATTAGTTTTCTCTGAAGAATCAAAATAGTTATTAGCAAATTACTTTAGATTCATCAAGACTGTATATCCTTCGTATTTAGATATTTAATGATGTACAGCATAATACAAAACAAACCAGAGACTGATTTCTATGACTAGCTGTTATTCATTGTGTCATCCTAGAGCAGGGGAGAGGCTGTTCTCCAGAGAGAACTGAGGTGGAGTTAGTGCTGGGCAACTAAATCAGAGCCCATTTCTCCCCAACTCAATGTGCTGGGGAGGGGCCAATGATTTCTTAATGTGACAACTGTTTCCTAGAGCAGGGGGCTCTAAAATCCTGGTAGCCCCCAGAGGATTGTGGTCCAATCCAAGCCCAAAGAAACTGCCTGGCAGAAGAGGCAAACTCAGGGCCCCATGGGGAAAAGGGCATTCTTTGCACCTCAGTGACATTGCAGAACCAGTGTAACACTAAGAGACTTTGTTAAAAGGGAGGAAAATAAAACCCTGGAAGAACCTTTCAATTGCACTCAACCTGTAGTACAGTTCAGCCCACCAATGCAGGGGAGGGAAGCAACTAGCCCCAAAGCAGCACTGAGTCTGGGCCTCCTGCCGCTTGTCCCTGGCTCCTTTTGGCAGCCAGCCCAGGTTTCAGCTGAGGGCATACCCCAGAAAAACCAGGGACATCTCTGGAGGGCCGCGGTGGGAAGGACACTTCTCAAAATACAAATATATTTAATACGGAAGGAGCCGGGACAGTTCTAAGGGCATTCACATGCCCAAATATTCCCCCATTTCTCCCCAGCTCAGGGCCTAGGCTCATAGAGACTGGCAGACAGTCTCCACATCTGACCTTCCACCCCCAAAAGAAAATCTGGACATGTGCCCCTTCCCCTTCCCCACAGGTGGGCTGCTCAGGGCCTCCTGCAGGGGTGGTTCCGGCAGGGTTTAGGCAGGGCCTGGTCTCAGCTGGCTCCGGCCCGAGCCATGAGGTCTTCCAAAGCATTGTCCTGGTCATTGTTGTGTAAGAGCAGAACTTCCTTAATGTCTTTCAGTTCAAAACCCATTTCCTTAAATTTGCTCATTAACTGAAGAAACTCCAGCATCTAAGGGACAGAAGAGAGTACAGATTAAAGGAAGGGGTCTGGCCACACAGCGGAGTGGAGAAATATACGCGTAGGGGGCTGTTGGGGGGTGGGGGGCCCTGTATCCTTCACCAGAGCCATCTGAGCCTCTCTGAGGTCCCCTAGCACAGTGGTCGCCAACCTTTCGGACCTCACAGACCACCAGTGGTCCGCAGACCGCCGAACGGCAAATGCTGCCCGCAGGGTAGGGCTATGGAAGAAGCTGGGACCGACAGCTTGATGCCACAGCGCCAACTCCTGCTAACCTTTGTTCCAATCCCACCACCCACATTCACAGTTCCACCAGGGCAATTTACTGAACCCAGAAGCAGGCTAGGCAAAGCGACTAACAATCTTCCCAGTCATCCAAAAGTATGCTTTGTAAGTCCAGATCATTCTCCTTCCCTTCTCTGGAATTCCAGATATCGTCTTCAACCCAACATTTCACCTGAGCCAAACAAAGCTAACGTATCTAGACATTTCGGAAATTCTGTGCTTCAACTGTCTCTGCTTGCAGTCACTGGTAGGGAAAGGGTATTGTGGGTTGAGGGGAACCCCGGATTATATTGTTTCTTCTTTCCAGAGGGCATGAGGTCTCCTACCTTTTCCTCTGAACACTGATGCATTTCCAGAGCCTCTTCCACTAAGAGAGGGTCGAAGCCCTTCTCACAGAGCTGTCCATGCACAAAGAGATAGTCGAGAATCTGAGGGGGGAAAAACCAAGAAGTCTAAGCACCTGCTGCCACTCCTATCTGTTTCCCAAGAGTCTTACACAAGCCAGCAAGTGTGACATCTCCCAAACCTGGCTATTAGATCCTGGACAGGACTTGATTTTGTGCCTTGAACTGTATTCAACGCAACAGGACCTCAGTGACTATCTGCCGAACAGACAGGCACACCCTTCTAAGCATGAGTAGCCATTTTTCAAACGAATTCCTGTCATAGCTGACTCATATCTCCTAGAACAGTGGTTGGCAAACTCATTAGTCAACCAAGCCAATATCAACAGTATAATGATTGAAATTTCTTTTGAGAGCCAAATTTTTTAAACAACTTCTAATGCCACTTCTTCAAAATAGTCTTGCCCAGGCCGTGATATTTTGTGGAAGAGCCACACTCAAGGGGCCAAAGAGCCACATATAGCTAGCTTGCTAGCCGCAGTTTGCCGACCACAGTTCTAGAACATAAACTCCACAGCCTGAGCAGGGTATTCCTCTAAGAAATAGCTCGAGTCATCATATGTAGAATCTGAGTAATAAAATAAACTGATGAATGGAGTGGCTCCAGAGACATGGAAGTATGGAACACAGTGTGGAATCTCGGGAGAAGGCGTGGTTGTTGTATTCATATATGCATGGCCCTGAACACAGAAAATGGGGTGGTGAGGGACTGGGGAGAACTGAAGGGGGTCAATGGGGAGGAAAAGGGGGAACATATAGTAATCATTTCAATAATAAATTATTTTAAAAAAGAAATGGCTCAAGTCAGAAAATGCATCTAAGGTTTAAGACTCTGGTACCCTATTTTGGAACTCCCTGGGCAATTATGACACGATAAAAATTTTTGGAAGAAATCTGACCATAACTTAACCCTAGGATGCGCTCTCAGGAGGAACAGAAGAGGGAGAGGAGTTGGATAACAGTCTAACAGCTCCAATACTCCCAAGACTTTCCTACAGCCTAGGTTCCAGAGCAGCCCCAAAACAGAAACACTGCTGCTGGTTTCCCCCAAGAAAGTGCCTGAGTCCCCCAAACTCACAGGAACAGACATTGATGCTGAAAGTCTGAGGGGCTCCGGACAGAGGCAGGATACTACTTCAGCTCCAGAGGACTGAACATCTCTGGCTGATCACACACCTCCCCACCTACCTTCCCCACCAACCAAATGCTCACCTGCTCAATATTCTCTCCTTTTTTCTTCATGGCTCTCAGGACACACTCAAAGGAGTAGCCCATGTTGACCACTGTCTCCACACACTGCCGCTCACTGGGGGACAGCATCTGCAGTTCAGAATAAGCCGGGGGACAGCTGGGAGTGTTGGGCACTTGTGACATTGAGAAATTAGGAGGTGTGGCCTAGTGGAGGAGAAACAAGAGGATCAAGGCAAGAAGATGTGGACCCCAGAAGACATGTTATTGAAATGACCCAGTTTAGGTGTTTGCCACTTTTGACTCTAATCAAAGCCCCGGTCGAAGCAGTCTACCTGGGAGAAAGGGCCAGGTTGCTGGGCAGACGTCCTGAAGAGGAATGAAGAGGGGTAGGGGAGCTCCAGCTACGGAGAGAGAAGCTGGCAAGACATAGTGCGGCTGTCCTCTACCTCACCCCACCTTGCAGAATGAGAAAGCACGAGAACCACATGCCCTTCCATACCCAAATCCTTCAAGCCTGAAGTTCTGAGACTGCCCACAGGACTGAAGCCCAAGCTGGCTGCTATGGTTTCTTTCCAGAGCTCCAAAGTCTGGAGCTGCCTCTTCCAACAAGGTCTCTATCCTCATTTCTATCACTGGTCTGCTCGCACATGGCCAGCTCAGGGACCCAGAGCTTTGAGGGTATTCCATCTTTGCCCCACACTATGCTTCGATTCCCTGCTAGAGCTGCTGTCCTTACAGAGCCAGGGCTGAAGGAATATTAGCCACCCCAGGCTGTGCCTCAAGGACTGGAATGTGGAATGCTCTGACTACAGGCAGCCTGCTCCCTGCCACCCAATCGTACTAACCCAGTCTTCACTGTTGGACAGAATCCCATAATTAACTCCTCCCATCACTTCTGATAATGACTCAGGCCCAAGGCATGAAGGCCAAAGGACCAAACTACCATGGGAACAAGGTCACTAGCTGTTCTGCAGTTTGGCCCATCTCCCAAGAACCACGAAAAATGTTTCAACAAATGTTTCTTTATTTTTTATGTGGTTATGGGGTTAGGAGACAGGGAGTCTGCTGTCCTACAAGCAAGTTCAAAATTATAGAGCTAAAACCAGATGCTCTTCTCAAAGTCAGCTAGGAAAAGCCAAGATTACAGGCCTCAAAATCCATTGTTTCCACTCAAGCATTTAACCCAGAGGCACAGGGCTCAGTCATTAGGTTATAGGAGTCAATACACAGATAGATCATGGGGACTGGGATCACACTAATCTGGCCACTTTTGCACGCCCCAAGATTGTCTCTCCAGGGTCAGACTCTGCCTGGGCACCAGAATACCAACAGCCAAATAGTATTTTGATCACACTGGTGGCACAGTACTTTTCACATCAAACTATATTAATGTGAGCTCCCAGAGGTAAGTTACCAGGCATTTCTGAATCCTGGGGGCCTCGCTATATGGGCTTGACACAAACGGAAGTATATTAAAATTTCATTTTAACAGCAAACTAACACTGATCCTCCCCAAAGCCTACTAAAATAATAAAACAATGAAAACTATTAACCTTTAAGGTCAAAGAAACGGAACAGCAGGGAAAAGTATGAAGCTAAAAGGCAATTACAAGTGAGAGACAGGAGAGGGGTTCAGTATTTGGAAGCAAGAGGTACTGATGGAATAAAGCAAGAGCACAAAATGAGTGCTCAGAGCAGTAAAAACCTCAGGCAATAAATACCTTTCCCACCCATCTTCACCCTCCACAGGAGGCAGAAGGTTTAGTCTCTAGAAAATGAGAACCAAACAACAAAAAGAAGGTTAAGACACCAGGCAGAGCATACTGCAGAGAGAGACAAGAACCAGAATGGGGATTAAATAAAAGTCGATAGAAGCCTTACCCAAGCTTCCTTAGCCCTCAAGCACAGTTCTCTGGAGAAATTATAGCAGCCACAAAGACCTTCACATGTTGACATTTTGTAGAGTTCCCCTCAAAGCCAATTAACTTTTAACCTATAGTGAAGTTTAACTATCACCAATAGTGGGAAGTGCCGAAACCGGTTTGGCTCAGTGGTAGAGCTTCGGCCTGTGGACTGTAAGGTCCTCGATTCTGGTCAAGGGCATGTACCTTGGTTGCGGGCGCATCCCCGGTGGGGGTTGTGCAAGAGGCAGCTGGTCGATGATTCTCTCTCATCGACATTTCTAGCTCTCTCTCTCTCTCTCCCTTCCTCACTGTAAAAAATCAATAAAATATATTTAAAAAAAAAAAAAAAAAGAATAGTGGGAAGAGACACTGACTAGAGTTAAGTCAGGCAGTTTTATACTGACTCAGAATAAAGGCACATTATAAGCTTGTTCTCTCAAGATGATTCCATGGATTTCTCAACTATTAAGATTAGTTTATATAAACACTAAAACATGAAGTCAAAATCTGAAAACCAAGACCCAAACATTGGGCCTGAAATAGCCAACAAGAACCAAATTCCAGGAATGCTTCCCTGGGATTCCTAAGTGAAGTGAGTGTACAGCCCTGTTGACCACACCATCACTTCCCTCTGGCCTCAAGTCACTGTCTTAGAGAAAAGAGCTGCTCTCACAGAGAAAGGTTCTCATAGTGGGTTTCAAACACTTATAACGAAGAGAGAGGGCCAGGATGGAAACTAGGCTTTGCTCCCTGAGGGTAAGGGTCATGACTTCCTTAGAGAACAGTTTTGTTTCTATGGGCCCTTGAAGGCAGCAAGTCCTCAGGCCAGCAAGAAACAATGCCCCTCCCACCCTAAAATGAATGGATCTAAAAGAAACTTCACCATCAGATGGATCAAAGGATGATGAGTATTCTGGTTTGAGAAAGAGCTGTCATTAGTTCATCTAAATGGTTGCTACAACTTTAAGGGGAGTATCTGAGGAACCCTAATATTTCCCAGAGTGCATTTAATTTCTAAAATATACAGTATATTGCCTTAGACAGTTTGGTTCAGTGGACAGAGTTCCACCTGCAGACTGAAAGGTTCTGGGTTCAATTCCGGTCAAGGGCACATGCCCATGTTTCTATTTCCTTCTCCTTTCCTCTCTGAAATCAACAAATTTTTTTTTTTTTTAATTTTTTAAAGAAATATTGTCCTGGGAGCCAACAGAGTGCCCCCTAAAGTCTCCTCTGAGGAACTGGATTTCTCTTTAAATTATGCACAAACACACACACAGTATATCATGAAGGAGTACCCTGCTGACCACAGCCCAATAATGAACCAGGAGGAATTAGTACAAAAGCCCATTCCTAGAAGGTAGCACCAGAGTACTAGTGTTGTTTTTCTTTTTGTGTGAATCCTCTCCAAAGGATATTTTCCCATTGATTTTTAGAGATAGTAAAAGGGAGTGGGGGAGAGACAGAGAGAAGAATCAATATGAGAAAGATAGAACAACTGGTTGCCTCTGCAACTGAGGTTATGTGCCCTTGACCAGAATTTTGAACCTAGGATCTTTTAGTCCAAGGGTGGACACTCTATCTACTGAGCCAAACCAGCTAGGGCCCATGGAAATGTATAAGCAGCGGTGAGCTGACAATAGAAGCACTGACACAGAGACAATAATTTACCAAGAATGCTATTGCTGGACCTTACTCTCACTGTGCAGGCCAAGTCTCATCCTTTGACCAACTAATAGCAGGCCTCTTATGGTGTCTGAGAGACAGCCCAACAATACAATCAGGCTCCTTTCTGGCTCTAAATACTGTCTTTGATAGGCTGTCATTTTAAGAATCTGGGGACTGTACAGCAGAAGGTTCTTGGACTTCCATGGTTTCTATCCTAGAATGCAACAATGTATTATTCTGTGTTGTCGAAACAACCACATCAAGAGCTAAGCATACACTCTGTGACAAAGCTAGCTCACTGCACATGAAACTTTTGTGTATGTGACAAAACCAGATTTTCTAAAAGATGATACAAGATGCACCTCTTTTATCAACCCATACTTCAACATTAAATCTAAATTCCCACCTTCCCTTCTCACTCCCTGTGGAGAAAACTGCAAAATTCTTAGAGAAAATTTCTTAGAGAAAGAAAAAAAGGAATTGCACCATTAAAACCATTGGGTTTAAAGTAACAAATTTCTATGTTTTTCTTAGACTTCCAATACAAATTATCTCCTAGGTACTAAAGCAACACCCAGTCTGAAGAAACACCACAAACTGGCAGAACCATGGTACACACAAATTTCATGACAGAATGAGGTAGGGGAAAAATATAATGAAGAGTACCAAGCAATCTTAACAAAAAACAAAGAAGGCAATAGGGCCGAAACTGGTTTGGTTCAGTGGATAGAGCATCAGCCTGCGGACTGAAAGGACCCAGGTTCGATTCCACTCAAGGGCATGTACCTTGGTTGCAGGCACATCTCCAGTGAGGATGTGCAAGAGGCAGCTGATTGATGATTCTCTCTCTAATCGATGTTTTTAACTCTTCTATCCCTCTCTCTTCCCCTCTGTAAAAAATCAATGAAATACATATTTTTTTAAATAGAAGGCAATACGAAACAGTTAAAGGATACAAAAAAAGAAAGCCTTTAAAAAAAAAATGCAAACGCAAGATATGCAGCACAGAAAAGAAATTGGTTAGGCAGGAAAACACCAAAATATGCAGGCAGGAACAAGCCAACATCAACCAGGGTAGGTGGAGAGCTAATAATACTTGTCCTCAGGAAAAACCAGAACTACATATACTTATAGTATAAGCAAGGTCCATTTGGTCATGTCCATCTTGCCCTACACCTTGAAAAGAAGAATGTGAGGATGTCAACTGCTAAATAGAATTTAAAACTCTTTGGAGCTTTAGCTTAGGGGGGTTTAAGACTTACCGTGGAACCTGTATTTGGAGGTGATGATTCTTCTGTGCACACAGACAAGACAGAGAGGGAAGGCATCTGGGATATCATATCAGAAGGGGTCAGGGCTGGCACTTCTGTGCCACTGTCCAAGTTCAAAGTTGAAAGCCCAAGACTCTGATGCCCACTGTGCTCAATGGCACCGCTTTGGGTGGAAGGCTTTGGGGAATTCCGGAACGTGTCATTGCGGAGGCAGGATGTGCTATGGAAAGTGCTTGCCAACTTGGCTGTCTTCTGATTGCTGTCATCAGAGTCAAGTTTGGGGAAGGACAAAGATTTGATATTGCTTACTGCAGGTACGGGGGGGAGGGACACTTTGGAAGACAGCGACATCTTTTCACAGTTGCCCAACTGTGGTAAGGTTATAAAGCCATTGGGTTTATGAAGAGGCTTGAAATCTAGTGTTGCCCGCTCCAACGATGCCAGGACTTCTTCATCCTGTAACACAGACTCAGAGCCGCCTCTAGGCAAGTTACTGTCCAGTAACTGAGCCATAATGGGTCCAGTGGTTCCTACCAGAATGTTTCTCAGTTCTTCCTTCTCATCAATAGTTTTTAACTCAAGATTATCAAATGGGTCTTCTTCACACTCAAAGTCAGCAGGATTGAAATCTGCCTTTGTGTGGGGTGGGCTGAGAACTTTCTGTTTCATGGTACTGCTGCTGACCCGAGTCGGGGTGAGGATGCTGTTGTGCTGTAAGGTGGCAAGGATGGGGTTAATAGGAGGTGGCATTGTGGTGGTACTGTGAGTCTTGGAGAAGCTCATTTGGTTATCGCCCTCTGGGCCACTCTTAGAATTCACTTTAGCTTCTGCTTCTTCAGCCTTCCGCTCTGCTTCCCGCTGGGCTTCTTGGATTTTCTTAATATCTGCAGCCCACTCAATGGTTTTCTTTTCCAAGGAGAAGTCATACTGCAAAGATATATCAGAGAAAGAAGATGTGAACCTAAGTGGCTGCCCCTCCCCAGTGCAGCATTTCAGGTGTATTGGATGATCTGCACCCAGGAAGACTAAGGCTTCCTAATCGTATAGGATTTGATCAAGTATGCTCCCAGATTACTTCTAGAAATTAACTAAAAAGAGCTCCCACACCTCGAGTCCTATGCACCAGGCCAAAAATTACAGTGACATGCCCTTGCTTCTCTCCCCTCAGCCAATGTCCCTTCCTAGATTTCTTCATTGGTGGCTTAAAGCTCAGCCAGCCTCCTCCATGATGCTTTGCTGATGACCTATTCCTCTGAAGTTTTACAAAGATCTGTCTCTATCATTTGATGCAGAGCACATGTGACCACAATAGCTTTAATCTTTCTCTAAACCAGGGATGAGGAACCTTTTTTCTGCCCAGTGCCATTTGTATATTTGTAACATCATTCGCAGACCATACAAAATTATCAGTTTAAAAATTAGCCTGCTGCCCGGACCGGTTTGGCTCAGTGGATAGAGCGTCGGCTTGGGGACTGAAAGGTCCCGGGTTCGATTCCGGTCAAGGGCATGTACCTTGGTTGCGGGCATATCCCCAGTAGGGGGTGTGCAAGAGGCAGCTGATCGATGACTCTCTCTCATCGATGTTTCTAACTCTCTCTCTCTCCCCCTTCCTCTCTGTACAAAATCAATAAAATATATTTTAAAAAAAAAAATTAGCCTGCTTCCCTGGCCGGCTTGGCTCAGTGAATAGAGTGTTGGCCTTTAGACTGAAGGATCCCAGGTTCGATTCCGGTCAAGGGCATGTACCTTGGTTGTGGGCACATCCCCAGTGAGGAGTGTGCAGGGGGCAGCTGATCAATGTTTCTCTCTCATCAATGTTTCTAGCTCTCTATCCCTCTCCCTTCCTCTCTGTAAAAAAAATAAATAAATAATATATATATATATTTTTTAAATCAGCCAAACATTTGGTCAAACATTTAATTAATGCCTTGGCAAGGTCAGACCAACCGAATGATTTCACAGGCCTTATATGGCCTGCGGGCCAGATGATTTCACCCTTGCTCTAAACACTTCCCCAGCAATATCACATGCCTCTTATGGGCAGCAAACTGGGCTTTAGGCCTTAAGGTCTCTATTATCTAGCACAAATGTCCTAATAGATCATGTGCTGGATGATAATAATCCCTAACATTTAAGAAGCACTTACATGGTACCATGCATGATTTGAAGCAGAGTTTATGTAATGTCTCTAGATTTCTCAACAACCCTTTAAAGTAGGTACCAATGCCCTAAGTAATAAAGCTGTTAAGAGGTAGAGCGTGGATTTGAACCCAGGCAATCTAACTAAATACTCTATGCTTCTTAAACCACAATCAACTTCTAATGAACAGATTGTACTCAAAGTGCAGGAAAACTGCTTATTAAATCTAGACATATTCAAATTAAGATTTTTACAGAGTAAATTGCATAAGAATTTACTTAATGGATTCTTAACAATACCTTACAGTATACAGCTCAATTTACATTTGCACACCTGAAAAAATATACTATTATATGAAACTAAATCCATATAATTTTTTTCTCCAGGAATAGGAGAAAAAAACCTCCGATGCTCACCCTAAAGCACCAAAGCTAATCAATGTCTTGTGTGCACGTTCAAGGTTGGAGACACATTAAGAGTGAAAGAAGGGGAAAGAAGAGAAAAGAGAAGAAGAAAACTCTGGTCATTTCCAAGCCTTACAGCTTCAAACAACACAAAAGAAGCCTGGAAATGCGCCTATCAAGTTAACTTACACCCTAAGCCAGCTGCTGGGCATCAGAAAGGCACCTGGGGATTACAGTGCTTCCTTTCTATCACTAACAGCATAGTAAGAAAACAGCACTTGGGCAAAGACTGCTGCTTGTAACTGTGGAGGAAATCCAATTTTGCAAGTGGTTTCCTCTACCAAAAACTGAGGCTGTAACCAACTTCCTGATGCCTGTGAACACAGGTGTCCGATGTTTTATTCCCCAAAATAACTGGAAATGTCTTTCCTTTTTAATAAAACCTTTACCAAGCTTTTGGTTTTTAATTACTAAAGTAATATAGAACATAGAAAAGTACGGGGGGAGAGGGGGAATAACAGGAATATTACAGTGAAAAATAAGAGTGTGGTTTGAGTGTACTATAATAAATAGTAAAAAAAATAAAAATAAAAATAAATTATGGAATATTAGGAACCAGAATAAGCATTATAAGTGCATTATTTTGTTTAATCCTTACAATAACTTTAAAAGCTAATTATTCCCATTTTACAGATGAGGAAATGAAGGCTTAGGGAGTTTAAGCAATCTGTACAGGATGACACAGCAATTCCAGCCCCTTGAGTGACACCAGAATCCACTCTAGACCTTTACACTAAGGACCACCCCCACTGCTGTGGCTCCCACCACCTGGACCCTGGGGGCAAGGGTTATGTATGTTTTGTCCACTTGCTCCCCTTGATGAATTTTCAATTGAAAAATGGAGTTCGTACTACCATATAAGAGCAAATAAGGCCGAGACCGGTTTGGCTCAACGGATAGAGCGTCGGCTTGGGGACTGAGGGGTCCCAGGTTCGATTCCAGTCAAGGGCATGTACCTTGATTGCGGGCATATCCCCGGTAGGGGGTGTGCAGGAGGCAGCTGATCGATGACTCTCTCTCATCGATGTTTCTAGCTCTCTATCTCTCTCCCTTCCTCTCTGTACAAAATCAATAAAATATTTAAAAAAAAAAAAAAAGAGCAAATAAGGCAAAGTTACAGGAAATTTCAAGTTAGCTGTCTATGGCTCTAGGTCTGATTCTTCTCTGTATTGGGAGGGATCCAACAACAATACCACAGCCAAATTCCCCATGGAGACCCCACGCAGTCCAAATTTAATGATAATCTGCAATTACAGAACAAAAAAATTTCAGCTGGCCCATACTGGAATAGAGCTCAGAGCCTAGATTTCCCTTTTTGTTACTACTGGGTGTAATGAGTATAATGAACACTGATCAAATAAACAGAAAATTCACAGCATTCAAAACAAGTTTTCTGAATCTGTCAACGAAGTGGTGAATAATATGAGAATAAAAGGTGGAGGTGTACAGTCAAAGTGCCCATCAGCAAGTGAGTGGATTAAAAAACTGTGGCACATCTACACAATGGAATACTACGCTGCTATAAAAAAAAGAAGGATCTCTTACCATTTGCAACAGCATGGATGGACCTGGAGAGCACTATACTAAGCAAAATAAGCCAGTCAGAGAAAGATAAATATCATATGATCTCACTCATTTGTGGAATATAATGAACATTATAAACTGATGGACAAAATAGATTGAGACATAGAAGCATCAAACAGACCGTCCAACCTCAGAGGGAAAGCAAAGGTGGGGTGGGGTAAAAGATCAACCAAAGGACTTGTATGCATGCATATAAGCATAACCCATGGACACAGACAGTAGAGGGCTGAGGGCATGTGCTGGGGGTGGGAACAGGTGGGGAGAGGTTAATAGGGGAAAAGGAGACATATGTAATACTTTAAACAATAAAGAATTATTTTTTAAAAAGGTTGGAGGTGTTTTTTAATTATATTGCTAATAGTATCCTGCACACAGGTATTTACCAAATACTTGTTGCAAATAAAAGTCACCAAACAAAACAAGGTAAAACATTATAAGGGAAACATATCTTTCTGGTCCAATAGTCTCCAAACACAAAAGGAGTATCAATCAATTCAGTATTCAAAAATATATAAAATACTCAATATCATTAGTAATTAAGGAAATGTACATCAAAACCACAATAAGAGACTATTACAGAAGGGTGAATAAAGACAGAATATAACGAGAGCTGGCAAGGATATGGAGGAATTAAAACCCTCATGCAGTGTGGGTGTGATTATAAAATAATGCAACCATTTTGGAGAACAGTCTGCCAATTCCTCAAAAGGATAGTTCCCATGTGGCCCAGCAATTCCACTCCTAGGTATATACCCAAGAAAAGTGAAAGCCTATGTCCACACAAAACCTGCATACAAATGTTCATAGCAGCATTACTCCTAACAGTTAAAAAGTAGAATCCACTAAAATATGTATCAACTAATGAATAAAATATGGTATTGATACAATGAAGTTATCAGTTATAAAAATAAATGAAGTACTAATATTTCATTCATACAATATGGACAAACCTTGAAAACATTATGCTAGGTGAAATAAGCCAGTTATAAAAGGCTATATGTTGTATTATTCCATTTATATGATATGTCCAGAACAGGCAAATTTAGAGAGACAGAAAGTAAACAGTTTTGCGAGGGGCTGGGGGGATAAGGGAAAATAGGGAGTAACTACTGTTCGTGGGCACTGGGGTTTTCTGGGGGTGATGAAAATGTTCTGAAATTATAATAATGGTTACACAACTCTGAATATACAAGAAAGCACTTATGTGCACACCTTAAAAGGGTGATTTTTATGGTATGTGAATTATATCTTAGTAAAGCTGTTATTTTTAAAAATATAACTGAAATATTCCCACTATGATTACTCACTGCATACAGACTGAAAGATACAACAAAGAATCCTTTTTAGAATGACATACTAATGCCTTATTAAATCCTCCATAAACAGAACTTTGAAAAAAAAAGTATATTTTAAAAATCTTAAGTTACAGGAAGAAGTGTTTGAATGAGCAGTGGACTGTTTTGCCACTTGACTCCTCTAAACTGTAGCTCCTTGAGGACAGTAATTAAGGCATTTCTCTCTATCCTCAGCCTCGCAGACACCACTCAAAGGCAAGCATTCAATAAATGTGTACTGAAGGAAGAAAGGAAATCGTATAACATCGGTCTCTTTGCTGTTTTCAAGAATTCTATATATGCATTTATATATAACTGAGCTTTAAAGATGAGAGGGTCGAGAAAGGTTTTGAGAAGATGGCATTTCAGCACAATTCTAGAAGAGCAACAGCTTTTAGTACAGTGAGAAAGAGAAAAATACCCCAAGTGGAAGTAACAGCTCATAAAAAAGCATTTTATATACACAGTATATTCAATAAATTGCTAGTAACCTCGTCTGGAGGGAACATGAACTTAGACAGTAATGGGGAGATACAACAGAGAGAGAAATGTTATCTAACTCTAGTGACAGAGATCATGAGGATATTAATAAAGAAAAGGAAAAGAAGTAAATAAATAAATAAAATAGGCAATGGGAATTCATTTTAGACAAGGCACAGAATTCCAGGAATATACAATCTAACAGATTGCACAAGATCTGTAATAGATATATAGACACGTGTGTGTGTGTGTGTGTGTGTGTGTGTGTGTGTGTGACACACAATGTAAGCCAAGCAATAACAAGCTATAAAAAATACAGATATGAGAATGGGTATTTTTCCATTTCACTGCATATCAAATTCTTACTCATTAAATTTTTAAATGCACTAAACTTTAACTAAATATCACCACTTACCTGTACTTCTCTGACAACCTGCAAACAATCAGGCAGGGAGAAGCCAATAGGTAGACCAACTTTAGCTGGTGTTTTGAATTTGTCTCCTATCTTAAATGGGACATCATCAAGGTAACTGAAAGTCCCTACAATCAAAAATAAAGTAGAAAATATCAGCAAAAATCTTATTTGTTTTGCTATAAACTTATGTCTAGGATATAACATTAATATATGCTATCCTAAGACTAGAAGTTCCTTCTCTGACTGCTTACCTTCTCTCCTGACCCCAGATATCTAAAGAAAAATCCTACTTGATCTTAATAGGGTTTATTTTCAAATATACATAGTGTAAAAGCCAAAGTACTAGAGGACTAAAAGGTCTTCTCAATGCTCACAACCTCTCTTCCTTCAATCTCTAATAGTCGCCTCCTAGCTCACACTCACTAAGTCACAGTCACAACTCGCTCAAATGCAAGTCACAACAAATTCTGCACTGGCTGCTCTATCTGGGATGTTCTTCTCAGATATTCATGTGACTTATTCCGTTATCCCTTTAAAGTATTTGCTCAAATATTACTCTTTCAGTGAGGTTTACCCTGACCACCCTATTTAAAATTACTACCACACCCTTACCGCAATACTCCCATGTTACCATCTATCTTTTCCCCATAGCATTTACTCCCTTCTAACATATTATATAATTCACTTTATAATTATACTTATTGTCTATTTTGCCCAATGAAATGTAAGTTCCTTGTAGGCAAGTATTTAAGATGATTTTACTCACTAGTCTCAAAACCTACAACACTGCCTGCACATATTGGGCATTTAGTAAATACTGTTGAATTGGTGATAGAATCTCCACAAAAGAACCTCTTAGATTAGGATTTCTCTACTTCAGTAGGAATCACTTTTTAATTACTATAAAGAATTACTCTAGGTTTTTGTTTTCAAGGCTACATTCTGGATAGATGGGTAAATATTTTAAGCACAGCACTTATGAAAAAAAGGAAAGCCCTGAGCAATGTTGCTCAGTAATTAAGAGTGTCTGACCACATACCTACGGGTCACTGGTTAAGGGCACATACCTGGATTGTAGGTTAGATCCCCAACCCCAGTTGGGACAAGGCAACCAATCAATGCATCCCTCTCACTGAGATGTTTTTCCCCTTCGCTCCCTCCCCCTCCCCATTCCACTCTCTAAAAATCAATGGAAAAAATAACCTCAGGTGAGGATTAATAAAACAAAAAAAAAAAGAAAAGAAAAACCAGATTAGGATTATCTTTAACTCCCTAGAGGTTGGTTCAAAGGTTGAACATCAACATATGAACCAGGTCACAGTATATCCCCAGGTTGGTGGTTCAGAGTATGGGTTTGATCCCCAATAAGCGGGCTTGGAGGAGGCAGCCAGTCAATTATTATTTCTCACTATTGATGTTTCTATCTCTTCCTCTCCCTTCCTCTCTGAAATAAGTTTTAAAAAATATCCTATAGCTCTGGCCAGTTTGGCTCAGTAGATAGAATATCGGCCTGCAAACTGAAGGGTCCCAGGTTCGATTGTGGTCAAGGGCATGTACATCCCCATTAGGGGGTGTGCACATCCCCATTAGGGGGTGTGCAAGAGGTAGCTGATTGATGTTTATCATCAATGTTTCTAGCTTTATATCCTTCTCCCTTCCTCTCTGTAAAAAATCAATATATATATATTTAAATATCCTATAATATAAAAGGATAATATGCAAATTGACTGAACAGCAGGATGGTCACTATGACATGCACTGACCATCAGGGGGTGGGCACTTAACTCAGGAGCTTCCCTCTGGTGGTCAGTGCACTCCCACGGCTGGTGAGCCTCTCCCACCTCTGTGGCAGTGCTAAGGATGTCAGTCAGACATCCCCCAAAGACTCCTGGACTTCAAGAGGGCGAAGGCCAAGCTGAGGGATTCTCCCTAATCCCAGTACACAAAATTCATGCACTGGGTCTCTAGTATTTAAATAAATAAAGGTTGTTTGTCTATCACAGCTGAATAATACAGAAAGACCAGGATACCATCACAGATTTATATAGTCAGACAAAATGAGAGTGCCTCTTATATGATTCTCATTATCTATACCAGGGGTGTGGAATGTCTGGCCCAGGCTGTACAAGGCCCACAAAATCATTTGGACTAGGCCACCAAGGCATTAGGGGTTGGTTAATGAAATGTTCGATCACATATAGCAGGCTAATATTTAAGTTTATAATTTTGTATGTCCCATGAATGATGTTATAAATATACAAATGGCCCTTGGCAGAAAAAAGGTTCCCCACCCCTGATCTATACATTCTAAACTGGACAGTGGGTTCTTTCCTGGACCAGATTTGTGGCTAAGTTACTGGTAGACCATCACAGACAATGAAACATACTTGATAAAATGAATTTTGGCCGTAGCCAGTTTGGCTCAGTGGGTAGAGCATCAGCCTGTGGACTGAAGGGTCCTGGATTCGATTCCGGTCAAGGGCATAGGCCCAGGTTGTGGCCTCATCGCCAGTAGGGGCCGTATGACAGGGGGCATGCAGGAGGCAGCCAATCAATGATTGGATATTAGCAACTACTAAAATAAGGTTTATTTCTAAGCCTCACACTAGTGTATTTTCTTGAGTCCTAACAGACAGAATAAAATACCTCTGCCATGAGGATGACTTCTTTCCCTTTTAAGAACCCTATAGATTTAAAGATCTCGCAACGACAAGATATATCTGTAATCTTGTCGTCATAGCCAATCTCGTGTAGGTATTGGTCTGATACACCTGCAACCTCCATCAGGAAGAAGTCCCCTGCTCCCTGCATTCTCATTCAGCTTGCAAATTAAATCCATAAGTATTCAACTTAATAATTTTTCTGAGGTATAAGCATAATTATTAACACTAGGGAAATTTCCAAGTTGGTCATACCCTTATAAGTACTGTTTCCTCAGCTGGAATAGCTATCACATTCCCACCCTATTTATTTGATTGAAAAATTTTAGTCCTTTAAGAATGAGCACCTCCCTTCTCAATCTCTGAATACCTAATTCACGCCACCTCATATCTTACCTGTGTTATTAATATTTTGTTTCCACTGACAATATTTATCAAATGATGAGAATGAACCATTGATCAGCTGTCTTCTCCATGCCCCCTACGGGGGGAATCGTACTTCCCCCAGAGACTCTAAGTGATAATTTGAATGTTCTTTAGTAAGATAAATGTCTCATCTCTACATCCCCCAAGTTCAGTATAATGTCTGGCAGATGAGATCTGCTCAATAAGTGAAGAACAAATAAAGAAGATACGGTCTTCTACTTCTTTCATGTTTAACTCTCAGCCCCACACTAACTCACATTCAATTAATATTAAAATTCAAAATTATTTACCTAAAATGGCAAAGCTGGTCATGAAAATGTTTTAATAGAGTACTCATATAAGACACAGCACATTTATAAGATTCTGGACAAAGTCACAAAAATGTAACAGGTGGGAAAAAAAAAAATCACCTAGCATCACCTAGCTTGCCAACAAAACCAAGTGCTGGTTACAACACTAAAACCTTCTGCAACTAATAAAATCTTTATGTTATAGAGGTTAAACACAAAGCTCTTTTTAATTTTAAACAATTTTTATCTGTCTTCCATGAAAATGAGTCTCAAATGTTCCTGAAAATTATAGTCTATTTTTGGCTAGTATCCTGATTAATTGGAAACAAAGTTGAAATTAGCATTTTCTAAGCAGTACTAGAAAAAATAAAATCAAGTTAACAATAAAAAAATTAAGTATTTTGTTTAAGATATGATATATATTACAAAAAACCCTACCCATAGTAACACAGGCCTATACAATATACAAGTATAAGAAAATCTATCCACATTAATCGTAACAAAATTTTCTTAAACAGTTCTATTACATAGTAATGAAAAATTTGGGGGAGACTATAAAAATTACTAAAGATATCTGAGACTGAGAATAGCTCTCAAGAAAGTTGTTCAGTTTCCTTGTCTACCTTTCAGTTAGGAAACTCTAACAGTGTTACATACATCAATGACTTAATATTCTATAGATGGAACTAGGCCCTGGTTTAGGGACAGACAAAATCAACTAGAACACCTTTAACATCTAAATAAGCACCAGTTACAGGTATCTGCTTTAAAAAGTAGTTTTAGACTGGCCAGCATGGCTCTGCATTTGAGCATCGACTTATGAATCAGAAGGCTCAAGGCATATGGCCAGGTTTCAGGCTTGATACTCAGTGAGGGGATACCCAGTGTGAGGCATAGAGGAGGCAGGCAATCAATGATTATCTCCCCCTCTCTAAAATCAATAAAAATGTTTTTTAAACGTAAATAAAATAAAAATCAGCTTCATTTCACTAACAAAGTCAATGCCATGGTGATTTAGCACATTCCCTAACCTTCCCTTAGTCCTTTAAACTTTGTTAACTGGGATTGAAAGTTGTGTAATTATTGGGAGGAGGAGATAGAAATAAAGAACAAAAAGGCATTTAAAAAGATGGCAACAAAAAAAGCAACATTTTGAATAATTACAAAGAATATATTTTGCAAATATAACCATGCCTTAGGAACTATTCATTTTCCCCCCAACATATCAGAATATATATTTAAACACATAAATTTCTCTTTTTTTCTCAATACATTTTCGTTTTTAAATAGATTCAATAAAAACTCAACCTATATGGACCAGAGAACTAAGCATTGTGGCTAACAATTTCCTGGCTCACCCCAAACACCTTTAGTTTCAGTCTTTGTTACCGAAAATCTTTCTAAAATGTCTGAGCCCATTTTTCTATGTTCAATTTAGAAAAAAAAAAAGTGTATCTCTGATAACTGGGGCTATGGCAGTCCTTGAAGTCAGGTTCTGCACATTACTTTGCATTATATCATGGTGGAAAAGACTGGGCTGCATGTGTAATGACTCATTATAAATTCCGGGAAGATTTCATTCTGTTCTCTTTCTTTCTAAATTGCTAATATGCTTATGATCTTGTGACCTATTTGTTTTTCTGGGGGGGGAAAAGCTACAATTCCATGTGGAAGAGAAATTCCTAATAGAAGGAAGCAAATGGATTATGCTTAATTCTGGTTTTACTGTTAATTCAAATTTATCCAAATAGTTTTGAAAAAGAACAGATCAAACAAAATTAGTCTTAACCAGTTTGGCTCAGTGGATAGAAAGTCAGCCTGCGGACTCAAGGGTCCCAGGTTCGATTCTGGTCAAGGGCATGTACCTTGTTTGCAGGCACATCCCCAGTAGAGGGTGTGCAGGAGGCAGCTGATAGATGTTTCTAACTTCTCTATCCCTCTCCCCTCCTCTCTGTAAAAATCAATAAAAAATATATTTTTTAAAATTATGTGGAAAATTGCAATTTCATGATTGGGTATCACTACCTTAAAGGCTAAATCAGTAACACTTGCAAAATCAGATAGATAGGTATATAGATAGTGTGTGTGTGTGTGCATGTGTCTCTCTCTCTCTCTCTCTCTCTCTCTCTCTCTCTTTCACACACACACACACACACACACACACACACACTTACATAGAGATCTGCTAGAAAAAGTAGGAAGGAAATGTTACTCATACCCTAACAACAAAAACAAGCCAGATAACCTGCAAAATGAACTTTTTAATATACACTATTAGGTAAAAAAAATAAGACACACAAGCAAGAAAACATGATCCATCAAGAAAGGAACCAATCATCAGACTCAAATCCAGAGATGGCTAAGAAATTGGAATTATTAGTTTTAAAAATAACTCTGATAAACATGTTAAAGGATCTTGCCGAAACCGGCTTGGCTCAGTGGTAGAGCGTTGGTCTGTGGACTGAAAGGTCCCGGGTTCGATTCCGGTCAAGGGCATGTACCTTGGTTGCGGGCACATCCCCGGTAGGGGGTGTGCAAGAGGCAACTGGTCGATGTTTCTCTCTCATTGACGTTTCTAGCTATCTCTCTCCCTTCCTCTCTGTAAAAAATCAATAAAATATATTAAAAAAAAAAAAAAACATGTTAAAGGATCTAATAGAAAAGATAAACATGTGTGAGAAGAAGGGGAATTTCAACAGAGATGGAAATATAAAGAGACAACTGGAGATGCTAGAAATAAAAAAATGCAGTATCAGAGAAGAAAATTTTAATAGTTCATAAGCCAGGCTATTCACTAATTAGATGATAATACTCAGCAGAGGAAAGAATCAGAGAACTTAGGTTAAAAAAACTTTTTTATTTTTTGCCGAAACCAGTTTGGCTCAGTGGATAGAGCATCGGTCTGCGGACTAAAAGGTCCCAAGTTCGATTACGGTCAAGAGCATGTACATTGGTTGCAGGCACATCACCGATGTTTCTCTCTCATCGATGTTTCTAGCTCTCTATCCCTCTCTCTTCCTCTCTATAAAAAATCAATAAAAATATATATTTTTTTTTAAATTGTTTTTTTTACCTGAATGTGTGCCTGGCCAGGTGGTTCAGCTGATTGGAGTGCTGTCCCATATACCAAATGGTTGTGGGTTCTATTGTCTAGTAGTGGCATGTTTCCTAGTCAGGACACATACCTACGTTGCAGGTTAGATTCCTAATAGGGGTATATTCAGGAGGCAACCAATGAGTGTTTTTCTCTTTCTCTCCTTCTCCCTTCCTCTCTCTATAAAAAGGCAATAAAACATATCACCAAGTGAGGATTAAAAAAAAGAGAGAGAGAGAATAGAAATACAAAGAGAAAACAAAAATGAAACAAAACCTTAAGAGATCTCTGGAACAATCTAATGCATATGTAATTAGAGTTTCAAAAGGTTAAGAAAAAGATAATGGGGCAGAAGAAATGTGATAAGAGGTAATGGCTGCAAATTTTCTAAAAGTGATTAAAAAAGAAAAATCAACCCACAGATCCCAGAAGTTTAGCTAACGCTAAGCAAAATAAATACATAGAAATCACACCAAGGTACATAATAGTCAAAATATTGAAAACAAAAAAAATCTTGAAAAAAGGTGGCAGCATATGACATACAGGAGAACAATTAAATGATAGTCAGCTTCTCTAACACTATAAAGCATTAACAGATGAACATTTAAAACCTTTTTTTTAAATATAAAATACCTTTTTTATTACTAATCAGAAAAAGTATTTCAATATCTTAGCAGAAATTAAATCAAGAGCAAAGTGCACCTCTTTAGAGGTTAGCTAAATAGTCATAAATTAGACAGCAAGGCCTTTCAAAGGAGGAAGTTTACTTTTATTAAGTCTAATTAATTACAGAGACATGTTTTCCTAAATTAGAATCTCAAGGTATTTTTTTCAGATATTAAAAAAATACTTTGTTGAAATATTTTTTAGATTCTCTTAAGTAACTTCTGGAAAATAACTTTTCTTTTCAGATGAGACAAGTAGTTAATGAGCTAAAAATTAAAGAGGATTGCCATAGCGGGTTTGGCTCAGTGGGTAGAGTGTCTGCCCTCAGACCGAAGGGTGGGAGTTGACTCTCATCAACAGGGAGACGCGAATATACCCTGGATCCCAGCCCCCATTGGGGCACGTGCAGGAGGCAATCAATGTGTCTCTCTCACATTGATGCTTCTCTCTCTCTCTCTCCCTCTCCCTTCCACTCTCTCTAAAAATCAATAGAAAAACATCCTCAGATGAGGAATAGCAAAACAAAAAATTTAACAGGACTGACATTTTAAAGCACTAGAATCCAAGAGAGGCCTGATTTAAACTAAGCCAAGGGTTTATAATGTACATAAGGATAATATTTTTAAAGGTCTTCGAAAAGTAACTGTTTATATCTCTTCTTGTGCTATTTAAGAACACTGTATATGGTTATTAATGACAGTGGAAAAAGTTCAACCTTGATTTGAAAGATGGTAAATCAAATATGAGTCATAAGACAGCACAGCACAAGAGCTCATCAGCCCAAATATGTAAATGGGGGAAAAAGCATTTACGTGAGAGCAGTTATCTCCTTGTCCACACCCCAAATATGATAGAAGACTTACACACACTACACACACATTACACACACACACACACACACACACACACTGACCCCCCCCCCCAATGGATTACTTAGGGGAATACTCTAAATTACTATCAGACACTCTCTTGACCAAAAGATACCAATCTAGCTATATGATGCTAGCCACTAAAGCTGAAAAGATCAAGTAGCAAGACACAACATAACTGGGGTGCCCATTTTTGACCTGGTGCATTCTACACAAGGAAGCCAAGAAAGCAAGACTATGTATGTAACAGAAGAATTAAAATGGATCATATTCACAAAGAAAACAGTGAGGAAAGTCTATTTAGCTTTCTGAGGGACAAAGAAAATAGTTTTCTGGTTTTCTAAGTTCAGCCTTATAAGACCAGGCTGAATTTGATTTCCTTCACTCAGATATCTGCAAGATTGCCAATCATTCTCCAACTATTACCTTTAATTTTTATTTCTTAAACTACATAATACCTAAAAATAAGATTCTTAATCTAAAAACCCAACCAAAGTCACTGAAACTCAAATGAGAGCTCAGCATATAAAAGCAGAAGAAGCCAAAGAAAGAAAGAGAAAATCTTTTCTCAAGTTTTACTCAGAATGTTTCATTCAACAATAAAACTCTGGTTAGGAATGTAAGAGATAGAGGAAGTTCTAAAAAAGCCTTTATTGATTAGACAACCTCAGATTATATTCTCTCTAAATGGTTTAACAGAAACACATAACTTGGGGTCCAACTTATTTTCACTCGAATCAAAAAAAGAGTTCCCGCCGAAACCGGTTTGGCTCAGTGGATAGAGCGTCAGCCTGCGGACTGAAAGGTCCTGGGTTCGATTCCGGTCAAGGGCATGTACCTGGGTTGCGGGCACATCCCCAGTAGGAGGTGTGCAAGAGGCAGCTGATCGATAATTCTCTCATCGATGTTTCTCTCTATCCCTCTCCTTTCCTCTCTGTAAAAAATCAATAAAGTATTTTTTTTTAAAAAAAGAGTTCCCTAAAGTTAAAGATAGAAAGCTTTCTTTTTAAAATAAAACTCTAAATTTAAATTTTTAATTTTTGCTATTTCCTATCACATGGCATTTGCTCTCTGTCCTTGGCTCTGTCCTCTCTTTTCTCCTAAAAAAGGAGTGCAGAGGCAACTGCAGATCTGCCTCTCTTATCATTTAAATACAATCATGGGTCACTTAACAACAGAGATACATTCTGATACCTTGGAGGGTGGTTTCATCACCGTACAAACTAATCAGAAAGTACACTCACACAAACCTAGACACTACAGCCCACTACACATATAGACTTTACTAGTGGCGCAGTGCATAAAATTCATGCATGGAGGGGGGTTCCCTCAGCCCACTCTGTACCCTCTCCAATCTGGAACCCCTTGGGGGATGTCCAACTGCTGGTTTAAGCCCAATCCCACAATGGGCCTAAGCCAGCATTTGGACATCCCTCTCACAATCTGGGACCGCTGGCTCCTACCACTCACCTACCTGCCTACCTGATTGCCCCTAAGCTCTCTGCCAGCCTGCCTCTAACTGCCCTTCCCTGCCCGCCTGATCTCACCCCCAACTGCTCTCCCCTGCCAACCTGATCGCCCCTAACTGCTCTCCCCTGCCAGCTAATTTAGTTTTGATTGGTCCGTTTCTATGCCAGTCAGTGTCTATGGGCTCATCTCTGGGCCTGATCAGAGAGGCAGAGCTGATCAGCAGCCTCCAAGGAGGCCCAGGGAGAAACAGAGGTGTGGCTGCTGGCAAAACCTGGAGAGAAAGAGAGAGGCAAAGCTGATCAATAGCTGCCACAGAGGCTGCAGATCAGACCCTGCCTCTTTCTTCGGGCCTTATCTGCAAGCCCCCTCAGCAGTCAGTGCTGGGTCACCACGGCAGTTGAGCCTTTGGTTGATCGTTATGGATCTTGGGTTTTTATATATTAGGATGGTATAGCATTATGGCTCCTAGACTACAAACCTATATGTATAGCATGTTAATGCACTTAATACTGTATGCAACTATAGCACAATGGTAAGTATTTGTTTATCTGAATGTAACAAGAGTACAATAAAAGTATGGTATAAAAGATAGAAAACGATACACCTGTGTAGGGCACTAACCATGAACAAAGTTCACAGGACTGAAAATTGTTCTAAGTCAGTGAGTGAGTGAGTGGTTCATAGGGTTGACATTTAACCACTGAACCACACTGACCAGGCTGATCATACAGTCTTGAAGAACAAGAACAAAGTGATGGAAGGATTTGTATCGGGCTCATCTTGAGATGTCAATCTTCAGAAAACATGTCCACAAGGTTTGCTTGGTTTCTTTTTTCCATCAGATTTGCTTCTAAGCAGATACTGTACCATAAACATTTCTGTTAATGAAAGTGCTGAGGTCCCTATTTTGAACTTTTTAAGGAGCTTGTTATAAGGTCTACAAAAGCTTTTGCTAAACCCTCCATTGTAAATTGTATTGGGGGGATGCAATTTTGCTTTCCTTTCCTGCAATTTTGCTTTCTCTTGCCTCATTTTCAGGTATGTGTTCCTGTTCCAATTACAATAACTCCCCATTAGTCAACTCTTCAGGAACCACCTTTAAAAGCTGCTCAATGTCATCCTTATCCAGATAGGTTAAAGTTGTTTGCCATCTTAACTACATCTTGTTGATTTTTGCAACCTCCTCCTGCTTGGCAAATCCTTTGAAGTCACACAAGAACCTCTTGAACGTCTGCTTCCAGACGCCATTCATACACTCTTTGGTGACACCACCCCAAGCTTGAATAAGGTTCTTGTTGCAGTCATAGATGTTATAATCCTTCCAGGAATGCATCAGTGTCTTCCTCAGCTATAGAAAAGCCTGGGAAAGGTCCTTCACCAGGGGGTAGGCCTTAAAAGATGCTGTAACTCCTTGAATGCATCAAAGAGTTGTTTTTGGAGGGAGATTTATATACCCTTAATTCTATAAGCTTTTCCCTATTTAAATTTTTTTTAATTTTATTTTTTTATTTTGTGTGCAAGAGGCAGCAGATCAATAATTCTCTCTCATCACTCCCTTCCTCTCTGAAATCAATCAAAATATATATGTATATATAAAAGATTATATGATCACTCACTCAATTTCATTTCTAGAGCAACCACTCAATGTGGCTGCTTAGTGACAACATTAGCAGTGGATATTTGTACACTAGAGGCCAAGATGAGCAAAACACAAGATTAAATCAAGCACTAAAGAAAATGATGCAATCAAGAGATGCAGCCCTAGCCGGTTTGGCTCAGTGGATAGAGCATCAGCCTGCAGACTGAAGGGTCCCAGGTTCAATTCCGGTCCAAGGTACATGCCCAGGTTGGAGGCTTAATCCCCAGTAGAGGGCATGCAGGAGGTAGCCAATCAATGATTCTCTCTCATCATTGATGTTTCTTCCTCTCTGAAATCAATAAAAATGTATTAAAAAGCAAAGAGGTGCAGTAAACATGAGATATCTAATCTGTTCCCAGCATAAAAAGGCATACTGTGCTATGGCAAATTTTTTTTATGTAAATACAGTAGTCTCTAAAATAATAAAGTGTCCTGGCCGGTTTGGCTCAGTGGATATAGCATCAGCCTGCAGATTGAAGGGTCCAGGGTTTGATTCTGGTCAATGGCACATGCCTGGGTTGCAGGCTTGATCCCCAGTGGGGATGGGGGTTGGGGGAGGTGTGCAGAAGGCAGCTGATCAATGATTCTTTATCATCAATTATGTTTCTATCTCTTTCTCCCTCTCCCTTCCTTTATGAAATAAAAATGCTTTTTAAAAAATAATAAAAAGTATAATACAGTAAATTCATAAACCAATAACACAGTTGTTTATTATTATCAAGCATTATGTACTGTGTACTAGTATTATTGTGTGTTATCCTACCTTATAAAAGAGTAATATGCAAATTAACAATCACTCTGCTCAAGCCACGCCCACCAGCGATCAGAGCAAGTATGTAAATTAACCCCAGCCAAGATGGCTGTAGCCATAGAGAGCAATTGAGAGAGGCTGGGGTTTCCCCTAGCAAGGGAAGCCAAGCTTTCCACACACCCTGGCCGGCCTAGGCCTCCACTCAAGGCTACAAAGTTTCAATTATAGAAGATACGGTACATGAATCCCAACAGAAAGGGCTAAGGGCCACAGAGCGAACAGGGGCTTGGCTCCACTCCAGGCTACAAAGTTTCAATTGTAGAAGGTAAATAAATTCCAGATACCAGGACCTCTGCTTGGGTCGCCATGGGGCGTGGCCAGCCTGCAAACTACCATAGGCCCCTCGCCCAGGCCATCCCACATCCCAATGGAACCCCCACCCTAATCCAGGACACCCTTCAGGGCAAACCAGCTGGCCCTCACCCATGCACCAGTCCTCTATCCTATCTAATAAAAGAGTAATATGCAGATTGACCATCACTCCAACACACAAGCTAGCTACCACCTGGTCAAAGATCCTGCCCCCATGTGGACACAAGATGGCCAGCAGGGAGAGGGCAGTTGGGAGGGACCAGGCCTACAATGGAGGGCAGTTGAGAGGGACCAGGTCTGCAAGGGAGGGCAGTTGGAGGCGATCAATCCTGCAGGGGAGGGCAGTTAGGGATGGCCAGGCAAGCAGAAGAGGGAAGTTGGGGGCAAACAGGCTGGCAGGGGAGCAGTTAGACATCAATTAGGCTAGCATGGGAGTAGTTAGGGGGTGATCAGGCTGACAGACAGAAGCAGTTAGGGACAATCAGGAAGGCAGGCAGGCGAGAAGTTGGGAACCAGCAGTCCTGGATTGTGAGAGGGATGTCCGACTGCCCATTTATACCCGATCCTGGTAGTGTCCCAGATTGGAGAGGGTGAAGGCTGGGCTGAGGGACACCCCCCTATCCCGTGCATGAATTTTGTGCACTGGGCCTCTGGTATTATTATAGTGTCTTCTTCATACTAGCATCACCATAAACACAAGTAATGCATTTTTATCACATGATGACACAGCTATCACATCACTAGGTGACAAGAATTTTTTAGCTCCATTGTAATTTATGGGACTTCCATCCTATATTCAATTTATTAACTAAAACATCATTATTTACTGTGCTTTGAAGGAGTCCTATAATAATCCTTATATAGGATAACTTATACAGGAGATCTGATGGCTGACCTGTATGTTAAATGCAAATTCCAGAATTTGAATTACTTAATCCCAAAGGGATTTAACAAAATATATGCAAGTAATGAGTGTATGTATACGTACAATGGCAATTTGAAATATTAAAGCTGTTGTATAGTGTAATATAAACAAGTTGACAGCACAGTACCTGCTGTACCACCCTAAGGTCAATCATCCAATCAAACAACTTCATAATCAGAAGAGCAGACAAACACATGTTGCAAAGTTGTCTAGCAAATCATTCTTACAATGACATGATTTATAAAATGGAAGATCAGTTTTAAAACCCTTTTAAAGCCAAGCCAGCGTGACTCAGCGGCTGATTATGGACCTAAGAACCAGGAGGTCACAGGCAGCCGATCCATGATTCTCTCTCATCATGGATGTCTATCTCTCCCTTCCTCTCTGAAATAAAATTAAAAAAAAAAAAAAAAAAACTTTCAAAAATAATTGTGTTGTTTGGATATTTCTGTTCTTTCATTCTTATCTTCTACTATATGAAAAGAGTTCTTTAATTATGACTTCTTAGGCACCTCCATTCCTCCCAAGTGCAGATAATGAAGTTTATAAATGCCATATCTTAGAAAAAGATGGTAAACTATTAGTATTAGTGCAAAATTGTAATTACTACTATTGATACTTCTATAATACATTGATCTACTGATCATGGTTTATTTTTAGTATATTACTGCCTTTTGGGGAGGGGCAACTAAATCAAAATATTAGCTAAAGGTTTAGAATTTTTCATACCTGAGATGGAGAAGAGCTATGACCAGGGAATGATAAATATTTCAAAATACTGCCAAAGAACAAAGAAGCCCTTGCCAATGTGGTTCAGTGATTAGAGCCCTGGCCCATGCACCAAAGGGTCTCAGGTTTGGTTTCGATCAGAGCACATATACCCATGTTGTGAGTTCAATCCCCAGTTGGGGCATGTGCATGAGGCAATCAATCACATCATTGTTTCTCCCTCCCTCCTCCTCTTGAATCAACAACAACAAAAAATTCCAACAGTGAGGATTTAAGAAAAAGAACAACAAAAAGAGGCAGCTTCCCTAACCAACTCTAGGAATTTCAAGTACAGTAACCACAGAGAGACAAACTATCCATTTGATGAACTACTTCAATATTAAAGCAACCTATAGAAACAGACTCATAGAGAACATACTGACGATTGCCAAAGGAAAGGGAGGTGGCCCCCTACCCCCCCCCACCCCCCCCTCCCCGCGCGCTGGATAAAAAAAGGTGAAGGGATTAAGAAGTAAAAATTGACAGTTACCGGATAGTCCTGGGGACGTAAATTAAAGCATCAGGCATACAGCCAATAATACTGTAATAACAATGTATGGTGTACTTGAAATATTTGGGGGACCACCTTGTAAAGTTTATGATTATCTAACCACTATGCTGTACACCTTAAACTAATACAGAATACTGAATGTAAACAGTAATGGGAATAAAAATCCAAAGTAAAAAATATATATATTAAAGTTATCTGAAGTCCTAGGGAATGTATATGCTACCTTGTACACTTTTATTTTTCTCAAGCTGCTCATTTAAATAAAAAGGAGCACTTAAATAAGTGATTTCAAATTTCTGATCAAATCAAAACTTAAAGCATAATATCTAATAGTCTACTTACCATGAAAATCTGCACCCAATTTCTTAGAAGCCATTTAGAACCTGAAAAACAAAGAAATATTTCTTAGACTCATGATGTCTTGAGAAAATATAAACAAATAGTTACAAGAAAATTGGCTGGGTGGCTTAGTTGGTTAGAGCATCATCCTGATATGCCAAGTTTGTGCAGGTTCAATCCCAGGTCAGGACACATACAAGAATCAACCACTGAATGACAAATAGATGGAACAACAAACTGATGTTTCTCTCTCTCTAAAATCAACAAAAATAAAATTAACTTTAAAAAAAATTTTTTTAAAGAAAACTGAAGCTATAAACAGGAAATCAGAAGACTTAAAGGTAACAGGACTGACATAGTCCTCAAACTTCTCAGTTCCAAAGTCTTGAAAAAAGAAAGCAGAGCCTGGCCGGTATGGGTCAGTGGTTGAGCATCCACCTACGGCATGGTTAGAGTCTAGGTCAGGGCACATACCCAGATTGCAGGCTCAATCCCCAATAAAGGAACCTCAGGAGATATCCAATCAATGATTTTCTCTCATCACTGATTTTTCTAAATCTCTCTCCCTCTTCTTTCCTCTCTGAAATCAATAAAAACATATAAAAAAAAAAAAAAAGACAAATTTCTGAGGTGGGAATGAATAACATACAACCTTTGTACTGTTTTAATTCTGTATACTTTTTTTATTTTTATTTATTTATTTATGTTAATATATTTTATTGATTTTATACAGAGAGGAAGGGAGAGAGATAGAGAGTTAGAAACATCGATGAGAGAGTCATCGATCAGCTGCCTCTTGCACACCCCCTACTGGGGATATGCCTGCAACCAAGGTACATGCCCTTGATCGGAATCGAACCCGGGACCCTTCAGTCCCCAAGCCGACGCTCTATCCACTGAGCCAAACCGGTCCCGGCTGTATACTTTTTTTTAAATGAAAGGGGGGGGGACATAAAACCACACATCTAGTTTAATATTATCTTTGCACTTCCAACCCCTAGATAAGTAAGTAGGTGCAAAGTCTTTTCTTACACAAATACTCTCAGCTCTTCAACCTAAAGTTTATCTCCCTTGATATGGCATGGTGTTTATACCTTTAATTTACCTAAGACATAAGCAGAAAAAAAATAAGGCTAAGTATATAGATTTATGGTATGGTATCTATTAGTCTGCACTATAGTATATTGCAAGACATCGTAGTGAAAACATTTTATTTCCAACTGTAAGCTTTTTTAGGATCTTTTTTCCTTTTTTTTTTTTTAATTCTCACCCAAGGATATATTTTTACTGATTTAGAGAGAAAGAAAAAACACTGATCGGTTGCCTGATTGGGGAACAAACCTGCAACCTAGGTAGGTACCCTAATAGGAAATTGAACTCATAACCTTTTGGTGACACGCCAACCAAACTGAGCCACCCAGCCAGAGTTGGGACTTTTTTTTAAAGAAACAAACAAGTTAATTTTAAAATTTACATGGAAAGACAAAGGAAATATAATAGCCAAAACAATTTTGAAAAAGAAGTTGAAGAATTTACCATCAACTTAACTATGAGGCTACACTAATTAAAAACTGTGGAAATGGTGTAAGGATATCACATAGACCAACAAAACAGAGTCCAGAAATAGTCATACATATACAGCCAAATGATTTTTTTTGTTTGTTAATCCTTACCAAAGGATATTTTTTCCACTGAGTTTTAGAGAGAGTGGAAGGGGGGGAGTAGGAGTGGTGGGGAAGAGAGACTCACACGGATTAGTAACCTCCCACAGGTGCCCCAACTGGAGCTAGGGATCAAACCTAAAACCCAGGTACATGCTCTTGACAGGAAATCAAATCTGCAGCCTGAGACTCTGCAGTGCTCAGGCTGACAGGGCCAGCCAAATGACTTTAAACAAAGGTACAAAGGAATTTCAAAGGGGAAAGGTCGGTCTTCTCAACAAATGGTGCCAAACATTCATATGCAAAAACAAAAACAAACAAACAAAAAATACCTGCCCTTAATCCATACCTTGCACTATATATAAAAATTGACCGAGAAGGATGGAAAAATCATAGCTAAGGGCTACAAGAGTTCTTTCTGGCGTGATGAAAATGTTCTAAAAGTGATTGTGGTGAGCCAGGCTGGGGTAGCTCTATGGACTTAGCATCATCCTATGGACCAAGAGGTTCTGGGTTCAATACCAGGTTGTGGACTCAATCCCCAGTAGGGGGCATGCAGGAAGCACCCAATCAATAGATGTGTCTCTCTCAACATTGATGTTTCCATCTCTCCCTCTCCCTTCAGCTCTGAAATCAATAAAATATATTTTTTTTAAATAAAAGTGATTGTGGTGATGACTGCACAACTTAATATTCTAAAATCCACTAAACTATACATTTTAAATGGGTAAACTAAATGTGGTATACTGAAGCACCACAACCCCATGGATGAATCTCAAATGTATCATGGTAAGTCAAAGAAGCCAGACTCAAAAGGTTACGTACTATGTCATTCCATTTATTATATTCTGGAATGGGGGGCAGAAAAGAAATCTAGCTACCAGGGACCGATAACGGAAGGAATTGACTATAAAAGGGAACATAATAATTTTTTTAGGTTGACAGAACTGTTCTATATTTTATTGTATACTGTTTACATGACTATACGCATCTATCACAATTCACAGAAAACAGGATAAAATTTACTACATGTAAACTGTACTCCGTTTAAAATACATATATGTCCATCACACTGAAATTAAATAAAATAGAATCACTGAGTAAATACTACTAATATTTTTAACCCATCCTAGTGGAAGAAAATTTTATTTTTTAAAATGCCAGAATTCAAAATAACAAGTTATACAGCTGTATCAAATTCTATTAGTATGCTTTCTCACTGATGGACAAGGGTTTTCTACAATGATATATATGGTTTCTAACAAAGGATTTCTTCCCTATTTAAAAGCAAAACAAAAATGTAAGTCGAAAAAAAAATTGAGTTTAGAGAGAGGGAGGGAGGAAAAAAGAAACATTGGTCAGTTGCCTCCCACCCATGCCCCGACCACGGTTTGAACCTGCAATCTGGGATACAAAATTAACGCCAAGAAATCCATGGCATTTCTATACACCAACAGTGAAATTACAGAAACAGAGACTAAAAAAGCAATTCCATTTACCATCGCACCAAAAAAATTAAGATACCTAGGAATAAATTTAACTAAGGAAGTAAAGGACCTATACACAGAAAACTACACGACACTGAAAAAAGAGATAGAGGAAGATGTAAAGAGATGGAAGAACATACCATGTTCATGGATTGGTAGAATCAACATCATCAAAATGTTCATACTTCCTAAAGCAATCTATAGGTTCAATGCACTCCCCATTAAAATACCAACGGCATATTTCACTGACCTAGAAAGAACTCTCCAAAAGTTCATTTGGAACAATAAAAGACCCCGAATAGCCACAGCAATCCTGAGAAAGAAGAGTAAAGTAGGAGGGATCTCAATACTAGACTTCAAACTGTATTACAAAGCCACTGTTCTCAAAACAGCCTGGTACTGGCACAAGAACAGACATATAGATCAATGGAATCGAATCGAGAACCCAGATATCAACCCAAATCACTATGCTCAATTAATATTTGACAAAGGAGGTACGAATATATAATGGAGTCAAAACAGTCTCTTCAATAAATGGTGTTGGGAAAATTGGACAGATACAGGCAACAGAATGAAACTAGATCACCAACTTACACCATACACAAAAATAAACTCAAAATGGATACAGGACTTAAACATCAGATGGGAAACCATAAAAATACTAGAAGCATCCACAGGCAGCAAAATCTCAGACATATGCCAAAAGAACTTCTTCACTGAACCTGCAATCTGGATATGTGCCCTCACCAGGAATCAAACCCACAACCTTTTTTATGTACAGGACAACACTCCAACCAACTGAGCCACACTGACCACAGCTGAACACTGTTGAATTCTATCTTTTTAAAATATATATTTGCCGAAACCGGTTTGGCTCAGTGGATAGAGCATCGGCCTGTGGACTGAAGGGTCCTGGGTTCGATTCTGGTCAAGGGCATGTGCCTTGGTTGCAGGCATGTCCCCAGTGGGGGGGGTGCAGGGGACAGCTGATCGATGATTCTCTCTCATCGATGTTTCTAACTCTCTATCCTTCTCTCTTCCTCTCTGTAAAAAATCAATAAAATATATTTAAATATATATATATATAGATTGATTTCAGAGAGAAAGGGAGAGGGAGAAACACCAATGATGAGAGAGAATCACTGATCAGCTGTCTCCTGCACACCCAACACTGGGTATCGAGCCTACAACCTGGGCATGTGCCCTAAACGGAAACTGAATCATGACCTCCTGGTTCACAGTCGATGCTCAACCACTGGGCCACACCTACAACCAAGGGCATGCACCTTGGTTGTGGCCACATCTCTGGTGGGGGGGGTGCTGGAGGCAGCTGATCAATGTTTCTCGCTCTCTGTCCCTCTCTCTTCCTCTCTGTAAAAAAATCAATAAAATACATTTTTTAAATAATAATAATTTTATTCGTTAATTTTATAATCTGTAGAATAATAAATTCTCTTCAGTCTCATGTAACCCATAAATTAACAAATAATTAGTATTCAAAGTATATAAAGAATTCTTAAAAATCAATCAAAAAAAGAAACAACTCAATAAAAATAGACAAAAAACTTCATAGGAGCACAAATGTCCAATGAACATATGAAAAGATGCTCAACTTCAGAAAATGCTAATAAAAACATATTAGATACCATTTCAAACCCACTACATTAGAAAAAATTTTTCAAGTTTGACAATATCAAATGTTAGGGAGGAAATGAAGCACCTAAAACACACACTGCTGGCTCTTGACTCCATAAGCACAATATTCACATTTACCATGAGCCAATTCAATGACTCAAGAACTGGAAGTGTTTGGTAAGTATTAAGCAACTGATAATGACCAATCCAGAATTCTGAGAACATGTTCGGAATACTGCCAAATACAAATTTTGGCCCTTAATGAACTGGATCCAACCTGACTCAGCAATACAAATAAGAAAACTTTTAGTCCCTTATCCAGTTTCTCTAGCATATTTTCTTAAGTACAAAATAGTCATTTACTCCTAGAATACTGATGACATCTTAATTGACTAAAATTTTAATGAAGTATTTATCATTATAGTAGTACTTCTATTTCAATGAGAAGCAGTTTTAAATGACATAACTTTAAAATTAAAAAGTGCTTACACTTTAAATATGACAGGAATTAGAATGGCTATGACCACTTTTGAGGGACAAAATGGTGTAACAGATGCAGAAAATACTTGAGAGAATTTTAGTCAATGAATTAAACTTTGAAATCACATTTTAAATACCTTACTCTAGTCAAAACATAAAAGATAAACAAGATAAAGTGACATTTGCCAATCCTAGATAAAAGTGCTCTAGCAACCATTATTGAGAATTGTTTACAGACCTAATATTATTTTATCAGGATACAATGATTATCTTCTTCAAAATCAAAATGAAAAATAAAATCTCAGCTATACATAAAATATGCCATAATGAGGTAATGCATCAAATACAAAAGAAAAATTCAGAAAGTTTTTATTCATACTTTAATTTTCTTCCTGTCTTTATTTCTAAAACTAGAGGCCCAGTGCATGATTTTGTGCATGGGTGGGCCAATTGAGAAGGCTGGCCAGCCATGGGGAGGGACTGCGGGAGGTTGGCCCCAGCAGCAAGCTAACCACAAGGAATCAGGCTCCCTCCTCCCTCCTATCTGGGTCGAGAACCAGATTTGGGTTATCAGGGCCCCAGCAGCAAGGTTTGGGTCAGTATGCATCATAGCTACCAGCCAGTCATTTGGTTGTTCCAGTTGTTCATTCGATCATAATAGCTGCTTAGGTTTTTATATATATAGATAACACTTTATCTTCCAATGAGGCCATAGAAAGTTATTTGCTACACACTGATAGAGATGCTCACTAAAGAAACAAACTTTCCTATTTCCATAATTATAATGACTTATTAATGCAACAATACAGGCATTCAATAAATGTTAAATAAGTAACAGAAAGAATAACTAGGACAGAAAAAAAATTAAAAGGATGGATTAGAAACAAAAATTTAATTGATAAAATTCCACTTAAAGCCCTGGCCAGGTAGTTCAGTTGGCTAAAGCAGTGGTTGGCAAACTCACAAGTCAACAGAGCCAAATATCAATAGTACAATTGAAATTTCTTTTGAGAGTCAAATTTTTTTTAAGTTAAACTTTTTCTAACGCCACTTCTTCAAAATAGACTCGCCCAGGCCATGGTATTTTGTGGAAGAGCCACATTCAAGGGGTCAAAGAACCGCAGTTTGCCAACCATGGGGTTAGAGCATCATCAAGATAGGCCATGGTTGTGGCTCATCCTGGTCAGGGCACATACAAGAATCAACCACAATCCTGGCCAGTGTGGCTCGGTTGGTTGAGCAGCAGGTTCAATTCCTGGTCAGGGTACATGCCCAGGTTGTGGGCTCTATTCCCTGTGGGGGTCTTGCAGGAGGCAGTCTATCCATATCTCTCTCTCTCTATCTCTTCCCCCCCCTCTGTTTCTCTTTCTAAAATCAATAAAAAAACATAAAATAAAATAATCAACCACTGGATGCATAAATAAGTGGAACAACAAACTAAAGTTTCTCTCCCCCTTCCTTTCTCTAAAATCCTATATAATAAAAGTCTAATATGCAAATTGTCCCCTCAGATGGTCATTCAACCAGAAGTTTGACCACTCACTCACTATGACGTGCACTGGCCACCAGAGGGCGGCGAGGAACATGGTGGGCGTCAGTGACATGGTGCTGCTGGCCCCGATGGGCCCCAAAGAGAGCAGGACCATGGCGGGATGGTGGAGCAGGTGAACAGGCAGCACCAGGCCAAGGTGGGTGAGAGCGGGGGCCTGAGTGCCCCACTGATCACCCCACAGACAGTGCCCAGCAGCAGTGGACCTGGCCCTGATCGATTGCCCCACATGTGGGACAGTGGAGCAGGTAAGGGGGCAGCGCTAAACCAAAGTGGGGTGCCAGATGGGGCTATGGGACTGCCGGGCTGGGGGCACAAGCTGCGGTCCGATCTCTTCAGGCCACCCAAAGGAACTCCACCCATGCATGAATTTGTACACTGGGTCTCTAGTGCCAGTGTTTCCCAAAGTGTGGTACACGAACCCCCAGGGGTAGGGGAAGAGTTTGGTGGGGATATGCACTGCACCGTGCTTAGCTGCGCCTAATTCTACGTTCTCATGAGTATGAGGGGTACTCAGCGTTACGAAAATTATAGAAGGGGTACACATATGTCAAAAGTTTGGGACACACTGCTAGTCAATAAATAAAAATTTTTAATTCCAGTTAAAAGTAAATAATGACCAATTTCAGAGGGAAGGGGGACAGAAAGTGATTAACAAAAGAACGTATATGCATATGTGCATAACCCATGGACGGACAATAGTGCAGTGAAGGAGGAGGGAGGACAGGAGTAGGGTAGTGGGAGTCAATGAGAGTTAAAAAGGGGACATCTGTGCCGAAATCGGTTTGGCTCAGTGGCAGAGCATTGGTCTGCAGACTGAAGGGTCCGGGGTTCGATTCCGGTCAGGGGCTCAGGGGCACGTACGTTGGTTGCGGGCACATCCCCGGTAGAAGATGTGTAAGAGGCAACTGGTCGATGTTTCTCTCTCGTCAACATTGCTAGCTCTCTCTCTCTCCCTTCCTCTCTGTAAAAAATCAATAAAATATATTTTTAGAAAGGAGACATCTGTAATACTTTCAACAATAAAGATAAATAAATTTTAAAAAGTTAATGCAGACAATGTAATTCTTTATAGACTTTGGACACTTTTAGTCCAAAACATTTGCTATAAAAATTCAGAAAGTTTCAGTTTAACTTGTTTGACAAGAAAGAGTTAGCTATCACTGGAGACTAAGTGCCCTGCTTTCCCCACCACCAAATCTAATAAAACTTTAAAGAGAAAAACATCCATCTTATAATCTAACCTAATTCTCAAATACACAACTGAGGAGTGGACTAGTAAACGGAGTTAGCACAGAATTATTTAGCCGAAACCGGTTTGGCTCAGTGGATAAGAGTGTCGGCCTGCGGACTGAAAGGACCCAGGTTCGATTCTGGTTAAGGGCATGTACCTTGGTTGCAGGCACATCCCCAGTAGGGGGTGTGCAGGAGGCAGCTCACTGACGATTCTCTTCCATTGATGTTTCTAACTCTACCTCTCTCTCTGTAAAAAAAAAAAAAAATCAATAAAATATATTTTTAAAAGAACAGAATTATTTAATAGTTCACTAAATTACCAAATCTGGTCGCCAACAAATGGTGCCTTAAAAACTCTCAAAATTTTATTTTCGGCTTACTATAAAACCCATTTTTTATGTCCGGTCGTACTGTCAGAGGCTACTCTGGAATCCAGTACATGTGGCCAGAACACAAAGGCCAGAGAGCACTGATACAGATCAAATAAACCAACTATAACTGGATGTTCCGCAAGAAAGAACCTGCGGTTGTTTCGGAGGCCCAGGTGGACGGTACAGGTAAGTCTCCACCCGAGAAACAACGAGAGGCAAAGTCAACACACCTGGGGAAGGCCTGCCCATGTCAAAGGTATATCCCCCAAAGACCACCCCCACCCCCCCCCGCGACTGGTCTAACTCCCTCTCCCCCAAACCTCAGGAAGAACTCAATCTGCCCCTCGCGTCCCCTACTCACCCTCAACTCCACATCACTTACCTTCTTCCCTGAAGCCCGGACCCACCTCCTCGGCATCCTCTAGCTCCCACCGAGCTCCCACTCCACCAGCAAGACAGACAGATGTCTACACAGCCAGTCCCCTTAATCCGAATTCACTTTCCCACAACCCACCCGCCCGCCGCCCCTTCAACTCCGGTCCCCTCACTCCGACCCCTCTCCCCGAATCCTCCCCCAGCCACGGATCTCCGGCCTCTTCTCACTCCTACTCCCTCAGCGGCGCTTCCTTTCACCCAGCTGGGCCTCTCGCCTCTTCCCCGGGTCCCCTCCCTCACCCGAATCCCGGTACCGGCGCCCTACCCCCCCATCCCACCCCTCTCCTCCCCTCCCCGCCCGGCCCCAGAAGGAGGCGCCTCCCCCCTCACCTGAACACCGCCGCCGCCGCCGTCCCAGAAGCCGAAAGGTGCTGGCGCCGCCGACCCCACCCTGTCCGGTCCCCGCTGACGGCTCCTAGGGAGAGCGAACACCACCGCCTTCAACTCTGTTCGCCCCGGGCCGGGCAGTCGCCGTAGCCGAAGCCAGTACCACAGCCGCCATGTTGAAGTCCTACTTCCCTCCTCCTTCCCCTCGCCGCCCCGCCCCCTTAGGCGTCTGACGTCATGACGCCCTGCTCCACGCCCCTCGGGCCAATGGGAGGAGCCGACGTGATGTGACTAATCTCCCGTTTAGTTAGTGCTAAACAACTCCTCCTACCCGGAGTGTTGCAATTGGAATGGGTGAATCCTGCTGACCCTAAGGGAGGGCGGAAGGAGAGGGTCACCGCGGGGGTAAAGCGTAGACGCGGATTTAGGGAGACGGGTCAAAAAGCAGGGACCAGGGTTAAAGGGGCAGAGGGCAGATGAGATGCGACCTCTGACCTCTTCTTGCTCCTATACCCTCAGCTGCATCTCCTTTCATCCACAGTGTTTCCCAAACTGCTCTCATGATGAGAATCACCTGGTGGAGTTGTTAAAATACAGATTCCTGAATCCCAACTAAGAAGAGCTAAACTAGAATTAACATATAAACATATAAGTATACAATTATTAGCATAAACATAGCATAAACATAAATTAGCATAAACATATTAGTATACAATTTTACCTATATGTTCCCAAAAATTCTAGTTTAGCACTTCTTAGTTGGGATTCAGGAATCTGTAGTTTAACAACTCCACCAGGTGATTCTCATCATGAGAGAAGTTTGGGAAACACTGAGTCTAGGCCTCCAGATGAGATGCGACTTCTGACCTCTTCTTGCTCCTACTTCCAGCTGGGCCTCTAGCCTCTTCTCCGGGCTCCCTCCAAGTAAGGGGATTAAACCACTACTGGGAGATAGGCATCTATCTGGCGGGAATCAAGAGCCTTGAAACACGAAGGGAAGCAGAAATATTTACCAACGAGACCTACTTGGGAATCGGGATGTCTTGCTTCTGGTCCCGGGTCCCTGACCTGGTACAAGACTTAATCCTTTCTGATAATGGCTTCATTTTCCTCATTTACAGGTGAATGGGTTGAAAGGCAACCTCTAAATCCTTCAATTCTGTCATTCAACCAGTTTAATCCAATCCCAAACCTTTACTGCCTTGTGCGTTTATTGGATGTCTTCTGGAATCAGGTGCATGGCGGATTCTTAAAATTAGGTAAATCTTTGTTCTCAAAAGTTCATAAATGGTGGGAGAAATAAAATCCTCTCCTCAAAGTAGGAAAAGTCAGAGGGTAATAATAATAATAGCAACATCAATGGATCTGGAAAACTTTACTAAAAGATTAGGATTTACATCGACACTTTCTGGGTACGTAAAGAGTGTGCGCACTCTCATGTTTAATTCTCCAGCCTTGTTTTCTCTTCAGAACTCCAAAGGAGATAGGTAATATATGTACTTTGAACGTGCAGCAATTTTTAACTCATAATGACAGAGTTCCAGAAGGGGGGGGGGGTGTTAGAATAAGCAAACAATAACAAATCATGAATTCTATATTATTTGCCTACTTAATTCAACAGATAATAGACATCCATAGAAGATTTGTGGAGACTACTGAGCTGATCAAAGCTTTTCATCCAGAGAATTAAAATGGCAGTAGTGAATAAAATGGAGAAGACATGGTAATTTTCTGCATTGAATAAGAGACTCATACCTGAACTAAAGTAGAAACAGTGGGGATGGAGACAAGGGGATGACTGGAGCAAGATTTATGAGATTTTTCTCATTAAGAGACCAGCTATATAGGAGAAATCGTGAAAAGGGGCCACATTTTGGGGGTCTCATACTAAAAGAAACAAGAAAGACTGAAGGTTTACTGAAGCCCTATGGGAAATAATAAGGAATTCATCTGACCAAAGAGGACAAATGTTCAGGAGGGAATTTGAGTTTCTTTTTTTATTTATTTTTTGGGGGGGGAATGTGAGTTTACATGTGTACTGTATTGATACTCTGAGGATATGTTTTTATTTTTGTAGAAGGAAGAAAGAGATAAAAAAACAAACAAACAAAAAAAACACCACATTGATGTGAATGAAACATCAATTGGTTGCTGCCCAAATGTAACCCGACCGTGGATCAACAAACTCACAACCTAAGTATATGCCCTGACCCACAACTTTTTGGTGTACAGGATGATGCTCCAACTAACTGAGCCACCCGGCCAAGGCCAAATAAACTTTTTATTCATTCATTTAACAAGTATGATTGAGTTCCTGCAATATACCAGGCATTGTTCTACACACTTGGAATACAGCAGTATATATAAAAAAAGACCCTGCCCCCCCCCAAAAAAAATCCCTGCTCTCACAGAGCTTCATTCTAGAAAAAAATACCATAATAATAATGGTGATACTGTTAAAAAAAAAAAAAAAAAAAAAAAAAAAAAAAAAGGAATAAAGCACAAGAAAGAAAGTATCCACAGCTGAAATTTCTTATTTTTTTATATTAATCTTCACCTGAGGATATTTTTCCATTGATTTTTAAAGAGCGTGGACGGGAGAAAGAGGAAAAACATCGATGTGAAAGAGACACATCAATTGGTTGTCTTCGCACACACGCTAGCCTGCAACTGAGGTGCATGCCCTTGACCAGAATCAAACCCAGGACCTTTCAGTCCCCAGGCTGACACTCTTTCCACTGAGCCAAACCAGCTAGGGCCATGGTTGAAATTTATAAAGGATGGCCAGGGAAAGGTGACACCGAGTGAAGACCTGAAGGAAGTGAAGAGCCCTGGCCAAAAAGAAAACCCCTGAAGGAAGTGAAGAAATGAGTCATGTAAATATCTCCTGTAAATATCTAAAAGAAGAAAATATCCGGCCAAGGCAAGGGAACGGTAAGTATAAAGGCCCTGAGGTGGGAGCTCACCCTCTGCATTCTAGAAAAATTAAGCATTCCAGTGTGACTGGAATGGAGTGAGCCAAGAAAGGAATAGTAGGCAATGAAGTGACAAAGAGGTAACAGTTGGCTACATCACATAGTGTCTTGTAAATAGTTTTAAGGACTTTGGCTTTCACTCTAAGTGAGCTGAAAACCGTAGGAGAGTTTTGAGCAGAAAATGGAAATGACCTAACTTTTTAGTAAAATCATTGTAGCGGGGTGATGGGGACAAAAAAAAAAAATCATTGTAGTAGCTACACTGAGCAAGAAGGGCAAGTGTGGACGCACATTATGGTTATGGCAGTAATCTGGGAAGGAAGTAATAGTACTGTAGAGCAGAGTGATATTGCAGTAATCTGGGAAGGAAGTGATAGCACTGTGGAGCAGAGTGACAGCAGCAGTGAAAGTGTTTAGAAATGGTCAGGTTGTGGGTACATTTTGAGGGTAGAGCCATAAGAATTTGCTCACGTTAGCCCTGGCTGGGTGTTTCAGTTAGAGGATCATCCACACATCAAAAGCTTTTGGATTCAATTCCTGGTCAGGACACGAGTTTAAGTTTTGTGTTTGATCCCCAGGCAAGGCTTGTAAGGCGGCAGCTGATAGTTGTTTCTCTCTCACATTGATGTTTCTTACTCTCTCCCCCTTCCATTCTCTCTAAAAAAATCAATAAACATATCCACAGATGAGGATGAAAAAGAAAAAAGAATTTGCTCACAAATTAGTTGCATGGTGTGAGGAAATGAGAGAACTCAGGATGACTTAAATGTTTTTTGACCAGAGTCAAATTCTTGAAGGTTTGGCTAGAAGAATGGAAATTCAGATTAATTGTAACTTCTGAGGATAGGACCCTTCGGAGCATTGACAAGTAGGGCATGGGAAGAGGAAGCAGAGAAAAACGTGGGAAAGTAGTGGCCAGAGAAGCAGAAAAGGAATCGGGAGACTAAGGTGCCAAGGAGGGTTAGGAAGGAAAAACCTTTGGAGGGTTTTTCTCTCTCCTCTATCTTGTCCCTGAGCCTAGAGACAAGCTTCCCCCGTCAGACAGGGGCTTCCTGAGATTCCCCATCAGCCTAAGTATGCTGATCTAATAATATTTCTTTCTCTGCCTTTTTGCTTTAAGTGGGACCAGGTTGCTGACTACTCACTCCTAGGCCAGCCTGCTATGTGCCACCCAGCCCCTATGGAGGCAACCCATCCTTAAGAAATAAGGGAATGGGGAGAGAGGGGGGAGAGAGACAAAGAAATAGGAAGGAAGTGGGGACATTTCCTGGAAAATCAAATATCTCTTCTCCTACTTAGTAGTGACTCATATGTGTCATTTTTCAGGTATTAATCCCAGTAGTAACTCAGCCTGTGGCCAGAAAAGGCTGAACAGGAAGCCAGTCCTCTACTAACCCTGCCCTGTGTCTGTTTCCTCCCAGTGCGACTAGAAATTGGTCTACAAATAGCATTTCAGTCCAAGGAACACTAGCTCACAACTTCCCCCCTCTTTTTTATACTCTTTCTCCCTCCCCTCATACACCTCTAAACTTCTGGGGAGTCTAAGAGCAGAGGCAGGAAAAATATAATCAGCTCTACAATTTTTTTATTCATTTAGCCATCCAGAATTGGCTAAATCCTACCAAGTGTCAGGCACCATGAGTCTACAAAGATGCTCTGAGGGAGGTCAAGTGAGGGAATCACATAGTTAGTTGTACAGATAATGACAGTACCTGGTAAATAATCATGCGAGTAACATTCCATGGCTGAAGAGTAGAGAGGAAAGCGTATTTAGGTGGACTTGAGAAATCATGGAAGACTTCATGGAGAACTGAGGCATTTAAGTTAGACCTTACAGAACAGAACGAATGACGCCCAAAGCAATTAGAACAAAGCAGTTTGAGCAAAGGCATGGATGGAGGGAAGTTCCAGGAAAATAAGAATCCATAAGTAGAGCAAAGGGAGCAGAGGGAGATAAGGTTGGAGAGACCCGGAGGGAAGAGGCTTGGCTTGGGTCTAACAGTTCTATGGCTGTAGAAGTAAAGTCGCTGGCATCGTCTGCGAAATCCAAAAGAAAAGTCAGGATGAATCCTGAGAACCTTGGAGGTCAAGTTGAACCCCTTTATCCTTTTTCATAAACTCAAGTTACAATTAAGGACTCAGGTTTCTGGGTCACCTCCGAAGTTCCTTAAGACCTTCGTGATGACCATCAAATGAAGATGCAATTATCCTAATGATCGTGAATGGGTAAAGATGATTTCAGGTTCCAAAAGCATGAAAATATAAACACAACAACAACTCTAAAATATTAGAATGGGATATTTTGAATCATGGGTGAGAATAACGTTTCTAATCATGACACCAAATTCAGAAGCCCTAAAGGAAATAGTTGACATATTTGATGATGGCAAAAGACCCCATACACAAAGTGAAAAGATAAACTGGGAGAAAATATTTGTGATAACAGGAAAAGGACTAATTTCCCCAATACAAAAAGAGCCCCTGCAGATCAATAAGAAAAACAGAATGATTCAATAGAAAAAATATAGATGAAACTTGTTCAAAAGGCAATTCACCAAAGAAGAAACAAATATCTAATGAACAAAATAGCTGGTAAAAAAAAAAAAAAAATGTTCAGCCGAGACCGGTTTGGCTCTGTGAATAGAGCGTCAGCCTGCAGACTGAAAGGTCCCAGGTTCGACTCTGGTCAAGGGCATGTACGTTTGTTGCAGGCACGTCCCTGGTAGGGGTTGTGCAAGAGGCAGCTGATCGATGGTTCTCTCTCATCAATGTTTCTAACTCTCTATTCCTCTCTCTTCCTCTCTGTAAAAAAATCAATAAAATATATATATTTTTTAAAATGTTCAACATCACTAGTAACTTTTAAAAATTAAACAAGGCCCCATTTTTTCACTTCACCAAATTGACAAAAGCTAAAAAGGATTAATTATATTCAATGCTGGCATGACCCTAGTAATGTATTGAGCTAATATACTAAGGTCTACTCTACATCTATCCCTGTGCTGCAATGGGAATAAAGATTAAGTAAGACCAGATTTCACTCAAGAACCTTAGGAGGAAGACAAACATGTAAACAGACAGTTACAATAGGGTTAAATAAACTCCAGGACAAAGCCAGCCACTACGCTGAACTGTGCCTTTGTGCAGGATAGAAAAAGGCACCCTCTCTGAGGGGATGCCCTGCCAGGGTATAAAGCTTGGTGAACTGAGTGCGGCAGGATTTCAGTTGTCTCTGGACCCCTCAGGCGGGCACTTTTGTGCAGAGAACAAAGTGCACATCCATACATGGCTGCCCTGCTTGAGGAGGTGGAGACTGGCACCTATGGAAGGAGAGGCTGTACACCTGTGCAGCAGGAAGCCTTCAGAGCCCAGCCTCCTAACCAGACATCATTACAACTTCAATAATTTAGCCGAAACCGGTTTGGCTCAATGGATAGAGCGTCGGCTTGGGGACTGAAGGGACCCAGGTTCGATTCCGGTCAAGGGCACGTACCTTGGTTGCGGGCATATCCCCAGTAGGGGGTGTGCAAGAGGCAGCTGATCGATGACTCTCTTCGATGTTTCTAACTCTCTCTCTCTCTCCCTTCCTCTCTGTACAAAATCAATAAAACTTCAATAATTTAATTGGCTTCTGGTGCTGCTATTGACAAGGCCTTGGCAAGGAGAACCCCCAGAAATTTGGAAAGACTCCTTTGAAAGGAGAAATTGACAGATGGTGTTTACAGCTTTGCTTTGGTTCTCCCATCAGAGGGAGTGCCAGATGTTTTCTTCTGATTTCCAAGGTAGTGTGTGAGATCAAAAAGGCTCTTTTGCCCAAAGATAATGAAACGTGGAAATACAGAGCTAAGTGTGAGCCACATGGGCAAGTGAATCCTGTGCAAGGTCAGCAAAGTTTGATTTGCTCCTATTGTGACTCTAAGGTTTGTTGTTACCATTCTGGTCTTTTCTTTGTCATGTAACAGCATTAGTGGATTCATCCAGCCACAGAACACAGAATTATGCAGCCATTAAAAAGAATGTTATAGCCCTAGCCAATTGGGCTCAGTGGATAGAGAGAGTGTTGGCCTGCAGATTAAAGGGTCCCAGGTTCATTTCTGGTCAGGGGCATATGGCCTGGTTGCAGGTTTGATCCTCAGTGGGGGTGTGTGCAGGAGGCAGCTGGTCAATGATTCTTTCTCATAATTGATGTTTCTAAATCTCTCTTCCACTCCCTTCCTCTCTGAAATAAATAAAAATATGTTTTAAAAAATTTTATAGCCTGGCTGGCATGGATCAGTTGGTTGAGCATAGTCCTGTGCACCAAAAGGTTGCCAGTTTGATTCCTAATTAGGACACATAACCTAGATTGTGGGTTTGATCCCTGGTTGGGGCATATATGGGAAGCAATCTAATGATTCTCTCTCTCTCTTTCTCTCTCTCTCTCTCTCTCTCTCTCTCTTTCTCTCTCTTTCTCTCTCTCTGTCCTTCTCCTTCCTCTCTCTCTTGAGTCAATAAAAGACATATCCTCAGGTAAGGATTAAAAACAAGGTTATAAAAGGCAAAATTATAGACAGTAAGTGGCTACCAAGGGTTAGGGAAAGGGGATAAATAAGTGAAGTATAGACCATTTTTAGGACTATAAAACTATTCTATATGATACAGTGTATACATGACATTATGCATTTGTCAAAGTCCATAGAACTGTACAACACAAGAAATGATCTTAATGTAAACTCTGGACTTTACTTAATAATAATGCATCAATACTGGCTCATCAATTGTAACATTAAATGCAGTACATTAATGCAAGGTGTCAGTAACAAGGGAAATTGTGGTGGGGTTAGGAGAATATGGGAAATCTCTGTACTATCTGTTCAACTTTTTCTGTTAATCTAAAACTTTTCTTTAAAAATGTTTTTTAAAAGATGTTATAGAAGTATGTAATTATGAAAAGGTGCTTATAAAACATTAAGTGTCAGGATTGCTATGGGAGATGATGAAATTAAGGATCAAAAGGTCAGAGAAGAGCAAAGTTGAAGTGGATATAGAATGAGCAAACTCACCAAATGACTCTGCCACATTAAGGCCCTAAAGGAAGCTCTGGGGAAAGGGGCATTACCAGCAAGCTCAGTCATGGCTGTCCCTGCACTTTCAGAACAGGGGTCCTAGGAAGCAATGGAAATAGACCCCAGAATAACAGAGGCAAATGGCAGAACTTAACCACCAGAAGCAACATAGATGTAATTATCATAATGAGCTATGAGGTTGGAATGGCAGCCAGAAAGGCCTGACCTGCAGAGAGCTATGGAGATGACTAATAGTACACGATGTTCCTAAGGTAAAGATGGCCCTCCTAGCAACCAAAAGAAATCAAGGTTAGAAGATCAAGGAGCTGAGTCATGATTCATTGCCCAGTTTCCGGGCCAGAACTAGCTTTCAGGCATAGAATCCAATGACTGAAGGAGAGGCCAGGTCTCCAGGAGGAAAGACCCTGCAACACCATGGCAAGTGTATATAGCTGTGATAGCCCCAATCCTTCCACAGAGGTGTCTACCAGCATTTACTTGGGCAATCATACAGGAGACAGTGGGATATTATCCAAGCAATTCAAGGACTGTTGGACACAGAGCCTGAGATAAATGGAACAACAAATTGGTGTCTCTCCCTCTCTCAAACCAATAAATAAAATGAAAAACAACATCATTATGGTAAGAGTCAGTGATCAGTGATACTCTTGAAGATTTAAAGGATATAGAAATAGCAATCCCTATCATATTTATATTTGATTCAGCAGAATCCTAGACAGATTCTGGAGGATGTCCGTGGTCTATTGCAAACTCACAAAAAGTAGTAGCTCAAATTGAAGCTGCTGTACCAGACTTAGTATCTTTGCTAAAGCAGATTAACATCGCCTCAAATATGTGGTATGTGACCACTGATCTGGTGAATGTATTATTTCCCATTCTAATCAGACAGGAGGATCAGAACTAACTGTCATGTGGTCAGTAGAATGAACAATAGTATTCATTTATAGTCTTGTACCAGAGTTATGTTACCTTTCCTGCCCACAAAAATTTCCAACATATTTTCCCCTTTTCATACATCTAGTCAGACTTATATTCTGTCCTAAATATTGAGACCAATGTGATATATTCTTTTATTCTTTTAAAAAAATATTATGTTCTTTAAAAATATATTTTTAATGATTTCAGAAAGGAAGGGAGAAGGAGAGAAAGATAGAAACATCAATGAGAGAGGCACATTGGTCAGCTGCCTCCTGCAAGCCCCCCACTGGGGATGGAGCCCACAACCCAGGCATATGCCCTGACCGGGAATCAAACCCAGGACCTCTTGATTCAAGAGACAACAACACTTAATCCACTGAGCCACAGAAGCTGGGCTATCATAACATATTCTGAAGGGTCTTGGACCCTCTGGACACACCTCAGAACATCACATGGGTGTGCTTTCAAGAGTGGGATAAAGCCAGGGGCCCACCAGAACAATTAATTTTTGGGGTAGTCAGTGGTCTGGAACATCCCCTCCAAAGAAAAAGACAAGTTATTGCATCTCTCACCCTCCTATCCCCTAATTAAGGTGACTTTTTTTTCCTGGAAGCTGAATATTATTCCTGGGTTGCAAATACCACTCCAAACCCATGGACTGGGTGACACAAAAGGCTGCCAGCTTTGAGTGGGGCCTAGATCAGGGAAGCCCTCAGCAGCAAGTCTAGGCTGGGGTGTAAATGGCCCTGCTGCTTGATCCATACAACCCAGCAGAACCTATAGCAGATCTCATGTGGAATTTCTGGCAAACCCCTGTAAGAAAATCACAATCTAGCTCAGGCCAGTCTGGCTCAGATGGCTGAGGGTCCTCCCATGCACCAAAAGGTTGTGGAACATCTGGGAGGCACCTGACACATATTTCACTCTCACGTTGATGTTTCTCTCTCTCTCTCTACAAATCAGTAAAAATATCTATTTTTTAAATTTAAATCACAATCTAGGCCACTGGGTTTCCATTGTAGGGCTATGAAATTTTGCCAGAAGGGTGATAATTTTTCTTTTTCTTTTTAATCCTCACCTGAAGATATAGTTTTATTGATTTTTTTTTTTTTTTTTTTTGAGAGAGAGAGAGAGAGAAACATCAATTCATTGCATCCCACAGGTGCCCCAACCCAAGATAGAACCACAAACTTTGGGTGTATGGGATGACTCTATGATACTCCAACCAACTGAGCCACCTGATGAGGGCTCCAAACCTCTACGCAGCAGAGCCCATCTGGAGTTTTACACTGAAGCCTGAGGACTGACACTTTGCCAACCCACCCCTGATCAGAGGAGTTGGTCTCAGTTTCCTCACCTACAAAATAAGGGAGTCGAATTTGCTTATCTCTGAGGCCCCTCTAACTCTGATTTCTGCCTCCACTGGCAAGGCAAAACGCTGAGTTCTGTGTTAAGCAAGGAGAGAGGAATTCTGTTCTGTCCACTGGCTAAAACGACTGCTTAACGCTGACGTTACACCGTGCTGTTTCAAGTGCTTCAGACCCTCGAATGCTTGAAGGGATTCATCCGACCTTCAAGGTCCTTGCCCCGGTACCTCCAGGCTCCCAGAACCAGTCTGTCGTCAGATGACCAGAACTCTAGTGATTCAATCTCAGGCCAGAAGGTTTACAGGAAAAGGAGAAGCATTTCTAACTCCCGAGAGAGAAAGAAAAACTCTGAGCTCACGTCCCTGGGAGTATTGCGTTCAGAAACACAACAAGGTTCTTGTAAAGCACGGACAGAGGGGAGCACAAGATCCACTTAATGGACTTTGTAGAGGACCAGTCCCAGCCCGGAACCGAAAGGTGCCTCTTATTCCAGTAAGAAGGGGACGCTCTGGAAGGCTGATGGTGAGGAGGTGGTAGAGTAGTTGAGAAATGGCTGAGTAAAGTGAAGAATGATACACAGGAAAGAAAAGTTGATTAAAAAAAAAATAGACAACTTCCCTCTTTTCTACTCCTTTTGTTTCACGTTTAGCTCTGTTTTATTTCTCCCCCATATTCTTGGGAAAGAAGGGAGGAATAATAGCATTACTAAGATTCTGCTATGCTGTCGTTAGCCTGTATTTAGGTATAGAAGAGATATTCTTATGCTCACCCTGATGACTCAGCCTTGAGCTTACGTCAGGCCTGCAAAAGGGAGATAAAGCTGCAAAGGTCTCCTTGGAGAGGGGGTGAAATAGTACTTTCGCCAGAGTAGGCGTCTACCCAGGTGCAGTACTTGGATATTGGTTGGTGGTTAGGAGTGGGCTGTGCTGGTTGGGTATTGTCCAATGCACCCAAATAAGGCTATGAAATTTTGCCAGAAGATATATTTTCATTGATTTTTTTTTTTTTTTGAGAGAGATAGAGGAAAGGAGGTTTCATTGATTTTTTTGAGAGAGAAAGGTTCAGTTCTTTGTCAGGGTACATACTGAGGTCGTTGGTAGGGGGTGTGCAGGAGGCAGCCTATTGATGTTTTACTCTCACATCAATGTTGTTTTTTTTCCTCTCTCTAAAAATCAATAAAAATGCTTTTTAAAAAAAATATATTTTATTGATTTTGTACAGAGAGGAAGGGAGAGAGATAGAGAGTCAGAAACATCGACGAGAGAGAGTCATCGATCAGTTGCCTCCTGCACACCCCCCACTGGGGATATGCCCACAACCAAGGTACATGCCCTTGACCGGAATCAAACCCGGGTCCCTTCAGTCCCCAAGCCGACGCTCTATCCATTGAGCCAAACCGGTCCCGGCACAATAAAAATGCTTTTTAAAAAAAATTGTGGGCTGATGTCAAATGGTCCTCTGATGTTTGCCAGTCTCCATAGAATCAGGGCACGACTGGCTAGGGAAAATTTCTAGAGCTCCATCTCCCAGCCCTACTCTCTGACAAAAGTGATCCCAGATGTTAGGAGGTAAGGAGTGGCAACGGCCTGAGAAAGGGAGAACTGACTATAGTAGCACATGGTTCCTTTGTCAGAGCAGTGGCTCATGCATCAAAGTGGGGCACAGATGGGCTTCTAAGTAATGAGAGAAATTCAACCCCCAGCATTTCTGTTGTTGTTAATCCTCACTTAAGGATATTGTTTCACTGACTTTTAGAGAGAGTGAAAGAGAGAAGGAGAGAGAAAGAGAGAAACATCAATGTGGGAGAGACACACACCCAGACCGGGCCGAGGATAGTGCCTGCAACTCATGAGTGGTACATGCCCTTGATCAGGAATTGAACCGGGACCCTTCAGTTCACAAGCCGACACTCTATCCGCTGAGCCAAACTGGCTAAGGCCCCAGCATTTTTTAATCCCTATACAACCAGACTGCTAAACTAACTAACTAACTAACTAACTAACTAACTAAATAAATAAAATAAGGGAAGGGAGGAAGGAAAATATGAAAGACCTTTGCTTGGGCAAAATGCTACATTTTGACATTCCTTCCCAGAAACACTAGGATTCCTCTTCTCCCTCTTTTATAACTTCCTGAATCATGTTTCATCCTTTGCCTCTTCCTCTGGCCCCCACCATCTCCCATCTGGCTCATATATTAAGGAGAATCCAGCTGAAATATGATCTCTCAACTGCAGCCAGAAATTTCTCTCTTCTGGTTTCTTGCCTATTATTTCAGCTGAAGTCCCATTAATGGTAGGAAAAATTCCATTATCAACATACTCATTATTCTTAAGATTTGATCTGGGAGCCTGGAATAGTGATTACTGCTTGATTCTGACCCCATTCTTAACTAGTTGTGGAGGGTGAGAGAACCATTTGTCACTAGCACTTACTGTACCCTCATAGTGACAGATGTACAAAATCTGGTGTAAGAGATACCCCTTGGCTCTGACCAAGGAGAGGGGGCTTTACAAAGGACTAGAGGGATAAACGACTTAATAGAATTATCTGTGCCTAGAGTTCGATGGGCCTTTGTGTTGATCTCCCCACTACAGAGGGTTAACGATGTCCCTCACAGTGTAATGTGGGAGAAAGACTGTTGGATTGGGTGGCAATTAATATGGTTTGAGTCCTGCCTCTACAAGTAATTTGCTATGTGGCTTTTGCAAGTTGTCTTACCTCTCTGAGTCTCAAATTCCTCCCCTATAGAATGGGGATGATACTGTCTATTTCTCAGGGTTTTTGAGAGACTCAAGTGTAACAGGGCTATGATAGTTTTAAAAAGCATAAAGGGTTATAAAGTAGAATAGACTATGAGGTTCCCAGACTAACTGTCTCTTGGTCTATTTTCCTTGGTGTTGACTTTATTCTTAGATGTGTTCCCTTCATGGGATGGCAAATTGATCCCAGCAGCTCCAGCCTTATATTCTCCTAGTGTAGTAACCCCATCTTTATTTTTTAAAATATATTTTTGTTGATTTCCAAGAGGAAGGGAGAGGGTGAGAGAGAGAGAAACATCAATGATGAGAAAGAATCATTGATTGTCTGCCTCCTGCATGCCCCCTACTGGGAATCGAGCCTGCAACCCAAGCATGTGCCCTTGGCAGGAATCGAACCTGGGATTCTTCTATCCGAAGGCCGATGCTCTAGCTACTGAGCCAAACCAGCTAGAGCTAACCCCATCATTTTAAAAGCATTTTTCCCACTGAAGCTGGTTTGGCTCAGTGGATGGAGTGTTGGCCTGTGGACTGAGGGGTCCTGGGTTCGATTCTGGTCAAGGGCATGTAATGGTGGGGGGTGTGCAGGAGGCAGCTGATCTGGTGTTTCTCATTGATATTTCTGACTTTCTATCCCTCTCCCTTCCTCTCTGAAAAAAAATCAATAAAATATATTTTTAAAAATGATTTAAAAGCATTTCCTCCCCCCTAATATCTCCCCCTTTGGCCAGAACTAGATTATGTATTCAATCCTAGAGTCAAATGGCAATGTCAGCCCCAAGCCAAACCACATGAATTAAAATTAAGAGTAAAATCAGATTCTGTGACCAAATGCATGGATACTAGGAAGACTACAACAATACTTACAAATACCCTGAAAGGTAGAGTAGAGAAACTAGAAGTTTTGATGAAAAGGAAAAACATAAGGCATTTGTGATTGCCCACATCGAAGACTTCCTCAAAATGCCCATTTATGGAAAGACAGAAAGCTTCCCAGGAACAGTACAACTCCTCTATTCCTTACAAATCCTATTGTACAAAGAAAACAATACCCTCTGCCCAGTGTGACCAGAGAGATGTGCCTGTCCACCGCTTGGTCAGATGCCTCCTGCCTCACTGTGCTCTGGGGAGAGCCTCTGCAGAAGCACATGATGTCCATGTTCAGGGCTGTTTCACTAGTATCTGGATTAAGCAGGAAAAACACAGCACAGAAGATGTGAGTCTATTAATATATGGAGCTGCCGAAACCGGTTTGGCTCAGTGGATAGAGCATCGGTCTGCGGACTTAAAGGTCCCAGGTTCGATTCCGGTCAAGGGCATGTAACTTGGTTGCGCGCACATCCCCAGTGGAGGGTGTGCAGGAGGCAGCTGGTCGATGTTTCTCTCTCATCGACGTTTCTAGCTCTCTATCCCTCTCCCTTCCTCTCTGTAGAAAATCAATAAAATATATTTAAAAAATATATATATATATATATGGAGCTAAAAAAATCTGGAACCATGGCATAAGAAGGAGTGTGTGTGTGTGTGTGTGTGTGTATGTGTACATATATGTTTAACTACAGAAAAAGGAGAATGGATTAGAAGAGAAGCAGTGAAGAAGAAAAAAAGAGAAGACAGATGAGTTTGACTTTCTAAGTAGATTTCATATCCTCATTGTCTTTCAACTATTAGTTAGGATATTGAGTAGGTGGAGACAAAAATATCAGTGGTTTACTCAATATAAAAATTCTGTTTTTCTCCCAGGTAAAAGTCTGAGCTGTTAGACCATGCAGGACTGGTCCGGGGCTCTGTTCCCTGGAACTCAGTTCTGTCTAACTTGTTACTCCACCCATGGCATTACACTCAGTCCATGGGTCAAGGTTGACTCACTATTACTACGCTGCAAAGAGGAAGAGAGGGTCAAGCAGCTTCCTGTTAAAGGTGTTACCTGAGACTTACCAAAATCACTGCTGCTCACTTTCCTTTGGCAGCCAGAATGTAGTCACACTGTCACATCTATCTGCAAGGAAAGTTAAAACGTGTTATAGCTGCCCAGCCATTGTGGCTCAGTTGGCTGAGTATAGTTTCATGTGCCAGGAGGTTGCCAGTTTGATTCTGGGTCGGGGCCCCTTGCGCTTGATCCCTCCTGGGGGACATTTGGGAAGTGGCTGATCAAAGTTTCTCTCTCATCTCTCTCTTCCTTCCTCTCTCTGAAATCAATAAAAACATATTTCAATGTAGTATAGCCGACTGCCAAACACCCAGCTAAACGTAGAGAGGAATCCTTCAGTAACTGATAGATGGGTTTATAGCAATCACTTTCCTTTGCCCTTCAAATTAAAGTCAGCTTCTACCCTTTCTTCCTTGAAACTCTGCATCCCTCAAAAATTGGTTTCTGTTATCTATCTGAAGAAGTCATTTATTTACCTCTTCCTCCACTGATGATTCTGTCTTCCTTCCTTTCATTCTAATAAATAAATAAATAAATAAATAAATAAAATTAAAATAAATAAATTATAGTACATTCTTTTGTTGAATTAGTTTTCAGCATTAAAAATCATGTTTTGAAAAGATAAATAAATAACATGGGAATGTTCTCATAATATGTTAAATAATAGGGAGAATTTATGTCTGTGGTTGTTGTTTTTTTTTTTTAAATAAACACATTCTTACATGAAAGAAATACACATGCACATTAATGGAAGGAGAATCACAAGAATATTTATGGCATTTATTTCCTGGTAATAGTTTTAAAAATAGAATTTCTGTACTCAAAATGGTTGATGTTCTGGATAAAACATTTCAGACACTGAAAAAAGAGAAAGCATGAGAGTACTAAAAAAAATGATAAAATAAATAATACTTGCAACTTCAAATGAACCCAGATTGTTCAAGTGACAGAGTTGAAAATAAGGTAGACCAGAGGCCCTCAGTTCTAGTTCTCAGTCATTTGCTGTCTGACTGAATGACTTAACTTTTTTTGGCTTCAGTTTTCTGTAAAAGAATGAGTTCTACTTTTAATAATATATGCCCCAAGACCTGCAAAATATTGATACATTGGGTGAAATAATTAACCATTCATATGTCTGAGAGAACTCTAACATCTTCACATCATAAGAAAGCACTTTTTGCCAAAACCGGTTTGGCTTAGTGGATGGAGCATCAGCCTGCGGACTGAAGGGTCCCGGGTTCAATTCTGGTCAAGGGCATGTACCTTGGTTGTGGGCACATCCCCAGTGGGCAGTGTGCAGGAAGCAGTTGATCGATGTCTCTATCTCATCGATGTCTCTAACTCTCTATTCCTCTCTCTTCCTCTCTGTAAAAAATCAATAAAATAATCAGTGATGATTATTGCTCACCAGTCAGGCATGTCCCATTCCACCATAGCTATAATAATGTTGAGGAACAAGAACAAAGTGACAGAAGCTGTTAAAGGATCTGCTTCATTGAAGGCAATAAGACTAACAAAAATTTGACAAGGGCTCATATCAGACATGGAGAAACTTCTAATGACCGGACATATAAGCATATCTAATATCTACCCTCAGCACTGTGATGATCACGGCCAAAGGGGGGGGAATCCGTGATATGGAAAGAAAAGCTGCGTCCTGACTACAATGTTGAATGTATTGCTAGTTCTGCATGGTTTAAGTGATTTAAGAATTGTTATTCAGCCAGGACCGGTTTGGCTCAATGGATAGAGCGTCGGCTTGGGGACTGAAGGGCCCCGGGTTCGATTCTGGTCAAGGGCATGTACCTTGGTTGCGGGCATATCCCCAGTAGGGGGTGTGCAAGAGGCAGCTGATCGATGACTCTCTCTCATGGATGTTTCGAACTCTCTATCTCTCTCTCCCTTCCACTCTGTACAAAAATCAATAAAATATATTAAAAAAATTGTTATTCATTACAGGATGAAAAGTGAGTGGTGAGTCTGACAGTGCTGATGTAAAGGCAACTAAAGAATTTTTGAAAACTCTAGATGTGCTGATTCTGGAGGAAAATTACTTGCCAGAGCAATATTCAATGTGGACGAAAACTCCCTATTCTGGAAACAGATGCTTGAAAGGACTTTCTTGTACTGAGGAGGCCAAGTTAGTGCCCGTTTTCAAGGCTTTTAAGGAGAAGACAATTGAATGCTTGGGGCAATGCTGCTGACTACAAATTGAAACCTTATGTGATTGGCACAGTGAGAACCCTAAGGCTTTCAAGCATATCAATAAGTACACACTACCAGAAATATTAAGGACAAGCAAGGTCCTTTTCAAGATGCCCTCTTGGATTGTTATACCAGCAAAATGGAAAGTACAATTTGGAAAATAGCATACCTTTTAAGATTTTGCCTTTTAAAAAAAAACCAAAAAACACCATGTTTTTATTGATATTAGAGAGAAACATCCATGTGAAAGAGAAACAATGATCAGTTGCCTCTCTTACACATCCATGCTGAATCTGCAGCATGGGCATGTGACCTAATTGGGAATCAAACTGATGACCCTTTGGTGTATGTAAGGATGCTCAGCCAACGGAGCCTCACCAGTCAGGCCAGATTTTGTTTATTGTTGAGAACATCCTAGAACATTCTCCTTTTATTGGTGATCTTTCTCCCAAAATCAAATCTCCCGCTGAATACCACCTTTGATGCAATCAATGGGTCAAGGCATTGTAGCAGCTTTTAAGACTTATCACCTGGAGGAGAACCTTTGCCCAGGCTTTCGCTGCAGCTGAGGAAGACACTGATGCATTTCTGGAAGGATGATAACATCTATGACTGCAACAAGAACCTTGCTCAAGCTTGGGGTGGTGTCACCAAGGAGTGTATGATTGCCATCTGGAAGCAGACAACTTTAACTTGAGTGTGAATAAGGATGACATTGAGGAACTCCTAGAGGTGGTTTCTGAGCAATTGGCTAATAAAAGTTTGTTAGAACGAGAACAGGAATGCATAGTTGAAGAGGCAGGAGAAGAAAAATAAGAACCCCCAAGAAAATTTACAGTGAAGAGTTTAGCAAAAGCTTTTTTAGACCTTCATAAGTCCTCAAAAAGTTTAAAACATGGACTCCAACACTGCAAGGTTTTCATTCATCAGCATATTTATGATGCATTAGCTGGTTAGAAGCAAATCTGATGGAAAAAATAAGCAAACCAAGCAAATGCCCATGGACATATTTCTAAAAAGAGTGACACCTCCTCAAGAAGAGCCTGAGGCAGGTCCTCCAGGAGGTATTTTAGAAGGCAGCACTGTTATCCTAGGGGATGACAGCTTCATGCATGTTATTTGTTTCCCTGGAAGACCTTGTAGTGGGACAAGATGTGGATATGGAAGACAGATGTTGATGCTCCATTAGGCCTAGGCTAATGTGTGTGTACGTAACTTAGTTGTTGTTTTTTTAGAACAACAATCTTTTTTTTAAATTTTTAAATTTTTAATTTTTATTTTTTTTTATTGCCAAAATCGGGTTGGCTCAGTGGATAGAGCATTGGTCTGGGGACTGAAAGGTCCCAGGTTCGATTCTGGTCAAGGGCATGTATCTTAGCTGCGGGCACACCCCCAGTAGAGGGTGTGCAAGAGGCAGCTGATCGGTGATTCTCTCTCATCGATGTTTTTCACTCTCTATTCCTCTCTCTTCTTCTCTGTAAAAAAAAAAAAATCAATAAAATATATTTTAAAAATTATTTATTGATCAGAAAGAGAGAAACATCGGTTTGTTGTCTCACTTATTTATGCATTCATTAGTTGATTCTTATATGTACTTAGACTGGGCATCAAACCTGCAACCTTGGTATATCAGGTGACACTCTAATGAGCTCCCGGCCAGGGCTTGTGTCTCAGTTTTTGTGTTTTGTTTTGTTTTAAATATATTTTATTGATTTTTTTATAGCGAGGAAGAGAGAGGGATAGAGAGATAGAAACATCTATGAGAGAAACATTGATCAGCTGCCTCTTGCACATCCCCTACTGGGTATGTGCCTGTAAGCAAGGCACATGTCCTTGACCGAAATTGAACCCGGGACCTTTCAGTCAGGAGGCGGATGCTCCATCCACTGAGCCAAACTGGTTTCGTCGCATTATCAGTCTTTTAAAAGCAATTGTTAACTTAAAAAAAAAAAAAAAAATATATATATATATATATATATATATATATATATATATATATTGTTTTTTTACAGAGAGGAAGGGAGAGGAATAGAGAGCCAGAAACAAGGATGAGAGAGACATCGACCAGAAGCCTCCTGCACACCCCCCACTGGCGATGTGCCCACAGCCAATGTACATGCCCTTGACTGGAATTGAACCTAGGACCCTTCAGTCCACAGACCAATGCTCTATCCACTGTCAAACCGGTTTCGGCGCACTATCAGTCTTTTAAAAGCGATTGTTGACTTTTAATCTTCCAAATGAATGTTTATTTTATCTCAGTAGAAATGGTGAGTTTTGCTGTGAGAGGCAGAGATTGGGATGTCAAGGCGAAGTGTGTCAACCTTGAGGATGTACAGCCTCTGATATGAGCAAAGGAGACCAGAATCCAAGCACAGCCCAGCAAGAGCCTAGAGATTCTCAAGGAATTCCAGATTCTTGCTCAACAGATTCCTGCATTCAGGCCATTGTGAGGCAAGAGAGAACTAGAACAACAGGCTAAAACACAAAAAGGAGCTGACCCACTTCTGACCCATTCACTGTGTGTATGTCTCTAAAGGGAACAGGCCTGACCAAGTGAGATGAGGCTGCCTTTCCCAAGGTGGCATTAGGGGTTAGTGGCCGTGCTGATCTGTGATGGCGAAGGATCCTATCTCCATCTGGTCTTTGGTCTCTGGTTCAACTTGGAAAACAAACCCAAGTCTCTCTGGAAGCAGAACTTCAGATGGGCCAGCAGAGCTCCCTGAAGGTATGAGGCCTGAAGCCTGAAGGGACCTGCAGGTAACTGGGCATAGCAGCCTGAGTCTGGTCAGCCACAAGAAAGAAACCTTCTTGCCTGGTGACCAATGCCAACCCTACCTGAACTGAGAAGCCAATGGCCACTTTCTTCATTATGGTTCAGAATTTGACCCAATCTGCCCTGATGGAGATATAACCCGGGCCCCCAGAGGGAGGCAAGCAGGCAGGCAGGCAGTGGCCATCCCCTATTCCAGTCCTCAGTTTAGGACTGCATTGGAAATGTAAGAAACATAAATTATGGGGTGAAGCCTATCTTTAAAAATGCTTTTTGATTTTATTTATTTATTTATTTAATTTATTGAGAGAAACATCCGCACATCCCCTACTGGGGATCAAGCCCGAAACCCGGCCATGTGGTGCCCTGACCGGAATCCAACCCGTGACCTCTGGGTGCATGGGACGAAGCTCAACCACCTGAGCCACACCGGCCAGGGCGGACTGAGGACTATTTCACAAAACACAAAAGACCATGTGGCCGACAAGTCCAGGGGCTCTAAAGGGAGGCGAGGTGACAGAGGGGCTGTTACCGGTTAGGGCTGAAGAGAAGGTAGGCGGGGGCGGGGGGCGGGGGCTCGCGGGGAGAGGGCTCCTCCGCCTGGGGGGCTGGTTGTGCCGGGCAGGGCAGGTTTCTGCAGAGGGGCAAGTACGACCATACTGGCAGGGATTCTGGTGAGCGTGGAGGGGAGCAGGTTCTGTCTCCTCCCCCAGGGCCCAGCCCTTCGTGCCACAGGCTCGGGGAAACCTGCGGCGCGGGGAGGGAGATAACCAGTGGTGGCTGCCGGGTAAAGGCGGGTGCTGGGAGGGGTTCCTCCCCCGCTGGGGCTCAGTTGCACTCGCTTCCGGGTGCCGGAGGATGGGCGGGCGGGGTCTGAGGTCGGCGGGGCGGCGGGAACCCAGATTCCTGTGGCCTAAGGTCGCGGGCCTGCCTGCGGCCACCTTACTGCCGTTAGAAAGGGAGGGGCGGGCGGCAGGGCGGCCGCCGCGCGGCGCGGGCGGCCGCTCCTCCGAGCTTGAAGCCCCGCCCCGCTAGGCCCCCGCGGCGTCTCCATGGCGACGCGCTGCGAAGTGCGGCTGCGCAGGGGTGACGGAGCGCGGACGAGGGGGGGGCCCGGTGTTTTGGTTCTAGCCGCTCGCCGTCCTTTCTGGACTGGGTCGTCCGAAAGCTTCTTCTTGTTCCTGCTTTCTTTTCCTTTCCCCTTTCCCAGCCTCGGGTTCTCCTTCTCTCCTTCCTTTCTGCCTGATTCCCCTTTTTTTCTATTGACGTCCCGGGTCCGGGCCATTTTCCGGGCCGGGCACACCGAAGTGCACGGCTCCGGGGGCCCGGTATATGACCCGCCGTCTGGCTGTCCCCCCTCGCTCCCCCCGCCCCATGTGGCCGCGGGGCCGCGGCGGCGCTGCCCACTATGGCCCGGAAAGCAGTTAGCAGGAAGCGGAAAGCGCCGGCCTCGCCGAGAACCGGGAGTGACGCTCAGGGCCCGCAGGTGAGGGCTGCGAGGGTTGGGACTCGGGTGGTAAGGCCGGGACACCCCGGGGGGGGGAGGTATAAGGTTTGCAGATTGGGGAACCGGTACCGGGATCCAAGGTCTGTAGTTAGGGATGAGATCGGGAGTGGAGCCCCGACCTACAGAGTCAGGGCTGGGCCATCAGGAGTTCACGGGAGAGCAGGGAGGCCGGGGTGAGGAGCTTAAGGGGAACCTCAAAATGGTGCATATGCTGCGTAAGGTCTGCAGTCGGGAATGAGGCTTGAGAAACCAGATCTGGGCTTTGGAGGAAAGAACACCGAAGTCGAGGGACATCGGGAACAAACAAACCTCCCAGAAAACTGGGGGATGGGAGAGTGAAGTCCTTACAAGGGCCCCGGGAAGCAGGGATGATTGCGTTTCTGATATGGGGAGGAGTCTCACTACGGATACACAAGCCCTGAGCTGTGTATCCCAGGTATAATCTCTATACCGCCCCCGTTGGAGGGGAAGACCTTGTTGGACGCGTATTCGGACTCTGATTTCCCGTGCTTCCCATCCCGTTGGTGTCTGAGTTTGGAATTCTACAACTGCCTGGAGCGTGGGGCCTCGTGACATGGGGGCGGCCATTAATAGTGCATCCTGGAAGACCTGGGACCTTAAATCTGGCTCCTTGGGGAGCATCCTTCATGCTCCGAGGGGAGTACAGGCTGAGAAGGAGAAGGGGGCTGGGTAGAGATGTAGCCCAGGTTACTATAGTAATCACTCAGCCCAGTCATTCCCTTCCCTATCCAGGATATCTTTTAGGGACTCTGAATCTTTCACTCCTAAAAGGCCTAGTAAACCTTTTGTCCTTGTTGGTCTCTGCTTCCATTTCCTTGTCTTTCCTTTCTCATAGGTAGGTTTGACTTTGAGGAGCCATCTTTACTGTGTTGGAAGAGTTAAACTAAATAGTCTGGGTTGAGATTCCTGTTCTTATATTTCTGTTGCATGTAAATCCTGCAGGATGAGTTCTTGGTGATTTCCTTAATACAGTAGGATCCCTTGTTCTGAAGGAAGGTAGCCAAAGCCCTGATTTCTAATATTGCTTTCCACAGTTTGGCTGGGATCACTCCCTTCACAAAAGGAAAAGACTCCCCCCAGTGAAGAGATCCTTAGTGTACTACCTGAAGAACCGAGAAGTCAGGCTACAGAATGAAACCAGCTACTCTCGCGTGTTGCATGGCTATGCAGCACAGCAACTTCCCAGTCTCCTGAAGGAGAGAGAGTTTCATCTTGGGACCCTTAATAAAGTGTTTGCATCTCAGTGGCTGAATCATAGGCAGGTGGTGTGTGGCACAAAATGCAACACGGTAAGTGTCCAGAGGATGCGAACTTTATCCTAGGCCCTGGATATATGGCTCTACATGCTTTAGAACCTCTCATTGCTCATTTCCCCCATCAGTTTCTCTTGGGGGGGAGATTGCTTTACTCTCCTTTACATTTCCTTCTATTTGTTGGTGATTTCTTTCCTCTCTTTTTCTGTTCCTTTTCCAGCTCTACTTTTCTGATAAATCTTTAGAGAGTCTGTTTCTGTAGGCCTCTTGCTATATAGTTACTATGTTTCATGCTTCTAGATGTAATGGCTTCATTTTTAAATTGATGTTGCTTTTTAAGTCAGAGGCCTCAAAGGAAAGATGGAGGAAAGACACCTCAGAGGAAAGACTGAGCATCGTTCAGGATACATGATAGGGAAAGCCTGCTGGCCTAAAGCATTTGAAATAGCACTTGACAAACATTCACTTTTAGGGAATAGAATCGGAAAGACGTTTATCTTATAAGAATAGGCAGGGAATGTATGTCTGGTAATATCTTTCAGGATGTATGTGCTTTCTCTTTGCTCTGTAGTCTCAGAAGAGAAAAATTAAGTGTAAGTAGGAGAATATTTTAATATAGAATGACAGAAGACAGTTATAAGTGAATGAAGGGGAAAATTTATCAGTAAGCTATATAACCAGCACAATTACAGAGATGGATAAAATAAGTCAGTCTATGATTGGGTATGGTGGATATGATTGGAACAGAATGGCACAAATAGAATGATGTCAGATGACTTGACAAGTGAAAAGAGGCAGGGCCTGGCAGTGGGAAATGATTCTTTAAGAAGTGTGAGATAAGATAAGATGAGGTGTGGCCTAGCTGCTCTCTCCATGTTTACCTCACTCTCAGTGAATAGACAGGTAATGTCATAAATTTACCCTGGACAGAAACATCTTGATTAATTGGAAGAGAGATGGTTGCTGTAAATGAAGAAAGTCTTAAGTACTAGAAGTATTTTTTTAATAAAGGATACTAGAGGCCTGATGCACGAAATAAATTCCTGCAAGAGTAGTCCCCCCAACCCTCCTAAGGCTGCTGGCACCGCCTTCGCCTTCCCTAGCAGCCCTGACTTGGTCCGGAAGGAAGTCCGGTGTCATTAGCATATTAGGCTTTTATTATTATAGATAGGCAAAGATTTAAATGTGAGTTTTAAGGAAGGAATTAATACCGTGGTGGTTGGGGCCAAACTTTCATTTCCTCTTCTGTTGAAGGCTGCTTGTTATACAGAAGTGTTTCAAAACTATGTAGTTGTGGCAAGCAAACTTCATTTTTCTAGTCTCATTGTCACTCGGAATAGAAAGAATATCTTATTTGGAGAAATTAGTTCCATTTTCCACACATACCATTATAGTGTTTTGCCCAGCAAATGTTGCTGAGTTGTAAATTAATCATCATAGTAGTGTCTTGCTTCTGGCACTTATTATTTTGAAGGTGAGAATAATATTAAGTAATAATTTAACCTATTGTTAATATGGATGATTTCTGTCTTCCTATGTCCCCAAGGCCTTAAGTCTGTTTTCTTTTTATTGTTAGGGTTTTTTGTTTTGTTTTGTTTAGTTTCCAGAAGCAAAGCAGGGAACCAGGAACACTGCTTTTCTCTAAAATTTGTGACATTTGGCAAATGATTCCCTTAGCTGTGCCTTTGTTTCCCTCTCTCTAAAATGGATATTACCACTTATCAAGTGCTGATAAGGTGGTGTGGACATCTTGGGAAATACTTCAATTGAAAAATATCTTATTCAAAAATAGTATTAGTGATAGCGAGTCCAAAGTTTTTCCAATGCTCTTGGCAAATTCAGACTTCCCTCAGTTTGAAAGAAAGGAAAATTATTTAAACAATGAGAACTGTCTTTGGATAATATGTGAGAATTTAGGGAAGGGGTAAGAGTTCAAGTTTGATTCTCAATAGTAAGTTAAGTTTCAATGTCTTGAAATTTTGTCATCAATAAACTGATTTAAATGTATTCAGTAGGAAAAGTATGCCACAACCATTTATATTCTAAAATCACCTATTCATATGCACCTAAGTTTCCTCAGTACTAAACTGAGGGTATACAAATGCTAAAAAGCCAGGTCCTTTCCTAGTTACCTGGCTTGGGGTTATAATATTGAAATCTCTGCTGAGGCAGTGCGTCTTCCTCTGATAAAAGCAGTAGAGATATTTTGTAAAGTTTTCTGTAGCCTGATTCCTGGGGTGGGAGTTGCCTTGTGCTATGGAATGACACAAACTGGAAGGCCAATAAGCTCAGGAATAATGGCAGAGACGGCCAGCCTATTTTTTTTTTTTTTAATGTTTCGGCATGATTGCCTTTTTAAACCTTTCTTATATATAATACATGTCTCATGTACTAGTACTGTTTAATCTATAAACACCCCCTGCTGCCCTTAGAAGGACCACTGCCAGCACTCCTTCCAGGGGTGTCTTTCGGGACTTCTGGATGTAACGCCTTCGCTTTTTCAGGTCTCACACTGCCTTGGGAATCCTGTCACCAGCTAATTGCTTTTTGTTTATCCAAATCAACCCCAGTTTTTCTACCTCTTCGGTTGCCTGTGATGTGGTTTGGTGAGCACTTTCACACCGTTGGCACCATTAGCATTCTTGATGGCCTCTTTATGTTTTAAAATTGTGCTAATCTTTGATGCCAGTGACAAAAGCATTGTCTCCTTTGGTGCACGAGAGGAAGCTTTTTGTCTTGCTGAGGTATTGAAAGTATTGTCAAGTCAAGTCAAAAAAAAAAAAAAAAAAAAGTGTTGTCAAGTCAAACATCCAAAGTTTTTCCCCACAACCTAAATATTTTTTTCTGTGAACAACTTGGTTGAAAACTGAATTGTTCGAGATGGGAGATGTTGGAGAACCGAGGTTTGAATGTATATTCTAAGCCTTCTCTTACCTTTAAGATAAATGGAGAAAGTAGCAGAGTTATTGAAAGATTAAAGTTGGTGATGTGCAGTCAGGCTAAATAGCCATCTCAGATGGTGATTTAAGAAAAATGAAATTTAAGGTAAAGGGGTTGAGGGATGGGATATCCAAAGGGAAGGGCTATGCAGAGAAAAGGGGGCCTTTGAGACAGACTCAGGGCCTAAGCCCAGGACGGATGAGCTGCCATTGCCCATTGCTCCCTTAGTTTCAAGTCTCACGGATCCCTTCGAGGCCAGGGGATATGTGCTTGTGGGGGAAGGTAAGGCTTGCTCCTTGGAAGGAGAGAGGGCTGGTTGTCCTGAGCGTTATTTACCAGTATCTCTTTCTGGCTGGGGAAATCTTAGGGGAGATCTCAGGGGAGGCTCTTAATAGAATATTCATCAGCTTTCCAGGTGTTCTGTTTCAGGGTCCTGGTCTCCACTGATTGGTCAGTGCCGGGGGGTGGGGTGTGTGTGTGTGTGTGTGTGTGTGTGTGTGTCATTAGTCAATGTAGCTGGTCTTGAGGCAGCCACTTGTCTGGTTTTGCTGTTCTTTTGGGTCTGAAGCTCAAATACAACTGAAGCCTCTATGTTATCTTTAGGGAGGAAGAGGTCAGGGAGTGTAAACCTGACCAGTGATGTGCTAGGGGAGGATAGGTTGCTCTTGGGGCCACATTCTTGTTTTCCAAGTTTTGTTCCTGGCTAGGCGCTAGGCGCTAGGCTTTGGGGCTTTCTGCTCTGGTGAGTTTTTGTGCCTGGTCCATTGTCCTTGCTCTGGGGGGTCTAACAGTCATGAAGAGCATTAATGAGATGTTAGCACAGTGCCTAGAACATATGCTTAATAAAATTGTTGATGTAGTGGTGGTGGTGAAGGAGGAGGAAGTATGGAAGTGGTTTTATGATTATAGGTTCTAGGTGTATTTTTGGCCAGATTCAGGTACATTTAAGAAGTGACCATTTCTCTACCCTATAAATGTCATTCTCATCCCAAATAGCTTAAACATTTAAAAATGATTCATTGAGCCGAGACTGGTTTGGCTCAGTGGATAGAACGTTGGCTTGCGGACTAAGGGGTCCCGGGTTCGATTCTGGTCAAGGGCATGTACCTTGGATGCGGGCACATCCCCAGTTGAGGGTGTGTAGGAGGCAGCTGATCGATGTTTCTGAGTATCTCCTTTCCTCTCTGTAAAAAAATCAATAAAATATATATATTTTAAAAATGATACCTTGAGATATAATTGATATAAGAGGATGTACAATTTGTAAATTATAGGAAATTGTATTTAAATTTCATTATAGAATCAATATAGATAAAAGGAAAATATTTTTCTGTGTGTAAATTAGAAATAAAGTAATATCCAGGTTTTTTTGGATTTGAGAGAGAGCTTGCATAAGAGAAGGTAGAAACATCGATTTGTTGTTCCACTTATTTACTCATTCATTGGTTGCTGCTTGTGTGTGTCCTGAGCAGAGATCAAACCTGCAACCTTGGCTTATCTGGATGACGCTCTGACTGACTGAGGTGCATGCACAGGGTAGTAATACCCAGTTCTGATAGAGAGGTGGTGGAACAACAATGTTGCCACTAAAACTCTTTTTTTAAAGTAATTTGGCATTATGTTTCAAAAGCCTGGTACATGTCATGTGTTGAATGAATAAAAATATACCCTTTGACCTAATATTTTCAAACTAGGGAATTTATCCAAAGGAATTGATACATAGTTGATACATTTTTTTAAACAAAATAATTATTAGAAGCTATTTTAGCTAAATGCTAACAGTAGAATACTTGAGTAATTTATGGTAAATCAAGTCTGCATGATATTATGTAGTTATTAACATGATTATAAAGAGTAAGCATGCAAACATTTGATATGTCAAATAGAATGAAATAAAATTGATCTCTGCTGATTGTAGCTATGCACAGTTATACATGCATGTGGCATAGGACTAAACAAACTTGACAAATGAAAACAGACTTGGAAAAAAGAGGACATGAGTGATCTTTTACACTTTTTATTTCTATTATTGCTGATACAGTATTATAAATGAACTCTTATTTTTTAAAAAATGTTACTTCAGCTAGATAAATCTTGTTTTTTCTTAGCCTAAAGAAACAGTGAAAGTAGCCTTGATCAGTTACCATTCATTACTTGTTTACTGATAAAAATTGAACACATTTATGTATTATATATCTTCTCTGGGGAGAGTGAAGTAGGGGTTTGAAAATACAGTGATACAGCAAAAGGAGTTTCCCTTTTTGGCCACAAGGGAGGTTTTTGGAGCTCAATAAAACTAGAGAGTCCTGACTGGTGTGCTTCAGTTGGGCATCATCCTATGCACCAAAACAAAAGGTTGCTGGTTGATTCTCGGTCAGGACACATACGCACATACCTGGGTGTTTTGGGCTTGATCCCAGGTAGGGGTTGTGTAGGAAGCAGCCAATCTATGTTTCACTCTCACTGATGTTTCTCTCTATCCCTCTCCCTTCCTTCCTCTCTCTCTCTCTGAAATCAATTAAAAAAATAAATAGCACCACCCGGTCAGTGTAGTTCAGTGTTGAGTGTTGACCTATGAACCAGGAGATCAAAGTTTGATTCCTAGTCAGGGCACCTACCCAGGTTGTGGGCTCAATCCCCAGTGAAGGGCATGTAGAAGGCAGGCAATCAATGATTCTCTCTCATCATTGATGTTTCTCTCTCTCTATCCCTCTTCCTTCCTCTCTGAAATCAATACAAATATATTAAATAAATAGCACCTAGAGAGAGATTTTGCTTCTCATTAGGCAAGTACACAAACCATATTGTTCTTACGTCTTTGTGCTGTAATGCTCAAGAAGAGTGTGTCTTTTATTTATTTATTTATTTATTTATTTATTTTATAAAGGTGTTATATGTGTACATATCTTTCCATTGAAGAGTGTGTCTTTACCCAATCCCCCCTGCGGTGTTTCACTGATTTAAATTGTTGCACTATAATTAACACTGTTTACCTGTCAGTATTTCCTTAGCATAAATTCCTGACATTGAAACTGTAGAGTTTACACATTTTTAATTTTTGATACATATTGTCTGACCATTTCCTGTTGTGTTTCTTGGTCTTAGGTCTGTTTTGCTCTCCCACATTTTCTGGGTTTGAAATAGGAAATGAATTCCTCTTCTTTGATTTGGTTGTCTTTCCTTCCCCCAACTTTCAGCAAACTTAGGCTGCCCACTTGCCTTTTGTCTAACCCAGTAGACTTTATCTTGATGTCTGTGTGACCTATGTGGATTTGCTTTCCTTTCTCTGTTAGGCTCCAGCTAAAATACTCTTGAGTTTTAGAAACTTTGTGAGTTCACCATTTTACTAAGCCACCTTACTTGCTCTTTCTCGGTAAACACATTTGCATGTGTCTACAAACACATTCATACATGCAGAGATATACTCACTAGTCTTATAATCTTCCTGGTTGTAAGGCTTTTGCTTTCTTTGTTCTCCTTCTGTTCTAGAATGTAAAGTACAGGGAGCCATTGAACATCCAGTTTACCTTGCCACGCAGCTAGTTTCTGGCAGGGATCCCAGTAGGCTAATGCGCAGGAAGTGTTACAGGAGCTGCATGAAGCCTTGGCCCCTTGTCAGAGAGCTGGGAGAGAGATTCTGTGACAGCTCCTCCACATCATTGTCCCTTCCTTTGAAGAAGAAAAAGCTCTATCCTTCACATGGTGCTTTTTCATTCCTATGCAAGAATGAGGTGAGATTGGGTAAACTCTTGGTTTCCTAGGCCCTCTGCAGACCCAACTCTTACCAGTTTTTTCATTGCCCATGTATCAAATGTTTTTCATATAGAATAGAAGCTTTTCTTATAACCTGCAAAACTAAACGAATATGAGCATGGTGTAGTACTGTTACCTATCACTTCTTAAGCACTTATTCTGTGCTGAGCCCTTGCTGAACACTTTACATTTTATTTGATTTCTTAGCAACCCAATGAGATAGATAATATTATTCAAGTTTTATAGATAATAATATTCAGAAAGATGAAGTGACTTGCCCAAGATCACACAGCTAATAGGTAACTAATTTGGCTAGATCTTTTCTGACTCTAAAACTTCAGGGGTTGGACTTTAGACTTTCTTGGATATGAATAGATGGAACTTCTCTTTTTTTTTTTAAAATATATTTTATTGTTTTTTTACAGAGAGGAAGGGAGAGAGATAGAGAGCTAGAAACGTCGATGAGAGAGAAACATCGACCAGCTGCCTCCTGCACACCCCCTACCGGGGATGTGCCCGCAACCAACGTACATGCCCCTGACCGGAATCGAACCCGGGACCCTTCAGTCCGCAGACCGACGCTCCACCACTGAGCCAAACCGGCTTCGGCTAGATGGAACTTCTTTTCCTCACCTCTTTGGATGGCAGTGAAGAGAATGGCAAAGGAATGGACTAAAATAATTCTTAAAAATTTTAGTCCACCCTCACATTCACAGGAGAAACTCAGATCTTTGCAGGTCGTAGTTTAGTTTACACTTGTGTTGTTTGTTTGTTTTTTAAATACATATTTTATCGCTTTTTTACAGAGAAGAAGGGAGAGGGATAGAATTAGAAACATCAGTGAGAGAGAAACATTGATCAGCTGCCTCCTGCACACACACACACACTCCCCCCACTCGGGATGTGCCGCAACCAAGGTACAGGCCCTTGACTGGAATCGAACCTGGGACCCCTCAGTCCACAGGCCAACACTCTATCCACTGTGCCAAACCGGTTAGGGCTAGGGCAGTATAATTCTTATTCAAAAATTGAATTTCTATTCACATGGACGAAGCCTAAAAGGCCATTAACTTCGTCTAAACAAGTTTCCAAAGAACATGGCATCCATAAAAGAGAAAAATAAGAGGAAAGGACAGTTGAAGTACTAAGAAAGAAATCACTAAGAAATTAAAAAAAAAAGAAATGATATGAAAAAATAGCAAATAAAGTTTCAAAACATACTAGAGAACTGAAATGTACAAATATGTAATAATAATACTTATATACTGTATATGAGGCCCCTAGCACCATAAGAAATGCAAAAAATTCGCTGTTAATAACTTATTCTCGAATTGCCCCACGTTAGAAACCACTGAGCTAGAAAGATATAGGTAGGGGCCAGACTGAGGAGAATCTTTATGCCACGATAAGGCTCTTGGATATAGGATAAGGAACTGTTGGATATTTTAAAAAATATATATATTTTATTGATTTTGTACAGAGAGGAAGGGAGAAAGATAGAGAGTTAGAAATATCGATGAGAGAGAGTCATCGATCAGCTGCCTCTTGCACACCCCCCACTGGGGATATGACTGCAACCAAGGTACATGCCCTTGACCGGAATCGAACCTGGGACCCTTCAGTCACCAAGCCAATGCTCTATCCATTGAGCCAAACCGGTCTTGGCTGTTGGATATTTTTTTAATTGACATGGAGGATTCCCATTTTTATGAAGATGACTGATTATGGAGAAGAGTCTTTTTATGGTGGCCTTGCCTGGAAGCACAAAGACTAATTGCAATTGTCCAGAGGAGAGGTGGTGAGAGAAGAGAGGATGGAGAGGGAGGAGCCAACTGTAAGAATATTTAGAGAGGTAGATTTGGCAGGACTGGATTGGATGATGAAATGAGGGAGAAAGAATTCTAGGATAAATCCAGGCTTGGGTGACTGGTTGGATTGTGGCGTTAGATGAAATGAGCAGTTTGGAGAGGAAGAGGGTTTCTTTTAGACATGTTGAATTTTAAAATGCCTGTGGGACACACAAGCAATGGTTCAAGTTAGGCAGAGCATCTGCCTTATATAGTCTGCCTTAGGGATTATGTCATCCCCTTCTCCCATCTCCACTGCCTTTGTAAAAATTTTCCTCAGTCCTCTCTGCCTGGCACTCTTGGTCCAGCTACTTTCCTTTTCGTATTTTAAGTTTAAGGTTTATCTAATTTCTCCTTTCATACTAGTAGATCTCCTTCTGCACACGCAGTAGATTACTTTATACAAAGATTTGACGTGATCTGGCTTTGGCACAACAATTACTGACAAGATTTTAAATCAACTTCTGAAATTATAAGATATATGAGGGCAGAGATTATTTCTCTCTTACTCGTAGCTACATTCCTAGCACCTAGAATACATGAATGAATGAAGGAGCGAATCCTTAAATCACATAAAGCATTAAATAGTAGATTTTCTGGAGTGTCTTTATCTTATCGATAAAACGTTTCTCAGAGTTGAAAATCTTGGAGAGTGAAGAAGGGTTAGATTGGTAAATGGGGTAGAGAGGAGCATTTCAGGCAGAAGCAGCAGCATGAGCAAAGGTATGGAGGCACAGAACAAAATGGTGTGATAGACATAAGCAGTGAGACGTTAATAACCTGTACTTTGTTATATGTCTTAGGTCACTCCAGCAAACGTAGTAGCATTTATAGGTATGTTTAATAGTGTTTGTGATGTGCTCTGGGAATTGTGATTTGTTTCTAAGTTTCTATGCATGTGTGGATAGAAATTTGATATTGAAAATATGCCCAGACCAGCAGAAAAACCTTTAGTCAAGCAATTTTTAAAAATTTAATTTTACAGAGAGAGAAACTTCGATTTGTTGTTCCATTCACTTATGCATTCATTGGTTGATTCTTTTATTTGTCCTGATAGATTAAACCCATAACCTTGGCATCTCTAGATAACTCTCCAACCGACTGAGCTGCCTGCTAGGGCTAGTCAGGTTCTTTAGGTCCATAGTCTAATGCAAGTCCTCTTTGAAGCTGTCTTTGAATCCCAAGCAAAATTTACTGCTTCCTAAACTGTGTGCATGTAGCATATTATACTTGTCTCTGTTATATTATCTTCATGTTTCATATGACTGGTAGCGCTGCTGGTGCCTTTAATAATTCCCAGTATCTAGCATGTGGTAGGCATTAATTAAATGTCTGATGGCCAATGGATGTTTGTACTTGGGATTAGCCACATGAAAGAGAAATGACTTAGCTTATATCCCTTTTCTCTTATAGCTCTTTGTAGTGGATATCCAGACGAGCCAGATTACCAAGATTCCCATTCTGAAGGACCGGGAGCCTGGAGGTATCACTCAGCAGGGCTGTGGTATCCATGCCATCGAGCTGAATCCCTCTAGAACACTGTTAGCCACTGGAGGAGACAACCCCAACAGTCTTGCCATCTACCGACTGCCTACACTAGATCCTGTGTGTGTGGGAGATGTAAGTTTCCCCAATGACTGTAGTTAGAGGTACTCTTGTTTTCTCACATTGACCCTCTCCCACAGCCCCCTGGTGGTAAGGTGTGGGGGTAAGATTTCAGAAATCGGGACGACTCCCCAGAGGAAGTAGCAGGTATATTGACAGAGCTTATGTGTTTGGTGAAGGGGCGAGCAGCATACCTCAGGAGCCAGCAGCAGTTGATTAGTGTTTGAGTGCAGTTTCCACACACATCCCTACTGCCCATAGTCAGAGAGCAAAAGTTATTAAAGCATTCATTCAGCAACTATTTACTGAGAGCCTTCTATGGCCAGGCATTATTTTAGACACTTGGGGTCCACCAGTAAACAAAACAGATAAAACCCCTATCCTCTTGAAGCCTGCATTCTAGTGAAGGAAGGCAATATATAAACAAACAAGTACTCACCAGAGTTTGATAAGTACCATGGATAAGGCAGGCTAAAGCAATAGAAGGTGGTAGAAAATACTATTTCAGAAGATGGCCTCATTGATAAGAATGGCATTTGACTTGACATACAAAATAATATTGAGTGTAAACTGTAATTTAAAAAAATTGTACATCAGCTATAATTGAAAATTTAAAAATATATAAAAAGTAAAGAATGACATTTGAGCAGGGAGACTTAAAGGAAATGAGGGAGCAGCCATGTTGATGTCTGGAGGAAGAGAGTTTCAGACAGAAGGAACAGCAAAGAGGTCGGTTATAGGTGTTGTCACATTGAGCAAGGAAGAGACTGAGGAGGCTGGAGGGATGAGAGGTGAATGATTCTATCTAGGAGCCCCAAATAAGACATCAGAGAATGAAGGCCAGAGCTGTGTGTCGAGTAGACATGCTTGTAGTTCACAGGAATGCCAGTTCTATCCCAGCCTTGCACCTCCAGACAGAAGTTAAAGATTATGAGATCATGCCTTAGGGGTTGAAATCACCAGAGATAGAGTTGTAATTTTTACAGAGATATTTTCAGCCAGACTTGTGTGCTTTTCAAGAGTGTGCATTGTAATTCTTATTTTACTAATTTCATTTTTGTTCTCCTCCCTCCCCTCTCTGTATCTGTCATTTCCTCCTCCCCAAGGATGGGCACAAGGACTGGATCTTTTCAATTGCATGGATCAATGACACTATGGCAGTGTCTGGTAAATTGCCTTTTTGTAAGGATTTTTGGTGTGGCTGGGAGGGAGGGAAGCTAGAAATTAAAAAGGAACAATGTGAATGAAAATAGACCAGTAAACAGAAAATCAACTAGGAGTCAGGAAATTTTATTTATTATTCATACTCTGTCGTGTTCCAAAGAGCATGTGTGATGGTATATTAGCCTAATGTTTTTGTTGGGCTTCATTAAAATAATGGTTGTTAACATGTTTCGGAAAAGTTGACATGTTCTATAAAGTCTTAGGAGCAAAAAACATTTTTTGTACAACTAACTATATAGTGTTAAGTTTCTAATTGTTAAAAGCTATGTATCATTTCTTTCCCAGTGATAGGGCAGAAAAAGATGTATGGAAATAAGTGTAGAGAAGTTAACCTAGAGATATACAAATGCTTTCTAGATACCCACAGTAGCCTAGAAGGTAGGCTCAGAGTGCTAAACATTTTTACTGGGTACTCATGTGTAAAAATATAATTCCCTACTCCAGATCCCCAAATAAAAATAATCTTACTAGTTGCTAATGTAAATACTTCACATATGTTATATAATCCTCAGAACAGTAGTAGAGGGTCTGCATTACTAGGCTCATTTAACAAATGAGAAAATTTAGATTCTAAGAGGTTACTTAATTCTTTGCAAGGCAATTAAATGTTTTGTTTTTTTCTCTCCCTTCTTCTCTGAAATCAATAAAAATATATTTTAAAAAATAAAAATAAATCCTAGACTTCAGTCAAATCACTCCCTTGGTGTAGCTGTTAAAATGCATATTGCTCTCTGTTTTGAGGTGGGCCACCTGAACAAGCATGAGCACATATAAGGATGATGTACAAAGAGCTAGACTAAAATAGCCCATCTTGGCTTCTGCTGGACTGTCCTTTAGAGAGTTGAGTATATCTGACATTTGTGGTCTCCTTGACCTGCAGGCTCACGCGATGGTTCTATGGGACTTTGGGAGGTGACAGACGATGTGTTAAACAGAAGTGATGCAAGGCACAGTGTGTCACCGGTCCCTGTGTATGCTCACATCACGCACAAGGCCCTAAAGGACATCCCCAAGGAAGACACAAACCCTGACAACTGCAAGGTCCGTGCTCTGGCCTTCAACAACAACAACAAGGTATGAGCTTGCCAAAGGTTTCCTGAAGCTCATTACTCTTCAACTTCTTGGCTTATGTCTTTCAAGATGTACTTTCCTTCTCTTTCCCTGAGGCAGTGCTTGCTGCATAGCTTGGTTCTGAGCCCACAGAGCACCTCTTGAAGGTTAAGGGATGCTGATGAGAAATTATAACAGGTTTTGAAACTGATCCTGTGTATTGAGCTCTGCTGTATTTCTCTGGATGGTCTATATTTATGGGTCAGCCTCTCAAGATCACTATGCCTTTGCAGGGGTTTTTATCTCTTTGGTATTCAGTTTCTTTTCATTCTTCACTTCCTCTTCTGAACACTGCCACCAGATCTTATCTAATCACTGCATTAGATCTCCTGAAACTGGGATCTTCAGTAGTGTTGGGATGGAGTACCAGAGCCAGAAGAGGAAAAGGCTTCTCCCAAAATCTGAGTCAGGCCACAATGAAGGGTAGTTCTCTTAGCCTTCTATTTCCCTTCCATACTTATGGCTTAGGGATAAGCTTAGACCTTTCACTTACATTAGTAAAAGCTCTCACACCGGACACACAAAACTGTCCTTCATGTGTGTGCTCTGCTCTGTCAAACATGATGTCATGGGAATGATTGTATAGTAAGGGCTTTATGTTATTACTAGAAAATGGAATTACTTGAGTTCTTTTAAGGAGAAGCATCAGTATAATAAGCTGTCCATCTGCATTTCATAGGGCTGATAATGAGATGATACTCCCTGGCACCAGCTGAAATCATCATGGGATAGGAATGAAGAATGGGAGGACCTGAACTTTAAGTCTTCTGCTTACTGTTGTATATTAGTTGCTACAGATCGGAATATAACCTGTTTTTCATTGCTCTTGTAGGAATTGGGAGCAGTGTCTCTGGATGGCTATTTTCATCTCTGGAAGGCTGAAAATACACTGTTTAAGGTATGATGAGCATGACTTAATAGTTTTACCTAAAAATTCACCTTATGTTTAAAATACTTTAATTCTCCCTGAGCCTTTTCCTTCTTGTCTAAAGCACCAATCAAGGGTTTGGGCATGTGGTTCCATGGTGCATGAAATTCTGAGTCTGGCATGCCTCTCCTAAAAGTCTTTAAGCCCTAGCTGGTTTGGCTAAGAGCACTGGCCTGCAGATTGAAGGGTCCCAGGTACAGTTCTGGTCAAAGGCACATGCTCAGCTCAATCCCCAGTAGGGGGCGTGCAGGGGTCAGCTGATCAGTGATTCTCATTGATGTTTCTATCCCTCTCATTTCTGAAATCAAACATAAATATATATATATATATATATATATATTTTTTTTTTAAGTCTTTAAAGGAGATCATAGGGGGCACTTTTTTCACTTTGCAAGGGCTTGCTGAGAGATTCAGTCCCCAATCCACAATGCATTTAAACATTTGCTTATGGATTGTTGACTCTGGCATGTTGTGAGTTCAGGAAAGCATAAATGTTAGGAACCACTGGCAACTGAAGATCAATTAAACTAAGATAAGTCATTTCTGAAATAATAAGATAATGAGAATATGATTTGGATTTATAATGTTTACAAGCAAATTTTGCATGAAGTTGAGCCTACCTTGGATCCTTTGCCCTTTTCTCATCCCAGAGGCCTTTGCTACTTATTACTTCTGTGATAAACTCTTTTCAAGAAGAATCAGAGTCTTAGGAATTATTGATTCCTTCATATCTTAGTAGTTTTGTTTTGAATATATTTTATTGATTTTATATATATATATTTTATTGATTTTTTGCAGAGAGGAAGGAAGAGGTAAGAGATAGAAAGCTAGAAATATCGATGAGAGAGAAACATCAGTCAGCTGCCTCCTGCACACCCCACTCCAGGGATGTGCCCGCAACCAAGGTACATGCCCTAGACTGGAGTTGAACCTAGGACCTTTCAGTCCGCAGGCCGATGCTCTATCTACTGAGCCAAACCGGTTTCGGCGTTAATAGTTTTTTAATCCCACTTGCTTGGTGCCTTACATACAATAGGCAATCATTGAGAATTGGTTTAACAACAAGGACCAGGGTTAAGACAGACTGGGACCCTAGGCGGTTTGGCTCGGTGGATAGAGAGAGCATCAGCCTGTGGACTGAAGGGTCCCAGGTTTTATTCCAGTCAAGGGCACATGCCTGGGTTGCAGGCTCGATCCCCAGTGGGGGGTGTACAGGAGGCAACCGATCAATGATTCTCATAATTGATGTTTCTATCTCTCCCTCTTCCTTCCTCCCTCTCTGAAATCAATAAAAATATATTAAAGAATAAAATTTATATATATTTTTAAAAAAGACAGATTGTGGTTACCTGGGGTTAAGCCAATCCTATGAGTGTGTTTTCTATAGTCTACAACCCCCATACAATTGGGAAGTTAGGCTTGAGGGTGGCCAGAATTGAGTCTCTTTGTCTGAAGAGCAGTGAGAAAGGTGGAGAACAGAGTGGGACCTTGGTTTTAGAGCCCTTGGGTTATCCCACTTGTGGGTCTTGGCCTTTCTCCCTACTTCTGATTATTTAATTCCAGCTTGAGTTTTTCCCTAACCAATCCTATCCAGTACCTGCATATTGTTTATTACAGTCATTCTCTTACATACCTAGTTGTGGAATAGTTTTTTATTTCCTTAGTTGGGGCTTGTCCTTTGGCTCTGACTTTGTGTCCTTGTACATGAGGGAAACCAGAGGTGAGCGTCTAAGAAGTGCCCTGCTCCGTGCTCTCTGGTAATGCCATGGGTGCATCTCTTTTCTGTGCTTTCAGCTCTTCTCCACCAAACTCCCATACTGCCGTGAGAATGTGTGTCTGGCTTATGGAAGTGAATGGTCAGTATATGCAGTGGGCTCCCAAGCTCATGTCTCCTTCTTGGATCCACGGCAGCCATCATACAACATCAAGTCTGTCTGCTCCAGGGAGCGAGGCAGTGGTGAGAGTCCTTGTGTTTTGGGTTTGTTTGTTTTCAATTATAATGAAGATGTTCATATTTCAGACAGGGAGAATAGTGTGTATAATGGAGAGTAGAAAGGGAAAGAATAAATAGGCTTTGCTGCAATGATGCTTACAATGTGAACAGTTTTTAAGATATTTTGATTACTGTTAACTGGAGTAGACTTTATACCTAGTACAGAAATACTGATTACACAAATGTTATCTAGCAGTTCTTATGTGCCAAAAGACTTTTTTTTTTTTGATTAATCCTCACTTGAGGATATATATATATATATATATATACACACACACACACATATATATATATATATATTTTTTTTTTTTTCATTTCTTTTTAGAGAGAATGGAAGGGAGGGGAAGAGAAAAATATCGATATGAGAGACACATTGATTGGTTGCCTCCTGCATTGGCCGTACTGGCACTAGGGATGGAGTTAACGTGTCCTTGAACGGGAACTGAACCATGAACCTTTAGTCTGCAAGCCTGTGCACTAACCACTGAGCAACTGGCTAGGGCTAGAAGGAAGTCTTAATATGTTTTTTGGTGTTTCCCCCTTCTCCCCCCCAATTGATTGCAGAGAGAGAAAGGGAGAGGGAACAGGAGATTGAAACATCAATGATGAGAGAGAATTATCAATAGGCTGCCTCCTGCACACCCCTACTGGGGAGTGAACCTGCAACCTGGGCATGTGCCTTGACTGGGAATCAAACAGTGACCTCTTGGTTCATGGGTCAATGCTTGACCACCGAGCCACATTAGCCTGGCAAGAAAGTCTTTATTATTGTAATGATTTGTAAATATGCAGGTCTCAGTATCAGCATAAGTTAGAAACATATAGTGGAGAAGAGCTTAGAGTTATGAATGATAACTCCAGACTGAGTCTAGGGGAGGCAAGGAGGTTCAGAGTGCACTTACAATATCAGGCCAAAAGCATCTTGGGCATCATCAGGTGTCTGGCCTTTCTCTGAGGATTACGGGAAGTTTCCTGTTAGGTATATGGATGGCAGTATGGCATCAGGGTTCTTCAGCTTTCTCATGAACTCTGCTGCCATAGGAAAGGTGCTGCCTGGTATTTGGGGGTACTATGTGAACTCAGTGTCAGAGAAATTCAGATTAACAGATTTATGTGCATGCTCCCCCTTTACTTTTTTAAGTGTCCTTTACTTTTTTTCTCTCTCAGGGATCCGGTCAGTGAGCTTCTATGAGCACATCATCACTGTAGGCACAGGGCACGGCTCCCTGCTGTTCTATGACATCCGAGCTCAGAGATTCCTAGAAGAGAGGCTCTCGGCTTGTTATGGGTCCAAGCCCAGACTAGCAGGGGAGAATCTGAAACTAACCACTGGCAAAGGCTGGCTGGTAAGTAAGCCCCTGCCCGACATGTCTACTAGACAGAGACAGAAAAATTGTCTTTGCTGTACCACCCACTCCCACTCCCACACCCTTACCCACATACTTTTGCATGAGTAAGAGACATTTCTTGGACAAGAGGTACTTTCACTTGATTTTGCTTTTCTGTCTGCATATCCCTCAGAGAACAGGCCCAATAATACACACTAGTTAACATAGGGTTTCCCCCAAAGTCAGAGGTGGGGAACCTTTTTTTCTGACAAGGGCCATTTGAACATTTATAACATAATTTGTGGGCCATACAAAATTAACTTAAAAATTAGCCTGTTACATATATTTGGTCAAACATTTAATTAACTCACCCTTAATGCCTTGGCAGGGCCAGACCAAATGATCTTGCAGGCATTAGATGGCCCACGGGCTGGACGTTCCCCACCCCTGTCCCAGGCGATAATAGAGGAGGAAGAAGAAGGAGCATGCTGCTGAGGCTGCCAGGGCATTAGGGGTGATTTCTTAAAGAGTTTGATTCTAGCTGCCTTGAGAAGACCTTCGATTTGTATAGCAACTCTTCAGCCTGCTCACTTCCTCTTTAATGTTCATTTGGAAAAGTGAGGTCCCTATTCACATATGCGTCAGTCTCCTGACATCAGGTAACAGGTACAGGACCCTCTGCTCTTAGAGAGACCAGAAAGCATTCCTGTCCATTCCTGCCCCATGACCTAGAGGTGCTAACAGAGTCTCTTTCTCTTCCCACAGAATCATGATGAAACCTGGAGGAATTACTTTTCAGACATTGATTTCTTCCCCAATGCTGTTTACACCCACTGCTACGACTCATCCGGAACAAAACTCTTTGTGGCAGGGGGTCCTCTCCCTTCAGGGCTCCATGGAAACTATGCTGGGCTCTGGAGTTAATGACAACTCTTTCCCAAAATGCAGAGATTTACACTAACTTCCATCCTCTGTTTCCTTGTTTCTTCTTTTGATTTTTTCCAATTGTGTGATGCCCTCATATTAGTGGGAACACGAGTTTGCCTATTCTTTAGGTTCTTTGACAGAAAGCAGCTCCATATAGAAATCTGAAGGTTTTGTTGGTTTGTTTTTCCATTTTGGTAATCAGAATTTCACTTTGTTTTTTCTTTCTGGCTTCTCATCCAAACATTTAAAATCCCTATTTGTAGTTTTTTCCCAGTGACACACACTTTCCCCTCTGTGATTTCTTTAGGCTGACATAGTCACTCTCACCCTTACTTCATTCTTGAGAGGTAGGGCTCCTTTACAATTATGTGGTTGCTGTCAGACTTTCTGTGAAAGTTTGGGGGCTATGTGTTCATGTGTGCATGTGAACTTGTGTACCTGCAAGTACTGTGTGTTACTGAAATTACCTGGAGTGAGGATTACTAGTAATTAAAGTATTTATAAAAGAAACAACTTTCTTCACAGAGTCCAGCTTTGGGACTAGTCTTTACCTTGTTTTTTAAAGTCTAATAACACTGATTATAAAAAGTAAAAAACAAAGAAAAATCAGGAAAACCTTTTGAGTTAGATTGCAGACTTCCTGGGACTCTAAAATGGTCCATCCCCTACCTGTCTTTCCATCTGTGTGTCCCCCAGGTGAGAACACTTCTGTTGATGCATCACTTCCACTTCAACTTTTTGTCTGCTTAGCCAGTGGCCATGCCCCTAAAACACCAGTCTCCATCCATATGCAGCTCTGGAGGCCGCAGAAGGCTTGATATACCTTGGTAAAGAAAATCCCCATTCCAGCCTTCTTTGCCCTCCCCTCAAACAAGACCTTATCTGGTGTCTCAGGGGCCTGGAGCTGGAGGCCTCAAGTTAGCTAAAATTAGCATCCTCAGTTCCCTTGGCTTTGAGGAGAAACTACTTTGCCTTTCTTCTGGTCTTCCCAATGGGTTTTACTTTTTCTAAATTGGGTTCAATCCAGGAAGGGAGGAATGACAGGGGTTTTATCTGTGTATAGAGTGCGCTTCGTGTGGAACGTTTGTTAATACAGTGGGGCAGGGCTTGAAGCCACCTCTTCTACTTGGTTGGCTCAGCCCTGGGGTGCTGATGGGGTGGCCAACATCCGCCAGCATTGTGCATGTTAAAAGCTTCGATGTAATTAGTAATTTGTTCCTCCCTTGAACTATTTAGTCTGAGGTTTTTAAACTTGCAGGCAACTGACTGAACGTGATGTCCAGTTATTCCCTGCCTTTTATGCATCATGTTGCAGATAACAGCTGTCTCCACCCACGTATTCCTCTTCCATTTGAAGTACATATTTGACTTCTGTCAACAGCCCATTCTGGGGAAAGGAAAAGTCAGGTTTATTCCTGCACTCCAGGTCCTAAGTTGCTCTCCTAGTCATCCCTCTTTGTTCCAGGTGTAAGTGGGGAGATTAAAGAGTGTCTTGATGATGGGGGCTGGTGGGAGGGAAGTCAGAAGTCACCGTGTCTTGGTGGTACAATACATACATCATAGGTTCTAGAATTCTCATCTTCTAACCTAGAGAAATAGGTGCTATAAATGGGGAATTAAGCAAAATGCTAGATGCTAAAGATCTTTTAATTGTCTTAATTTTTTTTTCTATTAAACTACAGGCTGTAGATTTCTTAGTTCTCACAGAACTTTTTAAACCAACTTGTATATATATATTAAAAAAAAAAATCTTAAGTTCTTAAGTAGAATGTTTTGTATTGTTTCCAGACCCTCTGCTGTGATGGGTAATGCGTTTGATTGAATTTTTGTTTTCAAAAATGTAGCACTTGACTTTTTGCCAAGTAAAAAATAAATATTATTTCAGTGCAAAGTGGTTTGCGTGAGTATGTATAGCCAAAAGGCAGCAGGGAAAAGGCCCTAAATTACTGTTTGAGGTGCTAGAATTGTTTAAAGCAGAAGGGAAGTGCTCAAGTTCACTCAAGGTTAAAGGTAGGTCAAGTGCAAACCATAAACACTAAGACCTACTTGCTCTTGCCCCCATCTCAGGGATCCAGTTGAAGATGGATATACCCACTGAAAGTACTTTGGTGCTTGAAAAACATATATAGGCTTGACCCTGACCAGGAAGATCAGTGGGTTAGAGCATCATCCTGACATGCCAAGGTTATAGGTTTGTCCATTCCCGGTTTGGACACACATAAGAATCAACTAATGGATGCATAAATAAATAAGTCGATCTCTCTCAAATCAGTTTTTAAAATTGTGACAAAAAAATACAGGCTGACTTGGATGGAGTATACTAGCCCTTGCTCCTAATTACAATGGATTTGAACAAGCTGACCTGTTATATACCGGGTTGGTGATAGGCGCTATGTATTTTGATGGAAGGTGTCCTGAGAACGACTGAAAGTGGGTGCACAGTGTTCTGGGGGGAAAGACTTCATTTTTTTAGGCTGGGACCACAGCTGCCCTTTGTAAGAACAGTGAATGCTGCTCTTCCCAGGGACTGGTGAGGGCTGTAACTAAGACAGACAGACTGCTAAGTCATACCACCCTCCGCCGCTCTGGAGGAGGATCAGCGCTGGGCCACAGAGCAAGCAAGGCAAGGCAATAGCTGTTTCACATGGCACTTGTTCCTTCCCAGGCCAAGCTGGATACAGCTGCCGTTGCCCCAGCCTTGTAGAGACTGGTTGCAAACATGACTCACACCTATATGATTAAAGGTGGCAAAGTAGGAAGGGGGAGGCACATGAATTGAAGCAATTCAGAGGGCTTCTGAGAGAAGAGTTATTTTAGCCTTTGTCAAAATGAGGATTTTTAGAATTCCCAACCCATGGAATAGTCATTGGTGTTTGCACAATGTTCCATGGTCAAATTACTTTGGGGAGATAGATTAAAACAAAGATACGCTTCACAGCCTCAGGGTTTCGGTTACTATGGGATGCATGTTCATGGAACTTGCTCAGAAAAAGGTGACAGTATGTGGGGTGGGCCTGGCCTGGGCCTCTGGCCTCCATGGAATCTTGGCCCTGCTCCCATTTTCCAGTGAGACTTTCCAGCAAAGTATGTATCACAGAAGGGCTTTGTGGATCTTATGGGGTCCCTCCCTTTCCTGCCAGCAGTTCCTATTCCCAGGCCATGAAATAACTTCCTTGTTTCCTGTCAGGCCACATGACTCATTCCAAATAGCTTACTGGCTCCTCAGATCATCCTTCGGGTCCTTTTGCAGAGGCTCTGGAACCTCATTTTTTGCTCCAGGTTCCCTGCTTCTACCACTCCAAGAGTTGATTAGTATTTTTGTAATGTTAGAAATTTTCTTCCTTTTTAATATATTTTTATTGATTTTCAGAGAGGAAGGGAGAGGGGGAGAGAGAGAAACATCAATGATGACAGAAAATCATTGATTGGCTGCCTCCTGCATGCCCCCCTACTGGCACGTGCTCTGATCAGGAATCAAATGATGACCTCCTGATTCATACTAGTTGGTCCACACTCGACCACTTGGATGGGCGTTAGAAATTTCCCATAATAAAAACTTTAAAAAATGGTACATAAAAGCAAATCTATATTTACTGGCATATAATGATATAGTATTAGAAAGACTCAAGGATACAAGACAACATATGGTGATTGCCAGAGGGAAGAGGGGGTAGGGGTAGGTAGAAGAAGGTAAAGGGAGGATAAATGGTGTTGGAGTGATAAGCACACAATACAATATATAGACGATGTACTGTAGAATTGTATACTTAAAGTCTGAATAACTTTATTAACCAATTGCCACCCAAATAAATTAAATTTAATAAAGAAAAATGAACATGTAGTATAATAGTGTGTATGAACCAGCTTCTAAAGCAGGATAGCTTGTAAAGTTCACATATATCTATATTTAGGTCTAGGAAAAACCTAAAATATTATCACTGGAATGTCAGTAGTCTCTTGGCAGCAGAGTGTCAATGGCACTTTTTTATTCTTTGGCCTATCTGTACTTTCTAGTAGTGTCACTTAAAACGCTCCCTTCCCAGTTCTTCAACATGTGCTGGCTGTAAGAAATTAATAATAAAGGAGGGAATAATAATAATAATAATAATGAGGGTATAATAATAATAATAAATAACAGAGAATCTTGATTGCACCTTTACTCAAAAAGCCTACAACAAAATTTCTCACTTCACTTTCCTTTGTTAAAAATCTGCTTAGGTCTCACCTTACACTCAAATCAAAATTGCTTTCAACCAAAAAAGAAATTACTCATAACCAATTCTGTCAAAAAATTTTAAGGTGTAGTTCAGGTCCTAAGTTTTCTAGAAAGTGTCCCATGATCACATCCTTCCTCAGGAAGTCCTCCTTTCCAGGGTCTTTCCAAGTACTGGCAGGTACAGAGTTGTTGGGAGAGCTGGAGTTTTTTGGGGGGAGATTGAGACAAGACCTTTGGGCCAATGAATCCATCCTACATCCAGTAGGGGGAGTCAGAGCTTAGGTCCCAAGCTCTGGAGGAATTAACCTTGCATAAACAAACTCCATATGGGGTGTGATCAGGTATGCAGGAAACCTGTTGTTGTGTTTTGCCTTCCCTTCTCCCACCCCAGTATGTGCCCTGACCAGGAATGGAACCTAAAACCCAGATATGTGCCCTTATTGGGAATCAAACCTACAATCCTGGGTGTACTGGACTCTCCAACCAAGTGAGCCACACTAGCCAGGACTGAAACGTTTTTTTTTTAAAAAAATATATATTTTTATTGATTTTTTACAGAGAGGAAGAGAGAGGGATAGAGTTAGAAACATCAATGAGAGAGAATCATCAATCAGCTGCCTCTTGCACACCCCTACTGGGGATGTGCCCGCAACCAAGGTACATGCCCTTGACCGGAATCGAACCCGGGACCTTTCCGTCTGCAGGCTGACGCTCTATCCACTGAGCCAAACTGGGTTCGGCCTGAAACATGTTTTTCTTTTCTTTATCTTTTTAATATATTTTATTGACTTTTTACAGAGAGGAAGGGAGAGAGAGAAACATCGACCAGCTGCCTCTTGCACACCCCCTACCGGGGATGTGCCCGCAACCAAGGTACATGCCCTTGACCGGAATCGAACCTGGGACCTTTCAGTCCGCAGATCGATGCTCTACTGCTGAGCCAAACTGGTTTCGGCCTGAAACATGTTTTTCTAAGGGGATAGGGGAAAGGGAAGTCAGAGCCATAAGGTCAGCCTTGAAGGAGGTAGTTTTTGTTTTTTAATATAATAAACTTTTCAAAGGGGCAGTCCTTGAGCCAGACTTGCCTGTATATTTATGTGCAGATCTGCTTTACAAAAATATATACACAAGACTTCCAAATATCTAAATATATATATGCACAGGACTTCTCAAAAGTATGTGTGGCCCTGGCCCTGGTGTGGCTCTGTCAGTTGAGTATCATCCATGCACCACGAGGTTTTTGGTTCCATTCCAGGTTAGGATATGTGCCCAGCTTGCAGGCTCTATCCTCAGTAGGGGGTGTGCAGGAGGCAGCTGACTGATGTTTCCCTCTTTCCCTCTCCCTTCCTCTCTTTTTAAAGTGTGTGTGTATGTGTTGTTTAAAGTCAGATATACCTTACTGTACAAGGAATGAACAAGGTATTACCATTGGATCTTCAAATTCAATAAACTGAGCAATGGTTAGAGGAGTTAGGTAGGAGTCAGTTTGATCTGAGGTTGGTGTTTCTTTTTTTTTCTTTTAAAGCAAAAATGAACATTTTGTTTTATGCTTTTATAGGATAACATATAAAAAAGGATACTTACCAAGCAGTATCTGGTTTCCGACAGATTAGGGTGCAGATTGTATGACATCATCTCTGCAGGAGTACAACTTAATCATGTGGTGTTATGACACCATGAGGTGATTGAAAATACATTTGGAAAAGATCTTGAACTTGTGTGCCATATACAGAAGGAAGCAAATGCATTTTTGAATCCCTGGAAAAGATGGAAAGGAAATTGCTAGATATATTCCTTTGAAAGCAATCTACAAAGAAAAAAACAATTCTATGAGGTTAATGTTTCTAGCTAAATCCTGTCTAATTATTAATCTATCTGGGCTGATTGTGAACTTCCGCAATAAGGGAAGTGAAAGTGCTTTGAAATAGAGCATAACTGTAAAGCTTTCTTAAGGTTCAACAGGTTGAGCCATCTGTTGAGATTTCACAGTCCCAGGGAGATGGCAGATCTCCCTCACTTAAACTCAGTCCAAATAATTGTAACCATGGGGCAGCCAGGAGCATGGGAACTAGCTGGAGTTAACTTTGACAAAAACCTCCAAGCTTTTTATTTTTTAAAATATATTTTTATTGATTTTAGAGAAAGAGTGAGAGAGATAGAAACATTAATGAAAGAGAAACATTGATCAGCTGCCTCCTGCATGCCCCCTTACTGGGGATCAAGCCCGAATCCTGGGCATGTGCCCTGATGATTATTTGGATTGAATTTAAGTGAGGGAGATCTGCCATCTCCCTGGGACTGTGAAACCTGCATAGAAAGATGCTCAATCAACTGAGCCACAGCAAACAGGCCCTGGCCAAGTTTTTCCCCAAACAGGAGTCAGGAGCCTCTTTATGTCTCCTGGTTGCAGCCTCCCCTCTAACCACAGAGAGATGATGAGCGTGGCCAGGCTGCCCATGCTGGAGGAAGAAGTCACGTGTGGCCTTTCTCCCTGACTCAGGGACCTGAACAACATTGGAGAGGAGCTGAAAGCTGGGCCACCGACGAGGCTGGGAGGCAGCTTCCAGAGAATACCAAGAACTCTGCTAGGAGTTCACCTGGTAAAATGGAGCAAGAAAAGAGATGTTGGTACTTGTAGGAAATGCCCTCTCTGGCAGAGTGGCCACTACTGACAGGGTAATAAACAATAGCTTTGCCCTGCAGACAAGACCCCAGCACCCACAGGGCCAGTTTGGGTCCATCTGTGTTTGTAATCAGGTGCTGATTGTTTTCCCTGAGATCTTCCCCCTCACCAGGTCTTTATCTGCACCCTGGTAGCTGGCTGTGGGAAGAGGGGTAGTCATTTTATGTTGGGGCTATTTTTCAACAGGGCACATCCAGGAACTGGTTTAACCTGCTTCTGAGAATCTGGACTCCACCTCTTTCTCCTGTGGCTTCAGAAAAGGGAGGTGGAGGTATGGGGAGGAGGAGATGGGACTTAGCCAAAGGAAACTGTGAAGTCAGGAGATTCCCGCAGAGGTAACTTTGAGGGAGGAAAGGGCCCTAAGACTTCCCTGAGCTTCCACCGAACTATCTCTTCACAGAATACAGGCCCCTTTTGGCCTCTTTTACATTAGTATCACTGTTGAGAGAAGCCTTCCCTGCTCATCACCATCTTGCCGGTAACCCATGGTCAGGCCTCACCCTCTGTAGACCAGACTTAGCTCCTTGAGGGCAGGGCCTGAGCTGTTATCCGAACCTCTACCAGATCTATGTGGAGTCAGTGTTGGGCTGAGAAGCAGAACAGCCTCTGGAAACTCCCATCTACCCATCTAGTCTTCTGCTTCCATCGCTATATGATAGCTCAGTGACCTAACTTGCAGCTTTCTTGACTCCTATTGTGCCTTCTGTTTCTGGCAGCTGGCTGTGTTGCACACTTTAAGGCCAAATTATAGGGCATAAACAGCATTGTTTGAAATTTCAGTAAATAAAATGCTGATAGGTACGCTTCCTTGTATGCCTCCAAATCTGCTTTCCTCCCTCCTCAGTGCCTCTTGTCTATCAACAGGCTTCCTTGTCCTCTGGTTTCTGGTTAAGTTCAGCCAATAGGGACTAGAAGGAGGGTGGAGAGAGATGTGATTGTTTATTGGCCTTCACACACCCCACCTTCTTAAAAGCAGGGTCTCTGCAGACCCCTGTCCATTGGCCCTTTCCATATACTCTCTGCTCCCTCCCTGTGGTCCCCTCAAGTCCAGTAGTGGTCTGGTTTTTCCATTGTCGCTGGCTCAGGGGTTTTGCAACATTTCTTGTTGCCTTTCCTTTATTATACTCCCCTCAATTACCCATTGGTTTCTTTCTGGGACGCTGAAAAATAATACAGGTACCACTAGATATGGGAATCACTTAACCCTAACCTAGGCCTGTCACTTGTCTGTGGGAACTTAACAAGTTACCTAGCCTCCCTGGAGATTGGTTTTCTCTTATATCAAACACTGTAGAAAGAAGAGGAGTGCTCTGAGGTCACTTTCAGCTCTTAGAACCTTTGGTTTTAAGTGTAGCTCCTCTAAAATTCAACCAGAAGAATATGGGCCTGAATGGAAAAAATATACATATAATTAATTCCATTAGGCATTTGGATGTAGAGTTTAGGGGAGTTCCCCAGAGTTAAGAGTGAGTTAGCAGGGCCCTGGCTAGGTAGCTCAGTTGGTTAGAGCATCATCCACCATATACCAAGGATGCAGGTTCATTCCTCCAAAACAACTCGATGTTTTTCTCTTAAAAAAAAAAGCAAAAGCAAAAAAAAAAAAAAAAAAAAAAGCCCTGGCTCATGTGGCGAGGTGGATAGCATTGTCCTATACACCAAAAGGTGGCTGGTTCAATTCCTGGTCAGGACACATACATAAGTTGCAGGTTTGATCCCTGGTCAAGGTGTGTAGGGAGGCAACCGATTGATGTCTCTCTCATAGTGATGTATTTCTCTTTCCCACTTCCTTTTTCTAAAATCAATTAAAATTTGTTTCAAAAATATATTTTTATTGATTTCAGAGAGGGATAGAAACATCAATGATGAGAATCACCAATTGGCTGCCTCCTGCACGCCCCCTACTGGGGATTGAGCCACAATCCAGGTACATGCCTTTGACTGGAATCAAACCCAGGACCCTTCAGTCCTCAGGCCAATGCTCTATCCACTGAGCCAAACCAGCTAGGGCTCTAAAATCAATTTTTAAAAATCTTTTTTTTTAAAGAGTAGGGAGCCAAAACCGGTTTGGCTCAATGGATAGAGTATCAGCTTGGGGACTGAAGGGCCCTGGGTTCGATTCCAGTCAAGGGCATGTACCTCGGTTGCGGGCATATCCCCAGAAGGGGGTGTGCAAGAGGCAGGTGATCGAAGACTCTCTCATTGATGTTTCTGGCTTTTTATCTCTTTCCCTTCCTCTCTATATTTAAATATATTTTTAAATATATATATATTTTTTAAAAAAGAGTAGGGAAAAAGGCAAGAAACACCTCCATCTGTGCTGCATGTGTATTTATTTTAAACATGGTCCTTTCCAAGGAATTCTTCAGAAGTGGTAGGAATGAGCTTTTATTTTAATCTATATTTTTGTGTTTGTTTTGTTGTTAGAAAATGTAGGAAAAATCTCTTTCTCCTGGCGTTTCTCAATCTCTGTTTCTATTAATCTATTCTCTTTGTATTTTTCTTATTATTTCTGTTCCTCTCCATTAAAACAAAGAAAAGAAAAAGGGTATTTCCTTCAGAACCTACAGAGCAGGGGAGAATCAGAACGTTCCTAAACAAAGGCGCAAGGCAGGGATAAACGAGACAGCCAGAACGGACAGGCACCTGGAGCTGTCAGTTAGAAGGAAAGAGTCCCAGATGCTGGAAACTTTTGGACACAGACAAGTTTTCCCAAGCTGAGACCAAGCCTGACAATTAATTTTAATTTTGTACTTTGGACTGAATCCACTTTGGACAAACTCTGCATGGCTGTCTCTTGCACCACTCAAATACCTTATGCCTGTGATTTTAGGGAAAAGTGCTTAAAAACCAGAGAGGGAGGTTGAGATTTCTCTATGAAGGGAAGGACTTTGAAGATTATGATAAAACTTCTTTGCTTTACAAATAAAGAAATATCCACAGATAGGAAGGGCCCAAGGTCACACAGTGAAAGATACATAATGCTGGGTTCTGCTCTAAGTGCTTTCCACATATTCACTCACTCAATCTTCTTAACAACTCTATGGAGGAAGCAATATTATCATCTCATTTTACAGATGAGGAAAAAGGCCCAGAGAGGTAAAGAAACTGGCCTGCACTGGAGTCTGTTTCTCCACTACTTCATTCTACCACCTTCAGGATTACAATGTAGCTTTATATATCCTGTGGCTAGAAGCAGGCTATGGTGGGAGTATTTATGTCACAAATCAGCAAATGCTACAAATCAAGGCTTGTTTTGTTGATTGTCAAGGCTTAAGAAAGAGATGAAGCTGCAAAGGCACAGGGAAGTAAATGCAAGGATTCATGAGAAAGATGGATCACCCCCAAACACAGCCTTGGACTCAACAACTTCCAGAGAGACCCCATTCCCATCATGTGTAACCTTTAAAGACTCTCTTTAAAAAAAAAAAAAAGAATTTTTATTGATTTCAGAGAGGAAGGGAGAAGAAGAGATAGAAACATCAACAATGACAGAGCATCTCTCACCAGCTGCCTCCTGCATGCCTCCTGCTGGAGATCGAGCCCGCAACCCAGGCGTGTGACCTCCTGACTAGGAATCAAACTGTGACTTCTGGGTTCAACCACTACGCCACACTGGCCAGGCCGTTCACTGAGTTTTGACAGTGTATACACCCATGCAACCATTCAAAATAAGACGTATTTCCATCACCTCAGAGAGTTCACTCAAGCCTCAAACCAATAGATTTCTACCATGGCTTCCAACTTGCTTTCCCCCAACCACTTTTTGATTTTAACCTTCCAATTCTCAGGCCAAAACCTTGGAGTCATCCTTGATTCATCTCTTTCTCTTTCACCCCACTTCTAATCTATCAGCATTTCCTCTGAAGTAGATTTCAAAATACATCTAAATTCTAACTGCTTCTTATCAACTCCACTGCTTCCTCCTTGGTCTAAGTCACATCCTCTCTCCTCCTGGCTGTCTCCAGCTTCCTCACATTCACATGCTCACTCCCCAGTAGTCTGTTCACATGGCAGCCTGAGTGATTTTTTTTTTAAATTTTTATATTTTATTGATTTTCTACAGAGAGGAAGAGAGGCATAGAGAGTTAGAAACATCGATCAGAGAGAAACATCGATCCGCTGCCTTTTGCACACCCCCTACTGGGGATGTGCCCCCAACCAAGGTACATGTCCTTGACCGGAATCGAACCTGGGACCTTTCAGTCTGCAGGCTGACGCTCTATCCACTGAACCAAAAACGGTTTCGGCCTGAGTGATTTTTAAGAATGTAAGTTGAGCCGAAACCGGTTTGGCTCAATGGATCGAGCGTCGGCTTGGGGACTGAAGGGTCCTGGGTTCGATACCGGTCAAGGGCATGTACCTTGGTTGCGGGCATATCACTAGTAGGGGGTGTGCAAGAGGCAGCTAATCGATGACTCTCATCGATATTTCTAACTCTCCACCTCTCTCCCTTCTGTAAAAAATCAATAAAATATATATTTTTAAAAATAAAAAAGAAAAAAAAAGAATGAAAATTGAGATCATAGTCCTGGCTGGGTAGCTCAGTCATTTAGAGTGTTGTCTGGATATGTCAAGTGGCAGGTTTAATCCCCAGTTAGGACACACACAAGAATCAACCTTTGAAAGCATAAATGGAACAAAAACCTCTCTCTCACACTAAAATTACTTAGCTCAGAAGCTATGGCTCGGCATCTGAGTGTTGACCTATGAACCAGGGGTAATGGTCACATTCCTAGTCAGGGCACATACCTATATAGTGGGCTCGATCCCTGGTCGGGGTGTGAAAATTAGTAAAATGTATATGAAAATCTTCCTCCTGTCAGATTCTGGGGTGCGCCACGGGAACCAGAGTTAAGACCCTGCCCACCCATGTGTGCCTTGAAATTGAGCGAGACCCAGACCTGGCTGGCCTCACACTATCAAGCCCCACTAGGTGGGGGGCGTGCCATCAGGTCGCCTGGCCCAGTCCCTGGGCCAGGGGGTGCGCCTTGAGGTCCCCGGGCCCAGGGCAGGGGCACACCTTGAGGTCCCCATCAAGCCCCTCAGGCGGGGCATTGCCTCAAGTTCCCCATCAATCCTTCCATGGTGGAAGATGCACCTCAGGTCCCTGCTGATTGCTCGTTAAAGCTCATTATGGGAGCTTGGCCTCTGCTGTGGGCACAGCCATCTTGTATCATGGAATCCCTGCCTCCTCTGTGGGCACAGCCATCTTGTTATGGCGTGACTGTCAGTTTGCATATTCCCTATTTATTAGATAGGATAAGGATGTTTTGGTGGTTGAACATTGACCTGTGAAATAGGAGGTCACAGTTCAATTCCTGGTCAGAGCACATACCCAGGTTGTAGGCTCAATTCCCAGTGGGAGGCATGCAGGGGGCAGCTGTTCAATGACTCTCTCATTGATGTTTCTATCTCTCCCTCTCCCTTCCTCTCTGAAATAAAATTAAAAAATAAAAATAAAAAAAAACATTCCACAAAATGTATTTAAAATAAAAAAGGATGTTTCCTTACCCGTCAGGAAGCTAAAAACGAACTCACAAGTCATTTCCCAGATCCATGACCTACTTAACAATTTTCCCTAGAACAGAGCCCAGTACGAGAAGCATTGTGTCAAAAGGCACAATGCTTCAACCAAGAGGCATTTGATCTTTAAGAAGTCAGCAGGTGTAGCCTTTCTGTCCCTGCAAAAAGCCATAGTGAACTATCTTTGGCACGGAACAGGGCCCAAGCTGCCGGGAGATTATCATTTGGCTGGGAGAATGTTAGGGGAGGTCTGAGCTGACAGGCTGCTAACCCTTTCCTTCCCTCCCTAGTGTGCTATGTGTGTGTGTGGGTGGAGAGGGGTGTCCTGAGGGGCATTTTCTTCCTCAGGCAGGCTGGGAACCATTCTCATCCTCATCAGAGCAGATTTTTCCTGATGGCAACATGAGTACATTTTTCAAAGCTCAATAGAAAAGTTGTGTTTAAATTTATTCATTTAAGATTGATATGCAAGTGAGTGCTCAATGAAAATATTCTTTCTTTAGTGATCACAGCTGGCCCACTCTCAGTGGCAGAACTGGCACCATATCAGCAGATCTTAGGGGGTGGCCTCATCTAAAATATCCACCCCTCCACCTGTCATTCCACCATTATAGCTTAATTCCTCAGGGTCTCTAAGGAGGCTTTGCCGCTTCTAGAGACATTTAGTTTCTATTGACATACAAATTCCCCCTCAAAAAACATTTTAGCAAGGATTAGTAACAGGAAGAAACAAATTCCTTAGCCTAGCAGTCAAGACACTATACAATCAGATGTTACCTCTATAATTTTCTCTTCCACTACACTGAACAATCCCTTCAACCAGACTGGTCTTTGAGCTTGCCCTGCATTTACTATTCACACAATTTCCTCTGCCTGGAATATCTGGCCACTCACCTTCCCCTAGTTTGTCTCTTCTATTTTTCAGTAGCCATTTATTTATCACCTACTATAGTGAAGCACTATGTCAAGGATTTTTTTTTTTAATCCTCACCTGAGGATATGTTTATTGATTTCAGAGAGAGCGGGAGAGAGATACATCAATGTAAGAGAGAAACATCAATCAGTTGCCTCCTGTAAGAACCTAGGTATGGCCAAGACTGGTTTGGATAGAGTGTTGGCCTGCAGGACTGAAGGGTCCCAGGTTCGATTCCAGTTAGGGGCATGTGCCTTAGTTGCGGGTGCATCCCCAGTGGGGGGTTATGCGGGAGGCAGCTGATCGATGTTTCTCTCTCATCAATGTTTCTAACTCTCTATTCCTCTACCTTCCTCTCTGTAAAAAAATCAAAATATATAATACATGCCCTTGACCAGAATGGAACCTGGGACCCTTCAGTCTGCAGGCTGACGCTCTTATCCAGAGCCAAACCAGTTAGGGCAATAGTCGGCAAAATCATTAGTCAACAGAGCCAAATATCAACAGGACAACGATTGAAATTTGAGAGCCAAATTTTTTAAACTTAAACTTCTTCTAACGCCACTTCTTCAAAATAGACTCGCCCAGGCCATGGTATTTTGTGGAAGAGCCTACAGTTTACAGACCATTGGGTTAGGGCAACACTTTATTTTCTTTAAAAAGTCTTAATTTTATTTCACAGAGGAATGGAGAGAAAGGGAGAGAGAGAGAAATATGAATTTGTTGTTGCATTTATTTATGCACTCATTGGTTGTTTCTTGTAAATGCCCTGACTGGGGATTGAACCTGAAACCTTGGTGTATTGGGACAATGCTTTAAAGAACTGAGTTACCTGGGCCAGGGCAAAAATTTAATTTCTCTATGCATTTAAAATGTACTCTATAAAAGATGAATATGCAATCATCTTTTAAGGAAATATGTGGTAAGTAGGGTCTTTGACTTTTAGGACCAATGAAAAGTTGGATACAGGGTAATCAGACAGTGATGGCCCTAGGTCTTTCTATTTTCCAAACTGGAATTTCCAGAATGAAAATAATCTCTTCCTAAAAGAAAAGAAGGCAATTCTTTGCCAGTCCCTATTCTTCATGCTTAATAGAACTCCTAACATCCCATCTGTATTAATTGTGAGTGCTGTTCTAAGATAGCACCATAGACTGGGAAACTTAACAGAAATCTCTTTCTCACAGTTCTGGAGGACAGATGTAGATCAAGGCATTGGCAGGATTTTTTTTTTTTTTTTTCCAGAGGCCTCTCTCTTTCGTTTGTAGATGGCCATCTCCCTTTGTGTCTTTAAAATTTTTTAATTTTTTTTTTCCGAGAGGGAGAGAGCGACAGACACATCAATGATGAGAGAGAATCATTAATTAGCTGCCTCCTACACTCCCCCTACTGGGGGATCGAGCCTGCAACCAGGGCATGTGCCCTGAAAGGGAATCAAACCAGGACCTCCTGGTTCATGGCCACGCCAAACTGGCTGGACCTCCCTGTCTTCACATGGTCTTTTCTCTGATTCCCTGTGTCCTAACATCAATCATATTGGATTACTGCCTACCCTAATGGCTTTATTAAACCTTAATTACTTCTTTAAATACTTTATCTCCAAATATCTTCTGCATTACTAGGGATTAGGACTTCAGCGTAAGAATCCCCCGAGCCTTGCTGGTGTGACTTAGTTGGTTGGAGTGTTGTCCTGTACACCAAAAGGTCTCAGATTTGATTCTGTCAAGGCACATACTGAGGTTGAGGATTTGGTCCAGGGTTGGGGTGAGTATGGGAGGCAACCAACAGATGTTTTTCACATAGATCTCTCTCTCTCTTACCCTTACTTTCTCTATTACCAACAAAAACATATCCTAGGGTGAGGAATAAAAAAAAAAAAAATTTTTTTTTTTCAAATTTTAAGAGAAAGTTTATAAATTTAGATGTAGCAAAAGTGAGCCAGCTGGATTGCAAAGGCTTGGAAAACAAGTTATCAAGGTAGAAAGGCCTTTGGAGCTTAGGAGAGGAAAGGCAAAGGTAATGTGCCTACGGGTAAGAAGAGGAGGAAAGGAAAGGTGTACGCATACTCCCCTGAGAGGGAGAGCCCACTGAAGGGAACATAAATCAACCATAAACCATTATCTAGAAATTTCAGAATATCACAGAAATTTCAGTATTATCAAAAAGAGTAAAATCTAAAACCAAAACCCAACATTATAACTGAACTAGAGGCCCAATGCACGAAATTCGTGCAAGAGTAGGCCTTCCTTCGGCCACCTGGGCTTCCCTGGCAGCCTTGCTTGGTCTGGAAGGTTGTCCAGTCTAATTAGCATATTACGCTTTTATTATAGATTCTTTTTTTTTTTAAATATATTTTATTGATTTTTCACAGAGATGAAGAGAGAGGGATAGAAAGCTAGAAACATCGATGAGAGAGAATCATCGATCAGCTGCCTCTTGTACACCCCCCACTGGGGATGTGCCCGCAACCAAGGTACATGCCCTTGACTGGAATCGAACCCGGGACCTTTCAGTCCGCAGGCCAATGCTCTATCCACTGAGCCAAACCGGTCCCAGCATTATTATAGATTCTTAATCTCTAGACAATTGACTGGGATAGTTATTATTATCCCCATTTTGCAGATGAGAAAACTAAGCGGGATGAAATGGAAGTACTTTGTCTAAGGTCATACATTTAGATTCTTCTAGAATAGGAGTTGGCAAACTTTTGTGTAAAAGGCCAGCATGTACATATTTTAGGCTTTCTGGGCTACTCGGTTTCTTTAGAAACTCTGCTATTATATTGTGAAGACAATCATAGACAATACATAAACATGGATGTGTTCCAATAGAACTTAATAGATACTAAAAATGGAATTTCATGTTTTGTGTGTCACAAAACATTATTCTTTTGATTTTTCTTTAGCCATTTCTCTCTCTCAAATCAATCAATCAAAGAAATAATATATGCACCCTTTGTTCATTGCAGAATTATTTATGATAGCCAAGGTTTGGAAGCAGCCCAAGTGCCCATCAGCAGATGAATGGTTAAAAAAGCTGTGATACATTTACACAATGGAATACTACTTGACCATAACACATAATGAAATCTTACTTTTTGCCACAGCATAGATGGGTCTGGAAAGTATTATGCTAAGTGAAATAAGCCAGTCAGAGAAAGACAAATACCATATGGTTTTACTTATATGTGGAATCTAATGAATCAAATAAACAAACAAAATAGAAATAGACTCATATATATACAGAGAACAAACTAATGGCTGTAAGAGGGGAGAGAGTGGCACTCGGGATGAAAAAGGTGAAAGGATTAAGGATAAAAAAAACAAGAAAAAAACAACTGTATAGACACACATACAAACAGTATGGTAATTACCAGAGGGAAAGGGGGTGGGGGAGTTAGGAGAGTGTAAAGAGGTAATAAATGGTGATGAAAGGAGACATGACTTCGGGTGGTGAACACAATACAATATACAGATGATGTATTATAAAACTATTCACCTGAAACCTCTATAAGTTTATAAATCAATGTGACCCCAATAAAATTAATAAGGAAAAAACCCCAACACCTTCTCCATGTAAATAATTAAAACATTACAGATTAGATTGATTATAGTTCCTTTTGACTAGCACCCTCAATCACAAACCATTTTTCCCACTATTAACAAACTGTTACTGTTAGCAGGTTTGTGTATATCCTTTCAGAATTGTTTTCTTATGTTCTTGCTATTAAGTTTTTACCTCTCAAGGGTAGTTATCTTTGACTCTCCCACACATTTCTATAAAGCAGTACTACAAAGAGGAGGAAGATTGTACAGAGCAGACACAATCCTAGCTCACTGTCAAAAGGGGCGAGATAAGATACATCTACATATGAATAAGTTCTATTTGTTAAAGGCACAGTCTGAGCATTCTTTGATCAATTTGGATGAGTTACAAAGCCCTCACTTTAACTGGGCTGGACTGTTAAGGTTTCCATTGTTTTTATCAGGTAATTTAACCTATAACTAGTCTAGTAGTAACTAGCAAGTTAGTAATGTTAATTCCCTTACCTATCTTACTTAGACCGGTTGTGCCCAAATGGTACAAACGGGGTGTGGAAATAATTATGAATATTTATTGAGTATTTACTATGTGGGAAGCAGACACTTTATATAGCTCATTTAATTTTCACCATCTGGTGAAGCAGTGTTATCACAAAGGAACACTTGAATTGAGAGGTCAGTGCATGGATCGAATAGTCTGGGATACTGCCTTTGAAGATCAAATTAGCCAGTAAATGAGAAAATACTTCAAACTGCATAACAATGTACTACAATTATAAACCATTATCTCCTCCATTATTCTTTTTTAAAAAAATTGATTTTAGAGAGGAAAAGGGGGGTGGAGAGCGAGAGAGGAAAACATCGGTTGCCTCCCCTGGATCAAACCCGGAACCTAGGTATGTGCCCTGACCAGAATGGAACCGTGACCTTCCGGTGCATAGGACCAGGCTACCACCAATTAAGCCACACTGGCCAGGGCTCCATCATTCTTAATTCGTAGTTAAAATAGGTGAGGTAGTTTTGAAAGGATTATTCATTGTTTGGAAAGGGAAAATCTTGAGTCTGAGGCAGGGGACAGCTGAACCTCTAACCCCTTTTTCATGCTTAAAACGGGGAAATCCCTTTATCGAAGGGTTTACATGACTTAATGACAGTAATAACTGACATCGAGTAGACGTTCAATAAGTGTTCTTTTCACGCAGAGGAGACTTGGGAATGCAGAATTCGACCCCATGTTTAATAAGAAAGGAGGTTCCGTCTGAAGCCCGCTGGGTGCCGCCGGTGTTTTCCCGCGCAGGGAGCGGGGAGGAGCGCGAGCTGGGGCTGTGGGTGTGGAAGCCTCCTCCCGCCGGGACCGTTCGCGCAGCAAGAACACGTTCTGCCACCTGGCAGGAGACACCCACGGGCATTCGTCTCAAATGACAGACCTGTCCGCTTACCCTTTCGGCCTTCGCTCTGTATTAAGTCTGATTCGCATCGTGGGTGAACGTGCGGGGGAAAGGGCTGCACGCGTGGGGGCCTACGCCGCGCAGCAAGCTGGGAGTCGTAGTCCCCTCCCGCAACGTTTGGTGCCCTGAGTGGTTGGAACGCGTCACGTGATGCGAGCAGGGAGGTGACTTGGGCTTGCCTTGTGAGGTCATCACAGCGCGACAACGAGCTGCAGTTGTGGGCATCCTGGGTGCTGTGGGTCGTTCGCTCCTGATAAATCTCCCACATGTGCTCCATCCACCCCCGAGCCTCCAGGAGCCTCGGCGCTGTGGACCTTCCCGGGGTGGTGGTGGGGGCCGCAGAGGAAGCGGTGCCCTCCACCCGCGGGCTGGTGAGCGGCGCGTGGTGACCCCTCCTTCGCCCGTGACGTAGAGGCCACGTGACGGGACGCGCTGCCTCCGCTGCCGCCGCCGCTTTGTAAGAGGCACATTGGCAGGTAACGAGCGGCGGCAGCGGCGGCGGCGGGTGCCGAGTCCAGCGAGATCAGCATCGGTAATTGCCACCCTCTCTCTCTCTTTCCTTCCCAGTTCCGGGCCCTTCGTTGCGCTTTGTAGCGTTGAGTTTAGGTCTTCTTTAGCCCCGTTTATCCTGCCCCAGTGCCCACCCGCGAGGACCGGGCCGAGCTTCCTCCGTCGGCTTCCAGCGTCCTCCGTATGCCCAGGCCCGGGCGTCCTCCTTCCTCTTCCAATCCTGTCGCCCCGCGCCGCTTCCTGCCGACCCGGGTCCCGCCCGGCCCGGCCCGGCCCCACCCAGCCTCAGGGGGCTCACTCCCCTCCCCCCCTGAAGGTTTCTGCCCTGGAGGGTGTGGTTTTTTTCCTCCTACCTGAGTCTCTTCCTGTCCTCCGGAGCTCCCTCACCACGCGGACGCTTCCCCTCTTGACCATCTTTCCGTTTTCGCGACTGTCGCTCGCTAGTCCTGGGACTGGACCTCTTAGAGCTCAACTTCTGCGCTCTCTAGCCTTTCCCGGCTTTACTCGGAGGCATAGTTTAACTCCTTTTTATTCTGGAAGGCTTTGGTGACAGTCTCTTGGGACTCCCGTTTTCTCAGTCCCGGGTCCTGTTGGCGCTTTGTAAAATAAAGCGCTTTCTGTTATAATATCAAAAATGCCTTAGTGCATTACATCTTTTTTTTTTTTCCTTTTTTCTTTTTTCCTCTGAATCACTTTCTCACTTGGCTGCCCCACCTTTCCCCGTGGGTTTTTAATCTAATTAATTGCCCAGGCATCTCAAGTGCCACCACTCTGGCCTCTTGTCCTTGTTTTCCCTGAGTTGATGCCATCATCATTCCTGTTATTTCCTGTGAGACATAATCCTGTAGTTTACTACCACCTCCGTTGGAGAGTGTTTCTACTTATATCCAGTGTATATTGTCTGCCAGTATTTAGGGTTTCACCTGTGTGTCCTAACAACTGAGAGCTTTTGAAGGTCTACATAAGGTATCCAAAGATCATCTTATTTGAAGGGCATATAATTAAAGTTTTTTTTTTTTTTTTTTATGAAACCAGATCTTTTATATGTTCTATTATGATAGTACTTTTTAAACCAAGAGGTATGTGAGTAGTGTGTTCCTTACTTTTTTTGCCATGAGATGTACATTCTTTTTTGTGTGCCAGTTTGTCTAATAAAAGGTGGTTGGAAAATGGACATAATACCTAAGAGCTCCTATGTCTTAGGCATTGGGTGCCTAGATTGGGTTCGTTTCCTGTCTGTCTCAGGAAGGGGAATGAATTTCACCGTCTTTAGATGCTAGCGTCTTCCAGTATACCGCATCTCTTTCCTTCCTGCAAGGACCCCTTGGCTCGGGCGGTCCTCCCATTGCTGCGAAGGCTTCCCTTATCATTAAGCGGAAATGATTATAGTTTCCCATATTCGTCTTCTGCTAGCTTAGTGAGTTCCTCCTAGTCTCCCCTCCCCCCTTTCAGCTAGTTCTCATGTGTAACGAGATTTCTCCCCGTATCCTGCTTGTTTCCCACAGCTCTGATTTCCTCTTTTTGCTTTCTTGTTGCCTCTGACCCTCAATAATTAAGAAACAATTCAGAGAAGGGGGGGATTTGTGTTAAAATTGAAATGTTAAGGCTGGAAATGGTGGCATGGGAATGAGGCCATGGGAAAGGTTTGTGGTAATTGCTTCTCCTGCCTGTTTCCTGCCGCTCTGGTTTCTTCTGGCCGCTCTGTCTTTAAATGTGGGCTGGACCAGCAGCAGTCGCTGGGAGCTGCCTTTAGGATAAGGCTGGAACAATAACACCTCTGCTTCCCTTTCCTGGTAACTGGTGCGGCCAGGGCACTGCTCACCCGAGTGTCTCATGATTATTAGCCTGAGTGACTTTTATTGTTTGGAAAGAAGTAGTAGTAGAACATGAAGAAGAATAGATTTACTTCAGTATGCGCCGTGTCTTGTTAATATCTAGTTAATATCTCTACTGCCTTAAGTATAAAATACAAGTATAAAATATAAAACAATCTTGAAGATTTGAACTGGTCTGAAGTGAAGCCTTTACTTTTGTAAAGGTTAGTCTTTTTGTGTTAAGTCTATTTTTATTGATTTTAGAGAGAAAGGAAGAGGGAGAGAGATAGAAAAATCAATAATGAGAGAGAATTATTGATCAACTGCCTCTTGCACGCCCTCCATTGAGGATTGAGCACACAACCCAGGCATGTTCCCCCAACCTGAATCGAACCTGGGACCTTCAGTCCGAGGCCAATGCTCTATCCACTGTGCCAAACTGGCTAGGGCTGTAAGGGTTTGTCTTGAAGTGTTGATTTTCTAGACCTTTTTAAAAATGATGACTTTAGGATTTTTTGTTTTGTTTTGTTATAAGACACTTCCTTTTTGGTGTAAGTGTATTGTGAAGGATTAATACTTGCTCAAAAGAAGGTGTCTGAATTCACAGACTGAAGTTCCTTTGCTCTTAAACATCTACCTTATTTTTCTTTGTGAGGTATCCTGTAGGTCAGCAGATACCAGTTCTTAATTTGAGTAAATGGAGTGTCCTTTAACAGTTGAGTGTAATGGCACCTGTGGTGTTGACTGATGAGGTGGTGAATCAATGATATATCTTAGAAGCAGCTGTGTTGTTTTTTTTTTTCTTTTCACCCCACCCCCACCCCCAGAAAAAGAGAGTGATTTAACTTGGAGGCAGAAAGTGGGAAGATTTATAGGAAATATCACCAAGTAGCCTGTGGTAGGTTTTGAAGTAACTTGACCCAACTATCAAATATGTAGGAATATAATCCTTTTTTTTTTTTTTTCCTTTTTAAGTTCAAGAACCAAATTAATCAGTTTTATTTAGACAATCATAATGCAAACTGCATATGCTGATATTTCCTACTTTTTTGTTGTTGTTTTCTTGACTTTTTTTTCAAAGATGCTGCATTCCTGTACTTTTTATTTTTTATTTTTTTAAAATATATTTTATTGATTTTGTACAGAGAGGAAGGGAGAGAGATAGAGAGTTAGAAACATCGATGAGAGAGAGTCATCGATCAGCTGCCTCTTGCACACCCCCTACTGGGGATATGCCCGCAACCAAGGTACATGCCCTTGACCGGAATCGAACCCGGGTCCCTCAGTCCCCAAGTCGACGCTCTATCCATTGAGCCAAACCGGTCCCGGCTGCATTCCTGTACTTTTTAAAGAAAGTATATTTTAATTTTGAAATTTCTTCCCACGGATTTTCAGTCCAGGTTTATGAATTTCTGTCTGATGTAGAGTGAATTTCCATGTTCAGGTAACTCATTTTCACACTGGTGTTATGAAGTACATGGAATCGGAACCCAGTTAACTCTGGAATTAATTTATGAAATTCGGCATGGATTAAGGAGTGGGTGTTTTTATGACTAGGCAGTGCACTCTACTTTTAAAAGTTGTTTGGAATTTGTTGCTTGGTTTTCTTTATTTGGAACCCTAAAGGTAATAGAACATATATTTGATTGGATCTAAAAACTTTAAAAATGTATGTTATGAGAATATTTTCAAAGATAAAGGAAAGAATTCCATTTGGTTTTACATCTGTTGCTGTAACTTTTTTTTTTTTTTTGCTGTTATGGTGTTTCTGTTAACCTGTAAGATGTCACGTAGGAACTTTCTCTTTTTTTTTTTTCTTTTTCTTTTTTTTTTTTATTGAATTATTATCTGTGTACATATTTTAACTCCCCCCCTCCCATACATACCCTCCCTCCCCAGAGTTTTGTGTCCATTGGTTGTACTTATATGCATGTATACAAGTCCTTCGGTTGATCTCTTATCTCCCCCAGATCTCCCTACTGTCCCTGCTGTAATTTTACAGTCTGCTTGTTGCTTTACTGTCTTTATATCTGACTTTTGGCTTGTCAGTTTATAATGTTCTTTAATACCCATAAATGAGTGAGGCCATGTGGTATTTCTCTTTCATTGACTGGCTTATTTCACTCAGCATGATGTTCTCTAGTTCTATCCAGGTTGTTGCAAATGATGAGAATTCCTTTTTTTTTATGGCAGCATAGTATTCCATTGTGTAGATGTGCCATAGTTTTTTGATCCAATCATCTGCTGACGGGCACCTGGGCGGAACTTTCTCGTTTCTCACTGAAAGTTACATGTACTTACATAATCCAGTAATACTTAGTATGATACTTAAATTTTTTATTTCACCTTATTGATTTTGAGAGAGAGAGAAACATCAACTTGTTCTACTTATTTTGCATTCAGTGGTTGATGCTTGTATGTGCCCTGGCCGGGGATCAAACTACAACCATGGCTCATCGGGAGGGCACTCTAACCAACTGTCTTTAAATGTGTATCTTTTTTTTTTTTTAATATATTTTATTGATTTTGTACAGAGAGGAAGGGAGAGAGATAGAAAGCTAGAAACATCGATGAGAGAGAGTCATCGATCAGCTGCCTCTTGCACACCCCCTACTGGGGATATGCCCGCAACCAAGGTACATGCCCTTGACCGGAATCGAACCCGGGTCCCTTCAGTCCCCAAGCCGACGCTCTATCCACTGAGCCAAACCGATCTCGGCTAAATGTGTATCATTTAAAGATAGTTGGTTAGAGTGCCCTCCCAGCCAGTTAACCAGCCAGGGCAATACTCAAATTTTTTTTACATGTAATCTCCATTTTCTCATCAAATCTCACTCCTCAATATTATGCCAATGAAGACTTTTGGAAGCTCAGATTTGCTTCTTGTTAATGATGCCTTTCTTCTCTGCTTTCTCTTATTTATCCCTTCCTCCTTTCTCTTCTATTTTTCTTTTTTCCTCTCCATTCTCTTTTCTTGCCTTATTCTTTCCCTTCATCCCATATAAAAACACTCTCAACACTGTCTCAACTAAGAGATTGTAGGCGTTTTTATTCTACTTGCCACCATAATATGCTGCTTCCCAAGCAAGCAGATGAAAAAAACACACAAAACTTTGCAACCACGTGGGCTTGGGGCAAGGTGTATAGTGCTGTCTGTATTGTGTGTTTTTGATTTTAGAGAGGAGAGGGAGAGAGAGAGAGAGAGGAAGAAACATTGATTTGTTGTTCCACATATTTATGTATACATTGTTTGCTTCTTGTATGTGCTCTGGCTGGGGATCAAGACCCAACTTTTAAAAACAAAACAAAAAAACGCCCCAACTTTGGCGTATCAGGAGGATGCTCTGACCAACTCAGCTACCGGCCAGGGCTGGTTTCCTCCAACTTATTAAGTTTTTCAAACCTATACAAGCTAAAAGAGTATAATAGGGAACACATGTATACCTACTTAACATTTTGACACATTGACTTTTCTCTATACTACACATGTTATCTTTTAAGGCTAAGTAAATTAAAAGGTAAAGTGCAAACATCTTCATATTTGTGCCCAAATGTTTCCTTAGTAAGCATCTGTTTACAATAAAGAGCTTCTCTTACAAATAACCACATGACATTATTACACCTAGGAAAATAAATAATTATTTAATAATATGTAATTATAATATCTATAATTACATTTGGTGTAAGTTCACATTTTGATTTTTCCAGTTGTTTACAAAATGCCCTTTTATGGTCTCCCTGTCCAATCAGGGTTTCTGATTCACTCTATGCATTGTCACTGAAGTACAGAACTGAATGGTAATCCATGTCTTAAATATTTTTTCAGATGTAATTGCCAGTTAGACTATCTGATTAGTAATACATAACTACTGCTATTACTTAGTTCTGATACTTCTTGCCATTGTTGAGTGTATTGTAATTTATTTTAGGATAAGTGTAACTTTCTTGGGCTGTTGGAAAGACTAAAAATATTCTATGTATCCAGTTATCTGCTGTGCACACCCCTTTTATCAGTTTTGAAACACCGATTAACGTTCCTTTTGGTGTGTGAGAATGTGGCCAAGCTATTACATTAATAAAAACTTTAAATAGTTGCCCTAGCCCATTTGGCTCAGTGGATAGAGCATCGGCCTGTGAACTAACTGAAGGGTCCCAGGTTTGATTGTGATCAAGGGTGCATGCCCGGGTTGTGGGCTCAGTCCCCGGTGGGGGCTTGCAAGAGGCGGCTGATCGATGATTCTCATCATTGATGTTCCTGTCATTCCCTCTTCCTTTCTGAAATCAATAAAAATATATTAAAAACTTTAGCATATTCTCATGGCATTTTAGTTTTGTGAAATACTTAGAATGTAGGTTAATTCAGATTAGGTCTGAGTGATAGGTTTTGTTGTTGTTAGTATATGCTGTACAGATATTCACTTGAACAAAGATTCATTGTTGAAACTTGTTAGCAACTGTTAGATGTTACAAATACAGATGAATAATGTAATCAATAATGAAAAATAATGGAATAAAATATCCTAGGGTAAGGATTTAAATTACATAACACACTTTGAATTTGCTGGGGTTTTTGTTGTTATTAATCCTCACGCGAGGATATTTTTTCCATTGGTTTTTGGACAGAGTGGAAGGGAGGGGGAGAGACAGAAACATCAGTGTGAGAGCCTGCAACCTGCAACCAAGGCACACACCCTTGACCAGAATTGAACCTGGGATCCTTCAGTCCATGGGCCGATGCTCTATCCATTGAATCAGATTGGCTAGGGCTATAGTAACTTATTGAATGTCTCAATTATTTTCCTCCAATCTGATTTCATTTTATTTTTATTAGAAATTTCCTGGTATAATATTACTTAGTGAAATGCTTTTTTGAATTATTGGAGACCAGATGGCCTTTTGAAAATTCAGCTTCTTTATTACCTTTTATTTTATTTTATTTTATTTTATTTTATTTATTTATTTTTTTTTAAATATTTTTTTATTGAATTATTATCTGTGTACATATTTTAACTCCCCCCCTCCCATACATACCCTCCCTCCCCAGAGTTTTATGTCCATTGGTTGTACTTATATGCATTTATTTTTGTAATTTTAATTTTATTTTTTAAAATATATTCTATTGATTTTTTTATAGAGAGGAAGAGAGAGGGACAGAGAGTTAGAAACATCGATGAGAGAGAACCATCAATCAGCCACCTCCTGCACACCCCCCCACTGGGGATGCGCCTGCAACCAAGGCACATGCCCTTGACCGAAATCGAACCTGGGATCCTTCAGTCCGCAGGCCGACGCTCTATCCACCGAGCCAAACCGGTTCCGGCACCTTTTATTATTTTATTTATTTATTTATATATATATATATATATATATATATATATATATATATACATACATACATACACACACACATATATATACACACACACACACACACACATATATATAAATATATATATAAATATATTTTTATTTATTTCTGAGAGGAAGGAGAGAGACAGAAACATCAATGATGAGAATCATTGATCGGCCAAAACCGGTTTGGCTCAGTGGATAGAGCGTCGGCCTGCGGACTGAAGGGTCCCAGGTTCGATTCCGGTCAAGGGCATGTGCCTTGGTTGCAGGCACATCCCCAGTGGGGGGTGTGCAAGGGGCAGCTGATCGATGATTCTCTCTCATCAATGTTTCTAACTCTCTAGCCCTCTCTCTTCCTCTGTAAAAAATCAATAAAAAAAAATATATATATATAAAAAAAGAATCATCGATCGGCCACCTCCTGCAAGTCCCCGACCGGGGATCAAGCCCACAACCTGGGCATATGCCTTTGACTGGAATTGAACCTGGGACCCTTCAGTCCGAAGGCTGACGCTCTATCCACTGAGCCAAACCAGCTAAGGCGATTCTTTTTTTTTTTATTTTTTTATTTTAAAAAACTATACTTAATTGATTTCTTGCAGAGAGGAAGGGGGAGGGATAGAGAGTTAGAAACACCCATGAGAGAGAAACATCAAACAGCTGCCTCCTGCATGTCCCCCCCCCCCCCCCCCTCCCCCCGAGATGTGCCTGCAACCATGGTACATGCCCTTGACTGGAATCAAAACTGATACCTTATAACTGCTGTGTTATATAAGTGACGAATTCACATATCAAAACTGGTACTGGACAAGGGTTATCAAACTTACTCCTAAAAGAAGAGGAGGTGGCTTTGGTACAGTGACCTTTAATTCAGATACCTATACTAAATTGATGGCAGAGAGAATGTAAAAGAAGACAGATCTAATGCCTTAAACCCTTTATGACAAATGTATGTGTTAAAAAATAGTAACATTAGCCCTAGCTGGTTTGGCTCAATGTATAGAGCGGTGACCTGTGACTGAAGGGTCCCATGTTCGATTCCAGCCAAGGCTACATGCCTGGGTGGCAGGCTTGATCCCCAGTAGGGGGCATGCAGGAGGCAGCCAGTCAATGATTCTCTATCATCATTGATATTTATCTCTCCCTCTCCTTTCCTCTCTAAAATCAATTTAAAAAATGGTAATGTTAAAAGAATGGCTTAAAGGTTTTGAGCTCTGAAACATTTCAATATATTGGTCACTTGGAAAATTTTGGAAGTTTTCAAATGACATTATTTTGGATAAATTTCATTATAGGTGTAGGTATCTAGTAGGCAGGTGTGGGCTGAGTTTCTGGAGAAAGACAAGGTTTTTAGCTTTTCCTCTGAAGTTGGATGATACTGATAGAAACATTTCTATAGGAAGGGAGAAACGTGATAAAGAAGTTAACAATTTTATGTTTCAGGAGTAGAAGGATGTGCTGCTGCTGTGGATTTGAGCCCAGAAAACCAGAATGGTATAGTGTCTGAAAAGCCAAGCGAAGAAAGTGTGTTGAATGCCAGAGACATATGAAAGAATGAGAACAGAAGACAGATGTAGGAGATTTGCCATTCTCCCAAATTAGGAGGTCAGTGGTGACTTGGCGAAATAGCATTTTTTCCCTACTGTTGGAGTGATAGGGTGATGGAAACCAGACTGAAAGTTAAGTGGATATTTAGTGAGGAAATGGAGGAAGAAGTAAGTGTATTCTTGATTTTGGTTTTCTTTTATATTTTTATTGATTTCAGAAAGGAAGGAGAGAGAGAAGCAATGATGAGAGAGGATCATTGATAGGCTGGCTCCTGGACACCCCTACTGGGGATTGAGCCCACAACCCGGACATGTGCCCTGACTGGGAATCAAACCATCGAACCATAACTTTCTGGTTCATAAGTCAATGCTCAACCACTTAGCCACGCTGGCTGGGCAGTAAGTGTATTCTTTTTGAAAAATACAATTTAAGTGTTCATTGTTTACACAACGTACATGCAGTTTCCAAGAATTCTTTGAAGGTAATTGTTCTAAGCCTTTGTTTTTGAGATTAATTTGGATGTAGAGAATAGTTGAGCAGGTTTCTATACACATACTTGTGGGATGGAAAAGGGCATGGGATATTTTCTCAATAGTGGTAGGAGATTTACTTATTAAGTTATTTTATATTTGGTATTTGAACGAAAATTGACCCTGGTCCATAAGTGATAGGTATGCCAATGTTTAAATGGATTACATGATTATGCTTTTTAAGAAGTTGTTCTTGGCTGAAACCTGTTTGGCTCAGTGGTAGAGTGTCGATCTGTGGACTGAAGGGTCCCAGGTTCGATTCCGGTCAAGGACATGTACCTTGGATGCAGGCACATCCCCTGCAGGGAGTGTGCAAGAGGCAGCTAGCTGGTCGATGCTTCTCTCTCATCGACGTTTCTAGCTCTCTATCTCTCTCCCTTCCTCTCTGTAAAAAATCAATAAAATATATTTAAAAAAAAAAAAAGTTGTTCTTGGCATGAGTGAAACAGTAATAAGCATGTCATTAGAATTAAATATGCTTTAAAAACTAAGATTTTAGATCATGGAATCATTAGGAAAGTTAAAGAACTGTAATGAAAAACTATAGGTCTAAAGTACTTTTAAAAAGTCAGCATTTCTATTTTTGATTTGTAGTTATAGCTGGACATGATATAGGTATCTTGGAAAAGCTTAACAAGAGGTACACTGAGCCTTTATAAATCGGTTGTGAAATATTTGTGTATTGTAACAATTGAGAAGCAAATGGTTCATGCAGATATATGAAAAATGAAAATAACCTGAAATATTTTAGGTCATCTGTCTTTAGCAAGAAATGAAGGCTTGTAAAGTTTTACCGGTTATAAAAGAATAGTTGGAATTTGATAACTTTTTAGCAGTAATATCCAATTTACTATATTACAGTAGATAGCACAGATGTCAATTTACTACCTCAAAACTAATGTGAGATGAAGTAGGTAGCATTTTTTTGGTTTTTGTTAATCCTCACTGAGAATATTTTTCCATTGACTTATTTAAGAGAGAGAGAGAGAGAGAGAGAGAGAGAGAGAGAGAGAATAGAAGGGAGGGTTAGAGACAGACAGACAGACAGACATAGATTTGGTTGCCTCCTGACCAGAGCCAGTGATCAAGCTTGCAACTGAGGTATGTGCCCTTGACTGGAATCTAACCCAGCACCCTTCAGTCCATGGGCCAGTGCTTTAGCCACTGAGTCAAACTGGCTAGGGTGATAGTATTTTTTTTAAAAAAGTAGGACTTAAATTTTACATTGATTCCTAGGCCCCCCACCCCCCCATTTATGTATTCATTGATTGCTTCTTGTATGTGTCCTGACCAGGGATTGAACCTGCAACTTGGTTTATATGCATGATGCTCTAACTACTTGAGCCACCTGGCCAGGGCTAAGTAGGTAACATTTTAAGTGGTATGTATAAGATATTTTCTGAAGCTTTTTTCACACCTTGGAGGCTGGAGATTTTACCTGTTTTAACTATTGTTAATTTCTTTTCTGTGCTTGAAAATAAAGAAGCAAGAGTTAAACTGACATGATTTGGATAATGTTTTTTGGCCTAATATCAAGAATCTCTGATTGTGACTGGTTGTGATCAATATGACTTGAATAAAAGAAAGATTTGGCCTATTGAACTTGTGATCCTATGAATGGTGAGGCATTTGCCTATAGTTTGACACCTTCCTTCCCCTTTCTGACTGGGTCTTAGGAAGAGTAAAGAAGCAAAAGGAAGAATGTTGACTTCTCCGTGCTTTTATTCCCTTTTCTATGAAGGCTTTGGGACAGAGCAACTAGTGAGAAGTTAATTTTGCTCTGGTAGATGCAGAGCTGGAAAGGGGGTGAATGGGAGTGAGGGTGGGAAGACAAAAATTTATAAAATATGTCTGTCTGTATCACAGACTAAGACTAATGTTGGCATTAAATTTATCCTGTTCTGATGACTCAGACTTTACTTAATTCCCTCAAAAGAGGGTAGGCGAGGGACTAATGTAAGTGAACATGGTTGGGAAAGAGACACATTAAACTAGGATTTAGAAATAGGATAGGGCCGTGGTTGGCAAATTGCAGCTCACCAGCCACATGTGGCTCTTCCACAAAATACCACGGCCTGGGCAAGTCTATTTTGAAGAAGTGGCATTAGAAGAAGTTTAAGTTTAAAAAAATTTGGCTCTCAAAAGAAGTTTCAATCATTGTACTGTTGATATTTGGCTCTGTTGACTAATGAGTTTGCTGACCACTGGGATAGGGGAATTTGAGATGGGAACATTTCATTGGTAATTTATTATCGCTTTTTGTTAATATGCATGAAATAAGTCTTTATTTTTCCATTGATTTTTAGAGAGTGGAAGAGAAAGTGAAAGACAGAAATATTGACGTGAGAGAAACATATTGATTGGTTGCCTCCTGCACATGCCCCAAACAGGGCCAGGCTGGGGAGGAGCCTGCAATCGAGGTGTGTGCATGCCCTTGATCAGAATCAAACCCGGGACTCTTCAGTCCACAGGCTGACGCTCTATCCAGTGAACCAAACTGGGTAGGGCATAAGTCGTCTTTATTTTCATTTCTCTCCCTTGCTTTTTCTTTTGGTGCCTGATAAAGAGCATGCTAATATTGGTGGATGATTGCAGGTTGGATAAGATTATTTCACTCAAGCTAACACAGAAATCATTCTGCCACCTGCTGAAAATAAAGAATGTTTGAGGACTTCCTCCGTAAGGCTTGGGATGGAACCCTCTTCCCTCAAAAATGACTGATTAAATACAAATGCAGATGATACTTAAAATAAATGATAAGAACTTGAAAGACTGCATTGACCTTGGGTTCAGAAATTTGCTTTGGAAAGAAGCCATACTATGCTGCCCAGAAGTCATGCAGACATGTAAATGCTGCCACATTTGAGAAAGAGACAATGGACAAGAAAGAAAGCAGTGATTGATGAATTTATGTAGGAATGCAAGTTCCTAGGTACATCTTCGAATTAGTATGATTCAGACTAATTTCCCACATCCATCAATGGTTACAATAACTGATGTAGAATCAGAAAAAAAGTTAAATCAGTTTTATTGCACTGTATTTCCCACAGAAGAGAAGTATGTGTCGCATTTTAGAAAGCATTTATATTAATAAGAGGAACAAAAAAGATGTTGGCCTCAGAGTTTTCTTTTATATTCCCACTAGGGGCCCGATGCACGAAATTCATGCAAGGGGTTTGGCCCTCACAGGGGCAGCTGCTTCATCTGGCTGTCTGGTCTAATTAGCATAGTATGCTTTCAGTATTATAGATAGTGTTTGGTTCCTCAGTTGAACTTGATAATTGAAGTGCTATAATGCCACCTTGCTTTTACATAAAAGCAAGGTTATCACTGAATTTGTAAATTTTAATGTTCAGTTATAAAGCATGCCACAGCCATTTCCAGTGGATCATATTGATACAGTGTTTTTTTTTAATTTTTTTGATGGAAAGTACTTTAGAAGAAGGGGTAAAACTGATCATGAATAATGGGAGACTTTTCAAGGGATAGAAAGTCAAAGAATCATAAGGTAGCTGCTGAGCTAGGGTTTTTGGATAAAGACTGGGTTTAGAGCCAAGAAATTAGCAGAGCTGGAGTGGACAGATGTCTGGAAGCCACCATAGGCAATTAAATTTCCTTCCTGACTTGAGTTAACCTGAAAGAAATGTGGATATACGAAATAATTTTTGATGTTCGTAATGTTTAGGAGTTCACGAGCACTCATCTTTCTCATGGACAGATTATATACACAGAATAGCAGATGACATTGTGGTTTCCTTGGCAACCAATCCTGGACATAGGGGAATTCAACCTTTTCCACCAGCTGCTTGAGTCCTGACCCTGTTCTCAGCAGCTGTGGAGAATAAAAGTATCAGCTTGGTCAGCTCCTGGCATGCAGGCACAAGCAGTTGAGCTGCATGGAATCGAATCTCACACTAGATAGAGTTCCTTGACGCTCTAGCTGCCTGCCTCTCTCCGGGTTGGGGAGGTAGACTTCCTCTTGCTGGCTGCTTTGGGCCTCCAGAATCAGTTGAGGTTCTTAATCTAAATAAATCCTGTTCTCAGCAGGAATGAATAAGTGGATTTTCTCTGCAGAAAAAGGCTGAGAGTCACTTGAAAACTCAGCTGTTTTATTACAACTAATTTAGGCCATTATTGCACTTTTAAGTAATATAGGAAGCTTTATATAGTTTTTTTTTTCTTTTTTTTTTTTTTTCTGATTTTTGTTTTTAAAGAGGTTAAAGATGAGAGCATTTGAAATCTTGCTCCCCTGGCATGTTGTCAGTTTAGCTCAAATAAACTTATAAAAAAATTAAAAAAGAAGTTAAAGATGTATATAGTACCAGTTCTTACCTGTGTTAAAATCTGGCCAAAACCGGTTTGGCTCAGTGAATAGAGCGTCGGCCTGCGGACTGAAGGGTCCCAGGTTCGATTGCGGTCAAGGAAGGGCATGTACGTTATGCAAGAGGCAGCTGATCAATGTTTCTAACTCTCTGTCCCTCTCTCTTCCTCTCTGTAAAAAAATCAATAAAATATATATTTAAAAAAAATCTGTCACATCTTTTTAGTTTGAATGAGGTGAGATGAATATGGGTTTTTTGTGTGTTTTTTTTGTTTTTTTTTTTGAATATGGGTTTTAAAATGTGATTGGGTAGTAGGTTGAAATAACCTGGTACTTTCTTTAGCTCAAGAACCTGTGATACGTATGTTTGAGATTCTACTGAATTATTTTTAGAATCTCTTGCTCTTATCTGTTTCTATTCTAAGAATTCTGCTGGAACCTGTTCCAGGGTGGTAGAACTCTTGGGAATGGAGAGTGATGGAAAACAAGTGGAAACTGAATTCCTATGGTTTGCCAACTGGGTGGCTATTGGGGAAGCCTTACTTTTTACTGCATGTAATTCTGTTTCCAGAAAAGAAGTCATAGAGTTTTCCCATGTGACAGTATGTTAGTTAAAGGTACTGATTTTTTAAAAAAATATATATATTTTATTGATTTTTTACAGAGAGGAAGGGAGAGGGATAGAAAGCTAGAAACATTGATGAGAGAGAAACATCAACCAGTTGCTTCCCGTCCCCCCCACCCCCCCGCCCCCCACACCGATTATGTGCCTGCAACCAAGATAGATGCCCTTGACTGGAATCAAACCCGGACCCTTCAGTTCGCAGGCTGACGCTCTATCCACTGAGCCAAACCGGTTTTGGCAGAGATACTGATTTTTATAGTCTAGTTTCCATGCCATATTCATTTTTCACAGTTCAGTGGTGGCAACAGTTTTTAAGGGTGTTGATAATTTTGGTAACTTATGCTCTTACCTTGAGTTATGAATTCACTGTCTCTAGAAGTTTTATGTGAAATTAATTTATAGCCCTAGCCAGTTTGGCTCAGTGGATAGAGCGTCAGCCTGTGGACTAAAGGGTCCCAGGTTTAATTCCGGTCAGGGGCACATATCCAGGCTGTGGGCTCAATCCCCAGTAGTGGGGGGTGTGCAGGAGGCAGCCAGTCCAGATTCTCTGTCATTGGTATTTCTCCTACTCTTCCCTTCCTCCCTGAAAAATCAAAGTATAATGAAAAAAATAAAATAGAATTAATATATGAAAATTTGAAGCACCTCCCTACCCTTCCCCACATGCTTGCATTGTAAACTCAAAGTTTTTTGCTAAATAACTTAAGCATTAACACTTTTTTATGAATAGGAATTAAGCTATTCTGACATTTCAGTGTTAGTGTGGATAACCATGTTGACAGAAAATAAGCTGGCCTGAATTTGTTCAGCAAGCATCCTTTATAAGCATATTCTGGGGTCATCATTATTTAAGGTGTTTTTTTTCTTTAGGATTGCATTCTCAATATTTATGTCAGTGGCCTTTTGTAATAACAATTTATGAATATATAACCCAGAGCAATGAACCTTAATTAAAAGAGAAACATGATTATTCCCCCAAAATAATAATTACATTTAAAGTATGCAATGTGCCGAAACCGGTTTAGCTCAGTGGTAGAGCATCGGTCTGTGGACTGAAAGGTCCCAGGTTCGATTCCGGTCAAGGGCATGTACATTGGTTGCGGGCACATCCCCAGTGGGGGGTGTGCAGGAGGCAGCTGGTCGATGATGTTTCTCTCTCATCGATGTTTCTGACTCTATCTCTCTCCCTTCTTCTCTGTAAAAAATCAATAAAATATATATTTAAAAAAAAAAAAGTATGCAATGTACTTTTCATGTTTTACAAGGGATTTGTCCTGGGTCAGCCATGGAACAGGGGCCATTACTAATGAACTATTCATTATCAAATGTGGATTGATGATTAGAATGGAGATATAAAGTCTTAATATTTATATTAAGGCAGCGAATTAGCAAAATTTTAGTAGTTTGAAACAATGGTTCTTCTGATTGACAACTGAGGATTCAGGCGCATTACATAAAAATATTTGGTTGGAATAGCAAGGCTACTCAGACACAGTTTTTTTGTAAATCAGAAAACTCACTGTTATTTTTAAATATATATATTTTATTGATTTTTTACAGAAAGGAAGGGAGAGGGATAGAGTGTCAGAAACATCGATGAGAGAGAAACATCGATCAGCTGCCTCCTGCACACCACCCACTGGGGATGTGCCCTCAATCCAGGTACATGCCCTTGACTGGAATTGAATCTGGGACCTTTCAGTCCACAGGCTGACGTTCTATCCACTGAGCCAAACCAGTTTCAGCTCACTCTTTATTTTACTTTGGGGTTGGGCACACAATGCAATATACAGATGACGTACCATAGAACTGTATACTTGAAGTCTATATAATTAACTAATGTCACCCCAGTAAATTAAATTAAAAAACCCCCAAAATCTTGGCATCCATTCAACTTAGCTTAAGTTTATTTCTGTACATGCAGATTTTCATCACCAGATGGCACTCTTGTAAAAAGAAATTCTCATTTTGTTTTATTTAACTAGTGGCCCGGTGTACAAAATTCGTGCATGGGGGGAGGGGAGAAGTGGTGTCCCTCAGCCTGGCCTGCACCCTCTCCAGTCTGGGACTCCTCAGGGAATATCCGACTGCTGGCCCCCTAGGGAATATCCGACTGCTGGCCCCCTAGGGAAGATGGTGACGTAACCACAAAACGAAATACTAACCTGAGGACTGTCTGTATATTCATAGCCCATGGACACAGACCATAGTGTGGAGAAGGCCTGGGGTGGGGCAGCAGCTGGTTGGAGGGGGGAAAGGATGGGGAAATGTGGGATATCTGTAGTACTGTCAATAATAATAATAATAATAATAATAATGGACTCTGCTTTCAATTTGTCTCGTTTGTATTACTGGAAGTGGAATTACTGGACCATATGGTAATTCTATTTTTAATTTTTTAAGTAACTGCCTTGTTGTTTTCTGTAGTTACTTTAATGTTGTACATTCTTAACAGCCGTATTTAAGAGTTCTTAATTTCTCTGCATCCTTGTCAAAATGATTTTTTATTAGCCATCCTAATGGGAGTGAAGTGGCATTTCATTATTATAATCATGTTTTGGTGGCATATTTTTTTTAAAAAAATATATATTTTATTGATTTTGTACAGAGAGGAAGGGAGAGAGATAGAGAGCTAGAAATATCGATGAGAGAGAGTCATCGATCAGCTGCCTCTTGCACACCCCCTACTGGGGATATGCCCGCAACCAAGGTACATGCCCTTGACCGGAATCGAACCCGGGACCTTTCAGTCCCCAAGCCGACGCTCTATCCATTGAGCCAAACCGGTTTCGGCTTGGTGGCATATTTTTTACATGCTTGATAAATAGGTATTCAGTAAATATTTGTTGAATAAGTAAAGTAAAAATAGATGCACTATTGTTTTATCTCTTTTGAAGACTTGTTCTTTTTGAGAATTTTTGTGACTTTATTTGTGCCAAACTGTCGATAGTTGCGGGGAAGCCAAATGGGTGCATGGGGATAATGCTTCTGAGAATGGCAGTTTTTCACTTAGTTTTATACAAGATTTGTTGTTTGTAAGAGGCTTTTGCCATTAGGTATGTCTTGCTCCTGGATATCACATTTTGAATTGGATTATTGCCAAGTAAAATTTTGGCCGGATGCAGTTTTTTGTGTTCAAATACCAACTGCAAATGGGAAGAGCAGATAAAACTACATGTAGTAGAAACTACATGCAGTATAGTGGTAAAATAATTGCTGAATAAAATTCATGGTATTTGAGATTTTTGTTTAGAATTGTTGTACTTGTAAACCTTAGACTTTAGATTGCATTAGTAAATTGGCTTAAGTGCTGCCAGGAAAATAAAAAATCCTAACTGGTTGTTTTCTTGAGAATTTGTATTCTAGAGAACCTTTGATCTATCTCATGCTTATTCCTTGCCTTGTATTTTATTCTTGCCATTTACTATGATTTTGCAAGTTTTGCTCACCATGCCTGTTTTCTTGCAGGTTTTCTACTTTGTAAACACGTTATTTTGTATATACTGTATATGATGACTTCGGTGAGCAGTGACCGTTCCCGAGGTGCTCGGGAAAAAACCCAGATTTCAGTGACACAGGCAACACAACTACAGAAACAAGTCGTACAGGTAAGTTTTTGTGGAAGTCCTGTGGAAATTAAGGGAGCACATGTGCTTTAATGTTCTTCTTTGTAGGAAACATCAGGATTTTAAATCTCATTTTTAAAAAGCAGATAGTATGCCCTAGCTGGGTGACTCGGTTGATTTTAGAGAGAGGGAGAGGGAGAAAGAGACAGGAGAAATAAGAGAGACAGAAACATTGATTGGTTGTCTCATATGCATCCTGACCAGGGATCAAACCCACAACTTTAGTGCCCTTAACTGGGAATCGAACCTGTGACCCTTTAGTGCATGGGATGACACTTCAACCAGCTGAACCACAGCAGCCAGAGCATGAATAGTCTCTTATCAAAGATGAAGTACAACTTATGAACAATTATAGGTGCAACTCTGCTAATAATGAAAGAAATAATAAGACAAATTTTATTTGTTTATCAAATCAGTAAGGATTAAATGTTTGTCTTTCCAAGGAGGGTCAAATGAAATGTGTTGGAATTGTAAAATGTCTGTTTCCCACTCAAGTAAATTCCTTGGGCTGATTTCCAGAGAATCAGATTGATTCTCTAGACTGGAGAAGGGAGGACTCCCTTCTTCCCGATGATTGTCACTAAAAGTTTTTCCGGGGGCCCTTTGGGGATGACTCATTTTCTCTGATTAGAAGAAAAACTGCCAGCCCTGTTGTGGGAAGGATTTCTAGGCCCTTAGATAACTAATTTTTCTTTTTATAAAACTATTTGTGAGAATTTCTCAAAATAGTATTATATAGTAATAAATTTGTGCGTGTTCATTTATTTATTAATCCCATGCTGGGAAATACATCCTAAGGAAAAACCTTAATGGGGAGGCTTTTTCTGTAAGATGTTTATTGCCCAATTCTAGATGTCCATAGAGGAATTCTGAGAACCTATCTAGATAGCAGGTTGTAAGAGAGAAATCCATGAGTTCTCCTGAATCTGAATAAACCTGAGTTTGGGCCCTTGGTCTGCCACTTTACTAGTTACTTTATACTGAAGTATCTTTGAACCTCAGTTGTTGTTGTTTTTTTGTTTTTGTTTTTTGTTTTTAATTTATTTTTTATTGTTGACAGTATTACAGATGTCCCTCATTTCCCTCCTTTCGTCTCCCTCCACCCAGTCCTCAACCCACCCCAAACCTTCACCACACTGTTGTCTCTGACCATGGGCTGTGCATATATTCATATAAGTTCTTTGGTTGATTTCTTCTTGTTACCTCCCCTACCCTCCCACATACCTCTTCCTTCTGAGATCTGTCAGTCTGTTTCATGCATCCATGCCTCTGGACCTATTTTTTTCATTAGTTTGTTTTGTTTATTACATTCCACCTCTAATGAGATCATGTAATATTTGTCTTTCTCTGACTGGCTTATTTCACTTAGCATGATAATCTCCAGGTCCATCCATGCTGTTGCAAAGGGTAAGAGATGAACCTCAGATTTTTACTAGTAAAATCATGCTTTGAGAGTTAGAAAAAAATTTTGAGTTGTACACATTATTCCTAAATATCTTTTTAGATCTCCAGATGTTAACAGTTATCTTTTTCTCCCTGTACAAAGGAGGAATTACATGCTCCTTTTCCTCTAAACCTCTTAAGAATAAGTTGCAGATGTGGTGCTTCTTTACCTGTAAATACTAGTAGACTATGTTAATGATATTTATCTTTGGGTGATGGGCATAAGGATGACTTAATCCAGCTTTATTATATTTTCCAAATTTTCTGGGTGACGTCCAACAAAAAACATTTGAGTGTACTGTGAAAGGTTAAAGTTGATGGTGTGTTGGCAGGCTAAATAGGAATCTCAAATGGTGAATAAAGAAAAATTGAATTTATTTAAAGAAAAGGGGATAGGGATATCCAAAGGGAAGGGCTATACAGCACTGAGCTAAGGAGTATTGGGTCAATTAGCAGCTCCTCGGAGACAGAGACTCTTCTTTGTATGTAGCTCTGGTGGGAAGGATTTGTAGTCGGTGGTTTTGGGGTCTTGGTTGATGGATTTAGGCAGTGGGGTTGGGTCAACAGGACTGTGAATGTGCAATTGGATGCTTCTTGGCATTTTTAGTTCCTTCTATGGTTTATTCCTAGTGTCCGGCATTTCATTGCCCAACAAGTCTTCCTGGTCTTTGTTCTCCTGTGGCGGGGAAGCTTACAAAATGGCTAAGAATTATATTGCCTTATAAGACGTAACATACTATAAAAGCTATCAACACTTTATTATAAAAGTAGGTTAGCTCAGTATAAGCCAAGTGAATGGAAGAGAGATCCAGAGGAAGATATTAGTAATGCTGCTTTTCTTGGCAAGAATTTTTCAACTTGACAGTTATGTTAATGTCACTGATGCTTGTAGGAGAAGGTGCACTAATGTTTAACTTCGAATTACCAGTTCATTCTGCTTATTCCTCTTGATTTCACAAGCTATACAGACCTCTTCTCAGTTGTTTGGGCTCAGCCTGGCAATTTATTTATTTATTTATTTTTATCATACTCTGTTTGTTTACCTTATGCTTAATTTTCTTTTTTTTCCTGACTAAAGGGTAATTTTTATTACTTTTATGTTCAGAAAATTCAATAATATACATTTAGCCCAGCGTGGTGGTCAGCTTTTTAGCCTTGGCCTTTTCCAGCTTAGCAATGGGACCCAGGATATCTGTTGTAATTGGTCTGGATAGCCTCCACCAGCTTAGCCAGAGCACCTGTGTCTTCTGTGTGAAGGTGACGGTGGTGCAGGTCTTCCTGTGGACTAGACGTCCTAGCTTGGCCTTCCCCTTGATAATGCAGTCGGGAACCCACATCCTACCTACAGCACAGGGCAGGCAGGATGCACATCATGTGCAGTTGTTGCTCAGCTGTGCCTTCTTGTTCTCACCAGGGTGGTCACAATGTTGCTCCTCCCAAAGAACAGGAGGCTCCTTGGTGGGGAAATCTCCTTTTCCTGACAGCCTTTTCTCAGCCTGGGCCAACAATCTCTTTTCTTGGCTTTGTCTCTGATTCTGTACTTGTGGGTCAGCTTTAGCACTAGAGTTGCTGTTTGGCCCTCCCAAGGCCCAGGTGAACTGGTTAATGGCAGGAGGTACTTTTAGATGTTATAAAAAATGGCCTTTTGCCGCTACAACTGAATGTAGGGGGGGCATTTGACAAAATGGATGAGGTGTCTTTTGGTTAATTCTTGGGCCTTTCCTCAAACGGGATTTACCACTTCCTTGGCCTGCTTCTCCAGGACAGCAGAGACCTGCAAACACCTTCTCCTTAGCCTTCTTTCCTTTTGGTGTCTTGGGCGTCGGGAGGAAAGAGCTAATTTTCTTCTTGACTAGGGTGATTGGCAAAGGTAAAAATATTTAAAGGCCTAATTGAAAATACTTTATATTTCATTAATATTCTATGCTAGTATTGCGAAACTGTACTTGTTAAACAGCTATTAAATGCATCAGCTGTGTTTTCAGAAGTTATTTCTAGATGGTCTGAACCCTTTCAAGAATAAAACATGATATCATTGAATTAAAATACAAAGCATATTTGAATCATAGTACTTTAGCTTAAAAAACTAAGTCTGAATAAATTAAGTAATTGGTATTTACCTTACATATGGTAATGAATAGTGAAGGACTTGTGTGGGTGAAATAGTGTCAACTTTGAAATGAAATATATTTTAATAAACAATGCCTTTATAATTATTCAAAGTGTGTGTATACATTTTTGGGGGACACCCTATATACCCATATATTATGAATGTATATACAAATTAGGTATAAATTGGATCTTTATTGTGTTTATAGTATATAGAATATCTCCCTTTGAAACATATACATTCATATATCGTGGCTATATACAAATTAGGTATAAATTTGATCTCTATACTCTTTAGGTAGTAATAAAAAATTAGTAGTAAAAATGCAAGACCTGTCCAGGTAGCCAATAAACATTATGCTAATAGATATTCACAATAAATTGTGAATTGAATTTATTCATATTTATAAATACAAAGTAATGTGTTTATATTCTGTTTTTGTTTTTATCAGAAAAACAAGTATATGCCAAATAAATATTTTTGATACTAGGTGGTTACATCATGGGTCACAGTAATTTTCTTGTGGGGTATGTGAAAATTTTGTAATTTAAGGAAATTTGACGCAATGAGTATTAGTGTGCTTGGAATGGAGTAGGGCTGAAGGAATATGAGTAAGAGACAGTATTTAGACTTGACACTCAGAGTGCAAGATATTGCTAATAGGGAAAATGGATACAAATTAATCATGTAGGCTTTCAGCATTAGGGGCACCAATGATTTACTTTCATTCATAAAATGTTTCCAATCACCTACAACCCAAATGTATCATGAGAAAGTGCCATCTTTTTGGAGCTCATCTCCTTTGATTTTTCCCTTTTCAGTTATTTCATGCCATTGGTCCTTTTGCCTGCAGCACTGGGACTTCTCAGTTGGTTATGGGTCAGGGAAATGATTGTCTGATGCAGCGATCACCAACAGGTGGTCCACGGACCACTGGTGATCCATGAGGTCCAAAAGGCTGGCGGCCGCTGGTCTAATATGCAGGTAGGTATAGTGAAAGTATACGTAAGGCCCTATAAACATACACTGGGTAGTACTGAGGTTAAATTGGCTACGTGAGAAGACACAGAGTTTCTATACAAACATTTTTCTGGTTGGAATGGTGTAGCACTGTAGTGATTCAACTGAGGTGACAACAGGCAGGCATATGTAGGAATGAAAGGATTGGCCATTAGATTGGAGGGAACAGGCCAAAGCTAGCTGGATCTTGTATAAAGACTAGGGGTTATTTGAAATATATATGTACTTAAAGTAGAGAAGAAAAGTTGCCCATTATTAGTTCTTGTGAGGATCATTCAGTAATTTGAACTGTTTAACTTTTTAAACGTGTATTTTGGGAGTTAGTATAAATTTTAGCTAACAAGGGTAACTTTTTTTTTGGGAAAACCCGTTTTGGAGTCATTTTAGATTTATCAGAAAGTTGCAGAAATAGAAGAGAGAGTTCCTATATAGCCCTCACCTAGTTTCCCTGTTGTCATAACCATAGTACTTTTGTCAAAGCTAATAAACCAAATTGGTATATTATTATTGACTCACTGCACAAAAGAGTATAATTTTTTCCTTACCTTTTAATTTATTATTTGTCAAAAACACCATAAAATGAAACCACAATAATTAAGTAACTTGAATTTTTTAAAAAGGATTTTGAGTTTAAAAATCAGCTGGAAAAGAGTTTTCTGCAGAGGTGACTAATTTTATGTTTGAAAGTTTCTTTTTAATTTTTTTTCTTAAAATCATTTTTATTGCAATTAAAAATAGTAACTTTTACCTAGATAAATCTAGCCTTTTAAAAACTGACCATGATACCTTTTTAGAGTTGACAGCGGAGCTTTTTTGTTCTGATAGCAAGCCTGGTTCTAGTGTCCTGGCATTTGTTTTCGCTGTTCCTTGTTCTTCCACTTTCTCTTATGCTGGCTACTCCCATCTCTCCTGGGGAAAGAAAATTCAAATGAGTCAATGAAGATGAGTAAGAACTTTAGGTCATTTGGCCAAGTAAGTAGGACCTTTACATTATTTAATTTGACACTTAATTTACCTTATGAGTACGGGTTGTGTATGTTTTCTATTACCGTAGTTGCTGGAGTGCTAAAGAGTTTTTATCTGTTTTGCAGCAGGGTTTGGCATTTAACATATTTTTGTACTCAAATCTTAACATTTTTTTTTTTTTTTGTACTTTCTAGGTAACAGCTGAACAGATGCGTCTCGCTCAGGTGATCTTTGATAAAAATGATTTAGAATTTGAAGCTAAAGTTAAACAGGTATGTTTCTGGCAAAGGATGTTACCTATTTTTGTTAATGTTTTAAAAAGAAAATTTTACTAGAGATTTTAATTTTATTTTTTAAATATATTTTTATTGATTTCAGAGAGGAAGGGAGAGGGAGAGAGATAGAAACGTCAATAATGAGAGAGAATCACTGATCAGCTGCCTCCTGGATGCCCCCTACTAGGGATGGAGCCCTCAACCTGGGCATGTGCCCTGACTGGGAATATAACCATGACCTCCTGGTTCATATGTCAGTGCTCTACCAGTAATTGCTCCTTGGAGTGAACATCCCTCAGTGAACTCTTTAGCCCTTTACTATGTAAACTCTTTGTTCTTATAGTTTCTTTCGTCAGACTAATGATATTTTTGGATGGCCACAAAAAGAATTATTAAAAATGATAGGCTTCATTCTCTGGAATGATATTTATATACAGTTTAAGACATACTACAAATTATATTTTATCTGAATAGCATAGCAGATACACAAGCAAGAGCACTGGTTCAGGAGTTCAGAGTTTTAAGTGCTAACTTTAGTTCTGTCTCTTTTTTAAAAAAATATATTTTTATTGATTTTATACAGAGAGGGAGGGAGAGAGATAGAGAGTTAGAAACATAGATGAGAGAGAGTCATCGAACAGCTGCCTCTCGCACACCCCCCAATGGGGATATGCCCGCAACCAAGGTACATGCCCTTGACTGGAATCGAACCTGGGACCCTTCAGTCCCCAAGCCGACACTCTATCCATTGAACCAAATCGGTCCCTGCTAGTTCTGTCTCTTACTGATCCAATCACTGGAGTACTTTAAAATATATATATATATTTTTAATAATTACCCAAGGATACTTTTTCCATTGTTTGAGAGAGTGAAGAGAAGGGAGGAAGAGAGGAGAAGGAAAGAGAGAGAGAGAGAAACATTGATGTGGCCTTAACTGGTTTGACTCAGTGGATAGAATGTCGGCCTGCTGACTGAAGGGTCCCAGGTTCGATTCCGGTCAAGGGCATGTACCTTGGTTGCGGGCACATCTCCGGTAAGGGGTGTGCAACAGGCAGCTGGTCGATGTTTCTCTCTCATCGACGTTTCTAGCTCTCTCTCTCCCTTTCTCTCTGTAAAAAAATCAATAAAATATATTTAAAAAAAATAAAAATAAAATATATTAAAAAAAGAAAAAAAAGAATATCAAGTCCAACTGTTTTGCACATGGACAAATTTCCCTACATAAACTATTACTACTTGGATTATAACATATATAAGTTATAATACCTAAGTTCTCACAAGGAATTCTGCTGTGATCACAAAACTCACTCCTACACATACTATATTGTCAAGCAGATTCCACAGATTGCTATGTTTGACATAATTGAAGAAATTCCTTTGGTGCATTCTGTATAACAAGAGAAATTAAGCTGCTTAATATTTTCATCACAAAGAGCAATCAGATTAGGCAAAATAAAGGTGTTTCAATGATCAGTTAACAAATGTTAACATATACCTGGTTTTTGGGAAATATAAAGTCCATCTTAATATTTGTGTAGTTTAGAATTTTAGGAATGCTGGCTATGGACCAAGTTTGAGTAGACAATAACTGATCCAGAGTATTCTAAGGATGTTGATATACATGTGTATGCTGCTGATTAATCTGTTATTGCTCATCTTGAAGGAGGGTTGATTTGTAGTTTGACTAATATTAGTGAAAAGACGTTTGGTGGCCACAAACAAAACAGGTAAAAGCTCAGAGTGGAGAAGTACTGCATAAGTTCTGTCTTTATGGAGAAGAATCTTAAAATATCAAGCACCATTTTTGGGGTCTCCCTAACCATATTTTTATAATTTCAACAGCTTATGGAAGTGACAGGAAAAAATCAGGATGAATGCATAGTTGCCCTACATGACTGTAATGGAGATGTGAACAAAGCTATCAATATATTGCTGGAAGGGAATTCAGACACGGTAAGATTACTAAGTATTATTCATCGATTTGCAGTGCTACGATTTGTTTCCAACCCCATATTTCATTTTACACTTCACCTTATATGGGGGTGGGGATGGAGGGAATTATGGGTGCCATTCCATATTAGTTTTAAGTTCCAGAAAGAATACTAACCTGAAATGACTGTTTTTGTTATATATGGTTTCTTCATGAAGTCGTAGAATCTGAAGACTCGAATGAGAACTTGGTCATCTACTCCAGCCTTACACAGTTTCCAAAATTCTCTGGGCCTGTGGATATTTTCACCACCTGAAAAAACTTCTCTTGGCTCCACTGCTTATGTTTCTTCATCTCAGTCGTCACCTCTTACTACTCCTTATATCTCTAGACTAACAGAAAACCAGGATTTGCTGGTATATCTATTTATGTGTGAATATTCTACAGATACATTTTCTTGACAGTTCGACAGATATATAAAAGGAAAAAAGTTTTTTTTTTCTTTTTTTTTCTCTCTGTGTGTTTTTTAGCTTAGAAAGTTTGAGGAATGTGCAGGCACACTTTTAGGAAGGCTTCAACTAAAGCCACAGCAGGCAGCTGCCAGCACTAACCTTTTGATTCCTATGTGGAGAGATTGCACAATATTTCATTTGTATTTTTAAGTTGAGGAAATCTCTTCCGAGCAGATTAAAACAGATAATGACTTTGAAAAAGGGGTACAAAGATGACCCATCAGAAAGTGCTTTCCTTTCCCAGCCAGAGTGGCTCAGTTGGTTGAGCATCATCCTGTGCACCGAAGGGTTACTGGATTGACTCCTGGTCAGGGCATGTACTGAGACTGGGCTCAGTCCCTGATCCCTGGCCAGGGCATGTACAGAAGGCAGCCAATTGATGTTTTTTTTTTTCTTTCTTTCTATTTTCTTTCTATTTTCTTTCTTTCTTTCTTTCTTTTTTTCTTTCTTTCTTTCTTTCTATCTATCTATCTATCTATCTCTTTCTCTCTCTCTCTCAAAACAAAAAAAGCATGTCTTGGTTAAGGATTAAAAGGGGAGAAAAAGTGGCTTCTTGTCAGTATTCAGGTTTAATCATGCTCTCAGTTTTACGGATAGGCTGCATTAGAGTCAGGTTGTATAAAAATGAACTGCCATGACAAGGTGAAATGTAAAATGAGTATATATTTTTAATCTGAAACAAGAAAAATGAATTTTGTAGTTATTAGGTACTTGGGAAAATCTTTCGCTATTTGAACATAAGCAGTATTTGTGGGTAAAATTCCATGCAAAATAACACTGGTCTACATGATAAACCACTAAAATATGTCAGTTTGTTGGAAAAATATATAATGTTAAGTGATGAAATAAAACTTTGAATAGCTTTTGTTTGCTAACAGGCATGTATTTACTGTTTTTGTTTTTGTTTTTTATATATTTCATTGACTTTTTACAGAGAGGAAGGGAGAGAGACAGAGAGCTAGAAACGTCGATGAGAGAGAAACATCCACCAGCTGCCTCTTGCACACCCCCCACTGGGGATGTGCCCGCAACCAATGTACATGCCCTTGACTGGACTCGAACCTGGGACCCTTCAGTCCGCAGACCGATGCTCTACCACTGAGCCAAACGGGCTTTGGCTGTTTTGTTTTGTTTTTTAAATATGGGGAATGTGTCTGCCTCATTGCTAATGGATTCACTGTAGAATGGCTGTTATTTTCCAAATGAACTAACGGACTTTCCTTTTTATAAAAATAATATGCACAAATGAAATATATTTAAATTATTAATTAGAGCACCTATTTCTTTTTTATTGTAGATAGGGCAGGATACTACTTTCTGCTGCTTTTCCTTTACATCCAGCAGATTTCATTCTTTTCTGTGATACTAGTCAGGTGAAATTTTCTTTTTTTTCTTTCTTTTTTAATATATTTTATTGATTTTGTACAGAGAGGAAGGGAGAGAGAGAGAGCTAGAAACATCGATGAGAGAGAGTCATTGATCGGCTGCCTCTTGCACACCCCCTACTGGGGATATTCCCACAACCAAGGTACATGCCCTTGACCGGAACCGAACCCTTCAGTCCCCAAGCTGACGCTCTATCCATTGAGCCAAACCTGTCTCGGCTGAATTTTTAAGTCTAAAACGTCCAGTTCTCTCTTTGTGGTTTATTGAGTTTTAACTTCTCCCCTGGGACTGAATCCAAAGGAGGTGTTCTGGATTGAATGTTACATCAAGAATGTCTTTTTGTCTTCTTCTTGAACTTAGAAACCACACAGTGGTAGCCAGATTTGGCTTGTTTTCTTCAAAGATCAGAAAACAAATTAGTGCTTGAATCCAGACACAAAGGGTGTATGCTTGATTGGAGATAAGAGGACTGTAAGGGAAATGCAGAAGCAGAGGGAAAGTTGTTTATGATTATTTTGTGGTGCATCTTTACTTTCATATTGTTGGCCTTGCCTCTGACTGGTTGCTGTGTGCAGTATGACTAACCAGAAGCAATAAGGAATACCTTCTGACTGGGGTAGAGAGCTAATTGGAGGTGAGGAGGAGGAATGTTATGTAAATACTCTAGCTAGGAGCTAGAACATTTAAAGTAAACCATGAAAGCCTGGCCAACATGGATCCATGGTTGAGCATTGACCTAGGAACCAGGAGGTCACAGTTCAGTTCAGGAATATGCCTATATTGTGGGCTTGATCGCCAGTGTGGAGTGTGCAGGAGGCAGCTAATCAGTGATTCTCATAATTGAGGTTTCTGTCTCTCTCCCTCTCCCGTCCTCTCTGAAATCAATAAAAATACACTGTTTTGCGTACTGAACTGTAAACCTACTTTTGCCCCATCCTGTTTATGGTATGATTTGATTTGGTATCACCATTAGAGGAGAGATGGAGAAGGAAGGTTTTATAAATAAATCATTGACTTCTCATTGGAATAGGTCTTTGAAGTTTAAATTTCAGGTACTTAAAAAAACTAAACCAAAATTTTGTCTATTAAATTTTTTTTTATAGTTTGGGTAACTGAATAGGGAAATTTTAGGGCATCATTTTATGTATCTTTGTAATCTTTGAGCTAATCTATATACTTAATAGACTTAAGCCCTACTACTGAAGTAGCTGAGGGTAGCATAGGGTGGGAAATGGGAGAAATGACATTTACTTTACTCACAAATTAGCATAGAAAAAGCCTTTTTTGTGGTAGAACAACAGAGTATGTTATCAATTCAGCTAGTTGCTGTAATCTTTTGTGCTCTATATAGCAAAGGAGCTTAGCAAGAGATTTGCTGTCTTTAGCATTGGAAAGTAGAACTATATGGAAAAGAATTAAAATGGTAGACAAGCAAGCTCCAAGGTACGGATAATTAGGTTTGGAAGATATATGCACACACTCTTAGTAATTGTACACTCTTTGAATGACAACTCTTATCTTCGGTAGACTTCATGGGAGACTGTAGGGGGGAAGAAGAAGAATTTTGGAAAAGAAAGTTCAGAAAACAAAGAGAATAGAGAGAAGAGAAGTGAGAGAGAAGTGAGTCGTGGACGTGGAAACAACAACCGGAAAGGAAGAGGTGGCAATCGTGGGAGAGAGTGTAAGTACAGACCTTTATCCTGAACTTTTTATGATGGAAATTTTCATGCACGCTGAAAGAGTGGTCCAAAGAATGTCCATAAATCGACTCCCTCAATGCACCATTTGCTGTTACAATTTACATTTGGGTTCTAATGAACTACTTAGTTATTTTAGTAATTGATGCAATTTCATATCAGCATTGACCAGGGCTGTAGTTAGTTAATTAAATTGTGTGTATTATCATTGCCTTCTATCTGGCCAGTATGGCTCAGTTGGTTGAGCATCATCCCCTGCACTGAAAGGTTCCTGGTTTGATTCCTGATCAGGGTACATTCCTGGGTTGTAGGTGCACTCTCCAGTGGGAGCAGGCGATTAATTCTTCTCTCTCTCATCGATGTTTTACTCTCTCCCTCTTCCTTCTTCTCTCTAAAATCAATAAAAACATTATATATATATAAAAGACTGCTTCTAATGTGAATCATATACATCCTCTAATTTTAAAGGAAAATTTTTATTTACTGATAGATAAGCTCTTTATTCTTCCTCATGGTATAGGCAAAGGTTAAAATAAATGGGAAGTTGTTGAATAGGAAAGATTTTCTCAGTACTTTCCATTCGACCCAAGAACAACAACCTGCTGTGCAGATATACCAAAGTAGCTAAATTATGAATGAATAAAATGTAAATATTAAATATATCACCTTAAAGACTTTTTAAAAATCTTCACTTGAGGATATGTTGATTGATTTGAGATAGAGAGGAAAAGTTGGTGGTGGGGGATGGCAGGGAAGAAACAGAAAGAAAGAAAAACATTGATGTGAGAAACAGATCAGTTGCCTGCTGTGCACATCTTGAACAGGGATCAAACCTGAAACCTAGGTATGTGCACTGAGTGGGAATTGGACCCTGCAGCCTATTGGCTTACAGGACAGCACTCCAGCCAGCTGAGCAGTCGGCCAGCACTGACCTTCGAGATTTTTGTTAGTTTATTCCAGGGATTTTGATTGAGTACCTGCTGTATAGCAAGTACTCTTATAGGCATACAGCAATAAATGGTACAGACATTTTTGCTCTTCTAAAACTTACCTTTTAATAGAGGTAGAATGAAATGTAACAATAAAAAGAAAAAGTAACATTTTATATTAATAATATTCTAATGGTGTTAATAGAAATTATGCTGTGGACGAAAACAAAGCACACAGAGATTGGGATTATAAAGAGAGGTAAATTTAAATGGAGTGGCACCTTCATGAAAATTCATAGGTATTAACCTCTGAAGCAAGCTGTGCCAATATCACTCATAAAATTCCTATATTATATAGAATCATTAATGCCAATATAGGTATGAGGAGAAGAAAAGACTGTATTGGCATCTTCTGGACAGAATTCTATAAAAACCTGTCTCTAACATTAATTATTTTATTAATATATTTTATTGATTTTGTACAGAGAGAAAGGGAGAGAGAGAGAGAGTTAGAAATATCGATGAGAGAGAGTTACCGATCAGCTGCCTCCTGCATACCCCCCACTGGGGATATGCCCGCAACCAAGGTACATGCCCTTGACCGGAATCGAACACGGGATCTTTCAGTTCCCAAGCCGATGCTCTATCCATTGAGCCAAACCGGTTTCGGCTAACATTAATTTCTTTAATAACCGTTTTTCCTTGATGGTGTTGTTTTGCTCTTCTATGTCTTTCCAGACCTTAAACCTAACTAGTCAGCAAATGTGTGGTGTATTACATAGTTGAATAACAAATGTGGCTTTTTGAAACAAACTTACTTTAGGGGAGGCCAAGTCCAAATAGAAGAAATAAAAAGTGGTATGTCATTTTAATTTCTTTTTAGAACTTTTACCTATAACTAAGGAAGATGTGCTATTAATCAGTTTTTGAACCACTGGGTGTCTTTTTAAATATATATTTTCATTGATCTCAGAGAGGGAGAGAGAGATAGAAAGAAACATCAATGATGAGAGAGAATCACCGTTCGGCTGCTTCCTGCACTCCCACACGGGGGATCAAGCCCGAAACCTTGGCATGTGCCCTTGACTGGAATCGAACCCAGGACCCTTCAGTCTGAAGGCCGATGTTTGATCCACTGAGCCAAACCAGCTAGGGCGACTCACTTTTGTTTTTCTTCTTTTTAAAAAACACTTTGGTTAAATTTTAGCCATTTAAAAAAGTCTTTTTGTTCTTTTAATAGTTGTCTGGTATGATTATATATGAGACCCTCTTTTATTTCTTAGTTAGAGGTGAAGAGAATGGAATTGATTGCAATCAAGGGGACAAGCCTTCAGACCGTGGCAAGCGCACCCGTGGTAGAGGTAAGATAGAATAAGCTCTATATGTACATATTATTTTTCCCCCCTGAAACCTTTGAGTATAAATTCCAGACATAATGCCATTTTATATACCCCTTAATATTTTAGTGTGTGTCTCCTAAGGAAAAAAAGATAATCTCCTATAGAGCTATCTTAAAATGATAAAAGTCAGAAAATTTTTACTGATGCAATCTATAAGCCTTATTCAGAAAATTTCAGTTATCTTGCTAATATTTTTATAACAAAAAAGGAAAAATTATTAGATCCAGGATCTAATCCAGGATCACACACTGCATTTATTTATTTAGTTATCTATCTATCTATCTATCTATCTATTTATCTATTTATTTATAAAAGATATATTTATTTATTTCAGAGAGGAAAGGAGAGGGAGAGCAAGATAGAAACATCAATAATGAGAGTGTCTTTTATCAGCTGCCTCCTGTATGCCCCCCTACCTGGGGATCGAGCCTGCAACCTGGGCATGTGCCCTTGACCAGAATTGAACCCGGGACCCTTCAGTCCATAGACCGACATTCTATCCACAGCCAAACCAGCTAGGGCAGATCACACATTGTATTTAGTTCCCATGTCTCTTTAGTGTCCTTCAGTCTGGAACAGTTCATCATTCTGGAAAAGTCTTTGTCTTTCATGGCCTTAATGCTTTTGAAGCATATGGACTCTTGTAGAATGTTCTTCAATACCAATCAGATGTTTCTTCTTGATAAGTTTCATCTATTTTGGGCAGGTACCACAAAGGGATGATAACTATAATGATATAATGATAATCGGTTTATCCCATTACTAGTGATGCTAACTTTTATTTAGGTAGGAGCTTTCGGCCAACTTTCTTCTATGTAAAGTTATATCCCCCACTTAAGTATTTTTTGGTGGGCAGTACTCGGAGACTTTGCAAATATTCTTTTTTAATCAGATTTCATTCACTAGTATTAGAATTTGTGAATTTCCTGAAACAGTTATTTTGACACATTTATAATCAGGCTTCTTTGCTAAGTTAAAGCTAATACATGGGATATAAGGGTGGATTTTAAGCTTCTTCCTCACTGAATTCTGGGGGTGTTTTGCTGCTGTCATTTGTCTAATTTAAGCTGCTTTAGGATTGGGGAAAATATATTCCTGTTTCTCTGAGAATATAATACCCTGACTCAGGGGCAGTTAGGCACAGTTTGCCTGACTCCCTGGTCTCTAAACTATGCAGCTCAAGGGATGCGCTGCTTTTTAGTGGGACAAACAGGTTTCTGGGCATGGGGACAACTCAAAGCAACTATATTAATCATTGAACCAACCCTGAATATTGGGGAACTTAAAGAAATTTTTTAAATTTATTTGAGTGACAGAGAGGAAGGGTGGGAGGGGAGAAAGAAAGGGAGAGAGAAACATCGATTTTATTGTTCCATTTGTTTGTGCATTAATTGATTGCTTCTTATATGTACTCTGACCAGGGATAGAACCTGAAACCTTGCCATATTGGATTAACATTCTAGCCAGAGCTACTTGGCCAGACTTGAGATCTTTTGTCAGTACAAAGAACTTTAGGACTAGTCATAGGCCAGAGTGTGTAGTGATGAATTCAAGTTCATGTACTTTCTGGCACATTTGGCTATTATCAAAGCCCTTTTACAGTCTTCTGGGGATGAGTGGAGGGAATTGCTTTCTACATTTTTAGATGCTACATATCACAAATAGTATACAAGCAGATAAAATTTTTCTGTCCTTTGAAATCAGTAACTTTGTACATAGGTGTGTCAGTAGAGACTAGAAGATGGAGTGCACCAGAGGGAATGATGGTGCTGTTAGGAACAGTGACAATATTGAGTAGGTGCATATAGGATAAAGTAGGTCAAATTGTAATTGTGTAGGACATAAGTATTATTTTACACTATAATTTTTTTTTAAGGATTTGGACGTGGCAGAGGGAGAGGGGCAGGAAGAGTCTCAAACCAAGGCATGGGGTAAGTGTAGCCATCCTATTTTTGTAGTTCTCCAGTTGTTATCCAAGGGTTTCCTTCCTCTATTTTATGCTGTTTATTCTGGCAAGTAAGGTGTTTGCTATACTTAAGAGAAAGTAGTAAAAAAGTTAAATAGTACAAATAAAATTGTACTGCATTGGACCTTAGAGTAGAGTTTCTAGCCTTGACTGTTGACATTATGGATTGGATAATAGTTTGTTGAGATGGTTGGGCGTCCTTGACAATGTAGGATGTTTAGCAACATTCCTGGCCTTTCCCTACTAAATGCCTGTAGCACCCTTTCTCAAGTTACAACATTCAAAAATGTCTCCAGACATTGCCACATGCTCTCTCGCCACTGCATAAGAGTTATGTTGGTAAACCCAGGAATTGTCTTTGAATAGTAAGTAAATGCGATGTTTATTTATATAATAGTTTTTTCCTGAATTGAAATGATGACCATTCTGTTACTAAATAAATAGTATAACCTATAGTTTTTTCATTTTTTCTTATTGTTCTTTAACTTTTTCCTGCTTCTAAAACTTTAGCTCCCCCTGGATTTTTAGAAAAATAAATAAAAAGAAAGAAAAAAGTTTTAAGCATCTTACAGAAACCACATGTAGATTATAATCAAGAAAGGAAGGGATTGGTTCCAGGAAAAGCCCTATTTCTCTCCATAGCTCAGGGCAGCACTGTTTGGGGTCATTTCCTTTAGGTACCTCATGCCATCCTTTTCTTCCTGAGCTCCCTGTAGACAAAGGAAGGATGAAAACACTTAAACACCTATGCCCAGCACAGTAGCTTTAAACTCTTTTGTGGATTTTACTGTGTACTTTCAAACTTATCCCTTCGTGATTTTTTTTTTTTTAAAGTTAATGATTACAATTAATCTGGGGGGGAAAATCTGTTGTGAAAATTTTAGAGACTATTTAATTTGAATCTAGTTACTAGACCTCTGAGTCATGGGTGTTTAGGATTTTAATGAACAACAACAACAAAGAAGAGGTACTGAACAAAACATTTTTGTTTCTTTTTTAAAAAAAACATTTTTTTAAATCAGTTTTTCCATACAAAAAGGATCACATACAACTGTTGTAATAGGATCAAAGTCAAACTTGGATTCTAACTTGGGAAGAAAAGACTTGCCTGTTTAAGTCTGGGGTTAGTTTTCAGGGGGCTTTCCTAGAGCCCTCATGCTGCCTACAATGATTATGCCTCCACACCTTCAATTTTGTATATGTGCTGCCGAAGCGAGCACTGCCTCCACACCTTCAGAATGCAGAGGACAGCAACTTAGGGAAATAGGGGTATCTTATAAGAGTGTTTGGAAGATCCCTAGGCAACTCTGCTTTTCAGAAAATCTGCATCCTAATGGCAAGAGGAATGAGCTATAGTTAAATAGGAGAAGGAGGGTGAAGTTTCATAGCATCTCTTAGAAAAGAAATGACTTCTTTTGTGAGAGATGATGTACAGTTACTTTTGTGACTTTGGTGATTGCTTCATTTGCCTTTATTCTTTATTTCAAACCCAGGACATTTAATCCTGCAGACTATTCAGAGTCTCCATCTATAGATGGGTGTGGGACAAAACCAGTAGTTTGGGAAGCTGCTCACAATGGTGCAGATGAGGGAAGTGGTAAGTGTCTATTCTTATCAGAGATGTATTTTTAAAATTTGAGATTGCTTGCATATAAAGATGACATCAAAGTGTGCTGATGAAGAATAAGGAAAAAGCCTGCTGTCTTACCCCTTAGACTACTATTAGCCTGTCTTTATACTTCCAAAGTCTCTCCCTTATAAATCTCATAGGTGATAAGACATTTGAGTTTGTTTTCCTTTCTGCACTCTGAGGAATAGGTTATAATCAGGCTATGTCAGCACAGATCAACACTCAAATTTCAGTATGTCATGGATTTCTTTTTATTAAAAATTTTAAAATTAGTCAACATTCAATATTATATTAGTTTTAGGTGTACTGCATAGTGTTTAGGCATTTGTATAATGAAGTGATTTCCCTGATAACTCTAGTTTCTTCCCCAGCCCCCTTCCAGCCCCTCACCATACCCCTACCAGCGTGTCAGGGATTTATAGAATTTCTTAGGAGAAGACTTATTACTGGAAATGCCACTGCTAATGGTGGACAGTAAATTTGGCCAGATAAAGTGGTAGATGATAGATGGGCTTGGAGCAACAATTGCTTTTGCAGGTTTTTTTCTGTATCCTGTATTTAGATTATTTCTTTTCTAAAATTTATGGGTAGATATTTGTTCATAGGGTATGTTTATGTAATAGAGCTTTTGGAGGATTTGTTCATGATCAGAACTACTGCGATTGTATTTATTACTCAGGGTATAATCTGAGTCCGGCTGGAGTGGCTCGGTGGGTTGGGTGTCATCCAGTGCACCAAAAGGTTGCCAAGCCGAGTCCTGGTCAGGGCACAGGCCTGGGTTGTGAGGTGGTTTTTTTGTTGTTGTTGTTGTTGTATTAATTCTAACCAAAGCATATTTTTTCCCATTGATTTGTAGAGAGAGTAGAGGGGGTAGGGAGAGAGAGAGACATTGATATGAGAAAGACACATAGATTGGTGTCTCCTGCACACACCCAGGATCCAACAAGCAGCCAGGTATGTGTCTTTGACCAGGAATTGAACCTGAGACCTTCGGTGAGCAGACTGACTGACACTACATCTACTGAGTGACACCAGTCAGGACTGGGTTGCAGTTTGATCCCCAGTTGGGGATCATACAGAAGGCAACCTATCGATGTCTCTCTCTCTCTCTCTCTCCCTTCCTCCCTCCCTCTAAGTATGTCCTTAGATGAGGATTTTTTAATTTATTTTTTTATTTTTATTTATTTTTAAAAAATTTAAAATATATTTTATTGAGTTTTTACAGAGAGGAAGAGAGAGGGATAGAAAGCTAGAAACATTGATGAGAGAGAAACATCGATCAGCTGCCTCCTGCACATTCCCCACTGAAGATATGTCTGCAACCAAGGCACATGCCCTTGACCGGAATCGATCCTGGGATCTCTCAGACCCAAGAATGACGCTCTATCCACTGAGCCAAACCGGTTTCGGCAGATGAGGATTATTTTTAAAAATTAAGACATAATTTGATACTTCTGTATAGCATCAACTCTGGTCAGGAAATAAGACTGCACAATCATGAACTAGAAATCAAAGATAATGTAGAGATCAATAAAAGTTACTAATGGTAATTTGAAAAGACTAATAAAATTGATAAATTTATTTGAGACTGTTCAGGGAAAGGAGAAGCATAAATAATTTATTCTAGGAATGAGAAAAGGAATATTGATATTCTTTATAATTATAGATGTTAAAAGATTATAGGAAGACACTTTATGTTAATACATTTTGTGCTAACATTTGCAATTACACAATGACCTCACTTCAACACAGATATAAAGTCTTTTTTTGAGGGGCTCTTTTTCTTTTTAATATATTTTATTGGTTTTTTACAGAGAGGAAGGGAGAGAGATGGAGAGTAGAAACGTTGATGAGAAAGAAACATCGACCAGCTGCCTCTTGCACACCCCCTACCGGGGATGTGCCCGCAACCAAGGTACATGCCCTTGACCGGAATTGAACCTGGGACCTTTCAGTCCATAGAACGACGCTCTACCACTAGTCAAACCGGTTTCGGCTCTTTTTCTTTTTAATTTAATTTATTACTGAAAGTATTACAGATGTCCTCATTTATTTCCCATATTGACCCCCCCTCCACCCCACTCTCATCCCCTCCCTAGGCCTTCCCTACACTATTGTCTGTCCGTAGGCTATGCATATCCTATCTAATAAAAAAGTAATATGCAAATTGATATCACTCCAAGACACCAGATGGCTGTCCCCATATGGACACGAGATGGCCACCACAAGATGGCCTGCAGTGAAGGGCAGTTTAGGCAATTAGGGGTGACCAGACTAGCAGAGGAGGGCAGTTGGGGGAGACCATGCCATCAAGGGAAGGCAGTTGGGGCGGGGGGGACCCAGGCTTGCAGGGAAGGGCAGTTGGGGGGGACCAGGTCAGGAGGTAGGGCAATTGGGGAGACCAGGCCTGCAGGGGGGTGCATTTGGGGGTGACAAGGCCTGCAGGGAAGGACAGTTAGGGGTGACCAGGCTGGCAGGGGAGTGGGTAGGGGGTGATCAGGCTGGTAGGCAGAAGTGGTTAGGAGCAATCAGGCAGAGGCAGGTGAGTGGTTGGGAGCCATCAGTTCTGGATTGTGAGAGGGATGTACAACTGCCCGTTTAGGCCTGATCCTATTGGGATCCATTTTGAGTTTATTCTTATGTATGGTGTAAGTTGGTGGCCTAGTTTCATTTTTTTGCAGGTACCTATCAAATTTTCCCAACACCATTTATTGAAGAGAGTGTCTTGACTCCATTGTATGCTCATGCCTTCTTTGTCAGATATTAATTGAGCGTATGGTATAGGTCAATTTCTGGGTTCTCTTAAGAGTTTACTGACATTTAAATATCAGTAAACTCTTAGATATATATTCAAGATAATAGGAGACTTAGGTTCATACAAATATTCTTAGAAGTATAATTCATAATAGCTAAAAAGTGGAAACCAAATGTATTTCAGTTGATGAATAGATAAATATAATGTCTGTCATCTCTACAATGGAATATTCATTCTGCCTTAAAAAGAAAAAAGAATGAAGTTCTGCCTGGCTAGTGTGGCTCAGTGGTTGAGCACCGACCTATGTACCAGGAGATCAGGGTTTAATTCCCTGGTAGGACACATGTCTGGGTCATCGGCTCCATCCCCAGTATGGGGCATGTAGGAGGCAACCAATTGATTTTCTCTCACCATTGATGTTTCTGTCTCTCTCCCTCTCCCTTTCTCTCTGAAATCAATAAAAATATAAACAAACAAAATGAAGTACTGCCCTAGCCTGTTTGTTTCAATGGATAGAGCACCAGCCTGTGGTCTGAAGGGTCCCGGGTTCAATTCTGGTCAAGGGCACATGCTTGGGTTGCAGGCTCAATCCCCAGTAGGTGGTGTGCAGGAGGTAGCCAATCAGTGATTCCCTATCATCATTGATGTTTCTATCTCTCCTTTACTCTCTGAAATCAATAAAAATACATTAAAAAAAAAAAAAAAAGAATGGATGAACCTTGAAACATTATGCTGAGTGAAAGAAGCCAGTCATAAAGGACCATATGTTTTATACTAGAGTCCCAGTGCACGAAAATTCATGCAAAAGCAGGCCTTCTCCCCATCCCCCCCAGCTGCTGGCACCAGCTTTTCTCTGGCACCCAGGACCGAGGCTTCTCTCCTCCTGCTGCCCACAGGCACCTGGGACCTGGGCTAGCCTCAGCTTCTTCAGGAAGGATGTCCCGAAGATATCCGATCTAATTAGCATATTACCTTTTAATTATTATAGATTGTATGATTTCATTTATGAGAAGTCCCCAGATTGGACAAATACATAGTAACAAAAAGTAGATTGGAGGCCTTGGGGGGAAATAGGTACTAATTATTAATGAATTAAAGATTATTTTTTGGAATGATGAAACTATTCTGGAGTGGTTGCACAACTTGTGAATATAATAAAAACCATTCAGTTGTGTACTTTAAAAGGAAGGATTTTATGCCGTGTAAGTTAAAATCTCAATAACAAAAATGAGTTCTGTGAATTTCTTTACAGAATAAAGGAGAAAATTCACATAATTTCAGTAAGGAAAGCATTTGACTAAATCTACCATCCATCTCGTTTTGTTTTGTTTCTTGAAAGCCAGGCAAGTCTGGAATATAAGGAGATTTTCTTAACCAAACACAGGACATCTACAACACTTAATGTAAACATTGCAGTTAATGGTGATGTGTTGAATGTATTTCCTCTGGAACAAGATAAAGAAGCATATAAGTCTCACTATTTCTATTCACTAGTGTACCAGAGGTTTTAACCATTGCAGTAAGGAATAAAGAAGAAAAGTCAGAGGGGTTGAAAGGGGGTGGGGGTGGGGGGAGGATGTCGTTTCTGAAAATGTTATAAAAGAATTTACAGAGAAATGATTGAAATTAGTAAGGGAGTTTTTAAAGGTGTTGCATAGATGTTCAATAAACATTTTGCTTTTTTACTAAACGTATTGGGATGACATTAGTTAAAATTATACAGGTTTCAGGTGCACAATTCCACAACACATCATCTGTACACATCATCGCCCTAAGTCAGGTCTCCTTCCATCACCATTTATCCCCCTTATATCTTTCTATAACTCTTCCCTCCTCTCTGTAATCCCCACACTGTTGTCTGCATCCATTTTTTTCTCAATCCCTCCATCTACCTAACTCTTCCTCCCCTCACAGCTGTTAACCTGCTCTGTCTGTGGATCTCTCTCTCTTTTGCTTGATAGTTCATTTTGGTCATTGGATTCCATCATGAGTGAAATCATATGGTACTTTCTATTTCTTTAAACCATTAACAAAGATAAAATGGAAACAATTTGATGGCCTCAAAAAACAACAAATGACTATGAAGCAGTCTAATGATATACAAGATGATAAATCTTCTGTCTATGAAAACATAAAATATATAAACTCATACTAAATTATAAATTGAGAGATTCAAGAAAAATAGAAGGATTTATCATTTTTAGATATTTCAAGTCCTAATACTATGAAGCTTAGTTTTTATTGACTCACTCTATGGACTTAATTGATCCATGATAGTCCCCACTGCCCATGGTCTATGTGGCTCAGTTGGTTGAGCATCCTCCCATTCTCATTCACCAAAAAGTTTTGGGTTCGAGTGCCGATTAGGGCACATATCCTATGTTGTGGGTTTCAACCCCAGTCAGGGCCGGTAGGAGAGGCAACTGATTGATGTTTCTCTCTCTCAGCAATGTTTCTCTTTAAATCAATAAAAACATAGCCTCTGGTGAGGATTAAAAAACAAAACAAAACAAAACCAGCGGCCCTGACTGGTATAGCTCACTTGGTTGGAACACCTTTGCATACATCTAAAGGTGATAGGTTTGATTCTCTCGTTCAGGGCACATAAAAAAGTTGCAAGTTCTATACCTGGTCAGGGCATGTATGAGAGGCAACTGATCAATGTTTCTCTCTTACATCGATGTTTGTCTTTCTCCCCCCCACTCCCCTTTCTCTCTCTCTTCCTTTCTCTAAATTCAATTTTTAAAAAAGAAAATTGACCTCACTATTTTAAAAAGTGAGGTTTATGGAAGTGTATATATTACCCTTTTAAGAAGAATAAGTGAATTCCAGCAAATACATGTAGTTATATAAAATAAAGTTTTTCTGTGCTAGTAATGAACAATTACAAATTGGGATAAAAGAGAAAAAAACCTAGTACCATTTATAGAAGTACAGAAATATGAAATATTTAGGTGTAAATATGATGATGTATGTGCAGGGTGGGCTCTTTGGCCCCTTGAGTTTGGCTCTTCCACAAAATACCACATGTGGGCGTGGGATTGAAACTTCATGGCCCATGCGCAGAAGTCAGTTTTTGGTTCTCTAAAGAAATTTCAATCGTTGTAGTGTTGATATTTGACTCTGTTGACTAATGAGTTTGCCGACCACTGGGGCTAGGGTGAAACATGACTCTTGATAGTATATACTTACAGTATTAAAATCCAATCCATTCCTTAGAGTCTCATTAACATTTAACCAAAGTAGAAAGACTGAAGGATAGTCAAAATATTTACTAAAATCAGTGTACCTTTTACATAGTGTGGAATCCTTTCTTTGACGAGTGGAAAAGGAGCCTGGTGAACCTAGGAGTAAAAAACGGGTAGCAGATGCAAGTTGAATGTTCAAGGGCCATCTGGCTATAAGACTCATACTTGAATCACAGTTGTCTGTCACAGTACGGATTACAGTAAATTTTCCTCTCCTTGGAGTACGTTATATAGTATAGTGAGCTCTGATGCTTTCTTTTCTCTGTTTAATTTCTTAATTGTTTTGATCTGTTAAAACCTCCCATTTTACATTGATCTGCAGAACTGGCATCAAATGCTCAAAAGGTAGCTCAGGATCTGCCAAACAATTCTTACGGACACAAAGGTATGAATATTTTATTTAAAAATTTAACTTTAGTTAAGAATTTTATAAAATGCTTACAGTATCTTTTTTATCAAGATTAACCAATAGAATTTATCAGATAAGTATTTATAATTTATATTTTTACAACTACTGGATAAAATAATTACCAGCTTTTGATTATGGAAGTTTTTCAGATTGATTGGCCTTCAAGGCAACACAGATTTTTTGCATCATTGTTTTCCTTTCTCCTACATGGCTAGCTTATATGTGCTTTTAACAAAGGACCAACATCAAAGTTAAAGCAAACATAAAACATACATGTCAGATTTATTGTCTTAAACTGAAAATAAATTAACATCATTGACGTTTTCAGTTATATTTGACATATAAGCCTGTAATGGGAACCAAGCTCTTACTGTAAGATTTTAATATTCCAAAATAAGGTTGGGACCTGACTGTATTCTTCTGAGGTCTGGTAGTTTTTATAGTCTATGTATTTGGGGTAGGTTACTGCAACAACTTGTGCCTGGCTTTTTTTTTTTTTTTTTTTTTTTTTTTTTTTTAAGCAAGAGCATGTTCACCAATCTGTACCCAGTTATGTTCCAGTGCTAAGTGCCCGGGAACACATCTGGCCTCAGTAGAACAACGAAAGCAGTTTCTTGCTTTTATTTATTTATTTAATATATTTTATTGATTTTTTTACAGAGAGGAGGAGAGAGGGATAGAGAGCTAGAAACGTCAATGAGAGAGAAACATCTACCAGCTGCCTCTTGCACACCCCCTACCGGAGATGTGCCCTCAACCAAGGTACATGGCCCTGACCAGAATCGAACCTGGGACCCTTCAGTCCCCAAGCCGACGCTCTATCCATTGAGCCAAACCGGTTTCAGCTTATGTTACAAATATACCACAACTGAACTTTTTTAATAAAGCAAGTATGTTTTAAACTTTAGGATGTTCGTTAACATTTTATGTATAGTTTTTTGTAATGCCTCATTATTTCTCTCCTCTGGACTGTCCCTTCTTTATATATCTGTCTGTTCATATATTTTCTTTCTTTAAAAAAAAACAACAAAACATATTTTTATTGATTTCAGAGAGGAAGGGAAAGAAAGAGAAACATCAACTAGGGACTGAGCACACAATCCGAGCATATGCCCTTGATTGGGATTGAACCTGGGACCCTTGAGTTTGTAGGCCAACTCTGTATCCACTGAGCCAAAACAGCCATATATTTTCTAGCTTTCAAGTTTTTTGCTGTGCTTCATCTAACCCCATAAGCTTTCTCTTACCAGTCTAGCATTCATTAACATCTTTGTATTTCATATTTCCAGTGTATTAATCAAATTCATGTGATTTATCATTATTTAGTAATAGGCTATATTTCTCACTCATAAAACTTTTAATTATCTTTCCTATGAGATATGATTTTGGTACCTAGAACAATGGTTGCCAACCTTTTGGACCTCATGGGCTACTATTGATCCACAGACCACCTGTTGGTGACCGCCAACCTAGAATAATACTTAATCTGTAATCTTTTAACCCAGTATTGTTTCATTGGTGATTGATGATGAAGGGGGTCCTAAGGAAAATTCCACCATAAATGGTTTCCTATTATGATTTTAGATTGCTCAAAAGTGAAAGTTTTAGGAATGATTTTTGACGCTTTGAAATTGTTTGCCATTTCTTGCTTAGAGTGTTTCTAAAACTCCTTAGATTAAACTTCAGCTTTTTGTAGAAATTTCTCAGTCTTTAAATTAAAGTACTACCTTCTGTGATGAATTTGACAACATGACCATAGGGTAGGTTGGATGGAGGTGGCGCCAAGAACACTGTTTACTGGCCATCTTTGAAATTAGTCCAGTTGTGAGCTTTTGAAACTATACATATACTAGCCCTAACCGGTTTGGCTCAGTGGATAGAGTGTCGGCCTTCAGACTCAGGGATCCCAAGTTCGATTCCAGCCAAGGGCATGTACTTTGGTTGCGGGCACATCCCCAGTAAGAGATATGCAGGAGGCAGCTGATTGATATTTCTCTTTCATCAATGTTTCTAACTCTCTCCTCCCTTCCTTTCTGTAAAAAATGAATAAAATTAAAAACAAACAAACTATATATATACTTGGTGAAAAGTCTAGAAGGAAATACATTAAAAGACTGGAGATTGCGTCCCTGGCCGGTTTGGCTCAGTGGATAGAGCATCGGCCTGCAGACTTAAGGAACCCAGGTTTGATTCTGGTCAAGGGCATGTACCTTGGTTGCGGGCACATACCCGTAGGGAGTGTGCAGGAGGCAGCTGATCGATGACTCTCTCTCATCGATGTTTCTAACTCTCTATCTCTCTCCCTTCCTCTCTGTTAAAAAAAAAAAAAAATCAATAAAAAATATATATATATTTTTTAAAAGACTGGAGATTACGTAGTAGTACTTGGAAGAAAGTCACAGTGTAGAAGGAAGACGAGTGAAGGGTAGTGAATGGCAGGCCTTAGATGCATTTAGCTTTGTGTACAGTGTGCTAAGGAGGCCTGGTGCAGGGGCCTAGAGATAAGGTTCCAGTACTCATTTCCAATAGGGACTAAAATTTCATTTTGTGTTTTTTTTCCACTATTAATTCTTTCTACCTTTGATTAAGAAAATATTTTAATTCAAATAAGTGTTATAAATATTTATGGCATTTCTGAAGAAATTATGGAAACCATTTAAAGATATGACAAGTGAGCCAATACAAAGGATCAGATATCTAGCATTACTATTACTGTGACTCTTGAACAGCACAAGGATTTGGGGTGCCAACTGCCCTCCACACGTTTGAAACATGTCTCTCTTATACCCACATAGTAGCATATCTTAGGTGATATTATACCAGGATCCAGGCCCCAGAATCCATAGATTCTACATTTGTTTGCCATAACCAGTTTTGTTTTTTATTTATGTACTTAACATGGTTTTTATGGATTTTTAGAGAGAAGGTAGAAGGGAGAGGGATAGAGAGAAACATCGATGAGAAAGAAACATCATCCATTGGCTGCCTCCTGCACGCCCCTTCCTGGGTAGGCAATTGCTGAGCACACTGACCAGGTCCCAGAACCCGTTTTAAATTAGGGACATCATGTGGAAAGCATCCTAAAAAGGACTATCTTCCTAGGTAACACCATCAATTTACTTAGGAGGTGGTTGATTATTAGGTTACTGACATGATTCCCCAGGAAATTAGATCTATTCATCTGCCTTTTTTCTCAAGAATGTCTTCCTACTTCTTTTTTCTCTCTTTCCACAAACAAACCTGATGGGAGGTCGGATGCTCATTTCTTCCCATTGAAGAGACTGATAACATTCACAAACGCATATTTTGAGAGTGGTTACAGTTAATATTTTGCTACATTTTCTTTTGAAACCATTTTCTCTGGTGTGTTTGCGTGTGTGCTTTAAAATGGTGGGCCTATACTTATTTACACAGGATCTCTATATTTGAATATTTGAATAATACTTTTCTTTAAATCACTTAATTGTTGTATAGATGTTTATTCTTTAAGAACTGTTTGAGCATATCCTCTGTATCTGCTCTTCAGGAGCTATAGCATCAGACTTTATATGAGCAGGACTGTTCATCCTTGCTGAAGGCCAATTAGGAAACCATACAGTGGAGCTAATACCTTATGAAAAGGATGCTTCTGTAAATATAATAATGTAAATATAATAATTCAGTAGTCCACCTGGAAAGGTCCAAGGCAGACCTGCCTTTATTGAATTTTGTTTTGTGTTTAATTTTATTTATAAGGGATGATGTCATTGTTTAATGTGTATATTTATGTTGTGCCCATACTTTCTTACTCATGGCAGAATTGCCTGGATATCATCTATAGTGAAGCAGAATCAATTTTAGACATTGCTTTGAGTTTATGTGGATAATATCTAGCTAAATTGTATTGGAAAACATGATAAATTTTATGGAGAGTAGATTAAGAGCCTCATAGTTCTTGGATTGTAGACTAAATTGCTAATGAGATACACAATGTATCTTGTGTAGTATACAATAGATAATCCTTTGGAGTAAGACAATGTTTGACTTGGTGGTATAAGCTGTAATTGTTGTCAACAGGGGCCTGGAAGAATTCTGTGGAAGAGTGGACAACGGAAGACTGGACTGAAGATGTAAGTGTTTAGTACCAGATCAGACCCGTCTTTCTTCTGGTTTCTGACAGAGTATGTGTATTCGAGGAAAGCTTGCGCTGTCTTATGGCTGGCTGTTCTGTGGTTGCCATGTTTTTGTTGTCATTGTTGTATTTTTAGCAGATGGAAGGAGTTTGGTGTTTTGAGATTTTTAAGGAACTTGGCTTAAATTGTCCACTTAAAAATTCCCATGTGTTAAATATGACTGAAGTCATTTTTTAGCTTAGGTTTGTTCTTCTGACCTGATAACAAATTGATGCTATTGCCCTGGCCTGTGAACTATTAATTACTCTTTATAATGCTTTTAATAAAAGGAGAGAGTCTATGTTTGGGTCACAGTTGAAATTACTCTGAATAAGTCATCTGGTCCCAGGCCTAACTTCTTTCCCTTTCAACTAGACTGGCTCTGTTTTGGGTATTCATTTATTCTAGATATTTTTGAGTACACTATATGGCTTCTGGGTAGTGTTGATCTCTTAAGTTTCTAGGCTCAGCATAAGATATTCTTGGGTAAAAAAATTTAACTCAAAAAAGAATAAGTAACTGAACTAGCTCTATACCATATTTTATACCTTTTTTCTGTTCAACTCTTAAGGTCCAGAACAGATGTATGTACATGATAGTTACAGCACACATTGGTAGGGAGAGAATAAAGGGGTTGTTGAATATTGACCTTTAAAGTCACATAAATGGATCAGATTTTGAGGGGGGTTTTTTTGTTTGTTTTTTACGATTACATTTTTCCCCTCTGATCCAGTTTGTATTCACAAGTATGTAAATGACATTTTCATTTAACATCAAGCCATTTATTCTTTTTTAAACAGTATTATTTTTAGCTTGCTAGGGAGTGAGCTAGTTAGGCATGAGGAAGAAGTAGAATAGATATGCTCATTTGATTGGAATTTAGTAGATTTAGGATATATTATCTTTCTTTTTTTTTCTTTCTTCTTTTTTAAAAAAATACATTTTTATTGATTTTAGAGAGGGAGGAAGAAAGAAACATTAATGATAAGAGAATCAGGGATCAAATCGTGACCTGGTTCATAGGTAGACGCTCAACCACTGAGCCTGCTGCTGGGCTAGGAAATAGTTTCATTTCTGCTACATGTTAACCATAAGTCCTTGAACTAGATGGGTGGTTATTTGAATCAGTGGAGGAAAGGATACCAGCATAAGAGAAAGTCAGAGGGCTTATTTCAAACAAAGGTATCCTACTTTTAAATGTTTTTGTATTACTAGAATTTTTTGGGAGGAAGAAAAAAACAAAAACATGTTCCTTGGCCTTAAGCTTTATATCCCTTTGCCTTTGTCTGGGTTACAGGCAAGTTTGAAAATCATCAGGGGGTTAGAAGGCAAAAGGAGTGCATTCACACCCAGCTGGGTTGACCTGTTGAGGCATCTTTCCTTGCTGAGCCTCCTGTTTTCTTTCTTTTTTTCAAGCCTCCAGTTCTCATCACTAAATGAGTATCATAATAATTGTCCTGCCGAACTTACAGAGTTTTTCTGTGAGTCAGATGATGTTTTATAATTAAAGTCAGATAACAAGCAATTCAGATGTTTACACATATAGAGATTCTGCTGTATGGACTATATAATATTACAGTATAATTTATAATTAGTGAAAAGAATTAGCATAGAGAAGTTGGCTGTCTTCTTCCCTCAGGAGTTATAAAAAAAAACAACCTGAAATTTTTCTAAGATGATATAAAGTAATGGTGGTCAGTGTGCATCATGTCACAGGTTTTTATATATCTAGATATATAGATAAAACAAGATTAAGAGATTTCTCAATCCCTTTCAAACAGCTTTCTGAAACAAAGGTCTTCACTGCCTCATCTGTTCCACAGGAGAATCATGTCACACCTGGGAAGAGGTAAATACTTTTGCCATCTTTTGTTTGTTGTAATTGAAACTTCTGGTCTCAGGAAAACCATTTTGATTCTTGGATCTGTTTTGATTATTTTTACCTTTTCTTGAATCTCTTTGTTTTTTCCTTTTCCATCTAAGACTTTCTTTGATCCCAAACCTACCTGGTGACCTGACAGAGCCTCCATCATTTCCTAATTATTATATCCACTGATGAATTAAAATAGCAGTTATGTTAGTGATTTGTTATCATTTGTGACAAATTATGTTAAACCTATCTTTTTTACTTTTGTAAACGTGTTTTGACAGATGAACTTAATGCAAAATATCCTTTGGTTTCTTCATATATCATTTATTTAGATCTCAGTCTCATTTTTTATGAGTTCTAGTTTTTGTTTTTTGTTAATCCTCACTCGAGGATATTTTTTTCAGAGAGAGTGGAAGGAGGGGGAGAGACAGAGAGAGTGAAAAACATCAATGTGAGAGAGACATATTGATTGGTTGCCTCCCACAAACACCCCAACTCGGGGCAGGGATTGAACTTGCAACCAAGGTATGTGCCCTTAACTAGATACAATTGAACCTGCCACCCTTCCGTCCCTGGCCTCGCTCTAACCACTGAGAAACCGACCAAGGAGGGCTCTACTAGTATTAATCCAGTAGTCTAGAGATTACAGAAAAGGAAGGAAATGTTGTATGTGTACAGAATCGAATTATTGAAAAACATTTATATACATCCTAGTTTTCACAATAGCTCTAAATTTTTTTAAATTATAGTTTGAAAATACAGTGATCTAGAAGAATGAAGGCTTGATATATATGATATCTGAGAATTAAAGGCAATTTTAATCTTAAGATGCTTAGTCTTGTGCTAAATGAGATGGTTATAAGACTTTTTTTTCTTTTCTTTTTTTTTTTTTTAAATATATTTTATTGATTTTATACAGAGAGGAAGGGAGAGAGATAGAGAGTTAGAAACATCGATGAGAGAGAGTCATCGATCAGCTGCCTCTTGCACACCCCCTCCTGGGGATATGCCCGCAACCAAGGTACATGCCCTTGACCGGAATCGAACCCGGGACCCTTCAGTCCCCAAGCCGACGCTCTATCCACTGAGCCAAACCGGTCCCGGCAAGATGGTTATAAGACTTTTGCAGGGAAATAAAGACGATTAAAGGTTATGTCTAGCAATATGATACTTTGTGAATTGCTCAGAATTTCTTGTTAAGTGTATATCTTTATTTATTTATTGCACAATGAATTTTATAGGATAATTTTCATCTTTTAAAAAATATGAAGTGGACTCTTTCATGCTTATTTTTCAGAAGATAGTGTTGTCATTTGTTTTGTTTTGTTAATCCTCACCTGATATTTTTTCTATCGATTTTTAGAGAGAGTGAATGGAAAGAGGAGAGACTGAGAGAAAAAACCATACTTGAGAGAGAGAGTCATCAATTGGTTGCCTCCCACATGCACCACTGAGCCAAACCTGCTAGGGCAAGGTTATTTTTTTCATTGCTTTTCAGAGTGGAAGGGAGGGATGGGTTATGTGTGGAAATTAGAGAGAGAAAGAGAGATGGATATGGGAGAGACACATTAATTGTTCCAGCTGGGCTGGGAAGTAAACCTGCAATCCAGATATGTGCACTTGACCAGGAATTGACCCCTTGACCTTTTGGTGTAGGGGTTAGGTGGATGACACTAACCATTGAACATACCAGTCAGAGCAGTGCTGTATTTTTCATGCATATATTTCATCAATCTTTTGGAATAGAACTTGCTCTCTTTTTTATAATAATACAACCTTTTTTTGGTGGATGGGTCATATGTAATATAATTACCCTGAGTTTCTGTCCTTGACGTATTCCATAAACCAGAACATTATGTTGGAATCCAAAATACTAGTCTGCGACTTCAACCTGGTTATTGGGAAGTCTGTGTGATAGTGCATAGGTAGAGAAACTCTGGCCCAAGAAGTCTGTTTTGTGTTAGCGCTGAGTCTTGAATTATTTCACCTCTCAGAATCTGTTTCACTGGCATGGTGAAAGTGTCAGAAGAACTGACTGGCATCTGGCCTTGGAAAGGGTTTAATGGAGCAAATTATGATAGATAGTTCCGTGTACCTTGCAGGTTCTGCGGAAGAGAGTTAGTTGCTCACATGTAAGGTGGTAGTATGTGTATCTGGAAGGTAATTTCTTCCTCATGCTTTCAGGTTTGTAGGCCATAGTTTTCAAATTGGATATATGTCTTTCTGGGGCCATCACAAGAGTTGTAGTAAACAGAGTATTTGTAAACATATTGTACATTCTTTCTTAAATATTTAAGAGAGAAATTATATGAGATTTATACAAATTAAATATATTATTGGAAAGAATGCAAAACTTACAGGAACATTTATGATAAATATGAAACTGCTTAACTAGGCTACTATAGCTATGTTCCTCATTCCCCCAAAATGTGAACTCACTTTTGAAGTAATAAAAGGAGCAAGATATCCTAAAGGAAACGAGCCAAACTTTAGAAAATTCTTTCAGTTTGCTCATTTCTCTAGATTTTCAAATAAGTTGTCACTGTTGCATTTCTGTGGAAATAATCTCAATGCACCTTTTCATTTTTCTTCTCTGCCAAGCCCTGCTTCAGTCTCTGTGGCTTTAGGATTTTTCTTACTTGAGTAATTTTTGGCATGAATTTACTTTATATTGATTCACTTATCAAATTCATTTGCTGGTAAGATTTGTTTATGACTTGTGCTCTTTTGCTTTTTGTCTGCTTAGCGTCGATCTGGTAGCCTTGCTCCAAAAGCCTGCTCCTCCCAGTCAAGCCTCAGAAGTCAGCTCCTTTGAAAGTTCCCAACAGCAGGGCTTTGGCCAGGCCCTCGTCTTCACAAATTCTCAGCACAGCAATCAGATGGCACCGGGGACTGGCAGCTCCACTGCTAACTCCTGTTCTCCTCCGAGTCTGGTAACTCACTTTTATTTCAGTCTGGGATCTTCAGGAATGCTTGTGCTAGAATGACACATGCCTTTTAACTGCTTTCTAAATATAGAAAGTTATGCAGTAAGTTTCTGTCCGGAAAACAATGATGTGTTCGTTTCCAAGCACATATCTGATGCTTCCATGTGGAATTCAACTACTCTGAGTTTTCTGGGCAAAGATAAAAATTCCTTTTTTTTTTTTTTTTTTTAAAGTGAAAATCTTTTTCGTCATATTCACTCAGGCATCCTTATTAATGATTTTTCTTGGATTTTGTTTCAAGTCTATTTCTAGACTTAAGCTGTTAAAATTGTTGTTTTCCAATTTTCTTAAATGCAAATGTTTGCCAATATTTGCTTACTGAAATTATGTGAACACAGTTCTGTCCAAGTCTCCCTAGGAACTTATATATTTTTTTAATTTTTGTTTTGCTATACCATAAACGTGGTGTACTTTTTCTTAAAAGGCTGCACTATGTAGTAGAGACCCTTATAACGTGAGAGTGCTTTCACTGAAACAGTGTCATCTTCTGCATATCTGATTCTGACCTCCCATGAGAATTAAGCTCCTATCAGAAAGAACTCAAAGGATTGTTAGTGAAGGATGTGGAGATAGGCTGATGCAGGTAGAGAAGCTTGGGGCAACGATCGCCAACCTTTCGGACCTCACGGACCACCAGTGGTCTGCCGACCACCGGTTGACGACCGCTGGCTCAGAGCATAAGATGTACAAGAATGTAGTGCAGCCTGGGAGAGTGAAGCCTCTGTCTAACCATAGGTAATTGTGAGTTGGCAGAGGGGAGGTTGAAGAACCATAGACATAGATCTCAGCTTTCACTAATAATTATTTTGGTTCATTTTTATTTTACTTGAAATTTACAGTTGAAAAACAGATATTTCTTATGATATAATCTCTTCCTCTTACTTGACTCAAGATCATTTGCTATACCCTAATAAAATGTAGAAGTGAGTACGTAAACTTTTTATTGCAATCTTCTATTCTGCATAGTCATCTCATGTCAAGTATATCTGGCTTAGGGCCTATTTTATATTTTTACTGTCATGGATGATTGTGCATGAAGGGGCATCAGTGCTTGAAGTGGGACAGCCTAAGCCATAGTGCTCTCTTTGTTTTGAGAAGGCCTGATGGTATCTACCATTCATTTTTTATTGAACCATCATGCCCTTTCCTCCTCTGCCTTTCCTTCTGCTTCTGGCATATTGATATCATGCCCTTGTTGACTTCCTGGAGTCATAGGCCACTGAGAGCATAGGCAGGACATGAGTGTTGTTTTTTTAGTGACCTATGGTTTTTTGTCATGAAAAACACCTTGAGAAACTGGTAAGAATTGTTTTTGTAATGTATTAGAGCAGTGGTTCTCAACCCTACTGTACTTTTATAATCAATGGGGAACTTCAGTAAATAATGACAGTAATAGTGAGCATAATAAAATAATGCCAGAGTCCACACAAAACCAACCGAGTTTTAAAGTTGATTGAAATGTGTAGGTGGAGTTGAGAAATCCTTTGGTAGCTCTAGTTATTGATGCAGTGATTTCTTTTGTTGAAAAGCACACAAAGTGCATTTGATAAAAATTAGCTGATGTAGAATAGAGATTAGGTAGGGAAAAGATGAAGAGTAGAAGCATCATTCAAAGAGGCCTTCATTGAACAAGTGGGCTTTAGCTGGGTTTTGGCAGACTAGTAGCAATGAAAGAGATATGTAATGGGCAGCATAAGCTAAGAATCTCGAGTAGTAATAAGTAATGTTAGCACAACTGTTCCTTAGAACAACTAGGATACTCTGGGTCTTTGGATATTGGTAACAGAAATAATTTTATTTCAACTTTCTAGATCTGGTCTCTTGAGAGAATGCAAATTCTGTTTTTGACCTTTTAGGTGGTTTTTGAAAGTTACTTTTGACGAAGAACTTGTCTTTTCAGAAACTGAATGATTTCGATAATGTAAAAATGCAGTTGATCTGTCATTATATTCTCTAGTCATTAAATTTTCATTTTCCTAAGATCTTGATGCCTGGCCTGACAGGAAGATAGGGGAGGAGTATATTGTCTTTTGTATACTTGCTGTGGGACATAGTTAGTGTTCCTAGTCATCTAAACAACTTGAAATAAACTTACCAGTGTCCAGGTTATTACTCAGTACCTCCTGTGTCTTATTTTGGAATACTAACATTTTAATTAAGTAAGTGCTGTGATCTGCATTTAATCTTGTAGACCTCATGGCTTGTCTTTTTTGACCAGACCTATTCTAATCATTAAAGATAATTAGTGCCCCACACATTAAGAAAAACTGTGCTTTTGTTTAAGCTTGTGCTTGTCATTTAATTCATGGCATTTCTCCTTAGTTTAAAAAAAAAAAAAAAAAAGGTATTGTGTTTGTTAATTTGTGACATCACTTTTTAAAATCAATTTCTTAAAATCCAGGGAATATGTTTTCCTGTTCTTTAACATCTTGTTCCAGAATCAAGAAGAATGGCTGGATTTATTTAGTCAGATCTTGTTACATACTAATATTTTCATGTAGTGTAATCATATGAGTCTTGCTAATTTTGGATTATAAGTTTTAAAAATCCTTGTGAAAATACTTGGCATGTTTTAAAGCCTGGGGTAGATATTCTGTATTGTTTAGGATTTCTGCTTTCTTTCCCTTTAAAGTCATCCGTCCTTGGTTCAGGATTTGGAGAGCTTGCACCTTCAAAAATGGCAAACACCACCAGCTCCCAGATTTTGGACCAGTTGAAACCTCCAAGTTTGGGCCAGTTTACTACCATGCCAAGTTTGCAGCAGAATAGTACAAGTGCCCCCACAACTACTTCTTCTTGGGACCTCAAGCCCTCAGCTACCCAGTCCTCAGTCCGTAGCCATTTTGGTAAGTATACATTTTCTGTGGTTGCCTCACCCCTGAACACTAGTAGAGGCTGTTGACTTGTGAACGCTATTGTGGGTTTTGACCAGAGATGTTTCTTTCTTTAAAAAAATTTTTTTTTAATTGATTTATTTGAGAAAGAGACATGACTTGTTCCACTTATTTATGCATTCATTGGTTGATTCCTGTATGCAATCAAACCCTCAACCTTGGCGTATGGGGTTGACGCTCTATCCAATTGAGCTACCTGGCCAGTGCCCAGAAATCTTTTTTTTTTTTTTAGTAGAACTTGGCAAAGTTTCTGAATTAAATCAGTCAGCTTTGTATCGTATAAATAAATACCTGCATTTATTTGTCGTTATTAGTGTATGTGCTGCTGAAGTGAGCACTATTTGTTGTTATTTGTAGTAGTACATACCTTAAAGAGATGTACAAAAGCATGGTAAAGACATGTAAATATAAGAAAACAGCTTATCAAACCCTCTGGGTTGCTTTCTTTTTTATTTATTTATATATATATGTATTTCTTTATTGACTTTTTTTTTTTTTTAAATATATATTTTATTGATATTTTACAGAGAGGAAGAGAGAGGGATAGAGAGCCAGAAACATCGATGAGAGAGAATCATCGATTAGCTGCCTCTTGCACACCCCCCACCGGGGACTTGCCCGCAACCAAGGTACATACCCTTGACCAGAATCGAACCCGGGACCTTTCAGTCTGCAGGCCGATGCTCTATCCACTGAGCCAAACCGGTCTCGGGTCTTTATTGACTTTTTACAGAGAGGAAGAGAGAGGGATAGAGATTTAGAAACATCAATGAGAGAGAATCATTGATCAGCTGCCTCCTGCACACCCCCTATGGGGATGTGCCCACAAACACGGTACATGCCCTTGACCGGAATCGAACCTGGGACCTTTCAGTCCGTAGGCCGATGCTCTATCCATTGAGCCAAACCGTTTTCGGCATGGGTTGCTTTCTGATTTTAACATTTGCATGTATCCATCATGATTTGATTCAGCTTTCCCATCTGTGGTTTATTATTTCAAGGTATCGCATGTAAATTGAAGGTTTTCTAAATTCTACTCCCATAGTTTTGTGACATTAAGCTACCATTTCCCATCTACACATACCATACTGTATCAAGGAACAGCAGGGAGTTACTTTAAAGGGTTGGTTGTGTGGATTGGTTTATGCTTAGGGCATTGAGAGACATGGAAACACTTCCTGAGTATCTGAGATTATTCCCAGGTTTGGAGTGATAGCTATGAAAGAAAATCATTAAGAAATTCAATGCCCAGGGTTTTTATCAAGCGATGGGGGTTGGTTATGTAGGCACCCTCTGCCTAGTACACAGCAAACTTCCAGATTTCTAGAAGGAAAGCAAGTGTTCAGTGTAAACTACATTCTACAGATATTCAAATCACAGAGTCACATTTGTTGGTTAGGTTAGAGTGTTGGCATTCTGTTCTTCAGACACTAGCCAAGAGCCAATCTTGCAAGCCAGTGATGGTAGAAGAGGGAATTCTAATCTCGTGTGCCAAAATAATTTTGGTTTTACCCCTTCTTTACCTATTTTCTAGACTTTAAATCTCAGCCTGAACCATCCCCAGTTCTTAGCCAATTGAGCCAGCGACAGCAGCACCAGTCTCAGGCAATCACTGTCCCTCCTCCTGGGTTGGAGTCCTTTCCTTCCCAGGTAAAACTCCGAGAATCAGCACCCAGAGACGGCACCTCCACTGTGAACAAACTCTTGCAGCTCCCCAGCCTGACTGTCGAAAATATCTCTGTGTCTGCCCACCAACCACAGCCTAAACACATCAAACTCCCTAAGCGGCGGATACCTCCCGCTTCTAAGGTGGGTATTCCATGTGAAGCTGCAGTCCCAAGGTGGATGCATTTTAATATTTAGCTTAAGTGTTGGATTAGCAAGTCTCAGAAACTTGAGTGTAGTGCTTCTCAAGCACATAGCTTACTGCTTTATGAGGAAATGGCTAATGTTAGAGGGAATGAGTTTGTACTGAGAGACAGAGAATATTAATTCAAATTACTAGATCTGACTCAAAGAATCTGGTGGTCTTGTGTGCTTAGTTGTGCTGCCCCTTAGTGAGGATGAGTGGGTCTTTTACCAGGTAATGCTTTAAGGCATTCTGCTCTTTTACTCATCCACAACCACAGCCCTTGCCCCTTACTGTTCTAAGGGAGCAGTTGGTAACAATGACCATTGTCCTGTTAGCTTTTAATTTTTCTTTGCTCTCGTCCCTTCTGTCCCTTTTTAAAAAATCCTATTCCTTTTTCCTTTCTTCTGGCGGTTCATGCCTTGTTCCTCAGGCCTGCCAGCCATGCCCTGGGAACCCACTATCCATTTGGCTCTGGGATAGACCCTTGAGGCTTAGACTCCATGACTTCTGTTCCTGACATGGCAGCTTTGCCTTTTCAGATCCCAGCTTCTGCAGTGGAAATGCCTGGTTCAGCAGATGTCACAGGATTAAATGTTCAGTTTGGCGCCTTGGAATTTGGATCAGAATCTTCGCTCTCTGAATTTGGATCTGCTGCAAGCAGTGAAAATAGTAACCAGAGTCCCATCAGCTTGTATTCAAAGTCTTTAAGGTACACAATCCCACTTCTCTGGTTTTGACTGGAGTGTGTCTTTTGTTTGCAAGGTAAAACAGAAGAGAGCCTAAGAAATCACCTGTGGAGGCAGACAGTACACTCTGTGGTAGTGGATCTGGGCAGCCCTGACTAGTATCTAACCCAGAACTTTTCTTCCATCGCCTTAAAAAGAAACCCTGTGCCTAGTGCAGTCACTTCCAATTTCCTCTCCCCCTCATACCTGGCAACCAATAATCAGTCTCTGGATTTGCCTATTCTGGATATTTCATATAACTAGAATCATGAAATTTATGGTCACTTGTGACTGACTTTCCCTTAGCATAGTGTTGTCCAGGTTCATCTTTGCTGAAGCATAAATACCTTTTGTTTCCAAATAATATTTTATTGTGCCGATATACCACATTTTGTTTATCCATTATGAGGTGGTAGACGTGTGGATTGTTCCCACTTTTTGGCTATTATGAACCATGCAGCTGTGAACATTTAGTTACATATTTTGTGTGCTTTTGATTCTGCGGTTGTATACATAGGAATTGCTGGGTTATATGGGAACTTATATTTAACCAATTGAGGAAGCATCAAACATTCTCCACAGTGGCTGCAGCATTTTACATTTCTATGAGGAACCTGTGGGAGATCAGTTTCTTCACATCTTGCCAACACTTTCATTCAGTGGAATATTTTATAAATAGAGAAGGCCATATTTTATATTTTATTTTATTAGTTAATTTTTCCACTTTCCAGAGCCCCAACCTGATATTTGCATAGATTCCTTTTCTAAAGATGGTCTCAGACATCTAGATTCCTTAAAGATTCTTAAAGCTGTCCCTTTGCCTGACAGTTAAGTTTAGGTGGGTCTAGCTTTTTATGGGGGTGGTGCTAGACCTGGGGGGTTGTTTTGAATCTTCACTGCATTGTTACTAAATCGAAGAATGCAGTAGTATAAACCTGTGGTTGCAGGCACGTTTATTTAATTTAGAGTATGATGAAATAGTCCTCCTCCATGTAGCTATGTAAATTGACACAAATGTATGTCTAATACCGTTTGTAGTGATTCTTTGAATACCTCTCTACCAATGACCAGTGCAGTACAGAACTCCACCTATACAACTTCAGTCATTACCTCCTCCAGTCTGACCAGCTCATCCCTGAGCTCCACTAGTCCAGCAACAACGTCTTCCTCCTGTGACCAGAGTTCTGTGCATGGCAGGGTTGCATACCAAAGCTCCGTGAATCCGTCTGAGTCAGTCCCAGGAACTGTCACGGTAAGTGGTCCTTCGGGTCCTTCCTGTTTGGGAGCTCAGTGTGTAGTTTGAGCCTTTTTTTTTTTTCCCCCTCTCCCATGAGGATATGTTGATTTTATTTTATTTTTTAATATTTTGTAATTCTCACCTGAGGATGTTTTTCCATAGATTTTTAGAGGGGAAGAGAGAGGAAAAGACAGAGAGAGTTCAATGTGAGAGAAACACATCGATTGGTTACCTCCTGTACAAGCTCTGACCAGGGCCATGCCTGCAACCCAGATATGGGCCGCTGACTGGAATTGAACCCGAGATCCTTCAGTCTGCCGGCCAATGCTCTGTCCACGGAGCCAAACCAGCTAGAGCTGAGGATATGTTTATTGATTATTTTTTTAAAGATGGAGAGGGAGGGAGTTGGGGGAGACAAAAAGAGAAATAAATGTCAGTCGGTTGCCTCTTGTATGCTCTCTGACCACATGTGCCCCACCTGGGGATTAATCCCAAACCTAAGTGTGTCCCCTACTTGGAATTGAACCCATATTTTTTGGTATGTTGATGACACGAATTGAGCCACCTGGGGGGAAATTAAGGTTTCTGATTGAGACTTTCTTTTACGATTTACTAACCTTTTGAGTAGAATCCTTGTAGTTTGTTGAATTTGCTAACAATAAGCATCTCATTTAAAACGTGCATTTCAAGCACCATAAAAACAGGAATGTGTGTAAATGGACCCAGAAGCTTAGTATAAGGATAACATAGGGACACCCCCCAAATTACTCTTAGTGGTTTGAATGGGCGAAGAGGGGAACTATAATCCTATCTGTAATATTTTCATTTCCTATAAGGCAAAGATGTTCAGGCATTATTGGTGAGAACTGCTTTAATAATTGGATTATAGCCCGGCTGGTTTGGCTTAGTGTTTGAGCGCAGGCCTATGAACCAGGAGGTCACCATTCCATTCCTGGTCACGGCATATTCCTGGTTTGTAGGAGGCAGCTGATCAATGATTCTCTCTCATCATTGATGTTTCTCTCCTTCTCCCTTCCTCTATGAAATCAATAAAAATATTTTTAGCTGAAACCAGTTTGGCTCAGTGGATAGAGCGTCGGCCTTCGGACTGAAGGATCCTGGGCCCAGTTCCGGTCAGGGGCATGTACCTTGGTTGCGGGCACATCCCCGGTTGGGGGCGCCGATCGATGATTCTCTCTCATCGATGTTTCTAGCTCTCTATCCCTCTCTCTTCCTCTCTGTGAAAAGTCAATAAAATATATTTTAAATATATATATATTTTTTTAAAAGATGGATGACAAAATAAAAATATTAAAATTTAGTTGAATTGATCTAGCAAAATTTGGATTCATTTTCTAAGTCTTCTAAGCAGGAACTATTTGTATATCTCTACTTAAAATTTTTTGTTGTTAGTTTTACATATTTTATATTAGGTGTTTTACTCAAATGTCTGGTGACTCCAGGCTGCCTACCTGACACTAAAAGGTTAACTGAGGGCTCTGACTTGGAGTGGGGGGTGTAGGTTGCTGAGTATGGGCTTTGATGTGGGACTGCATGAGTGGGCTATTTTTTTAAATATATTTTTTTACTCCTTCCTCAGCCCCTTTGAGCCTTTTCTGTTAAGCTTCTTTAGATTCACAAGGGGCTGTTCTAGTCTCTTCCCTACTCCCTGTAGGGCCTATGTCTTTCTGTCATTGTCACAAAGGCCTTGTGGGAAGAGAAGGCTACACCCCAGTCATGGTGCATGCGGGGGGCAACCAAACGATGGTTCTCTTTCACTTTGATATTTCTCTCTCTCCCTCTCTCATCCCCTCTCTCTAAAAATAAAAACATTGAGAAAAAAAAAGTCTGTCATATTGCCCCTCGATGTTATGAAAGGAAAACAAACAAAACAAAACAGGCCACCATTCCTTGATTATGTGGCTAAATCCCAATAGAAAATCACCTTAAGTTTTTACTTTTGTGGGTTTACTTATTTTCTCTTCCTTATAGAATGGACACGGTGGTGGTCGAAGTCAGCAGACAGTAGACAGTAAGTGTACTGTGAACTTTTTTTTTTTTTTTTTTTTGCATGGTTGGTGGAAACCAAACAAAATAAGAGCATCGCTAACTTGATAAGGAATGCAGTAGGTTAATGGCTAATTCTGCAAAAATAGTCCTTTAAAATGTTTGCTACTTCTGATCCATTGTTGGCACCCCTTCCTTAGTGTTAGAAGTTCAGCTAGAGATTCCCATGTGACCAGGTTGTAGCTGGTGTATTATTACAAATTGGGTAATAGCCTCAGATTGTTCTGCCTTAGTCAGACTGCACTAAGGCAAGACAGTATTGTATTGATTTAAAAGATGCTTTGCTTGCTGAAACCGGTTTGGCTCAGCGGTAGAGCATTGGTCTGCGGACTGAAAGGTCCCAGGCTCGATTTCGGTCTCATCGACATTTCTAGCTCTCTATCTCTCTCCCTTCCTCTCTGTAAAAAATCAATAAAATATATTTTAAAAAAATAAAAAAAGATGCTTTGCTCAAAGGTACAAGTTCTAATGGTCAAAGGGCTTCCACTCTGATAATGTAAAGGACTTCTAAAACAAAAATTGTTGTGCTAGTTCAGGAAATACGTGTTCATTGCCTACAGGTTCTGACAGACTATTGCTAGGAAGAGAGATAAAATGTTGCTCACTGGAAACACTTTGGAGAAAATGAAGGGATTCCCCTGTCCTGTCCCCCAGTTTCAGTACAGCTCAGTGATCAATGGAGATGACACAGGTGAATTTTGTTCTTGGCTAGCCTATCTGTGATTGTTTATGGTGATGTTTGTGACCATTCAGCAAGGCAAGTGGGTATTGAGTATGGAAACCCAAAGTTTCTTTTATTTACAATTTTTTGGGACATGGACATGCAGTTGTACCAGAGCTAGACTGGGCTTAAGCCAGAATTTAACGGACATATGAGTTACCTAGAATGTTGGTATCACTGGGCTGCCAGAGCTGTTTGGAGATACGTTGGTAGCTCTGAGAACACTGGCTGTCAGAGGAAGTTCTCATTTAACAGGCCCTGCTGGCAAGTGTTTATAGTCCAGACATGGGGTTGAGAACACATAGAGGTGCACTAGGTTATTTGGAGATTTAAAATGAGATGTAAGATGCTTGAAAAATGTAGTTTGCATTTTAGATAGGTTATTATCTCCCGTTCATTCTTCTCCACCCATTCTCTCTCTCTCTCTCTCACACACACACACACACACACACACACACACACTATCTCCCTATTCCCCCCCCCCCCCCCCCCGAAGTTTTTGGTGGACCTCTTATCAGTGTGTTCTAAGACCCAGGGAGGTGTGAGTTTTAGGTCAGGGACATTGTGGTGTCTTCATTTGATGTCTGTGAGAACAGGTATATTTGGAATAGACTGTTGGTATAAAGCAAGCCTCAGGAAAGTAAAGGCTATTGTAAGAATTTATCACATTGTATTTTGAGCCTGTGGCTGCCTGTGCTTGTTTTCTAATCATCCTCCCTTTTGGAGACTAATGTGTTTCTGCTGCGCTCACAGGGAATGCTGCAGGAGGGGACTGGTTGCTTCTTCCTATCTGGAAAAGACAATGATGCTTTATTTCCAAGCACATATCTGAGTCATATGTGTGGATGACACTAACACTGAGTCTTTTCTGCAGTGAGGATTGATAGCACTCATGGTCTCCTGAAAGCACAATGTGCTCTGAGGTTACTCTCTCCAAGCACATGTGAAGGAAATGCTATGCTCCCTGTGCCAAAGTAAGAGTTCAGCAGCAGCTGTGTGCTCTTCCTGTGGATGTGAGGCATGTGTAACTCCACAGCATATGTACCGTGGGCTCTCAAGCCCTACCAGCCCTGAATTGGCTCTGAACTTTCTCAAGGTCAGCCTTATTTGGTGCTGATTTGATAGAAGCAAATACCCACTGTCGGGTGGTCTTGCCCACTAGATTTTCACTGTCCCCAAGTTGTGCTTTTTAAGGAAATTTTGTGTTACTTTATAATTGTTTCAGGCTCAGATCTTCTTTCTGAGTGTGGCTTAGGGTTGACCTGCTTCCTTTAGTTGGGAGAAGTATGTCCACGTCATAGGACATTTATGATTATAAATTACTGTGATTATGTCATTTCCTACTCTGTCTGGGTCCTGTGTGTCTGACCATTGTGTGTCCTTTTAATAATCGTATCTGACAGAAAAGAAACCAATTGGGGACATGCTGGGGCATTTTCCATGGGAAATGTAACTTTATATATGTCTCAACTGCTCCTGACAAGTCTCAAGATATTGCGCATATTTCAGATATTCATGGTTTGATCTGGATTTAAACAGATCTTTTTCTTACAGCTACTGCGTCTGTTCCTGCTCCAAAGACAACTGATCCTCCCTCGGCCCTCCCATCTGTGGCCTCCCTGCCCAGCACCACCTCCTGCAGTACGCTTCTACCCTCTGCATCTCAGCACACTGCCACTTTGCCCTCCTTGTCCCAGCCTGGCGACCTGTCCAGCACCCCCCTCTCTCAGCTTAGCAGGTATGGGGGAAAATTGGGCTCAGAAAGAGAGGCCCACACTGGGGCGAAGTCCTGTAGCCTTTACAGAAGGCTCTTCCAATGAACACCACCACGTGTTGCCCTTAGCACCATGCCCTGGCCCTTTGCAATAATGCTCTAGATAGGTTTGGACTGGGTAGTGTCATCAAAGCACCACAGATGTAAACTTGCTTGTTCGTAATGCCTCTGCTGTCACAGAGAGCACTGGGCCCCCTGGGAATGGGGTGGGCCCAAGGGGTTGCTGCTTCTCTTATTACACCCTCAGGAGGGTGCCACTAGATAAGCCTCCTCCCGGCTCTGGGCTCCTGTCACTGACGCAGAGTGAGATTGCTGTTGGATTTCTGAGCACGTCTCTGACTTAATGCTTGTCATGGCTTTACAGATGAAGTTATTACCGCAGGGTGTAGGAAATGGGTATCATTGGGTTCCCACCCTGTGTCTTCTAAGGTGAATTCACCTCTTTCCCCTTTAAGCCAGGAGCAAAAGCATTTGACTGGAATTCTGGATTTGATGGGATTTCAGGCTCTGATTCTGGCATGTGGATTGAACATAGGAACCTTTTCCCTCACACAGATTTAATGAGGTCTTCACGGCTGACAGTGTTCTCAGTGAAATCCTTCCTTTTTCCAGTCTAAAGGACAGAGGTTAGAGCTGACTGAACTGGCCCTGGAGGTTTCCCAGGCCAGGATGTTGCAGATCCTCAGGTTGGGTGACCCTTTAGGCCATTCTAACCAGCAGCACACCTGGCCTGGGCTCCCAGGCGATGGGCGTGGCGCTGGGGCTTCTCCCGAAGGGAATGGGTGAGCTCATACCTCGCCCGCCCGACACGGGGCTCCGAGCCTGTGGAGTGACTTGGTTGGGTGGACATACGTGGTGCTCTGTTTTGTCTTCTAGTTCACTCTCCACCCACCAGAGCAGCCTCTCCTCTGCGCACACAGCACTCTCCTCCAGCACGTCACACACAGTAAGTGTCCCTGGGCTCCCTGTCCACCACCCTCTCAGCTTGGAGCTTAGTCACCCAGGTGGGCCTTTAGTTTGTGGATGCTAAACATGTGAGATAATCTTGAATTCTTTGGCTCTAATGTCTTGCTCTAAGTTTGTGGATTGAGCTGTTGATTTCCATGCTTTCCAAGTTCATGCCTCTGGAGAACTTGTTTCTCTAGACCTGGTATGTGATGAGGCAGTGGTGTCAGGTGGTGAATTTACTCCCAACAGTTCATTGTGCTTCCTGTTTATTATGGGAGACCTTTCTGCCTAGCAGGGGTGATTTATTTTCTGGGAAATGTTATGTTGAGGCATTCGCAAGCTTTTAGAGGAAAGTGGGCTCATTGTTAGCTTCAACTTGGGCTCTACTAAAAGTCAGCGTTAATGCAGACCATTTTTCCTGGGTAGCCCTCTGCTACTTTGTGAAGGCCCTGAGAGAAAATGCTTTTAGGTGAAAGGGAGAGCTCATCTGAGAATATCCATCCTTCACGTGCACACACATAGCTGTTTGAGACTGGCAGCCCTGGCTCTACCCCAGTCGATGTAGCTCTGTTCCAAATTGGTGGTGGTCACGGGGACTTCGCTAATTCTGGCATTAGGTGTTCTGTTCACTGTTAGCCCTGCGCTCAGACCATTTCCCCCAACTCAGAGGCAGAGACTTTGGGAAGGTTGATATTGCAGAACGAGGTCAGGAGTGAGTGACCTAGGTGATGGCTCTTGAAGTGTGGCTTCTCCAGGTGAAGTTGGGAGGGGCATGGTTTTAGTGGCAGGGGTCAGTCCAGATTGTGATGGATTGAGGCATGAGTTGTGAAATGGCAAGGAGTCAGGGTAGTGACCTAATACTAAGAGACTGGAGCATAGCTATTTGAGAAAAGACAGGTGCCTGAAAAAAGAACAAAATGTCTCTCTCCGGGGAGCTAGGAGGCTTCTGGTGAGGTTGGAGTGGATGGGGCCCCAAGAAGGGAGGAAGCTTTGGGTACAGATAAATGTAGGAGTCTGGAAATTGGGAAAATTTGTTTCCTTTAAAGAAGAGATCAAATCATTTGCTGCAGAATGAGGCGATGGAATAGGATCAGTTCTACTTTTCCATTATGATCTGGCAAACAGTGAGGCTTTCAAACTGTAGTTTTCCCAGTGAATGTTAGGCATGATTCTTTGTCATAGAACACACAGAGCACCATCTTCATACCAGAGCACAGGGTGGGTACTTCTGCCCACCTCCTGTGTCCCATGTTGGTCAGTGAGAGCCGTGAGCTGCCCACTGTCTAGTGGCTTCTGTTCCCGGGCTCTGGGGCGTTCGAGTCAGTGTTCCTGCTCGCACAGGTCAGCAGCACTTTGTGTCTTGTCAGGAACTCCAGATCATGCCATCTAAATGTTTGTGGCAGGGAGTCCCACACTTTGTCAATTGGCGGAATTGCCACATTGTAATATAGCTGTACGATTTATCAGTGAAAGCTATAAAAAGGCATATACTGAAAAGTTTTCCTTTTATCGGCTAAGGCTCTGTCCCTCTTCCTCCTGTTTGCTTGTTCCTCTAGAGTTCTTTTTTTATTTTATTTTATTATTTTTTTAATATATTGTTTCTTATCAAGAGGTTTTTTTTTTGTTTTGTTTTGTTTTTAATATATTTTATTGATTTTTTACAGAGAGGAAGAGAGAGGTTTAGAGAGCCGGAAACATCGATGAGCGAGAATCATCGATCAGCTGCCTCTTGCACACCCCCCACCGGGGATGTGCCCGCAACCAAGGTACATGGCCCTGACCAGAATCGAACCCAGGACCCTTCAGTCCGCAGGCCGACGCTCTACCACTGAGCCAAACCGGTCTCGGCTCTAGAGTTCTTTTTAACCCATAAAATAGTAAATGCATACACGCAGTCATTTTTCTTTCTCTTCTACAACACAAATAGGATATTTCATACGTAGTGCCCTTCAGTGCTTTCCCCTCCTTAATAAGTGCATTTTTAAATTGTTTCTCTGCTGAAGCAGAGGTCTTCGTTGTGTTTTTTTTTTTTTTAACAGCTCTCCTGCATCATTGTATGTGATCAGCCCTCCACTGATAGAACGTTAAGCTTGATGCTTCATTTGATAATGTTCTGCCAATGTTGTTTCGTCCTGCAGCAGTAGTAGAGGGTAAATCCTAGTGTGGAGTAGCTAGGCATTATCATTTTATGCAAAATGCCAAATGCTAAAAAAATTTTATTTTTATATAGTCAGATATATCAAGCCCTCTTTTATAGTCTATTTTAGAGAGATCTTTCCCACTTGAAGGTTGTGAAGGAAATCTTAGTGTTTTCTCCTCTCCTTCGTCCTTGTGGGAGATTTGATCCAGCTGTGCTCTTCACCCATACAGACTGTCCAGCCCTTAAAATGGGACAGAGGCCCCTTACTCCAGCAGCTCATCACCCTCATGGGTGTGGGAGGTGGGAGTCTGAGATAGAAGCCCTGTTAGGGTCAGCTGGACGTACAAGAGGCTTCCTGGATGCTTGAGTTCCTTTCAGCAAACCAGAAACTAGTTCTCTAGAAAGTTGCTCTTAGTGGGAAGCCTGGACCCATGCAGAGGAGCGTGGAGCGGTCTGGCTGGGCGGATTGGCGCAGCCTGCACCCTGTGCCCTGGCTCTCCTCCCCTGGTTCTGTGTGTCTGGGCTGAAAGAGCAGGAGTCCTGGGGAGTCTGAGGGGACGATGATTGTAGCTGTCTTTCCCTTGCAGAACCCATTCTAGACATCAGGGCCCCGAGGTTAGTGCTCCGGTGGCCAGGGCAGCCTGTGGGCTGGGACCATAGAGTTGTCCATGTGTGGGGAAGCAGAGCGCATGGCGGTCCCATTTCTCCTGGGGCTTCCTGTTCTCTGGCTTCTCCTTCAGGAGTTTTCAGGCTTCTCTGTTCTATACACATTCTGGTTTGGAGGCTGGTCTCGGTCTACAGAGCCTTTCCCTCCCGCTTTGTCATACTTTGCCCAGCCAAGTGCATCTCTTCTGCCTTAATACTAGCTGAAGAGGAATGGCCAGGCTGGCTTCCTGGAACTCCGGCTCTTCAGAGCTTTCTTCTGGGTTTTGTCCTTCTAGGTAGGCCCTGGTGGGGGACTCCCCAGGACTCTTGCTTCTGCAAAGTGTTCACCACGTTCTGGAGCAGAGGCCTCTCCTGGCCACCGTGACTTCCAGGTCAGAGTAGCTAGGAAGCCTAATAGAAGGACATCCCAGAACGCTCTGACTTGGGCCGGGCTGCCCGTGGCCGCCTCTCAGCTCTCCTGAGACTACTTGCTTTTCTGTGAGGTGGGTTCTCACCGTATACGGAGATGTCTGTGTTCATTTAAAATTTACTTGGGCCCTTGCCGATGTGGCTCACTAAAAGGTTGCTGGTTTGATTCCCAGATAGGGCACATGGGTCTCAGTTGCCGGCTTGATTCTAGTTAGGGGCGTACAGGAGGCAGCTAATTGATGTTTCTCTCACTCTTCATTCCTCTCTAAAAATCAATAAAAACTGGGTGTACATGTGTGTACATGCACATGTACCAGCTTGGGGTTTCTGTGCCTTGTGGCATATACCAGAGAATGAGCAACTGTAAGAATTTTTAGGAGTGTTTTGGTCAGAAAGCTCAATTTTAATAGTCTTTTAACACAGCTTAAAAGCTGTGTTCTGATGGCCTAACCCCATGGTCGGCAACTCCGACTCGCGAGCCACATGCGGCTCATTGGCCCCTTTGAGTGTGGCTCTTTCACAAAATAGCACGGCCTGGGCGAGTCTGTTTTGAAGAAGTGGCATTAGAAGAAGTTTAAGTTTAAAAAATTTGGCTCTCAAAAGCAATTTCAATCGTACTGTTGATGTTTGGCTCTGTTGACTAAGGAGTTTGCCGACCACAGGCCTAACCTAGCAGTGTGAGGGCAAAGGGGCTAATGTGTGGCAATGTGAGCACTGAGCCCGGAGCCCCTCAGGTCAGGATCTCAGACAACAGGCCCAGATGCCAGGCTAGCTTCTCTTGCCTCCTGTGCTTTGCCCCAAACCCACGTGTCCTGGCTTTTTTGTTTTGCCAGCACACCAGTGTGGAGAACACCCCTTCCCGCCAGTCCTCAGCCACCTTCTCAATGGCAGCAACCTCTGCCTCGAGTGCCACGTCCTCAGGACTCAGCCTGCCGAGCAGCATGAGCACAGCGAACAGCCTCTGCCTGGGCGGAACCACCGTGAGTGCCCCTAGCAGCAGTACCAGAGCCACGCCCTTGGTGACCTCAGGTGTGTGCCCCAGAGGCCTTTCCCGCCTACCCCCATCCCCTCAGAGAGCACTGGATTCCAGGGAGGAGACCGAGGTTGGCGGGGCATGGTGAGCAGCCACACACCTCAGAAGATCATAGTCTCCCTCCAGCCCTGCCATTGGCACTTGTCCTCTTTGTTCCGGTGACCTCTTGAGTCCCAGTTCTTCCAGTGCTGGTGTGGGCGGAGATGGGTGAAACTGGTCTTTTGGGATGGGCTCCTTTGGGCAGGACTCCTGGCAGCCTTTGTGCTTTAGCTCGCCAGTCTGTTGTGTTCTCACTCAAACCTGGAACTGTGATGGCAATAGTGACAGAGGCCAGGGAGCCGCTACCATTGGCTATTTCTGGTCATTTTATGTGACTAATTGCCTGTCAGCCACACCCGAGCAGTCTATGTGGGCCAAACAAACTGTGGTTTAGTAGAAACTGCTAAAACCCACTTTTGACACGCCCTGTTCCTCTCCTGGCAATGCCCAGCCTCTCTTCCACTCTGAGGAGGTAGATTGTTCCATTTCTTTTCTTTTTCTTTTTTAACTGTTGACACTATTACAGATTTCCACCATTTTCTCTCTCTTTGCCCATATTTTCCCAGCCTCCCATCCCCCAGTTGTTCTTTTTTTAAATATATTTTTATTCATAGAGGAAGGGAGAGGGAAAGAAAGAAACATCAATGATGAGTGAGACTCATTGATTGGCTGCCTCCTGCACATCCCCTACTGTGGATCTAGCCCTCGACTGGGATTGAACCTGGGATTGGCTGCCTCCTGCAGACCCCCTACTTGAACCTGGGACCCTTCAGTCTGTAGGCCGATGCTCTCTTCACTGAGCCAAACTTGCTAGGGCCCCAATTGTTGTTTATGTTCAGGTTTATCTAGTGCAGTATGCCCTTCAGGAGTGGTGGGATGAGTTTCTGTCTCAGTATGGAAACAGCCTGACTGTGGAACTCGTGCTCTCTCCACTTCCTGCTGTGGCCCTCTATACCTCTCAGCTGCTGTGGCCCCAGTTAGGGTAGGACTGTGGCAGGAAGCTTCACCCCCAGGCCCATAACAGCTGAGGAGTCTTACTCTCTGAGGTAGCCACTTCGTTTGATTTTTGTCTTTATAGGCAAAGCACCCCCCAACCTGCCCCAGGGGGTGCCACCCCTGCTACCCAACCAGTACCTCGTGGGCCCCGGAGGACTGCTTCCTGCCTACCCAGTGAGTGCCTGGTGGAGCTGCTGGCCAGCCTGGGCTCCCATCAAGGCGAGGTGCCTTCTCCCAGCAGCTCCTCCTGGTCCCCTTCCTTAGTGTGTCCTGTCCTCCCATCTTGTTTAGGCCCCATATGGGCCTGGGCTTTCCAGGGGGCAATGTGTCATCCTTAACACCCTGTATGGTCCTCACGCAGATCTATGGCTATGATGAGCTCCAGATGCTGCAGTCACGGCTGCCAGTGGTGAGTGGGATATGGCAGGGAGGGTGAGGCTCTTTTACAGGTTCTTCCTCTCTCTGCCTTGATTGCCACCCTGCCTGGCCCTCAGGATACCCAGCCTAAAACTAAGGAACTTGCTTGCATTTGGTAGTTGTAGCTGGTGCAACTATAGCTGGGGCATATGGCTGTCCTTTGCTCATCCCCAGAGAACTTAAAGACCATTGGGACCTGGGGCCCCAGTTGGCAGTGCCCCCACCAAATTTTCTTCTTTGACCTCACTCCCTTCAAACAAAAAAGAAGGCACAAGACATGGAGTTGTTTGCCTGTCCCTAGAGTTTTTATAATCTTCTCCTTCAAAGAACCATTCAGTGTCTTTTGCTTCTGAAGTGGCCATTAGTGATGCCTATGATGGCACCTTGCTCTTCTGTCCCTAGCTGAGTGAGTGTCTGGAGCTGACAGATGTTAAGGACCCTCTGCGTCTGGCCTGCCACTGCTCTTTGCAAGAATGCTGGCCCCAGAGTCTTCCTGGTTGTTGCAGCCTCACTCTGAGCCAGGGCTGCCTCTTTATGCTGAGCCTTGCTCCAAGGATGAGCCCCTGGGCCTTCCCTGGGATGGCCAGGTGAACAGGACTGCAGTGGAGGGCTGTGGAGGACAGCCTGCAGGCTCCTGCATCGCCACTCCTTTCTTGGTCTGCTTTCTCAGACTCCTGTTTTCCAGGTTCTTGATAATTTTAGCAGCGTGGGGCATCTACCTGTCACACTGTTGAGAAGTAAATAGCTGTTTGGACACTGGCATCCTCTCCACTGGTTATGGTACTTCTTATTTCCTGGGGAAGAGGTTTTCTCTCCCCAATGAGGTGTCTTTCCTCAAACTCCTCCCCATTGATGAAGAGTGAGGAGAGAACCTCATTGGGGAGAGAACCATATCAAAACCCCCCTCCCCCCCACCCCACGCCACACACACACACAGGACACAAAGCTCTGGGAGCTGCAGGTGTCACTTTCGCCTTTCATGCCCAGTGGCTGAAACTCTTGTATCCGTCTGATGAAGTATTTCCAGAGCCAGAGGCTGGTAGCTGGGCTACTCTTCCCCACCTGTGCAAACCTACAGCTCATGACAGTGCTGCCCAGGGGGCCTCCTGACTCCTTGCTGTTGCCCTCATCCCCAGAGAAAGGATGTTGGAAATATGATGGCCAACTTCTAGGTTGGTCAACAGAATTTAGGGTCTTTGGGTATGCCTGAGCCTTAGGGCTCTCTGGGGAAACTGGAAGTGGCCCTGGTCCCCCTGATACTCATGAAATCTCACAGCAATCTTGCCCAAGAGTCCCAGGGCATCAGGGACGGAATGCAAAATGTGTTCCTGAGCGAGTCTGCACGTGGGCCCTGCTTCGACCCCGAGGAGTGGCTCACTGGAATCCCAGTCCTGGGAGTCATTTGCTTTGAATCATTGGATTCATCAGAATGATGAATCCCTTTATCATTTGGTGCCTTAGAAGAAATCACCTCTGGGTCTACATGTTGAGATACAGCTTTCATTTTTTCCTTTGGTCATTCCTCAGCCTCGGGCACTTTTTTATTCCCGCTTTTGGATTTTCTTTTCTTCTGGGAAAAGAGCTCCCCCTCCTGGGCTTTTTCTAGGCCTGTCTCCAGTTGTGTTCCTCCTATCTCTGTGCTACCCCAGCCCCGCCTCCTCCCTGGATCCTGGGCTGAGGATGCTGCAGGTTTCTTGGACGCTGCCTGGAAACCAGGCTCGGGAGGAAAGCAGGAGGGCTCCCTGGTTCTGAGGTTACGGAGGTCTGGCAGCTCTGGGCGGTAAGGGTGGGGCAGGCCTCCCCGTTCCCACAGAGCTCTGTTGTGCTTTGCCTTCTTGGTATCCCTGGTTCCCATGGGGTGTTAGTGTTGCCAGGGAGACTGGGTGAGAGACAAGTTCAGCACCTTACCTGGGGTCCTGCTTGTACTTGTGCCTTCCTGGCATTGCTGCCCTGACCCCTCTTAAACCCTTTAAGGCACCTCCTCTCCTACTGACTCCTTTTTAGGTTTCTACTATCTGGTCACCTGCTCTTTAGTCTCACATAGGAAATTCCAGCAGAGCTGGTTCTGCCTATGGCATTCACCTGTGTCCATCCGCGGTGTAAATGGATGTGAGATTGGGCCTCCAATGGCTCTGCCTGTGGAAAGCTGAGGGATTGGTCATTGTGTCTGCTTGCTTTGTGCTTTGTGGCTGCCACATTGTACAACTTCAACGGGCATCATGGACTTGGTGAATGTGCACGTGACATCTCTGCGGTCTACCATGCCCCAGGATGTGGTGTCATAGACTGCCTGTGCTGCCTGCTGGACCTGCTCTCCAGAGAGGGGGTGTGGCCATTATGCTTACTGAGCCTCTCTGATCTCTCCTAGGATTATTATGGAATTCCCTTTGCTACACCCACAGCCCTTGCCAGCCGAGATGGGAGCCTTGCTAGTAACCCATATTCAGGTCAGTTTGTTCAGGGGATGGGGAGGAAAGGAGTGTGCATCAGACTGGCCTGTAGCTAACCCCAGATGTCTGAAAGAGAAGGGTTAAGAGATGCCTGCTAGCTTCCCTTTGGTGAGCTGGCAGCCAGACCCATTCCTGTTTGCAGGAGACAGCCTGGCTTTTTTTCCTGGTTGGCTCAGTGCAGTGACTAGAACAGGTATCCTTTTCTCCTAGGTGATATCACAAAGTTTGGTCGAGGTGACTCTGCATCCCCTGCGCCTCCCACCACACTGGCTCAAGCACAGCAGAGCCAATCCCAGGCCCACCACACCCCCCAACAGCCCTTTCTGAATCCTGCGCTGCCACCTGGCTATAGCTACACTGGCCTTCCCTACTACACAGGCGTGCCCAGTGCCTTCCAGTATGGACCCACCATGTTTGTGAGTATTTGTGGGGGTTTAATTCCAGCTACAGGGAGTGAGACTCAGAGTCTCCAGGAATGTTTTGGGCTGGATGCAAGGTTGCTTTCCTACCGTTTTTTTTAAAATTATTTTTAAAAGTATATTTTATTGATCTTTTACAGAGAGGAAGGGAGAGGGATAGAGTGTTAGAAACATCGATCAGCTGCCTCCTACACCCTCCCCACTGGGGATGTGCCCCCAACCAAGGTACATGCCCTTGACTGGACTCTAACCCGGGACCCTTCATTCCTCAGGCCAGTGCTCTATCCACTGAGCCAAACCGGTTCCAGCTATTTTTTTACTTTTTAATATTTTTATTGATTTCCGAGCGGAAGGGATAGGGATAGAAAAATCAATGATGAGGGAACCATTGATTGGCTGTCTCTTGCATGCCCCTTACTGGGGGATTGAGCCTGCAGTCCGGGCATGTGCCCTTGGCCAGAATCGAACCTGGGACCCTTCACTCCGCAGGCCGGTGCTCTATACACAGCCAAACCGGGTAGGGCTCCTGCTGGTTTTTAGATCTAACATGCGTTGTACTAACACAGGTCCCTTGTGATTATGTCACCTGCTACTTTATGCTAACCCAGGGGTACCTGACCTCTCTCCCCTGCCCTGTTTCTCTAATGCCTCTCCTGCTCACCCTGCCAGGTTCCACCGGCCTCAGCCAAGCAGCATGGTGTGAACCTCAGCACTCCCCCGACCCCTTTCCAGCAGGCCAGTGGTTATGGCCCACATAGCTACAGCACAGGTAAGAGGTGCTCCCAGCACGGAGACATGGGTAGGATAGGCTTGCCTAGCTCACACATGCCTCTTGTACCCTGCCATGCTAGGTTATGATGACCTGACCCAGGGGACAGCAGCGGGAGACTACACCAAGGGTGGCTATGGTGGATCATCACAGGCACAAAGCAAGTCTGCAGGTTCTGGGCCTGGCAAAGGTAGCGTCTGTCCCTCCTTTCCAGGACTGAGGCCCAGAGTAGTTGTCTCCTCCTCACGCAAGGCTATCCCAGAATGCCCTGGAGATGGGGGAGGCTGGAGTTAGGACCAACTGCTGTGGGAACACCTGCTTTTCCTCCTAGGAGTGTCCGTGTCTTCAAGCACCACTGGCCTCCCTGACATGACTGGTTCTGTCTACAATAAGACTCAGGTAAGGGAGGAAGAGATGGGTGTGCAGGTTTGTGAGGGATGCAACCCAAGATGGTCCTCACGATTGTCTCTTTGCCCTGCAGACTTTTGATAAGCAGGGATTTCATGCAGGAACCCCTCCACCGTTCAGCCTGCCCTCGGCCTTGGGTTCCACTGGGCCCCTAGCCCCTGGAGCAGCTGCTGGTTATGCACCCCCACCATTCTTGCACATCCTTCCTGCCCACCAGCAGCCTCACTCACAGCTGTTACACCACCACCTTCCGCAGGATGCCCAGGTGAGCCAGTGATGGAGGCAGCCACCCTCCCTGGGTAGGGGGATCTGCTCCAGCCTTGACAGCCTTCTCTCCTCCTCAGAGTGGCTCGGGTCAGCGCAGCCAGCCCAGCTCCCTGCAGCCCAAGTCACAAGCCTCCAAACCTGCCTACGGCAACTCTCCATACTGGACAAACTGAACCCTGAAGAGGGGTGGGCTGGGGCAGGGCTTACCCTGGGCAGGAGATACCACATGGAGCCCGATTCTGGAGCCCAGCACCCTTTCCTAGAATTTGAGACGTGTAACTGTCAGCCAAGCCTCTGTGGGGAGCCCCCCTCCCAGACTCGCTATTGTATGTAATGTATTTATGTATGTATTTGTAAATGTGACAGAAGTCTTAGGAGAGTGGGGGGTTTCCCCACTCAAGCCCCTTTTTGCTGTAGCAAAATAAGCCCCCTCTCCCCTCCTACCTCCCACATAGCCCCCCTGCCAGGAGGCTTCAAGGGGCAGTGCCTGGAAGGGCTGGTTTAAGGCATTTGGGTAATGGGATCAGGTACCAATGAAGAATCACGACTTATCCCCTTATAAACCATTATTTGAGTTTTTTCTTCCTTGTGTAATTACTTTATCCCTCTATTTGAGAAACTTGTCCTTTTGTCATTTGTTTAATGTTCCTCTCCTGCCAAATCTTGATCTGGGAATAGCAGAGATATCCCCCTGCTCGACATGAAAGTGGCACCTGTTTGTCTTCATATAGAGCAGGGGTATCTGCTTCTGGCCTGCTCTTGTCCCCAGGGACTTGCCTTCCTCTGGCTGGCCATTTTAATAATAATCCAAATTTGTGCTCAGAGGTGTTAAGCCACGTGTCATCTCCCCTTTTTAAAAATCAGATAACGCTCCACGAGAGCACGTCTCCATGCAAAGGCTCCTCTTCCAGTTGTCCTGAACCAGGTGGGCGACTGCTTCAGGGTTTTCTCTTTTGCCCAAAGTCCACCTAATAAAGTTCTGAGAGCATGCCCCAGTTTCTGTGTGGTGTAACTGAAGGAGAGTTTAGGGCCGAGGCCCTCTCCTTGTAGTTCCAGGGACCTTTGGACTTCACAAGGCTGAAGTAGAGCTCACGTGGTCAGTCTTCTTGGCAACAGGTGGAGGGTTTAAACTGGTACTCTCTTTGCTGGGCCCTTCTCTTGCCTTGGTTCCAAATAGCATTCAAGGAAATGATTTCGGCTAAAAAGACAGCAAACGTTCCTGACAAAGCACAGGCAGTGTTTACCGGTTTACTTTGCTTTTCTTGTAGCTCCGTAACAGACTTATGGGATAGGCAGTCTCTTATTGGGTCTGTCAGCAGGAATAGCTGGGCAGGGTAATTTCTCTTCCAAAGGAGTAAAGGTAATAATTGCAACCACAATTCTAAGCCGGTGAGAGAATAAGTTTGAACAGCCAAACCTTTGCTTTTCATCAACCAAACAACCTTGATTGACAGTCAAGACTGTGGTGGAACATGTGACTAGGGAGTCAGGGTGGTATGAAATAGATAGTGCACCCTGGCCGGTTTGGCTCAGTGGATAGAGCATCAGCCAGCGGACTTGGGGTACTGAGTTTGATTCCAGTCAGGGCATGCACCCTGGTTCCATGTTCCCTGGCCCTAGCTGGGTTGCATGTAGGAGACAGCTAATGGATGTCTCTCTCTCTCCTTTCCACTCTCCCTAAAAACCAATGGAAAAGTATCCTTGGGTGCAGAGTAACAAAACAAAAACAAACAAACAAACAAAAATAGGTTAAGTAGATCCTGGGCAAAATGTGTTGCTTCAAGTCAAGGTGGTGTGCCCAGATTATAGTCTCTACCTTTTCTACTTTTGCCTCTAAAATCATTTCATCAGATCAGAGAGGTTCTGCTGTTAATCCACAGCTTGGGATCCTAGCTTAAAAAAAAGGTAAGTGGCCCTGGCCAGCATGTCCAGTGGTTAGAGCGGCAGCCTGCACACTGAAGGGTTTCCGGTTTAATTCCTAATCAAGGACATGTACATGGACTGCAGGTTCAACCCCCAACCCTTGTCAGGGCGCATACTGGGGAGGCAACTAATCAATGTGTCTCTCACATTGATGTTTCTCTCCCCTCTCCCTTCCACTCTACTTAAAAATCAATGGAGAAAATATCCTCAGGTGCGGATTAACAACAACAAAAAAAAAAGGGAGGGAGGGAGGAGTAAAGGTCCAAACTGAAACTAAAAGGGAGTTTTCATTAAACTGTGGTGTCCTGCCTGCTCCTTGCTTTTAGCAGCAGGAAGTTCGGAGGAGCGGGGACAGTGAAAACAAAGGCCTCCTAAGGAGGGCAGTGGAGCACCTCCATCCCTTCCACTGACCTATTTGTGCTGCTGGCAGACTGTGTCCTATTTCAGAATTAAGGTTAACAAATGGCTGTCTTTAATAACCTTTTTTAAAGCTAGGTAAGGACTGGGGATATTTAGTCTGCAAAGTGAGCCGAGCAGAATGTTATAAAAGGCAGGTCAGCAAGAGTTGGTTTTTATTTTAATTTTTCAGCTGAATCCGAGGCATAATCTGCAAGGGAACAGTGGAGATGCTAAGACCACCTTTTAATTTTAACACGAGAAAAGAAAGAAGAGGGTCATCCCATGGGGAAGTAGCAATACAGGTATATTTTATTTCACATTTTATTAGTAGACAGATGGGCAGAAAAAGACAAAATAAACCACTAAAGGGAAGTTCAACACAAAATGTATCAGATAATCTTTTCTCATAAGTTAAACTGAAGAAAAACATCTACAATTTCAGCTAAGAAAACTATTAAAGTCAGGTCTGACCTGCTGGTTTTAGAGTAGTTGAAAATTGCATCTGAATTTGTAAATGTAAACCTTTGTCAGCATGGGAGGGGTGGGAAGTTAATTTTCAGTGGAGGACTACACTTTTCCCCTTCAATCTCTTACCATATATGTCCCAAAAAATAAGGAAACCAGCAAATAAACAATTACCAGGGAAGAGGAAAGAAGAGACTACAAAAAAAGAAAAAGTCTGGCTAATAGAAAAGAGCTCTGGAATGATATGAAATAGAGGGGAAGACTTTGAGAAGCAACAAGAGAATCATGATGATCTACTTTCTCCACCCAGCCTCAAAAAACAGACTTGAGCACCCAGAGAGGCCACTAGAATCAAAGGAATTTAAAAATGCAGGATTTTGAGCTCATTATACCAAATCAGCACAAGTGTACTCACAAGGTTCCTGCTGGAGATCGCCACTCCTAAAGTTACAGTAAGCTCAAGTTTTCTTATGCCACAGGATGTGTTCTCAAGTCAGAGCTCTGGAACCATCATCTGGGTTTTACAAGTCAGTGTGAGCCATCAGAATGTCTACCTGCTAGCAAATCACCACACTCCAGTCTTCTGATTGTATTCTATCAGAGGCAAACCCAGCCCTCACTGTTCACACCCCAAAAGGGCTGGGAGGTCCAGCCTCCACCTGGCTCTCTGGCTCCCTGAGTCAACGTGCAACAGGCCAACAGGGCCTAATGGGACCAGGCTGAACAGCATAGCACCTCCCACGTTGCCAACATGCCTGGTCTGCCCTGGGAAAGAGATGCTTTAGCAGTAAGCGGGGAAGGGGGTACAGCGGCTTAATTATAGGGCTCTAATAGAGTAAGACCAAGCTACCTGCTGTAAACGTGGGGAGGAGGGTTTGTTGAGAGGGTAGAGAGTAATCAGCATTATGAGAGACTTTGGGCTCCATTAAGATTTGCAGGTTATTTGGAAGCATGACTTAAGTATGAGGAGCGAAAACATAGTTTTAACATCCTTCTTAAGAGTTTGCAGTCCGTGTTTTATCTCAAAGAGTTGTTATGTACTGAATCTGAGTCACTAGATTCAAGGGTACAAGTAGTCCTGGCCCCATGGAACTTGGACAGATTCTGGGAGCAGGCTCAATATTCCCATTTAAACCTTAACACGTTAAGTGTTTTCACTTAATACTAGACCAAACTTCAGAGGCCAGAGAGGGTTGCTGGGAATTAGCACGTTTTGGAGAGTTTGAAGAGCGAATGAAAACCCTGAGATCAGAAAGGAAGGAGGAGCTAAGGAAGTAAGCATCACCTATTCTGTTCTAGGATCTATCCTACCTCGTCCCTCATCAACCCTTTTGTTCTTTCTGAGCTAAGATCTGAAGAAAAGGACAGTTGACACTAGTGCACAGGGATCTGAAGTAGGATTATAGTCAGTCTTTGCTGTATTTTCCTCCCAAAACCTGGGATTTTACATTAACAATTTTCCCCACTGAAAGAACACTGCCCTTGTGTGAACTGGCCCACTCCCACAAGAAATAAAAATCACTGCCAAGTTCTGAAGTCCCTGGTTGGTGAAGGCAGATGGAGCTCAGAATTGATTGAAGTAACACATGATTGAGACCAGGGACATCAGAGCTGCAGCCATTGCACAGAAGGAAGATCTAGCATCACCCAGACTGCCTGCAGCCAGCTCCCTGGGCAGAAGAGTCTCAAGAAACCCAAGGCAAGCTCTATGCAAAACCTCTTGCACTCCACAACCAGACAGTACATTGAAAGAAGCAAAGTCCAGGTTACAGCCAATGAGAAAGGTAACTGGTCACTCTTGTCTCACATCTATCCACAGATATCACTAGCTCAATGAAAACCAAAATTGTAACACATGCACTTAGTATTAATACTGAGTAATTAAAACTGGCTACTTAAAAAAAATATATCCTCATGGTGAGAGTGTATCTTTGACGGAAAGGCCTTGTTAAATAAATAAAACAGATGTTCTCTCTCCCAACAGTGGTCACCAGTAGTTTTGACCCCCTCCCACCCAGCAGCATCAACCAAAATTGGCATAGTGATTTTATCTCTTTGTTGCCATCACCAGGACTCCCCACAACTCCCTGGGGTGGGGGTGGGAGGAGAACAACTCTGCCTTTAAAATAAATAGCAATCAAGTGCTCAGTTCTATGTAAAGTATGAATATTTATTTCAGGCTTTAGATCCCAATCAATTTCAAAAACCAAACTCTGATTTCTTTCCTCAGAACAGCTGAGACCTCTGTGTTAGGATGATTTCCTGGAGGCTGAAGGGGCGAGGTGCCCTTAGGAACACATTTCATCAGTCTTAGCACAGAGTCCCTGATGCCCGCCGTACCCAGACTTAAGAACTGGAAAGAAACAAAGTTCACCAACATGGGGCTGAACAAATGTACACACACTAATGTAAATGGGGCAGCTAAACCTTGGCAAAAATTTTAAAGTTTGTCTTGTGGGATTTTGGGGGGTTGTTTCCATTTTCTCTTGCTACCCAGCATATGCAGCACTTGTGAACTCCCAATGGGTTCCCAGCTTTACACACATTAAACATCTTGATGAAAGACTATTTAATTCTTCAGGAATCTAAAAACAGACCAAACGTGTTTTGCTGTGAACACTTTGTAGAGACGAAGTGAGGCAGGGGTTTGGATTAAAAGGGGGAAAATCAATACAGTGATGGAGGGTAGAGAATGCAAGAAATCGGACATTCTGTGGAGGATTACCTTCTCTTCATTAAGAGGTCCATAGAAGGAGCGAACTGAGATCCACCAGGGGAGTCAGCAGGAGCCGTGTTTGTTTTCCCCACCCCCTGTGATAGGTTTTTGCCGAGGGGCCACTGCTAGGTCCCCACCTGCTCCCCTCCCTTTGGCCTGAGATGGCAGGGCAGTACAGGGGCTTCAAAGGAGCAGGTCACGACTCCTCATTCCCAGAATCGTCATCATCATAACAGTCGGCATCTTCCTCCTCCTCATCTTCATCATCAATGTCATCGTCGTACAAGTCGTCATAAAGCAAATCTGAGCTGTTGTCATTGGAAGGCACTTTAGTTTTGATGCAATATTCCGCCAGGGTCGTGGGGACTTTCACTCCATCCTTTTCTGCTTCGGCTTTAGTGGCTGAAACCTGTTTTCTGAAGGAAGAGGGTAGTTTATGTACGTGTTTTGAAGATGGGTTTATAATTGGTGTTTCTAAATAAGATTCCTTATAACTCAGGTTTCTAAACTTTTAGTACCTGCCTGAAAGCCTCTCTTACCCCAAAAGCAGTCGGCCTCTCAGGTGCCATTCTGAAGGACGCTTAATAACCACCTTTTGAAAAGCAAATCTTAAATACTAGTAATCCAGCAATTTTCTCAGATATTTTTTCTCCTGTTTGTCTCTCATCAATGTCCTTTTAAAAAATATATTTTTTATTGATTTCAGAGAGGAAGGGAGAGAAATATCAAGGAGAATCATGGATTGGCTGCCTCCTGCACACGCCCTACTGGGGATTGAGCTCACAACATGAGCATGTGCCCCCCAACCAGAATCAAACCCTGGATCCTTCAATCTGTAGGCCAACACTCAATCCAGAGCCAAACAGGCTAGGGAACATCAATGTCTTTTAAGACCTGATTGATGCCTCTTAATTTCCCAAATCAGAATTTATATTCAAGCAATGTAAAACTACTTAACAATTATCTTGACATGCCTTGCTGTCACACACCTGTGTTATAGCAAACATGTTTCTTTCCCTAAAGAGGTTTTTTCTTTGCCCATAAAAGGGAATTCTTATTTATGAGGCATTATCTCCTAGGAACTCCATAGTATTATATATTCCTTCCGGTATATCTTGTTTAAGCTTCTATAGTTGCCCTTATTTGTTTGCTAAGTGAAGTGAGCTCCCCAGGGAGAAAGAATACAGCTTAATAACTTAGCAGTGTACCTGACACAATTCTGGTGCATAAAATGTTGAAAGAATACAAGAATGAGAGAAAGAAACAAACAGGAAGAATACAAATACCTCTGGATGCTTCACTTACCTAAATCCCATCTTTAAATTAATCCACTCCTGCTCCTCTATACGCCCTTACTATTTTTACTAATTATCGTTAATCTCTGGTGTATACCAATCACCTAGGTGGCTGGTAAAAAACAAAACAGATGTCTACATTCTATCCATCCCTATAATCTCATTAAATGATTATGGATTGGAGTGTGGAGGAGTTCTAAAGGTGTTTCCACTGGCAGAAAACAACCACAATCTACATTGTTCAGCTATCAGATGACATGCCTTTTTCTATATGTTTGCTTTTAATATCATGGTATACTTGTTATCACTCAGACATGAACTTAAATATCACCTGAGAGGACGCTTGCCCTGACAACCCAATTTAAAGCAATCATCACTCCTTCATGTTATCCTACTTACCACCATCTAGTATTTGTTCTGTAATCTAATTCATTGGTATTATGTTGACTGGATTTTTAGAGAGAGCTAAATTCTAGTTCTTAACAGAGTTTGTATAAACTTAATAAATATAAAAATGCAGTTGTATTAAGAGGAATTAGATTTATTGCAATTCAAGTACCAATCTTGGATAGTTATGAAAGAAAACCTTATGTCCTACTCAGGAAATGATCAAGAACTTAATATCTTCTATTTTCCCCCCCTTTTACACAGAAAAACTAAACAGCCAAAAAGTTAACTGATAAAAAGGTTATCAGTTAACTTTTTGGCTGTTAGGAGTAGATCCCAAGCTTCCTCTTATTCTAAGATTCTGTTAGACCATATATCATCAGATGAACATCAATGTTGCTGATGATGATCATGCCCAGAAGAACAATAGGGCTTCATTAATAAAAATTTTGAAAACAAAATTACCTGGAATGATTGGTTGCTTGCTACACTTAATGGAATGTTGAAAGTCCAAAATAATACAATCATCCCTAAAATGATTACAAGAGAAAGTTTGCAAACTGGCTCAGAAGCTAGAAGCTCTTGTTCCCGGGAAATCACACCTGCTATATTATCTTGTAGTATGTATTTTCCAAAAGCCAAACTCATTAGTCTCAAGCACAAATCTCTTCCCAAACAAAATATCTAATTGAGAGAAATGGAGTAGATGATGAAATTCAATTTAAACTTCTGGTTCTAGGATATTACTTTGGTTCTAAGTAAAAAGACTTGAAATGATCAAACCAAAAACAAAGCACCTTACCTAATGATTTCAGCATATTCTTTGTCTTTTCCTTTACTGTCCCTCCATTTCCTGAACATAACAGAAGCATCCACATTGGCTGGGGAGAAGGTGTTGGGCTCATTAAGCAATGAGATTACACTTAACAGGATAGTCCTAGAACGAGGGGGGGAAAAAACAATCAGCTACAAATACTCATATTCACAGAATTCAAACGTATTTTTTAAAATTAAAGACTACAATATTTGAGGCCTACTGAAAAACAAAAACTTGGTTTTCAGTACTCAGCTGGTTAGGCTAACTAGGAGATAAAAGCAGAGGAAATATGTGAGCCTAGCATGAGATCCTATTGCAGGGCATACAACTGTAGAAGACTGTCTCAACTGGCTACATACTCCAATCTGCAAAAAGTACAGGTCTGGAAGCTTTTCAGATAACATTTTATATTTTAGAAATTTTCCCCACAAGTTTGCTTCAGATGTTACAAGTTAAGTGCAATAAGAAAAATTTCGAAAAGCAAAAAACATTTAGCTTCAAGGCAATTTTTTTATGGGAGGGAAACATCATGCTACTTCATACATCCATTTCTAATTGTGGCTGTTCATAAGATCTAAAAGAAAAAACAAACACCCAGTATTACACAGAAATGTGTTTCTTTTCATATTTTTAAAGAAAGGAAGACAGATAAGCAGGACAAAGGAGGAAAAAGAACTTGTCTCTTAATAGAATTCTTTATTCAAAAAATGTTTCTAAGCACCTACTATGTGCCAGAAGCACCAAGTAAGATGTTGACTGTGTAATAGTGAGCAAATTAGATGTCATCCCTGAATTCTTCAGGGCTTATATAGCTTTTAACAGGCAATATAAACAGGCAATTTTTATCCACAGATAAAAACTAGACACCTTAGTCATGGGGAATACAGTTTCAGTTAGATAAAATAACCAAAAGAGCACAATAGCCTCCAAAAATATTCCAGACTATTCCCCGGCTTTTTCCCCCTACAAGCTATGTGCATGTACGAAAGGAGAAAAATGGGAGAAAAAAAATTAAATTTCTCTACCTTTTCTCATTGGTGCGAGGTTATACATTGTGTTGTTGCAAAATAGCCTTTTGCTCCTGGCCCCAAGCAAAAAATAAAGGGAGGGGACCAGACAATTAGATGTTTGATTTGATGAAACCTTTTCCTAAAAAGGGCAAAGAGTTTCTGTTACGTGATTATACAAAATTATGACAAAGGCACTTTCAAAGAAAAAGTTCCCATCTAGTTAAAATCTATCTCTCATACACACACCTTTCTATTAGGTTAGAAATAACTCCTTGCCCTTCCTGCCAAGATCCTTATGGTTTTCTCCAATAATTACATTAAAAAGATTCAAAGAAACTCATCACTGCCAATAATGGGAAATGGATTCACATAACATCCTAAAAGCAAAAGTGTAGGTAGAAAATTCCATAAGGGTTGCTTTAGAAGAAAACATAAGGAACATCCTATATAAAATAAAAGCCTAATATGCTAAGTGTCCGGTCGTTCATTCAATCAATCAAAGCATAATATGCTAATAATATACTAAAGAAGTTGAAAAAGCCACATATCTAGATGAGTCATATTAATTAGGAAAAATCTCCCCACAAATTAGTTTCACCAAGTTAGTTTTTATAACATCTTGTGTATATTACTAAAATACTATACTGGGTAATGCAATTTTTAAAAATGGTGAATCATCCATTTGTACCAAACAAGCCCACTCTTACTACCATACTCTCCTAAGCTGAAATCCACAATGCTTTCAAAAGCATTAGGTACCACAGTGGATTGTGATAATAGTTAACCCTGCACGTTTTTACTTCCTTCATCCGGAAAGCACAATTTTTTTTTGGTATAGAGAATCCACCATTATGTTACATGGTCATACAAACAACCTACTTAAACGCAGAGCAGTAGACATACCACCAAGTACTGGCCAAAGGATTCCATCGTCTTGTCATGAGGATGGGTTTGAGGATATGCATACGAACTAAGCTGGGACGATCAGAACCCTGGTGGGAACTCATTTTTCTAACCTAAAAAGAATTTTTAATTCTTGTTGGTTTAATAACAGAATATAGAAAGTATAGCGCAGGTGGCCATCTTTGTTACCAAGTGGTGAGAGCCAGCCTAATATAAGGCCAATATAGAACAAAGCAAAATTGAGATTTTTTCTCTCTCAAAGATTACTGATGCAAACATTAAAAGTTTCCAAACCAGTATTTTGTGGATGGGTTGCAGGTTCATTATAATGATTCCCTCATCAGTTGGGTAGGTCAGACCTAACTATCATTTCCTTTTTCTATATACCACAACTGGAAAAGGCTTGGGGAAAAAATGTCATACATAGTTTAAAATGTCTATCATAATAATTCAACACGGCATTGCACTACACCTCTAGCATAGTAAACTATTAATCCTGGTTTTATAGAATGGAAAAACTAAATTGCTAAGACCTTGCTGACAATGTACAAACATGTTTTTTGTTATTTTCAAGTAAGTATTTTTGAATCTTTATTCATTTCTCTTTTCAGAAGAAAAAAGGCAGGAGGGTTAACGATAGGTGAAAAGGGAAAGAAAGAAAGAATAAACTATCAAATTAGTATCCCCCAATGAAGAGGGTACTCACAGCCCATTAGAGGGATTGGTTTCCTGCAGATGATGAACAAAGGGGAAGAAACCAGGAAAACAGCACACACTCTATTTTAGTCTCATTACGTCCATATAAACTCATGGTTCCACATGAAGCTCTAGTTTTGAGTAACATAGAGTTGCATTTGTCCATTTAGACAATCTTGTAGCATCTGGACATAAATTTCTTGGATTAGCAGAATAGACTCTGAGGGCCCATCCCAAGACTCTCAGTTCCCATAAAGAAAAACACCACTGTCATTCACTAACTGGGTATAGAGGAACAGGTCTGATTGCCCAAATCCAGTGGTGTGTTTTAACATGTGTTACAACAATACACAACACACATAAACCAGTAAAAATTTTGGATATATAGTTTTAAAGTGTTTTCAAGTTACTGCACAATTCCCAAAATTAGGAATATTAGGAAAAATGTGCTTCCTCCATCCCTGTTTAAGCCAGAATACGTGATGATGGTTAAAAGTTTTTGGAAAATGGAAAAATGCTAAGAGGAGAAAGAAGTGCTGACAAAAGGATAGGGAAAAGCACTCCAGACAGTCTTCAGATTCGGTTTCAGATCCTTTTGCCTACTTCAGTATCTTCGTTAGCGAGATTATCACTGGCTATCTTTTGAATAAAAAATAAATTTGTAAACAAAAATACCCAGAGAACATGGAGGCCAACTAATCAATCTCTCTCTCTCTCTCTCTCTCTCACACACACACACACACACACACACATACACACACACACACACACACACACACAGCAAAAAGCAGGTTGTCAAGTTCTGTAGCATTAAAATGTTTTAAAAACAAATAACTATAGAAGCATTTAAGGGAGAAAGAAAATCTGAATTAGACATCTATAACCCAATGGGTAATATTGTATGTGTTCCTTTTCAAGAAAGACAGTGGTCAACGAGATGGGTCTGTCCTTTCTCTGTTGCTATGCCATCACAAGTTCTCTGGCTGGGAGGGCAGAAAACTGGTCCTAGCACACACAATGAAATAAATTTGGCTTATGGGTCTTCCTGGAAACTTAGCAGGAAAAGTTTAGAATTTTGCAGAATTGAACATTGGCATTTTTCCTCCCAAGGTATACACATACCCCTCCACGCAGCATGTAAGAAAGGGAACATTCTTAAAACCTAAATTTACTTGATTCATTTACTAGTACACTATTTCAAAAGTTAAAACTCAGTCCTCATTACATGTTTTAAAGATGGGAGAATAATTTAAAGAGGACATTGTGGCAAAGAAATCTGTTTTGGCTGAGAAAATGATATAGCTAAATGGACCACATACTACAAAGTTTCTTTAATGCTAGTAAAGCAACTAACAAATATAACAGCAGTTCCTGCTGTGTACACTCTAAAGCTACTGCTGCTGACCGACATATCACTGAGAACACATAGTAGGAAGGAGGGTATCAGATTAAAATGCAGGAGTTGGTAAAAGTAGATTTACAATTGTTCATATAGAAAATAATGTAAGAATAAGTTGAGTTTCGTGCAGTGACAACTATGAACTTATTTTTGCCCCATGCTGTATATCTAGTTTTTCAACCCTTTTAAGTATTTTGGATTGAACAAGGTACCTAAATGAATGAGTAATGAGCATAATCAATACTTATTTGATGTGTCTTGAACACATGAACCTTTTGGTATACATGTCCCAGAAAGTGAGAAACAACTCGCTAATAACTGGGTAAGAAATCCTGGTGCAGGTCAGAAAGCTTTCAATTCTTTACTTTTGACAAAAGTGGAGATCCTAATCAAGTTACAAGCTTTCAGATAAATAAAAACAAGTAACAACATTATTTAATCAACAGATAAATAGGGAGAATAAATCAATCTTCTTGCAGAAGAATTTGAAATAATTTATGCAGATATTTCAGCCTCTAGATCTAGAAGATATAATTCCCCACTCCTTAAAGTGTGGGCTCGACTTCCTTCCAAAGCGTACAGAATGGAAAGGGGGAAAGGAGTTATAGTGGAGAAACCCTAAAATACTTTCAGTCATGAATGTAATGAATGTTAGTATTAACAGTGATAAAAAAATATTTATAGTATGCACCCTTGATATGACATAAAGAAAATATACAGCTGACCTCTGAACAATGCAAAGGTTGAAGGTGTCAATTCCTGTATAGTCAAAATCCACATATAACTTTTGATTCCCCCAAAGCTTACTAGTAACTGCATGGTTCCAGGATCCCCCTTGGATACTCAACTATGTGGGGTGGCCAAGTCCCTTATATAAAATGGTGTGAACAATGAATGCATTACAAAATCTGCAAATTTCCTAAAATATTGTTTTTGAGCTGTGATTGCTTGAATGAAATATAAACCCAGGGATATGGAGGGCCAACTATATACTTACTGAGAAGAATATTCATTATAACTGGGCCCATGCAGTTTAAACCATATTATTCAGGGGTCAACTGTACTTTACTTTTATGATTTTTCCCCCCTATTCACTATCCAGTCTAATAACCAGAAAAGCAATTAAAAATACCAACTGGGGAATGAAATACTTTATCAGTACTCCTCAAAATTGTCAAGGTCATTAAAAAAAAAGAAAGTCTTAAGAAACTGTCCCAGTTGCCTAAAGAAACATGCTTATCTTAGCTAATCCTATCTAATAAAAGAGTAATATGAAAATTGAACATCACTACAACCTACAAGATGACTGACCCCATGTGGACAAAGATGGCCAGCAGGGAAGGGCAGTTGGAAGGAACCAGGCCTGCAAGGGAGGGCAGTTGGGGGTGATCAAGCCTGCAGAGGAGGGCAGACTAACAGAGGAGTGAAGTTGGGGGCAACTAGGCCTACAGGGGAAGGCAGCTGGGGGCAATCAGGATGGCAGGGGAGCAGTTAGGCATCAATCAGACTGGCAAGGGAGTGGTTAGGGGTGATCAGGCTGGGAGGCAGAAGTGGTTAGAGGCAATCAGGAAGGCAGGCAGGTAAGCAGCTGGGAGCCAGCAGTCCTGGATTGTGAGAGGGATCCCAGATTGGAGAGGGTGGCAGGTTGGGCTGAGGGTCACATGCACACACCACCACCACCACCACCCCGTGCATGAATTTCATGCACAGAGCCTCTAGTCCTATAAAATAAGAGAGGAATAGGCGTAATGACCAACCACATAACGACCAGATCACAGATCTACAGGAGGGTGGGGCAGCAAACTACAAGCAAGTGGTGGAGAGCTACAGGAGGTGGCAGGGCAGCAAGCTATTGGGGAGGCAGAGGGAGACAGAAGGGCAGGGTGGCAAAGAGCTACTGGTGCACAGATTCATGTGCAGGGCTACTAGTTAAATATAATATGGTATCTTGCCTGGGATTCTGGAGCAGAAGAATTACGTAAGGTAAAAACAGGAAACGTAAAAGAGTATGGACTTTACTTAAAACAATTTATTTAATATTGATTCACTATAATAACTGGAATCACACTAATGTTAGATATTAATATTAAAGAAAACTGGCAAGTGCAGGGTATATGGAAATTATACTTCACAATTTTACTGAAAATCTAAAACTGTTCTAAATTTTTTTTTTTTTTAAATATATTTTATTGATTTTGTACAGAGAGGAAGGGAGAGAGATAGAGAGTTAGAAACATCGATGAGAGAGAGTCATCGATCAGCTGCCTCTTGCACACCCCCTACTGGGGATATGCCCGCAACCAAGGTACATGCCCTTGACCGGAATCGAACCCGGGTCCTTCAGTCCCCAAGCCGACGCTCTATCCATTGAGCCAAACCGGTCCCGGCTAAAACTGTTCTAAATTTTAAGTTATATAAAACAAAAAAGACAAAACCACAATCTCCCATTAGAATGACTATAATTTTAAAAACACAGATAACGTGCTAATAAAGACCTGGAGAAATCAGAATTCTCACGCACTTCTTGGTGGGGATGTACTACTTAGTGCAGCCACACAGAAAAACAGGCTGGCAGTTCGTCAAAAAGTTAAACATTGAATTACCATATGACCCAACAAGTTCATCCCCAGGTATATATCCAAAGAAACGAAAGTATGTACATGTACACAGCGTTCATAACAGCTGTGTTATGAGTACATAACAGTCAAAGAAATCGCCTGAAATGATCATCAAGTAAGTAATGGATAAACAAATAGTGGTATAAGCATTTAATGGAATATTATTCAGCCATAAAAAAGAATAAAATGTTATGTTACAATGAGGATGAACACTGAAAATGTTCAGCTAAGTTCACGAAGCCAGACACAAAATACTACATATTGTAAGATTCCATTCATATGAAATGTAAGAATAGGTAAATTCATAAAGACAGGAGGCAGACTGGTGGAAGGGTGGGATGGAGCTGAGTATAAATGACAGGTGTAAGTTTAATGGTGATGAAAATGTTCTAAAAGTGATTGTGGTAATGACTGCAAAATGCTGTGAGTATAATAAAAACTTATGAACTGTACACTTGAAATCAGAGAATTATACAGTATGGAAATATCACAATAAAAGTAATTAAAAGGAAAAAAAAGAAAAAGACTGACAGTGTGGCAGGTGCTGCTCGGTGATCAGTGTGTTGGCCCTTGAACCAAAGGGTCAGGGGTTTGATTTCAGCCAAGGGCAAGTACCTGGACTGCAGGTTACCCGCCCTGATTGAGGCAAGTTGGGGTGGCAACCAACTGATGTGGCACTCTCACATTGATGTTTCTTTCTCTCCACCCCCATCCTCACTCCCTCCCATCCTCTCTAAAATCAATGGGGAAAATGTCTTCCAGTAAGGAATAACAACAAAAAAAGAACAGATGATTATCCAGATAGATGGGTCAACAGATTAATCAATAAAGAAAATCACAAATATACAAGCCTTCCAAATCATAAGACATATCCACATATATGAAGTATTCCTAAAATATGTACAATTGATAGCTCCCTTTTGAAAATGAAATGTATTTTAACAAACACTGCATTTACAATTATTCAAAGTGAGTGTATATAGTTGTGGGAATATCCTATATATAAAACAATGGATAATGGAAGCTCTTTTAAAGGGAGCATGTAGCCTGGCCGGTGTGGCTGTTGGGTGGATGTTATCTCATGCACTGAAAGTTTGCCTGTTTGATTCCCGGTCAGGGCACATGCCTGGGTTGTGGTTGATCCCCAGTAGGGGGTGTGCAAAAAACAGCTGATTGATATTTGGTTCTCACATTCTTATCTCTCTCTCTCTCGCTCGCTCTCCTTCCTTCTTCCCCTCTCTCCAAAAATCAATACAAAATATATATTTTAAAAATTTTAAGTAGCATGTTAAGTCAATTTTCAGTTTGGAAAAAATAAGACCTTTCTGCAAAAAGTAATAAGAATCCTAGAATAAAGGAACAATCAATGCAAACATGAAAATCATGAGATCCAAGATGCAAAAGAAATTTACGATAAAGAGGAAGAATTAATTCATACTAGAAAATTTCTCCCAAGGCAAACATAAAGGAGTAACATGTGCATTATTGTTCCATACATACAACTTTTCAAAATGATGCATACATGCTACTTAAAGCTCTAGCAGAAGACAAAATACCGGTAACCAAATATAAAAGGATTTTTTGTACTTAAAAAAATAAAATCCAATCTTAAGATAGCACCTAAAAACCAGATTATTTCTTATCAACCCCTTACCTGACATTCTGAGTAGGATTCCACCTTTCGGAGGGCAGTTCACCACTCTGTGGATCATCTACAGGTGGATGAAGAATTGAAATGCATACATCTCCATTCTGTAAGATACAAACCACATTCAGTACTCAAAAATATGACATAAAAAAGAGACATCAGTTCCTCTGAAATTTCTTTTATTCCTCCAAAACTTGTTTTCTTATCATTAGAGAAGACAATTCTGCTTTTTCTTCACATTTGGAATCACTGTTAAAGGATTAAATTTTTTTGCCCTGGCCAGTTTGGCTCAGTGGACTGAGCATCGGCCTGCTGAAAGGATCCCAAGTTCAATTCCAGTCAAGGGCACATGCCTGGGTTACAGGCTTGGTCAAACATGCAGGGGACAGTCAATCAATGATTCCTTCTCATCACTGATGTTTCTATCTCTCTTCCTGGCTTTTCCTCTCTGAAGTCAATAAAACGATATTATTTTAAAAGATTAAACTTTTTAAATATTATAAATATTAATTATGACCAATCTCCAATATATATTTCTTAGTTAAAAAAGAAACACTGTATATCTGTTAACATCATCCTCCTAAAAAATCATTTCAAAATAGAAACATACAGTGTGGCCAGTATCGCTCAGTGACTGAGCGTGGACCCATGAACCAAGAGATAACCAGATTGATTCCTGGTCAGGGTTACATACTTGGGTTCTGGGCTCAATGCCCTGTGCGGGGTGTGCAGGAGGCTGCCTTATAAATGTTTCTATCTCTCTATCCCTGTCCCTTCCTCTCTCTCTAAAATCAATTACACACACACACATACACACACACACTCTCACAAAATAAAAAGACAAACCTGGTAAATCAAGATTCAAGAGTCTTGGGAAGCAACTAAATATCTGTCTTTTCAGACACAAAACTACCTAAAGTACATAAAAAGAGACAAAACAAAAAAATCTGTCCTTGCTTAAAATCTGCATAAAGATGCTATACTTTATCTTTAATATCAATAACTGGTTTTAATAAGTTCGGTATATATAAACTGAAAATATGCCTCACAATAACTTCATTATAACTTTCAATATATGGGATAGAAGAACTTACCACTATGGTTTTAATACTTTGATTGCAAATTTAAATTATAGGACCTAATCCACAGGTACATTTAGTTTAAGTCAAACAAATAAATTGCTAACCATATGCAAAATAGACTGCTACTGTCCTAGGTGGTTTGGCTCAGTGGATAGAGCGTCGGCTTGCAGACTTAAGGGTCCCAGGTTTGATTCTGGTCAAGGGCACATGCCCAGTTGCGGGCTTGATCCTCAGTAGTGGGTGTGCAGGAGGCAATTGATCAATGATTCTCTCTCATCATTGATGTTTCTATCTATCTCTTCTTCTCCCTCTGTGAAATCAATAAAAATAGGTATTTTTAAAAACAGACTGCTATTCAATAAAAATTAAAAAAAGGTAAATAAAGGAATCAGATATAGCCACCTATCTCTTGGTCTAAAATGAAAGTTAACATTAAAAACGTTTTAAACTAGAGGGATGCCCTAGCTGGTTTGGTTCAGTGGACAGAGCGTCAGCCTGCAGACCAATGGGTCCCAGGTTTGATTCTGGTTAAGGGCATGTACCTTGGTTGCAGGCTCCTCCCAGGCCCCAGTCCTGGTTCAGGGCTTTTGCAGTAGGCAACCATTTGATGTGTTTCTCTCAGATCGATATTTCTGTCTTTCCCTCTACCTTCCACTCTCTAAAAATCCATGGAAAGCTGAAACCGGTTTGGCTCAGTGGATAGAGCATTGGCCTGCGGACTGAAAGGTCCCAGGATCAATTCTGGTCAAGGGCATGTACCTTGGTTGCGGGCACATCCCTGGTAGGAGGTGTGCAGGAGGCAACTGGTCGATGTTTCCCTCTCATCAATGTTTCTAGCTCTCTGTCCCTCTCCCTTCCTCTCTGTAAAAAGTCAATAAAATATATTTTTAATAAATAAATAAATAAATAAATAAATAAATAAATAAAATCCTCGGGTGAGGATTAAAAAACACACAAAAAAACCCTAAAGGTATAACTACATAATGTAAAATTTTCTTACACATACAACCCAAATTTAGATATAAATCCACAACCATATCAAGATAACATTTTTAAAATAATAAAATATCAAGTAATATATTCTAAAACTCTATTGCTAGACGTCATGAGAAAGGTAAAAAAACATGACACAGAAAAGTTCCAAGCTCCGCCCCTCGCATCGCTGCCCCATCTGGCCCCTGCGGACCAGAGACCCTGAGACCCGCTAACGACTAATCTGCCTGGCACTCTCGTGCACCGTGTCTGGCTCCTCCAGCGTCACCGCTGTGAAGAGAGTTCAACAGCTCCGGCTGGAGGCCGGGCTCAACCGCATGTAGGTTCCCCAGGCAGCTGCAGATTGGAAACAGTTCTGTCTGCAGAATGCTCCACATGATCCCCTGATTGGAGTATCTTCAAGTGCCAATCCCTTCAGACACCAGAAAGTTTGTTCCTTTTTGTTGTAAAATGAATTTTGAAGGTATTCTAAACCACTTTTCTTGAACCAGTGAGTATTCAAAGAGAGCTAAGTCTGAAGCCTGTACAAAAAGCTTACCCTATAAGGTGCCATACTATACAAACTTCTCCTTTTGTCAGTCCTTAGCACCTACCTCTCTGAATTTTTATGAATTTCTATTTCACAAGAATGATTACGTTATATACACTGGCAGCAGTATATAAATAAGTTAGTATAAAAAGCAAAAAAGAAAAAAGCATGACAGAAACAGGGAGAAAAAAACTAGGTATATTTGTTTTTGTTCTTAATATATTTTTATTGACTTCAGAAAGGAAGAGAGTGATAAACACATCAGTGATAAGAGAAAATAATTGGCCGAAGAGGATGTTTATTAAAAGATCCACAGTTGCCAAAACTGGCTTGGCTCAGTGGTAGAGCATCGATCTGTGGATTGAAGGGTCCCAGGTTCGATTCCGGTCAGGGGCGTGTACATTGACTGCGGGCACATCCCCGGTGGGGGGGGTGTAGGAGGCAGCTGGTCGATGTTTCCCTCTCATCGACATTTCTAGCTATCTCTCTCCCTTCCTCTCTGTAAAAAAATTAATAAAATATACTTTAAAAAAAAAGAGAGAGAAAATAATTGATCAGCTGCCTCCTGCATGCCCCACACTGGGGATAGAGCCTGAAATTTGGTCACATGCCCTGACCAGGAATCGAACCGTGACCTCCTGGTTCACAGGTCTATGCTCAACCACTGAGCCATGCTGGTGGGGGTAATTAGGTAGATCTGGACAGCAGGGAAGAATGAAAGGCTTAGTGGTCGAGGAACTTTTGACATGGGCCTTGAGTAAGGATTACAATTTTAACAACCCAAGGGAAATTTAGACAAATGATAGGATAAAATATTCTTGAGTGGTTGATTTGTTTTGTACTGCTACTATAAAAAAAATGCCACAAATTTAGTGGCTTACAACAACGCAAATTTCTTATTCTACAGTTTTGTAAGTCAGAGTCTGAGACTGTTCACACAGGGCCAAAGTCAATGTGCCGACAGCAGTGCATTCTGTCCGTGTCCTTTCTAGTTTCTAAAGGTCACTATTTCTTTGCTCTTAGCCCCTTCCGCTAATCTCAAAGCAAGCGTTGTTTTATTTCTATGGGACTTTTTTTTTTTTTTTTTTAATCCTCACCAGAGGATATTTTTCCATTGATTTTTAGAGAGAGAGTGGAAGAGAGCGAGGAAAGACAGAGAGAAATATCAATATATGAGAAATATATCGATTGGTTGCTTCCTGCAATTGAGGTACGTGCCCTTGACCAGAATTGAACCTGGGACCCTTTGGTCCACAGGCCAACACTCATCCACTGAAGCAAACTGGCTAGGGCTCTATGGGACTTTTAAAGTCACATCTCCCCTCACTCTCATTTTCTGCCTACATCTTCCACATTAAAGAACCCTTGTTTACACTGGGCCACCTGGATAGTCCAGATTGATCTCCTTATTTTATGGTCAGCAGATTAGCTACTTTGACTCCTCTTTAACATGTAACCTAATATATCACAAATTCCAGAGAGTATGAGTGAACTTCTCTGAGGAACCATTATTCTTCACCAAAATAGTGAAGAACTAGTTTGAATTAAAAAATAGAGCACAAAAATTAGGCCAGAGGAGTATGTTACTTTGTTCACAGACTAATATAAATAAAATTTCTGAGCAGTGGAATGGCATAAGGGATTTGTACTTAGAAACTACATTAAAAAAGGGCATCTCGCCCTAGCCAGTTTGACTCAGTGGATAGACTGTCAGCCTGCAGACCGAAGGTCCCAGGTTCGATTATAGCCAAGGGCACCTGCCTGGGTGGCAAACTCGATCCCTCTCAGTAGGGGGCGTGCAGGAGGCAGACAATCAATTATTCTCATCACTGATGTTTCTCTCTCTCTCACTTCCTCTCTGAAATCAATTATACATACACACACACACGTATGTATGTATGTATGTATGTATGTATGTATGTGGGGAGGGGACACCTCTCGCCCTAGTTGTTTTGGCTCAGTGGATAGAGCCTTGGCCTGCGGGCAGGATCAATTCCCAGTAGCGTGCAGGAGGCAGCCAATCAACTATTCTCTCTCATTGCTGTTTCTCTCCTCCCTTTCCCTCTCCCCCCTCCCTTCTTCCCTCCTTCTCCCTCTCCCTTCTTCTCTGAAATCAATAAAAATATATTAAAAAGGGAGGAGGGGCATCTCTACTGTTGCAGTGACAAAACCCAAAACTTTTTCATGATAGAAGCATTCCGAAACTATAAATAAAAGGGAACTTTAACATTATAGAGGATGTTTATTAAAAGATCCACAGTTGCCGAAACTGGTTTGGCTCAGTGGATAGAGCATCGGCCTGCGGACTGAAAGGTCCCGGGTTCGATTCTGGTCAAGGGCATGTACCTTGGTTGCGGGCATATCCCCAGTAGGGGGTGTGTAAGAGGCAGCTGATTGATGACTCTCTCTCATCGATGTTTCTGACTCTCTGTCCCTCTCTCTTCCTCTCTGTAAAAAAAATCAATAAAATATATTTTTTTTTACAAAAAGAAAAAAGATCCCCAGTTAACATCATGCTCAATGATGAAAGTTTTTTTTCCCTAAGATCAGGACCAAAACAAGGATACCTTCTCTCACCACTTTCTTTTAGGTTAGTCATCATCTAAGTATATTTTCTCCACTGATTTTTATTTTATTTTTTTTTATTTTTATAGATTGAAAACTTTTAATATCAGGTGCCTAGTCAATCTTTTTAAATTTATTTTTTACATATTTTATTGATTTTTTTTGCCCCCCTCCCTCCCACACATCCCTTCCCTCCCCAGAGTTTTATGCCCATTGGTTGTACTTATATGCATGTATACAAGTCCTTCAGTTGATCTATTATCTCCCCCAGATCCTCCTCCCTTCCCTGCTGAAATTTGACAATCTGCTTGTTGCTTTACGATCTCTATATCTATCTTTTGGTTCATCAGTTTATAATGATCTTTATTATCCACAAATGAGTGAGGTCATGTGGTGTTTCTCTTTCATTGATTGGCTTATTTCACTCAGCATGATGTTCTCCAATTCCATACAGGTTGCTGCAAAAGATGAGAATTCCTTCTTTTTTATGGCAGCATAGTATTCCATTGTGTAGATGTACCATAGTTTTTGAATCCAATCATCTGCTGATGGGCTCCTAGGCTGTTTCCAAATTCTGGCTATTGTAGATTGTGCTGCTATGAACATAGGGATACATATATCCTTTCTGATTGGTGTTCTAGTTTCTTGGGATATATTCCTAGGAGTGGGATTACTGGGTCAAATGGGAGTTCCATTTTCAGTTTTTTGAGGAAACTCCACACTGTTTTCTACAGTGGTTGCACCAGTCTGCATTCCCACCAGCAGTGCACGAGGGTTCCTTTTTCTCCGCAACCTCGCCAACACTTGTCATTTGTTGTTTTGTTGATGTTGGCCATTCTGACAGGTGTGAGATGGTACCGCACTGTTGTTTTGATTTGCATCTCTCGGAAAATTAGTGACTTTGAGCGTGTTTTCATGTGCCTTTTGGCCTTCCTTCTGTCTTCCTTTGAGAATATTCTATTTAGGTCCATTGCCCATTTCTTAATTGGATCATTCATCTTCCTTTTATTTAGTTGTATCAGCTGTCTGTAGATATTGGAGATTAAACCTTTATCAGTGGTGTTATTTGCAAATATGTTCTCCCACACTGTGGGCTTTCTTGTTGTTTTGTTGATGGTTTCTTTTGCTATAAAAAAGCTTTTTATTTTGATGTAGTCCCATTTGTTTATTTTCTCTTTAGCTTCCATTGCCCTAGGGGCAGTATCAGTGAAGAAGTTCTTTTGGCATACGTCTGAGATTTTGCTGCCTGTGGATGCTTCTAGTATTTTTATGGTTTCCCGTCTGATGTTTAAGTCCTGCATCCATTTTGAGTTTATTTTTGTGTATGGTGTAAGTTGGTGATCTAGTTTCATTCTTTTGCATGTGTCTGCCCAATTTTCCCAACACCATTTATTGAAGAAACTATCTTGACTCCATTGTATATTCATGCCTCCTTTGTCAAATATTAATTGAGCATAGTGATTTGGGTTGATATCTGGATTCTCGATTCGATTCCATTGATCTATATGTCTGTTCTTGTGCCAGTACCAGGCTGTTTTGAGAACAGTGGCTTTGTAATACAGTTTGAAGTCTGGAATTGAGATCCCTCCTACTTTACCCTTCTTTCTCAGGATTGCTGTGGCTATTCGGGGTCTTTTATTGTTCCAAATGAACTTTTGGAGAGTTCTTTCTAGGTCAGTGAAATATGCCATTGGTATTTTAATGGGGAGTGCATTGAACCTATAGATTGCTTTAGGAAGTACGGACATTTTGATGATGTTGATTCTACCAATCCATGAACATGGTATGTTCTTCCATCTCCTTACATCTTCCTCTATCTCTTTTTTCAGTGTCGTGTAGTTTTCTGCATATAGGTCCTTTACTTCCTTTGTTAAGTTTATTCCTAGGTATCTTAATTTTTTTGGTGCGATGGTAAATGGCATTGCTTTTTTAGTCTCTGTTTCTGTAGTTTCACTGTTGGTGTATAGAAATGCCATGGATTTCTTGGCATTAATTTTGTATCCTGCTACATTGCCAAATTCATTTATTAAGTCAATTAGTTTTTTAATGGAGTCTTTTGGTTTTTTTTATGTACAATATCATGTCATCTGCAAATAAAGATAGCTTTACTTCTTCTTTTCCAATTTGGATGCCTTTTATTTCCTCCTCTTGTCTAATTGCAATGGCTAGTACTTCCAGTACTACGTCAAACAGGAGTGGCGAGAGTAGGCATCCCTGTCTTGTTCCTGTTCTTAGAGGGAATGGTTTTAGTTTTTGCCCATTGAGTATAATGTTGGCTGTGGGTTTATCATATATAGCTTTTATTATGTTGAGGTATGATCCTTGTACTCCCACCTTGTTAAGAGTTTTTATCAGGAAAGGTTGTTGGATTTTATCAAATGCTTTTTCTGCATCTATTGATATGACGATATGATTTTTATCTTTCAATTTGTTTATGTGATGTATCACATTTATTGATTTGCGGATATTGAACCAACCTTGCATTCCTGGAATAAATCCTACTTGGTCATGGTGTATGATCTTTGTGATGCTCTTCTGGAGTCGATTTGCTAGAATTTTGTTGAGGATTTTGGCATCTATGTTCATGAGGGATATTGGCCTGTAATTCTCTTTCATTGAGTTGTCTTTATCTGGTTTTGGTATTAGGGTGATGCTGGCTTCATAGGAGGAGTTTGGAAGTGTTCCTTCCTCTTGGATTTTTTTGAATAGTCTGAGGAGGATAGGTTTTAGTTCTTCCTTGAATGTTTGGTAAAACTCTCCTGTCTCCACTGATTTTTAGTGAAGTGGAAGGGAAGCAAAGGAGGGAGAGAGAGAAGAAGAGAGGGGAGAGAAGGGAGGGAGGATGCAGGGAAAGGGATGATAAAGGAGATGAAGGAGAACCAGGTAAGCTGCTAACTAAAAATTGTTATTGTTATCAAGTAAGAAGGGACTAAACCCTTATTTAAAACATCTTGCTATTTCAAGAATTCAACTTAATGATGTATGCAGAGTATAGAAAGACTATAAATATGAATGACAAGAGGAAAAAGAAAGACAAGTATCTGAAAGTTAATTTTATGTCAACTAGGCTAAGGGATGGTCAGACAGCTGGTAAAACATGTTTCTAGGTGTGTCTGTGAGGGTATCTGTGGAAGAGATTTCATGTTTGAGTCAGTATATTGGGATGTCAGAGCTCCTGGTTCTCCAGCCTTGGAACTCTGGTACATGACACAAGCAGTAGCCTTGGACTGGGAGTTACACCACTGGCTTTCCCTGGTTCTCAGACCTTTGGATTTATTTTGAATGATACTTCCAACTTTTCTGGTTCTACAGCCTGTGGAATTTCTCAGACTTCATAACCATGTGGGCCAATTCCTTTAATAAATCTCCTCATATATATCCTACTGGCTCTGTTACTCTGAAGAATCCTGACAAATACAGTATCCTTACTTTTACCTGGTCTTTTTGGTGTCATTAAAAAACATAATTCATGCCGAGACCGGTTTGGCTCAGTGGATAGAGTATCAGCCTGCAGACTGAAAGGTCCCGGGTTCGATTCCGGTCAAGGGCTGTACCTTGGTTGCGGGCATATCCCCAATAGGGGGTGTGCAAGAAGCAGCTGATCAATGTCTCTCTCATCGATGTTTCTAACTCTCTATCCCTCTTTCTTCCTCTCTGTGAAAAATCAATAAAATATATTTAAAAAAAACAACATAATTTATAATTATAGATTATACAGAAACTCTTGCTAGATCCAGTTCCTTCAGTTTTTGAAAAGCTAACTATGGGTCTTATCTATTTTACTCCTAATAGCCTATCATCCATTTAAATAATTACAAAAGATCATAAACTGTGTAACTGGGCCAGTCACCATTTATATAGCTTAAATTTTATTATTCCAAAGAGCAATCGTTCCACAGACTTGGCAACCTTTTAATAAAACTTGTGAGACACTAGAGAGCTCTCTCTCTCTCAGCCACATGAGGACACAGAGATAAGCTACGAAGAGAATTATCATAAAAAAAACATTTTGCAACTTGATCTTGGACTTCTAGCTTCCTGAACTACAAGAAAATAAATTTTTGTTGTTTAAGCCATCCCGCCAATGGCATTTTGTTATGGCAGCCTGAGCTGACTAAGCCAACATGTAGAGTCTATTTTTAATCATTACTAAAACATTTAGAAATACCATGCCCTACTGATAGTGGAATAGTAGTCAAATTGGTACATACGAACAATGTTGATTGCTATAGATTAGTATGTTTTGAGAATCATCTGGATCTAGAATAGAAAATAACTCTTTAGAACTAGAATCTTAATTGAAAGAACAAAATATTTTTGTATCAGCTACCAAGTAGCATAAAATATACCAGCTTACTATAACCTTTACATGGATGGCTATATTAGTTGCATTTATGTGCATATTGTACAGGTAAAATGATTTGTATGCTCCTTCAAAAAACATTCAAAATCTTTATTATTTTAAAAAACAAAGCTCCATACTATGTTCTATAACTCACTAGTGCTAAAAGGATTTAATACTCCTGTATACTTTTTATTCAGTCATATGGTGAACATAAAACTACTATAAAAATTACTGCAGCCGAGACCAGTTTGGCTCAGTGGATAGAGCGTCGGCTTGGGGACTGAAGGGACCCGGGTTCAATTCCGGTCAACGGCATCTGCCTTAGTTGCGGGCCTATCCCCAGTGGGGGGTGTGCAAGAGGCAGCTGATTGATGACTCTCTCTCATTGATGTTTCTGACTATCTCTCTCACTTCCTCTCTGTACAAAATCAATAAAATATATTTAAAAAAAAATTACTGCAAAAAATATTTTCCAGTGAATTGAAAATTTTTTAAAAATATGCTCTTGATATTAGAGAGAGGGGAAAGAAGAGGGAGGAGTGATATATTATATAATTAAAGTATAATATGCAAATTGACCGAACAGCAGAACAGCTAGTTGCTATGACCAAGCACTGACCACCAAGGGGCTGACGCTCAAGGCAGGAGCTGCCCCTGGTGGTCAGTGCGCTCCCACAGGGAGAGTGCCACTCAACCAGAAGCCAGGCTCATAGCTGGTGGGCACAGCAGCAGTGGCAGGAGCCTCTCCCACCTACACTGCAGGCAGGCAATAAGGAGCACGGGGTCCTGGACTCTGAGAGCCCTGGACTGTGAGAGGAATGTCTGACTGCTGGCTTAGGCCCAGTCCCCAGGAGGATCGGTCCTAAGCCAGCAGGTGGACACCCCTTGAGGGGTCCCAGACTGTGAGAGATGCAGACTGGGCCAAGTCTGCCCCTCCCCCCCAGGGGGGAGGGGAGAGAGAGAGGGAGAGAGAGAGAGAGAGAGAGAGAGAGAGAGAGAGAGAGATGTGAATCAGCTGTCTCTTGCCGCCCCTTACTGGAAATTTAGTCCAAAACCCAGGCACGTGCCCTGACCAAGAATAGAACCAGCAACCTCTCAGTGCATGGGACATGCTCAACCAAATGAGCCACATCTGCCGGGACTGAAAATTTTTAATAAATACTAAAGAGCCGTGAGATTGATTTCCCATAACTGTAAAATTCGTAGTGAAGAAAATATACATGGCCCTAACCGGTTTGGCTCAGTGGATAGAGCGTAGGCCTGCAGACTGAAAGGTCCCAGGTTTGATTCTAATCAGGAGCATGTACCTTGGTTGTGGACATATCCCCAGTAGGAGGTGTGCAGGAGGGAGCCGATTGATGTTTCTCTCTATCCCTCTCCCTTCCTCTCCGTAAAAAAATCAATAAAATGTTTTTTGTTTTTTTAAAAAAGAAAGAAAATACACATGAAAATATCACATTTTAACATGGTTTGTGAAACAAATGGTGTTACTCTTGGGCTGTCTAATTTTGAGCATACAACACGTAACCAGGAAACTATTTTTTATTTCACTCAACATCGTGTATAATAAAGAGGTAATATGCAATTTGATTGTCACACCATCACATGATGGTGCCCACAGTGGGGGCAGGGCCGGCCGATCTACACACCTGCCCCTGAAGTTCCCTTAGCCCCGCCGGGGGTCTTGGGTACTCCTACACCCCCCACTGATTGAGGCTCAGGCAAGTTAGGCCGGCCAAGGCACAGGCAAGCCTCGGATAGTGGCCTTCTGCATGCCTCCCTCCTGGGGGAGATCAAGCCCTTAACCTGGAAATGTGCCCTGACCAAGAATTGAATTGGGTTCATGGGTCAATGCCAGGGAAATTTCTTTTGTTTTCCAAGTTTCCCTGAATATTTGTAAATTTCACAAATATGGCAAATGATAACATAATTGAATTTGTTCATATAACACAGCAGTATTTTTAACTTTTATAGCTATAGTAATGTGTATGTGGATGAATTTAGAACTGCAACCAACCTCTTATGATTTTTAAAACTTGACATCATAAACAATATTTTCTACCAGAAATAGTCTATATATAATTATTTTTAGTGCTTGAGTTGATATACCAAAACTCATCAATTTCTATATTTTGAAACCTAAGTAGCCATTTGCTTTTGCATTTTATTTTGTTGGTGTTATTGTCATTGTTTATCCTCAGTTATAAGTAACTCTGCAGTACTTGGTGACTACTGAGTAATTGGCATCAAGATCCACTGTGTTTCTAACACAGGTGGGTGAGTGGAGAGCAACTCCCAATATCTTTTTAGCCAAGAACCATGAGCCCCAACAACCTCTAGAATCACAGAAAGTTCAATTCTAATACCATTTCCAAAGGTAAATTAACTAATTTGAGAAGAGTCTCTTATGATACCTTTGACTACATCAAATTTAACTCCTAACTATGAATTATCACTTCTTTTACTTTTTTTCTCCTTGTCCGAGGATATGGTTATTGATTTGAGATAGAGAGGAAGGGAGGAGGAGAGTGAAAGGGAGGAAGGGAGAGAGGTGGGAAAGAGAAAAAGAGGGAGGGAGAAAGAGAAGGGAAGAGAGTGAGGAACATTTATGTGAGAAACATCAATTTGTTGCCTCCCAACTGGCTGCCTTCCCTTACGTGCCCCAAATGGGGTTGAACCCACAACCTACCTTAGTGGGAATCAGTGCCCTGAGTGGAAATTGAATCCATGACTTTTTAGTGGCCAGATGGCTCTAACCAATTGAGCCATCTGGCCAGGGCTATAGCTTCTTATTTAAAACAAAACATTATGGTATAGGAAACAACTGAATATTTATAAAATATACATGCATTATTTTGTTAAAAATTTTATTAATATGAAAAATATTTTTTGAAATAATGATCCAATGCTGACTCTTCTGAACTAAACAGCCTACACCTAAGTAGTAAAACAAAAAACAGTGAAAAGGGGGTTTATCTACCTCTACTTTCTTCAGAGCTCCGAATCCTTTATTCTGGTTTGTGTGGGGTTTTTTTTTGTTTGTTTTTTTAAAAATATATTTTATTGATTTTTTACAGAGAGGAAGGGAAAGAGATAGCTAGAAACGTAGATGAGAGAAAAACATCAACCAGCTGCCTCTTGCACACCCTCTACCAGGGATGTGCCCGCAACCAATGTACATGCCCTTGACCGGAATTGAACCTGGGACCTTTCAGTCCGCAGACGGATGTTCTACCACTGAGCCAAACCGGTCGAAGCTGTGTTTTGTTTTTTAATCCTCACCCAAAGATTTTTTTCCCATTGAATTTTAGAGAGTAGAAGGAAGTGGAGGGAGGGGTGAGAGAGAGAAAGAAACATCCATGTGAGAGAGATACATCCATTGGTTTTATCTTGCACTCGCCCCAACTGGGACCAGGGATGGAACCTGCAACCCAGGTACATGCCCTTGACCAGAATCGAACTTGAGACTGTTTAATGCAAGTGCCGAAGCTCTAACCACACTTCCTAACACCAGCCAGAGTTGTTTCTTTTTTGGGAGGAGTTTGAGAATTAGAAAACAGATGGAAACAAGTGAGTATATGACTTTAAGGTGAATTAGTTCTCAACAGCAAGTCAAAAGCTGGAGTCTTCCCAATTTTATCTTACTATCTAAAAATCTATATATACTACGTATTTGGAAGGCAAGAACTTTTGATTATTAAATGGACAGGAACACAAAAATGTTTCTATGTGAACTGATCTCAGTTTGTACTTATAAAAGAGTGAATTATTTCTATATTCTCTCCCCTACAACAGGATAACTTTGTTATATAGAATAATATGTTATCCACAGCTGTTTATCTGTATTATGGTTATGTCAGATACTAAAGAAAACAATATTCTAGAGCTTTATTTTTGAAAATGTGACTTTATATTACCCAGTTTGTCCTGTTTAAGAAGGAAAGAAGAATGAAGATAATGCTTTACAGAAAAAGAAGGTTGTGAAAAACAGTAAAGCTATTCCAGTGTGCTAATTTATGCAGACTGAAATCCAGATTCAGGATCCTGGAGTAAGTTCTCCATTTCTCACTTGCAAGTATTTTAAAGGCTAAATAGCTGTTTCTGAAGCAAAAATGCTTCCCCAAATCCACCAGGCCAAAAAGGGACTACAGGACAAAGGCTGTAAATTTTTAAAAGCAAATTTAATGGTTGGGTCATACCCTGTTTCCCTGAAAATAAGACAGTGTCTTATATTAATTTTTGCTCCCAAAGATGCACTACGTCTTATTTTCAGGGGATGCCTTATTTTTCCAATGAAGAAGAATACGGTACACATTTATTGTTAAATGAAAATAAAGGAAATTTATTACCTGTATACGGTACGGTAGTACAGTAGTTGTCAACACAAACCAGACAAACTGTGAATCCTACAGTATCAAGAATTTACTCATTTATTCAATGACAATCATGTCATCATCTTCTGGAACATCATCATAACAATCCAATTCCTGAATTTCCTGGTGAATTTCTTGTGACTCCATTTCTTTCAGAATCAGTGGACCAAATCTCTCATGTTTAGCCTGGGGGGGGGGCTTATTTTCGGGGAGATGCCTTATATTTCACCCAGAAGGAAACCTGTAAGTAGGTCTTATTTTCGGAAGATGTCTTATTTTCGGGGAAACACGGTAGCTATAATAAAATGATACAACTCCAGAGCCCTACTGCAATGAAAAAAATTACAGAATGATAGAGTGAGCGGCCCCCACATATTATTCTGAGAAACATAATGCAGCATTCTAGCATCCTTGCAGATTAGTACAAATTCATCCAGAAAACTAAAAACAATTTCCCCAGCCTGTGGGCCTTGTTCAGCAAAAGAATCTCACCTTGGATTTATTCCAACCAAAAGGGGCACTCAATTGCTCTGTGGTAACTCCTGAAAGAAGGGTAGTGCGAATATAGTAGGATAAATCCCCCCCAAAAAGCTGAATCTTTGATCATAGCAACAGGTGACCCTTGCTGTGAAGCTACAGGAGAGGTACACAAATACATTTGTATGACTTTATCTACTAAGTTTAAAAAATGCCAATGTAACACATATGCATTATAAGCTTAGCAATTAGCAGCAAAGGTTTAAAGCAAAGGTGGAGGACCTTTTCTCTGCCAAAGGCCAGTTGGATATTTATATCATTCGAGGGCCATACAAAATTATCAACTTAAAAATTAGCCTGCTATATTTGGTCAAACATTTAATTAACTCACCCTTAATGCTTTGACAGGGTCAGACCAAATGATTTTGCAGCCTTATACGGCCCGCAGAATGGACATTACCCACTTCTGGTTTAAAGCCTTAATCTTAACTATATACACTGGTATTATAAAACTATCCTCAATTTTGAACAATTAAACTAGAGACTGCTAAGTGGGAAAACATATATAGTCCTTTATGGCTATCGCATTAACTACTACCACAGCATACTGAGATTATAAAACAACTAATCTTGAGAGAAATTTATGATAGATGACTCTTACCTCATAAATGTTCGGGTGCCACATTTTGGTCAAGAATCTGAAGGTAGGTGGTGAATATGGGTAGTCAATAGGGAATTTAATATGCGCCTGGAAAAAAACACAAAAAGCTAATAAATGAGATTACAGGTTATTCATCTGCCTAATAATTTACCTTATTACACTTCAATAAAACAAAGCTCCTATGTAGAGTAGACTCTGGGAATTAAAACAGCTCATATATTGTTTTGTTAGCCCCATGTCAGGATTATTACTAATATGTTCTTATAGCATCTCTTCAAATATTTATTAAAGAGTTAATGGCAACATTGATGTGAGAGAGACATCGATTGGTTGCCTCCTGCACGTGCCCTGCCTGGACCAAGGGATCCAACCTGTAGCTCAGGTACATGTCTTTGCCCGGGAATTGAACCGTGACCCTTCCACGCATGGGCCAACACTGTAACCACTGACAAGACAGCCAGGGCTTCAACATATATATATTTTAAATATCCTTATAGATTTTATAGAGAGGAAAAGAGAGGGATAGAAACATCAATGAGAAAGAAACATTAGTCGATCCTTTCGGAGTTCATAAGCGTGATGATTGGGTGTTCTCGCGGCTGTGTGAGATGTGCCGCCCATTAACCTTGTTACGCCTTTGGCACATGACCCGTCTGACGTGAAAAAAAAGAAAAAAAAAAAAAAAAAAAAAAAAAAAGAAACATTAGTCAGCTGCCTCCTGCACACCTCCTACTGGGATTCCACCCTACAGCCCAGAACCGTAGGGCCACAGACACCCTCATTCGTGACTGGCAGTCAAACACTGAGCAACAATGGCTGGGGACAATATTTTTTAGAAAGAATGCCTACTGCCCTGGCCAGTGTGGCTCAGTCGATTGAGTGTTGTCCTGTGTGCCAAAAGGTCACCAGTTCAATTCCATTCAGGACACATGCCCAGGTTGTGAGTTTGGTCCTGGGTCGGAGTGCAAGCAGGAGGCAACCAATCAATGTTTTTCACATCGATGGTGCTTCCCCTCTAAAACCAACAAAACTTTTTTTAAAATAAGAGTGTTTACCAAAGGATATTCATAAATATATTAGAATTAGAGGCCTGGTGCATGAACTTTGTGCACAAGTAGGATCCCTAGGTCTGCCAGTGATCAAGGCCGATCAGGGCCTTCTGGCTGCCAGCCAGAGCCTTCCTTTGTTCCACACCGCCCTTGGTGATCAGCACACATTATAGCAAGAGATCAAACTCCCAGTCTTCCGGTCAAACTCCCGAGGGAACAATTCACATATTAGGCTTTTGTATATGTATAGAAGATGACTGCCTAAGGCAGCAATTTAAAAAATATATATTTTTTTTATTGATTCCCTACAGAGAGGAAGGGAGAGGGATAGAGAGCTAGAAACATTGATGAGAGAGAAACATCGATCAGCTGCCTCTCACACATCCCTTTCCAGGGATGTGCCCGCAACCAATGTACATGCCCCTAACCGGAATTGAACCTGGGACCCCTCAGTCCACAGACTGACACTCTATCCACTTAGCCAAACCGGTTTTGTCAAGGCAGCAATTTTTAACTGATGTGTCACACAAATTTTTATTTTGTATTTTTATTTTTTAATATATTTTATTGATTTTTTTATAGAGAGGAAGAGAGAGGGATAGAGAGTTAGAAACATCGATGAGAGAGAATCATCAATCAGCTGCCTCTTGCACACCCCTCCTGGGGATGTGCCCGCAACCAAGGTACATGCCCTTGACCGGAATCGAACCTGGGACCTTTCAGTTCACAGGCCGACGCTCTATCCATTGAGCCAAACCGGTTTTGGCATCACAAGAATTTTTAAACCATGCAATACGTGACTACTTAGAGGCACTGTCCTCTTTCCCCTTAGACTGTCAAATTAAAAAATGACAATAGCCAATACAACAATAGCTGTCTGGTGTGAATGAATCAAAAATACACCGGTTTTATTTGCCAGACCGGCATATATTTTTTGGTGTGCTGAAGAATTTTAGTAATTAGTTTATATGAGCCATGACATGAAAAAGGTTGAAAATCACTGGCCTAAGGCATTGAAAGGGAAGAGAAGTAAAAATGGAGATAAAAAGAAATACACACACACACCAACCAAACAACAAACAAGAAAAGATCTGGTATGAACAAAAAATAATGATAAAGAGACATTAATTGAGAATTCATGAATTTAATCCTAGAAAGAACAACAAATAAATACTGGCATGGGTGAATGAATCTAGGAGGAGGGCTCTTCTCAGCTGTGGCTTTATGCTGGAGGTAACCATAGGAGGAAGGGAGGTAAATACAGATTCACTTTCTCTCCATACTAAAAAGCTGAAAAAGGTTGCTTCTGGGTAGTAGCGAGTGGGGAGTGGAAGGGACTTGACTTTTTATTATAAACTTTACAGTATGTTTGACTTTAAAAAGGTAATTTTTTGTAGATGCCCTGGCCAGTGTAGCTCAGTTGGTTAAAGCATCATCCCATACACCAAAAGGTGGCAGGTTTGATTCCAATCAGGGCATATACCAGGTTGTGGGTTCAATCCCAAGTCTGGGTGCATGCAGCAAGCAACCAATCAATGTTTTGCTCTCAGACGTTTCTCTTTCTCCCTTCCTCTCTCTGAAATCAATTTGAAAAAATAATAACAAAAAGGATATAACTGAATTACTTTTACAAATGAAAATGTTAATATAAAAGGAAAAAAGTATCAAGTCAGTTATGTGAAAGCAGTAAGGAATCTGGATTGGCAGGATTTGGAGGGACTGGCAAATTTTGAGAAGAGTAAGCCATAAGTCAAGAATCCAAATAGGCAAGTCAGTTATATCACCAGCCATCAGGAAATAGACTTGTTTTTGCAAAGGGCATGAGTTCAGTAGCTCATGAGTCCAGCTAATATCTGGGCACAGCTGGTCTTGTATAATGAGATGAGTAAATACAGGTGACTGAGAAATGAAGTAACTAATGACAGACTAGTTACCAGTTTTCACAGTAATCTTCCATGCAGCTATTGCCACTTTCAACACCCACAGAATCAGTGCATCCCTACTCCCAGGAACAATTCTGACTTGATTACTATGTATTGCCCTTGATTCTCAGGTTCAGTTGAATCCTGAATGGTCTCATTACTGGACTCTAATCTGTTTCCTCCAGCACAAATGACAATGTGAGCCCCAACTTTAATTCTGAAGTTCTTGTTCTAAAAGTATATTCAGTTTCTGCTTGCCATGGTGCCAATAAACCTCCCTGTCTGAACATCTAATTATCCTGCTTTGGGAGCCAAGGCAAAATATAGTTAAGACAGAGAGAATTAATAAGCTTTAGAATCAGGACTGCAAACTAATCTGGGTAACTCTGGACTCAAAATCCCTGCAAGCTATAGTTCCCCCAAATATATAAAAGTGGTTCAGTGACACCTCATGCTATAAGAAATTAAGATAGTAGTAGCTCCTCAATTACCTAGTGCTTACTGTGTTCCAACCGCTGTTCTAAATTCTTTAAATATATTAACTCATTTAATTCTCCCCCACCCATTTAATTCTTAAAATAATCCTATGCAATCAGTATTATCAAACCCACTAGAGGACCATCTGTGCACCGGTGGGGTCCCTCAGCCTGGCCTGCGCCCTCTTGCAATCTGGGACCCCTCAGGGATATTGGAGGCCTCTAGTATACATATAAGATCTTTAATTCATTTCTTTCCGCCCTCCCCCCATTTTTCCCTCTGAAAATCACTAGTCTGATCCATGTTTCCATGCCTGTGGTTCCCACTACTGCATTGAGCATCTGCCCCCTGGTGGTCAGTGCATTTCATAGCTACAGGACGGTTGGCTGGTCTACCGGTTGCTTAAATAAATATATATATAAGCTATCTATATATAGCTAGATAGATATTACAAATGAGAAAAATTAATAAAAAGGTTTTTAGAAATTTGCACAAGGTCACACAGCTAGAAACTAATAGTCTGGATACTACAAAAAAAATACATATATTCTTCTTTACATATGTTAATCACTTAATAAACAGTACCTATTATCTTTGTAATTCTCTGTTGAGTTAGAAATTTTCTCATTTAGACTCTTCTTGACCTGAAAAAAATGCCAGGAATTTAATGGAAATTGAACTGTTTTCTACATGTGTGAAACTGGCTCATTTCCAGGCAGTCTTATTTCAACCAAATAGGCAAATAGGCAAGCCTAGAACCTTCTACACTTTCCTTAACTGGTTCTAAATAATAACTGTATACTGCTAATTAATAACTATATACTATTAGGTGGCAGTATTTGTAAATAATTTAATGATTAATAGAATCAGAAATAAAAGAATATTATCTCCATAGAGATGGAAAAGGCATGCAAGTGAATTCAACATGCATTCTTAATTATTTTTTAAAGCCAAATACTTCAATAATATGATAATGCATATATATGTCCAACCTCAAACACATAATAATTTTTTTAACATATTTTTATTGATATCAGAAAGAAGTGGGGAGAGAGAAACATCAATGGTGAGAGAGAATCAATGACCCGCTGCCTCCTGCATATCCCCCACTGGGGATCAAACCCACAACTTGGGCATATGCCCTGACTGAGAACCGAACCATGACCTCCTGGTTCATAGGTCGATGCTCAATCACTGAGCCAAGCCCGGCCAGGCCCATACAATCTACAATAATAAAAGAGAAACATGCAAATTGACCGTGCCTCCGCTGTGCCCACCAGACAATCAGGAGCGAGTATGCAAATTAACCCAACCAAGATGGATGCAGCCCCAGAGCAAGCAAGAGGCTTGGGTTTCCCCAACAATGGAGGAAGCCAAGCTTCCTGCCCACTCTGGCTGGTCCTGGCCTCTGCTCAAGGTTACAAAGTTTCAATTATAGAAGATAAATAAATCCCAACAAAAAAGGGAGAGGCCTGGGTTTCCCCAGCAATGAAGGAAGCCAAGTTTCCTGGTCTGCCCTTGCCTCTGCTCAAGGCTACAAAGTTTCAATTATAGAAGATAAATAAATCCCAGATACCAGGACTTCTACTTGGGTCTCCAGGGGCATGGCTGGACTGCAAACCACCACAGGCCCCTCGCCCAGGTCATGCCACACCCCAAGGGAACCCCCACCCTGATCCGGTACACCTTTCAGGGCAAACCAGCCAGCCCCCACCAAGGCACCACCAGGCCCCTATCCTATCTAATAAAAGAGCAATATGCAAATTGACCATCACTCCAACATACAATATGGCTGTCCCCATGTGGTCAAACATGGCTGTCACAAAATGGCCAGCAAGGGAGGGTAGTGAGGAGGGACCAGGCCTGCAAAGGAGGGCAGTTGGGGGGAGGGGGGTCTAGGCCTGCAGGGGAGGGCAGTAAGGGGTGACCAGGCCTACAAGGGAAGGCAGTTAGGGGCAAATAGGCCAGCAGGGAAGCAGTCAGGCATCAATCAGGCTGGCAGGGGAGTGGTTAGGGGGTGATCACGCTGGCAGGCAGAAATGGCAATCAGGAAGGCAAACAGGCGAGTAGGTGGGAGCCAGCAATCCTGGATTGTGAGAGGGATGTCCCAGATTGGAGAGGGTGCAGGCTGGCCTGAGGGACACCGCACCCCCATGCACAAATTTCGTGCATCAGACCTCCAGTTTTTAATAAGTACCACAAGCTTCTCAGTAAAGTCAGATAAAAATAAGGATATGATTTAGCATAATAGTTACTTAATTTCTCCAGATACCAGCCAGTGTAATTGAACAGGACAAAGCAAAGAGAAAAAAAAAGAACCAAATGTATCATAATTTTTAAGTTATATTGTTTACTTGGAAATCTAAAAAGGATCAACTGGAAAATTATTCCAAATGGCAGGAGAAACCAGCACAAATTAACAAAATAAATTCAATAGGACTCTCACAAATAAGTATCTATTAAGAAAATATCCTATTTGAAATATTAACAATAAATTACCTAGAAATAAACAAATGTGCAAAAATAATAACTAAAGAGTGAGGGTGCTAACTCTTTAATAATATGGAAAGTATATATTAAAATATACATTAAGTGAAAGAAATTAGAATGCTGCAATTAAATATGCTACCATTTATATATTTTTAAAAATCTAGCCCTACATGGTTTGGTTCAGTGGTTAGCATCAGCCTGCAGACTGAAGGATCCCTGGTTTGATTCCAGTCAAGGGGAGCCTGAGCTGTTATACGGCTCTTGCATTTTTTTTTGAAAAGCAGTAGCTTAAATAGTAGTAAATTGAGAATGCAGCCCTAGCTGGTTTGGCTCAATGGATAGAGGGTTGGCCTGCTGACTGAAGGGTCCTGAGTTCAATTCCAGTGAAGGGGACATGCCCAGGGTTAGAGGCTTGACCCCCAGCAGGGGGCATGCAGAAGGCAATCCATCAGTGATGTTTCTCTCTCATCAGTGATGTGTCTAACTCACTCACCCTTTCCCTTTCTCTCTCTCTAAATCAATAAAAATATTTTTTTTAAATCAGGTATCAAGAGAGCACTTAAAAAAAGAGAGAGAGAGAGAGCACTCTTAAAAGTAAATAAACAGCAGGAATAAAAATATGTTCATAGCCTAGCTGATGTGCCTCAGTGGTTGAGCAACGACCTGTGAACCAGGAGGTCATGACTAGATTCCCAGGCAAGGCACATGCCCCAGTTGCTGGCTAGATCCCCTATGGGGCTGTGCAGCAGGCAGCCAATAGATGATACCCTCTCATCATTAAAGTTTCTATCTATCTCTTTCCCTCTTCCTTCCTCTCTGAAATCAATAAAAATATTTTTAAAAAAAATGTTCATAAAAGCTTTATTTTGAGTAGCCAAAGACTGGAAGCAATTCAAATATCTATTAATCCAATAAGATACAACTCATCAAAAAGAACATATTTGTAACATGTGAATCTCAAAAACATTATGTTGAGCAACAGAAGCCAAACTTGAAAATACAAACTGGATGATTTTGAAATTCTGGAACAGGCAAATCTAGAGCTACGGTGGTAGGTGACAACTGTGGTTGTCTGGGACGGTGTGAAAGAAAATGATTGGAGAGGGGTATACGGTAATTTTCTTAAATGATGGAAATGTTCTATAATTTGACTACAGGTAATGGCTAAATTAGATGTACACATTTGTCAAAACTAATCAAGCCACACACTTAAGATAGATACATCCTATTGTAAGTTACAATAAAAAAAAAAAAAAGTGCTACACAGAACAAAAATAAAAAACTTGGAAGGTTGGAAAAATGGAAGATAAAGATGAGGTAATAAAAGAGTAAAAGCACAAACTGATTGTAGGAAAAGATTTTTTTAAATGAGAGGAATAATCTGGGTAATCTAATACCTAGTTAGATAAGTGCTTCCAAAAAAGAACAACAAAAATGTACCGGAGAAAATATCATTCAAATAATTCAAGAACATTTCCCAACACTAAAGAACATGAATATCCATAGTAATGTGAATTCTAGAACATTGGAATACAAAGAAGATTCTGCAAACTCCAGTAAAAAAGTCACATACAATGGATAGAATTTAGAATGGCTTTGAATTTCAAACAGTACTTCCAGAACCAAGAAGGCATAGAGCAATAGCCTCAAAATTCTAAAGCTATAAGATTTCCAACCTAATTATATGCCCTGCCAAGCAACTGTAGAGTTAGAACAAGAACTCAAAAATTTACCTGTACACTTTCTCAAAAATCTACTGAAGGATGTGATATACCAAAACAACAGAACCAAACAAAGAAGACAGAAAATATAGAAAACAACCACTCCCACAAAGGTAGAAGAAGCATGAAATACCCAAGATGATGGCGAAGGTAGTGATCTCAGTAACAGCTGCAAACTAGATATAGAAGACAACAATGCAGAATGAAGTTCAGACTATTCTAGGAGACTCATGAAAAGGTAAAATGATACAGCCACTTTGGAAAACAGTCTGGCAATTCCCCAAAAAGTTAAACATAGTTACTATATGATCTAGCAATTCCACTAGTAGATATACATCCAAGATATATAAAAGTATATCCACACAAAACTTGTGCATAAATATTTACAGAAGCAGGGAGGAAGAGACTGAACATAAACTGTGCACCTATGGATGAGGACAATGGGGGATGGGGAGGGGGTGGAGGGTGGGGTGGGAACCTGGTGGAGGGGGGAAGAAATGAGGAACCTTTGTAATATTATGAACAATAAAGATTGATTTTAAAAAAAAATATTTACAGAAGCATAACTAATAGCCAAAAAGTAGAAACACTAATATCCATCAACAAATGATAGATAAACAAAATATGCTATGTCCATACAATGGATTATTATCTAACTATATAAAAGCCTACGCGACCATTGCAACTGAATGGACGACCGAACAGACTGTGTGGGGCGACCAGGCCAGCAGAGGGGTTAGTGAGGGGTGACCAAACGACCAAGCAGTAGGTGACCAGGAATAATTGGGGACGATTAGGCCGACGTGCAGAGGCAGTTAGGGGCGACCAGGCCGGGGATGGGGGCAGTGAGGGGTGATCAGGCCAGCAGGCAGAGGCAATTAGGGGTGATCAGGCTGGCAGGGGGTGGGGGGGCAATAAGGGGTGATCAAGTAGGCAGGTAGGTGCACAGTTAGGAGCCAACGGTCCAGGATTGTGAAAGAGATGTCCTGGATTGGAGAGAGTGCAGGTTGGGCTGAGGGGACCTTCCCCACCCCCAATCCCCATAAACAAATTTTATGCACCAGGCTTCTAGTTCAGCAATAAAAGAAATACTTAGTACAACATGATGAACCTTGAAAATATTATGCTAAATGAAATTCAGTCAGTCACAAAAGTTAACATATTATGTGCTATTTAATTCCATTTATATGAAATGTTCAGAACAGGCACATCTAAACTGGTAGTTAAGTAGGGTTGAAGAGGTTGAGGGGAAATGAGGTGCCCAGGTTCCAGGCTCAATCCCCTGTAGGGGGTGTGCAGGAGGCAGCGGATCAACAATTCTCTCTCATCACTGATATTTCTCTCTCTTCCACTCCCTTCCTCTCTGAAATCAATAAAAATATATTTTTTTAAAAAGAAATTTAGAAGTTTAAGCAATTATTATAAAATTGGGAGGATATACATAAGAGAAATAGCATTTTACATGATCATTTTTCATAGCAAAAAAAGATAACTTTTATAGTACTACAAAAGTTAATGGCATTAAGTACTAAATGATACACTTAAAATGGTTATAATGGGAAATTTTGTTATGTTCAAAAAATAATTTATAAAATAAAAAATTTAAAAAACCTTTGGGAAATAAGACTAGGGATAAGGGAAGGGTTTGTAGGGTAGTGGGCATATAAAACTGTTAATCTAATGTTCTATATTATTCTATATTATTTATCTTGCAAGTATATTACTTATAACATAAAAAATACTACTCAAAACAGTGTTGCTAACACTAATAGCAACTAACATTTACTGAATGCTTTATACAAAGCAAGCACAGCCTAAGTACTTTTACATGTACTAACATATTTAATCCTCAAAGTATCCCTGACAAGATAGATGCCATATTTCCCCCCATTTTACAGAAGAAACTAAAGCTAAATCATTTGTCCAAGATCACAGTTATAAAGCCTGAACTGGGACCTAGCTATCTGACTCCAAACGCCTGAGGATATGTTTTTATTGATTTTTAAAGAGAAAGGGAGAGGGAGAGAAAGAAACACTGGGGTGAGAGAGAAACATCAATTGGCCGCCTCCTGCACGATCCCCGACTGGGGATTGAACCTGCAACTTGGGTACATGCCCTGACTGGGAATCGAACCTGAGACCTTTTGGTGTATGGGACCATGCTCTAACCAACTAAGCCACACCAGCCAGGGCAGAGCCCATATTTAAACCACGATATATTACTGTCTCTTTGTTAATTAACATTAAGAATGAGATTTATCACAGAACTCAAAGATCACTAAAATACATAATGCCTATTCTCTAACTCCACTTAGAAATAATTATCAAAAGTAGCAAGCTTATAAACTCTAAAATCATAACCCATAAAAACCCAAACTGCACTAAATTAGCTGCACTATACAGTCTTTTAAAAAATCTAATTGCAAGCACTTAAAACAGATACTAACAAAATCTAACTTTTACTCACTGCCTTCTACTTCATTAACTCAGGAGGGCGTATGCTAAAGCTCCTCTAGCTTTCCAAGTAAAATGCTATTCCGTGGATCCTCATAGTTAGCTCCATCTCTTCCTTATGATTTTATGCTGAAAGTCACCTTTCTTCAGAGATATCTAAAATGCCACACACACACACACACACACACACACACACACACACACAATTTTAATGCCCTCTTCCCAACTTCAGACTCTACTACTTACTGCTTCACCACTTAGCACTCACTACTTTCTATGATGCCATATACTTTTTATTAATTGTCTCTCTTTCCCATTACAATGTAATCTCGATAAAGTAGGATTTTTTGTTTTCTTCACTATATCCTTAGCACTTACAACAGTGTTTGACACATAGTAAACATAATAAACATTTGTTGATGAAAGCATTTTTTAAAATGACAAACTTTAAAGTAAATGTTCTCTATATTTCTGAAGTTAATATTGATAGTTTCAGTTATATATGAGAAAGAACACACTGATGGTTTACTTAGGTCCCAAATCCTTCTCTAAGTAGTAAAAGCATTACCTAAGAAGCTTAAATACTAAGCTTAACAATACCTTCTACTAATGTTCCCATTTATTATGGAAATTACTGAGTCAGAAATATTTTAAATATGCTATGAAGTAATTTTCTTATCTGAACAAAATTCAAAACTATCTACTACTTACTAAAAGCATCATATACAAAAATCACTGAAATCATAAAAGCCAATAATACAAAAATTCCCAAGCTTAAAGAAAAGTCTTGGTTTTAATTTTTTTAAATATATTTTTATTGATTTCAGAGAGGAAAGGAAAGGAAGAGATAGAAACATCAATGATGAAAGAGAATCATTGACTGGCTGCCTCCTGCATGTCCCCCACTGGGGATCGAGCCCCAACCCAGGCATGTGCCCTTGACTGGAATTGAACCCGGGACACTTCAGTCAGCAGTCTGACACTCTATCCACTGAGCCAAACCGGCTAGGGCTTGGTTATAATTTTATAGGTGTGTGTGTGTTTCATGGGAAGATGATGATTGGTGGTAAAGGAGAAAAGGCACAGAAACATAACAATAAATTTAAAGTACCCCTTTTGACTAATAAAAAACTTACTGTTATGTATCTTTGGAACATAACAGCATTTACTCATAAAACAAAGCAAAACAGCCCGGCCAGTGTGGCTCAATGGTTGAGTATCAACCCATGAACCAGGAGATCATTGTTTCATTCTGTCAGGGCACATATGGTTTTGTGGGCTTGATCCCCCAATAGGCGGTGTGCAGGAGAGAGCTGATCAATGATTCTCATCATTAATGTTTCTCTTTCCCTCTCCCTTCCTCTTTCTGAATTAAAAAAAAAAAAAAATTAAAAAAAAATGGAGTCTGGCTAGGGTTGCTCAGTGGTTAAGCATCAACCTATGAACCAGAAGGTCATGGTTCAATTTTCAGCCAGGGTACAAGCCTAGGTTGCAAGCTTGATCCAATCAATAATTTTCTCTCTTCATTGATGTTTCTCTCTCTCTTTCCCTTCATCTTTGAAAAAAAAATATACACACACACACACACACACACACACACATATATATATATAAAGAGCTGAAACCGGTTTGGCTTAGTGGTAGAGCGTCAGTCTGCGGACTAAAGGGTCCCAGGTTTGATTCCGGTCAAGGACATGTGCATTGGTTGCGGGCACATCCCCAGTGGGGAGTGTGCAGGAGGCAGCTGGTTGATGTCTCTCTCTCATCGATGTTTCTAGTTCTCTGTCCCTCTCCCTTCCTCTCTGTGAAAAATCAATAAAATATATTTTTAAAAAGAGAGAGAGAGAGAGAGAGAGAGAGAGAGAGAGAAACCTAAATGGCCTCTAGTTCATTCTGCATCACCTTCTTCATAAAAAATTAAAAGAAGAAGAAGAAGAAGAAGAAGAAGAAGAAGAAGAAGAAGAAGAAAGAAAAGCCCGAAGAAGAAGAAGAAGAAGAAGAAGAAGAAGAAGAAGAAGAAGAAAGAAAAAATGAAAGAAAGAAAAGAAAAGCCCTAAGAAGAAGAAGAAGAAGAAGAAGAAGAAGAAGAAGAAGAAGAAGAAGAAAGAAAAGAAAAGAAAAGAAAAGAAAAGAAAAGAAAAAAAAGAAAAGAAAAGAAAAGAAAAGTCCTAATCAGTTTGGCTCAGTGGATAGAGCACTGGCCTGTGAATTGAAGAAGGGTTCCAGGTTCAACTTCCTGTCAAGGGCATGTACCTTGATTGCAGGCTCAATCCCCAATAGGGGGCATGCAGGAGACAGCTGATTGATGTTTCTAAGTGATGTTTCTTTCTACCCCTCTCCCTTGCCCTCTGTAAAAATTAATAAAGTACATTAAATAAATAAATAAATAAATAAAGATAATATTCTGAGAAATGTGAGCATGGGTAATTTCTTTTAAACACTTGCAGCATACAAGAGAGAACAGCATTATTCACAACAGCCAACAGGTGGCAACAACCCAAGCTCAACCAACAGATGAATGGGTTAACAAAATGTGATTTATTACCGTATTTTCCGGCGTATAAGACAACCCCCTAATTTTACAGTTAAAACATAGGTTTAGGCCTATATTCGCTGTATAAGACTACCCCCCACTTCAAAGAAAAGACTTACTTTGCCGTCAAGATCTGCAGGTAATTTTTGTGCAATTTTGGTCTTTTGCCCCCGATTTTCGGTTGACTTTTTTTCATTTCAAAGGTCATCTTATATGCCGGAAAATACAGGTATTATTTTCAGCCATTAAAAAAGGAATGAGATTGTGATATATAATACACCACAGATAAACCCTGAAAACTTAACAAGTGAAATAAGCTGGACACGATTTCACTTATATGAGGTATCCAGACTAGGTAAATTCATAAAGACAGAAAATTAAATAAAAATTAGCAAGGGAGGGGGAATTGAGGAGTTAGTTCAATTAATACACTTAAGAGTTACACTTCGGGATAATGAAAAAGTTCAGGAAACAGACAGTGGTGATGGTTACACAACATTGTAAATATACTTAATATCACTGAATTGTCCATTGAAAATGGTTAAAGTGACAAATGTTATGTATATTACTATAACTTTAAAAGCTATGTCATAAAAAATATTTGAAAAGTGATCCATATAATAATATTTTTAACTATTTCTCAGTCTCAATCTTCTATTAAATAACATTTTTATTGTAAGGGAACTGTTGAGCTCTTGTTAAAAACTGCCACAAATTTCAAATTAATAGAATTCAAAATAATGAGGATTTGCTATACTACACTAGTTATAACTTTTAGATAATCTTTAGAGCCATTTTCTACATTCTTTGGGAGGGAAAGAATATTTTTGTTCTCACATGTATGATATGAAAACTGACTATTATTTTTTCCAATTGCTTTTGCTTCAAAAAAAATCTGAATATGATGACATTTTAACAAAATTTGTAACTGTACACCTTAAAATTAATTTAAATGCATATATTATGTTTCTGTAGATTTGAATTCTTAAAGTAGGACAGAATTTAAAGTTCAACCAAAGAATACGAAATAATTTATTAGTGATTATTAAACACTGGTTTAATGAAATGGATAGTAAGAAGACTGAACACATGGATTTGGACTTATGGCAGGCCTGTCCCCCTGGGTTCTCATAGTGCTCATGACAGAGCAAACTGTGACCTTCAACCATTGCCTGGTCTAGCTGTAGGCACTGAAGCAGTTACACAATCAGGGGAGAAAATAAATTAGACTTGAGTTGTATAGCTAGCTCTCTAACAAATTCCTTTGTAACTTTGAACTAGTCATTTCCTTTCCTAGACCTTAATGTCTTTTTTTGAAAAATTAATGATCACTAAGGTCTCTTCCAACACGAAAAACTAACTTTGGTTTTTAGATATGGTTAGACTGCAAGACATTTTAAAAGCATGAATAAAAACTCAGGACACACAAAAAACAACACACAACTCAGCACTGTATCCTTTTTATGTCTTCTAGTTAGCTAAACATTATTAATGTTTAAAATCCTAGAAATCTTTTCCTTTTAATTGACAAACCAAGGATATAATAAAATTTCATCTTTTCATGATATTCATAACATTGATTCTGGCAAAGAGCAGCAGGAGATATAAATATAGGACATATGGTTAAGTGGATGAAGACCCTAACAATAGCCTATACATAATAAGTAGCTTCTTTTATTTCCTTTGGCAGTTTTATAACTTTATTCAACAATCAGCAATTAGTTCTCATCCACATTAACTTTGTAGATTTTTGAAAGTGATGACAGGTACATAGGTGACCAACATATAGAGCTTGTTTAGAGACTCTTCATCCTCATTTCGTTTTCTGGACAACCATACCTGGATACAGTATGGGACATCCCTTACTCCTTTAGCCCAGAGAAACTCTGTTTATTCAGCCTGATGTCAATGTGTATATATAGATTTCCCATCTCCTTCGTGGCAAATTTCCCGATTTTGAGTGCCCACGGGGCACATTTCTTGAAACTCACTTCATGAATGCGCTTATGAATGTTGGTGTGTATTCTCTGGACACACCTCCTTGATGGCACAAGAGCCCTTTTCAGCAACTTCTTTGCGGGAGCCATTATGCCCCCCCAAGTTGGAAAGAAAGAGCGCCATTAAGTAGCTTTTGTTTTTTCTCTTCTTATTTTTTAAAATATATTTTTATTGCCGAAACCGGTTTGGCTCAGTGGGAGAGCGTCGGTCTGCGGACTGAAAGGTCCCAGGTTCGATTCCAGTCAGGGGCATGTACATTGGTTGCGGGCACATCCCCGGTAGGGGGTATGCAAGAGGCAGCTGGTCGGTTTTTCTCTCTCATCGACGTTTCTAGCTCTCTCTCTCTCTCCCTTTCTCTCTGTAAAAAATCAATAAAAATATATTTTAAAAATATAAATATATATATTGTTATTGATTTCAGAGAGAAAGGGAAAGGAAGAGGGAGAGAAATGTTGATCGTCCCTGGAGACTGAGCCTGCAACCAGAGCATGTGCACTTGACTGGAATCAAACCCGGGACCTTTGAGTCTACAGGCTGACGACACATCCACTGAGCCAAACCAGCCAGTGCATTATTCTTCTTATTTTTAATCCTCACCAGAGGATGTTTTTTTCTATTGCTTTTTCTTTTTTTTATAAAGTGGAAGGGAGAGAGCGAGGCAGAGAGAGAAACATTGATGTGAACATATCGATTGGTTGTCTCCCACATGTACCCCGACTGGGGCAGGAATCAAGCCTGCAACTGAGGTACACACCCTCCACCAGAACTGGATCCTCGACCCTCAAGTCCTCGGCTGTCACTCTAAGCACTGAGCCAAACAGCCATGGGCAAGGAGCTTCTTTTTAAAGTCCATGACAGTGAACTCCCTTTTGCTTATTAGTTCATTAAACCTCAGAAATAGGTGCATCTAAGTAGTCCTCAGAAAATATAACAAAGCCATTCTGCATTTTTAAACAAGAACCTTTTTCCTTTTAAAAAAAAATTTATCTTATTTTTTTCAGCCTTATTAGAGCATAACTGACAACTAAAACTTTATTAAATCTGCTTTTTCTTACTTTTTAAGTTTAGATAGCAAATGTTCACTTTCTTTTTTTAAAATATATTTTTATTGTTTTCAGAGAAGAAGGGAGAAGGGGAACGAGAAATAGAAACATCAATGATGAGAGAGAATCATTGGTCAGCTGCCTCCTGCACACCGCACACTAGGGATCAAGCCTGCTACCTGGGCATGTCCCCTGACTGGGAATTGAACTGTGACCTCCTTCCTGGTTCATAGGTCGATGCTGAACCACTAAAACACACTAGCTGGGTAATATTCACATTTGTGGTGCACGCTTTTTGTTAATCTTCACCTGACAGTATTTTTTCCACTGATTTTTAGAGAGTGGAAGGGGTAGAGAGAAAAGACACATCGATTTATTGACTCTCACATGTACACCAACCAAGGCCAGGGATTGAACCTACAACCCAGGTATGTACCCTTGACAGGGAGTCAAACTGGGGACCCTTTGTGCACGGTTGAAATCTCTAACCACTGACTAACACCGGCCAGGGCTTGATGTACACTATTGTAAGTTTAGCATGTACACAGATTCTTGTAACTACCACCATAAATACAAAACAATCCCAACACCCCCAAAGAATTTCCTACACTTCCCTTTGTAGTCAAACTCTCCCTCTACCCCAAACCCCGGGAAAACTCATCTTTGTATTTATAGTTTTGTCTTTCCAGAAAGTTAGCTAAATGGACTCATTCAGAATGTAATCTTATGAGACTGCCATAATGCCTCTGATATTCATCCATGTTACTGACGTATTAACAACTGGTTCCCTTTTATTGCTGAACTAGAGGCCCGACACACGAAATGTGTGCAAGGGGCTTGTCCCCCACCACCATGGTGGCTGCCTTTGCCTCTGCCCCTGCTGCCTCGGCTTCATCTGGAAGGATGTCCAGTCTAATTAGCATATTATGCTTTTATTATTATAGATGGCACTCAGTAATATAGAGATATCAGTTTGCTTATACATTCATTCACTGACAAACATTTGTGTTTCCAGTTTGGATAATTATTAATAGTGCTGCTATAAATATTTGCATTCACACTTTTGTGTAAACTTAGTATTTACACAAGCTTGAATTGCTCTATGACAAATTCTTTGAAGTGGCATTATTGAGGCATATGGTAATTGTATATTTAACTTTGTAATAAATTGCATTCTCACCAGACATATGTATTAAAGTTCCAGTTAATCCTCATCCTCACCAACAATCAGTACTATCAGTATAATATTTTATTTTAGCCATTCTAAAAGGTTAGATAAATTGTACTTCACTGTGGCTTTACTTTGCATTTTCCTAGTGATTAATGAGCATCTTTATCTTCGCATGTGCTTTTATGCCATCCAAATACCTTCTTTAGTGAAATGCCTATTCAAATCTTTCACCCAGTTTATAAATCGGTTTGGGTTGGGGGGTTTTGTTTTTGTTTTGTTTTTTTAAGTTCTTCATAAATTCTGCAGCCAGGTCCTTTCTCAATACCAATATATTCTCCCAGTTCATGGTTGTCTTTTAAGTATTTTGACTGTGACCATCACATAAAAAATATTACATTTTTGCCCTAACTGATTTGGCTCAGTGGATAGAGCATTGGCTTGAGAACTGAAGGGTTCCGGGTTGGATTCTGGTCAAGGGCACATGCCCGGTCGCAAGCTCGATCCCCAGTAGGGAGGAGTGCAGGAGGCAGCCAATCAATGATTCTCTCTTGTCATTGATGTTTCTATCTTTCTCCCTCTCCTTTCTTTCTGAAATCAATAAAAATATATATATTTGGGGGAAAAAGGTTTTAAAATTTTTTTTAATTTTATTTATTTATTTATTATTATTTTTTAATGTATTTTTTTATTGATTTTTTTACAGAGAGGAAAGGAGAGAGATAGCTAGAAACGTCGATGAGAGAGAAACATCGACCAGCTGCTTCTTGCACACCCCCTACTGGGGATGTGCCCGCAACCATCGTACATGCCCCTAATCGGAATCGAACCTGGGACCTTTCAGTCCGCAGACCGACGCTTTACCACTGAGCCAAACCGGCTTCGGCAAGGTTTTAAATTTTGATGAAGTTCACATCAAATTTTTTTCTTTCATAGATCATGTTTTTGATTCTGTAGATCTAAGAGCTTTTTGCCAAACCCGAGATATCAAGAAGACTTTTTCCAATGTTTTCTTCTCAGGGTTTTTACTACTTCATGTTTTACATTTAGGTTTATGATCTATTTTCAATTAATTTTTATAGATGTTACAAATTGAGGCTCACTTCTTTACATATGGATACAGAGTATTTCAACACCACATGTTGAAAAGACTGTCTTTTCTCCACTGATTTTTGTTTGCACCTTTGTTTTTTTGTTTTGTTTTTTTTAATATATTTTATTGATTTTGTACAGAGAGGAAAAGAGAGAGGTAGAGAGTTAGAAACCTCGATGAGAGTCATCGATCAGCTGCCTCTTGCACACCCCCTACTGGGGATATGCCCGCAACCAAGGTACATGCCCTTGACCGGAATCGAACCTGGATCCCTTCAGTACCCAAGCCGATGCTCTATCCATTGAGCCAAACCTGTCTCGGCTGTTTGCACCTTTGTAAAACACAAAACAAAAACTAGTTGATTATATTTGTGTAAGTCTATTTCTGGCTCTCTATTCTGTTCCTTTAGCCAATACACTACCATACCGTCTTTTATATATATACTAGAGGCCCACTGCATGAAATTCGTGCAGGAGAGGGTGCAGTCCCTCAGTTCAGCCTGCCCCCTCTCGCAATCCGGGATTGCTGGCTCCTAACCGCTCACCTGCCTGCCTGCCTGCCTCATCTCCCCTAACCACTCTGCCTGCCTGCTTGATCACCCCTAACCACTCACCTGCCTGCCTGATCACCCCTAATTGCCTCTGCCTCACTCACTCCCTGATGCTGCAGTTCGTCCATCTGTCCAGAATGATGTCTAGCAGGTAGTTCAGCTGTCCAGTCTAATTAGCATATTATGCTTTTAATATATATATATATTGATTTCAGAGAGGAAGGGAGAGGGAGAGATAGAAACATCAATAATGAAAGAGAATAACTGATAGGCTGCCTCCTGCACACCCCCTACCGGGGGCTGAGCCTGCAACCTGGGCACGTGCTCTTAATCGGAATCAAACCCAGGTCCTTTCAGTATGCAGGTCAATGCTCTATCCACTGAGCCAAACCAGCTAGGGCCACCATACTGTCCTGATTAGTACAGCTTTACAGTACATATTAAAATTACATATGGTGAGTCTTCCAACTTTATCCTTTTTCAAACTTGTTTTGTTTATCCTAGTTCCTTTAACTTTCATATACAATTTTTAAAAACCACGGTCATACTAGCCATCTCTTTTGTGGTTTCCTTCTCCTCCAGAAAATTGGCATTTTTACTGCTATTCTTTGTCAAAACAAGTTCATAATATCTTCTCTAAATATTATGTAGGTACTCATAACTCTTCACCCAATGTCCAGGACCAGAAACTTATGTGAAAAATACAAATATACATATGAAAATGTGTTCAATTATACATTGAATCTCCAAGTCCAACAAAAGAGAAAAGATTAAATGATAGCTGGGAAAGTGTTCAAAATATGTTGATTTTAAAAAATGAATACGCAATCCAGCTGGCTGAGCGTTGACCTATGAAACAGGAGGTCATAGTTCAATTCAGGTCCCAGGGTACATATACTTTATTAATTTTTTACAGAGAGGAAGGGAAAGGGACAGAGAACTAGAAACGTCAATGAGAGAGAAACATCGAACAGCTGCCTCCCGCACACCCCCCACCAGGGATGTGCCCGCAACCAATGCACATGCCCCTGACCGGAATCAAACCCGGGACCCTTCAGTCCGCAGACCAATGCTCTACCACTGAGCCAAACCAGTTTCGGCACAAAAATATTTTTTAATTATTTCTGAATAGTATCATTACAAGTAACTTTTTCTTCATAGTTTCAGAAACTTTTTGTTGTTATTGTTAACCCTTACCCAAGAACATTCTTTCCAATCATTTTTAGAGAGAGTGGAAAGGATGGGGAAAAACAGAGAAAGAGAAGCATGGATATGTGTGTCTCTCTCTAAAATACAAAAAAAGAAGAAGAAGAAGAATTAAAAGAGAACCCTGGCTGGCTTAGTTCATTAAAGCATCCTCTGAAGCACCAAGGTTGCAGCTTTAATTCCGGGTCAGGACATTACAACAACCAACCAATGAATGCATACATAAGTGGAACAACAAATGAATGTTGTAGCCTCCCTCCTCTCTCTCTCTTTAAAACCAATCAATAAATAGCCGAAACCGGTTTGGCTCAATGGATAGAGCATCGGCTTGGGGACTCAAGGGACCCAGGTTCGATTCCGGTCAAGGGCATGTACCTTGGTTGCGGGCATATCCCCAGTAGGGGGTGTGCAAGAGGCAGCTGATCGATGACTCTCCCACATCGATGTTTCTAACTCTCTATCTCTCTCCCTTCCTCTCTGTACAAAATCAATAAAATATATTTTTTAAAAAAATCAATAAATAAAATTATATAAGAATGAAAGCAGCAAAGAAATAATGTGGGAAAATAGGTTACTAAAAGTTTGGGGCTAGAACTTTCTATTCGTAACCTCCAGTGTTAGAAATAAAGTTACTTTTCATTATTTTTAGTACTATAATAACATCCTTTAGTTTGTAATAAAATATAATTATAACCAGTCCAATAGTAAATTTCTTAAAACTGAAGACAACAGTCAAGTAGTTAAATACATTCAAATGCCAACAGTAAAAATTTTTAAAAAGAGTAAACAAGTGTTGGTGAAAATGAAAAGAAATTAGAACCATCATACATTGCTAGTAGGAATGTAAAATGGTACAGCCACTTTGGAACAGTCTGGCAGTTCCTCAAGTGTTGTCATACAACCCAGTAATTCTATTCCTAGGTAAATACCCAAGAGAAATTAAAACATGCCCACACTGAAACTTGCACACAAATGTTCACATCATTATTATTTATAATAGCCAAATAGTGGAAAACCCAAATGTCCATATAATGGAACATTATTTAATAAAAACACATGTCACAACATATATCAATTTGAAAACACTATGCTAAATGAAAGCCAGTCACATAAAACTATCTAGTATGTGAATCCACTTATATAGAATAGGCAAAGCTATAGTCACAGATAGTAGATTGGTTGCCCAGGCTTCTGGAGATATGGGAAGACTACTAATGAGTATGGAGTTTCTTTTTGGGGTGATACAAATATTCTAAAATAGACTGTGATAATGGTTGTTCAGCTCTGTAAATATACTATAAAGCTCTGAATTGTACATTTAAATGGGTGGATTATATGATATGTGGGTTTTTTAAGTTGTTTTAAAAAGGAGAAAGGGAAATCTATCAATTAAGAAAGTCTCAATCTAAACAATGGACACAGACAACAGGGGGGTGAGGGCATGAGTGGAGGGGTGGGGGGACAATGAGGGGATAAGGACACATATGTAATACCTTAATCAATAAAGAAAAAAAAAAACGTTAAAAAAAAGAGGAAGTCTCTAGAGGCATATCAACTAAATGCAATTGTGAACCTCATTTTGGATCCTGATTCAAACTAAAACTATATCTATGAGACAACTGTAGATCTAAACACTGATGGGGTGTCCTAACCTATATAATAATCCTATACAATAAAAGGCTAATATGCAAATAGACTGAACGGTGGAACAACTGAACAACTGGCCACTATGCTGTGTGCTGACCACCAGGGTGGATGCACAGAACATGGCGGGCATTGTGGAGGTGATCAGGGGTGCCAGACCAAGGTGGGGCACTGGTTGCTGCCAAAAGGGCAAGCCTATAGTGTTACTGAAAATTCTTTGCTCCAGCACACCCAGACCTGCCCAACGTTTGCACCTGCTGGTGGTGCCAGCCCTGCTTGCATTCACTGCTGCTGGCACCAGAGCCACCACTCACACCCAGTGCCGGCGCCCAGCACTGGCCCTGATCGCTTGGTGCTGTCAGTGGGTGCAAGCAGTGGATGCCAGTCCCAATCGCCCTGCAGGGCTTCTCCACCTCCCCGTCCTGAGGGGAGATCAGGGCCGGCAGCCGCCGCTTCACCCACTGCTGGCGACAGAGCTGCCACTCGCACCCCCTGCCAGTGCCTAGCCCCGGTCTTGATTACTCGGCACAATCAGCAAGCAAGCAGCAGCTGCCAGTCCTGATCGCCCGAGGGCTTCTCCACCTCCCCCTGCTCTTGAGGGGGATTGGGACAGCAGCCAGACACACCTGATGCTGGCACTGGCTCCAATTGCTCGGCGATGGGTGCAGGCGGGCAGGGGTGCCGGCAGACAGGGGACCAGGAGCCGGGCAGGGACACAGAGGATGGGCTGATGGCAGCCTCCCAGCCCACAGTTCCTTTCAAGGTGCACGAATTCGTGCACTGGTCCCTTAGTTAGATTCCTGTTTCAGAGATTTGTGTTAGTAAACAGTATTTATTTTTAAAATATATTTTACTGATTTCAGAGCTGTGGGGGGTGGGCGGGGGGAGAAAGAGAGAGAGAGAGAGAGAGAGAGAGAGAGAGAGAGAGAGAGAGAAAGCATCAATGATGAGAGAAAATCATTGATAGGTTGCCTCCTGCATGCCTCACACTGGAGATTGAGCACGCCAACCTGGGCTCGTATTCTGACCAGAATTGAACCATGACCTAATGGTTCATAGGTTGACGCTCAACCATTGGGCCATGCTGGCTGAGCTAAATTGTTTTATTTTATTATTTATTTATTTATTTATTTTTATTAAATTATTATCTGTGTACATATGCCATTGCTCCCCCCCCCCAATACATGCCCTCCCTCCCCAGAGAGCTAGATTATTTTAAAGTAAATTTCAGATAACATATCCTTTCATCCCTAAATGCTTAAGTCCCTAAAAGATAAGGACTTTAGTCTTACACTTGCTAAATAAACACTCTTTCATCAAGAATCCTTATTATCACATTTAAGCATAAAAAAATTATCAGCCTTAACTGGTTTGGCTTAGTGGATAAAGTGTGGGCCTGTGGACTAAAGGGTACCAGGTTCTATTCCAGTCAAGGGCATGTACCTTGGTTGTGGGCACATCCCCAGTAGGGGGTGTGCAAGAGGCAGCTGATCGATGACTCTCTCTCATCGATGTTTCTAACTCTCTATCTCTCTCCCTTCCTCTCTGTACAAAATCAATAAAATGTATTTTTTTAAAAATCAATAAGAAAAATGAGCCCTAGCTGGTTTGGCTTGGTGGATAGAGCATTGGCCTGCAGACCAAAGGGTCCCAGGTTCGATTCCAGTCAAGGGTACATGCCCAGGCTGCAGGCTCAATCCCAGTAGGGGGCATGCAGAAGGCAGCCCATCAGTGATATTTCATTCTCATCAATGTGTCTATCTCTCCCTCTCCATTTCTCCCCTTTAAAATCAATAATAATAATTGATTTCAATGCAGTGTTCTCTTACAATTAGGTCACAAGTGCCACCAGATTGATGGCAACTATATGACTTTGTGGCTTCTAAGACACAACCCAATTTCAGAGAAATTAAAACCTAGACAAATATGCATCTTGTAATCAACTTAATACTGTAAAAGCATCATCTACAAAATACTGAGGTGCTATATTTGCCCTGGATGGAGGGGAACAACACTAAAATTACATTTAGTGCCAAAAAAAAAAAAAAAAAAAAATCATTGACATTAACTATGTTTCAATTTACAATGTTGCCTTAAGACCATTTCAACTTCCAGAAAAGGTAAAAGCCCTAAGTGACTGAAGAAAAATTAAAAAATAAATTTTAACTTACTCATCATACACTTTTAAAATAGCATACTTTTATAATTTTACAATTGTTTTTAGTTACCTATCAAATTCCCTTAAAAAAAAAAAAAAAAAAGGATTCTTAATTTACCAGTCAAGCCTCTGAAAATGCATAGAAACTAGTTTACATGTGTCTGTTTTTTCCAGAGAAACTTCAATTTCACAAAAGGATCCATATACCAGAAAAACTAAAAATCACTTCCTTAAAAGAACTGTTTCAAGTACATATTAATCACAGAGTCAGCACGGCTCCAGTTGCTCAGTAGTTGAATATCGATGTATGAACCAGGAGGTCAGAGTTCAATTCCCAGTCAGGGCACACATCAAGGTTGTGGGCTCGATCCCCAGTGTGGGGTGTGCAGGAGTCAGCCAATCAATAATTCTCTCTCATCACTGATGTTTCTATCTCTCTCCCTCTCCCCTTCTCTTTGAAATAAATAAAAATATTTTTTAAAAGAATTAAAGTCATAAAATGAGAGTATTCTATATAATCTGAAGAACATCACCAAGGCCAAATATTAACTTTGGAGTTTTTGGGTGTGCTTTTTTGGGGGGAGGAGTGCAGAAAACATTCATTTCTTCTAGAACAAATAATATGTTACACACATTATGAAGAGGCACTCTCACTTTCTGATCTCTAGACTCACTGTTATGCTTTTAGATAATTAATGCAGGAGCTCCAAGGAGATTCTATACCAAAGCAGCCACACTAAGTTAAGATCACTACCAGATGTTTTTTGAAAAGTTAGTATTGCCCGGCTTGGTTCAGTGGATAAGAGAACTGGCCTGAAGACTGAAGGGTCCCAAGGTTTGATTCTGGTCAAGGGCACATATCTAGGTTGCAGACTGGATCCCAGCCCTGGTCAGGAATATTCGGGAAAGCAACCAACAGATACTAGATGTCTCTCTCATATGCATCAATGTTTCTCTGTCTCTCCCCCTCCCTTCCACTCTCTCTAAAAATCTATGGAAAAATATTCTCAGGTGAGAATTACCACTGGGCAGGTGTGGCTCAATGGTTGAGCACTGACCTGTGAATCAGGAAGTCATGATCTGGGCACATTCCTGGTATGGGCACATGCCTGGGTTGCAGGCTCAATCCCCAATTAGGAGCTTGCAGGAGGCAGCCGATCAATGATTCTCTCTCACTGATGTTTCTCTCTCTCTCTCTCTCTCTCTCTCTCTCTCTCCCCCTCTCTGAAATCAATTTTAAAAAAGAAGCTGAAAAAGACACAAGAAACTACCTCTGCCTATATGCACCCTTCCCCCAAAGCTAAGAATCACACTGATTCAAGATATTTCAAAAAAAATAATAAAAGCAGGATGAATCAAAATATTGTGAAATACAGGTCTCACAAGTCTCTAGCATAACAGATGCCCTAGTTAAAACAGACTTCAGCCAACTATTTCATGGTGAAAAAGATCAATTAGAAGCCCACTACTATGAAAAAGTTAAAGGAGTTACATTATGAAAAAAATTTAGAATGACTGAAAGGGACCAGGTAGATCCCAATATCCCAAGGTCACGGGATTGAACCCCCATCAGGTTACATACAAGAATCATAAATTAGTAACAACAAATTGGTTTCTTTCTCTTTTTTTCTTCCCCCTCCTCTCTCTAAAATAAATAAATAAAATTTTTAAAAGAATCATTGACAATTCCACTGTCTTCAAGAACTATTATGCAAAATAGAGAAAAGTGTTTACCTTGAAAATAAATTATACTAAATGTTGGACTGTAATTTGATATGGAAGAATAGCGGTAGGAAAAGTTATGTGCCAACCTTTTCTTTTTCAAATATATTTTTTATTGATTTCAGAGAAAAAGGGAGAGGAAGAGAAAGAGAAAAACATCAATGAAGAGAATCACTGATCAGCTGCCTCATCTACACCCCACACTGGGGATCGAGCCCACAACACCACATGTGCCCTGACAAGAATGGAACTATGAACTCCTGGTTCATAGGTCGACTCTCAACCATTGAGCCACACCAGCCAGACTCTGCTAACTTTTAACTGCAGCTGTGATGGAACACACTAAAAGCCTTGTTTTAAGACAAAAGCAATGAAATTTAAAAAACAAAAACAAACAAACAATGGTTTACAACTTATCACTAGTGTTAACTGCTCATGACCATAAATATGCCTGTTTCCAGCGAAAGGTTTTGGGATAAAAGGCCATACAATAAGGAAAAAGGTGGAAGAAAATGAAATTGAACAAAATTCTCACACAAGACTAAAACATAAAATCTTTTTAAGAATTTTCATACATTTTTATGTCACAATTAAAGGTAAAAACAGCAGAAACCGGTTTGGCTCGGTGGATAGAGCGTTGACCTGCGGACTGAAAGGTCCTGGGTTCGATTCCGGTCAAAGGCATGTACTTTGGTTGCGGGCACATCCCCAGTAAGGGGGTGTGCAAGAGGCAGCTGATCAATGATTCTCTCTCATCAATATTTCTTTTTTCTTTTTTTTTAAAATATATTTTATTGAATTTATACAGAGAGAAAGGGAGAGAGATAGAGAGTTAGAAACATCGATGAGAGAGAGCCATCGATCAGCTGCCTCTTGCACACCCCCCACTGGGGACATGCCCGCAACCAAGGCACATGCCCCCGACCGGAATCGAACCCGGGACCCTTCAGTCCCCAAGCCGACGCTCCATCCAACGAGCCAAACCGGTCCCGGCCTCTCTCATCAATATTTCTAACTCCCTATCCCTCTCCCTTCCTCTCTGTAAAAAAATCAATAAAAATATATGTAATAAATAAATAAAGGTAAACCACACAAAGATAAAGAAATCTAACACAGCAAAACTGGAGATTAAACCATTCTTTTTAAATAAGACTAAAATTAAAAACCATTTAATTTAAGTTAGTGTATGCTACAGGAAATCCTCTTTATATACTACCTATTCCAAACTGAGAGAGCTCTCTACACTCCTTTCAGTTACTTAAGCAAAATATTACAACTTGAAAACATTTAATTTTTTTAAAATAAATTCCATTGGAGTGAAATTATTCTAACTAGTGCACATTTACCTTGACTATCAATGATACTTTTGGGGAAACAATTCTTTTTTGGAAATAAACTTTACTCCACTAAATTTGGCCAGTAAAATTTGTTAAATAATGCTCTGCTAGAAGTTATATAAATTCCATTTTATGCAACTAACTTTTCCAGTATCTGTAAATGAAATGTATACTTGACAAGAGAACAGTCCTCAATAACTTGTATACTTAGTGATTTTAAATGTTTGCAAAATATAGTGTGGTGACCACAAAAAGTAAGGTATACAGTTGGTACTGCTTTTACAGAGTATTCTAAAAATGTGCTTTCATTGGGTATTTGGTAACTATCACAGGCATGAATAGTAAACATTCCCCTATCGATTATCCACATTTTTCCTACAAAGTTGACCCAATTTCAAGACTGAATCTGAGTCTTCCACTTTATAAGGGTAAAAAACAAAAGTAATTGGGTAGTCCTAAAAATACACATTAACTACATGACCGAAGACACTCATTTAAAACTTTTGCCAAGATAGCACCTCCCTTCAAAACAAACGATTGACTCACTGCTCTATATTACTTAATTTTTTTTTTTTTTTGGGGGGGAACAACAACAAAAAAAACGTAAACGGATTCCTAAACACTCATTTCCCTCGATCTCTGGACCCACCATTTAAAATGTTCAACCTTCAATTTATGATCCGTCCCTTCAAAAATAGTTAATGAAACAAAACAGAAAAACAACCTCGGTATTTTCAAGTTATCTACCACGAAATTAAAAAAAACAACACAAAAAACAACAAAAACAGCAGATTCAAGAATGTCCTCAAGTCACAGAAAACAATGGAAACAATGTGTATGGGTCACCAGCTACTCAAGGAAACCGTCTCACCTGAGATGATACTTTTTAATCCGTGAGACCACCCATGAGCTAGAGCTAGCCACCTGAGCGCAAAAAGGTTTCAATTTGTCTCCCAGAAGTGGGAAAAGCTCTCCATCTCGCTACATTAAGTTCCACCCTCTGTGACTATGCATCTACATGTAGGAACCAAACAACAACAACAACAACAGGCCTGTAAAAAAGTTGGGGGCAGGGTGAGGACAAAGGGCATTTTGAAACACCACAGAAGTAAATAAGAGAATGAGGACAGGATGGGGGCTACATTCAAGCTCCTTCAAGGGGATCAAGGCGGGGGGAGGGATTAAAAAAAAAAAAAAAGCAGGACCCTTGTTGACCACCCTGGGCTCCCAGTCTTCACCGCCGCCCACTGGAATGCAAAGTTGGAACCCACACTCCGCAGAAGCCCCTCAGATCCTCCAAATGTCAGGTCCCCGGGCTGCTCCCGGAATGACAGGCTAGTGCCCCTCCCCCACTCCCTTCCCCCCCCCCCCCAAAAAAAAAGAAAGGTCCAACCCTATAAAGTGCAGGTCACTCTGCCCTCTGGGGCAGTTCCAGCCGCCGCGGGGATGGTTCTGATGGGAGGACGAGAGGGGGCAACACAAACCACCTTTTTTTCTCTCCCCCCTTTACACCTTCCGCAACAAACCCCAAAACAAAGGCAGCCCCCCGCCTCCCCGGGCCGTCCCTGTCCTAAGCCCGAGAGGCTCCCCGGTTTCCCGGAGCGGCCCGGCCTCCCGCCCCCACCCACCCCCAGGACAAAGAAAAAGGCACCGGGTGCGCAAGGCCTTCCTGCCTCCTCCGGAGGGGTGGGGGTGGGGGGGCTGCCGAGGTGAGGGGTCCCTCCCCCCTCCGCTCCCTCTCGGCCCCGAAAACAGCCGAACGCGGCGGGGAGCGCAGGGGGCTCCGCGGGGGGAGCCCGGGGGAGCTGGGAGTGTACCTTGAAATAGCCTCCTTCGTAGAGGGTGTTGGGGGGTCCGAAGATGGCAACCTCCCAGTTGTAGAGGTCGGACTCGTCCACCAGGGTGATCCGGAAGCCCTCCACCGGCTCCTCCTGCAGGGACTTCAGCTCCAGCATCAGGGCCTTCTGCGAGCTGGTCATCTGCTGCTGGGCCATCGCGGCGGCGGCGGCGGCGGCCGGGCCGGGGCCCCGTCCTCACGCACCGGCCGGGCCGGACCAGGCCCCTCCCCTCCGCGCCGCTCGGCTCGCCCTCGGGCCGGGCCGCCCTCCGCGCACACGCAGCCGGCGGGCCGCACCAGGCCCCAGGCGGCCCGCGGGCCGGCCCGGTGCTCCTCACACACGACGCGGGCCGGGCCTTCTCCTCACGCCGGGGCCAGGAGGGGCAGAGGCTGGAGGAGTTCGGGGAATTCACTCGCGGTCCGGGTCCCGGTCCCGGTCCCGGTCCCGGTCCTCCCCCCCCCCCAGGGGGCCTCAACTTGGGGGGGAGAGGAAGGAAGGTGGGAGCGGAGAAAGGCGGCGGAGGGCCCGGCGATGGTGAGGAGACGGGGCCAGGCCGGCCCGGGGACGCCGCGCTCGCTCGCTCGCCCTCTCGTTCTCCTCGGGGGCCGCCGGGGCCGCCGGGCCGGGGGGCGCGCGGGGCCGGGGGCGGGGGTCTCGCGGCGGCGGCGGCGGCGGGAGGGGGGAGGGGCGGCGGCGGCAGAGGAGGAGGAGGAGGAGGAGGAGGAGGAGGAGGAGGAGGAGGAGGAGGAGGAGGAGAGAGAGCGCCTCGCGCCGCGGGAGCGACGGAGCCGAGGAGCAGGAGGAGGGAGGGAGGGAGGGAGGGAGAGGGAGGAGGGGTGCGCGCCGGGAGGGGGGAGGCTCTCGGCGAGTGGCGAGCGGACGCGCGTGCGCGCGCCCCTCCCTCCTCCGCCCTCCGGGTCGCCGTCCTCCTCCTCCTCCTCCTCCTCCTCCTCCTCCTCCTCCTCCTCCTCCTCCTCCTCCTCCTCCCACGTCCCCGCCTCCTCTCGGCCGCCCGCCCGGCGTGGTGGTGGCGGCGGCGGCGGCGGCGCTTTGTGACGCCCGCGCCGGTCCCCGCCCTTAAAGAGCCAGCGGCCGCGGGGCCGAGGGGGGAGGCCTCCCGGGGTGCGCCCGGCTCCAGAGGATGGCTGTGCGGCTGGCCACCCCGGTTCCCCGGAGGCGCGCCGAGGAAGGAACCCCGGTCCTGGAGCCACTGGCGCCCCCCTTTCTCCCCCCCGTGTGTATCCTCAGCCTTCCCCTCAGGAGACCTGGTCCTCTGCGGGTTCATCCCTCACCCCAGTGTGTGTGTGTGTGTGTGTGTGTGTGTGTGTGTGTGTGTGTGTGTGTGTGTGTGTGTTTGGGGGGTGGGAGGGGCAGTGTGCCAAACAGTTGTGGGGTTGAGTGGGGACAGTTTCAATCGAGAAGTGGGGAAAGCAGATAGATGAGCCAGCTTCTACTTCCCTAAACTACAAGAGGAAGCTGTGGGCAATAGAGGACGCATGAAATTGAACCTACTGCTTCTCTGTGTGATTTGGGGCAAGTTGCTCTGGGTGTTCCTCAGTTTACCCGTTTGTAACATGTAGGTGAACCTGGACGCCCTACAGGTCCTTTCAGTTTGAAGGAGAGACTTTTTAAGTAATCATGACTGAAATGAAATCTAGAGAGTTTTCAATCCTCGTGATTTTTTAAAGTCTTTATTCGTTGAAAGTAATTCCCCATGTTGTAGACAGAATACTCTTTTCTCTTAAGAATGCATGTTCCATGATAACATATCCTGAAAAGCCAGGGGTATTGTGAGAGTGCCAAACACTTAGAATTTGGGGATCAGAAAGGTCCTTGGTTCCAACACTGGCTTCACCACTTACATTATATTACTCCTTTCTTTTTCATCAGCTTCTGTAAAAGAGGCTTAATGATACCTAACATAAAAGTTGTAAAGATTACATGAGGTCATTTATATACAAAGTTTAGTGCAATGACTGGTGCATGGTAAATGATCCATAAACAGGAACTTTAAAAGGAATAAAAAATAATGTAAAGGCATAGCTGTATTCTGGATACAACTCCCTCCATTATTTAATAGACTTCTTTTTACAACAGCTGTAGATGATAGAAAAGTTGAGATAGTATTGAGCATTCCCATATTTTTCCATGGGCACCCAATTTCCCCTATAATTAACAGCTTACATTAGTATAATACATGAGTTACAATTAAACAATGATGATGTTATTAACTAAAGTCTTTTCTCATATTTTCTTAGTTTTTATCTGGTGTCCTTTTTCTGTTTCAAGATCTCATCCTGGACACCACACTATATTTAGTTTTCATGTTTTGTTAGATTTCTCTTGACTGTGACAGTTTCTAAGACTTGTTTTTTTTATGACTTTGACAGTTAAGTATGTCATAGAATGTACTTCAGTTAGGATATATGATGTTTTTCTCATGATTAAACTGAGGTTATATGACTTTGGGATGGGGGGGAAGGGGAGATCACAGAGGTAAAATGATATTTTCATCACCTCATATCAAGGGCACATAATATCAACATGATTTATCAGTGTTGATATTATACTCTTTATTACTCTTTATTTTAAAATATTGATTTTTTTTTTTTTTTACAGAGAGGAAGGGAGAGGGATAGAGAGTTAGAAACATCAATGAGAGAGAAACATCTATCGGCTGCCTCCTGCACACCCCCTTCTGGGGATGTGCCCACAACCAAGGTACATGCCCTTAACCAGAATAGAACCTGGGACCCTTTAGTCCAAAGCTCTATCTACTGAGCCAAACCGGTTAGAGCGATATTGTATTCTATAGAAGAAAGTCACTGTGCACAATCCACAGGAAAGGATCCTCTTTATTCTTTTTTCTCAGAGATGAGGTCTCAGTATTTTAAAGAATCATTCCCTAGCTCCTAACCCTACTTTGTAGGCCTGGAGGCCAAACTCCACTGGAATTGGAGCTCACTTCAGAGGAGGGGAAGTGTTGGAGTCAATGCAGCCACTCCTCCCAAATTGATGGTTTATGACTGGTTCTGGCTTCCTCTCCTCCACCACTCAATTCAGGGACAAGAAGATTGCTGACCTGGAAACGTGGGAGATGATGTTGACACCTTTAATAACATGACTATGAGTAGACACATAGGCAGAAAGTTCATCTTCAAAGCATTGCACCCACATAAATTCATCATAGCCCCACCCTGACCCAGAAGATGGTAGGTCCTTAGTAATTCGATGGAAAAAACACCTGGCATCCAGACCAGTAGCTACTCAGATTAATGCACAAACTCATGCTAAATATCGTAGTAGCCATGGCTGTAAGCTGGATGACTAATAAACATACACCTGTCTGAGAGGCCCACAGCCCAGTGTGTTAATGAGTTGTGTACTTAAGGTTCTCCATTCTCAGGTCAAGAACTAAAATTCCACAGAACTTGCCTCATGTCTTTAATCCTAGCTGGTAAGACATTGTTTATTAGTAGTTTGAAACTGTGTTATTCATCGCTGGATCCTCAGCAACCAGCACACTATCTGACACAAAGCAGACCCCAAGTAATTGTTCTCATGGGCTCAGAACCAAGGGTTGGAAGACAGTCACTAATTGACTACGACAACAGCCTAGCCTGTTTAGCTTGGTGGATAGAGCATCGACCTACAGATTGAAGGGTCCCAGGTTTGATTCTGGTCAAGGGCATGTACCTTGGTTGTGGGCACATCTCCAGTGGGGGTGTGAGAAGGCGCCTTAAGTAGTCAAAGATCTACACCTGACTAGATGGATGTATCTTAGAGCAGCCTGCCACCTTCCCTCCAGTGAGGTGTAAGGACTTCTGGCTTGCCACCAAGATCTTTTTAACCAGACATAGCCTAGCTAATTGTTGTCCAAACACCATAACTTGAGGCCAAACTTCTATGCGAGTTAAACTTTTGACAAGGGAACAAATTTCAAACTGAAGTGTCTGTCAGTCATGTAGCTAGCTATAGAGCTTGCAACTTACTAGCAACTGCTCCCCAATCCATATGAAGTAAGAAAAATGATTTTTTGGGTTTCCCCCTCTTTCAGTTTTAATGCTAAGTTATGTATTTAAATCCTTATTTAAATAAAACTTGTTTTCAGAAAAAACAAAACAAGAAACTTCATGTCAAATTTTCTGAAGGTGTTAACATCATAGATATTTTTACGCTAAAAAAAAAAAAATGTCAAGTTTTGTACCCAAAAAAGAGCATTTGCGGAAGTTTTAATTCATTATTTTGAAGAAAAGTGCTACTGAAAGTTATCGTATACCTCGGGGAAGCTTATGGTGAACATGCTCCATCTAAAAAGTACTTGTGAACACTATTTTAAATGCTTTCAAAGTGATGATTATTTTTTAAATACATCTTATTGATTTTTTACAGAGAGGAAGAGAGAGGGATAGAGAGTTAGAAACATTGATGAGAGAGAATCACCGATCGGCTGCCTCTTGCACATCCCCTACTGGGGATATGCCCGCAACCAAGGTACATGCCCTTGACCAGAATCGAACCCGGGACCTTTCAGTCCGCAGGGTGACGCTCTATCCACTGAGCCAAACTGGTTTCGGCTAAAAGTGATGATTTCTATGTGAAAGACAAAGAATATCTAGGTCAACTGAAAAAAGTTTGAAGACCAACAATTACGAGCATTATTGGATGAAGATGCGTGTCAAATTAAAAAACAACTTGCAGAAAGATTAAACGTTGCTCAGCAAATAATTTCTGATTGTTCATGAGCAATGGGAAAGATTTCAAAGGAAGGAAAAAAGGTGCCACATCAACTGAACGAAAGACAAATGGGAAACAGCAAAGTCATCAGTAAAATGTTGCTTCAATGGCATGAAATAAAGTAATTTTTTTTTCATCGAATTGTGACTGGTGATGAAAAGTGGATTTATTTTGAGAATTCCAAACACACAAAATCATGGGTTGATCCAGGTCAACCATCAACATCGACTGCAAGGCCAAATCGCTTCAGAAAAAAGACAATGCTCTGTGTTCGGTGGGATCAAGAAGGTGTGGTGTATTATGAGCTTCAAAAACCAGATGAAATCATTCATTCTGATCGCTACCAACAACAAATAACCAATTTGAACCACACTTTGATCATAAAACCACCAGGATGGTCCAGAAGACAAGGCAAATTTTACTTCATGATGACGCACCATCACCCACTTCAAAACAAATTAAAGACACATTAAAAGATCTTGCCTGGGATGTATTAACCCACCTGCCATATTCACCAGACCTTGCTCCTTCAGATTACACTCCAATTAATGACACACACACTTTCTAAGCAGCACTTCAAAACGCACAAAGAAGTGGAAAATTGGGTCTCTGAATGGTCTTCCTCAAAACAAGAAAAGTTCTATTGGAATGGTATCCACAAATTACCGGAAATATGGGAGAAATGTGTAGCTAGCAATGGACATTACATTGAATAAAGCACTTTAGATGTTTCTCTTGAAAAATTGGTACCAGTTAAAAATGCAGATTTTATAATCAAAGAAAATATAATTTCAAGAGAAACAAAAATAAATATATATATATTATTTTTTAATATTTTATTGATTTTTTACAGAGAGGAAGGGAGAGATAGAGTCAGAAACATTGATCAGCTGCCTCCTGCACATCCCCCACCAGGGATGTGCCCGCAACCAATGTATGTGCCCTTGACTGGAATCGAACCTGGGACCCAACCTGGGACCCCTCAGTCCGCAGGCCAACGCTCTATCCACTGAGCCAAACTGGTTTCGGCTATATATATTTTTAAGTGAATGAATGAATTGCAGTCATGACCAGTGTGGTTCAATTGGTTGGAGGGTTCTCCCGTACACCAAAGGATTGCAAGTTCAAAGATTTGATTCTGGGTCAGGGCACATTCCCAGGTTGGGATTTTGGGGCATGTATGGACAGTAACCAATTGTTGTTTCTCTCTCACATCGATGTTTCTCTTTCCCTCCCTCTCTCTCCAAAATTAATTTAAAAAAAAAACAACAAAAAGAATGAACAGCAGAAACAGTTTCCTAGTGCTTCCTCATATTGTTTCATAATGGCAAATAGAGATTGAGTTGACTGATTTGGTGCCCTCTAATGGTGAAAAAAAACCAGGATATTTACCCTCCGTCTCTGTGGCATCACCTGGTACAACCAGGGCTCTACTGAAGAATCAATTACCTTTCTTGCACAAAGAAAATACATGGAAATCAATCTTGGTAAGATAAATAAAAGGGAGGGGTACTTGCTTTAGAAAAGTTAATTCTGACTTTAGGAGGCCAAGGTTGTTTTCATTCTGCATATCTTAATGCATGTAAATCTTGGGTAGTGCTCATAAGGGACAATTTTCCTTTAATACATAATAGCTAACATTTGCTGTGCATCAGTATGTGACAGGCAAGCAGTATCCTATTTAACACTCACAAAAAATCCATGACATGGTCATTACTAGAATATCTATATAACTGTGTATAATAAGGCTTAGAGAGGTTAGAAAAGTCAGCCCATGGCCCTGAAAGGTGTGGCTCAGTTGGTTGCAGCATCATCTTGTGCACCAAAAATTGATGGGTTTGATTCCCCATCAGGGCATAAGCCTGGGTTGCCCATTGCCTGTGGCAAGCAACCAATTGATGTTTCTCCCTCCCTCTCTCTAAGATCAATAATAAAAATGTCACCCAATGAATAAATAGCAGAACCTGGAGTTGAACCTTGGCCATCCCAAGTGTGACTGATTCTAACCATAATGTTCCTAGTCTAACATGCCCACAGCAACTGCATATTATTACCCCTACCCCAAAGCTATATTGCAATTACTTGTTTACATTCTTCTCCCAACCTCTGAGTTACTCTTAGGATAGAGCCATTCATTCACTCAACAAATATGTATTGAGTGTATGCTCTGTGACAGGTCCTGTGCTAAATTCCAAGGATACAGTAGTGAATGAGACAGAAATTATTGCATCCTGCCCTCATGGAGCTTACATTCTAGAGAATGAGATAGAAACAGACAAAAACAGGTAATAAGTAAACACTATTATTGCAAATTTTGGTTAATACTACTAAAGGTGATTAAGGAAATCAAGACTAAAAATGTTGAGGTGAATGCAACTTTATTTTTTAAATCCTCACTCGGAAAGATTTTAGAGAGGAAGGAGAGAGAAGCATTGATCTGAGAAACATTTATTGGAATCTCACATACATGCCCCGATGGGGGATCAAACCAACATCCTAGATATATGTCCCAACTGGGAATCTAACATGAAACCTTTTGTTGCTCCAATCAACCAAGCCACCCTGCTAGGGCAGGGGTTGATGCAATTTTGAATGGAGGCAGGGCAGAGACAGAAGAAATCTCTGTGACATTATATTTAAATGAGTAGAGGGACAAGCCTGCAAATGTGAGGGCAAGAGTAGTATTCTAGTTTCTGGCTTGTGACCATCATGTCTTATTTATCTTTTATACTAAGCACAGGATTTGACATTTCTTAAGTGTCATCCAAAGTGGGTTGAGTGATCAACTAATTTCTTATCTCTTTGGTCTTCCTCAGACTTGAGCAGTGCTGCCTCATCCTCTCAATTCAAAACTGAAACCATGCTTCAGGACTTAGCACAAGCCCCATCTCCTCCAGGAAACCTTCCTTAACAATCAAAGCATTCTTCAGCCATAAAGAGGGAAATCTTGCCATATGTGACAACATGGATGAACATTAGTAAGGGCATTAGCAAGTGAAGTAAGTCAGAGAAAAAAAAATACTGTATGATGTCACTTATGTGTGGTATCTCTAAACACCAAGCTCATGGAAGCACAGGGTAGACTGGTGATTGCCAGGGACTGAGGAGTGGAGGAAATGAGATGATGTTAGTTAAAAGGCACACATTTCCACTTATAAGAGGAATGAATTCTGGGGCTTTAATGTACAGCATGATGACAGAGGTTAACAATACTGTATTGTATGCTTGAAAGTTTCTAACAGGGTAAATATTAAATGTTCTCACCACTACTACCATTACCATCACAATAAATGGTTGTTATGGGAGGTGAAGGATGTGTTAAATGTGTTAATTAACCTGACAGTGGTAATCATTTTATGATATGCAACAAATCATCACATTGTACATTTTAAACTTAAGCAATGCTATCAATTATAGCTCAATAAAGCTGGGGGGAAAACAACCAAAATATTCTGAGCAAAGAAGACAGCAAGTTCAAAGGTACAGGGCAAGAGGGCAAGATAGAGTGGGGAAACTCCAAGTAGTTCAATATGTCCTGACATAAATTTGATGGAGACAATGATAAGAGACAGAACTAGAAGATTGACATTCATTCATTCATTCATTCATTTGACATTTATTGAGTATTCACAGTGTGCTAGACACTGGGCTTATAGATCTGGTCCTTGCTTTCATGGACTCAAAGAGCAAAGAGGTAGATAATTGATAAACCATCAAAAATTGTTTTTAGCCTGCCCAGCATGGCTCAGTGGTTAAGTATAGGTCTATGATCCAGAAGGTCTCAGTTCAATCCCCAGTCAGGACGCACATGCTGGGATTGCAGGCTCGATCCCCAGTATGGGGCTTGCATGAGGCAGCTGATCAATGATTCTCTTATCATTGGTATTTCTAGCTCTCTCTCCCTTCCTCTCTGAAATCAATAAAAATATATTTAAAATAAACAAATGAAACTGTCCTATATTCTTCAAAGATGTTGTCATAATAGACCAAAAAAGGATGAGATCAGAAAATGTTCCGGATTGAGAGAAAAGAAAAACGACTAAATGAATGCATGACCTTGTATCAGGAAATAAGCTGTTAGTATATAAAAGATATAGAGATAATAGGCAGAATTTGAGCATGAACTTTATATCATGGTATTGAATCAAGGTTAAACTTTATAATTGGATTATGATTACACGGCGTTCATTATATTCCTATTGCAACGTTTCAATACATTTGGAAAATGTAATAAACTGGAGAAAAGTTATTACAATAAACTAGGGACAGGATGATGCAACTCAGACTAAACTTGGTAGTAAAAAACAGAGAACGAGTAAATTCAAGATATAGTTTGGAGGTAGAACTGACAAGACTGGTGAATTACTAAGATGCTGTAGACGAAGAAAAGGGATAAGAATCACTGGTGTAAATAAATAAAACACTCCTGAGAGGGGGCACGTTAGCTCCGCCCCTGTCCTCTTGACCCAAGCGGAGGAAGTGAGGAAAAAGGAAGCGGCCAGCAACTACCGGCCAGCTTCCTGTCTGGTGTCGCAAAGAGACCGTAAAGCAAATCTGTTGGACTCCTCCCCCAAAGTGGGCGGCCCCGAAGATTGACAGCAACCAATGGCGAGCAACCCTTTGGGGCACTGGTCCAATGACTCTGGAGCTGGGCGGAGTCTTGCGGCACGTGGTTCGTTGGCGTTTTCTGGGGCGGCCCTGGCAATGTGTCTTCTTGGGGTACCCCAGCAGGTCTTTTGGGGTGTGTAGGAGGCCTGCTGAGGGGGTCCAGCTTCTGCGGAGGGGGTCCAGCTTCTGCGGAGGGGCTCCGGAGGTTCTGTCGCCGTGGGAAGAAGTTGTACCGCCGGCTTTAAACCTGACTCGCGGGAGCCAGACGACCCGGAGGGATGGGGCCAGCGCCTGTGGGAGCCCAGCTTCCCGGAGCTGCCGGCGATCCGGAGGTGGGTGAGCCATCTGGGAGGAAAGGGTGCTGCTCCACGTGGTGGAGGTGGCAAAGCCTGACTGCTCTCCAGCAAGGGGCACGAGTGCGGGTCTCTCTGGATCGGCTCCGTCCGTCCGATGCCTCCCGCCGGGCACATGGTGGCGCATGTGGATCTGTGCATGGGGGGCGGGGCCCAGGGCTCCCACTGACCAGGATTTGAAGTCTGCTCACAGTATAGGCATACCAACTTTGGAACCTCGGGCTCGCGGCACTTTTTCAAGTGTTCGTTTTCTTCCAGGATTATTGTGAGATTGGGGTGACTTACTGAATGTTTTCGCCAGACCCAGTAAGTTCTAGTTCTTTCCATCACTAATTAAGCACTAGTGTATACAGTACTAATCAGGGTTAGTCAGGGCTTGCTAGGGGAGATGGAACCTGGCAGGATTTGAATAGAGAAAGAGTGAAGATGGCATTTGCAAAGTCCCAGGACTGACCCAGCAGAATTAGAAGCACCCTGATGCTTGATCCCTGGAAATACAGGGAAGTCAGGTATGGCTTAGGATAGGGCCCAGTCAGCTACTACCCCTACTGGTGCTCCTTGCTTGTGTGTCAGGTAGACAGGGAACCCTCAACTCAAGGAGTTCTGTCTAGAGCTCAGTAACGTTCTTCTAAGGAATGATGATCCTGAGTGTTTACACAATCTGACTCCCATTCAAAAGAGGGAGCAGATGCCAGTAAAGCTCTTACCCATATCCTATCAGGTGGTACTTCAGGCAGAGAATTATCGATAAACATCTATGACCTCACACTGGTTTCTCCCTCTCACTGGGCACAGATGATGGAGTCAACTCTGGAAGGCACAGTCAAGGAGGGGAAGAAGGACTTTTCAAAGAAGCATGGAGCGGCTGGGTCTCCAGCGGAGGGTCTCCTGCAGCCGGTGAAGCTTAGCCGGGCAGAACTGTACAAGGAACCTACCAGCGAGGAACTGAATCGCCTTCGGGAGACTGAGAGCCTGTTCCACTCCAGCTTGCTTCGTTTACAGGTACCGTGTGTGGCTGGGGCTTAGTTGAGAGGGGCAGACCTGAGATCCTGAGGATAAAAGACTCTCCCCACCCCTTCCTATAGGTAGAGGAGCTACTGAAGGAAGTGAAGCTGTCAGAGAAGAAGAAGGAGCGGATTGATGCTTTCCTACGGGATGTCAACCAAAAGATCATGAGGGTGCCCTCAACCCCTGAGACAGAGGTAAGACCGGTGGTATAGGACACTGGAAAGCCCAGAAACGGAGGCCTTGCTGTTCTCTGGAGAGGCTAGGGTGCCAGGAAGCTTATTCCCGCAGCCAGGAGGCAAAGCTGGGAGTGTGACCAGTCACACGTTCATTCATTTAGCAAATGTTTATGTATGCCTTGCAGTAGTTGTGTTCTTAGGCTGCATCAGTGAACAAAGCAGCCTGTTTTAGTGTTGGGGTTATGGACAGTAGGCAATAAGCATGACAAGTAAACTAACTACATGGTAAATTAGAAGGTATTAAGCACTATGAAAATAATAATAATAAAAAAAGTAGGTCGGGATTATGGGAATATCAGAGGATGGGAGTGATTTGTGATTATGTATTTATTTTTTAAAATTATTTTATTTTATTGATTTTTCACAGAGAGGAAGAGAGAGATAGAGAGTTAGAAACATCGATGAGAGAGAATCATCAATCAGCTGCCCCTTGCACATCCCCCCACCGGGGATGTGCCCGCAACCAATGCACATGCTGTTGCCTGGAATCGAACCCGGGACCTTTCAGTCCACAGGCCGATGCTCTGTCCACTGAGCCAAACCGGTCACAGCTGTGATTATTTTTTTTAATTAAAAAAAAAAAAAAATTTTTTTAAGAGAGAGGAAGGGAGAGGGAGGGGCAGAAACATTGTTGAGTGAGAAACATCGATCAGCTGCCTCCTACGCAGCCCTAACAGGGATTGAGCCCACAATCTGGGCATGTGCCCTGACCAGGAATTGAGCCTCAACCTCCTGGTTTATAGTGATACTCAACCATTGAGCCGTACTGGCTGTGCGCCATATAATATCATTTTCAGGCCATAAAAAATCATCAACTTAAAAATTAGACTGCTAGAGAGGGAAAGATAGAAACCTCAATGATGAGAGAGAATCATTGATCCACTGCCTCCTGCTTGCCCCATACTGGGGATCAAGCCCACAACAGAGAATGTGCCCTTGACCAGAATCAAACCTGGGACCCTTCAGTCTGCAGGCCGACGCTCTATCCACTGAGCCAAACCAGTTAGGACTAGTCAAATATTTAATTAACTCATCCCTGTTAATGCCTTGGCAGGGCCAGACCAAATGATTTTGCAGGACTTAAATGGCCCACGGGTCGGACATTCCCCACCCCTACTCTAAAGTCAGTAAATACAGCCGAAACCGGTTTGGCTCAGTGGTAGAGCATCGGTCTGCGGACTGAAAGGTCCCGGGTTCGATTCCCATCAAGGGCATGTACATTGGTTGCGGGCACATCCCCGGTGGGGGGTGTGCAAGAGGCAGCTGGTCGATGTTTCTCTCTCATCGACGTTTCTAGCTCTCTAGCTCTCTCCCTTCTTCTCTGTAAAAAATCAATAAAATATATATTTTAAAGTCAGTAAATACAAATTTTAGAAATGCATAAATAAAATTATTTAAAAAGTAGAACAGAGTGGGACATAGGTGAAATCAGGGAAAGGGCTTAGGAACCTCTTATGCAGTGATCACTAAAAAATGGTGGTTTAGAGATATGGCCATGTCTGGATGTCTTTTGAAAGTGAAGTGGGAATTCTTAACAGATGAGTATGGTGATATAAATGTTTTTGGCCTGAGCAGCTAGTAGGGAATTGCCTTCATGGAGAAGATGTGTTTACAAGATCAGGAGTTTGGTTTCAAACATGTTGACGTTTGTATTTGAGAGGTGTACTAGAATCCAGAGGACGTGTTCAATCAAATCAATGTATCACCGTCTCTGTCCCCACAGCTGACTGACCAGGCATGGCTCCCAGCTGGAGTCCGAGTGCCTCTCCACCAAGTGCCCTATACTGTGAAGGGCTGTTTCCGCTTCCTGCCCCCAGCCCAGGTCACTGTTGTGGGCAGCTACCTTTTGGGCACCTGCATCCGGCCGGACATCAATGTGGATGTAGCACTGACCATGCCCAAGGTGAGGTCCAGAGTTCAGGGGGTGGAATGGCTTGCTACTGTACTACTTAAAAATCCCAGAGTCCCTCCTTTTTCCCCACCTGTTGCTTGTCAGTGGATTGAAATCTGAATTCTAAATCAAAAGAATAGGTCACTGCAATTATCTTTAGAGGGCTACTCAGATGAGCCCTCAGGCCAGTTGCTGTCCCTTTACACCTTTGCAAACTGAGTGTGGTGTTGCTAGCTCTTACTTGGGAATTCTGGCCAGCAGAAAAGTTCTGGAGTTGCTAAGCTATAATTCTCACCTTGGCTTCATCTGGGCCCCCAAACTCTTGAACAGCAAGTACTTAAAGTGCGTGGCCATCTCTCTTTTCTTGATCCCCTTCAGGAGATCCTACAGGACAAGGATGGGCTGAACCAGCGCTACTTCCGCAAGCGTGCCCTCTACCTGGCCCACTTGGCTCACCATTTGGCCCAAGACCCCCTCTTTGGCAGTGTTCGCTTCTCCTACACCAACGGCTGCCACCTGAAACCCTTGCTGCTGCTGCGGCCTCATGGTGGGTGGGGATACACACACACACACACACACACACACACTGGGCCTAGGGCACAGGATGCGGTGATAAATCCAGTGGGGGAAGCATAGGACCCATAGGTCCAAGGTGAGAGGCTTGGGCCTCAAGTTTGAAGGGGAAGGTATAGAGATCTCAAATTCTGAGGTGGGAGTGTGTGGGGCCCTCAAGTAGATAAGGGGTCCCTCTGGCTTCAGGGGCTACGGGGTCTCAGCACCCTCTGTCCCCTTCCAGGGAAGGATGAGCACCTGGTCACTGTACGTCTCCACCCGTGCCCTCCACCTGACTTCTTCCGCCCGTGCCGCCTGCTGCCCTCCAAGAACAACGTGCGCTCTGCCTGGTACCAAGGGAAGAGTCCTCCGGGCGATGGTGAGCAGGCGCTGGTGTCACAGTGGAGCTGGAGGGAAGGGTGTTGTGAGAACTTTTCTCACGGCTTTTCTTTTTGTCCCACAGGTAGTCCCGAGCCTCCCACCCCCCACTACAACACATGGATCCTGCAGGACACAGCCCTCCAGTCCCATGTGCAGTTCCTGTCAACTGTGCTGGGCTCAGCCTCGGGGCTGAAAGATGGTGTGGCCCTCCTGAAGGTCTGGCTGCGGCAGCGAGAACTGGACAAAGTGAGTTGAGGATGGCTCGGCTTCCCTGCCTTGCCGAGTGGTGGGCTGGCTCTGAGCTTGGGCCTCTCTCTCCATCTTTCTTTCAGGGCCTGGGAGGATTTAGTGGGTTCCTCGTCTCCATGCTGGTGGCCTTCCTCGTGTCCACACGCAAGATCCACCCCACCATGAGCGGCTACCAGGTCCTGAGAAGTGTCCTGCAGTTTCTGGGTGAGGCAACTAGGCCTGGAAAGGCCAAGAATCCCACTCGTCTTGGGGATCCTCTCGTCTTGTCAGGGACAGTTTGGTCTCTTACCATCAGATAGCAGCGTTTCCCAAACTTTTGACATATGTGTGCCCCTTCTATAATTTTCATAACGCTGAGTACTCCTCGTACTCATGAGAACCTAGAATTAGGTGCAGCTAAGCACGGTGCAGTGCATATCCCCACAAACTCGGGTGCAACGCGTATCCCCACCAAACTCTTCCCGTACCCCTGGGGGTATGCGTACCACACTTTGGGAAACACTGAGATAGATGAACAAATTGAGTCCTGAGTCAGCGGCAGCCACCTGGCTGGGAGGGAGGGGTCCCCAGGGAGAGGAATATTTTTCTGACGCCCACCTTCTCTGGTTCACTTCAGCCACCACAGATTTGACCGTCAATGGGATCAGTTTATGTTTCAGCTCAGATCCTTCCTTGGTGAGTGGAGGGCAGGGCTGAGTCTGGGCAAGAAATCCTGACGGTGAGCCCCAACTCTGACAGGCTTCTCTCTCTCCCCCTCCAAGCCGGCCCTGGCTGACTTGCACCAGTCCTTCCCTGTTGTCTTCCTGGACTCCTCAGGCCGCCTCAACCTTTGTGCTGATGTCACTGCCTCCACTTATCACCAGGTACCAGTGGCTCCCCACCCCAAGGCTCCCCCGGTGTCCCAGCCCAGCCTCCGTCTTTGCTGCCAGCACCAGAACTCAGAAACTCCTCTGAGAGAGCTCAGGGCAGGCGTGTCTCCTAGTCTGAGCCCTCAGGTCACGAGGGGAGAGTCCAGTGGGGGCAGTCCCACGACCGAGTCTCTGTGCCCCAGGTGCAGCACGAGGCACGGCTGTCGATGGCGTTGCTGGACAGCAAAGCTGACGATGGGTTCCAGCTGCTGTTAATGACTCCCAAACCCATGATCCGGGCTTTTGACCACATCCTGCAGTAAGTTTAGGGGTGCTGGGGTATGTCAGTGGGTCCTGTTTTCCTGGGGCTACAGTGATGGGGCAGAGGTCCTTAGGCAAGTGATCAGATTTTCCTGGTTTGGTGGGGGATAGAAGTGATAGAGGCCAGCAGTCCCTGATTCTCCTTCTGTCCCCATCTCCAGTCTCTTTCCACTGAGCCGTCTGCAGGCAGCATGTCACCGGCTGAAGCTATGGCCAGAGCTGCAGGACCACGGTGGGGACTATGTCTCAGCTGTTTTGGGTCCACTAACCACCCTCCTGGAGCAGGGCCTGGGGTCCCGGCTGCACCTGCTGGCCCACTCTCGGCCCCCAGTCTCAGAGGTGAGGTGGTAATGGAGGGGTCAGAGTTTGTGGGTCAAAGGTGGGCTGGTATTAGGGTCCCAGGAGATACAAAAGATACACCATCCATAATTAACAAGTGGGTTTCTAGACCAAGATGGAGAACTCCTGGGTTAAGCTCAGCCTTTCTGCACTCTACAGTGGGACATCAGCCAGGATCCACCGAAGCACAAAGACGCTGGGGCCCTGACTCTGGGATTGCTCCTTCGGCCTGAGGGACTGACCAGCGTCCTTGAGCTGGGTCCAGAGGCTGACCAGCCCGAGGTGAGGAACCTTGAGATCTGAGGGGTAATTTGGCCCTCTCTTGTTTTCAGAGAGGAAAGGAGAGGGAGAGAGAGAGAGAGAAACATCAATGTTGAGAGAGAGAATCATTGATCCTGCAGGCTCCCGATTCTCCCTGAGAATCAAGCCCGCAACCCAGGCATGTGCCCTGGACTGGAATCAAACCTGGGACCCTTCGGTCCGCAGGCCGGTGCTCTATCCACTGAGCCAAACCAGTTAGAACTTTCAGGGAGATTCCTGACGGAGCCCTTCTTTGTTGTTCTCTCTAATCACTCCTTTACTCTCCTTAGGCTGCTGACTTCCGCCAGTTCTGGGGATCTCGCTCGGAGCTTCGGCGTTTCCAGGATGGAGCCATTCGGGAAGCTGTGGTCTGGGAGGCAAGCTCTATGTGCCAGAAGCGCCTTATTCCCCACCAGGTGGTCACCCACCTCTTGGCACTGTGAGTGTGGGCATCTGAATGCCAGGAGGCAGCTGTGGGCCGGGGAGCCTTTTAGGAGGGTCAGGCCCAGGCTTTTGGGGAGAGCAGCTCACATCCAGCAGTGGACTCCTAGCCCCCAATACATGCGCTGTGTCTGTGCCCCTCTTCCAGCCATGCTGACATACCAGAGACCTGTGTCCACTATATGGGAGGCCGCCTGGATGCACTGATCCAAGGCTTGAAAGAGGTATGGACCCTGGTTTGGGATTGCAGTCAAGCTAAAGATTGTAGAGGGCCCTTACCATCTTCGCCAGACTGCACTTCCTGGAATGTCCAGCAGAGGGGGTGCTGGCTCTGCAGCAGCCTGAGTGATGGCAGATTCCCTGGTGGTAGTGGGGTTAGTTCCACAGGGTCCTGGCCTCCTGACTGTTTTTCTCCCTCACAGACCTCCAGCACGGGGGAGGAGGCACTGGCAGCCGCGGTGCGTTGCTATGACGAACTCAGCCGCCTGCTGTGGGGGCTGGATGGTCTCCCGCTGACTGTGTCTGCTGTGCAAGGAGCTCACCCGGTGCTGCGCTACACTGAGGTGAGGCGCGGGAAGGGAGAGAGCCCTTTCTCTTTGGTGATCCCCGTCTCTGCTTGGCCCACCTGGTATTCTCCCAGCTCCTGACTCTGGGCACTCCCCCTTCCCAGTCCCAGGCCCCTTCTCCAGCCTTCCTTATTCCGTAGGTATTCCCACCAGCTCCAGTCTGGCCCGCCTCCTCCTTCTATAAGCACCTCCCAGAGCGGGCCTCGCTGTTGCCCCGGCCCGATAAGCCCTGTCCAGCTTATGTGGAGCCCATGATCGGTGAGGGGGCTCTTGGGAGGGGATGCGAGGGGCTGTTCCCAGACCACGCTGCAGACTGAGACCTCCCGCTCTCCCCCGCAGTGGTGTGTCACCTGGAGGGCAGTGGCCAGTGGCCACAGGATGCTGAGGCCATACGGCGGGTTCGGGCGGCCTTCCAGCTGCGCCTGGCAGAGCTGCTGGCACAACAGCACGGGCTGCAGTGCCGGGCCACGGCCACACACACCGACGTCCTGAAGGTTAGGCTGGTGCAGGGCAGCGGTACCCCTGGGGGGGGGGGGGGACAGACGCATCAGGGTGCCTCAGGCAGACACGTACCTCCCATCCCGCGCCCTCTTCCAACAGGACGGGTTTGTGTTCCGGATCCGTGTGGCCTATCAGCGGGAGCCCCAGATCCTGAAGGAGATGCGGAGCCCTGAGGGGATGATCTCGTTGAGGGACACACCTGCCTCCCTCCGCCTGGAGAGAGACACAAAGCAGTTGCCCCTGCTCACAAGTGCCTTGCATGGGTATGGCCCCTGCACGGGCTCTTGTGTCTGCAGACCCATTTCTGCCCCCGTTCTGTTCTGGCCTGCCTGCCTCTCTGGGAGGCCACATGGCGTAATATTTAGGGATATGCATTCTGGTGTCAGGCAAATTCTAAAATCCCGGCTTTGCTATTTCACTGGCTAAAAAAAAAAAAAAAAAAAAATCCCTATCGGCCGATTTCCCCTGGACCTTACTCTTCTCATCTATAAAGTGGGAGTAATGCTAGGACCGACCTCTTGGGTCATTAGTTAGGAAGGCGTGAGGCCGTACATGGAATGCATTAGCACGGAGCTAGTGTTGGTGAAGTGTGAATGAGCAGTGGCACAAGGGCTGGAGCGCTGGTCTTGGGCCCTGAGTGCCTGAGTCTCATTGCCACTCCCCCTTCCCCTTCCTCCCCCCAGACTCCAGCAGCAGCACCCAGCCTTCTCGGGTGTGGCTCGGCTGGCCAAGCGGTGGGTGCGTGCCCAGCTCCTGGGCGAGGGCTTCACCGATGAGAGCCTGGACCTGGTGGCTGCCGCTCTTTTCCTGCACCCTGAGCCCTTCGCCCCTCCCAGGTGACTCCCTCCGCCTTTCCTCTGCCAGGAAGTCCCCCTGGGCGCCAGCTTTGATCCCTTGTGCTGCACCTTCAGTCCAGGTGGGAGAGGGTGGCTGAGGCACGTGACAGAAGGGGTTCTGAGACACACCCTCAATCCATGCCAAGGGGTCTAGCCCCTAGGCTGCGGGAAGCTTGGGGATGTGGGCCTGGACCCACTTGGCTCACTCCTCCTCCCCCAGTTCCCCCCAGGTGGGCTTCCTTCGGTTCCTCTTCCTGGTATCCACCTTTGATTGGAAGAACAGCCCCCTCATTGTCAACCTCAACAATGAGCTCACTGGTGAGTGGTGGGACTTTGTTTGCGGATTGCAGAGTGTGGCAGGCAGGAGTTTTCCTGGCCGGTCTGTTATGTTTTCCCTGTACCTCCCCTGTCCCAGATTGCTACGCTTGACCCTGGTTGCCTTGGGGTGGGGAATTAGGAGGAGGGAGAGGCCCAGAGCAAGCCTTTAGGGAACTCTGAGACTCAGAGATGTGGTTTGGTCACGTGCTGACCAGAAACAGTGGGCTGGGGGGGTAGTAAGCAGGCTGCCTGGAGGGCTGTGAAGGGGAGAGGAGAGTGGAAGGGGGACTCTAAGCACCAGGTGAGGAGCCTTGTGTGGTAGGGAACAGGGAAGGGTCAGATTAGAATACACGCCCACAGCCCTGGGTGGGTAGCTCACTTGGTTAGAGCATTGTCCCAATAGACCAAGGTTATGGATTCCATCCGTGGGCAGGACACATACAAGAATCAGCCTATAGCCGAAACCGGTTTGGCTCAGCGGTAGAGCGTTGGTCTGGGGACTGAAGGGGGGGTCTCAGGTTCGATTCCGGTCAAGGGCATGTACGTTGGTTGCGGGCACATCCCTGGTGGGGGGTGTGCAAGAGGCAGCTGGTCGATGTTTCTCTCTCATCGATGTTTCTAGCTCTCTATCTCTCTCTCTTCCTCTCTGTAAAAAATCAATAAAATATATTTAAAAAAAAAAGAAAAAAAGAAAAAAAAGAATCAGCCTATAAATGCATAAATAAGTGGGGCAGCAATCTCTGTCTCTCCCTCCACCCCCTTCCTCTCTCTCTTTATAAAAAAAAAAAAGTTCCCAGACCTCTCGGGGTGGGGTGGGAGTGATGCTTTCTGGTTGTAATGTGAGGAACTCCTGGTCCCAGCACAGAGGAAGGTGTCAGCTTTCTAATCCCGCAGGTGTGGGGAGCCTGGGGTGGGAGGGGGCTGGGGCCAGGCCTCAGCTTGCTCGGGCCTGGAAACCAGATGGGTGCCAGGCAGTGGAAAATTCTTCCTCTGGGCTGAGGCTGGCAGTTAACGCCCTGCCTGACTGAGGCGAATTCCGTGTCCCTTTCACCGCTTTTGCCACCTGGAGGTGCCTTGGAAAGCCCTTGTGATGGGTAGCCGCTGGGTGTGCAGGAGGACCTGGGGCGGGGGAGGGCGCCTGGGGGAGAGGGGCGAGCTGAGCCAAGGCTCCTCTTGCCCACAGCGGAGGAGCAGGCGGAGATCCGCAGTGGCTTCCTGGCAGCTCGGAAACAACTCCCCGTCATGGTCATCATTACCCCTCAGGACCGCAAACACTCCATATGGACGCAGGATGGACCCTCGCCCCAGGTTCACTCCCATCTCTGCCCCCAAATGTGTGGTTTTCTCTCACGGGAAAAGCAGGCCTGGCCTGAGCTGAGAGAGACCTGTGGTCAGGTCAGACTGACTTGATACACGTGTGTGTCCCCAGATCCTGCAGCAGCTTGTGGTCCTGGCAGCCGAGGCCCTGCCGATCCTGGAGAAGCAGCTGATGGATCCCCGGGGGCCTGGAGACATCAGGGTAAGCCCCTGAGCAGGACTGACTCCGGGGGCTCTGGGGATTCCACCTTTAACCTGGAAGTCCGGAGGTCCAGGATCCCTCAGGGGATGCCCAGTCCCCTGTTTGTTGAGATTGAAGCTGCCCAGGGTGACTGACTGGCAGTGGTGGGGCCTAGAGGAGAACTGGGAGCCCAGCTCCATCCAGGCCTCACGCTTCCAGCCTATGCTCCTTGTGCTAGACCCAAGCTCGCACCAGCTGGCTCTTGTTTCTGCCTTCACATGAGCATTCAGGGTGATCACATCAAGGGGGAGAAGTCAAGGTGGACGTGTAGAAAGGTTCGTGGTCAGTTCTGAACTCTTCAGTGGGCACTGTTGACTCTCCCTGTCCTTTCTCAGACAGTGTTCCGGCCGCCCTTGGACATGTATGATGTGCTGATCCGCCTGTCTCCCCGCCACATCCCCCGGCACCGCCAGGCTGTGGACTCACCAGCTGCCTCCTTCTGCCGGGGCCTGCTCAGGGAGCCGGCGCCCTCGTCCCTGATGCCCGTGCTGGGCTACGATCCTCCTCAGCTCTACCTGGCACAGCTCAGGGTGCGTCCTCAGGGCGGGCTGACCCTGGGGAGGGGACGTGGAGGTGACTCTGTCCCGTAACCTTGTCTCCGTCCTGCTCTTTCTTAGGAGGCCTACGGGGACCTGGCCCTCTTCTTCTACGACCAGCACGGTGGCGAGGTGATTGGAGTCCTCTGGAAGCCCACCAGCTTCCAGCCCCACCCTTTCAAGGTGCGCCGGCTGGTGACAGCCATCTGCCTCCTGAGTGTGTGCATGTGGTCCCCCGTGGGTGTGCGTGTCTGTGTGGGGCCTGCTCCATGAGTGACCCTGTTGTCAGGTGTGACGTGAATGTGTCGGTGTCTCTGGGTGTGTCTTTGTGACACTTCATTCCTCTGATTCCCACAGGCCTCCAACACAAAGGGGCGCATGGTGGTGTCTCAAGGCGGGGAGATGGTGATGGTGCCCAACGTAGAAGCCATCCTGGAGGACTTTGCCATCCTGGGTGAAGGCCTGGTGCGGGCCGTGGAGGCCCGAAGCGAGAGGTGGACTGTGTGAGCTCCAGGCTCAGGAGCAGCGTGCAGATGGGCAGCAGGATGGCAGATCTCCGGAGCAAGGCGGCAGTGGAGGGACCTCTACCCTTGTTGCATGTGGACCCTCCATGGAGAGCCTGCTGACTTGAACACACTGAGTCGTTCCCAGGAAAAGTCCTGCCCCAATTCTCTGTCTGATGCACCAGCAGTGGGGCAGGGGCCATGTGTCTTACGGAGTCCCCTGGACCTGACTGAACTCTCAGAAGTTGAAGCAGACAGAACTGAATGAGCCCCGGAGTTCCATCTGTCAGCCCCGCCCTGGGACTTCTTTTGCCTCCTAGGCTGCTCCCAGAAGCCAGGAAAGGGGGACATGTGCCCAGGGCTGGGACTCTGTCCCCTTCCCATTGCCAGGATATGTGCCTAGACCTCTGCATGTCCTTTGGTGCATTATTGCCTTTACACGGGGCCCAGAGCAGACGTGGCACTTCCTGCGGGTCAGAGCACCAGCACCGAGCAGCGGAGTGGGGCTGGTAGATAACTCTGAAGGGGCAGCCTGCCTTCCTGTGTCGGTTCTCTGCTTTCCAGGGTGGGACCTGGGAGGAAAGCACAGAGGACAGGGAGAAGCTATGTGGGTGAGAGGTTGAGGGGGCTGGTCACTCCCCCCAAGTCGAGGAGAGATGCAGAAGCACAGAGTGCTGCCCTGGCCTCAGTGTCCAACACCCCCCACCTCTGCTGCTGCCCGTCCATGTCACGGACTACCCGCAATGTGCCGCGTGGGGGAGCCTTGTGAGCCAGACCGAGTCCTGCTCCAGGAGCCCCAGTGCTCTGGGGGAGGATGCTGCTTCCTTTCACCCGACCCATACCTCATACGGCAGCCCCTCCCTTCTCCATCTCCCCTAAGCTTGCTGTTTGTCTAGACTCCGATCAAAAGTTCCTCCTCCTTAAACCCTTCCCTCACCCCAGCCGAGAGGCTCTTTGCCTCTGAATCCATTGGAGCAGTTACTGTGCTCTGCCATCAATTTAAGACAATGGGAGAGTTTGCACCACAAACTCTTCCACTGTCTTAAATTCTGGTTTAAAAATAAATAATTTAATTTTCTCATGTTCTTGGCTTGTCTACCTTTTCCTTGGGGTTTTAACCTTGTCTCCTCTATGTAAGCTCTTTGGGGGCAGAGAGCATCTTATTTACGGGAATTTGGTCTTACGCTCATACAAGCCTTATGAAGGCGTACTTCCAGTGACCGTATTTTCTGAAAGACGAACAGAAAATTACGGGGGCCTGTTTGTGGAGGGGGCCTTTGCTGCCTGTCTATGGGGCTTCATCCTCAAGATGATAAGCCACATGTGGGAACTCTGGTCTCCTTGTCTTTGTGAACCCATGCCAGTCCCTACCTGTCACATGGGACAGCGGGGCCTATGGTTGAAATTAGCATAGCGAATACATTGATTGTCTATAAAATACATATAGATAGAAAGATTGACTGATTGATATCAGAGATGAAGAGAGAGGGAGCAAGAGATAAAACATCAACAGTGAGAATCATTGATTGGCTGCCTCCTGTACACCCCCTACTGGGATAGAGCCTGCAACTGGATCATGTGGCCTTGACAGAAATCGAACCCGGGACCCTTTCATCCACAGGCCGATGCTCTATCCACTGAGCAAAACTGGCTAAGGCCATTGATTGGCTTTGTGAGCTAGGGTCTACATCTCTCCCAGTGCTGTTCATTCATGAACTCTGCACATGAGCAGCCAGGGTTTATTTTCTGTGAAAGTCAGCTTCAGGCCTGTAGCTTCCGACCCTTCCCACAAACCCAGTTTTGGATTATCCCAGTGAAAGCAGGGGTCAGTACCCCAGGCAGTACTGTGTAGCAGGTGACTTCAAGAGGTGGACAAGCCAATCCCACTAAGTCCCGGCCCTGTTACCTTCCCAAGTGATTCACTTCCTCTTGCTGGGCTTAGCCTCTCCACCTTTAAAATAGGCATGATCGCCAGACCAGCGTAGCTCGGCAGTGGAGTGTCCACCTATAAATCAGGAGGTCACAGTACTATTCCCAGTCAGGGCACGTGCCCGAGTTGTGGGCTCAGTCCTCAGTGGGAAGCGGGCAGTTGATTCTCATCATTGATGTTTCTATCTCCCACTCCCTTCCCTGCTGAAATCAATAAAAATATATATTTTTTTAAATTAAAATAGGCATGATAGTGACTTTGTCCGGTACCCCCTATGGCTAGGGAAGAGGACTGAGAACTCAAACCAAGGAGCTGCACCATGCTTTCTGAACTCCTTGATCCAGCTTAGGAGTGGGGAGGGAGCGGGGGGGAGGGAAGCAGGAGGGCCAGACTCTCCCTCACGTTGTGCTCCAGCCTGTTTTCCAGATTTTCTCTGGAAGTAGGTGATGAGGCCGGTGCGGTCTAGGATGATTTCCCTGGAAGGGGGTGGGGGCGTGAGGAGCTGGGACCTCGGGGAAAGGGAAGGGACTAACGTGTGACGAGGTTCTGCAGGGTGATGTGGGTGACGCATCCCCATGGGTGCATCTGCCTCTGGGCCTCTGCGTTTACTGTCGCAGGTGGACGCGGGGAGGCTGACGGGAGGAGGCTGGAACTCTGGGTTCTTACCTGCAGCTTTACATGACTTTACTATTCATGTCCCTGTTAGGGCGCCAAAACAATTAAATAAAAAATAATAAATAAATAAATAAATAGCTTTAATAAAGCCTTTCCCTTCTTGGGGCTTCCATTTCCCCAATTCTGTCAGAACCAAGCCTCGCTGTGTAGTTGCGTTTAGTGAATTCTCAGAGGGTCATCCCCTTCGGTCTGTCTGTGGTATCCAATAACCTTCTCTAAACCAGAATCCTTTCAGCTACAGACCCTGTTTTTCTCTGCCCAACTCCGTTGAAGAAAAAGAACAAGATTCCCAATCCTAGGGGGTCCTCGCAGCAAGTGACATTCAACGCCGTCCTGGGGGTGCTTGGTTACTGACCTATTGTCAGATTTGGTCTAGCCCAAGCCCGCTCCCCGCCTCCCCCCACCCCCCACCTCATAAATATACACAGAACCGGTCGCTTGGTGAGTCAGAGATTAATCCGGGTGAGCCATAAAGGGGAGGGAAGCCTGGGAACGTGAATCACCCCTACCTTTCTCAGGAAAGGCCAGCCTGCCCCTTCCCTGAAGGGGCAGCTTAGACTGCCCTGTGGAACTAAGGGGGACCACCGGGTTCCAGGCCCAGAGAGAGACACTTCCCTCTCCCACTTCAGTTTCTGGAAGGAGATGGGGAGGGTGATTTTTCTGGTTTGCATGGGGCCCAGAGAGGTGCATGAGCTTCCAGGGTCACACAGGAAGTAGGCAGTGGAGCCCCACAGAATCTAGGTTGTCCTGGCTGCTGAGTCTGAGGTTTCTTAGGGCAAGGAGTGGGGTGAGGAGGAAGAAAGGACAAGAGAGGCCTGAACAATGGGGCAGGGAGCAGTGAAAAGCCTGCCCCCCTCCCCTGTTCTGGGCTGCCTGCCAGCTTTGCCCCACTCCCTCTGCCCAAGGCAGTTGAAAGAAGCTGTTATCGGCAAGACCCAGAGAAGGAGCAGTCAAGTGTAGGGGTCAGGGTGGGAGCGTGAGCACTCTGGTCCTCCTCGGCTCAAGCCTGGGTCTCCTCTGTTCCCCCGACTGGGAGCTCCTCAAAATCAAGACCCAGGTCTCCTCTGTTCTCCGGGACTGGGAACCTCCACAGGACAGCGAGGGGGTCTCCCAAAGACTGACCGTGCCAGGGTTGGGCCCGGGCTGAGGGAGTAAAGGATCATGGAGATCCAGCCCCTGTTCCACTCGACGGCCAACTGTTTGGCTGAAAAAGATAGTCGGATGTAGCACCCTGACCTCTCCCAACCTCCCTCCACAGCAGCCTCATCTCTGCCTCCCAACCAATGGGGTCTCGCCGGAGCCCACATCCCACTGACCCTAGAGGCCCTCAGGAAGTCATTCCTGAGGTCTGACTGCAGCACCTCCTGCTGCAGCCTGCCCTCTCCCCTGGCTCCTTCCCCTGTGAGTCCTCTCCCCCGGGGCAGGCAGCGGGTGGCTGCCCTGTAATTAGCCCCCGGACTGAGCTGGGAAGAGGGGAGCGCACCCCAGGGCTCACACACACACACACACACACCCATCACCTTTCTGGAACACCAGATGCAGCGTCTTCTTCCCGAAACTGTCTCTCAACCCCTCACCCTCTCCGGCCTCTCCGGGCAGTTCTCCTGGGCCCCACCTCGGCTTCAGGTTCCTGTCTACGCAATCCTGTCCACTTCCAACTTCAGCGTCTTGTCCACCTGCCCTGCCCACTAAGTCCCAAATCCAAACCTCCCACCCTCCCTGCAGCCATCGCTCTGGCCTCTTCTCTCCCCCGTGGCTCCTTCCAGGCTTTCTGGCCTCAGTCTTGCCCCTTCTTACCCGGCCTCCACTCAGCCACCTGGAGGGATCCTTCTAAATGGCAAATGGAGATCGTATCAGTTCCTGCTTAAAACCCTCAAGTCTCCATAAGCCACTGTTCTTCCCTCCGCCCCCCCTTAATGTTTTTGTTGATTTCAGAGAGGAAGGGGGAGTGATAGAGAGATGGAAACATCAATGATGAGAGAGAATCATTGATTGGATGCCTCCTGCATGCCCCGTACTTAAGGGGTGTGTGTGTGTGTGTGTGTGTGTGTGTGTGTGTGTAGGGGGAAGGGGGAATCAAGCCCGAAACTAAGGCATGTGCCCTTGGCCAGAATCGAACCTGGGACACTCTATCCGCTGAGCCAAACTAGCTTGGGCTAAGCCACTGTACTTAGTGAAATGCTTGTCAATTGTAATTTTGTTCAGAGCCTTGATGTAAAATGGTTAAAATGCTGTGGTTGGAGTGGGAGGCGGGGCAGGGCTCTGCCTCCTTGGCTTCCCTCTCCCCAGCTCCGGTTGCAGAGAGCTTCCGCAGAGCCCTTGAGGCTTAAAGAAGCAGAGCTTACATATCCCTGCTCTCTCCACCCCCGGGTAAGATCCAGGCCCTTAATATGGAACCCAAGGCCCTTCCTGTGCTACTTGAGTCTCTTCCTGGCCTCCCTGTGGCTGCTCCCTTCATGCACCAGGCCGGCACCCATCCTGCCCAGGGCCTGTCCCTGCAGTCTCTCACCTGGAAAACTCTCCCTAAAATCCCCAGCCAAATGCTTCCTCCTCCGGGAAGCCCTCTGACTGCCTCAGCCAAAGGAGGCCCCGGGCTCTTGCTGGCTTCAGGGACCAGGCAGATGCTGGGCCTGGGTTCAGGCCCCACAGGAAGCCTGTGGGCTTACCTTCTTCCTTGACTCTGGTTCTAACTCCTCATCCTCTGAAGCAACCTTCAGGAGCTTTCCTGTTAGTGAGGAGGGAGAGGAGCTTTCCTGTTAGTGAGAAGGGTGGGGTGGGGACCAGGTGGAGGGGAGCTATGGGGGGTAAAAAGGAAAAGCAATTGTAATAATTTGAACAATAAAGATGAAAAATAAATAAATAAATAAATAAGAAAAGAAAAAAGAAAAAAATAAAAAGAAAGAAAGAAATCAGAAGGCTCGTCTCCCATCCCCATGGGGTTTGAATCCCAGCTCAATACCCAGGGGCTCCAGGAATTTGGTCCTGAGGTGTGAACCAGTGCCCTGTTTGCGGTGACAGCCCGGTCTGTGTCAGCTTCATGTCTCTGCCTCTGCTCTTCCTGGGCTGGCAAGTGTCCATCCAGTGCGTCTTCAGACTCCTTACCAGATCCCCGTCTCCTATCTCTGGCTCTTATAAACACTGGACACAGATCCATAACTAATCCTAAAAAAGGCCAAACACAGACCGCCTTGGACACACATTTGCCCACACAGACCCTCATGGACACATACATACATACATGTGTGGACCCCATGGCTACCCACATGTACACACAGACCTCTTTGGATACATGCATACACACAGCCAAGAACACATGTGGCTATTCACACACGAAGAAATGAGGCTCTGATTAAGGAGGCAGCTTCTGCAATGAATCCTTTCTTCTATGTTGACTGTACAATACAGTTTTCAAAGCCTGAAAAACTCCACAGTCTTGTTTCGTTCTGACAGAGGCCCTGGGTCTGGGGTTGGGGGAGGACTCCACCTGAAACTTCCAGATGAAACTTCCCGGTGGTTGATGAAGACACGGAGGCTCTGAGAGGTGAGGGAAGAGAGCTGGCCAAGTCCTCTGACTGGTCAGTGGCCAAGCCAGGCTTAGAACTGAAATTCTAGGTCTGTAAGAGGGCTCTGCCCCCACCAGCCTGCCCCTAAGACTCAGCAAGAGGTCTGCGTCTCTGTCCCGCCCCTCTGACTTCCCTCCATGACCCTCTGCTGTCCTCACAGGGTGCCGAGGGCATCCCAGGGACTCCAGGAAGCGAACCCAGAGGCCCCAGGATATGTGTCAAAAGGAAGATTTTTCTCAAGGTCCAGATGCTCATCGGGCTGGAGGTGCCTGAGGGGGCAGTTCCCATCCACAGGTTCCCTGCCATCTCGTCTGTCTGTCTGCAGACAGGGGGTGACTGTTGGCGCAGGGGGAGGAGATGCTTGCCCGCCCCCCAGTCTGGAGACGCTCATAATGCAGTGATTCATCTCTGCTCTCCACTCCCCAAGCCAGCCCGCAGCTACCCCGACTCCCAAGTCCCAGGAACAGGAAGGGAGCCCAGCAGTGGCCTGAGAGGGGTGCGCCCTCTAGAAAGGGGGGCTCACGCGTGAAGGGACTCCCTGTGCTCCCCGGTCTCTGTCCTTTCCTCTTCCTCTCCCCGTCCCCATGGGGTCTGACTCCCAAGCTCAATACTCAGTGGCCAAATGAGACCTTAGCAAGTGACTTCTCTCCAAACTTCAGTTTTGGCATTTGTGAAAAGGGAAAAGTATTCCCACTTCTGGGGATTGTTTTGTACATGGGAGGAAATACATTCTAAAATGGAAAATGCGCCAAAACTGGTTTGGCTCAGTGGATAGAGCATCGGGTCCCAGGTTCGATTCCAGTCAAGGGCATGTACCTTGGTTGCAGGCACATTCCCTGTGGGGGGTGTGCAGGAGGCAGCTGACCGATGTTTCTCTCTTATCAATGTTTCTAGCTTTCTATCCTTCTCCCTTCCTCTCTGTAAAAAAAATCAATAAAATATATTTTTAAAAAGATGACAACTTTCTTTAGACATTAAAATAAATAAATAAAATGGAAAACGTGACTCTGGCTGGTTTGGCTCAGTAGTCAGAGTGTCAGCCCACAACTGAAGGGCTGAGGGTTCGCTTCTGGTCAAGGTCACATATCTCCGATCGATGTCTCTCTCACATGTTTCTCTCTGTGTGTCTCTCCCCCTCCCTTCCACTCTGTCTCTAAAAATCAGTGGAGAAAATATCCTTGGATGAGGATAAGTAAGTAAAAATAAGTTGGAAATGCCTATGTCTGTTTTGGTCTGCTCCTCCATCACCTGCTCCAATGCTCTGGAAAAGGTTAGGGGGGTCAGGGAGGCTGGGGGCGGGGGATTGTAGCATTATTCATTTTCTATGTCGCTGCTCTTCTTCACCCCACTTGCTGACTGCAAAGCCCATGTCCCTTCTGCTGTTTCAGGCTGCACCCATTCAGGCAAAAAACGTTTTTGGGGCAGGAAATGAAGGGCGTTCCACACCCCACTCCTTCCAGGGCCCCAGCCAACCCCTCTGATTCAGCAGGCTGGGACTTGCATCTTCAGCCCTTCCCTGGACCGGGAACCCACTCCCCCAGCTCTGACCTCAAGGAGTCACGGCCTCCCACGGGGGGATGGGTCAAGGCCCCTTCGTGAGCTCAGCCCTTCCACCCAGGTGAGACACAGACCTTGCCCAAGATGCCCTCGGAGATGGAGCCGCCCCCAGGAGCTCCCAGGTGGGCTGGGTTCCAGCCTGCGCTCGCTCGGCCTTGGCTTTCCTTCCCAAAGGAAGCCCCGAGGGAGCCCGGAGGGCTCCGGGGAGGCTGTGTGACTCAGCCAGGGCCTCGCCAGACTCACTCTCTTCTCTGTGAAGCCGGGCTTCCTTTTGCCGTTTCAGCCAGGGGGCGCCATGCACGTGGACTGCACTGGCCCGGCGTTTATGGACTGACCCCTCCGGCCCTGACCCCTCTTAGTCCCAAGTGACCTCAGGAGAGGTGACAGGGACAAGGATCCTCACAGGGCACTGCATCCTTCCCCTCCCCCCAGGCAGGGCCCTCTCAGGCCCATTAGGAAGTAGGAAGCCCTACCCATACCTTCTCAGCTCCAACCCCAACACATGCCAGTGTGCATGTGTATGCATGTATATGAACATGCATGTAACATGCATCAAGGCCCCTTCGTGTTACAGAGAGGAATGAGTTTGGTGGGAGTGTATGGGGACAAACCATGTGCCTTGGCATGGAGCTGCATCCACTAGAGGGGGTGGCAAAGATGCTCTGTGGTGAACAGTAGCCTCAGATTATAGGTGGGCACGTACATACCTCCACTCACACGTGAGTACATATATGCGCACACGTGTTAATAAATGCCGCTTAATGTGAACAAAATATGCAAGTCCTTGGCTGCATGTGCGATCGGCCCTCCCCTGCAGCACATGGGAACACCTGTGTGAGCTGAGTGCAAACTGTGTACAGGAACCTGGTGTGTGCCTGCTGGTGGCAGCTGCCCCTGCTCCTCTCCCCTGCTCTAGGCCCCAGGCCAGGCTGACAGGCTCAGGAGAAGGTGCTCTGGGCTGCGGTTCTCCACTTCCGCTCACTGTTGAGGACTCCCTTGCCTGTTCCCACCTAGGCTGCCTTTGCATCTCCTCCCCCCACCCCCCACCCCCCACCCCCCACCCCCCGACCGAGGCAGCGAGGAGCTGAGAAGTGCATGTGAGGCAGGGAGAAGAGAGGGCAGCACGTCCCCCCTTCCCAATCTGGGCCCTGGCACCAGGAGTCTCGGGTTCCATCCTGAGTCACACGCTGGCAGCGGGGCTGTGGGCAGACGCTCAGTGATGGCTCCCTGATTCACCACGGGACCTCCCAGCCCATGGGGGCACACAGGGTGGGGTGCCTCTCTCTGAGCCAAGGTTATGAGAGGTGTTGCATGTGGGTTCCATACATATGACCAGGTTCTCATGTAATTGGGACCGCTTGAGCATGTGACCAGAGCTCAGTGTCCATAGGCTGTGTGGCTGTCAGCCTCAGGGTGTGGGTGTGTGTGTGTACACACGCTCGCACACATGTGGGTACATGCGTGTAAATTTACCTGATATGCATTGCTAAACCCCATCTCTTTGGGCTTTAGTCACCTTTGGAACCTTTATTTCTGACAGCCATTTCTCAAGGGACCAGTTCCCAAGGCCCTTAGCCCACTTGGATTAAGTTCATCGGGCAAAAGCTATTACTTTGGTCTCCCCTGGCAGTGCTGGGAAAGGGACTGGGGTGAGGGCATATTTGCTTCCAGTCTTGTGGGAGTTGGGCCCAGGCCATCAAACCCCAGATTGCTAATTATTGAACAACACCCACTCCTCAGATGGGGCTGACTCCCCAACAGTTTAGGCAGTTTAATCTTTTTTTTTTTTTTTAAAGTATATTTTATTGATTTTTTTTGCAGGGAGAAAGGGAGAGGGATAGAGAGTTAGAAACATCGATCAGCTGCCTCCTGTACACTGCCTACTGGGTATGTGCCCGCAACCAAGGTATGTGCCCTTGACCAGAATTGAACCTGGAACTCTTGAGTCCACAGGCTGACACTCTATCCACTGAGTCAAACCGATTAGGGCGGCAATTTAATCTCTTAAAAGGACACTCTCCTTGGACAGGATCAACCAGAGTGGGAGGGGAGACGGTTAAAAACAGCTGGCCCCTCGCTGGGTACTCTCAGTGGTTAGAGCATCAGCTGGAGGACTGAAAGGTTGCGTGTTCAATTCCGGTCAATGGCACCTACTTTGGTTGTAGGCTCAATCCCCGCCCCGGTTGGGAAGCAACCAGTCTGACACATTGATGTTTCTCTCTCTGTCTCTCCCCCTCCCTTCCATTCTCTCTCTCTCTCTCTTAAAAAAAAAAAAAAAAAAAAAAAAAAAAAAAAATCCTCGGGTGACGAGTAACAAAAAAATTAAGGAAAACAAACCCAGCTGGAACATACTCTTCGGGCAAACATGTGGCATATGACATGTCAGGACAGCTTCCATTAGGGCTCTGGAGCCATGTGCAGAATAATGCACTCAGGTACATGTGTGACCGCCTCAGCTAACTCAGCCAGAGCAGACAGGATGTACACAGCTGCGAGAAATGCCCATCGAGTGTGATCAGGCACACAAGACAGATGTCATGTGTAGACACAGCGGGTCATACAACATATGAAGCGCTCACAGCAGAAGGAGCAAAGGCCCGTGCACTCCGGCTGGAGCTCCGCACGCACATGCTCTGTGTGTGCGCCTGCGTCGGGTCTCTGAGAGGGAATCTCCCCCGCCCGCCCCCTGACTGAGGGAGGACATGCTGGGCCCGCCGTCCTGTAGATCTTCCTGACATGTCTCCTCTCACCCCCACCATGGCGGGGAGGACAGCAAAGCTCGGGGTCAGGGCCGAAACCGGTTTGGCTCAGTGGATAGAGCATCAGCCTGCGGACTAAAAGGTCCCGGGTTCGATTCCCGGTCAGGGGCATGTACCTTGGTGGCGGGCACATCCCCGGTGGGGGGTGGGCAGGAGGCGGCTGATCGATGTTTCTTTCTCATCGATGTTTCTAACTCTCTAGCCCTCACCCTTCCTCTCTGTAAAAAAAAAAAATCAATTAAAAAAAAAAATATATATATATATATATATTATTTATTTATTTATTTTTAAAGCTCGGGGTCAGGGGCCAAGGCACTCTCCCTGGCAGCTCCATTCTCCCCAGCCACGTCCTGCACGTGCCTGTACCCACCCCACCATGGCCTCTCAGCCTCCAAGACACATACATCCTCCCCCAATGCTCTCCGGGGCCAGCCTCACTCCTAAAGTCCCTCACACCCCACGTTCCTCCACCGTCCTCATGAGCTCCCCCAACCCCGCATCCCCTTCCCCCCCCCCCTCAACCCCGCATCCCCACCAACTGCCCAGGCAAGGTGTGGGGGCCGCCCCCGCCTGCGGGGCCGGGCCGGCGGGCGGGGCGGGCGGGGCGGGCGCGGGGCGGGCGGGACCTGCCCTCCCGCTGCTATAAAGGGCGCCAGCCGCAGCAGCTCGGGGCACAGCGCCCAGCCCGCCGCCTCCCTGCGCTCCGCCGCCACCTGCCCGCCGCTAACTGCCCCGCCATGGGTCGACAGAAGGAGCTGGTGAACCGCTGCGGGGAGATGCTCCACATCCGCTACCGGCTGCTCCGCCAGGCGCTGGCCGAGTGCCTGGGAACCCTCATCCTGGTGGTGAGTGAGGGCACCTAGGGAATCCCCTCTGTCCCCGCCTCTACGCGCGCCCTAACCCTGCTCATCTCAGAGCTGTGCTTTCCCAGACAGCCCTGAGCCTTCTCCCAGCTCGGATCCCCACTTTGATCTCTCCCAGAGAGCGCTTCTCCCCGCCTTCTCCCCCAACCCCCCATCTGTGACCCCATCTATGAGGGCTGTCACTGCCCAGGGACCCAGCCTACCCGCTGGGACCTCCAGCCCTTTCTCAAGGCTTCTAAGGCTCCCCAAGGTCTCAGAGCCCCAGCCCAGGACACAGACGGGGCAGCGGCAGATGGGCCCCTAGTAGGCTATTTGGCTTCTGATATCTGGTCCCTAATGAATAATTAAGCCTCAGAAAGTCCAAAAGTTCCCATGAGGACAGTTGGCCGCGGGCTGGGGCAGAGGGCGGAGGCCCGCAGGGTGCACACAGCAGAGGATAGGAGAGGAGAGGAAGGCAGGCTCTGGCAGATAGGGGGCTGTGGGGGGCCGAGGGGCCCAGGCCGGAGGAAGCTGTGTCCCTGACATTGCTCCCCTCCCGCGGAGCCGCTCCCAGACCCTGTCAGGCACCCAGGCTCTGAGCGACTCTCTGGGTTCCCAGGGTGGACACCTCCCCTGCCTGGGTTCCTCCCCGGGCCCAGTTACTCCCTGGTTACACAGTTTCGGCCCTGGGTTGTTCCTGGGTGATTCTGTTTGCGTTTTTTTGGGTCTAGCAGACACAGCAGTGAAGAGTCCCCGTTTCCTGTCCCAGTTTCTCATTGCCTGCCGCTCCTGTGGTGGTTACATGTTTTCCCCGCAGGTTGCCCCTGGGCTGAGTTGCTCCATTGTAGTGGGTAGGCTACTCCATTCCTGCCTTGGCTCCAGCCCCAGCCCCAGGTCATGCAGACCTGCCAGCCCCTGCAGGCAGGGAGGGCTGGCGTGGCCACCCTCAATGGGTGATGGTAATGGAAGGGGAGAGACTCACCTCTGAAAACAGGAAGTGGGGGGAGGAAACCTTATCCACAGCCCCTCAGAAGACCTGCCAGGCATCCCCAGGGGGGCACCTTATCCACAGCCCCTCAGAAGACCTGCCAGGCATCCCCATAGCCTCTCTCCCCTGTGCCAAGACAGGCGTGGGGCAGGTGCCTGTCATTCTCCCGTCCCAGAGCCTATGTCCCCCGCTCCCTGAAGGACACCCCCCTCCCCCGTTTGAGAACAGCCAGGACAGGGGTCATTGTTTTCCACGTTCACAGAGGGGCCTCCCCACCTCTCCCAAGTCTCAGTTCACCTCCCCAGAAGATGCAGTCAGGCCTAGGGCTGAGCCCAGGAAGGAGGGCTTCAGGCTCAGGTGAGCAGAGGCATTGGGTGTCAGTGAAAAGCAGCACCTCAGGGCAGGCAGCCGGCAGAGAAGGAGCCAGGCGTGGGAGACCCCTGAGAGGCGGGTGAGGGCTTGCCTGCGTGCACCTCTGAGGGCGGGGGGGCCTAGAGCCTGCAGTGGTGGAATCAGAATGGGCTTCCGGGCAAGGAAAGCCCCTTCCTCTGGGGTACCCAGTAAGGAGGGGGCCCCGGGGAGAGGGAGGGTGAGGAAGAGGAAGATTAGCCCCAAGGTGGTAGAACTGGCTCTGACAGCTTCTCACTCCAAGGCCTCCTGGGATGGAGCCAGGGTTGGCCTTCAGGCGGGCGAGGAACTGAGAGCAGAGCCTGCCAAGCGCGGCAGGTTCCCCAGACCCACACAGGCCTGCCAGTCCTCCTGCCCACACACGCCACCTCTGATCTCTGCCTGCACCTGCTGGCGCACCTTTGCCCTGCATCACCCGGGCCGCTGGCTTCCCCACTATCTCTCCATCTTTCTGAGGGGTGATAATGAGAATGCTTAACAACCCCGTACAGCAGGGCAATGACCCATCCAAACGGACAAGGACTCTTAGCACGGGTCTCGGAAATTGCCTGCTGGGCAGATATCAGACCTTTAGTTACGGGAAGGTGAGAGAGGAGACCGGGGCAGGGGCTGGGGCAGCTTTGGGGGATACTCGGGGAGCTCGGGGCAACGGCTCTTTACAAGTGGAGCAGAAGCATTTATACATCTGAATAAGGGAAGCAGTACACTCTGTCCTTGTCAGACTTTAGTCCTCTTGGATCCCCCCATCCCTGGCAGAGAGCTTAGAACTGATCTCCCCCACTCCCACTGCCAGGGGCCTGGACTAGGGCTAGCGAGAGGAGCCACTTATTGTCTTTAGGACCGCCACATCTGGGGGGGAGGGGGCTGGGCCACTGGGGGCAGAGAGTCAGGGCTGGTGGAGAGAGGGGGCTCTGGGACAGGGACAGGCCAAGGAGGGCGAGGGTGCTGAGAGGGGCTGAGGGGAGCCGGGGGCATGGGCAGGGGCTCTGACATCCCAGATTCAGGAGAGGTGGATTCAACCTAACTTTTGGCCTCCTCCTTATTTCTTTACCCGCCCCCTCCCCACCACTCTGCCCCATCTCCACCACCACCATCACCACCACCATCATCATCAACAACAACCACCACCTAGCTCTTCTTTGGGGCAAAAAGGGAGGCCATGCAGGTGGGGGGTGAGTGAGTGGAGGGCCGGGAGAAACTGCTAAGATGAAAACTGTTGCCCTCCACCCACTCCTGTTGAGATTCAAGAAAAAAATCAGTGAAGACGGCCAGCCATCGCTAGGGCTCCCAGCGGCAGACTCTGCCCCCACGGGGACCTGTTCTGTGGCCTTGGGGCCTCACCCTCCTGCCTCTTCTGTTTCCCCGGCACAGATGTTCGGCTGCGGCTCCGTGGCCCAGGTCGTGCTCAGCCGGGGCACCCACGGCGGTTTCCTTACCATCAACCTGGCCTTCGGCTTTGCCGTCACCCTGGGCATCCTCATCGCCGGCCAGGTCTCCGGTAAGGCCTTGCTCCACCCTCAGAGCATTTTCCCGGGGAAGGGGGGTCCCAGTGGGGACGGGGTGGGGGGACATTCCCAAGGGCAGGGCAGAGCGGTGACCTGAGCTCTGAGCCCTGGGAAGAGGGCAGTGGAGAAGGAACTCGGTAACTTGGACTCTGATTCTCACCTTGGGATCGGAGATGAGCAGCGTTGGCCTGTTCCACAATCCAATCCGCCATCTGGCACAGGAAACCCTTCTCTGCACCCCTGCTCCCCGGGCCAGAGACGGGGAGCATGGAGGTGGTGTGGGATCCTGGCGCCCCCCCCCCCGCCTCCCTCACCCCCCCCCCCCCGCGGTGGCAGGCGATGGCCAATGGGTCCCGTTTCCCGTCTCTGCAGGGGCCCACCTGAACCCTGCCGTGACCTTTGCCATGTGCTTCCTGGCGAGAGAGCCCTGGATCAAGCTGCCCATCTACACCCTGGCCCAGACCCTGGGAGCCTTTCTGGGCGCTGGGATCGTGTTCGGGCTGTACTATGGTAAGCATGGCCCTCCCCCACGGCCCCCTCCTCCCGCTGGGGACCTGCTGGCATCGGGCCTTCCCCTGGCAGACCGCTGGGGCCTGCCCAGGCCCCCGGCTCATGACTCACTCATTCACGCACAAGCCCCAGGTGCGGGCCACAGGGGAAATAAACGAGTTGGGCAACAACAGGCCCTCACCCCACCCACCTCACCGCCTCCGGCTCCTGAGCAAACAGCAGTGGTTCTACTTACCCATGACCCCTGGGAGGGTGGGCCCAGCCGCAGAGGAGAAACTGGGCCCAGGCCTCTGCCCTCCCTCACCCACGTGGGGTTTCACCTGCCCTCAGATGCCATCTGGGCCTTTGCCGACAACCAGCTTATAGTCTCGGGCCCCAACGGCACCGCCGGCATCTTTGCCACCTACCCTTCCGGACACTTGGACATGGTCAACGGCTTCTTCGACCAGGTATGGGCTGGGGGACAGGACTCCTTGTCTGAAGCGGAGTTTCTCAACGTGTGGGGCGGACACCTCCATCCGAGTCAGAATGGCAGCTTTTCTATCGAACCAGCTCCCCAGAGGATTCTTTTTTTTTTTTTTTTTTTTTTTTAATATATTTTATTGATTTTGTACAGGGAGGAAGGGAGAGAGATTGAGAGCTAGAAACATCGATGAGAGAGAGAGTCATCAATTAGCTGCCTCTTGCACACCCCCTCCTGGGGATATGCCCAAGGTACATGCCCTTGACCGGAATCAAACACGGGTCCCTTCAGTCCCCAAGCTGATGCTCTATCCATTGAGCCAAACTGGTTTCGGCCCCAGAGGATTCTTATCCTTGAAAAAAATCCCAGCGCCCCGGTCCCATTGAGGAGAATGCGGGCCCTGACAAGACTAGGAGCTGGAGGGAAGCCAGAGGCTCAGAGGAGGGGCCGGAGGGTGGGGCAGGGGGTGGGGTGGGCAATCCTCACCCTGTCCCCCCCCCCCCCTCCCCGCCCGCCAGTTCATCGGCACCGCCTCCCTCATCGTGTGCGTGCTGGCCATTGTGGACCCCTACAACAACCCCGTCCCCCGGGGCCTGGAGGCCTTCACCGTGGGCCTGGTGGTTCTGGTCATCGGCACCTCCATGGGCTTCAACTCCGGCTACGCTGTCAACCCCGCCCGGGACTTCGGCCCCCGCCTCTTCACCGCCATCGCCGGCTGGGGCTCGGAGGTGTTCACGTGAGTGCCACCCCCAGCCAGCCAGCCAGCCAGCCGGCCGGCCAGCCTCCGCCTGCCTTCCCTCTGCCGGCCCCACCCGCCTCTAACACTACATGCTCTGCCCCCCCAGGACCGGCCGCCAGTGGTGGTGGGTGCCCATCGTCTCCCCGCTCCTGGGCTCCATCGCGGGCGTCTTCGTGTACCAGGTCATGATCGGCTGCCACCTGGAGCAGCCGCCACCCTCCACCGAGCAGGAGAACGTGAAGCTGGCCCACGTGAAGCACAAGGAGCAGGTCTGAGCGGGCAGGGCCGCCCCCTGCCCCTCTCCCTGGAGCATCCACGGACTGTGCAGGGGCTGCTCCCGGAAGCCCCCCTCACGACCCCCCTCCAGGCTGAGAAGCTCCTTGTCTCCTCCCCCCCCCCTCTGGACGGTTCCTCCAGGATTTCCCATGGGACCCTGCCCGCGTAGGACCTCAGGCCACTGTCCTTAAGCTGTGACGGACAGAGCGTAGGGCCAACAGAACTTTGTCTCCCCACGGGAGGGAATGGGCAGCGGGTATGTGAGTGTGTGCTTGTGCTTGTGTGAGTGTGTGTGTGTGTGTGTGTGTTCCCAGATATTCAGGGCAAAGGACCGAGTGGAAGGATTTTAGCTGTGGGGGGAGTGGAAGAGGGGTGGGGGTGAGTGAGGAGAGTGTCAGGGACCTGTGTGTTTCAGGGGCTGCAGGTGGAGGAGGGTCCAGATATGTTTCTGTGTGTGTGTGTGTGTGTGTGTCCTGTTTTCCAAGCAGGAGCTCAGGGCGGCTTTGGGGACGGAACACTGGGGATATGGGTGGGGCTGGGGGGGAGGAGGCCACAGCCCAGGTGTGAGCCTTTCACTGTATATAAGTAGGAGCTGCATAACGTGTTTTTGCCATGATGTAGGCATGAGAAAGTGGGGTGAAGTCCAGGTCATAAGTTTCATATTTTCTTTTTTATTAAAAAAAAATATATAAATATATATATAGCGGAGATGTCTTAGTTTTAGGGGGGAGGGGTTGGAGGCTCTACTCCAAATAGGGTCTTTACTCTTTTAATCCTCCACTCAATAATATAGGTATTCTTGCCTTTTATATAAAAAAAAAACAACACACAAACAAACCACAATAAAATATATGCCTAAAACTGCCCATGGTGTCAACATTTGTCTGCTGGTCCTGCTGTTTCCCCGGGGCCAGCTAAGGAGCGTCCGTGTGTCTGGACCCAAATACCCAGCATGCCCAGCGAGGAGCGCAGACAGGTCAGAGAGTCCCATCCTCTCAGCCTGAACTCTGCGGTTCTGCACTTCCTCCCCTCTCCCTGGGAGTCCACCTCCTTCCTGATCCCTGCACTCCCCATCAGCCTGGGAAGAGAGGCTTGAGCCTGGCCTCGGGGACAACTTTCTCCCAGGCAGAGCCACCCTGAGGGGAGGACGGCTACCCAAGTAATGGTGAGCTCTCTGTTGCTGGAGGAGGCCAATCAGACTGGGATCCTACATCGCCTTCTACAGCGCCCAGCTGTTCAGGCTCCACCAGCATCCACCGGCTGCCTGGTCACAGCCCCTCAGCCGCCTCCCTGCCTCCGGGCCTGCTCCCGCCCCCGTCAGTCTACACAGCAGCCAGAGGGACTGTTCTGAAAGCCCTGCTGAATGTGGGTCTCTTTCCATGGCTTTCCCCACTGTCCAGAGACAATCCAACCCTCCCCGCCAACCCCCTGCGGGACCTGGCCCCAGCCATCCCTCCACAATGCTCCATCCACCCCAGACTTCTCTGTGTGCCCCTGGCCCTCCTGACCTCGGCCCTTTGCTCCGAGATGTCCGCTCCCTAAAATCCTCCTGATCTGCTCTAATGCCTCCTTCTCCGTGAAGCCATCCCCCACTCTCCCATCCTCTTCTACGGCCAATTGTCGGATCCCAGAGACCAAGCTGCACACACCCTGGCCTCCCCTCGGTTCAGGTCTCCAGACTGAGGCACATCCGTGTCTGTGAGGCCGGGGTTGGACTGACAGACGCTGGCTGGGACCCCGGAAGGCACAGGAAGGCAAAGGGCTTGGCACCCCGGATCCAGGAAGCTCTGGCAGGTGATCACATGCTCCTTCTCACCTTCTCCTTCCTCACCCAAGTCCTCAAGTTTCACTGAGAATAAAAGGGAAGGTGGCCTCAACCCAAGCCTCCTGCAGAGTTAACCCCAGGGGCGCCGAGGGTTCCTGGGGTTGGCCTGAGAACTGTGGGTGTGAGAGGCGAAGCCAGCTCCCACTCCCCGGCCATTTCACCGATGAGGAGCCCAGAGCCTGGAGAGGGTGGGGGGCACACACAGGGGCACACAGCGAGGACGCTGGGGGTAGGGTGGGAAGAGGCAGCCCCATCTCAGGTCTCCACCCCTCTTTGTCCCCAGCTCGCTGGAGGAGCGGATGGAATGCTGGAGGGAAGCACGCCAGAGGGAGTGTCCCCTTCCCAGGCTCTGGGGGAGGGAGGGCAACTCATGTGGCTTCAGAGTTTCATTCCAGCCACATTGCTCCCGCCTGCAGGGCCCCACCTGCTGTCTTCCCCAGCATGCCCCTGTCTTTCCCACATCCTTTCTCCTCAAACCCTGCTGTTCACCTTGACCCGTCTGCTCAGGCGTGGTGGGAGGTCTTCTGGTGGGGGAGGCCTGGGGAAGGAGTTTACCTGGTTAAGGAAAGTAGTCAAGCTGGGATCCCAGGCCCAGCATGCTCTCTCTCTCTCTCTCTCTCTCTCTCTCTCTCTCTCTCTCTCTCTCTCTCTCTCTCTCTCTCTCTCGCTGTGGGACCCAGGGGGGGTTGGGGGGGTGATCATTCTCCCCTCTGAACCTCATCTGAACCTCAGTTTCCTCACCTGTGAGTTGGGAGACGTTGGGAGGAGGAAGTAATGGAAGATAATTCGTGAAAAGGGACTTAGCACAATGACCAGCCGATGGTGAATCGTCAATAAACCTCCCCTCCCCTCATGGTTTTTCCCTGCAGACCTGGGGGAGGGGGGAGGGAGGTGGTGAAAGAGAGGTGCTGAGAGCTGTTTTTTGAAGGCCATTGAATTCACAATATCCTCTTCTGCACCAGGTTCACTTCACAGATTCTGAATTTCCTGGGGGCAGGAGGAGAAGAGTGGGGATGATGGTTTTGCTGTGCCCGGACCAGAGGAGGCTTTTGGGGTGAGGTTGAAGGGAGACCTAAGAGGGGGCCACCCACACAGGTGTGGAAGGCAGAAGAGCAGGCAGCCAAGGGGACACGCTGGATGGAGGGTCGGTTGGTATGAGAAAGGGTGAGGCCTGGCCGGGAACAGTGAGGCAGGGCCGGGGCTGGGAGGGACCCGAGCCAAGTGGCAGGGAGTGCCAGCGCCAGGAGGAAAGCTTCCCACCTCCCCACACACTTCCCGGGGCGATGCCGCTGATTAGCCGATCTGGCTGATAGCACATTCCAGAAAGAAAGCTCTCCGTTTGCTTTAGGAAGGCATCTTAGTCCATTCTCCAAGGTGGACTTGGGAGGAGAATCACCCTGTGGTGGGGGTGGGGGGAGGGGGCTGGACAGCTCCCACGCCCCGTCTCTGTCCTTCCTCCCCGAGCCGAGTCCTTCCCACGGCCCACCCTGGAGGAGCCGTGTCTCCCTAACGCTCTCACTTGGGGAGCCGTCTCCCCAAACCTGAGCTTGGCCCCTGTCTCCCTGTGCGCCCGCCTCGGTGTGAGCGCAGACCAGTGCATGACCCAGGGTGGCTGAGGGTGCGGGTGTCCCTCTCAGGGTGTCTGGCTGTCTCTGCGGGTCTGTGTGCCTCTGCCCACTGTGTCTCTGCCTCTGTCTCTGCCTCTGCCTCCACCTGTCTCCGTGTCTGGGTCTGACTCTGTGTTCTCACAAGCAAACGTTTTGTGTACCTTGGAGCCCATCTCTGCGTACCAGCCAGGCCAGTCCCGCTCATCTTCCTCCAGGGCATGCCACCTCCTTAATTTTTGGTAATGAGCTGCCTCCTCATCGTCACTAACTCTTTCTCCTTGATTTTTGTTTGTCTGAAAACCTGGGTGGGGCGCCCCCCAGGCTTGGGGAAGCTTGGGTGGAGTAGAGCTGGGTGGGGTGGGAAGGGGAGAGAAGAGAATACTCCACCGGCACACAGATCTCTGCGGTCAGAGACGCCCTGGGTGCCCGATGAGGGGTCTGTGGGGGTGCCGGCCTGGGCAGGGTCCTGCACCTCCTCCCGGGGAGGAGGGAGCCCGTCCTGGGTGGGGCTCCGAGTTGGGTGCCAGGGAATGCTGGCAGCACAGAGGGAGGAGAGACGGAGGAGCTGGGCCCTCAGGGAGCCCGAAGGAGCTTGCCTGGGACAACGCTGAGACCCGAGGCGGGCAGAGGAGCGGGTGTGCCTGCCCGGCACCTGGGATGGCTTCCTTTAGGACAGCAAGGCTCCGAGCTGGGGCCTCAGCCTTTGGGGCGGGTGCATTTGAGGTGGGCAGCGGGCACCCAGGCTCTGTCTGGTCTGGGCACCTGGGCTGCCCCAGAGTGGGACACCTCCTCTTCGTGTAAAGGGGAAACTGAGGCCCGGAGTCTCATTCAGGGCCATGGAGCAGGGCAGCAGACCTTGGACTAGAATCCAGTCTTCTGTCCCCGACCTGGCTCCTCTCATCCCCCTTTCCCGGGCGGGGAGGAGGCACTTCGAAACATCTCAGGGAGCAGATCACCTTTGTTCCAAACCAGTCCTTCCTGGCCATGGACCTCGGGCATGTGGAGTGTCTGTGTCCCCCCGGGCCCCATCGCCAGCCTGCTCCGTGCGCCAGGAGGCTGTCTAGTTGGGTTTGGCGTGTGGGAAGCACGGCTAGGAAATCAGAGGGCAGGGAAGGTGGGATGGTTGGGGGCGGGGCGGAGAAAGGTCAGGGTATGGGTGCCCTTTCAGGGCTTCCACTGTGTCTCAGTCACGTTGCTCTCGCCTCCCCCCACCCCGCTGCGGGCAGTGGCTGGCTGCTTGCTGTTAGTCCCAGGCCGTCCCTGTGGGACCCTGTGGCCCTGCCCCCACCTCTGAGAACAGTCCCCCCAGCTCTTCTCTCAGTGCAGCCCTCCCAGGAGACACCGTTCCTGCCGGACCTGACAGCCTACCTCTCGGCTCTTTGGCTTCTTATCTGTGAAATGGGGATAATACTAGCACTTACCTCATTAGGCTGCATTAGGCGAGGATGAAATGAGATAACAGTGCGTGTGGAACAATGCCCAGGTGTGGCAGGAAGTGCTATAGACTATATAATAACAATATTAAATATCATGATTCGGATGCTTCCTTTTGAGCTCCCCGTGTGGGCTGAAAGCAGTCCTGTCACCAGTTAGGGGTTGGAGGGGAGCATGGGTGGCGTCGGGAGAGAGCCATTCCCAGGGAGGTGGAGGGCAGGAGCACGGTCCCAATCTGTGTTTGCGAATCTCGTTGCACAGCCCCCTTTGCGGGCCTCACCGCCCTTCCCCTTCAGCTCAAGAACGGGGCAGAGACCAAGATAACGACGCTAACGCTGGAAGCTTTTTCCTGCTCTCGCCAACACACGGGGAGTCCCAGCAGCTCTGGGAGTAGGAAGAGGGTCTATGTTCCTGTCTCATTCCTGCGCCTGGCCCCAAACCAGGAGGCCTGGGTGGGGAGAGCACGAAGGGGGACTCATGGGACAGTGGAGGTTGCCGTGGGGGAGGAGGCTATGAGCAGGCTGAAAACTGACTAACCTGGCCCAGGGTCCCCTCCTTTGTCTGTCTTGGTCATACCTCCAGATCCAGTCACCTTGACCCGCTTCCCAGAAGCCCCTGTGAAGAGCGAGGCTTTGCCAGGCTTCCTCACGGCGCTCAGAGCCAAGGAGGCCCGGCTGGGAGCGGCGGGGTGAGGGGAGAGAGGACTCTGGGAGCCCTGATAGTCATCTGGTCATGGCCCGCCGCTCGTCTCCATGGAGACGCCCCCCATAGCTGAGGAGGCACCTGGAATGTCCTGCCCACCACCTTCATTCTTCGCCTCTCCGCTCAGGGTCACTGGCCGGGCCTGGCCGGAAACTGGTTGCCGGAGAGGAGAAGGTGGCCCGGCCTGAGGTGGAGGCGGCGGAGCTGCTGGCTCAGGCTGTGGGAGCTCTTCCCGTTGGAGGCGGCCCTTTCGCTGGGGATTCCAGGACCATGTCAGGGCTGCAGGGCGGAGAGGACCCCGGCCTGTGGACAAAGTCTCCCTGTTATCAGATGCGGGTTTACAGCTTGTGTCACCTTTGGCTCTTGGAGGTGCGTGTGTGCCCACATACATGTGAGGGTGTGCCTGCTGTGACTGAAGGACGTACACACTCACACACACACACACACACACACACATACATACACACACTTACACACTCACTGACACACCTATGCACATTCATGTGCTAACCACTCATACAGGCATGGTCATGCTCTGACATTGTCTCACACTCATCCACACACTCAGATGCTCAAGCACACTTACACTCATGTGCACTCAATGCACTGCCAACATTCCCATTCTAGCACACACACACCTGTCCTTACACTGACACGCGCACACGGACACGCTCAGTGCTCTCACGCCGAATGCATACACACGTATCCAGCACTCACACTTGAACACACGCCTTCTCCTGTGTTGCCAGAAGCCACACTTCCATGCAATAAGTCTGACAGGCTGGAAATGTGCGTGAGAGGGTAGGTACAGAGCTAGAGGGTAAAGAAACGGGGGCCAGAGAGGCCAGGATGTGGGTTTGGGAAGCCTTTAGGTTTTGAGGTCACAACCCAGATTTCAGAGTAAGTGGCGAGGAAGCAGGAAGCGTAAAGAATGCGGCTGAAAAGTCCCAGGGGGTCTGGGCAGGGCATGTGACAGCTGTTGACAAATACTTGCCGAATGAGAGAACAGCTGAATTGAATGAAACCCCCATTTCCACCTGGTTGCTCTGCCTGTCTCACAGAAGTTTAGCGTTCTAGGCAGCCAGAGAGTCAGGGCCATCCATTCCTCTATGACCTTCTACAGAGCAGGGGGCTGGATCTTCAGTACAGGTGACCTATTTGAAGCTACTGGGCAAGGCAATGGCCAGTCCAGGTTGGGGTCGCCAGTCTCCGGGTGCAGCTCCCAAGCCCAGGGATAACTAGTCGTAGAGAACCCACCGCAGGCCTGGCTGCTGGGGATGAGCAGAAGAGGGCCCACCAGGATGTGGGCCCGCGCCAGAAAAGTGAGGGACCTGCAGGGATCCCTTGAGGGGTGCAGGAGCAGTGAAACCAGCGGAACTCTGCACAAAGGCTCCTGGGAAAGGTCTCAGGTGCAAAGCAGTACCTCTGATCTTTCTGCCAGAGGGCTTAAGCGTAATTCATTTATTTGTTGATTATTCCATCAAATATTTATTGAGGATCTATTTTATGCCAGGTTGCAGCAGGTGCCAGAAATACTATGAGCAAAAAATATACACTACCATGTAAGAAGCATCTAGATGCAAAAATTGGACTCAGCAATGATTTGACTCAGGCACATTAGACAGTGGGGGAATGAGAGGGCAGGGCCGGGCGAGGATGGGATCCTGACTCCACTGTGGGGCAGGGCGGAGTTATCCTCCATCCTGTAATTGAACCCTAGCCCTCACCCAACCAATCAGGGTTAGCCGAGGCAGTGACATCACCATCGACCGGAGTAAAACCCCTGGACTAGGCGAAATTTGCTCTCTTCTGCCATGCTGCTGGCGTGAGTGGGACAGAGCCCATGCTAACATGGAAAAGGTTCTTTTGTTTATTGCATCGGACTCGGCTCCCTGGTGGTCCTTGGGGATCACAAAGTCTGGGCATAACAGGCCTCAGTTGTATTTCAGCTCCAGGCTCAGAAAAGCAATAAAACCAGCCAAGGCTGACCTCAGGATCTAGATCCTGAAAAGACACACCTGGAAAACTGCTGAATATTCTAATGAGATCTTTCCCTAGGACCTCCCCTAAAATCTCTACACTTACCCTTCCCCTTTCCCCCACAACCTCCCACCATGGGATGTGGGATGGAGGACCCAGTAGCTGTCTGTCTGGGGAGCACACCCACATCTTTGCCTTTGTCTTTCTTTGCCTTTGCCTTCTCTCTCCCCATTCCCCAGGTGCATCACCTTTACCTTCCTAACTTCTAAGTTCCACGGGCCCTTCCTTTGCCTCTATAACTTATTTCCTAGGCCCATTTCTTCTATAAATTACTTCTTTTACCTCTGTGATTTTATAAATAAATGGTCTCATAGTTTGAAAAAAAAAAAAATTGGACTCAGAGTAGCTTGGGCAACCATGGTAATTCGTTGGCTCACAGAATTGACAAACCAGATAAAAACTTCAGGCGAGGCTTGATGCAGCATCAACGTTGTTTTTGTTGTTTTTGTTTCTCCTCTCTTTCCTCCAGGGTGTCAGCCTTATCCTAAGCCCGGATCCTGTTGTGTTTCTAAGCGTCTGGCAGTAGCTCCAGGCTACATGATTCTGGTAGGGAAGAAGGAGAATCTCTGCCCAGTAGACATCCAAAGGTGCACTCTGATTGGACCAGCTTGGTCACAAGCTGGGTCACTAGACCAATCTGACCTGATTGGATTAGCCTAGTCACATGTTCTGTCTGTGGGCCCCAAGCAAGGTATGAGCACCAGCTGAACAAAATGGGTTCTAAGATGGAAACTGAACACTGTAAGGAAAGGGAAAACCAGAGCCTACCAAATGGTTTCTGTTTTCTTGGAACGTAAAGCCTAATTAGTGGAGGAAACGACAATACAATCAACCAAAGGAAACTGGGACTTGTGATATTTTACTGTGTGTGTTGGGGGAGGCACCTCTGTAGGACTGGCTACATAATTTGTAGGGTCTAGTGAAAATGAAAAGGCAGGTTTCCTGATTCAAAAATTATTGAAGAGTTTCAAGATACCATGTTTCCCTGAAAATAAGACAGCCTCCAAAAATAAGACCTAGTGCATGGAAAGATAAGGCATCCCCTGAAAATAAGACCTAGCGTGACTTTGGGAGAAAAATTAATATAAGATACTCTGATTTCCGGGAAACAGGGGAGCAACCATATTAAATCAAGTGCAGGTCCCTTTTAAGTCCCAGCTTTCCTGCCCATAAAGCCAGCCTGTACCTGAAGGATTCAGACCTGAAGGATGAGAAAGCATTAGCCAGGTGGGGAGCTCCAGGCTACAGGCTTTTGTACAAACTGTTACCTCTGCCTGGAGCACCTCACCTGGCTAATTCAGGCTGGCTTTATGGGCAGGAAAGCTGGGAGAACTGAAGCTTGGAGTTCCAGCTGAGACTGGAAGGGTGGGTGGGGCCAGCTTAGGCAGGATCCTGATCAGGGATGATCTAGGAAACAGAAGCTGCCCAGCGCTCTTGCTTGGTGGCCCCTGTGAGCCCATCCACCACCAAGGCAGACCCCACCTTGGACGAAGACTAGATGCACAGTGAACAGGTCAGAGAAGTGTTTTTATGTCATAGAAGGTCTTCATGTTAGCAACAAACTGCTGAAGGCTTGGGGAGATGTAGAAAGCTTATTTGCACAGACCAACACGCTCAAGTTGAATAATAGACATCCCTATTTTTTTTTTTTAATTGATTTCAGAGAGGAAGGGAGAGGGTGTGTGTGAGAGAGAGAGGAACATTAATGATGAGAGAGAATAATTGATCAGCAGCCTCCTGCACACCCCCTACTGGGGATCAAGCCTGAAACCCAGGCTTGTGCCCTTGACTGGAATTGAACCTGGGATCCTTTAGTCCACAGGCCAACGCTCTATCCACTGAGCCAAATCAGCTAGGGCCCTGTTCTTTTTTTTTTTTTTTTTTTTTCCCCCATTGGTATTTATCCCCTCTAGACATCCCTGTTCTTGTAACTCATTTTGGCTCCTCCACAGTAGCAATTTCTCCCTGGCACCTTTTTCTTATTTATCACTGCCATATAAATGCCCAAACCAGTAGAGAATTTTAAAAAAGTATATATTTTTTATTGATTTCAGAGACGAAAGGAGAGGGAGAGAGAGAAACTTCAATGATAAGAGAGAATCATTGATTGGCTCTTTCCAGCAAGCCCCCTACCAGGCATGCACTCCTGGCCAGAATCAAATCTGAGGCCCTTCAATCTGCAGACAGACGCTCCATTCACTGAGCCAAACCAGCTAGGGCAGTAGAGAATTCTTATAAAAATTTATGCCGAAGTCGGTTTGGCTCAGTGGTAGAGCGTCGGTCTGCGGACTGAAGGGTCCCAGGTTCGATTCCGGTCAAGGGCATGTACCTTGGTTGCGGGCACATCCCTGGTAGGGGGTGTGCAAGAGGCAGCTGGTCGATGTTTCTCTCTCATCAACGTTTCTAGCTCTCTCTCTCTCCCTTTCTCTCTGTTAAAAATCAATAAAATATACAAAAAAAAATTTATTTGAGCCAAATGGAGGATACACCTGGAAACAAGATCTCAACACTGAGATAAATGCTTCTGTGAAGATTATATGAAGGTGGGAGAAAGCAAGGTGAGATCAGATGACAGGATAGTTAACACGTGCTCTCTGCAGGGTGGTGACCCTTTACTAGTAGAAGGAGGGGTCAAAAGGGGATTTTTCAAAGATGTGTTAACACAGAAGCGCGGAAACAATGGACAGGGCTTGTTTAAAGTGAAGATAAAAGGAGTTACAGGCCCCGGCTGGGCAGCTCAGGTGGTTAGAGCGTTGTCTTCCCCCGACATGCTAAGGTTGGGGCTTTGATCCCTGGTCAGTGCACATATAAGAATCAACCAATGAGCCTGGCCGGTTTGGCTCAGTGAATAGAGCATCAGCCTGCGGACTGAAGGGTCCCAGGTTTGATTCCTGTCAGTGGCACATGCCTGGGTTATGGGCTTGATCCCCAGTGTGGGGCATGCAGGAGGCAGCCAATCAATGATTCTCTCTCTCTTTTCTTTTCTTTCATATATATATATATTTTTTTAATTGATTTTTTTACAGAGAGGAAGGGAGAGAGATAGAGACCTAGAAACGTCGATGAGAGAGAAACATCGACCAGCTGCCTCTTGCACACCCCCCACCGGGGATGCGCCCGCAACCAAGGTATATGCCCTTGACTGGAATTGAACCCGGGACCTTTCAGTCTGCAGGCCGACACTACATCACTGAGCCAAACCGGTTTCGGCATCAATGATTCTCTCTTGTCATTGATATTTCTCTGTCTCTCTCTTCCTTCCTCTCTGAAATCAATGAAAATAAATAAAAAAAATTTACAAAAAAAAAATCAACCAATGAATTCATAATTAAGGGAAACAACAAATCAATGTTTCTCTCTGTCTCTCTCTTCCTTCCTCTCTTTTCACAAAAAGAAAAAAATCAATCAGTAAAATTTTTAAATTAATTAATTTAAAAAAGAAGCTATCAAAAGTAGGGTGTCCCCCTCTATTGCAAGGGAATAGCACTCTCTCCATGGTGATGCCGCTTAATGTCTGTCGCCCAGCCTGAGCTTCATGGAATCAGGGAAACATAGGTCTGCTTGTGCAAGTCAGGCCTCATGTGTTGTGAGGAGCCCTGTACATGTCTGTAGGATGACTGGATGGGATTGTTCAGACTCCGCGCTGCCCCCTCACCCCAGCCTTGAAGCCCACCTTCCTTCTTCTCTCCTCCCAGGAAATGGCTGTGACAAAGCCTTACAAGGCACAGGAACTTCTCACGGGGCCAGTTGTGGGAAGAGCTGATGGAATAAAGTCCTGACTAGGACAGCGGTGGCAAAAAGAGAGGTTAGGGTTCTTGGTGGACCTCAGATGGGGGTCGATGTGGACCCAGGAGGCGGCGGCAGAGATGACACGAAGGCTCCTGCCTGGGCCCCTTGCTGAGCCTGGGCGCAGCCAGCAGAGGCACCCCGCCAGCCCTCCCGGCTGTGGCTGCGCCTGGAGATCTTATCTGGGCCTGGCTGGTGCCGGGGACCTGAGTCACGGAACCCAAGGCCTAGGAAACAGTTTCTGTGTCGAAACACAGGGGAGGGCGCAGGGTGGGCGTTTCTAGTTTGCCATCAGCACATCATCACCACCCACACTTCCTGTCACGCTGAAGTCACCTCCGTGGTCGCCGCTCATTGCTGACCTGGTCACTCATCACCTGCACCATCATCCCTGCATCAGAACCACTGCCCCTGTCTTAAGCTGTCACCTGACCCAGTTCCCAGCGCCTTCTCCGGCATTGCTGTCAGCCCCTGCGATCTGCACCAACCCTGCCTTTTTTTTTTTTTTTACACTATGAGGGAAGCTTATTAAAGTTGGGGACAGTAAGTACTGCTTACAGCTCCTTCTTCGGTTTTTACTGGAAGGCTCTCCCTAAAACAAAACAGAACAAACCAAACCCGGGGACAGTAAAACAAGAAAGGGCTTACGCAGCACAGAAAAACAACAGGGAGCCTCTGCCGGGCTGCCCTCGCTCTCCGGAATTTAGAGAAAAGGGGGCCGTGGGAACAGGGGCGACTAGCCGGCGATGAGCTGCCGCTGCCTATTGCTCCTCAAGCTGCCAGTCTAGTGGGGTCTCTTGGGGTTCAGGGGATGCATGCCTGTGGGGAAAAGTGGGGGGAGAAGAGGAAGAAGGGAATGGCGGGGGCTGCTCCCCAGAGGGAGTGCACCAACCCTGTCCTTTTTAAAAAAATATATATTTTATTGATTTTTTACAGAGAAGAGAGAGGGATAGAGAGTTAGAAACCAATGAGAGAGACATCGATCAGCTGCCTCTTGCACACCCCCAAGGTACATGCCCATGACCGGAATCAAACCCGGGACCCCTCAGTCTGCAGGCCGATGCTCTATCCACTGAGCCAAACCGGTTTCGTCCCAACCCTGTTCTTTATCAACTGCCTCTACCCCCAGCCCTGTCACCGCCATTCCCGTCCCCGTCACCTTTCTGTCACCACCTGTCCCAGCTTCCATCATCTCTAAGTCCTCCGAACTGCCACCTTCTTTCTCCATCCCCTCTGTTAGTTAGTTCACCAGCACTGCCCAGCTCTGCCTCCTCCCTGTCAGTCATCAACATCCTCCTTATCCTCAATGCCTCCATATCCTCCATATCTTCCTGAAGTGGGCGTTTCTCCTCTGGCATAGACTTCCAGAAACGTGTGCCCACCTCTGAGCCTTTGCCTCTTCCTTTCCATCCTCTGGCATCCTGTGGACTTCCCTCCCTGGAATGGCCGTGCTCCCTGACTTTGCCCTCTGCTCCGGGCAGGCATGCTTCATTGATTAAATCAACTATTATTTCGCTTTTTAGAATTCTCCGATGTCCCCCCCCCCCCAGACTATTACTTTCTCCCCACAATACACTCTCATAGCCCCCAGAACCTTGACACGTAACACTTTTGATCATCTACCTATAATCGTGTCCTCAGGTGTTTAAGGCCGTCTTGCCCACCGGACTGCACTTGCTGGGAGGGTGACTGGGTCTGTCTTGGTCACTGCCAAGCCCACAAAGCCTAGCACGGTATCTGGCTCCTGACACAGGGTCATGAATTTCTGTTGAGTGGATAAATACTATTTACTGAACCCTTAACAGGGCCAGGCACTGTGCTAAGTGCTGTACACATATTAACTGCTCATTCCCTCTGGATTTTTGCTGTCCATTTTCAAGGGCGTTTTTTGCTGATTTGGCACAAACACTTGGAAACAAGCTAAATAACCAATGACAGAGGGTAGATTCAATACAGTATGGTTTGTCTCTGAAGTTATGAAAATCATGGTTCTGAAGAGGTGATGATTATTCTGTAATGATGGCATGTGGTGAAAAGGGCATTATGCAAACAGGCTTATGCAGAATTATTGTCAATTGGGTCCACAGAGAATAATGCTTCAAGGATGAAAAGGAGCGAAAGGATTAATAGGCGTTGTGTTGTTTCTGAATTGTGAGCAATCTGTTCTTATTTCTTATAGTTTTCACATATTGTTTGATGGGTATTATTATTATTATTATTATTTTATAACAAAAGCTATGCATTTGTTATTAAAAAAAAAACACGGAGGCAAAGGTAATGTTTTATGTGGAAGTGTCAGTGTTTTATAATTCTGTTTTACTTTTTGGTTTACTAGACTATAAACTCTATGAGGCAAAGCCTCGTGTCTATCTCCCAGCCCCAGGCCTGAATGAGTGACCAGTTAAATGTGGTGGTGCTAATTAAATGTACCCTTTCTGCCGCATCTCTCACTAATTTTTACTTTAATCCTTCAGAGTAACCCCTCTCTGCACAAGAAGAGTATTCTGAGGGCTGCCTTGATCTACAAAACCAATCCCCCCCCTCCCATACGTGATAAGAAGTGATAAGGATTTAAGAAATTCTTATCAGAAACATGAAAATGAGACCTGATTATGCACTAAGTCTGCTTTCCCCTTCTTTTGTGTTTCAGAGAGGGGAAAGACAGACACCCCGGCCAGACACCCAGGAGGCACTTCCTCCTGCTCCAGCACGCTCACCATTTCTCAGTACTCCGCTCCAGGCTGGCCCCCCTGTCCGTCCCCAATGCCACTTCCTTGGTCCCTGCCACCACCATCTCCTGCCTTCATCACGGCAGCTGCCTCCTGACCAGATTCTCTGCTCCACTCTTGCTCCTCCCACCCCAAATTCACTTTCTGAGCTACAACCGCACTGAGCTTTTTAGCACACTGAGCCGCTCTGCCACTCCTCTCTTTACAGCCCTTCAATGACTCCCATCCCTCTGAGGAACAAGTGCAAGACAGATCATGATCTGTCCCAGGCTGCCCTCTCTGTCATGCCCATGTTCCTCCCCCACTCCAGACACACAGATTTCAGTGGTGGCATTTCCCATGCTCCCTCTGGGCCTTTGCATGCAATTTCTCTTCTTCAGGGGAAAACATCCATTCTGCCCTCATTCATTTGCCTGGCTGACTACTTCTCACCTCTCAGAATTTCCCTTCCTCCAGGAAGGCTTCCTGATTGCCACTCTACCCCCCAGTTTGGTTCAGTGCCCTTCCTCTCAACTCCCATAGGCCCCTGTGCTTATTACTTCTGATATCTAATTTCTATTTTTCTTCTTCTATATTTTTATTGATTTCAGAGCGGAAGGGAGAGGGAGAGAGAGAGAGACAGAAACATCAATGATGACAGATATTCATTGATCGTCTGCCGTCTGCTTTCTAACTCTCTATCCCTCTCCCGAACTAGGGATTGAACCTGCAACCGGGCATGTGTTCTGACTGGCAATCAAGCCATGACCTCCTGGTTCGTTTGAGCCAAACTGATGATAATTGCTGAGAGGGGAAATCTCAGTGGATTGAGAAAATGCTTCAGGAAATGGCAGTTTTACTATTTTAAAAAAATATATTTTAAAATTGAATTTTAGTGCTTTTATTGTGTGTGTGTGTGTGTGTGTGTGTGTGTGTGTGAGAGAGAGAGAGAGAGAGAGAGAGAGAGAGAGAGAGAGAAACATTAATTGGATGCTTCCCACACATCCTGCCAGAGCTTTTTATTGATTTTTAGAGAGAGTGGAAGGAAAGGGGAGAGAGAAATATTGATGTGAGCGCCAAAATTGATGGCTGCCAGAATCAAACCAGCAACCTGAAGAGTAGGGCCCAACCAACTGAGCCACACCTGTCAGGGAACCGCTTATTTTATGTACCAGAATCAGAGGGGAGGCCACAGGAGCTTACATAGAGTTCATTGGTGATAGATTAGGGAGGCAGGAGAAAGCAAAGCAAGAGAAAATAAAGTGTGTGTGAATCTCTGAGATTCTTTGAAACTGGATAAAAATTAAACCGGATAGATATGTACTTCGTTTATATTGGTGGCTATAAGATAGTTAGCAGTAAACAACACAATAATAATAACAATGAGGGGTTTTGTGGTCTGTGCTCTGGGGCAGTGATTAAGTCCTCTGGGATCTGGAAAAAGGAAGTTATGATGACATTCCAATTGTTATCATAGATGCAAAAGGACAGAGGACAGGCTGTTAAGGTAAAGATTGACCTTTGTCAGAGAAGATACAGCCTAGGACAGGACTGCCCACTAGAACTTTCCTTTAGAAAGTTTAATTTCACACCATCCTATACAGTTACTTTTGGTCTTTGAGTCTGTAAGGCCTGCCATGCAGGCTTCTCCCGAGTTTGTAAGGTTTAGTATGTGGCCTTTATTTTGCCCACATGTCCCCCTTTTAGTTATATGACTTGTAACTTCAAATAAAATATTTTTAAATTGATTTCAGTGAGGGCAAGGGAGAGAGAGAGATAGAAACATCAATGATGAGAGAGAATCATTGATCAGCTGCCTCCTGCACACCCCACACTGGGGGTTGAGCCCACAACCCGGGCATGTGCCCTGACCAGGGGTTGAACTGTGAGCTCCTGGTTCATAGGTCAATGCTCAACTGCTAAGCCATGCCAGTCAGGCAGCATTGTGAATTCTTATTGACTCACCAGCTTCCCCACCTGCCCTCCCTGGCTGGGACTGTGACTTGTTTTGCATTGGCATCTGGTACCTACCACTTGGAAGGGCTTCCATGGCCGTTGAATGAATGAATGAACAAGTAGTGAGTGAATCAAGCACTCTTATAGGAACTGACTAATACTTTTCTTTTTTCCTTTTTTTTTATATAAATATATTTTATTGATATTTTACAGAGAGAAGGAAGGGAGAGAGATAGAGAGCTAGAAACGTCGATGAGAGAGAAACATCGACCAGCTGCCTCTTGCACACCCCCTACCGGGGATGTGCCCGCAACCAATGTACATGCTCTTGACCGGAATCGAACCTGGGACCTTTCAGTCCGCAGACCGACGCTCTACCACTGAGCCAAACCGGTTTCGGCTTTTTTTTTTTTTTTAATATATTTTTTTATTGCCCTCACTGGTTTGGCCCGATTGATAGAGCATCTGCTTGCAGATGGAAGGGTCCTGGGTTTGATTCCAGTCAAGGGCATGTACTTTGGTTGCAGGATCAATTCCCAGTAGGGGTTGTGCAGGAGGCATCTGATCAATGTTTCTCTCTCTCATCGATGTTTCTAACTCTCTATCCCTCTCCCTTCCTCTCTGTAAAAAAAAAAAAAAAAAAAAAAAAAATCAATAAAACATATTTTTAAAAATATATCTATTTTTATTGATTTCAAAGAGGAAGAGGGAAAGAGAAAGAGAGAAACATCAATAATGTGAGAGAATTTGATCGACTGCCTCCTGCACACCCCACACTGGGGATTGAGCCCGAAACCTGGGCATGTGCCCTAATTGGGAATTGAAACATGACCTTCTGGTTCACAAGTTGGCACTCAACCATTGAGCCATGCTGGCCAGGCTGATTCATACTTTTAAAGAAGCTCAGAGATAGTCATTCAGAAAAGGATGTCCTAAAAGGACCCATACATTCTCCAATGTCTTATGGACTAAGGGATAATGCGGATTTGATGAGCAGAAATGGAGGTGAAATGGAGTTAGGAGCAGTGGTGTGTGTGGGGGGAGGGGGCGTGGGCAGTGGCCCACCTCATCTGGGAGAAGCATTTTGTTCTTTAGAATTGCTGCTGATGGTGACAGCAAGCAGCAGTCTGACTTTTAGTCAGTTTTGTTTGTAAGCTCTCTGCCAATAAGGCACCCCCCCCATGGCTCCTTCCCAGGGTAGACTGACCCACCCCCACCCCCATTTAGTATGCCACTGGTAAGGAATCCTGGTGGCTGAGCTGCTGTTTTCCTCCCCTCAGCACTGAGCTGGGAGTGATTTCAGAGGTGTCCAACATCCCCAAATTCTGCAGGGCAAGGCTATCCAGAGCCAGAGCCAGACCCCAGAGCTAGCTTCCTCAGGGGAACCCTCTGACTCACCTTGCTGGTGGCTGTGCAGCAAGGAGGCCACCCTATGCAGGAATCGGAGCCCATATGTGGGAACCAGACCTGAGTCTAACTTCCCTCCAGGCCTCGGGCCAGCTCTCAGGGCCACACTCTCAAGTCCCTCTTGTGATCTCACCTTGTCCTGTGGCTGAGAAGGTCACCTGCTAACCTGACAGGCTTGGGAGAGCCCTGTATGGTAGCCGTACAAACTCAGAGACCTAAAGTAACCACATAGGATGGTCTGACATGAAAACCTTTTTTTAATATATATATATATATATATATATATATATATATTATTGATTTTTCACAGAGAGGAAGAGAGAGGGGTAGAGAATTAGAAACATCGATGAGAGAGAATCATCGACCAGCTGCCTCTTGCACACCCCCTACTGGGGATGTGCCGGGAACCAAGGTACATGCCCTTGACCGGAATCAAACTTGGGACCTTTCAGTCCGCAGGCCGACGCTCTATCCACTGAGCCAAACCGGTGCCAGCAGACATTAAAACCTTTTAACTAGCCCTAGCCAGTTTGGCTCAGCGGATAAGAGTGTTGGCCTGCAGACTAAAGGGTCCCAGGTTTGATCCCAGTCAAGGGCACATGCCTGGGTTACAGGCTCTGTCTCCAGTGGGGGGCATGCAGGAAGCAGCCAATCAGTGATTCTCTCTCATTATTGATCTTCCTATATATCTCTCTCTCTACCTTCTTCTCTGAAATCAATAAAAATATTTTTTAAAAATTTAAAACAACACACGCACACACACACACACACACACACACTCTTTTTAACTAAAAGCAGTTTATGGCAGGTAGTCACATCCTAGGCTAGAACCTTCCCTGGCAAGTCAATCTCCACCTTCATCAAGCCTGTCTATTGTCTTTTGCCTCTGGGGTAACCTACCTTTGGCAAGTCAAGGTAACTTACCTTTTCCCGGACCCTCCAAACACAGCCACCCCACCAGAGCAGAGGCCATTAAATCCCCTGGCTGTTATTGTTACCACGTGTTCATTATTGACCATTAACTCTCCTGTACCCAGCTATGTAAAAGATGTCTCTATCGATCATTTTACTTTTTATCCAATCCCAGAGGCTTTCCCACTTTGCTTCTTCCCACCTCCCTCACTTATCACCCATGGATTTCACGTAACTCACGTCCTCTCTTCTGATTGTAATGTATAAAGCAAGGTGAAAAACTGACATTCTCTCGAGCATTAGCTCAATCCGTTGAGGTTTTACTTCCCGGCAACTGTCGACAGTTGGGCTCAAATAAACTCACACAAAAAACAAATCTCTACAGGTTTGAACCTTTCTTGTGCTTTCAGCCCACACATTAAACCGGGGTGTCTGGTGACTGGGGGGCTGGGCTTCTTGATGGGAATTTCCCAAACTGGGGGAGGGATGTCCGTCACGGGCATGAGGGAAAGTTGCCCCCTCAGGCTTCCTCTTCCTGCTCCTTTCTCTGGTCTGAGTGAGACATTCTGCCCCAGCGCGCTGGCTGGGCTGGGTGTGTCAGGAGGCAAGCCTGGGCAGGTGGACAGTGGAGTCTGGGCCCCAGAAAGAGGGGTGTGTGTGTGTGTGTTGAGGAGACAGGGTAGATGAGGGTGGATCCCAGGCAAAGGTCAGGGATGGGAGAGGTGGCTCCAGCAAGCCGGTCACCCTTGCGTGGTGACAGATGCTGGGCTGGGCCAGGCATTGGCTCCGCTGTGAAGCTGAGGAGGGGCTGGTGGGCGGAGAACAGTCCCTGGGTGAGGTAACTGCTAGGATGGGAGGAAAGGCCATGCCATGAAAGCAGGAGGGATTCAGGTTAGACTGCAGACGGGACAGGGAGGAGGGGTGCCTCTTTATTTGGGCTGCTCCCCAGGGAGGAAGGGAAAGTCCATGCCACCCAGTCCTTTATGCCAACAGCCTTCTCAGAAGGAAGGGGCAATGGACAGGATGACCTGGGGAACAAGGCTGTAACCCCCCTGTAGTCAGGATTCGGGGAAGGTGCCGTCAGGAGAAAGCCCTGGGACACCTAAGGCTGCGACAGTCAGCCCCAAGCCCAGGACCTCAGGTATTCCTCCGTGAACTGGGGAGACTCTCCTCGGTCCTCACCTACCAAAGACAAAGTGCTCCTGCCCCAGCTACTGTGGCTCAGTTGGTTGGGCATTGTCCTCTACACCAAAGGCTGCTTGTTCAATTCCCAGTCAGGGCACATGCCCAGGTTGCGGGCTTGATCCCTGGTGCGAGGTGTGCAGGAGGCAGCCGATCGATATTCCTCTCACATGTTCTACTCTCACCTCGATGCTTCTCTTTCCCTTTCCTTCTCCCTCAAAATTAATAACATATGCCGAAACCAGTTTGGCTCAGCGGTAGAGCGTCGGTCTGCGGACTGAAAGGTCCCAGGTTCGATTCCGGTCAGGGGCATGTACATTGGTTGTGGGCACATCCCCGGTAGGGGGTGTGCAGGAGGCAGCTGGTCGATGTTTCTCTCTCATTGACGTCTCTAGCTCTCTACCCCTCTCTCCTCCTCTCTGTAAAAAAATCAATAAAATATATATTTTTAAAAAGTTAATAACATATATAAGTTATATATATACCCTGTTTCCCCGAAAATAAGACAGTGTCTTATATTAATTTTTTTCTCCCAAAGTTGCGCTAGGTCTTATTTTCAGGGGATGTCTTATCTTCCCATGCGCTAGGTCTTATGTTCGGAGGATGTCTTATTTTCAGGGAAACACGGTGTATATATATATATAAACATTATATGTTCTTCTTAAAGTCCTGGGAGCTAAGAGGACACACAGCTGAAGGAGGGTGGAGATGGATGGGGAGCCTGGTGGGGTGAGCGGTGCAGCAGGATGCAAGGACAGTAAACCCTCAGTTTTGTGAACTTGGATTTAACAGATTTCAAATTTAACGGACAAAATTTCCAGCCCATACATCATCTGTAAAAATTAACACTCTGTTAATTTAAAAATGCGTTTAACCAAGATTTGCTTATAATTAACAGGTGTTTTTTTTTGTTGTTGTTGTTATTAGTTGACTGTTTTTAACAAATTTTAGCGAGTAGGCCATATGCTGGAAAGAACACTAGTAAGTTTGCAGACATAAATAACTATTACATACCCACAGCTATCGTCTACATCTTTAAATCCTAGAGTCACTGCTCGTAAGCAATGTTCAGCAGGTAATCACAGCACATTACAAACGATCACTGGTTCTGTTGTCGCTGGGGGTGGTGTGGCACGCTGCAGGGCTAAGCCACACCCACCCAGCCCTTTGCATTGGCCTACTCTCAGGGAGTGGTAACTGTGCCCATTACTAGACCTATTCAGTGTAAGTTTAAATTACTGTAATGTATATAGAAAGCTTTTCTGTGAAATTAAACTTTCATACATACTTAATTACACAAACGTGTCTACAGCTAATTTGTCAATGTTTTAAAGTAGGCAATGGAAAACCTACTTTATCATATAACGAGCTTTTGGCTTTACGGGACACTCCCTCCCCGAATTAGCCTGGGATCTCGAGGTTTCACTGTAGGCTGATCAGACATCCCTGCCTGGTGGCTCCCATGACAGCTAGCAAACAGTCTGACCCCATCTTCCCAAGCATTTTGAGCCCCAGGCTTAACCCTCTCTCATCAGACTTAACCATCTCTAACCCTGTCTCTTTGCCCAGGGTCCCCCCACAAGGCTCCAGCCCCCTCCTATTTCCTTCCACAAATATTTATGGAGTGCCTTCCCTCTGCCAGGCATTTTCTTTTTTGTTGTTAATCTTCATCTGAGGATATTTTTCCCCCTGTTGATTTTTAGAGTGAGTGGAAGGGAGGGAGGGAAGGAGAGAGAAAAACATCGATGTGAGAGACATAGTGATCCATTGCTTTTCCCACCTGCCCTGACTGGGGCCAGGGATCGAACCTGCAGCCCAGGCACGTATTCTTTTTAAAATATATTTTATTGATTTTTTACAGAGAGGAAGAGAGAGGGACAGAGAGCTAGAAACGTCGATGAGAGAGAAACATCTACCAGCTGCCTCCTGCACAACCCCCACTGGGGATGTGCCCGCAACCAAGGTACATGCCCTTGACCGGAATTGAACCCGGAACCTTTCAGTCCGCAGGCCAACGCTCTATCCACTGAGCCAAACTGGTTTCGGCCCAGGCATGTTCTCTTGACCAGGACTTGAACCTGCGGCCCTTAGTTCTGAGGGCCAATGCTCTAACCACTGAACTAACAGACCAGGGCTGCCTAGTATTTTCTAAGGGATGCAGGAGGGGCAGGTGATGCTGGATTAGGGAGGAAGCAGATGTGAACAAGACTGTTAGTCCTTGTGTTTTCCCCCTGAGGAAGTGTGACAGCTGATCTCTTATTGCCTTCAAAAGAGAAGCACAAAGGGCTGTTGTAACCCAGGGAAGGCACCATGTCCAGCCTAGGGGAGGTCAGGGCACATGGAACATGGGCCCTGAGTCTGGGAGGGCCAGTCGGCCTTGGCCAGGGAGGCCATGGGGGACAGCAAAAGTTTTGGAGCTCCCGCAGCAGGCTCATACGAGCCAATAATTAAGTTTTTAAAATTTTGTAAATTGTTTATTAGTCACAGCCATTAAGTTATATAAATGTATAATTCCATAAATCATTTTGTAAAACAAAGGGAACAAATGATCCAACTCATCCCTTCCTGTCATTACAGATGACAGCTATCTATGCTCTAGGAATTACTTACACCCTGTTTAATGGTGTGCTGCTACTCACCGTTTCCCCACTCCCTGTTCAGTCACATTGGGTTGGTGGTATGACCGGCCATGTGGCAGGATTTACATAATTTAAATTGACTGGCATTACAAGTTAGGGCTTAATTTATTGTTTTGATTGATTGCATGGAGCAGGGATTGACAAACTATAGCCTGTAGGCCAAATCGGGCCTATGAGAATGGGTTTTTATATATATATGCATATTTAAAAACATTTTAATTTTAATTTTATTTATTTATTGATTTATTGATTGATTGATTGATTCATTTTAGAAAGAGATAAGGAAGGAGGAAGGAAGTGGATGGGGCGGGCATTGATGCTCTGACTGGGGATTGAACCCCCAACTTTGGTGTATTGGGATGATGCTCTAACCAAGTGAGCTACCTGGCTAGGGTGGTTTTTATATTGTTTAATAGTTGGGGGGGAAATAAGATCTCATGACAAGTGGAGATTATATGAAATCTGAATGTTAGTGTCTACAATAAAGTTGTATTGAAACACAGCTATGTTCATCAGATTCATTCGTTTACATATTGTCTGAGGCTGCTTTTTTGCTACAATGGCAGAGCTGAGATGTTGCCACAGAGCCTGTAGGCCTGGAAAGCCTAAAGTATCCACTAGTATTTGACCCTTTATGAAAAAGTTTATTGAGCCTTGATCTAGACTTAAGAAATTGATAGAGAAAAATGTTAATAATGCAGGTTAAACTTAAAAGTTGGTCATGTCTGTAACCATTATATTATGAACTGCATAAAACCTGGCCAGTGTGGCTCAGTTGGGGCATTGTTTTGTGCACCAAAAGGTACCTGGTTTGATTCCCAGTCAGGGCACAAAAACAAAACAAAAACACTTTGAGGGCATAAATCTGAGAATATGATAAAGTGATTTATTTTCAATAAAATCTGTATAAATGCCAAAAAAAACCCCACAAACCAAACACTTTGAGGAAACATGCTTTATAATAAAACCCTAATATGCAGATTGACCAAACAGCAGAGTGACTGGTTGCTATGATGCGCACTGACCACCAAGGGGCAGACACTCAACACAGGAGCTTCCCCTGGTCAGATTTTTTTTAGAGAGAGAGGAAGGGAGGAGGATATAGAGTCAGAAATATCGATGAGAGAGAAACATCGATCCGCTGCCTTTTGCACACCCCCTACTGGGGATGTGCCCGCAACCAAGGTACATGCCCTTGACGGGAATTGAACATGAGACCTTTCAGTCTGCAGGCCGACGCTCTATCCACTGAGCCAAACGGGTTAGGGCAAACCCTCAACCTTTTGGTGTACGGGGCAATGCTCCAACCAACTGAGCTACCTGGACGGAGCCAGAGTGGGGCTCGTGACTCCAGTGTACATGAGCTAAGAGGAACGAGAGGGGGGAGTTGTCTATTGACAGGAAGGGCTTCCCTGACGGAGGCCATAGACGGGAGGCCTATGGGTTTAGCGGGGAGGAGAGAGGATGGGTTCTTCTGCCAGCCTGGTTTCCTCCTCCGGCATCTGTATTTACACTGAAGTTCGATGGTAGCCCTAAAGGTGACAGATGACAGCTCAGCTGCGGAAATACAGATATGAATATAACCGTACACATGAATTTGAAAGGCATAGAGGTGCCTTTCTGTCCTGAGTCCTGGCTGAGGGTGTGGGCAGGAGGTAATAAGGGTGGGAGTGGAGGCTGGTGGCGGGGCCGACCCCACGCGGGGCGTTGGTCCCCTGAGGCCACAATCTGTCAGTTTGGGAGTTCCCATCCTGCTGGCTCAGCAGGTCCCACGGATGAGCAGGTGACTCATCCCTTACCCTCACATGGCCTGCTTCAGGAAGGGGCAGAGGGTGTGTGGGATGGAGCACCCGTGTGTTCCTCTCCATGGGGTCTATGCTGTGTGACATGCCCGAGTCTGAGGTGGGTGCCCATGTTTGAACTGAGCAGATGGGCCAGGCCGTGTGGGATGTGCAAAGATGAGGGCCGTAGGGGTGGAAGGAGGGACTGAGGCGGACGGGGCCTGGGGGAACGCGCAGCTCTCCCCTGAGCGCATGCGCACGGGTGTGAGAGAGGGATGCAGCTTTGGAGTCGGCTGAGCCATCAGAGGCGGCGGCCTAGGTGGGAAGCAGGTGAGGAGGGCTCCGGATGACAGCTTATCCTCTTCAAGGAGAGCTGGGCTGGACCAGCTGGCGGAGCCGGGCACTCTAAGCCCATGGTGATGGTACTTAGAGTTCCTCTAAGCTTATCCCTTAAGCCCCGGGCTGGGGGCCAGGGTGGCTCCCTCATCCTAACCCTGAGAGGGCCTGCACACTCCTCAGGCCACACAGGTGGGTCGGGAACAGAGAGTGAGTGTGGCAGGTGGGCATTCAGCCAGAGCTTTCTCTGACCCTCGCTCAGGCCGGAAGGACATAAGGTCCAGGGGCTGTCTGGTCTACTGGGACCTGAGGGAAGCACGTCAGCCCCTGGGGGCCATGCCCCTGCTTTGTGTGCACTCTGCACATGAGCAGCGCCCATGTCTGTGTGTGCTGGCTCCTGCCGCGGCGCCTGGGGCCTGGGGCTCCTTCCCATCATGCTCCGTGATCTGAGAGATGCTTGAAGTGAGGCAGAGAGCTTGGGCTGGGAGCCAGGAAGCCTGGATTTCATTCCAAGATTTCACTTAGCGCCTTTGAAGATGGTCCTTGGTCCTGGGGGCTTCAGACGGAGAATGTCGGTGTCCCCCGAGTTGTCCAGGTGAAGGACTAGGGGGTTGGAAGCAGGTAACAATCTCCGGAGAGCTTGCACTCTGACCTACAAGGGGTGCTCGGATCTCCTAGAGAAGCGAGGCATTTAGAGTTCTGGGGCCGAGCTTCAAAACAAATTAACGTTACAGGCCAAGACCTGCCCAAGGTGAGGCTGGGAAAGTCTGCCCACCCATCCCTGCCCCCTCCCAACACTGATGGCCTGTGGGGTGGGGGTGGGGTGGGGGTGGTGAATAGCAGTGTCCCCCAGACAGAGGTTGGGAACCAGCTCATAGCTCTCCCAGTCTCTATCTCATCCCTCCCCCAGCCCTTATGCCCCTACCGCCCCCACCCCCACCCCCAGCTTGCTCTCCCTCAGGCTCGCACCTCTCCAAGTTCAGAGTTTTCAACCCCAGCCTGTATAGGTTCAGCCAGAGCAAACAGACAGCACCAAAGTCAACAAAACAAGAAAGGAAGCAGCAGCACAGGTGACGTGGAAAAGAAAACTTGGAAACCACAGCGAAGGTGTGTGGACTGGGCTGGTGTCTCCCTTCAGAGCAGGACCCAGGGCGGAGGCTGACCCTGCCGGTCCCTTGGGTGGAGTTGGAGGAAGGGATGGACTCATGGCCAGAGGAGTCAGGTTAGACCGCCGACAGGGGGCGCTAGTGCCCAGTCTAATGAGTGCTGTTAAAAAAAAAAAAAAAAAAAGATGTGATTGAGGGGGAGGGGGGATACTTCAACTCCCCCATCCCACCTGACTGAAGACCCAGGCGGGGTTGCCTCAGCTGCTTGGGGGAAGCAGGTGAGAGGCTAACTGGGGGCCAGGGCTGTGCAGGAGCAGCCAGGGCGGGAGCACACAGGCTGGAACAAGAGCGGGAGGGAGGAGCTCCGGCTCCCTGCCCCACCCGGGCTGTTGCTCCAGGGCTCAGGGTCTTGGAGCCAGGAGGGCAGAAACGCCCATTCCATCCCACCCCCGGACATGCACAGTCACCCGCCCAGACAACCTAACTGTCTTCACTCAGAGCAGGGGACTACTCCGCATACAGTGCTGGTGCCTGTGCTGTTTATTCACAATGTGCTACGCGGGCCGGCCACCCCCAGGAGGCTGCCCGCCCAAGGCCCTGCCACACCCGAGCTCCCCAGCCACTGGTGAGCTTGTTGATTGAGCTGGTGATGGCAGGTGGCTATGCTCACCCCGAGACCGAGGGAGGCGACCAGGGAATGAAGATCTGAGAGCTGAGTGGCCAGTCTGCAATGGGAAGAGCTGGGAGACAGGACACTCCCAGCTGGAGCGGCTTGAGATCGCGGTGGAAGTCCCTGGGCTTTGGTCTTGCTGTTCGTGGGATGAGCAGAGCGATACTCCACCCCCCAGCCCTCCCACTCGGCCCTGGGGGGGTGGGTGTAGGGTTCCCTCCTCAGGCATCCTCTCTACCCCTCAGTGTTTGCTCTCCGCCAGGCACCTGCCACTCCCCTTCCCACCCAATCTGTCCTCTCAGCAGCCCTGAGAGGTCAGGAGTCGAATCTCCATCGGACAGAGGAAGACACCCAGTTAAGTATCTTGCTCGAAGTTACCCAAGCCAATGAAGAGGCCGAACTGGATTCCAGCTCAGATTGCCTGGCTCTGAAGTCTGAACTATGAACCACACAGCTCACTGCCTGGATCGGGAAGTTCCCCTGCCCCGGCCAAACCCCAAACCAGCCCCAGGCTCAGACTCCTGGCCAGGAGGGCCCAGGGTTGCCCAGTGCTCCTTCTGCCACCACTTCACTCTTTCCGTCTTCTCGTGAAGCATCCCTGGCTCCGACTCCCCTCTTCACTCTGATTGACCGGGTACCAGACACTCCATTACTATCAGACCTTTCTTTCCTCCGGGTTAAGAGATTGCTGTTCATATACTTTATTGATTTATTACAGAGAGGAAGGGAGAAGGATAGAGGGTTAGAAACATAGATGAGAGAGAAACATCGATCAGCTCCTCCTGCACACCCCCTCCTGGGGATGTGCCCACAACCAAGGTACATGCCCTTAACCGGAATCGAACTTGGGACCCTTGAGTCCGAAGGCCGACGCTCTATCCACTGAGCCAAACCGGTTAGGGCAAGAGATTGCTGTTCAGAGCTCCTCTTTTAAAATTCTTTAGTGTGGAAGAATTTTGAAATTGATTACGGCAAAAATCAAAGGATGAAACTGGAAGGTGAATAGCTGATGGGGAACCTTGGTGATGGGAGGATCAGACTGCCGCCCTGTGAGCCACGGATTGGCCAGCATCACCACACACGGGGCAGCTAGACACCGTGTGCCTCTGAATGGGATGCAAGAGGAAGCACACAGCACTGTTCACAGAGGACTCCTCCCATCCCCCCACATGGAACCCAACTAACACCACACTATGAGAGCTAACTTCCTGTACATTCTGAGAAATGGAGGAGATGGAGGAAAAGTTAAATGACACCACCAGGAAGCAAACAGACCAACCTAGAAAATGGACTTCCTACAGAACCACATTTATTCAACCAGCCAGTGACATGAATAAGAGGGAGAAAGTGAGAGCCCTTAACCCAAGTCATGTGTGATTTTTGTTGGGATCCTGACTCAAACAAACTAACAAATTAATTAAAAAGGATACTTTGAAACAATTGTGGGTACTCGATATTTCCATGGAATTGTTCATTTTTGTTAGGTGTGGATGGCATTGTGGTGACGTAAGAAAATGTCCCTTTTAGAGATGGATATTGAAGAATGTAGAAGTGAAATGACATAATGGCTGGAATTTGTTTTTAAACACTTCATAAAAAAAAAGAAAAAAGGCTGATGAAACCAGAGGGGACAGATTTGGGAGAACTCTAAATGAGGTTGGGCTGGAGCAGGTGAAGGCAGATATGCCCGTTAGGCACATGAGAAAGAGTGAGAGAGGGTGCTGGGTCTGAGCAGTGGGGGTCGGAGAGGACATAGGGGATGTGCGGGGCCGACTTCTCCAGGCACAGTGCCCACGAAGAGGTTCTATTTAAAAGCCCACCAAAGATGTTTTATTTTAAAATAAGGAAAAAAATAAACTTGTAGGTTGAAAAAAAATGTTTTAATACACAATATTAATTTATTCATCTTTATATCAATACAGTTATGCAATGTAATTTTTTTTGAATTTTTAAAAATTTGAGAGAGAGAGAGCGAGAGAGCGAGAGAGGAACATTGATGTGTTGTTCTACTTATTCATGCATTCATTGGTTGATTTTTTTTATTTTTTTATTTTATTTTTAATTTTTATTGATTTTGCACAGAAAGGAAGGGAGAGAGACAGAGAGTTAGAAACATCGATGAGAGAGTCATCGACCAGCTGCCTCTTGCACACCCCCCAGTGGGGATATGCCCGCAACCAAGGTAGATGCCCTTGACAGGAATTGAACCCGGGACTGAAGCCGATGCTCTATCCATTGAGCCAAACCGGTTTTGGCCATTGGTTGATTTTTGTAGTGCCCTGACTGGAGATCGAACCCACAACCTTAGCGTATCAGAACAACACTTGAACCAACTGAGCTACCTGGCCAGGGCATAAAATATAATGTTTACTTACTATTTTATTTTATTTTTAAAATATATTTCATTGATTTTTTACAGAGAGGAAGAGAGAGGGATAGAGAGCTAGAAACATCAATGAGAGAGAATCATCAACCAGCTGCTTCCTGCTCACCCCCCACTGGGGATGTGCCCGCAACCAGGGTGCATGCCCCCGACCAGAATCGAACCTGGGACCTCTCAGTCCGCGGCCGACACTCTATCCACTGAGCCAAACCGGTCTCGGCTATTTACTCTTGTAAAGTAGGAGGCCGCCCACAAAGCAGAAGTGGCGTGGGCTTTTGAAAGTCAGAAGTGGCCGTAGGGTGGGGAGAAACCTGCCCGGACATGGAGCCTCTAAGCCTGCTCCGTGGGGAACAACCCGGCAGTAGGGAGCAGGAGATGTGTGTCGTGGTCCAAGCTCTAGGCTCCATCCTTGTCTCTCCTTTACAGAGACTTATTAGGGCATCTCAAGCTGGGCTATCAGCTAGCACATCTGGGTTTGACTCCCCCTGGATCTTGGGCTGTGCCCAGAGCAGAAGAGACCGTGTCTGTCTGCCTACCCCCGCCTGGTCCAGCCTGCCCCCCAGGGTCCAGTGGGAGAGGCCCAGAAACCAGGAAGGCTCAGGTGCCCGTGTTTCACTAAGCCTTCCCCGCTGAGGCTCAGGGCCTGCAGAGGCTCCTGCCCCAGGCCCTGCCCTCACAGACCTCCTGGCACAGGCCCTCAGGTAATCGCTGTGTTCTCGTAAAGCTGCAAACAAAACCGCACAGGGTGGCCTGCTTCTCTGCCGAAGGGGGACCCCTGTGATCATTCCCTCCAGGTCTCTCCTCCGTCTGTCCTCAGGGGAACATCTGTGTTTGGAGAGGCTTTGGGATGAGGGCAAAAATAAGGGAGCGGGGAGGTATCTCAGGGAGCCACTGGCCTCGCCATGTGGAGGGAAGAAGGAAGCTTGCCCACGTGGGGAGCCCCCAGTGTGAGTGGGGAGGCAGGGCAGTCACATCACACTGGGGCTGCCAGGCCACTGGGCTGCCTCCTCCTCAGGCTGAGAGGAGAGGAGAGAGAGAGGAGCTTGCCCTGGGGTTGCTGAGATGGGCGTTCTGCCCACCCAAACCCCCCCTGTTCCAGGTCCACAGCACCTGACCAGATCAGATAGGGCACGTTCCTGCAGTGAGCTGCCCACTCACTGGGACTGTGCTGACGCAGGCAGGAAAACATTAACCCGGTGGAATGGGCTCATACTCATGTGTGCACCTGTGTGTGTGTGTGTGTGTGTGTGTGTGTGTATGTGAGAGAGAGAGAGAGAGAGAGAGAGAGAGTAGTTTTCTTTCTTTTTGTAAAAAAAATATATTTTATTGATTTTTTTTTTCTTTACAGAGAAGAAGAGAGAGGGATAGAGAGTTAGAAACATCGATGAGAGAGAAACATTGATCAGCTGCCTCCTGCACACCTCCCACTGGGGATGTGCCCGCAACCAAGGTACATGCCCTTGACCGGAATCAAACCCGAGACCCCTCAGTCCGCAGGCCTATGCTCTATCCACTGAGCCAAACTGGTTTCGACCAGAGAGTAGTTTTCACATGCAAGACCAGATAGAGATATGCACATGCACACTCACACCTGCCCATTCACACACATGTTCACACACAGACATACACAAAGACACACATGCTTTTTATATATGCCGATTCCTTCAGTATCATCTCCCAACATTATCATTGAGACCCCCCTCCTCCAGGAAGCCTTCCCTGATAGCACCAGCTCATACTAGAAAGCGACAGGCCTGAACTCTATGCCCGGTTTCTGATGCCACATTAGGCAGTCTGACATTAGCTTCAGCGTGGAGCAGGCCTGGGTTTGAATTCTGGTTCTTTGACTTACAGGATGTGTGCCCTTCAGCAAGTGGCTGTGCCTCCTGACCCGGTCTGCTCTAGTCTCTGTCCATATGGTCCTGGAGGTCCAGGCATGACTGAGAAGGAAGGACAAGAGCCGGCTGGGGGTATGGTTATTGCAATGTCAGGGTTAAAGACCATCCTGGGTCCTGCCTGTGCTGTCCTCCCTCAACCCTGCCCCAGACTAGCCCCTTAACCCCCGATTCTCCTCTCTGGGAGGGCCCTGGCTCCCTCGGGTGGGGGCAGAGTCCTGGTCTAGACGTTCTGGTTCTGGGTGATCTTGGGCAAGTTGTTACCTTGCTCTGAATCTCAATTTTCTACCTGAAAAACGAGTTGGAACGGGAACACTTACCTAGGAGAGGCTTAAGGGTATTTTCTTTTTTGAGGAGAATGAGCATCTCTCAACTTCACCCATGTGGCTCAGTGGTTGAGGGTCAATTCCCAGTCAGGGCACATGCCTGGGTTGCTGGCTTGATCCCCAGTAAGCAGCTAATCAATGATTCCCTGTCATCATTGACATTTCTTTTCTTTTCTTTTTTTTTAAGGGTATGGAAATTTGAACTGTTTTAAAATTTTTTTATATATATATTTTGATTTTTTACAGAGAGGAAGAGAGAGAGATAGAGAATTAGAAACATCAATGAGAGAGAATCATTGATCAGCTGCCTCTTGTACACCCCCTACTGGGGATGTGCCCACAACCAAGGTACATGCCCTTGACCGGAATTGAACCCGGGACCTTTCAGTCCGCAGGCCGACACTCTATCCACTGAGCCAAACCGGTTTCGGCTCATCATTGACATTTCTATCTTTCTCTCCCTCTCTCTTCCTCTCTGAAATAAATAGGAATATATGAGGGACAGAGAGAGAGACAGAGAGAATCTCACAACTTGAAGTGTTGAGAGAGACGGGCTCCGGGAGGGGCCTGTACTGTGCCCCCACCCCAGCACTGCCCCCGCACCAGAGCGGCTCCTTCCTCACTGACCGATGCATGGTCTCAGGGACACAAAGGGTCCCCGGCTCTGAGGAGTCAGAAAACCCCCGAGTCTAAGACATTTAATTGCAGGTAGTTTGCATGACAAGTGAGTTAATCAAATGGCTTGTTGGTTGAAACAAATAATTAGCTAACATGATTAGCTTTTTACACATCAGCACTTTGGGGGGCATTTTGGAGAAGATCAGAGAATTTTTGGCATCTTTGGGTGTTTTCCTTCACCCTCATTAAAAAAAAAAAAATCCATTTGCATGTTTACTCCTTATTGGGTTTCAACCACTTGTGTCTGTCCCATGCTGTTCACGAGGGAGAAGAGTCGGGCACATTTGAAGTTCTGTGCTGTACAGTCATATGCAGGATGTGGGTGTGGACCTTTGGGCGTGAAAAGCTACTCTGAATACATGTGTTGAGTGACAAAAGCACTGTACAAAAACTTTATGTAGGTCTTGTTCTTTTATTATTTTAGGTAGTAAACAAACAAAACAAAACAAAAAAAGAATCTGAGATTTTCACATTTGTTTTCTATTTTTAAAAAATTTCCACTCCAACGATAGACAAGTATATCTGCTCGACTTGCTTGGATATGTGTTCATAAATATTTATTTATTTATTTTTGTTCTTTTTTTTTTTTTTGTTCATAAATATTTAAATTTCCAGTTAGGTTGAACATGAGTGTCACCACTCACCAGTTCGCACTGCCAGGTTTTTGGTGTCATGAGAAACAAATGAGCATGGGGTTATTTCCAACCTTTGGCCAGTAAAAAGTGTGTTGCAGACAAAATTAGAACAAGAAAACTGAACGATGTCTGAAAGAAGGACTGCATGCCTAAAGAAACATCAAAGTTTGCAAAAACTGCCCAGCAGCATGCTCATTTTAACAATTCATTTTCAGCCAAATTAGTTTTTGACTTGATGGGCTGTTGCTACCTTCATCAACCTTTCCCTGGGGCCTGTCTGGATGCCAAGAGTGACCGGGTGGGAGAGCCACATATCTGCCGACCCCATCTCACACATGAGGAAGCAGAGGCCTAGGGCAGGGATTGAGCCAAGGTTGTGCAGGAATTAGATGCCCAGTGAGGACTTACTCCTGCATGGGGGGGTGGAGGGAGAGGGGAGAAGGCAGTCTTTTTTTTTTTTTTTTTTCTTAAATATATTTTATTGAGCCGGCACCGGTTTGGCTCAGTGGTAGAGCGTCGGTCTGCAGACTGAAAGGTCCCGGGTTCGATTCCGGTCAAGGGCATGTACCTTGGTTGCGGGCGCATCCCCAGTAGGGGGTGTGCAAGAGGCAGCTGGTTGATTATTCTCTCTCATCGACGTTTCTAACTCTCTATCCCTCTCTCTTCCTCTCTGTGAAAAATCAATAAAATATATATTTTTTAAAAGGAACAACATTTGCAATAGCTGTAACATACCTATACTAAAACACGATCTATTGTTTCTCTGAAATTCAAATTTGAACTGGCTCTGAACTGCCATGAAGACTGCCTTCTCCCTGGGACCGGTTTGGCTCAGTGGATAGAGCGTCGGCCTGCAGACTGAAAGGTCCCGGGTTCGATTCTACCCGGGACCTTTATATATATATATATATATATATATATATATATATATATATATATATTTATAAATATATATAAATATATATATATATTTTTAAAAATATATTTTTATTGATTTTTCACAGAGAGGAAGAGAGAGGGATAGAGAGTTAGAAACGTCGATGAGAGAGAATCATCGACCAGCTGCCTCTTGCACACCCCCTACTGGGGATGCGCCCGCAACCAAGGTACATGCCCTTGACCGGAATCGAACCCGGGACCTTTCAGTCTGCAGGCCGACGCTCTATCCACTGAGCCAAACCGGTCCCGGCGAGAAGGCAGTCTTCATGGCAGTTCAGAGCCAGTTAAAATTTGAATTTCAGAGAAACAATAGATCGTGTTTTAGTATAGGTATGTTACAGCTATTGCAAATGTTGTTCCTTTTAAAAAATATATATTTTATTGATTTTTCACAGAGAGGAAGAGAGAGGGATAGAGAGTTAGAAACATCCATGAGAGAGAATCATCAATCAGCTGCCTCTTGCACACCCCCACTGGGGATGTGCCCGCAACCAAGGTACATGCCCTTGACCGGAATCGAACCTGGGACCTTTCAGTCTGCAGGCTGACGCTCTATCCACTGAACCAAACTGGTTGTGGCAAATGTTGTTCCTTTGAAATTCAAATTTAGCAGAACATCTTCTATGTTATCTAATGGCCCTACTGAGCGTTTACCCTGTGCAGATGGCCCCCAGGGGTCTCCTCTCCGCTCTCCATCTTCCCACTGGCCCCGGAGATCCGCCCAGGCTCTGCAGAGACCCAACTCTGACCCAAACGCCCACCCTCGCCGCCCCTTCAGCTGCCGATCCTCTCGCCACAGTTGATCTTCCTGTCTCCTTAGCCACCACGTCTTCAAGGTTGTGGCCATTCTCCATCTCCAGCTCACCAAGGCTGGTCTCTTCTCACATCCAGCTCTGGGGCCACAGCCCCTTTGAGCTCCTGGCAGCCTGTTGGCAGCCCAGTGTATGGGCGACTATCTCCTCCTCACCTGCTCCTTCTCCGTCACCCTCGTGTCCCCAGAATCCTGCCCCTGTCTCTTGCCCCACTCCCTCCCGCTTCCTGGCAATCCCATCGACTCTCATGAGGCCCAGGCACTCATATCTCCTGTTCTCTTTCTCCAGCTGGAACCCTCTCCCAAGCTCAGGCCTACTGGATGCTCCAGGGCCTCAAGGACCCTACATTGGCTACTTTGCTCCTATCTTTGCTTAGAACCCATCGATGGCTCCTCAGGCCCTCAGGATAAAGCCTGATCCCGTGTCCCGGCAGACAAAGTCCTTCATGGTCTGCCCCTGCTCGCTTCTCCAGCCCTCCCACTGAAAGCCACTCACAGTTCCCAGGTTTTCCCACAATCCCATTGGGCTTCAAATCATCGCCCTCATCCCAACCATCCCCCACTCACCTTGGTGGACTCAGCTCCCATGCCATCTCTTCTGGAAAATTCTTACCTCCCTCCAGGAGGCTGGCTTAGCTGCGGCCCGTACTCCCTCCATCTTCTCACAGTGTATCCTAAATCATCTGCCAGTTATCTTATCTCTCCCAGGAGACAAACGGGACTGTGTCTTCTCCACCTCTGGTCCCCGGCACCCAGCCCAGTAAATGAGCTTAACCACGGACTTCAACGTGGATTTCACGTTCCTCCCTCACCAGCCGGATACCAGCCTAATCCAACTTTGCCCAAGCCTTGACCTCATCCTAGACCTCAGCTCCACTTTTGACCCTTACCTCACCCTCACCCCAAAAGCGCACACAAGAAAGGATTAAAGACAGGTGTCCCCCATGTCCAGGGTACATTCTCCTGTCCCAGGAAGGACAGCATCCTGAGCCCACCTGAGTCTGCAGAGGTGAGGAGCGGAGTCTGAGTGTGCGTGTGCGTGTGCGTGTGCGTGTGCGTGTGTGTGTGTGTGTGTGTGTGGCAATGAAAGAGTTCATTCCTAAGGATGACTTCTGACTCAGAATGAAGCAGCTGGTCCCTGCCTCTCCCTGAAGCATGGCCTGCTGGACAAACTGGGATGGGGACCTGAGCAGCCCAGGTTCCAGTCCTGGCCTGGTCTACTGGCCCCCTCTAGAGGACAGTCCTATTCCAGCTTTTACACTGGCTCCCCACAAGGAGTTCCCGGACTTACTGTCTCCCACCTACCAGTCCACTTCACGGGTCTCCTTACAGTTTGCAGATCAGCAGCCATTCCCTTTTGTCTCAGCACTGGGTCACCTGCTTAAATCCCGAATTGCCTCATCCCTGGAGGCCCAGCTGCGCCCCGGCTCCAGAAGTCCTCTCAGAAAGCAGCAGGTCCCTGCCCGGCGCCTGATCCTGCCTTAGTCCCTGAGCTCCTGCAGCCCTGGGTCGGAGCCCCACACTCTGGTGAGCTTTGGTTCCTCCACAGGGGCCTCACTTGCTATTCCCAAGGGAAGTGTTTTCGAGAACAGGGCCTAGGTGTCCCACCCCCTGCTTAGAGGGGGGCTCCCGGAGGCTGAGCCCAGGCTTCTTCTCTCCCACTCCAGATTAGGGACCCCAGAGAACTGGGCTTGGCTTTCTTCCTCCCCTCTCAGACTGGAGTTTTCTTCAAATATGGCTCCTGTGACCTCCTCCCCTTCGGACTGGGTAAGTCCAGGGCCTGAGTCTCTCCTTTCTCCTTCAGAATAGGGGCTCCTGAGCACTGACCCAGGCTCTCCCCTGAACCTCTGCACCTGGCTGTTGATCTCCAGAACTTTCTTTTTTTTTTTTTTTTTTTTTAAATATTTTTATTGATTTTTCACAGAGAGGAAGGGAGAGGGATAGAGAGCTAGAAACGTTGGTGAGAGAGAATCATCGACCAGCTGCCTCTTGCACACCCCCTACTGGGGATGTGCCCGCAACCAAGGTACATGCCCTTGACCGGAATCGAACCCGGGACCTTTCAGTCCGCAGACCGACGCTCTACCACTGAGCCAAACCGGTGCCGGCGATCTCCAGAACTTTCCAGTCCACATTCTGCATGGCTCTCCCCACAGCCAGACACTCAGGAGCCTCTGGAGCCTCCCCGGGGTCTGGGGCCAGGGAGGGCTTCCTCTGACTCTGGGCTGGACACTTGGCTTGGAGGACAGGTCCTTCCTCTGGGACCATGAGGCCCAGCGCCCACCCTCAGCTCCATCTCTGACCTCACAGGGCTGTCTCAGAACCTGGTTTCCATGGCACTGCTGGCAGGAGATGTGATGCTATTCTGGGCAGCTCATCTGGACTTGGCTCAAGTGGTTGGGGCCAAACCCCTGCTCCACTGACCTCTCCTCTGGAGGAGAAGAGCAGAGCAGAACGGCCCTTGGAGCCGCCCCAAGAGGGCTGAGGGGCGGGCCCTGGACAGGGGACACAAGGACAGCAGAGCCCCGGCTGGCGGAGCAGCCAGAGCTTGGGACAGTCATGGAGAGACAAGACTGAGACCTGCTGCAACGGAGAAGGCCCCAGAGTGGACGCTGAGAAACAAGGCGTTTCTGCAGAGTGAGTCTGGCTCTCGGCAGGGCTGGGGCAAGGGGAACTCCTCTGGGACCCAGGCTGGGAACGCCACTCCCTGGGAACCACATGGGGAAGAGGTGACCATGTGACCTCTGGGGAAGAAACCCCCAGTGGGAGGTGAAAAGCCTGGATGTCTGTTCTGGTTTAGTCCTGTGTCACTCTCTCTGGGCTCGTTTCCTCCCCGTAAATGGAACGCTGGGAGGACCAGTGGTGGAGCAGATGGGGAGGATGTGTGGCGCTGGGCTGTCAGCAGGGTGAGGGGGTGGGACCAGGGGACAGTGGAGACCAGGACATTGGATGGAAGCAGGAGGGATGAGGATCCGAGAGATGGGCTATTGCTGGCTTTGCCGGAGTGGTTTCTCCCCCTGGAGAGGCTGGGGCTGGGGCTAAAGTGGCTCTGCAATCAGGGCTAGGGTTGTGAGTGTGCTGCAGCTGGAGGGAATTGGCTAGAGAACTAGAAGGATACACAGGATGGGGAAACTCAAGAGTTACGTTGGTGTTGCCATTTGCAAGGAAAATGGGAATATAAGGAATGTCCAGGACTGGTGAGAAGGATAAACCTTGCTCTGTGGAAGGGGGGTATGGATCAAATGAATTTTGAGAGCCTCATCCTGTGGGCATATGTGTGTGGAAGGAAGAGGCCCTGGAAAGTCACGGTTTAAGTCGGCAGCAAGAGGGCGTGAGGTTAGGCTCAAGGCAATAACAGCCGCACGTGTGAGGGTGGAGCCACTGCGGGGAGCCTGTGGTCATCGCCGCTGCCCAAAGTGTGCACAGACATAGGAAGGTCAGAGGAGCTCCGAAGGGCCTGGTCCAGAGGTTAGGGTCCTGAGGGCAGCATGGGGAGAGGGGGTAGGACTCCAGGGCCTCTTCCCATTGGCTGACGCACCGCATGCCTAGCGCATGCTTACACCCTGCCAGGTTGGCTGGGCTGAAGGGTTGGAACCAGAAGCAGCTGGTCCTGTAGCTTCCCCTGGAGGCTGAGGTCTGAGGAGAATGTGGGGCCGAGTTCTGCATCCCCAAGCCCTAGTGACCTCTCTTTGCTTCCACAGTTTCTAAACGTCTCTGCCAGAATGACTCAAGAGGAGGAAAAGAGGGGGTAAGCACCCACTCATTCCCCTATGCCAGCCCCCATCTCCCACCCCCAGCACACCCAGCGCCCGCTCTGCCCCACTCTAAGCCTCTTCCCTCGTGCCAGCTGATGCCCTCAGTGGCTCATGGGGACCAGAGAAAGGGCCTCTCCCACCTGTGCCTCTAGCGAAGCACAGGCTGGGCCCTGGGGTGAGGGAAGCTCAGAAAGACCTGGGTTAAGGGTCAAGGGGTTGGTCAGTGGTGGTGCTCAAATGAATTAAACTCGCTACTTCTCACCCTCTCAGGCTCAGGGTTTTTGTTTGTTTGTTTGTTTGTTTGTTTTAGTTTTTTTTTTTTTTTTTAATAGAGGTATAGTCCTTGCAATGACCAAGGCCCTACCTATCTAATCTGTTTCCCCTCAAACCTTCCCTACCCCAACTCTGCCCACCCAGCCACACTGGAGCTTCTTCTTCTTTTTTTTTAAAAAATATTTTTTACAGAGAGGAAGAGAGAGGGATAGAGAGTTAGAAACATAGATGAGAGAGAATCATCGATCAGCTGCCTCTTGCATACACCCCACTGGGGATGTGCCCACAACCAAGGTACATGCCCTTGACCAGAATCAAACCTGGGACCTTTCAGTCCACAGGCCGATGCTCTATCCACTGAGCAAACCGGTTTCAGCCACCCTGGAGCTTCCTTACCTCAGTCCTTTAGACTGTTCTTTTGCTTGAAATATTCTTCCGATAGTTAATTGTGTCTTTGCTCAAATGCCACAACTTATTTATTTATTTATTTATAGAGGAGATTGATTTGTTGTGCCACTTATTTATGCATTCACTGGTTAATTCTTGTCTGTGTCCTGACTGGGGCTCGAACTTGCAATCTTGGTGTATCAGGATGATGCTCTAACTCAGAGATAGGGAACGTCCCGCCCTGGGCCATATAAGGCCTGTGAAATCACTGGGTCTGGCCCTACCAAGGCTTTAGGGGAGAGTTAAATGTTTGACCAAATACAGCAGGCTAATTTTTAAGTTGACGATTTGCATGGCTCATGGATGATGTTATAAATATTCAAACGGCCTTTGGCAGGAAAAAGGTTCCCCCACTCCTGCGTCTAACCGAACTCTCTGGCCAGGGCTCCAATGCCACATTCTCAATGAGGTTCACTCTGACTGTTCTATTTAAAATCACACTCCACCTCCTTTCCCTGTAGGACATACTTCCTGCTCTATCCTCCTCTCCTCTGCCTCTGGGGCACCTTCCCGGGACTGTTCTTGGGTCCCTACTGCCTCAGGCTGCTCCTCGGCTCCTCCTGAGGGCTAAGGGGGCCAGGCATGGGGCCAGGGGACGGTACGTGGTGGTGCATGGGAGCTGGAGCTGGATGGGAGCCATTGGATCATCCAGGCACTCTATATCCCTCCCGTGCGCAGCCCTGGGTTTGTTTTCCTGGGACAAGGACAGAGCAAGGACTGGGGTGGGTGAGCAATGAACACGGAGGCCCCCGCCAGAAAAGTAAAAGGTGGTGTATCTATACCTGGTTCACATTTCTCACTCCCTCTGCTTACTCTGTGCTGCGGTGAGGCTGGGGAAATTTAGGAGGCCTGGGGTGGGTGGAGGTGATGTTGCTATCCAAGCAGGGCAAGGTAGTAAGTGCCTCGTGTCAGCTTCAAGCAGTCAATGGGGAGGGTCACCAGTCTTTTTTTTTTTAATTAAAATATATTTTATTGATATTTTACAGAGAGGAAGGGAGAGAGATAGAGAGCTAGAAACGTTGATGAGAGAGAAACATCAACCAGCTGCCTCTTGCACACCCACTACTGGGGATGTGCCCACAACGAAGGTACATGCCCTTGATGGGAATTGAACCCCAGACCTTTCAGTCCGCAGACTGATACTCTACCACTGAGCCAAACCAGTTTCAGCAAGAGTCACCAGTCTTAACACACACCAAAGGCCACACTTAGAGTTACCTCTACTCCTCGTTCTCCTCTTTAGCCTCTGCACCCCATCTCCTCCTAACTCAAGCTCTATCCCTCCCCACTCCCAATAGACGATAGAGCCTAAAACTCACTTTTTCCTTTATCCGTCCAATCATGAGTTTATTAAATAAATATTTATCAAGCATCTACCATGTGCCAGGCACTGCAGAAAGTTCTGGGGGTCTGATGGAAAGTAAGACAGATAAATTCCCCGGGTTTTATTCGTCCTACAAAATATATTGGGGCACCTGTGTGTCTGGCACTGTGCTAGGCACTGAGAATACACCAGGGAGTAAGATCCTCCTCTCCTCCCTCCTTTTCCCTCACTTATTCACTCACTCACTCACTAAACGTCTGTTGCATTGGCTTGGTTTTGAGCGGGTGCACTTTGCAGACCCCTCATCGTTGACAGAACCTGGTGCACACTGCAGGCCTCAGTGCTGTTTCCAGAGCCTGGGAGAGGCTTTGTCTCACCCCGTGCTGCGTGCAGAATGCCTTTCGGCTGTCAGGTCCTGCCTGATGTCTTGCCTGTGTCCTCAGGTACCTTATTCCTGCAGACAGGCAGACAGACAGACAGACAACTGAGTTCCACCTTCCTCCCTGCTCTCTCCCACTTGCTTCTCGCCCAAGACTCATGGGCACCACAGATTGCATTAATCAGATCCCCACCTGCCCCCTCTGCCAGGTGGCCTTGTTGGTGGGTACAGTCCCACTGGTACAGTCCCCACCAGAAAGAAGAAGGCGCATGACCCGATTGTCTTCCCCCAGCCCTTTTCCACGTCCCTGTGACACTCAGGTGTCTTTGACCCCAGCTGTCTCAGCAGCCCGGAGCAACAGGAGGTGTGTGTGTGTGGACAGGCCATTGGGTTACCCATTAACTCAGCCGCCAGTTAAAGGGCTGATGAGTAGATAGCAAGTACACTTGAGTCTCACTTTTGCTTATGGGTTTGCGCTGCTGCTTCAGGTCCACCTGCAGGAGCAGGATGATCCCGTCGCCCGTGGTAATAAGGATGCAAGCGATCCTGCAGAAGGAGATGGTGCGAGAGTTCCTGGGCGAGCTCATGAGCACATTTGTCATGATGGTGAGTGTCATGATGGGGCTCTGAGGAAGGAGCAGGAACCCAAGACTTCACGAGGCTGGGGCTCAGTAAGGGCAACCCATGGCCCCCTCCCATTGCTGGTCTCCTGGGTCACATAGTTTATTCCCCGCCTCTGATCTGGGAGCCTGAGGGGGAAGCACAGGAAAGTAAGGAGAGAGCTCTGCCTTTCTCACCGTCTTTTTAGGGGAGAAAAGGCGCATACTTTCTGGAGACAGAACAAAATCATGGGCTGGGAGTGTCAGGGGGCATGAGCTGGGAGTGTCAGGGGGCATGGCTGGAAATGGGGAGAAGGGGAACCAAGAGGAAAAAGATTGGGGAGAATGTTGAGTGTCGGGTTTTTTCTTTCTTTCTTTTCTTTTTTTGTTTTTTGTTTTTTTTGTTAATACTCATCTGAGTATATTTTTTCCCATTGGTTTTTAGAGAGAATGAGAGGAGGGAAGGAGGGGGAGAGTGAGAGAAACATCGATGTGAGTCATGTGGATTGGTTGCCTCCTGCACTCACCCTGACTAGGGCTGGGGATAGAACCTATCATCCAGGTATGTGCCCTTAACCAGGAATCGAACCTACGACCCTTCAGTGTGCAGGCCAATGCGCTAAGCAGGCCAGGGCAAGTGTCAGGTTTTGAGAATGAATACTGAGGGCAATGGGGAGACACTGAAGGTCTTCAAACAGGGGAATGATGCGTTCAGATTTGGGTTTTTAGAAGGACGTTCTGGGTGTAGTGTGGAGTCTCAGCAAAATGGGCAAGGCTGAGTGAAGTGAGGGGAACCAGTTAAGAGACTGTTGCAAAGACCTAGGATAGAGAATGGTGAATGGGCGAGAGATAGAGAAGAAAGCACATGTTTGAGGCAGTCGTAGAAGATGGAATCAAAGAGGTTTCTTAAGCCTAGATGTGGGGTAAGTGCCAAGGGGCCATTCTGAGCCCTGGCCCAGCACAGGTAGGGTCAAGTCAGTTGGGACATGATCAGGTGAGGTGCCTGGGAAGAAATCTAGGGGGTGTCGGCTATCGAGGCCTGGAGCTCATGACAGAAGCTTGGGCTGGAAGTATGGAGTCAGAGTTCACCAGAATATGGATGGTGTTAAAGATCTGTTCAGTGAGAGTGCATATGAAGAGACAATACACTGAGGAGAGAGGATGAAGAATGGCACACAAAGGGGCCTGGGAAGTATCGGCCAGAGGGGTGGAAGGAGAACGTGGGTGGTGACCTGGTGACGGAGTGTGGGGGGCCCACAGACAGAGAGGTGAGAACTGACCAGGGTCCATGCTGTTTGACAACATGGAAGTCACTGGGGACCTGGCAAGGGCTCCTTTAGTGGCTGAGAGGACAGAAACGAGACCTCAGCCCGGGGGTGCTGCTTCTTGAAAACTCCCTCCTCCCCTGCTTCAGCTCTGCCACCTTCCCCAGCCAGCCTCTCCCTAAGCTGCAGCCCTGCTTGTTCGCTCCTTACGGAGGCCCCAGGTCCATGAAAAGAAGGGGCAGCCTCTGGGAAGGAAAGTAAAGGCAGGCAGGAGCACGCCCGAGGAAGTGGGGGGAAGAGAGGCAGTGTGTGTGAGACAGTGCGAGCGTGCCCGAGTGTGTGTGTGTGTGTGTGTGTGTGTGTGTGTGTGTGCCCCAGGATAGGAGATGATGGGGCTTACGGAGCCCAAGGGACTCTGGATGCCTGGGCCCTTAGCCTGATCCTGCCACTGAGATCTGCCAGGAGCAGATCTCTCTGTGCCTCGGAGTGTGCCTTCTCAGTCACAAAATGTGCTGAACGGGGCCTTTGTGGGCTTTGGAGATGGGTTTGATTTCGGGCTCTGCTGCCTTCTACCTGTGTGATCTTCCATACGTATCAACTGTCAACACTCCGGCTTCCTCGTTAGTAAATATGACACTAACACCGAGCTGGCAGACTTGTGTGAGGAAGATCAAGAGCCCAACACCCAGTTCACATGTAGGTCCCCTGTGTTCGTGTCTGGTCCTTATGACAAGTGCTCTAAGCTGCTCTCTCCTCCCTGCCTCCCATGCCTCCCTCCCCCATTACTCACCCTCCTGCTTGGCTCCTCAGCTAGGAGGATAGCACTGGGTTCTGGCCTGCCTTGATCCAGGGCAAAGTAATTCATTTATGACAAAACATTCCAGTCCCATGAGGGCTAGTAAACCTTGGAACCCTGGAGGCAGGAGGGTGCTTCCTTGGAAAGCTCTGAGGGAAAAACGCACCACCCATTGGTGCCTGCCCATGTCTGCGTTTCTCTTTCTTGTATGGAGATTACTATTGAGCTCCTATTGCATGCCAGGCACTGGTTTTAAACTCAGCCCCTTACATGCAATACCTTCCCAAATCTGCAAACAGAGTTTCCCCCTCTGAGAAATGGCCCCCATTTCTCAGAGGGGGAAACTGAGACTCCATGGACTGGTACTTGCCCCAAGTCACATTTTAAGGTAAGATATTAAATCCAGTCTAGTTTAGCATCATGGTCTTGACCCTTAACCTCTATGCTCTGTGTCTTAGTTTGGTGATGGCAGGATTTCTTAACACCCTGGTTTGTTAGCTAGCCCTCGGCAGAGCTAAGGCCCTCACTTTCAGACTCCAGATAGTCCAAGACCTCACCCTGAGCCTTGTTTTCCGTGCCTGTAGGGTGGGAGCAGAAACATTTGCCGTTCAGTCTGCTGTGAGGATTAAAAGAAGTAACACATGTAAAAGAACTTTGGGAGGTTTAAGCTCACCTCGGACATTGTGTGATTGTTATTTGTTGGGCCTGTGCCAACTTGATAGGAAGCTCAGTGAATCATCGGGGTAAAGGTTTTACCAGAAAAGCAAGTGTGACCTTGGGCTCCGTTTACTGCGGCCAGGAGGAGGGAAATGGGCTGTTCCCCTCAATTCCTCTCTGCCATCTAGGAGCGTGTTGTCCTCGAGGCTGGCCTTCTGACTGTTGGAGGGACTTGGCCACATTTACTGAGCAGGAAGGGAGGAGCTGGGCCATCAGGGATCTGAAAAACCAGCTGTAGATGTGAACTGGACCAGAGGGCAGGGGCTGCAAACTTACGCGCTCCAGGGGCCAGAGAGAGAGCAACCTAGAGTGGAGGGGGCCTAACGGCTGACCTGTGCAAGGACGCAGCTGCCACTGCTCCAGCTGACGGTTGCCGTGCAGGGTGGAATGTGGGTTCGGATTACCTGGGCTTCTGATTCCTCAAGAGAAGCGGAAACTTCTGATCGTCAAAACTAAGTTAGCCAAACCAAGCACGTGTGCGGGATGGATTAGGCCCACGGGCTGCCACTTCGCAGCCATGACCCCGGAGACCAGGTGGGGTTTATTCGCTCATTCATTATTTTTAGCAAATGGTTCTGAGCTCCTGCTTGGAAAGAAGGACCCTTGGTCTTCAGACCTGCCATGCCGGCTCCACCCCCTGCACTTCCTGACACCGCCCAAACCTGTCAGTCTGCCCTGACCTCACTCCCCACTCCCACACCCCATCTGCTCCTGTCATTTCCTGCCTCATCCTACACTTAGCCCTAAGTTGGCCCACTTTTGGGCCCCTCTGCCCCTGTCCTAGGGCTCTCTTTAAAAAAAAAAAAAAAAAAAAAAAAAATTTATTGATTTTTTTATAGAGAGGAAAAGGAGAGGGATAGAGAGTTAGAAATATTGATGAGAGAGAAACATTGATCAGCTGCCTCCTGCACACCCCCATTGGGGATGTGCCTGCAACCAAGGTACATGTCCTTGACCGGAATCAAACCTGGGACCCTTGAGTCCACAGGCTGACACTCTATCCACTGAGCCAAACTGACTAGGTCTGTCCTAGGGATCGTGAGAAACGCAGTGGGCCCTGCTCACTCACTGCCTCTGCTTTACTCTATCCTGGCTATTTCACTTTTCTTCAGACTTCCCCAAAGCTGCTCTGTACTCTGCCTGCTTTTTATTTTATTATTTTTTCTTTTTTTAAAATATACTTTTATTGATTTCAGAAAGAAAGGAAGAAGGAAGAGAAAGATAAAAACATCAGTGATGACAGAGAATCATTGATTGGCTGCCTCTGGCATGGTCCACAGTAGGGATCAAGTCCACAGCCCAGGCCAGGAATTGAACCGTGACTTAGTGATTCATAGGTCCACACTCAACCGCTGAGCCGTGCCGGTTGGACTACCTGTTTTTTATTTTTTTTAAATATATTTTTATTGATTTCAGAGGAAGGGAGAGAGAGAGAGAGAGAGAGAGAGAGAGAGAGAGAGAGAGAGAGACATCAATGATGAGAGAGAATCATTGATTGGCTGCCTCCTGCACACCCCCCACTGGGGATCAAGCCCGCAACCCGGTCATGTGCCCTTGACTAGAATTGATCCTGGGACCCTTCAGTCCACAGTTCGACTCTCTATCCACTGAACCCAAACCGGCTAGGGTGGACTGCCTATTTTCTAAATCAGCAAATGGCTTGGCCTCCAGCTTTCTCCCCTCTCTTCCCATTTCTTTTATTAAGGTATTATATGTGTACTTATCTTACCATTGCCCCTCCCCCCCACTCCCATACATGCTCTCCCTCCCCAGAGGTTATGCGTCCATTGGTTATGCTTATTTGCATGCATACGTGTCCTTCGTTTGATCTCTTATCTCCCCCATATCTCCCTCCCCTCCCCGCTGTAATTTGACAGTCTGTTTGTTGCTTTACTGTCTCTGTATCTATCTTTTTGTTCATCAGTTTATTATGTTCTTTATTATCCATAAATGAGTGAGGTCATGTGGTGTTTTTCTTTCGTTGACTGGCTTATTTCACTCAGCATAATTGGCCTCCAGCTTGAAAGAGGAAACCATCAGGCGGGCTTCTGTGTCTGGCTCCTTACCCACTTGTCCCTCTCACCACCAGAACACACCTACCTGTGTGTCCACATTTCTCCCCCTACCCTCAGGCAGGGCCCCTCCTTCAACCCTGTCAGTCCCCTCCCTCAGCCTACTGAGATTCTTTACCCCGACCTTCCTCTCTCCCCTTCATCTCCAGCCTCCCCCTCTCTGGGCCGTAACATACCAAAGCCTCTCTACTTAAAACAGTGCAACACAGAACAAAACGCCCCTCCCTTCGTCCCAGGAGCCCTTCATTTATCACGTTCTCGCTCCCTTCCTTCTCAGGCAGGTTCCCAAAGGGTGGTCTAGCCTGGAGCCCTTCACCTCTACCTCTCAGCCTACTTGCCTCAGCCTCCAAGACCTGGCTCCTGTCCCCCTGGCCTGAGGATACAGTGCTCACCATGACCTCTGGCTTGCCCCATCCAAAGGGAGGCTTTCTAGGCCTTCATGCACTCGACACAAAGGTCACACCCTCCTTGGAAACACTGCTTCTCCCTGATGTCCAGGACACAGTTTCTTTTGGTTCTTCTTTCATGTCAACCCCTGCTCCAGTGAGCACATCTAATGCCCTCCAGGCTCAGCCCTCGGGTGCCTTCTCACTCTGCGTCCTCTCTCCCGCTTTCCTCCTCCCTGATGCTTCAGAAATAGTCCTCATGTCCACCATTCTCCAAGTTATCTTTTTTGAAAACTCTAGAACTATCGAAGGGAAATACAATAGGAGCTATATATGTAATTTTAAATGTTTTAAAAAGGTAAAAAGTGACAAGTGAAACAAATTTTAATAATTATTATATTTCACCCATAGAGCCAAAATATTACCAGTTCAACATGCAACCAATATACAATTATTAATGAGATTCTACATTCTCCTTTTCCTACCAAGTCTTTGATGAATTTGTACTTCACCCTTAAAGCAGATCTCAGCTGGGACGAGCCACATTCCAAGCACATAATAACCACATGTGGCTGGTGGCCATCACATTGGATGATACACATCCAGACTCTGGTTTCCAGCAAGTCTGGACACCCAGAGGTTCCTAGGAGTCAACATGTCCAAAACACATGGGCTTTTTAAAGGAGGTGCTGTGTGTGGCCTTAAAGCAGAATGCCATTTTGTCAGGATCTAGGATCAGGTATTCCAGACAGAGGGAATAGCATATGGAAAAACAGAAGCATGCAGGGAGCAGTGTGATTGTTTGGTTTCAGGCTGTCTGGCTTAGGTGACTGCCTGGGATTCAAATTCTGACTATGTGCAGGCTTTGTGTTTTGGCCAAGTCACTCAACTTCTCTAAGCCTTGGATTGTCCATCTGTCAAATGGGGAGATTAACAGTACCTAATGCATATGTTGGTGTTAAGGGTTAAAGGAAATGGAGATGTAACGTTTACCAGTGCCTGGCACATAGTAAATTTCCAATAAGTGGTTATTATTATTTAGTGGTAATACTACTGCTGAACATAAAGAATGTTGGAGCAGATATGAAACTGAGAGGCAGAAATTAAAGGGTCTTGAGTGGAGGCCTCCTGAGCTTGGACTTTTTCCTAGAAACGAAGGGGTGCCAGTGAATGTCTGAATGAAGGGCTGGCACGATCAGAACTCTGTTAGAAAGGTCATTCTGGTGCGAGGAGGATGCTGAAGAAGATCTGGGAAGAATGTAAACAGAACTGTTTGGGTGTGGGGGAGGGGGAGAGAAAGATTTCATTTGTGACATCCAAGTTTCTGGTTTGGCCAACTGAAATGGGGAACATAGGATGAGGATCACCTTTTCTGAGAAGGTGAGGTTTCAACAGAGAGTCCAAGATGCCTGGGAACAGTGGGTATTATTGGGAAATAGGGGTCTGGCTCCCAGGTGCAGGTTTTGGGGATTTTAGTGCAGTAGGCATAGCTGAAGCCATAGACCCGGTAAGAAGACTCAAGAAGAGTGACTTGGGCGAGACATGAAAGGGGCCAGGGACGGAGCGCTGGAATCATCTACACTCATGAAGCAGATGGAGGAAAAAGGATGTGGGAAGGAACTGTTAGAGGAAGGTAGGAGGAAAACCATGAGGGAGACATGTCATGGAGGCTGAGAGGAGGGACTTTCCAGGAGCAGTGTGATTAAGAGAGTTGAAGTCAGCAGAGTCAGGTAAGACAATGTCTGAAGGGGCCTTTGGGGAAATCCGAGGGTTGGAGTTCTTGGTTAGATGTGGAAGCAAAAGCCAGATTGAGGAGGGAGAGCAAGGGAATAAAAGAGCCAGGCAGTGGGTTCTTTCCTGGAGCCTGACTGACAGGAGGGGGAGAGGTGTCTACAGGTGGACAGGAAGGCTGGGCTGAGGTGGGAAGGTTTACTTTTAGGAAGGAAGAGACATGAATCTGTGGGAGCCAGTCAAGGGGAGGGTGGAAGATACAGGCGAGAGGGAGGCCTCTGCAGAGGAAGGGAGAGGCTGGTGCGGGTATCAGAGCTGAAGAGCTAGGCAGCCATAGATTCAGATGGGTGGCTGTAGGAGGTAGGGGCCTAGCTTCAGGCCTCTATTCTCCTGCAAAGGGAGTCAGTGGGGGTGTCACCTGAGGAGACCCCGCAGTTAGGGATGGGTAAGGGCTAGAAGTTTAGGAATTGCACATAAGGACAATAGAAATGGGGAACTGAAATGGGGAACATAGGATGAGGATCACCTTTTCTGAGAAGGTGAGGTTTCAACAGAGAGTCCAAGATGCCTGGGAACAGTGGGTATTATTGGGAAATCGGGGTCTGGCTCCCAGGTGCAGGTTTTGGGGATTTTAGTGCAGTAGAACCCCACTGGCTTCCAGGGCTGGTGTGGGTGGGGGCCATGACAGACTCCAGGCATGAAGTTTGGAGATCCCTTGAATCTTCCTTCAGGCTAGGCTGAAGTGTGAGATGCTCTGAGGGTTTCAATCCACTGCAGCAAGGTCCTCTTCAGAGCCCTGCCGTCCCTGAACTTCAGGTGGACTTGGGGTCTGGATGTGTCCATAAGAGCCTCTGACTCAGCTATCCCACTTTAGCTGCTTTTACACTCCCCACTCAGCTCTCTGGTCAGGTCTTAGAGGCCCTGACGGGGACCATGGGAGAGGTCATGAGGAGGGAAGTCTCTGGAGGAAGAGGGCATGGCAGAGGGTCTCCCAGGGCGATTCAGGGAGGCCCAGGGCATAAGGGTGAGGAGCCCGAACTGAGCTCTGAGCCCTCCTCTGAGGTTGGGGCTTCTGGGAAGGCAGTCCCCTCAGAGGCCCTCCCTTGCAGGTGTTTGGCCTTGGCTCTGTGGCCCATATGGTTCTAGGAGGAAAAATGGGGAGCTTCCTCGGTGTCAACTTGGGTTTTGGCTTCGGAGTCGCCCTTGGAGTACACATGGCAGGGGAAGTCTCTGGTGAGTGAGCCTGGGCCCCGCCTGTCAAGGCCAGGAATCCCCTGCAGGTCCTTCCTGCCCACCTCCAGCCATCCCTTCTCCCAGTCATCCCCAGCATCTCACCCAACTGCCCACTTGGAGGGAGCATACCCAAAACCCCCTTTCATACCCAGATCTTTCAAGGGCTTCCTTGACCCACCATTTTTACAAGCTGGGTCAACTTAGCCAAGCTATTTAAGTTCTTTACTCCTCACTTCCCTTAAGGATCAAATGGAGATGGTGGTCTCTGCCTCGGGTCCTTGTGCGAGTTAAGCGAGCGTGCACTGCGTAAACGCTCGCCTCACTGTTACTGTTGGGGCTCTCCATATTGCTGCCGCTGTTGGGTCTGCTCTCACTCTCTGACACACTTGCCCACCCTGCAGGGGCCCACATGAACGCAGCGGTGACCTTCACCAACTGCGCCCTGGGCCGCTTGCCCTGGAAGAAGTTCCCCGTGTATGTACTGGGTCAGTTCGTGGGCTCCTTCTTGGCTGCTGCCTGCATCTATGGCATCTTCCACGGTGAGTGTCCTGTCCTGGGTTGTCCACTTCTGACCTCAGCCGCCTCCTCGGAAATATGGGCAGATCTGGTCTCGGCATCCTGGCCGGTGAAAATGTCTGGGAGGGAAAAGCCCTGGAGATGCTCCCACTCCCTGCCTCCATCCTTATTTCTGGAGCTGACTGAATTAGGGGCAGTTTCACACTCCAATCTGTCTCCACAGCGGCCATTATGGACTTCACGGGAGGACATCTGACAGCGACGGGCCCTTTAGCCACTGCTAACATCTTTGCCACTTATCTTCCTGATTACATGACTCTGTGGTTGGGCTTCCTGGATGAGGTCAGTGGTTGTCCCTCCATATGCCCTCCCCACCTCAGGAAGGGGCTGGCAGGCAGCCCCTCGCCATAGAGGGATAAGAACTCTGATGGAAACTGTACTCTGCCAGGGGGTTCAGCCTGGGAGCACTGCTGAGGCCCTGGGTTGGCGAGGGGCCCTGGGTGGCTGCTGTGACATCTGTCCCCCAGGTATTCGCCACGGGGATGCTCCAGCTGTGTCTCTTTGCCATCACGGACAAACGTAACAACCCAGCCCTGCCAGGGACACAGGCCCTGGTGATTGGCATCCTTGTCATCACCATTGGAGTGTCTCTGGGCATGAACTCAGGATATGCCATCAACCCATCCCGGGACCTGCCTCCCCGCTTCTTCACCTTCATTGCCGGTTGGGGCACAGAGGTCTTCAGGTAGTGCCCAGCCCAGCCCACTCCTTGGAGCTTTCTGTGGGTTTCCTGCACGTGGAGGGGGCGGGGGCGATATGAGGAACAGCACAGCAGAGTCCTGCAGAGCTGCCAGGTGGTCTGGGGAGGCAGGAGTGGGTCCCGGCCTCCCCTCTGATTAGCACGGATGCAGATCCTGCTTCTGGACTGAACGTAAATCCTGCCCCAGATCAGCCCCTGTCCCTGAATCAGGGTGAAGCTGACCAGTGTCTCAGGCTCAGGGGTGACTCCTGGGTTAGGATGGGGGTCACTCCTCTACCCTCAGGCCTACTTCCCAGTCTCGGCGTGAGGTGGATGCAGCTGCTACCTCTGGTGTCAGCCCCCTCACCAGGCCTCTGCCTCTTGCCTGCAGGGTTAAGAACTGGTGGTGGGTGCCAGTGGTGGCACCACTCCTCGGTGCCTACTTAGGTGGCATCATCTACGTGGTCTTCATTGGCTCCACCATCCCACGGGAGCCCCCGATAGTGGAGAATCCCGAGGAGTATGAAGACCACCAAGCACCTGTCCTGCCTAAGACCGTGCCTCACCAAACGGCGAACTCTTCCCTTGCCTCTGTCTCTGTGTCCCTGGACAACAGAACTCCAGTCCAGCCTATCCCCCCCTTAAGTGACAACATCCAAGTCCAGCAATTCTAAGAAGAACTCCAGTCCAGCCTATCCCCCCCTTAAGTGACAACATCCAAGTCCAGCAATTCTAAGAACTCCAGTCCAGCCTATCCCCCCCTTAAGTGACAACATCCAAGTCCAGCAATTCTAAGAAGATTCTTCCACCACAATAAAGCCCTGTCCCACAGTGGCACCTTTGCTTCCTGGATGCCTCCCATGGTTAGGCTCCCCCTCCTGGTTCTTCCGGGAACCCTAGAATTGTACCATAGCCCAAAGTTAGAGAATGGGCCTAAGAGGCATCCAACTTCTTCCTGGGAGCTGGGGTGCCCCCTGGGGGGAGAATGGGGAAAGGCTACGGGAGGAACAGATCAAAAGATGCCAGGCACAGAACAGTGGGCTTTGAGGCATAGGACAGGAAGGGGATGACTTGGGGAAAGACCAACAGCTAGCTGGTGGGCGGTCAGTTCTGGGGATACCCTGAGCCGCTACCCTGACTTGGGACAGACTCAAGACTCTCCCTCAGTTTTGCACCAGATAGACAAAGCCCAAGCGTGTAGGTCAGTTTCTCAACTTTTTTTTTTTTTTTTTACCTCAGAAGCCGTGTGTGTGTGTGTGTGTGTGTGTGTGTGTGTTTCTTTTTTTATTGAATTCTAGAGAGAGAAAGAAAAATATTGATGTGCGAGTAGAACATTGATTGGCTGCCTCCTGCACAACCCCTACCAGGGATTGAGTTCTGACCGGGAATTGAACTGGCGACCTTTTGGAACACAGGACGATGCCCAATCAACTGAGCCACAGCCACCAGGGCTAGGCCCCCACCTCCGCCATTACATGATATTTTAATACCACAGCTACTAATATACTGTATTATCTGTTTGTGTATTTTATGTATACCTGTGCTTTATATACAAATAAACTTTTTCATTTATACCTTCCAATAATCAATTTTCTCTCTTGGGGGCAAAATTACCCCCCACCCTTGAAAAGGCTTGATGTAGATAGATGGAATGTATGTAAGGGATTAGACTTCTCTTCCTTAATCCTGGTGCCAGAGCTGTCCCACATTGAGAAACTCCAGAGCTAGAAAGGAAGATGCAGAGAGGCAAATCCTTCTAAAAGGTGTGGAGACAGGAAAAGGCCTCATGGAGTTCAAGGGGATAGGCCCAGAGGTTGGATGGAGGTAGGGCAGCCAGGAGACACCAACTCTGGGGCTAGACAGGAATCACCCTACTTTCTGGGATTCAGAAGGCAGCATTGTCCATGGTTCCTATCATGCTTGTGTGTGTCCTTTCAGCAATTATTGAGCACCTCCTGTGTGCAGGCCTTGAGTGGAGGAAGCTGGGTGTTTGCCTTTGAGAAACACAGTCTAATGGGGACAGGAGTCAAGAGCTAAGCAGGTTGGTGGAAAAGGGAGATATTTGGGCCTGCAAACAAGTATGGCGAGAGGCAATAATCGGAGGAGCAGCAGCACACCCAATAGGTCAGTGATGGTGGGTGTGGAGAGGAAAGAAGGGTTTTGCTCAATAACTAGGAAGTAAAACACTCAGGACTTGGGCTGGCATTGGATGCAGGAGTGGGTGAGGACAAGGCAGGAGTCAGGTCTGACTTTCAATTTCTGGCTTTGGGCCTGTGACACTGGGGATGTCTCCCCTGAGAGCAGAGCATGGGAGGGGAACTGGTTCGGAAAGGAAGGCAAGTTATATGGTGGACGTGTTGAGCTTGAGTTGTCTATGGGAATTGAAGGGCAAGAGATGTGTCGTCTTGGGCAAGTTACTCAACCTCTTTGGGCCTCGTTTTTGTTGTTGTTTTTAATATTATTATTACCTACCATTTGCACTGCTGTGGATATTCAATGGAATAAAACATACACGATGCTGAGAATAGTGCTTGGCACATAATAAATGCTCAATAAACAATTATGTCTTTTGTATAGTCTGGAGTTCAGAAAAAGAGCTGAAGAAAGAGATTGAAAAAGTTGTAGGTGTGTGGACATAGTTGGGGCCATGGAAGAGTGAAAGGGGTGTCCGTGAGCAGGATCTTAGGAGCCCAGCCGGGAGGGGGCTGTGAGGTGTGTAGAGGGCCCCTCAGGAGGTTTGGCTGAAAGGGGGCACAAAGTGGATGGTCAGGGGCCACCGGAAACAACCCAAATGTCCATCAACATGGGAACAGATACTTACATTGCAGTACAGTCACATACAACAGATCTGATACATAAATAAGGCACAATAGCTACCTGCAACAAGGTAAAATTTTGGAGGCATAAAAAGCAATGCAGTAGACTGTATACAGTATGACACCAGTTAAGACTGTTGACAAACATGCAAAAGTAACATATTCTTTGAGCAAACACATGACAAAACTACTTTAAAAAAAAAAAAAAAAAGATGATTCTTCCAGGGATATAGGGTTATAGAAATGGGAGATGAGATGGGGAGGAGCAGAGGGGTGGTGCAAGCTATATTTTGGAGTTGGGAACAATTCATGCGTTTGTTACATGATGATGCTTTTTAATATATAACTGATATGTATGTACATGGGTTTCATGCATTTTAAAAGATGACAAATGGCTACAGCATGAGAACAGGTGGTGGGAAGAGTAGTGGTGCTGAGATTATAGGGGACCTGGGGAGAAAGGAGAGAGGTGCGTCTAACATCCGAGTGGAGCTTAACCAGGGAACAGGCCTGGGAGTAACTGGGAAGGACCCGCAGCTGAAGTCCCAGCCAACCGCTTCCCTCTATGACCCTGGATAAGCCTCTCTCTTGTCCTCTCTTAACCTTAGAGGCTCTGTGAACACGAGGAGAGTGGTCTAATTCCTGGTGTTTCAGAGCAGCATAACCATAAGGCCTCGGTCACAGGTAGGAGGCATACATGCGTCCCAGGGTTCTGGCTGCTGCCCTCCTCTGCCCCTCAGTGACTACTGCAGCCTTCTGGCACCTTCAGGTCCCTGGGGAGATGGCCTCAGAGCCAAGGCAGCCAGCGAGTCCCTCCCGAACCCCTGCCTACTGTCCACTGCTCTGCCACAGGCCGCTCTAGGCCTGCTGCCATAACATCCCGCAGATTCCGATCCCAACGTCAAGCTAGATGAGCCCGACCCGTCACAGGGCATTTCAGTACAGAGCACAGACCCCTTTCATTCTCTTGGCAGATGTTGACTGAGAGCCTACAGCACGCCAGACACCGCTCTAGTGCTGCGGATACAGGCGCAAAGACACACACAAGTCTTTGTTCTCACTGGAGCGGATAGTCTGTGCAGACCATGTGTTGGAAGGAAAAGCAGGAAAGGGGGATAGGAAGAATGTGGGGTGTAAAGACAGACTCAGGTGACTCTGAGTGAAACCTGAAGGGGTGAGGAAGTGAGAGCCACATGGACACGGGAAGAGCACGCCAGGCTGAGGAAGGACCAGTGCTAGGTTCTGAGGTGGGAACACAGAGGGGCCACTGCTGGAATGGGAGGGGGAGTGAAAGGTGGTGAGGTCAAAGAGGGATAGGATAAACTGAGGCGGGGCCTAGAGGAGAGGGGAGACCAAAGCTTGGGGTAGAGGCTGGCGACGGAGGTCTCTGGAGGAGAGAGGCAGGTTTCACTGCAGGGAGGAAAAGAGGAAGGACGGGGCAGGAGAGGAAGCAGGAGGGGGCGGGGGGCACAGGTGTTATGGTGCCTGTGGTTTCTTATCTCGGATCTCCTCTCTTATGCACGCACGCATGTGCACACACACACACACACTCACCGGATCCTTCCTGTAACCACTCCGTGACAGGACCCGGGAAATGTATCTGTGCAGCTCTGGGAGCCAGTCTACGACATGAGCCATGGGAGTCCTGGCTCCATTCCCAGGCCCAGCATGGGTTGGATGTGTGACCTGGAAAGGACCCCCTCCCCTCTCTGGGCCTTGGTTTCTCTATCTGTACAACGAGGCCTCAATCTGTTGGTGTCTGGGGAGCCCCCCAGCGCTAACTTCTTCCAGAACTTGGAAGCCCAATGTTATGATACTACTTCCTTACCTACCCCATGCCCTATCCCAGCTGAGGCTGTCGATGGGGACTGGGGGGGGTGGGAGGGGAGGGAGGAGTGATAGAGAATCTGTTGGAAAAAATAATGACAGAAAACTTCCCTAACCTGGTGAAGGAAAAAAGTCATACAAGTTCAGGAAGTGCAGAGAGTCCAAATCAGGATGAACATAAAGAGATCCCCAGCAAGACACATGATAATTAAAATGGAAAATGTTAAAGACAGAGAATCTTAAGGGGAAAGACAGTCAGTTACCTTTAAGGGAGCTCCCATAAAGCTGTCAGCTGATTTCTTAATAACAAAATTACAGGACAGAAGGGAATAACATACTTCTTTTACTTAAAGTAAAAGTAAAGTATTGAAAAGTAGGGATCTGAAACAAAGACTACTCAATCCAAGGCTATCATTCAAAATTGAAGGTGAAATAAAGCTTCCCAGACAAAAAAAGGCTAAAGAAGTTTATTACCACCAAACCACCAGTATTGTAAGAAATGCTAAAGGGATTACTATATGAAAAGAAGAAGGTATATATGCACTAGCTGGCATGGCCCAGTAGTTGAGCGTCAACCCATAAACCAGGAGTTCACGGTTTGATTTCCAGTCAGAGCATATGCCCAGGTCGCAATCCCCAGTGTGGGGCATGCAAGAGGCAGCTGATCAATGATTCTCTCTCATCATTGTTGTTTCTCTCTCCCTCTCTGAAATCAATAAAAAATATATTTTAAAAGGACAAAAAAGGCAATAAATAAGTACCTATCAATAATAACCTTATGTGTAAATGGATTAAATGCTCCAATAAAAAGACATAAAGGTAGCTGCATGGGTAAGAAAATATTATATATATATATATATATATATATATATATATATATGCTGTTTATAAGAGAACCACCTCAGAACAAAAGACTCAGGATGAAAGTGAAAGGATGGAAAGTTTTTTTTCCATGCACATGGAAATGAAAACAAAAGTAGGGGTAGCAATATTTATAGCTAATGAACTAGACTTCAAAAAAAAGGTCATCAAAGAGACAAAGCGGGTCACTGCTTAATACTAAATGATCCAACAAGAGAATATAATCCTGGTAAATATATACACAAAAGCATAGGAGTACCTAAATATACTGAAAAACTGGAGGACTTTAAGAGAAATACAAATAGCAATACAATCATAGTAGGGGATTTTAACACCCCACTGGTATCACTGGCTAGATCTTCTGTACAAAAAAATCAACAAGGAAAGAGTAACCTTAAATGACACACTAGGTCAGATGGCTTTAATTAATATTTACAGAATGTTGCATCCCAAAGGTGCAGAATATACATTCTTCTCAAGTGCACATGAAACATTCTTAAAGACAGACCACATGTTAATACATAAAATCTTTGTAAGTTTAAGATTGAAATCACATCAAGCATCTTCTTGGATCATAATGGCCTGTTAATAGAAATTAACTATAATAAAAAAAAGTCAAAAACATTCAAACACATGGAGGTTAAATAGCATATTATTAAACAATGAATGGGTTATCAGTGAAATCAAGGAAGAAATAAAAAACTTCCAGGAAACAAATGAGAACAAACACACAACAACACAAAATCTATGGGACACATCGAAAGTAGTCCTGAGAGGGAAGTTCATAGCATTACAGGCCTACCTTAAGAAACAAGAAAAAGCTCAAATAAGTGATCTAACCCTACAAGTAAAATAATTAGAAAGAAAACAACAGGAAAAATCTCAGAGTAATTAGAAAGAAGGAAATAATAAAGATCAGAGTGGAAATAAATGACATGAGACTAAAAAAACAATACAAAAGATCAATGACACCAAGAGCTGGTTGTGTGAAAAGATAAACAAGATTGAGGAACCTTTAGCCAGACACTGCAAGAAAGAGGACCCAAATAAACAAAATCAGAAATGAAAGAGGAAAAATAACAATTGACACCACAGAAATACAAATGATTGTAAGAAAATACTACACAACTATATGCTAACAAACTGGACAACCTGGGTAAAATGGACAAATTTCTGGAAACATAAAATCTCCCAAAACTCAGTCATTAAGAATAAGAAAACCTAAACAGACCCATAACTACTAATGAAATTGAAATAGTAATTTACAAAAACTCCCAGCAAACAAAAGTCCTGGACCAAATGGCTTCACAGGCAAGTTTTACCCAACACTCAAAGAACTAATACCTACTGCCCTCAAAACTATTCCAAAAAAATTCAAGAGAAGGGAAGACTTCCAAGCTCCTTTTACAAGATCAGCATTAACCTAATTCCAAAACAGATAAAGATACTACAAAGAAAGAAAATTACAGGTCAATATCCCTGATGAACATAGATGCTAAAATCCTCAACAAAATATTAGCAAATCAGATTCAGCAATACATTAAAAATATCATCTACTATGAGCAAGTGGAGTTTATTCTGGGGATGCAAGATGGTACAATATTAACAAATCAATTAATGTGCACATCACATAAACAGACTGGAAGACAAAAATCACATGATCATATCAATGGAGGCAGAAAAAAAGCATTTGACAAAACCCAATACCTATTTCTGATTAAAACTCTCAGCAAAGTGGTAACAGAGGGAACATATCTGAACATAATAAAGGCCATATGTGACAACCCTTGAGCCAACATCACATGGGCGAAAACTAAAAGCGTTTCCCTTAAGAACAGGGACAAGACAAGGATGTCTGCTTTCACCACTCTTATGCAACACTAGAGGCCCAGCAAGTGATTAAATCACTCGAGGAGGTGCCTCCCGCTGTGGGAGGAGGTGCCTCCCGCTGTGGGAGGAGGTGCCTCCCGCTGTGGGAGGAGGTGCCTCCCGCTGTGGGAGGAGGCGCCCTGTGGGGCACCGGGCCGAGAGGTGCTCCATGCACCTCTTGGTGACCGGTTGTGGTCCTAATGCCGCTGATGCCTTTTCCCTTCCTCTCCCGCTTTCCTGAGCTAACGTGCGTGAGATTGCCTGAAGGAAGCTGGGGCCCTGTAGTGCGTGGAGATCGCGCTTCCCAGGAACCTGCCTGATCTAGGGAGGGTTGGGGTCATTCACTGCAGGAAAGGCTTGAATTAAATGAAGTCCCTGGGGTTTATCATCCCTGTGGCTGTTTCCTTAGAAACCACAAACTCAAGATAGCAGTGGAATGCTGTATCCCCTTACCTGAAACCCTGCTTCTCTGGCACCGCGGGAAGCCAAGACCTGGGCCTGACAGGCACAGCACCGGCCACTGCGGCACTTGGGCTGGACTGGTGCCGTGGGAAGTGGGGACCCGCACTTGACTCACAGTGTCCCCCAGCCCTCCTGCCTGTGTCCACTCTGGGATCACACGAGCTGGCTCTGGAAGGCACCCTCACCCCCCACCCCCCATCTCTGACTCCGCTCTGGGCCTCACCTGTGCGTGCAACCTCCTCCTGTCTGGTTGTGACCCATTACGATGTCCCAGCCTAATCTGCATATTCTCTCTCTCTCTCTCTCTCTCTCTCTCTCTCTCTCTCTCTCTATATATATATATATATATATATATATATATATTTGTGTGTGTGTGTGTGTGTGTGTGTATAAATACGGGAAGTCCTAGCCACACTGATCAAACAAGAAGAAAAAATAAAAGGCATACACATTGGAAAGGTGGAGTAAAACTGTCATTTGTAGATGATATAACATTGTATATAGAAAACCCTAAAGACTCCACCAAAAAACTACTAGATTTAGTAAATGAATTCAGCAAAGTAGCAGGATAGAAAATTAACATCCAGAAATCAATGACATTTTTATACACTAATAATGAAATTTCAGAAAGAGAAATTAAAAAATCCATTCACCAGTGCAACAACAAAAATAAGATACCTAGGAATAAACTTAATGAAGGAAGTAAAAGACCTACTCAGAAAACTACAGGACATTGAAATAGAGGAAGAAACAAACAAGTGAAAGCATTATATCAAACTATACTACAAAGCCACCGTAATAAAAAGCAGCATGATACTGGCACAACAGGCATACAGATCAGAGACCCAAGTAATCGACACGTCATTATTGACAATTAGTATTTGACCAAGGAGGCAAGAGCATACAGTGGAGTAAAAACAGTCTTTTCAATTAACGGTGTTGGGAAAATTGGACAGGTACATGCAAAATAATGAAACTAGACTATCAACTTACCCAGACAGAAGAATAAACTGAAAATGGGTAAAATACTTAAATGTAAAGATATGAGTATGTATGTGACTGAAACCATAAACATCCTAGAAGAAAACATAGGCATTAAAATCACATACATCTCACTTAGCAGAATTTTCACTGATATATCTCCTAGGACAAGAGAAATAAAGTAAAAAAAAATAAATAAATAAACAAATGGGACTACATCAAACTAAAAAAAAATTTGCACATCAAAAGAAACCATTATCAAAATGAAAAGGGAACCTACTGTATGAGAGAACATATTTGTCAATGATACATCTGATAAGGGGTTAATTTCTAAAATATAAAAAGAACTCATATAACTCAACAAAAGGAAGACAATCTAATTTTAAAATGGGGAAAGGACCTAAAAAGACAATCTTCAGGGGACATACAGATGGTCAAGAAACATGAAAAAATGCTCAACATCACTAATCATCAGAGAGATGCAAATTAAAACTACAATGAGATTATCACATAATACCTGCCAGAGGGGCTACATCAATAAATCAACAGACAATAAATGCTGGTGAGGATGTGCAGAAAGGGAACCACAGTACACTGCTGGTGGGGATGCAGACTGGTGGAAACAGTATGGAGGTTTCCTCAAAATATTAAAAATGGAACTGCCATTTGACCCAGCGATCCCACTTCGAATCTTGAAACACCAATCAGAAGACACATATGCACCCCTATGTTCATAGCAGCATTATCTACAATAGCTAGATCTGGAAACAGCCAAGTGCCCATTAGCAGATGAAAGTATAAAAGAGCTGAATATTAGATAGATGTAAAAAGAAAGATCTCTTACCCTTTGCAACAGAATGGACTGACTTGGAGAATATTATGCTAAGCAAAATAAGCCACTCAGAGAAAGACAAATATCACATCTCACTTATATGTAGAATCTAATGAAAAAATAAACGGATGAATAAAATAGGTCGAGAGACATGGATGCACGGAACAGAATAGATCTCAGAAGAAAGGGGATAGGGCTGTGGAAAGAGATTAACCAAAGAACTTATATGCATGTATGTAAGGCCAATGGACACAGACAATAGTGCTGTGAAGGCCTGGAGTAGGATGGGAGTTAGAAAAAAGAAAGGGGGGCGGTAGCTTGGGGGACATCTGTAATACTGTCAAGAATAAAAAACAAATTAAAAATGGAAATGTGATACATTTAAGATAATAAAGTTTTAAATAAAGAACTTTCCTGAGGCAAAGAAGTGTAACATACTCCCACACCATCCCTAGGCTCTAGCTTTGAGAATATATACTGCCCCCTCGTGGCCATTATAGGAAAACCCCTTTCTTTTTTTGTGGGGGGAGGGAGAGGGGGGTTGCTGGTGTTCTCTGCATCTGTACAGTGTAAACTTTCTTGTCTTGACCTCATGGGTCATGCAATCCCAGGGCCTCCAGTATGAGTTGCCACTGCTCTGTGTAGCAGAGAGGACACAGGTTTTGGAGTCAGACCTAGCAGAAATATTAGATCCCCAGTAATTAACTGAGTGATCTTGGGTTAGTGACCTAACCTTCAACTGTCAGTGAAGTGAGGATAAGAATACCTACCTCATGGGGCTTTGAGAAGTAAAATATGAGCACTGTGCTTAGCGCATATTATGCGCTCAAAAGAGATACTTGGGAAAGTGTGGGTAGTAAGGACTTCTGACTTCTTCACCCAGGTGTCAGACTTGGGGTGGGTGTGGGGTAAGGGTGTGTGTATCTGAAAGCCTCAGCCCCTAGCAGAGCAATGTTGTGACTGCTGTTCCTCCCTCCCCCCGTGTGAGCTGCCCTTGAGACAGTCCTGGGACAGGCTCCAGAGATGTGACCATGCTGAGATGCCAAATGACACTGGCACTCTCTGACCTCTCAGACCCTGTCTCCCCACTAGCCTACCAAGGGCTCCGGGCAGCGTACAAGGAGGAACTATTACCCACCTGACAGGTGGGGAGACCAATGCCCAGACAGAGTCACACAGAGAGCTGAGGCAGCCAGCAGGGCATCCTAGCAGTTCAGCTGAGTTCTTGCACCCGGGTCTCCCAGGAGGCTGTGCAGCATGAAGCCTGTGGTGAAGGCAGCTTGGGCCACTGGGAATATGCCCAGGAAACTGTTTGGGAGAGATGATGTACCTCATCCTGAGGACTCAGGCCCCTCCTGGCCTAGGGCAGCTCTATGTTGGAAAACCCAAGGCCTGGCTATCCAGTCCTGACTTGGAGCCCTGTTCCTTCGATCTGGGCCTTTGTAGACAGAGAATGAGTGGGCTTAGAGAATGCCTTGGGGAACTGTGAGCTCTAAAAGGCCATGAGATGGTTTGGGACATTTGTGCTGAGGTCATATGGGGAATTTGGGAGAATCTGCCTGATGAGTGTGGCAGAGGAAGGGAGGTCTGAGGTGGAGAAGCTCTAGCCTGGCCTGGCACTTTCTCCCTGATTCTGAAGAGGTGTCACGGCAGCAGGTTCTCCTTAGAGAACAGTCTCCAGGCTTTCAGGCGTGAAGCACAAAGGCTGGCACCATGTGGGAAGGACATGCCAAACCTAAATCTCAGAACCTTTGGTTTGAAACTTTGCACCTTCCTCACAAGACCGACCCCACCCCTGCTCCCCAGGCCTGGCTGGGTCCTGGCCAGGACCCCATCCAGAGCTGCTTCAGACAGACCTGCAACCTGGAGGGCTGCTCTCATCTCCAGTTCCACACACAACCTCCAACTGCATGCCAGCCGGGATCCACTATGGAGAGGAGTCAGCCCTACTAGAGGGAATTCTACAGATAAGAACTTGATTTCTGGAAAGCTCTGGCCCCATAAACAAACTAGAGGGGAGAGCAAAGATACACCTGATTCTTGGGGAGTAAGTGTGGAGTCCTGGTCCGCATAGCCTCTATGCATGGGGCGGAGGGATAGCTTTTCCTTTGTTCCACATTCATGTGGTCTTGTCCAAGACCAATGCTCATTGGAGAATGAGAAGCAGCTTCCTTTTGCTGAGGGGTCTGGGGTCTCTTTGGTGATGCGGCGGCGGGGGGGTGGGGTGGGGGGAAGGAAAGGAGGTGCTAGCTCTCTCTCTCTCTGCTGCTCCCTGGCATCCTATCCTAACCTCCTGGATCTCCTGAAATGTCTTCCCTGTTTGCAGCACCAATTCCAACCACCCTCATCCTCTCACTTGGATTGCTCCCAGGGCTCTCAGCTGGGCCTCTTACCTGTTATCCCTTCAATCCCTGGGCAAATAAAGGTCCACGGCCACATCTGTTGTTTTTGTACAACCCACAAGCCAAGAATAGTTTTCACATTTTTAAAAGGTTAGGCAAAATAATAGGACTGGTTTGGCTCAGTGGATAGAGCATCAGCCTGCGGACTGAAAGGTCCCAGGTTCGATTCCAGTCAAGGGCATGTACCTTGGTTGCGGGCACATCCCCAGTGGGGGGTGTGCAAGAGGCAGCTGGTTGATGTTTCTCTCTCATCGACGTTTCTAACTCTCTGTCTCTCTCAATTCTTCTCTGTGTAAAATCAATAAAATATATTTAAAAAAAAAATAAAAAAAAAATAAAAGGTTAGGCAAAATAACAATATTTTGTGACGTAAAAATGACATGAGATTCTGATTTTATACAATTGCTATTAGAATGGAGTTCTAATACTCATGTATTGTCTGTGGCTGCTTTCAAATGACAATGGCAGAGTTGTACAATGGTAGCTGCAACAGAAACTCTACATTCTAAGGCTCAAATACTTACTACCTGGCCCTTTACAGAAAATGTTTGTTGGCTCCAGCTCTAGATCATAAATCCAGCCGAGCCTTTCTCTTAGAATCCCTCAGTGGCTCCCCAAGGCTCTCAAGTTGACCTGTCTACCCTTTCAGCTTCATCACCTGTCTTTCCAGTTGTCTGCCCACTCTGGGAGATCCCTTCCTCAAACCCACCACAAGCCATACAACCGGCTTGCCTCATGCCCTTTACCTTCACTTGGCATGCCTCTCCTCCATGTGGCAATCTGCTATCTCTAGACGCAGTTCAAATGCTTCCTCCTGTTTCTCTTCCCCACCAGAGGTCCTTTCCCTAAGCACGAAAGCTAACCCAGACCTACCATTCACAAAAAACTACTTGTAGAACTCTTTAGCTTTTAATAAGACTAATAATGACTGATTTCTGCCAGACCAACCCATCCCACTATGTAAATTTAGGTATGTGTCCCCTACTAGATTACTAACTAAAGAACAGGCCACATCTGCTTCCCAAAGCCCTAGTACAAGGCTGGTGCTAAGTAGGAACACAAATATTCACCTGAAGAGGCATGCTCAGCACTTTACCCTTTTATTTGGCTAATATATGGAGACAAAAGATGCTTATATATTTTCGAGATATCAAGTATAATTTTTTATAAATTTTCAACACCTATGATAGATTAGGTGCCTCTACCTATGTTACCTCATTTAATCACCACCACCCGGGTGAGGTAGTTCGATACCTCCATTCCACCAAGTGGCAAGTTATAGGACAGAGCTGGAATCTGAAATCAGGTTTCCTGCCTCCTGCTGTTCTCTCAATGTATAGTTCATCCACTAAACCCACTGATTAAAAGATGTGACATATGTCCATGGGCTTCCTGTTGGGCCCACATAAGATGGTTTTATAGATCATCTCTCCCCTCCAATTTCCTGTTCCCACAGCTGTACCTGATGCTTTTCAAGGCAGATTGTCTGGGTTGGACCAAAGACTAGCCCTGCTCTGTGAAAATTAAGTGCTAGTTTTGTAAAGTCACTTCTCAAACCTCCTGTTGCTCTGGGGCTCCTGGCTTGCTTTGGAGCAGAAGGAAGTAGGAAGTTCGGCCTCCGGGCTGAGGGGTGCCAATGCGGAGGGCCAAACTAATGTAAATGGCAATGCACCTGCCTTAAAGGAGCTTGAAGAATGCTTCCGGGGGCTGTGGGATAAGCCCTGGACTGTCCACAAACTTTTTTGACTATTCAAACAGAAGTTCAGGGCTCAGATAGAGGGAGAGCTAATATGGCTGCTGAAGGCCTGGGAGAAAGCAACTCAGGCAAGATAAGTCTACCTGAGACTCTCTCAACCAGAGAGAAGGCGCTGGGGCTACTGTGGTCATCCAGAGGCCACAGTGTGAACGTGGCGGGAGGAGCTTGTTCTCGGCCATCATGAGGGATGGCTGAAGTGATCGTCACCGACACACTCAGTGATGTGGTATGAGGTGCTCCCCGGACTCTAAAACATGGAATTCTTTAAAGCCACCCATCTTCTCTGCTAGTTCTAGAACTAATAATACTGAGAACCACTAAAATAAGCTCAACTAGCTAGAGCTAAGACAGTTTTTGGCAAAAGACTCAGATAAGATAGCTGGGTTCAACATAACACGTGTGATTCTGGATATGGTGTATCAAATTCAATGTTTGATATTTCAGACTGAGAAGTTTGCTTGTCTGTGATTAGTTTGGATTAAGAAAGCGAGGTGCATCTAATGTTGCAGGCATTTTCAGGATGGGTAACTGGGATAACTGAGGCTATGACTAAGTGTCATAAAGGGGGTTTCATTCAGGCTAATATTCTGGTTTGTCCAAGTCAAATCCAATGTTCTAAGCCTCTGAGCAATCACAGTGAAGGTGCGAGGAGCTTCTGCAAATACATGACTGAACCTCTAGTGACCGTGCAGCCAGCATCTAGCTGCACAAAGACACTTCATACTGAGGGATCAGAGGACAGGGGATTTCTGACACACTCATGCTTTGAACATATCAATACAAGACAGTATGAGAGGCTATAAGTCCACCATGAAGTTGGGAATAAGCATGATTTATCTGCTGGCAAACGAATCCCCACCTAATCATTCTTTCATCTAAGTGCATCTTGAGTTTCTCAGTCCTGGACATCAAAGTAGTCAATTACCGCCTCCTTTTCTATCTTCTGTAAATTATTGCTCCCAGCATTCCTGAAAAGCAAACAAAGAATAATCCATCTTTTCTTCCTGGAAGAACCCAAATTCAGGTCTTTAGGAAGTTAACAGGCTGATTTATCATTAGTGAAGCTATGATAAGATAGCAGGGCCCTGGCAGTTTGGCTCGTGGACAGTGTTGGCTTGTGGACTGAAGGGTCTCAGGTTCGAATCTGGTCAAGGGCACATGCCTGTGTTGTCGGCTCGATACCAAGTAGGGAGTATGCAGGAGGCAGCTGATCAATGATTCTCTCTCACCATTGATGTTTCTATCTCTCTTTCCCTCTTCCTTCCTCTCTGAAATCAATTTTAAAAATATACATTAAAAAAAAAAAGATAGGGTCTACATGAGCTAAGAACTGTTGAAATTTGGTGATAAACAGGGGTTTATTATATTAATACTATTTTCTCTATTCTAAAAATTTTCAACAATACAGTTTTATATAAAAATTAAGCAAACAAGGCGGGGGTGGTGGGAAGACATCATGACTACACATGGTTATGCCCAGGTGGTACTGGAGGCGGCTGTGGAATAATATGTAAAATACTCCACCTGTTTCCAAAACCACTGCCCAAGTAGACAGGCAATCTGCGCTGACTGGATTCTAGGCCACTTACTTCCCAGGGATGGTTGGGGCTGACACTGGGGGTTACATGGCCCCAGACGCTCCTGCTGGGGCTATGTCCAATGGGCAACACCCAGCTGCTCTATCTGGTCCCAAGGGAACAGCTGTTGCTATGACCCTTATGTTGACCTTGTAAACTGCTGTACCCGTGCTCTCAGAGGTTTTGTGTAGAAGGTACTGCCAGGGCTTCTGTGTGGAAGGCCAGAACAGCAGTAGGAGCCTTTGGGTTTCAGAGGAACTTTCAACAATTCTGCTTCATCACAGTAAGGCAGCCAGCTCCCTCTGCCAGGGAGAGGGGGAGGGACAGTGCTCTTTCCTTGCTCCTGAGAAAACACCTGGCAGACTTGCTGTTGCTTGCCAATGTGGTTTTCTTTTCTCTTTAAATTATGAATGCATGTTTTTATTGTAAAAATGACTCAAATCGTATGGAAGTGGAGCAAAACACAAAAGATCCCCCCTTTCCTGCCAATTCCCCACACCCATCCAGAGTAACTGCTGTAAACTGCATGCTGTTCCTAAATCATTTGGTGTGACAGGCTGAATCCACTTTCCAGTGTCTCCAGCGACACCATGGAAATTACATCATGACTGCTCTTCCTTGAGCGGAAGTGGGCATAGCAAACATCAAACTGGAACCTCTATAACATGACAAATGTGTCTGACATCCAGTCAAACCTCATATATTTGAACATGGAACCCCAAGGCCAGGCCTGGAGGAGCCACCAATGGCTGGGGCAGCCCAGGATAGCTCAGCCCTGCTAGCTTCTCTGAACAGCCAGGACCCTTTGGAAAGCAGCCGAACAATCCTTACTTGTCTGACTGTCTGTGATGAGGAATTGGGGGTGGAGGCCGTGCTTGCATTTCCTTTTCAAGTACACTTGTCAACGTGGTAGCTGGACACACAGACTTCCCTCTGATAAAAGAACACAAAATATTGAAAAGTGAGAATTCTTGAACAATAAAGATTGATTTAAAAAAAATCAATAAAATATATTAATAATAATAATTAAAAAAGAAAAGAAAAGTGAGAATTCTCTGTGGAGACAGGCCGACAGCTAGAAATCCAGTCCGTGATGCTACGATGTGACTGAGCACTCTTTGATATGACATATCTCTGCTCAGACATGTCACCTTCATTTAACCTTCGTCCCTTCCACCACTGGTTACCTTCTTTTTCTCATCTCATCTTTATCCTAGATCCTCCTTGTCCCCGCCTGTCTCACATGACTGCCCCAGTTTCCTCTGGTGGCAAACGCTTTAAGTCACAGTGCAGCATTCTGTCTGTTTCCATCATGCCAGGACAGAAGGGAAAAAGGGGCAGATGTGATGGGCAGGCACATGTGAGGGTCTGCTCCCTCAGCCCAGGGAATGCTGCCTCCAGGGACAGATGTGGATCTGGGCAGATGTGAGGCTTGTATTCTTTAGGTGCGTCTGTTCTGTGGACTGAAGCTTTGGCTCTCTGGACCTTTAGATCACCTCAGAGTGGCTGTCCCAGGAGAGGAAGTAAGGAAAGCAAACGCTGACAGACTGCTTCCCGGGTCCAATGTGCCCCACCAAGCAGTTCCTCCTACGATGGCAAGACCAACCCACCTGACGGCAATGACGACGACATTGCGCTTCGGTTCACTGTCATAGCTCACGCTCTCCAGGCCGTACACTTGGGCCAGGTCGTGGATGATCCGGCGGTGGTCTCTGTTCATGGGAGGGAAGAAGTGGCTCTTCTTACTGTTCTTTCCCTATGTTAAGGGAAAAGAGAATGAGTGAAAAAATTATCTTGAAACCCGAATATGCTTACAAAGGTCCTCCCCCCACACACACACCAGAACAGCCTGGGGCGATAGAAAGGCAGCTGAGTTTTAGAGGCCTACAGGGCACAGCACTTCGCTGGCTGCCAAACCAGGACAGCGCTTTGGGAAGATGGGGGCTGATGCACTTCATCTACTGTCAGCCACACAGTAGTAGCTGCCCAGGTGAGGGACAAGGATAAGGGAACTAAGACTTAGACGGTGAATGGTTCCTACTGAGGTGGCCCATAAGTGGGGAGAGGGTGATAATCCCAAGAAATGACTAAATAAATGTAAGGCTTACAAAACAAGAAAATCTCACTTCCTAAAGAAGTACCTCTGCACTAAAAATCATATATGTGCAGATACAGACACCCAAGCAGAAAAATACATTTGCTCAGGCCCAGCCAGCATGGCTCAGTGGTTGTGCATCGACCTATGAGTCAGGAGGTCATGGTTAGATTACCGGTCAGGGCACTTGCCTGGGTTGCAGGCTTGACCCACTTGGGGCAGCCATGCAGGAGGCAGCCACTCAATGATTCTCTCTTGTCATCGACATTTCAAACTCCTTCTCTCCCTCTTCCTTCCTCTCTGAATCCAATAAAAACATATTAAAAAGAAAAAAAGAAAAATACATTTGCTCAAGTTTCCTAATTAGAAGATGAACAGTTATTCCATTTCCTCCTTTGTGTTAGTATCCTGCTGGAAAGTGAGAACGAAGGGAGGAATGGTAGGAGGCAAGACAGATGGTGGGAAGGAAAACTTTATTAGATGTGAAGCTAAAGCATCTCATCCTCACTCTTCTGAGTCTCCACTGAATGAAGAGGGAGCCACTGTGCAGCTGGCTGCTCCTGACTAAAGACTTCTTTTGTTTCAAGCTACCTTCTCAACACCCCTGGCTGCCTCCAGGAGAGGCCTCACTTTTTTAAAAAAAAATTATATTTTTATTGATTTCAGAGGAAGGGAGATGAAGAGATAAAAACATTGATGAGAGAGAATAATTGATTGGCTACCTCCTGCATGCTCAACACTGGGGATCAAACCCGCAACCTAAGCATGTGCCCTGACCATGAATCAAATAGTGAGCCCCGGGTTCATAGGTTGACCCTCAACCACTGAGCCATGCTGGCTGGGTGAAGCCTCACTCTCTTGAGACTCCTGAAAAAGTCTACGCCCATTACTCTTCAGCTCTAGTCAGCCATCTTTTTACCTTTACCCAAGGATTTCTTTCCTGCTTTTGGGATAATAAAGAACTAATGTGTCTTATTATACAACAGCCCTTCAGAGATTTGAGGGCCCGGCATGTCTCCCTAAGTATCTCACATAGCCTTTCAACTATCACTATTGAAAGCCCTTGTCCAGGATTCTTCACCCACCCTTAGGCCATGAACTAGGATATTTATTTACATGTAATTTACTGCAGGTGACTTTCCTAAACCAGGACAGGACTTCTGTAGATATTATTATGGTTGGGCTTTTGGGAAAGACAAGAATCCTTAAGAGGAAGTTGTGACTTCTCTACAACTACACTATACCAACAGTGCTTCTGGGATTTGATTTTTTATCAATTTGGCCTCAGAGACATGTCCAATGGGATGTTTTGACTTCAACCTTATTCACGGCTCCCACAAGGGCTTCCATTTCCTTCTCCACGTCACTGACAAACTTTAGGTCCTTCCTGAAATGAGAGATCATGACAGTTAACCTCATCTGTTTCTGCTCTATGAAAATCCCTCCTGCCCACCCTTTCTGCCTGTAAAGTGGGGACAAAGAGTAAGTGAACTAAATGAACTCTAATGGACAATGTGTGAGCAGAAAAACTGCAGAGGCCAGGATTTGTCAGATAACAGAATATTAATTATGACTGAACTAAGAAAGAGAATACAAATATGAGAAAAGAGAAGGTGGAAGAAGAAATAGCCATCAGAGGGTTAGGAGATAAGTGGACAATAAGAGACCTGGGTGGACAGAGTTGGCATTTGGCCAGAGTGTTTAGACTAGTCCAGCCCCAGGGAGGCCCAAACACATACCATAAGGGCCACACACACACACACACACACCCCAACTTCAATTCTTCAAGGAATAGTTCTGAGAAACCAAGAGAAGGATTTTTATTAAACATCATATAATCTCCTGTAATAGATATATAAACTTTAACTGGCTCAATCACAGAGGAGTACATATTAGTTCTATCTTAAAAGACAAAACATTCTTGTAAGCCTACTCAAGAGAGTAAGTAACAAGTTACATACCTGGCATCTTCTTTCAAACTGTCACTAAATTTTGATGCTGAAGAACGTACGTTGAAAGGATCGGAATCATCACTGATATCGAATGCCTCTGCTAACCGCCTAAAAATAAGAGAAGAGTGTGTAAATAAAAGGAAAGGAGGAGGAAACTATCTTATAGTGACACAAAGTGCTCACCATGTCCCAAGTTCTTTATACATTAACTAGAGACCCAGTGCACGAAACTTGTGCACCGGTAGGGTCCCTAGTGGCTGCTGGCCAGGGCCTCGTTCCCTTCCCCTGGAAGGCCCTGCCTTCTGGTCGAACTCCCAGACGACCTCCCGGTTGAGGGGACAGTTTGCATAGTACATTTTTATTATATATGGTGATCTCATTTTGGTAAACCCGATTATTAAGGAAAAAATAATAACAACTTGGGATAAAATACAGTATTGTCTTCACAGAAGAAAGCATACAAGACAGATCTATATGGGTCCGAGCAAGCCATAGGCTAACATTGGGGACTTAGATATTTTTGGTAAAAAGAAGGCTGAGGGTTTGAGGGTACTGGACATGGTCAATGAGGGATGAGGTTTCACCTAAACATCAGATTATTTAAGTAGACCTATAAATATTAAAATTAACATCACATTATAGAAGTCTGGAAAAAAATAATCCTGTTAACAACATATGCACTGCATTTTTGTATATTTCCTTTCAGATTTCTCTCCCTATAAATACACTGCAATCAGTGTATATAAAACTTTGCCTCTTTCCCCCCATCATTATATGATTAGCTTTTCTCATATTACTGTTTGGTTTTCACACACTTAACCCTCTAACTATGTGTATCCCATAATTTACTTAAACTTTCCTCCTTTAGGGTTATTTAACAGTTCTCATTTCTCAATATTATAAGTAATACAGTATCTTTGAGCAAAGAACTTTTAAGATTTCTCTGGAAAATTTTTCCTGGTGTGGGATTACTGGGTTACACTGTACGGACCTCAGACTCCTGGTCATCACATGTTCAATGGCCTCCACAACTGCCCGTTTGTGTTTTGACCAACAGTGTATGAGTCTCATGGCAGCTCACCAAGACCCCGGTAATGTCTTTTTTTTTTTTTTTTTTTTTTTTAAAAAGATGAGCTTAACACTTAGTATTATTTTCACTTATACAGAGACAGGGGTCCTTTGCAAGTTTAATGCTTATAAGAATCTGGTTTACTATTGCTAGATTTTCCAATTTTTCAAAGTAAGCTTAATTTTCAAAAATTCAAGAACATTCCTAAGGGGGCGATTTTTTGATGTTTTAATTGGCCACCAATTCAAATTTAAACACAAATAAAACATGTCTGTGGGAAAACCTGGCCAGTTTTTCATTTCTGCAATGAAGTATATATCTGCAACTTCAGAAGACTTTTTTTCTTTTCTTTTAAATTTGCATTTCCTTTTTTTCTTAGGTCAGTGGGTATTTAAGAAAAAACATACAGTGAGAGTCATTATGTCATCACTCTAAGATTGGGGAGAAATTCAAAAGGTTTTCAGAAATAGAGAGCCAATTGTAATCAGTAAGTGACATTTACTGAACACCTACTACGTGCTAGGCTTGTGCCAAGAGCTGTGTTCCATCTTTAGTTTTAATCTTTACAGAACATTATTTGTATACCTTTGTGTACATTGCTTTACTGTGAGGTGCTGAGAAGTGAATTGTTCCTGCCCTTTGGAAATTAAGTCTAGTAGGAGAAAGAAGGCGTAGCCACATATTTTTAAATTACCTGGCTTGCCCTGGCCAGTTTGGCTCAGTGGATAGAGCCTCAGCTTGTGGACAGAAGGGTCCTGGGGTCAAGAGCACGTATCTAGTTTGCAGGCTCCTCCCCGGCCTGGGCCCTGGCTGGGACCCTGGTTGGGGCATGTGCAGGAAGCAACCAATTGATGTGTTTCTCTCAAATCAATATTTCTCTCTGTCCTTCCCCCTCTCTCTAAAAATCAATGGAAAAATATCCTGTGTGAAGATTAAAAAATAAAAAAAGCCCAGTACTGATAAAACAGATATCTATTAATGATAGAAAAGATTATGATATATTAATTCAGTAAAATATGTGGGAATGAAAGTGAACAAAGTACTACTAGATGCAACAACAGGAATGAATGTCATAAATGTAATGAAAGAAGCCAGACAAGACTAATACGAGCTATATGATTTCATCATTTATATAAATTTCAAAAACAGACAAAACTAATCTGAAGTGTCAGAAGTCAGAATAAGAGGTTATATCTTTGTGGAGTACAAGAGAGGATTCTGGTAATTTTCCATTTCTTGACCTGGTGCTGATTATAACATTGTATTTACTTTGTGATGACTCACTGATCTATATACTTCTGATCTTCTACAAATATATTACACTTCAACATGAAAGTTCACTAAAAAACTTTAAGCCTCAAATAAATTTTTTTTTAAGTCTCTTATCTCCAGTGGAAACAGGAAGTCTGCTAGTCATGAATAAGCATGCTGTGGCATGTGATGTTTATATCGTGCCCCAAACCATATGAGCTCACATTTCAGAAACATGCTGAAACGTGTTAGGTAGTTTATCCTTGGATACTTCAATTCTTGATGATCAAGTTTCTCTTGCTCTCCAATAGCAAGAAAATACACAGAGCAGAAGCAAGTGAATGGCTGAGGGTTGCTTCCTCCCACTAGTTTCACAGAGCTTAAGGACAATTAGATGAATAATAGTTGACATTACTTACTTTTTCCTTTCTAAGGCTGAACACTCCTCATCACATTCCAGCCTTGGGAAGTAAATAAAAAAAAAAAATAAAGTCAGAGCACAGGTTTCACAGTTTCTAGCTAGCAATTCCTCAACTTTAATAACTCAGGGCAGGCCTCTGAGTTATTAAAGTTGAGGAATCCTCAGAAGGGCCTCAGAATGTCCCCTCCATGCTCAGTCCTCAAAAATGTTCCCAGTACCCCTCTGACAGCCCCACCTCCACCTCCAGACACAGCTACCTCTGGTTCTCTATTCTCCAGAGGGCCGGGCCAAACACATCTACTCCTCTGCTTCCTCTGGCTACTGGCTGGAGTGAGGCCTGGAAAAGTCTCTTCTAGGCTCAGGTATACACTGAGTAAAATTCATTGGATTGGACTGTGTGTGACTCTTAATGTCAAAGGTCTGTTGAATACCTCTGTGAACATGGCTTTACTGTGAGGTACTGAGAAATGAACTGTTCCTGCCCTTTGGAATTTTAAGCCTAGCAGGAGAAAGAAGGCATAACCACATATTTTTAAATTACCTGGCTTGCCCTGGCCAGTTTGGCTCAGTGGATAGAGCCTTGGCTTGCAGACAGAAGGGTCCTGGGGTCAAGAGCACATATCTAGGTTGCAGGCTCCTCCCCGGCCTTGACTCTGTTCGGGCATGTGCAGGAAGCAACCAATTGATGTGTTTCTCTCAAATCAATATTTCTCTCTGTCCTTCCCTCTCTCTCTAAAAATCAATGGAAAAATATCCTGTGTGAAGATTAAAAAAGAAAAAAAATTACCTGGCTTGGTGAATTTCCTTCTTAGTAATTAACTTGCTGATCTCCACTGAATCTCCAAGCTGCATGTCTGTTATTTTAGAGGCCATGGAAATAGCAGCTATTCTGAAGTATAAAAAAGAAAGGGAAGAAAAGGCATTGCAATTTTACAAGAACATCCTCATACAAGGCACACAGAAGACTTCTTTCCAGGCATAGCTACCACTCAACAATTTGTGTGGCATGGAAAGCTCATCTGCTATTAACTACTGATGGCTTATCTCCCCAATCAGATTCTAAGCAGCTAGCTCCACGGGAAACTATGAAATAATCCATTCCTCAGTGGCCCCTTGAACATTGAGGGCAATGCCTGGTACTCTGAGGTAGCCCAACACTGCCACTCTCTGTCGTCTGCATACTCCTAAAGTCCTATCTCCATGGCACATCTCTATCCATGGCCACAACCATCCATTCCTAACACTTCCACTTCTTTACTCAGATCCCTGTGTGCACACATGGGTCCCAAGATTTCTGGAGGCTGCAGAGACAGTCAGAAACCCCCACCCAGGGGAAGAGCACAGGACTTGGTCCTAGCTATGCCACCACCACTGGTAGGGCCTTTGAAGTAACTTCAGGACATCTTCCCTTCTGATTTCATGGTGTAATAAGACCAAAAGGGAGAAAGAGAAGAAAAAGGAGGAGAAATAAAGATGTTATTTTATAAATTAAAGTTCAGAAAGGAAAGGTACATAAAGCAGTACCTTTTCTTTGAACCAGAAAAATGAAATTCAAGAAAATTTTCTTAAAAACTTTCCAACTTTTACAAAAGTTGCAAGGATCCTACAATAAACACATGTATTCCCTTTACTTAGATCCACCAATTGTTACCATTTAGGTAGCACTAACCTTTGATAAGTACTGGATGCTTCAGAGCAAATCATGATCTCTTTTCTTCGTCCACATTCACACTGCAGCTCAATCTGAGAGAAGATTAACATGGAGAGACATTTAGTACATGGCAACAACGTGAACAGGCAGCTTTCACTTTTAAAGCCTCTCTCATCCTTAACCCCACCTGAAAGGACAAGCCTAGAATGGAGTTTTTACCACTGAACCAGAGACCACATTTGACTCAGAACCAGTCAAGGCCTAACCAACTACTCCTCATCCCACTACTTTTACCTCCTGGGGGGGAGATGGAGAGGGCACCTTGCTTAATCCCTCAGACCATGTTAGTCCCCTTCTCACATACTCTCACAGCTCCCTCTACATGGGTGTAATACTCCTTCATGACATCAGTCATAATTAATTGAGTAATTAATTATCTGACCCATCTAATTGAAGGGGCTATGTGTCTCCCATTCACTGGTATAGTCCCAACACATAGTAAAACATCTTGCACAAAACAGACACATATATTTAAAAGGCCATCTCAAGGTGGGCTGACAGATATCTATGCAATTTAACCCACCTTTCTCTTGCTAACTTAACTTGAAGTTTCTTGCAACCAATGACCTCTGATAAGGATGCATGCCCAGGTGCCGCTACAGGCAGTTCTAGACTCATTAGCAGCCTGAGAACCAGAGTCTGTACCGCAGCTGGAGCCGGGAATACACACCTTGGCTTTGCAAGCAGTCACAGGGCAGGGGGAGCTGAGGTGGCAGGGTGCCATGCATGGGTGGCCACAGTCAGCTCTGGGGGTGGTGCAGGGCTGCTTGCAAGCCTCATCCACAAGACACTCTCCTTTGTGACAGAGTCTTTGACACCTGTGCATTCCACACGGTAGCGCAGCACTGCAGGGTAATCCGCAAGAGATATCCACCAGGTGACACGGGATGTTGCTTCGTAACTAGGAGAGAAGGAAGTAGTCAGATTTTTTTCATCTCCATGTGGGATTTGGGGTGAGTTTTAACTTTCTATCTCAACATTTATAAACTTTCAAAAAGAACATTTTTTCTTTCTTTTATAAAAAAAACTTAGAGGCCCCATGCACGAAGATTCATGCAAGAATGGGCCTTCCTTCCCCTGGCTGCCAGCACTGCCTTCATCTGGCTGGAGTGCCTTCGCTCCAGCTCTGAGCTCCTGGGCGGTGCAATAGCGACGACACAAGCATCTGGCTCCGCCCTCGGCCGCTAGCCGCCTGTGTATGCAAATTAACCTGCCATCTTTGTTGGTTAATCTGCATAATCACTCCTGATTGGCTGGTGGGCATTGCAAAGGTAAGGTCAATTTGCATCTTTCTCTTTTATTAGTGTAGATACATTTTTATTGTTTTCAGAGGGAAGGACAGATAGAAACATAAATGATGAAGAGAAAGCTGTCTTCTGCATGCCCCACACTGCAGATCAAGCTCACAACCCACGCATGATTCACAGGTTGACACTCAACCACTGAACCATGCTGGCTGGGCAAGAACATTTTCTTCAAAAAGTAATTTTTATCTGAAAACAATTATGCAACTTTTCAAAGTCAGAAAGTTAAGCTAAAAAACAAATATGAACCTTATTTAATGCTTGTTAGGATCCAAAAGGATATGTGGGAACAGCCAGGTGTGATTTGAAATGTAAACTTCCCAAGGTGAGTAATAAGCATGTGAAGCCACATAACTAGAAATATCTGAAATGCTATGACCAACTGGGGGATCAGACCATCTTTTCTCTAGGGCACTAAGTTGACAGACAAATCCTGAAAGCTGGGGCGCTGACACCCCATGGGCTCAAGCTGCTGGCAGGGCTGTTTGTCTGCTGTGATTTTATTGATTTGGAAGAGAAAGAGGAAGAGGAAGAGGAAGAGAAAGAGAAAGAGAGAGATAGAAGAAGAGAGAGAGATATTGAGATTTGTTGTTCCACTTATTTATGCATTCATTGGTTGATTCTTTTTTTTTAAATATATTTTGATTTTTTTTTTTAAAGATGGATCTTTTAAAAAATATATATATTTTATTGATTTTTTACAGAGAGGAAGAGAGAGGGATAGAGAGTTAGAAACATCGATGAGAGATAATCATCGATCAACTGCCTCTTGCACACCCCCTACTGGGGATATGCCCGCAACCAAGGTACATGCCCTTGGCCGGAATCGAACCCGGGACCTTTCAGTCCGCAGACCGATGCTCTATCCATTGAGCCAAACCGGTTTTGGCTATTTTATTGATTTTTTTACAGAGAGAAAGGGAGAGAGACAGAGAGCTAGAAACGTCGATGAGAGAGAAACATTGACCAGCTACCTCCTGCACACCCCCCACCAGGGATGTGTCCGCAACCAAAGGTACATACCCTTGACCGCAATCGAACCCAGGACCCTTCAGTCCGCAGACCGATGCTCTACCACTAAGCCAAACCGGTTTCGGCCATTGGTTGATTCTTATATGTGCCCTGACCAGGGAATCAAACCCACAACTTTGGCATATTGGGACAACATTCTAACCAACTGAATTACCTGGCCAAGGCAGGACTGTTATGTGTAATTAAATACTCAACTCTCCTCATATCTCCTAACTCATAGTCTCCACAACGTTAGATGACTCTGTCATTTAAAAAATTAAGTTAATCAGCCATTGTAACCCCCAACTCATTTTTTCTTAGAAATTGCCTCCTTCTGGGATTCCTCACTCCAGGAAAATGATGCAGGAATTGTATTCCTATGGAACCAAAGGTTACCTTTATATAATCACTCAAATTTTTTCAAAAACTCTCAAAATGAAAAACATACTTTGACTCTAGTGACACATAATTATCACTCTTGAAGAGGTCTCTGAAGTTTAGGATGTACATGCTTGTAACACTTTGGAATCAGTATTTTGGTAGATTGTAGTTCCTGATCATTAAACACTTACCTACTCGACTACCACGGCACTGGAGATAACTTTTGCACGTTAAGTGCCCTCTGTTGTCCCCTCCCCTAATGACTTGGCTATATTCTCATTACCATTTAGGGTGTTATTTCCGTGTGTGTGTGTGTGTGTGTGTGTGTGTATGTGTAGTATATAGTTATGCAAAGTATACCTTAATTTACTTTTATATACTTTTTTCCTTTTACCTTTATATTTTTTACTGTTAATCCTCAACAGAGAATATTTTTCCATTGATTTATAGAGAGTGGAAGGAAGAGGGAGAGAGAGAGAGAAACATTGATATGAGAGAGACACATCGATTGGTTGCCTCCTGCACATGCCCCAACCAGGGCTGGGGAACCTGCTACCAAGGTACATGCCCTTGACTGGAACTGAACCCAGGGTTCCTCCAGTCTGCAGGCCGACACTATATCCACTAAGCCAAACCAGCTAGAGCAGTGGATGGCAAATTCATTAGCAACAGAGCCAAATATCAACAGTACAATGATTGAAATTTCTTTTGAGAGCCAAATTTTTTAAACTTAAACTTCTTCTAACGCCACTTCTTCAAAATAGACTTGCCCAGGCCGTGGTATTTTGTGGAAGAGCCAGACTCAAGGGGCCAAAGAGCCGCATGTGGCTTGCGAGCCACAGTTTGCCGACCACAGAGCTAGGGCATACCTTAATTTTTTTTTTTTAACGTGTCAATAGCAAACTTCTGCTTTTTGGGTGTATTAATTTTGAGAAAAAATGAGACTAACAACTCAAAGTGATTCAATAAAAATAAATGTCTGGCTGGAATAATGAACATGACAGAGTAAACTTACCTCATGTTTGCCCATGCACCATTTCTGAGTTAGGAAAGTACAAGGAGGACACTTCTCTTCACTGTGACAAGAATGATATACTATAGAAAGAGAAAGGTAAAATTAGAAATAGTGTTTAAATAAAGCCACATAAATTATTATACATGTTGTAATGGCGTAGACAGGGACTTTTACACTTGGAGTATTTAGCACAGCCCCATGGTCTGTCCATTCTACTTATTCTTTTGGCTCTACCTTACACAGCAACTGCTCACTTCTGCTCAGACATCTTTGTTGCTCATCCAACTACCATGCTTCCGCTGACCCCTTTCAATTTTCTTGCTGCCTGTAAGAGGCAGTTCATCCAAACTCATATCCTACAACAAAGCCTTCCCTAGCTGGCCACACCCTGCCCTGAGCTCTCTTACAGCCCCCCATATCTTGGTTCTTAAGTGGATGGCTTGCTGCCATATTATCTGGCCCATCTTCATGCAATGGTTAGTTGTGTCACGTGTGCTTAAATACCATCCTCTTCCTCTCAGGGAGCATTATAAGAACCTCAAGGTCATGGGATATTTTTTCTTCCTCTAAATCTCCCTCTGTGTCTCACAGAATGCTGGATATACGACAATCACTCAAAAAAAAGTTAAAAGGAATGCTGAACAAAAGCAAGCTAAAACAAAATTCACAATTGGTTAAGCTCATACTATGGACATTAACCAACAGGCTTTGGACTTCAGCTGTAACATCTGCAAATGAGTATAAAGGAGAAGTGGGTAAGTACTGGCTTGAGCATTTACTTCCTGCTGTTGTAAACTAAGCTGGGAGAGCCTTCCTAAGATCCTTAGGGAAGAAACTTTTCACTTCAAAAAGAACTTACTGGTAGATGGAAGGATAAATGGTGATGGAAAAATAAAATAATTTACTTAATTCCGTTTTATTCTATTAACTTAAAAATTGAGAGCTAGTTGTCTAATTGTATGAATCAGATGGCCAGAGTTACTGTAAGTATTACATCTGATGATCCGAGTAATTTCAGGTTTGCCTCTGGGACTTGGTTAAATGAAATGATGGACCTGATATGATCCTAGAGCAGTGGTTCTCAACTTTCCTAATGCTGAGACCCTTTAATACAGTTCCTCATGTTGTGGTGACCCCCAACCATAAAATTATTTTCATTGCTACTTCATAACTGTAATTTTGCTACTGTTATGAATCGTAATGTAGATATCTGTGTTTTCTGACAGTCTTAGGTGACCCCTGTGAAAGGGGTCGCAACCCACAGGTTGAGAACTGCCAGTAACAAGACTAAATAGATATGAAAAAATTGGGGGTGATAAGTAGCTGCAGCAGACTATTAGAGAAAAACTGGAAACAGTTTAAATGCCCAGCAACGTAAGTTACAGTCCATCTATGCAACAGAACAATCCACAGCCATTGACAAATCTATTTGTAAGAAATATTCATTGATAAGGAGAAAGGCTAAATTACAATAAGAGGGGAAATGCTAGTTAAAATGAGTTAAGTTCAAACCTAGTCAGTCAGAGTATCAGCCTGTGGACTGGAGTTTTGGGTTTGATTCCCTGTCAAGGGCACAGTATGTACGTCAGTTGCAGATTCAATCCCAGCCCTGGTTGGGGCATGTGGAAGATAACCAGTCTCTCTCTCTCTCTCTCTCTCCCCTTCCCTTTCACTCTCTCTCTAAAGATCAATGGGAAAAAATATCCTTGGTGAGTTAAAAAAAAAAAAAAAAAGAGAGAGAGAGAGAGAGAGAGAGAGAGAGAGAGAGAGAAAGAGAGAGAGTTCAGAAGAATCCCACCTTTATTTTAGGGGAAAAAACCAAATATGTATTTTGCCCAAAAGAACATTATAAACTGAAGAACCAAAAGATAGATATAGAGACAGTAAAGCAACAAGCAGACTGTCAAATTATAGCGGGGAGGTTGGGGAGATCTAGGGGAGATAAGAGATCAACCGAAGGACTTGTATAAATGCATATAAGTACAACCAATGGACACAAAGCTCTGGGGAGGGAGGGTATGTATGGGGGAGGGCGCATTGGTATATGTACAAAAATAATAATTTAATAAAAAAATATATTATATAAAAAAAAGATTCCCAAAAATACACACTAAGTTTAATTCCTAAAAGACATAAATGATATTTCAATCCTCTGACTTTACCTCTTTTTTCTTTCTTTTTCTATATTAGACATACATTGCTTCTATAACAACAAAAATCAAGTTACTTTTAATTTTGTAAAAAAATGCTCAACTTTGAAATATGCACCAAAAGTGGAGGCCAAGAGGAAAGAAAAAAAATGTCCTGGAAGACAAGACCAGTGAGGGCTTCTCCTGGCCTTTCAGGTGTGTTTGACATCAACAGAGCAAAGCCGAGGAAGGCACTGTGATTCCAACTGTGGCTCCAGTATCAGACCCATCTTCACAGACGCAGCCTCTGAGCAACTGTGGGGGTGAGGGGTGCCATCACAGACAGCATGCTCTCAGAACAGTGAAGACCATCACGCAACATTCTAAATGACATGGTGTGAGAAGGCTGTAGGTGTGGAGGCAAGGGGATGGGACCCACCTGGATGGTCACAATCATGGACTCTGGCACAGGTTTGGGTACACTCAGGGGGCCTGGTACCACAGGGAACTGGAGGGTAGATCACTGATGCACCACAGTGGCAGGATAATTCATCAAAACCTGGTGAAGCAGCGGGTGAAACAAAATAACCCTTCATGAGTTTGGGATGAGCACACACATATTTTACACACACACACACACACACTTTTTTTCTTTTCCGAGGGGCTTATATTTCTAGAGAATAGGCTGCTCTTTTTTTTTTTTTTTTTTAATCCTCACCCAAAAATATTTTTTCCATTGATTTTTAAAGACAGTGGAAGGGAGAGGGAGAGAGAAACACCAATGCAAGAGAGACACATTGATTGGTTGCCTCCCTCATGCCCCAAACCAGGGCCGGGAGCCTGCAACTGAGGTACGTGCCCTTGACGGAATCGAACCTGGGACCCTTCAGTCCATAGGCCGATGCTCTATCCACTGAGCCAAACTGGCTAGGGATAGGCTACTTTTTATTTTTTATTTTATTTATTTATTTAAATATATTTTATTGATTTTTTACAGAGAGGAAGGGAGAGAGATAGAGAGCTAGAAACATCGATGAGAGAGAAACATCGACCAGCTGCCTCTTGCACACCCCCTAATGGGGATGTGCCCGCAACCAATGTACATGCCCCTGACCAGAATCGAACCTGGGACCCTTCAGTCCGCAGACCGACGCTCTACCACTGAGCCAAACCAGTTTCGGCTACTTTTTATTTTTTAAGTTTTTATTTTGTAAAAAGTGTGGAGCAGACAGTTATAACGTGTTTTGTTTTTATCTACAATGAACTCTAAGACCATAGACAGTTTTATATGTATTTTATAAACAACAGATCTATAGGCCATCTCTTTTTGGGAGAACATGAGACTTCCACTAAAGGTACAACTCTTTCGGTTAGGAAAATGATAAGAGATTATGAGAGCCACAGTAACCAACACACAAAAATATACATCCAACCTAGTAACAGAGTATATGCAAATTAACCACCACTATGCTACATAGACCACGCCCACCAGCCAATCAGAATGGATATGCAAATTAAATCAACAAAGATGGCAGTTAATTTGCATACATGGAGGGAGGGAGGAGTGAAGACTGAAGACAGCAAGGAAAGAAGTGGGAGGGAAAGTGGAAAGCAAGGCGGCTGCGGCTGCTGGAGGGAAAGCACTGGCAGTGCGTGGGACGAGGTGCCAAGGTGTGCAATGGTGGCGGTGGAGGCAGCCGCAGCAGCAGGCACAGCAGGTCAGGCATGCAGGGCGAGGCGTGCCTGCCCCACCCCACCCCAGCAGGAGAGGTGGGGGTGGGGGGTGGGAGAGGTGGCAGTGGCGGGAAGGAAGCTTGCTGGAAGTCTGGCAGGAATATTCCTGCCACAGGTCCCTAGTTTGAATATAAACCCGAGAGAGCCACTGAAGCAATTTAAAAAATTCTCATATCATCAACATCTATGGTGCTTGACATATAAAGTTGAAAGGAAGCACAGAGCTACATTGTGAGTTTATTAGGCACAGTTCATAAACCAAGTAAAAATGAGAGCTCACATGGGACCGCTCTAAGAAGCAGCCCACTTAACCCATGGATCCAAGGGGAACCAGTTCTCCCACTCTGGGTCTTGATAGAGGCCAGGCCCTTGGCTTACAGTTCTCAACTAGGGCACTGGATTATGGTCTCAACTAGGGACCTCTAGGATCCCTCACTCACTGCTCTTTTCAAGTCAACACTCTCCAGCAAATCCTTCAAAGAAGATTAGACGATGTGGTAGAAAGAGCCCTGTAAATACAGTCAGGAGACTTAGGCTCCTAGTCCTACACCTATTATTTATTTGCTCAGGGACTACAGGCAAGTCCCTCTGAGCTTTTTTTTTTGGTCAAATGAGGATACCAAACTATTATCTATCCACTCAAAAAGATTATTGTAAGGATGAGCTGACATGTAAAATACCTAGGTAAAGGGGCATGTATGTTTTTCTGTAGAACTCCATGTGTGTGATCTGTAACAAAGCACTGACTCAATTCCTTTTTGAAATGAGAGGAGCCTAGCATTCTAAAGAAGACATAATTATGGGAAATTTGACTTAGGCCAATCTTTTATTTTTATTGATTTCAGAGAGGAAGGGAGAGGGACTGAGAGAGAGAAACATCATTAAGAGAGAATCATTGATCAGCTGCCTCCTGCACACTCCCCTACCAGGGACTAAGCCTGCAAACCTAGCATGTGCCCTGACTGGGAATTGAACCAGTGACCTCTTGGTTCCTGGGTCAACACTCAACCACTGAGGCATACCAGCTGGACTTAGGCCAATCTTTTAATGCAGCAGTTCTAAAAGTGCTCTGTTGATATCTAGGGATCCGTGAGAGCCTTTCAATAAGTCCACAAAGTCAAAATTATTTTCATAATAATACTAAGACATTATTTACTTTTTCTATTATATTGGTGCAAAAACAAAAAACCTGCCAGGGCCTTAATGCAAATCAAGGCAGTAGGATCAAACTGTAATCATTGTATTTTTCACTGCCAAGTACTTGAGAGTGTATATAAAAATGTCAGTTTCACTTAAGTCCTTGATGAAGCAGCAAAAAAACAAAAACCAAAAAAACCACCCTTGAATCTTGAATTAGTATCCTTTTAATATTCTGTGGAATAAAATGGAGAATCTGCATATAATGCGCTTTTGCAGCACTCAGAAAACTCTGCTGTGAGCTGGCCAGGTGCTCAGTTGGTTGGAGCATCGTTCCATATACCAAAAGGATGCTGGTTGATTCCCATTCAGGGTCAAATACCTACATTGTAGGTTCAATCCCTGGTTGGGGAAGTACAGGAAGGTCAAAATCGATAGCTCTCTCTCACATCAATATGTGTGTGCGACTCTCTCTCTACCTTCCTCTCTCTAAAATCAATAAAAACATGTCCGTAGGTGAGGATTTAAAACAAACAAAAAATGGGTTGTTTTCTGAAGAATTGCACTTCTCTGAATTGTGAGCTAAATTAACTTTTTATTTGTACAAAATACCATTTTTACTTGAAACGATTGACAAACTATGGTTATTCAGACTTGGGTATGTAGCAGACATTTTATAAAAAATGAACAAAGTGAGCCTGTCACTAAGAAAAATGACTGCTGCCAATAATAAAATTCAAGCTTTGAATAAAAATAGAATATTTGAAAATATGTAATTATCACTATGATAAACTTGACAACTTTCTAATACTTTTCCTAAGAGTCTTCTGATAGTGATTATAGCAGTACGTTTTTAATAGTATAACACAAAATCTGTCAAACTTCAAAGATATGCATAACCCAGTGACAACTATTTTCCAAATGATCAATCATGCATGGGTAAAAGATCCATTCAAAATATAAGAAAAACCAATGAATTTTAATGTGACCAAGACTAAAAACAAAAATTCTGACTTAAGTACTTTCTGAAATGAAGTTTTGGTGTAATATCAAAAAAGAATACCCATAATTATCTGTAAAAATTTTAAAATACTCAATTCCTTCTTCAACTAGCTGTGTGAAGCTGGATTTTTCCCCACATGCCTCAACTATATTACAACAGACTGATATAGAAGCAGATATGAGAATCTGCTATTTTTCTATTAATCAAGCATAGACTCTTCTAATTTTTTTAAAAATATAGTTTTTAAAAAATTATTATTTATGTTAACACACAATGGTAACTACAATTAAAAAAATGAATAAGTCAATATTTTAAAAATCTGTTTTAACTCCCCATATGATAAAATAATAAACATAGATAACTATAACTCACATAAAAAGAATTCTTTAGGATTCTCAATAATTTTTAAGAATGCAAATAAGTCTTATGGCCAAAAAGTTTGCAAACTGCTGCTAATAATATAGAGCAGTATTTTCAACCAGTATGCTGCAAAATTTTTTAAAATATGCAATACCTGACTAATTTAGTCAGGGACATTGACCTATTTTCCCTTAGATTGTCAAATAACAAAATAACAAGAGCCAATACAACAATAGTTGTCCAGTGTGAATGTTCTGTCCTGAATCATAAATATACTGTTTAGGTCAATAATACAGTTGCATCTTATTGGTAACATAGCATAAGGTTGCATCTGATTGGTTAACTGTTGGTATCAGAAATCCTTATACACAAGTATAAATACCTGATTTTTTAAAATGTCACTTTGGAGCAAAAAGGGTAGGTAACATTTGTGTGTGTATGTAAATCAATCAAAATTATACCTATATTTTTTGTCAGATCGGCAAAAAATATAATACATTTCTTGGTGTACTGCAGAATTTTAGTAATTAACTTATGTGGGCCATGAAATGAAAAAGGTTGAAAATCACTGATAGAAAGAAAAAATGCTAAGGACAGAACCTGGGTCTATAATATTTATTTATTTATTTTAAATATATATATTTTTTTATTTCAGAGAGGAAGGGAGAGGGAGAGAGAGATAGAAATATAAATGATGAGAGAATCATTGATCAGTTGCCTCCTGCAGGCCCCATACTGGGGACTGAGCCCACAACCCACACATGTGCCCTTAACAGAACCCTTCTAGTCTGTAGCCCGGCGCTCTGTCCACTGAGCCAAACCAGCTAGGGCTATAATATTTAAGAAACAGATAGTAAGAGAGATATCCATTAATGAACCAGACTCCATCTTAGGACCATTGCCTATATCCCATGTTTCATACATTTAGGAACAATATAGCACTACAAATAACTTTTTTTTTTTTCCCTTAAAGAAGTCTTTTCTATTTTTATTACTTTTTTTTGTTTTGTTAATCCTTACTCAAGGATATTTTTCCATTGATTTTCTTTTTTAGGGAGAGTGGAAGAGAGAGGGAAAGACAGAGAGAAACATTAATGTGAGAGAAATATACCAATTGGTTGCCTCCTACACAAGCCCTGACCTTGGCCTGGGCCAGGAAGGAGCTTGCAGCCAAGGTTTGTGCCCTTGACAGGAACAGAACCCTTTGGTCTACAGGCTTTCTCTACACACTAAGTAAAACTGGCTAGGACATGGAATAATGTTTCTAAAAAATTTAATATATCTGAAATATTAAGACTTATTAGGTCAGTAACATACCACTCTAAGCATATAATTCTCTCAGAATACATTATACCTAAATTCCTAGAAAAATTCTTATAATAAAGTATACAGTGTGGACACTCACTGGCTTGCCAGCATGTCTGGCAGTTCCCACGATGACAAGGTTCTTCACATCTATGAAGGCCACAACGGAGTTTCCTCCCACAGATCAAAGGACATTTGTGCTCCTTATCCTAGGAAGAGGATTATATTTGTTTACAAAATTATCTCTATTTTGTTTCTCATAAACAAGATTAATAATAATAATCCTATATAATAAGAGAGGACTATGTCAATCATCTGTTACACATTGAGACATAACAACCAGTTCATGAATCTGCAGGAGGGTGGAGCAGCAAACTACAATCAGGCAGCACAAAGCTACAGGAGGGGGCAGGGCAGCAAGCTATGAAGGGGGAGAAGGAGAGAGCTAGAGGAAGGCGGGCAGAGGGCGGAGAACTACAGGAAGGTGGCAGAGAGCTACTGGTGCACAGATTGGTGCACAGGGCTACTAGTCTATATGTATATAAAAGCCTAAGCGACCATCGCTATGACACACACTGACCACCAGGGGGAAGATGCTCAATGCAGGAGCTGCCCCCTGGTGGACAGTGCGTTCCTGTTGTCCCCCCCATCTTCCCAGGCCCCAATTGGGACTGGGTGAGACGGGCCCTTGATCAGTAGCCAGGCCAAGGGACTCCACCCATGCACAAATTTGAGCACTAGGCCTGTAGTAGTAATAATAAAAGCTCTCCATCTTTATGGATGAAATGATGTCTGAGTTTAGCTTCAAAACACTTAAGGGATGTGGAGTTAGTGGAGATGTGTTTGAAACAAGATTACTCATCAGCTAATAGTCACTAATGTTGGATATTGGATATATAGGACTAATATATCTTTCTGCTTTTGTAAAATTTTCAGTAACAAGAAGTCTTTAAGCCTTTAAACACTAGCTTATAAATAAGTCTTGATATACTGTACAAATTCATTATTCTTCACCATGTCAATAAAATTTAAAACAATTATGTATTTTTTATATATACACACATACACATATATGTGTAAGTGTGTACATGTGTATTACCTTGCTATTGGTATTGTGCTATTTGACTGCCAGGAAGTGCTTTCTTTATTTAGTTCCACAGAAGTGAATATTACAGATAACTAAAACTTGCTCTTTCAACACATTTTTCCTTCTTACTTGACCCAAGGAATATATGAAACTTGCAAGCCCAAATTACTAAGCCCAGGCCAGTCTGTGTGCTGGGATAACACACAATCTCTCATGGAGAACTGTCATCTAGCAGTCTTGAGCTCAGGGGCCTGAGGCCTCTGTCTTTCATATTTTTCTTTCTCCATGTTGCCACTGACTGACATTTTAACCTGACTGCGGGAGCTTCATTGGGCAGCTCTCTGACTCCTGCTCAGGGGGTCCCGTCCAGTGATTTCTAAACCTGGGCTGCATTCTAGATGGGTGATGCTTCCAGAAGCCCAGCTCCTTAAAGAATGTAATCTGACTGTGACTAATGATAGGTCCACTTACCACACAGCATATCTCATTACATTTGTGCCGTCCACACAACCTTTTCTTGTTACACCTCTTGTCGCACATAAATGTAGCATCTGCCGTGAACAATTAAAAAGAAAAAAAGCAAAGGCTATAACAAATATCTGAGTGACTGCAGAAATGCAAATGTAATAATGAAAATAAGCACCGGCCAGTGTGGCTCAGTTGTTTGGAGCATCATTCCATGCTCCAAAGGGTTGTGGGTTCAATTCCCAGTCAGGGAACATATCCAGGTTGTGGGTTTGTTCCCTGTTGAGGATGCCTGTTGGAGGCTACTAATCTCTCTCTAGAATCAATTAAAAATTTTATTTATTTTTTTAAAATATATTTTTATTGATTTTGTACAGAGAGGAAGGGAGAGAGATAGAGAGTTAGAAACATCGATGAGAGAGAGTCATCGATCAGCTGCCTCTTGCACACCCCCTACTGGGGATATGCCCGCAACCAAGGTACATGCCCTTGACCGGAATCGAACCCGGGACCCTTCAGTCCCCAGGCCGACGCTCTATCCATTGAGCCAAACCGGTCTTGGCATAGAATCAATTAAAAATTTTAAAATAGTTATGTAAATAAGTGGCAAAAATGTTAATAGTGAAAATGCATATTAAAATAAGATACAATTTTTCACTTGCCAGATTGTCAAAAAATAGAAAAAAGAAAGACCAATATATGGTATGTGTAAAGGTATGGGAAAAAGGCACACATATTTAGTGATGAGAGTATAAACTTTTGGAGTACAAATGTAACTATTAAAAATTTAAGTAGTGGCCTAGCCAGTTTGACTCAGTGGATAGCCAGGGACTGAGTCAAGATTGAAAGGTTCTGGTTTTGATTCAAGTCAAGGTCACATACCTTGATTGCCAGTTTGATTCCTGGCCCTGGTCATGGTGCGTGTGGAAGGCAACCAATCGATGTCTCTCTCTCACATGGCTGTTTCTCTCTCTGTCTCTCCCCCTCCCTTCCATTTTCTCTAAATGAAAAAAATTAAGTGGTAAATTTCCATTTTAAGAAATTCTTCCTACAGATATACTTTCAAAAAAGGTAGGATACTAAGAGCCCAAGTAATAACAACAAAACCATAAATTAGATTTCATCAATATTAAAAGCTTTTGTGCATCAAGGAATACTTTTAAGAAAGTGAAAAAATTTTCCCATTTGACTACCATATTTTCTCCTAAAAGATTTTAGTGGCTATGCTTATGGGACAGATTAAAATTGTCATGATCTAAAGAGGATTTATTTGTGACCTCCTCTTATATTAAATGACTAAAAAGAAAGAAGAAGAAAAAAGTGATAAAGCAACCCACACCCAAAGGAGAAAATATTTGCAAATCATGTTTCATAAGGACCTAGGATCCAAAATAGATGAAGAACTCTTACAACTCAACAACACATTTGAAATAGGTAAAAGACTTGAACAGATTCTATGTTGTGTTTTTGATGCTCATTTCCCTAATGTTAAACTTTTTTCATGTACTTGGCCATTTGTGTATCTTTGGAAAAGAATCTGTTCAAGTCCTTTTTCAATACATAATCCTATGGAACATTCCCTTTACCCCAGAAAGTTCCCTCACGCCCCTTCCCAGTCATACCTTCACTTTTGAGACTGGTACATGGAAGCTCCTATGGAAAAAGAAAAAGTAACTACTTTAAGAATAAATGAAACAAAACAACTATTGTATAATGCTAAATGTAACATGTTTATCCCAAATGTGCTGTACTTCTCTGGCAATTTATTCACCAACTTCACTATCTCGAACAAGATTAGCCCAGTTCCTATATTAATATGCTTTACTAACAACAAGGCCCCAGGTTTACTAATTTTTCATGCAAATATAATTGTAACAATCTTAGTGGTCTGGCCTCCAAATGCATAGCAGATTAGGTATTAAAAATCTAAATGGAAAGGACTGTTAAAGGTAAGCAAAGTAAAGAGAAATGCCTATTAAGGGTACATACAGACAAAAAAATAAAAAATTGAAAATATGTAACAATCTGGTGTCATTTAATGCAGGAGCAAACAACTCTATACACTTAAGAACATTATTGACAACCTAGCTGGACTGTAGAAAAGTGGCATTCCAAGTTTTATTACTGTGGTTTGCATTGTGTGAATAGCCCTAAAGATGTATCACATGTAATTTTGTGGAAGCATGATCCTGAATAACATGAGGCTGGTACGGGGTGAACAAGTCAGTCATTTGGGGTAGAATGAACCTGGCTGGCTGTCCAACAACTACATTTGTATTTGGCTTTGATGACATTTACAGGTTGCACTGCACTCAGAAATAAGCAAAATGATAAAAACATTAGTTCTTAGTGAAAATGACCCTGAAAATAAAAAGGGCAGCCACTAGAGTTGATAACAGGAGAGGACAAAGAAATTGATGCTTTTGGCCAGAAGATGTTTTAGATAAATTGATGAGTTGGCTAGGTTTAATGATACCAAAAAATTCCCTACATGCTCTCTAGAGATATAAAAGCAAAGGTGACTCATGAAATTGCCTGAGTTTTCCAGTTAAGGCTAATCCTGGACTGTACAGAAGAAATGACATGCTGGAGTGGTATCTATCTAGGGAAAGGCAGAGCTCCCATAAATCTCTATAATAAATATGAATTACTAATAAAAACTTAAATACAGTATTCTTTGTAAAGAGACAGTAATATATGCCATATATTTCTCAAAGACTCCTACCAAAGTGATTAAAACAACCTTTGAAGCTTTAATAAATGTTTTATTTATCTAGAAAACTTACTTCCATGGAAAAGGTCATTCCATTACAAAAGACATTTCATGAAAAATCTACATTCATGAAAAATCTGGCTGTACAATGAGGTGATGATTATCAGTATTTTGAAGAAATTTTTTTTCTTCAAAAAAATTATATATTGAATGAACTTGTGAACTTGTATAGCAATTTTACAATAAGACTTTTATTTGCAAAAATTTACACATAGCTTTTTAAGAATACTCTTACTGCCATGGGGTCCACTATTAGAGGAAGTGAGGATACAGAGTGAATGAGAAGCAAAAAAAGGTGAGTGAAAAAAGGATTACTAGGAAGAAAGAAGCAAATCGACAGTAACCATTTTGAGCTCATGCATACCAACATTGCTTGTGATTCTTTGTCACAAAGAGCACCTCTGGACATTCCTAAATTTGTGATTACTAAATCACAGCATCTGTCTTCCAGTTGTATTCACAAAGCATAAAGTGGCCTTGTACATGACATTCAAAACTCCTTTCTGCCCCCTGCATTCTGTGGTTTCTTTCAGGAAAAACAAACACACAAAAACCCATAGTGCTCACATAACTTTTGCATGTAAACTGTGGTTTTACATTTTTTTTTTTATTCTGAAGCTTAACTATTAATGCACCTCCCAATTATGGATTATACCCTCAGGATTACTTGTAAGTCAGCTGATACCCAGACTTTGAGCTGTATTTAAGGAACAGAACCAACTGCTCAGAATTCTATCTGCACCCCAGCCTGAGCTCCGCTGGGACAGGGTCGGCACGCATTGAAATTAGCAGTTGGCCAGGATAGTTCAACATTCAGTTTGTTCCTCAAGTTGATTACCCAAAGACTTCCACAGGGAGGCTCTCTGCCTCTTCTGGTGCAGACAGAGGTATGGGCACTAACTTCTTAGTTAATCCGTTGCAACAGTGCTATTGTTCTCTTCCAACAGCTAGCATTATCACATTTGATTTGCTGAGCTATACTTTCCTTATCCCCTTGACTGGCCTTTGAGCTTTTACTGCCAATCCCTTCTCCACCCCAGATTTCTATCCCACAACCATAGCAGGTGTCAGTATACACTGGCTAGACTAAAGGAATCATATGTAGTATGACAAAAGTAAAAATGAGATTATTTTGATTGACCCCCTCTTCTATAATCACCAATTTAAAAGGCATTGGTGACAAAAACTTTAGCATTTTTTAGGATTTACCTTTGTTCTGAAAGAGCATCTGCAGGAAATAACTGATGTGCGAGAGCATGGTCCACAGTCTCCTTCATGGCAGAGCTTTTCACAGGTATGAATGAAATCTTTAATAAAAATGTAAAGAGCTAAGAATGAAAATTGCAACTACTCAATGCAGATTCCCAAATTCACTGGCCACATTGGTCTTCTACCTCTGTTCCCCACAACTCCAGAATCAGAGTTGAGGGAAGAAGGATATCATCAATGCTTTCCCCCCTATTTTCCCTTTATCCAGGAGGCTGATCCTTTTCCAGCAAGGACGGAGTCCAGCAGTAGTCACTGGAATATGCTTTGGATTGCATGGTGTTTTGCCTAAGTAAAAGAAGAGATCTGTTTTGCCCCATGTAGCTCAGTTGGTTGAGCATTGTCCCATGTACTGAGAGGTCTTTGGTTTGATTCCCGGTCAGGGCATATGCCTGAGCTGTGGGTTCGATCCCCAGCAGGGGGAGTGCAGGGAGGTAGCTGATCAATGTTTTTCTCTCATCAATGTCTTTCTCTCATTTCTCCTAAGAATCAATAAAAACATTTTTAAAAAGAAAGAACAAATCTATCTCTCATCATTGATCATTGATGTTTCTCTCTCTCTCTTCCTTCCTCTCTTAGATCAATAGAAATATATATATATATATATATATTTATTTATTTTTTTTATTTTTTTTTTTAAAGAAGAGGAAGAAAAAGGTAAAGATAATAATTATGAACAACAAAGTGACAACAAATACATATCTATTAACAAGTGAATCTAAAAATCAAGTCAATAAAAAATCTGATGAACAGAATAAACTGAGAATAATAGAATCAGGAGCATAGAAAGAGAGTGGACTGACAATTCTCAGGGGGAAGGTAGTGTGAGGGGTGCGGGAAGAAATTGGTCAAAAATCTTAGACCTATGGATGAGGACAGTGGCAGGGGATAAGGGCATGAGGTGGTGAGTTGGAATGGGATGGAGGGGAGATATGGGGGGAAAAAAGAGGAACATCTGTAATAATCTGAACAATAAAGATTTAGTTTTTTAAAAATGATGACTCTGGGTCGATAATGGGAAATAAACTTTCTTTGGTTACCTCTGTTTAAAGGAAGAAGGTAATTTTTGAAAAATATCCATCTAAAATTATGCTCAGAAGGTATTATCCTCAGCTAAATGGAAAACTTCGCTATAAAGAATGACATTTGAATGGTCCAAATGGCTAACGCTTTAGTGTATTTAGAATTTTAGGTAAGTTATGAAAATGCTTTTAAATATTGAACCCTGGATTAGTATATCTGCAGTTCATAGTAGCGTTTGCTGCTAAGAAAAATAATCCTCGCTCCCTCTCCCCCCCTATAGAATAGTATCTTATGACAAGTGATTTGAGTTAGCAGTAAAATACCCAAATCATAAAGATAAATCACTTGGGCAAATGTGAATTTTCTTAATGATATTTTGAGGAGAAAAAGATATGTGCTCACATAAATTTGATCCTAATATTTAGAAAAACCTCTGATATTATAATTAGAATTTAAAATGATTTTGCTTAAAGTAGTCATTGCTGCCAAACATTGACATTCATATGTCTACTAGTTACCTGAGGAACCACAAGACAAAGGCTTGCCGCACACTTTTCCACATGAAGGGACAGGATCCATGCACGTTTTCCGACCACTACTTCCAAGTTCTAGCAATTGGCTGAGAGGAGTTTGCCCACAAGGGCAACAGCGTACCAGATGGGGGAGCCGTGGGCATGGCTGGCAGGGCTGAGGGTGGCACACTTGGGAACACATGTGGTTCCCACATTTCAAATCCCTGTTAAAAAACAACAGACTATTAAGCAATTGTTGCATAAAATACAACTTTATTCTAACTGAGAAAAACATAAAAACCTTACTTGCCACATATCTTTAAACAGCCAAAATCACCGAATCCATCAGACTTTCCTATGTCCGTTCCACATAACACATCTCGCGAGGTGTTGCCACAGTAGCATACTTTAGGACACAATTTCAAAAACATGAGATTAGTTACCCGTATGGGTTCTTAAAATATTCCAAATAATCTACAGGGAAACACAAAATACTATTCATTAGCGTTGATCAGACCTGATGCAGAAATGAATGTGGCTTATACAGCAGCTCTAAGTCCCACCTAAGAACTTCATCATAGAAGGAAATAAAAAATCACGTGACACTCTTGTGCCTCTGTAGCATATCCTGAAAACAGTATTAAAGTGAAGCAAGTCTCTAAATTAAGGAACTAATATCTGGTCCATAGACCATAATTGAAAACCAAGAATTGCGAGTTGAGTTTGAAGTAATCATGTTCAAGTATTCACACTAAATAAAATTTTTCAATAATTTGAGACTTTTATTTGTTAGATAGGGAACCTAGTCTAACATCTATAGATTTTCCTGTGGGTTCAAGAAACAATGAATTCCTTTATTTCTTGGGGTCAGCAATGAATGCGTTATGTTTAAGGAGTTATGTTTCTGATATATTAATAAGTAATGTAGTCTGATAAGAACTGTTATCAACTTACATAATTTTTCTAAGTGTCACTTTAAGTTTGTAATGAAAATGTATCTCATTAAAATTAGTCTATGCAAGCTCTGGCTGGTTTGGCTCAGTGGATAGAGCGTCGGACTGCAGACTGAAGTTTGATACCGGTCAAGGGCACATGCCTGGGTCGCAGGCTCAATCCCCAGTAGGGGATGTGCAGGAGGCAGCTGATCAATGGTTCTCATCATTGATAAACACATACTCTCTCTCTATCCTTCTTCTCTGAAATCAATAAAAAAATATATAAATAAAATAAAATCTATTGTCTAAAAAAACTATTGTCCAGCCCTGGCCAAGTAGCTCAATTGGTTAGAACATTGTTCCGATATGTCAAGGTTGCAGGTTCAATTCCCAGTCAAGGCACATACAAGCATCAACCAATGAATGCATAAATAAGTGGAACAACAAATTGATATTTTTCTCTCTCCCATCCTCTCCCTCTCCCTCTCCCTCAAAAAAATAAAATAAAATAAAATTTATTGTCCAGCCGAGACCGGTTTGGCTCAATGGATAGAGCGTTGGCTTGGGGACTGAAGGGACCCGGGTTCGATTCCGGTCAAGGGCATGTACCTTGGTTGCGGGCATATCCCCGGTAGGGGGTGTGCAAGAGGCAGCTGATCGATGACTCTCTCTCATCGATGTTTCTAACTCTCTGTCTCTCTCACTTCCTCTCTGTACAAAATCAATAAAATATATTTAAAAAAATAAAAAAATAAAATAAAATAAAATTTATTGTCCAAATTCTATAATACAATGACCTATACTAGTTTTATGAAACAAAAATAATGAAAACTATCTAAGCATTACCCGAACCAGTTTGGTTCGGTGGATAGAGCATCGGTCTTTGGACTGAAGGGTCCCAGGTTCGATTGCAGTCAAGGGCATATACCTTGGTTGCAGGCATATTCCCAATAGGGGGTGTGCAGGAGGCAGCTGGTCGATGTTTCTAACTCTCTATTCCTTTCCCTTCCTCTCTGTAAAAAATCAATAAAATATATATATTTTTAAAAACTATCTAAGCATTAATATATATCTTTAGTTCTCTCTATTCAAGGCGCAAAAGCTAACAGTCTTTGTGACTACATCCATGTCATCAAGAAAACCATAAATAAGGTTCCAGAAAAGTACACAAATATTGCTGGATGATGTGTTCACCACTTACCTTGGTTCAATATGATGCGGCAAGGCTGGCATGGACCCCCGTGGCACAGCTCAGCGCAGCGGTGCTGACCACAATTCAGAACATTCTCACATGGGTTAGAACAGTGGACTGAGACAGCCTGACCACAGCGAACTGTGTGCCTGTAAAGACAGTAGGTGTAAAGACAGCATTGGTCTAGTGTTGGACATTAAGCTCCTATTGGACAACCAAATTAGTACCGAAGACCAAGCCCTTCCCCAAAAGCTACTAAACCTTTCCCTTGGTCCTGTTTCCCCACTTTTCCTTTGTTTCCCTCCTCCAACCCTTATTTCCTTAATTCCTCTGTCCTTCCCCGCTTGCTTCTTTTTCCTCCTTTGCTTTCCTTATTTCCCATTCTGCCCCTCTATCCCCTATTTTCTGACCAATGAGGAACTGAAAGCTACTCCTAAGTTTTTATTATATGCAACTTCTTCTAAGTTCCTATGAAGCAGCATGCAGGAGGGGAGAGGGCCTGGAGCTCCCACAGTGACTTATAGATGGCAGCAGGAAAGCTGAAGAGGTGTCACTAAATACACATTCTCAGAATGAGCATGGCATCTCCTACGGCTTGGCACTCTGCATTTTATGTAGCTATAAAATTTAAGAACATACTATATGTGACTTTGATTAAGGATGGGAAATCATTCTGGCTTTGTTCTAATAAACATCCTGAGTTATCAGATAGCAAAGGACTTGAAGCCAGGGCTTTCGGACAATTGTCTTCAGGTCTCTTTCCAGTTTAATGGTTTAGAACTTGGGAGTCTATTCTCCTACATGAAAGGTTTTATTCTAACCTCTACTCCTATTTCAAGTACACATTTTGTTTTAAAAAGTCACTGTTATGGATTTAAGACGATCAGTTGCCAGTGCTCAGCATCATGGCTAACATCAACCCCTTGAGGAAAACACTATAATCTCTATAGTAAGAGAACAAGGCTCAATGAGACGAAGCAACTTGCCCAGGTCAACAACTAGTTAGTGGCAGAGCCCAGATACGACCTAGTCTTTCTGACCCAGATCTCTTGAATGTGACTCTCAGGCAATACTGCTACCCTCTTAAGTTTAATAAACATTAAACTATGCTTATTATTGAAAATCTGCCTGATGCCATTTTGTCAAGTGGTTTAGAAATGATTTTATGGTCTTTCTGGGCCTCAGAGACATTCCACAGTTATCTGTGATCCTTCCAGAAATTATACTGTAATGAAAAAGGAGAGGCTCTGGGGTCACTTATTTCATTCAACAATATTCACTGAAAACCTCCTAGATGAGCCGAAACCAGTTTGGCTCAGTGGATAGAGCGTTGGCCTGTGGACTGAAGGGTCCCAGGTTCGATTCCAGTTAAGGGCATGTACCTTGGTTGCGGGCACATCCCTGGTAGGGGATGTGCAGGAGGCAGCTGGTCGATGTTTCTCTCTCATTGATGTTTCTAGCTCTCTATCCCTCTCTCTTCCTCTCTGTAAAAAATCAATAAAGTATATTAAAAACAAACAAAAAAACAAACAAAAAAAACCCCTCCTAGATGCTAGGTACTGTGCTAGCCACAGGTAAATGGTTCCTGCCTTCTAAACCTAAAAAAGCCTTAGTTCAATTCTGTTCTTTCACATAGTAGGGAAATTAAGAAAAATAAGTCCCTGTCAGGTTGGTTTTTCTTAAATAAAAAATAAAAAAGAAAGAAAAAGTATTTTGATTGATTTCAGAGGGGAATGGAGAGGGAGAGATAGAAGCATCAATGATGAAAGAGAATCATTAATCAGCCACTTCATGCACACTCCCTACTGAGGATCGAGCCCGAAACCTGGGCATGTGCCCTGACCAGGAATTGAACCATGACCTCCTAGTTCATAGGTCAATGCTCAATCACTGAGTCAAGCAAGCTGGGCTGTCACTTTGGCTTTTCAATAAGTAATCTCACTGTGCATAGAACTTCTTAATCATTTATAAGATTGCAAAACAGGATCGAGGCAGCAAAAAAAGCTACTATTTAGAGAAAAGTACTATTTATGCCTACATTTATTTACTAATGGTAATAAATAAGTACTATTTACATCTACCTACTAATTTTTATTTTAGAGATTCACACTGAAATCATCAATGAAGAAAAATAAGTCTTCTTTAGAGTACAATTCTTTTTTTTTTTTTTTTTTTTTTTTAAATATATTTTATTGATTTTGTACAGAGAGGAAGGGAGAGAGATAGAGAGTCAGAAACATCGATGAGAGAGAGTCATCGATCAGCTGCCTCTTGCACACCCCCTACTGGGGATATGCCCGCAACCAAGGTACATGCCCTTGACCGGAATCGAACCCGGGTCCTTCAGTCCCCAAGCCGACGCTCTATCCATTGAGCCAAACCGGTCCCGGCTAGAGTACAATTCTAACTTTACCTGGTTCGTCCACATTCACATGTTTTAGTCATAAAGGCAGGACAGGGTGGGCAAGGTCCAGGATGGCAGAGACTAAAAAAGAAAAACATGGATAAATAAATCATATATAAACCAAATCTGAACAAAGCAGCCCCAGCTGGCTCCCATTGTAATATGGCAACAAATGCATCTACTCTGAAATGTTTTAGTATTTGTCTAAAGTTAAATTTAAACAAAGACAACAACAATGTTTTTATATAAAAAGAATTGACAGCATTATCATCTTAGAATATTTAGCCAGAAAGGTAAAACCCAAGTTAAAATACTTGTTTTATTTGGGTCTGATAGTCAGAGATGACATTTCCAAATATGGTCTTGGCCCACTTAGTGCAGTGTGCAGGGATAAAAATTGCTTGCCATTTAGTTGGATGGCACGATGGCCAATGGAGTCTTTTAGAACCTGAGCACCATAATAGAGCTCAAATTTATTAAGTCCATGAGAAGTACAGACATTTTCTCATCAGCTAGTGAAATAATAGCCAGACAATGGGCTAATGATGGGAACAGTTGACATGAAGGGGAGGCATGCTGTTAACACAGGGAGAAAAAAAAGGGGAAAGGGACTCATGGAAAGAACTGGGCTTAGCAATATGTTACTGGTCAGAATTGTACCTCTGAATAGAATGCTTTTTATAGGAGCTATGACATAAAGAGACCAAAACTCTGCCGGTGTGGCCCAGTGGTAGAGAATGGACCCAATCACTAGGGGGTTGGTTCAATTCCCAGACAGGGCACATGCCTGGATTTTGGGCTCAAGTCCCAGCAGGGGGTGTGCAAGGGGCAGCCAATTGATGTTGATGTTTCTATGGCATCGATATTTCTTTCTTTCTTTTTTTGGTTAATCCTCACCTGAGGATATTTCCCCATTGATTTTTAGAGAGTGGGAAGGAAAGGGAGAGACAGAGGAAAACATTAATGTGAGAGAGATACATCGATTGATTGTCTCTTGCACACACCCCTTGTAGAAAATGCATTTGTAAGTGATTAACTGTTTATTATGTACATTTATCTTATTCTTTAGACCAGTGGGCAGCAAACTCATTAGTCAACTGAGACCCAAATTTTTTAAACTTAAACTTCTTTTAATTCCACTTCTTCAAAATAGACTCGCCCAGGCCGTGGTATTTTGTGGAAGAGCCACACTCAAGAGGCCAAAGAGCTGCATGTGGCTCACGAGCCGCAGTTTGCCAACCACTGCTTTAGACTGAATATGTTCTAAAGCTCTCTGCTTATTGGAGGGAAGAAATTCACATCCTAAATATACTGACCAACAGAATCCTTCACAATCACTTTTTCCCAAACAGAACTCAGTCCTGTATTCTCTCTTTGACCTGGATATCAGTGGGGGGTATTTCATTTTAGAAGCCAGCAGAGTAATATAGTGAGAGGAGCATTGGCTTTGGAAAGACCAGCTCCATCATGTCCTAGCATTGTGACCTTTGGCAAGACATGTGGCCTTTCTGAGCCTCATCGGTAAAATGGAGACGACAAATATCTATATACATCACTGGGCTATTTGAAGGATTCAATGAGTTAACTTTTACAGGATAAGTGTTCAGTAAATGATAGTATATTGCCCTTTCCCCCTCCTGTTTCATGCTAACCACATATGTATACTCAAAGCTATGAGCAAAATGTGTCCAACAAGAATCCCCAGGGGTTTAGTATTCCAACTTACAGATTACAGGAATGTGGGCAGTCCTGTCCAGGCTGTTTCTTTCTACAAACTTCACCACAACTATGTGGAATTTCATTTCTGCTCCATTCAGGATTCTTTACCTTGCCTAAAACATATCAGATCAGACAGTCAAATGGTAAAAACTTCAAATGCATCCCAGATTTTAATGAATAACACAACATAGCTAGACAGCATGGAACATCAATATGGTTTCCATTACTTCAGTAAACACATTATCCTACATTCTAAAATAACATGTTGAATATAATGCTATTAATCAAAAGCTTTACTGAATATGATAAATCTTAAATGGTAGATTACCTGGAAATGATAAATATAAGGTTATTTTTACTTATAAAAATGCCCCTTTGACTAATGGACACATTTAATCCAAGAACAACACCTACAAAATAAGCCTCCTACAAATGGGCTCTTGAATTGGTATGGGAATATCTGCTATAAGGGTCAAAAAATGAAATAAGGGCCAAAACCGGTTTGGCTCAGTGGATAGAGCATCAGCCTGCGAATTGAAAGGTCCCAGGTTCGATTCCAGTCAGGGACATGTACCTTGGTTGTGGGCACATCCCCAGTGGGGGGTGTGCAGAAGGCAGCTGATTGATGTTTCTAGCTCTCTATCCCTCCCCCTTTCTCTCTGTAAGAAATCAATAAAATATATATATTTTTAAAAATGGAATAAGGGAAAAGAGCAATGGGGGTGGAGAGAAGTAGTAAGAGACGGAAAGAAGATAAGTCCTCTATTTTAAAGCTATAAAGTAGGCATGAAGGGGCTACATTTTTATAATTAATGTCACTGCAAATGTTTAGTAAGCATCCTGTCAACTGAGCACAGAGACAAGAAGAGTAAAACTAAGGCACAGGACTCCTCCTTGCCCTAGAGCAGGGGTGGGGAATGTCTGGCCCTCGGGCCATATAAGGCTCAAGAAATCATTTGGTCTGCCCTACCAAGGCATTAGGGGGTGAGTTAATAAATGTTTGACCAAATATAACAGGCTGTTTTTTAAATTGATCATTTTGTATGGCCCATGAATGATGTTATAAATATCCAAATGGCCCTTGGCAGAAAAAAGGTTCCCCACCCCTACCCTAGAGTCACACTTTGTTTTTTAGTGGAAAAGAGAAGGAGAGAAGGAGGGAGGGAGGGAAAGAGGAACGGAGGGAGGGAAGGAGACACATCAACTGGTTGTCTCTTTCATGTGCCCCATCCGAGTGACTGGGCAGGGATTACACCTGCAATCCAGGTACATGAAATTGAATCTGAGACTCTTGGGTGCATAGGCCGACACTCTAACCACTGAACACTGGCCAGGGCGAACTGAGCTATTTAAAAACAGGAAGAGTATTCCATAAAGAGGGAGGGCACAAGGATAGTAATGCTGGTCTATAGAAAATCTCTCTATTAGAAACATCAATAACTGACTCCTTGGGTTAAAATAAAGTATACTTCAATATTACTTTCCTTGTGCTGCTCAAATCTGTAATATCGAAGTTGTTAGAGCTAGAAGTGAGAAGCCCATGTCTATACCTGCCTTTGCCATATGATTAGCTCTGGTCTAAAGTGAAGACCAAGGAGAACTGCACTACTGCTTGGAAGCAGCATGAGCCTGGAGGACATAATGTAAAGACCCTTTTTTACAGAATAGTCTGTCAGGGCATAAAGGTGTGTGACTCTATCTGTTTGACAGACAACATGTATATGATGTCTAGTAGGCCGCTGTACCTTTGAATTCTTACAAGTAACTTCTAAAACATGCTTAACAGACCACCTCTCCTGGGCTGGGAACTGAAGTACAATGAATGAAGTGGAAAAGACTTCAATGTATGCAAAAAAAACTTACCACAGAAACAAGTGTAGGTATTGGGAACATGTGCAGAAACATTCTGACAGGCAGGGCACCTCCAACCACTCTGGCCATCTGCCAAGAAAAAGGGGGGAAAACCAAAAATAATTTCCTTTAAAAAGCACACATTATTTTTAAAAAATTAAACCTATAATAAGCCATAATACTGATGCAGGGATGGTAATTCCCATGTAAGGATTTAGACACTAATGAAACAAAATCACAATTCTGAATGCTTTGCTTAAATACTGTATTTAGGCTTATATTTATAAGGACTTTAGATACATCAAGTGGGTATCCATTTTGTTCTTTATTTAAATGACATACATCATTATGTAAGTTTAAGGTGTACAACATGCTGCTTTAATATATTTACATACTGCAATATGATTACCACAATATTGTTAGTTAATACCTCCATCTCATCACATCATTTTCATTTCTTTTTGTAGTGATAGTGTTCTATTTCTCATTTTGTTAAAAGTTATTTTAGAGAGAAAGAGAAGGGGGAAAGGAAAGAGAGAGAGGGAGAGAGAAACATAGATTTGTTGTTCCACTTATTCATGCATTCATCAGTTGCTTCTAATACGTGACCTGACTGGAATTTGAACCCATAACCATTAACATATTGGGATGAAGCTCCAATGAACTGAGTAACCTGGCCAAGGCCTATTACAGTATTTCTAATGTCAAGATAACCATTATCTGAATGTTGGCTTGAAAAAAAAGAAAAGGATACAATATTTTGAGTACATGCATGAAAGCCCAGATATCTTAAATTAGAAAAAGAGCCACAATTCAGAAAGCATGTTATTAACATTTGCATTACTCATAAGTACTAGTATCCTTTGAGAAAAGCACACAAAATACTATGGAGAAGATTTGTTAAAGGCAAAACAACTTTCAATATTCCAAGTATGAATTAAATAGTGGGTTTCTATAAATTTTCTAAAGCAAATTACATAAGAAATGTTTTCTATAGTTGCTATTTGGATAGAAACCACCATTTCAGTAGACATGACTGATTTTATTTTACCTTAAATATATTTTAACACTGTTTTGTTTAGCTGGTTTGAGATCTACAGCTTAATACTGGCCATCTGAAATACGTGACTGAGACAACATATTCTCCCTGCAGATAAAATATTCAAGAAGAATTAAATAGCATTTTAAAAACTGAATATATCAAATGGGTGAGAATAACCACTCAGAAGAGAGAAATAGGGCCAGGGGAGGGAGCAAGTGAGGGAGGGAGGGGAAAATTTAAAAAAAAAAAAAAGAAGAAGAAGAAGAAGAGAGAAATAACTGACCTGCTTGAGATGCTGGAGACCTTGCCCACTTTTTTATGCAGCTCAAATGAAACACGTGGTAACAGCTCTGACAACTCCACACAGGGGCCGTGACGCGAACCAACTCACAGCACACCATGCACTCATACTTTTCTGTAGTTAGCTGTTCAACTAGAGAACCTGTTTAAAAAACAAAACAGATAAACTCAAACATAGAAAACCAATCCTTACGATAGTCAACCAAGGACCAAAGCATCTGAAAGAACCCAAACACAAGGCTTTTAAGGGATGTCTGAATCTGTTCACAGGCAGGCCAAGAAGAGGCAGGAATATGCTGAGGTAGAAGATTTAGGGAGTAGACATTCAGATGGGAACTCCCACAACTGAGGAAACATTCCTAGGAAACCGTCCAGCAATGCCCCTCATCACACAACTTGAGCATCCACGGGAGCAGCACACTGTAGGGCCCTGTCTTGCCCTACTTAAAGTGGGATGCTCTGCCAGGCTGGGAGCGGCCAGGCCCGAGGCAGCAGGGTCGGGTGCGGCCAGGCCCGGAGCAGCGGCTGCCAGGCTGGGAGCGGCCAGGCCCGAGGCAGCAGGGTCGGGTGCGGCCAGGCCCGGAGCAGCGGCTGCCAGGCTGGGAGCGGCCAGGCCCGGATCATCAGGGTCGGGTGCGGCCAGGCCCGGAGCAGCGGCTGCCAGGCTGGGAGCGGCCAGGCCCGAGGCAGCAGGGTCGGGTGCGGCCAGGCCCGGAGCAGCGGCTGCCAGGCTGGGAGCGGCCAGGCCCGAGGCAGCAGGGTCGGGTGCGGCCAGGCCCGGAGCAGCGGCTGCCAGGCTGGGAGCGGCCAGGCCCTGATCATCAGGGTCGGGTGCGGCCAGGCCCGGAGCAGCGGCTGCCAGGCTTGGAGCGGCCAGGCCCGGAGCAGCAGGGTCGGGTGCGGCCAGGCCCGGAGCAGCGGCTGCCAGGCTGGGAGCGGCCAGGCCCGAGGCAGCAGGGTCGGGTGCGGCCAGGCCCGGAGCAGCGGATGCCAGGCTGGGAGCGGCCAGGCCCTGATCATCAGGGTCGGGTGCGGCCAGGCCCGGAGCAGCGGCTGCCAGGCTGGGAGCGGCCAGGCCCGGAGCAGCAGGGTCAGGTGCCGCCAGGCCCGGAGCAGCGGCTGCCAGGCTGGGAGCGGCCCGGCCCGGAGCAGCAGGGTCAGGTGCGGCCAGGCCCGGAGCAGCAGCAGCCAAGTCCAGAGCAACTAGGTTGGGAGCGGCAGTGGCCAGACCCGGAGCAGCTGGTTGTGGTACGAATGATAGCAACAGAGGCCAGGCCCGGTGCAGCCAGGCCCGAAACAGCTCGCTCCTCGCCTGACCCCGCCCCAAGGCTGCCTCTCAGACATTGCTGGAGACTTTGGCGGGAACTTGAGGGTCTGCTGAATCAAGTAATGAAGGCTTAGATCTGAATGTGTTGAGTTAATATAGCGCTGGGGTGTTGATCTGTAAGCGCCTTGGGTGGGGCCTGGATGAGGTTGGTTGAACTATTTGGAAATGTCTGTTGTCTGAAGTATATCATTGGGCATGTGGAGATATTATTGATATGAGAAAATGCTAAGTAACTGATTTACTATCCGAAAAGGGATTTACTATCGAGGAAAGGGAGGGAGGAAGAGACTAAACATAAACTGTGCACCTATGGATGAGGACATTGGGGGAAGGGGAGGGGGTGGAGGGTGGGGTGGGAACCTGGTGGAGGGAGGAGGAAATGAGGAACCTTTGTAATATTATGAACAATAAAGATTGATTAAAAAAAAATAAAAATAAAAAATAAAATAAAAATGTGAGTTCAGCTGGAAAAAAAAAAATAAAAAATAAAAATAAAAAAATAAATTGAAAAAAAACAAAAAACAACAACAACAAAAAAAAAAATAAAGTGGGATGCTCTGAATCTACCAGATCCATGGATTCAGGCGAGGGTGGGGCTAGTGAATGGCCAACTGCAAGAAATGGAAGCCTGGATAGCTTCCAAACAATCCATGGTGGTAAGATGGTCTTTTTTTTTTCTTTTCTCTATTCTCTCAATAAAGATATGCTTAGTGCCTACCACAAGTAGGGCTACTAGGCAGAAAGAAACAGTCCCTGGCTCCAGAAGCTCGCCACCATGGCATTATAAGACTCCTTCCAGATTTATTCCTCAAAATCTTTACCTACTTCCAGACTTTTTCCTCAAATACAATCTCAGCAAAGTCTTTCGATCCCAAATATAGTCAGGTGCTCTCAGAGACGAGTGTATAAATATATATATATATATATTTAGTTCATACTTTAGGCATTACTATTATTTCACGTTATTTTATTTGTTTTTAAGTCTAAATAGGTGATAAGAATAACATAATCTTAAATTACCCAACCCAATGCTGTGCTAACGCACTTTACACATATTATTTAATTCTCTTAACAAATATAAAATGAGTATTATTTTATAGACGAAGAAACTAAGGCTCAAAGTGGTTAAATCACTTATACAAGGTACAAAACTAGAAATTAAAAAGCCAAAATTAAAATTCATTCCTATATGACCCAGAAGCTCATTTTAATCCTCTGTATTAGCTCTCCTAAGATTACTTTGTCCGATTTAATAACAAAAAATACTAACACCTCAGGACTGTGTGCTCTGTGAGGCAGGGACAGTGCCTTGTCTGCCTTACTCACTGTAGTATTTCCAGTTTCTGACATATACTAGGTGCTCAATAAATATTTGTCAGATGACTGGATGAAGGAACAAATGAGTCAAGGAAGTTACTTTTTTTTTTTTTTAATTATATATTACTCAGATGTTACATTTAAAAAAAAAAAATACTCCATCTTGCTGAAACCGGTTTGGCTCAGTGGATAGAGGGTCCCAGGTTCGATTCCGGTCAAGGGCATGTACCTTGGTTGCGGGCACATCCCTGGTAGGGGGTTTGCAGGAGGCATCTGATCGATGATTCTCACTCACCAATGTTTCTAACTCTCTATCCCTCTCTCTTCCTCTCTGTAAAAAAATCAATAAAATATATTAAAATAAATAAATAAATAAAAATACTCTATCTTGACGAAACTGGTTTGGCTTAGTGGATAGAGTGTCAGCCTGCAGACTGAAAGGTCCCAGGATTGATTCCCATCAAAGGCATATACCTCGGTTGCGGGCACATCCCCAGTAGGAGGTGTGCAGGAGACAGCTGATTGATGTTTCTCTCTCATCGATGTTTCTAACTCTCTATCCCTCTACCTTCCTCTCTGTGGAAAATCAATAAAATATATTTGCTTAGTAAATCTGAGAAAAGGCCCAAGAATATGCCTTTCTAACAAGTCCCCAGGTGTTGCTAATGGCTGCTAGTCTGGAATTATACTTTGATAACCACTGTGGTAAAGAAAAGATGTAGCTAGAAGCATTAATAAATGAGGGTTGGGAGATCTGGAGGCTAATAAATAAGATATGGCAGGTGATGTAGTTACAAGGTAATGTGGCATTAGGTTCAATGAGAGGAGGATTTTAAAACAAAGGTAGCAGAATGATTTAGTCTGTCTCCACCAACTACCTGCATTCCTTCAACAGACTCCTAACTTGTCCCTTTGCTTCCTTAAAGCCTAATCTCCACACAGCAGGCTGAATGCTCATTTTAGAAGGTTAGGAAGATCATGCCATCCCTTTTCCTAAAACCTTCCAGCTGCTCCTCATCTTCTTACTCAGAACCAGATCGAAGAGCCTCACATAATCCAGCTCGTGTGATTTCTCTGATCTCCTCCTAATTGCTTCCCCACTGCCTTCACTGCTCCCGATCCTGCCCTGCACCCCAGGCTAAACCTGTTTCTGCCTCTGTCTAGAATGCTCTTCTCCAAAGAGCCTCAGGGTGCACTCCTTCACTTCCTTCTGGTCTCTCTTCAAACGTCTCATCAAAGAGACCAAATTTTTCTAAACTAGTGCCCCTGTTATCCTGTCCTCTTAACCTGTTGTATATTTCTTTTTAGCTTATCACCTACCTGACAAATTAAAAATTTAAGTGCTGCCGAAACCGGTTTGGCTCAGTGGATAGAGCGTCGGCCTGCAGACTGGAAGGTCCCAGGTTCGATTCTGGTCAAGGGCATGTACACTGGTTGCGGGCATATCCTCAGTAGGAGGTGTGCAGGAGGCAGCTGATCGATGATTCTCTCTCAGCGATGTTTCTAACTCACTATCCCTCTCTCTTACTCTCTGTGAAAAATCAATAAAATATATATATATTTTAAAAATGTAAGTGCTTTCTGCTTGTCTTCCCTATCAGAATGTAAATCCCATTAGCACTGTATTTCCAGTATCTAGAAATGCTTGGCACACAATATTTACTCAATAAATATGAACAGTGTGCTCAAGAATATGTAAGAATGTGAGGCCAAGAAAGATCTGTTAGGCAGAACCCTAAGATGGCCTCCAAGACTCCCACCCTGGGGTATGCATTTTCTGTATAATCTCCACCCCTTGAGTATGGTGGGCTGATCTAATCAGAAGAGTCCTTTTAAAATAGTCTAGAGATGCCGAAACGGGTTTGTCTCGGTGGTAGAGCGTAGGTCTGCGGACTGAAAGGTCCCAGGTTCGATTCCAGTCAGGGGCATGTACCTTGGTTGCGAGCACATCCCCAGTAGGGGGTGTGCAGGAGGCAGCTGATCAATGTCTCTCTCTCATTGACGTTTCTAGCTGGCTCTCTCTCTCCCTTCCTCTCTGTAAAAAATCAATAAAATATATTAAAAATAAATAAATAAAAAACAAAATAAAATAGTCTAGAGATCAGAGACAGACATCAGAGAGGGCTGAAGAATCTATAGCAGATGCTTTCCTATAGGCCTTAAAGGAGTAAACTACCAAGTTGTGGAGAGGGCCCATGAGGTACAGAGTTGCAGGTGGCCTCTAGGAGCTGAGAGTGTTCCAATAGCCAGCAAGAAAATGGGGACCTCAGTCCTACACACATAAGGAACTAAATCCTACCAACAACCAGTGAGCATGAATGAGGACCCTACACCTCAGATGAGGCTGCATCCCCAGCCAAGTGACCCAGACTCCTGAGCCACAGAAACTGTCACATAATAAATTTGTGGTATCTTAAGCCACTACATTTGTGATGATTCATTATGAAACAACTAGAGGCCCACTGCATGAAATTCATGCGTAGGTAGGGTCCCTAGGCCTGGCCTGCGGCTGATCAGGGCTGATGGGGCCTTCTGGCTGCTGGCCAGGGCCTTCCTTCATTCTGCACTGCCCCCTGCTGGTCAGGGCATGTCATAGCAAGCAATCAAACTCCCAAACCCCCACAGGGACACTTTGCATTATTAGCCTTTTATGTATATAGATAGGAGGCCATTAACCAGCCTTACAAATTCAGAAGCAACTCTGGTATAACACTGCTTGGCTTCACAAACAAATCAAGGTCCCAAGAATGACTACCTGGTGAAGCAAATTAGAACTAAAAGAACTATAGACTTAGGCAGGTGGTGGCTTCACGCGTTAGGCTGTATGTCACATTACACTGGAGGGAGATCAGAACTGTGAAAGTCCATAAAGCTATTTGGTCTAGGTGAAATGTATCCTCAGGGCAAAATGATAAGTGTCTTCAAATATTACAGGAAGCTGATTTGCAATGAGGGGGAGAGAGACTAGTTGCTGTGTGGCTCAAAGGCTAGAACTTGAACCAGGGAATAGAAAGTATTTATAGTAAGGAAGAACTTTCTAACAGTCAAGAAAAATACAGTCTCACCAGGCCAGCATGTCAGTGATTGAGCATCGACCTATGAACCAGGTCATGGATTTGATTTCCAGTCAGGGAACATGCCCGGGGTTGTGAGCTGGATCCTCAATAGGGGCGTGCAGGAGGCAGCCAATCAATGATTCTCTCTCACCATTGATGTTTCTCTCTCTCCCCCTCTCCCTTCCTCTCTGAAATCTATAAAAAAAAGAGAAAGATATATCTGCTTCTAAGAAGCTTATAAATAAGTGAAGAGCACTGACACATAAACAAATGATGGTTTTCAGTGTAATTGCTATAATAGAAGCATGTATATGTAAGGGAAAGACATCCCACAGGGCTGAAAAATATTTATTTTATCTGTAAAGGTGAGAAAAGGTTTCCTGGAAATGTGACTAAACTAGCTTTTGAAAAATGAGTTAAGAATTCACTAATGAGCTGAATGGTGGACATTCTAGAGAGCCAAAACATGCAACATCATGCAAAGATAAAAAGATATAATAGAGTCCAGGGAGTAAAATGTGACGGGCAGCAGAAAATGGGGTTGCTGGGTAAGGCAGAAGCCAAAATCTATAGGTGATGAAAAAAAGTGAACAAAAGGGGGTGGGATGGTAGTAGTGACACAATTCAATATGTTTTAGAAAGATCACTCTCTGATCCTAGTATAAGAGATGAATTGAGAGAAACTGGAGATGTAAGATTAGTTAGGAACACTTGCAGATGAGCAGACAAAAGATGCTGCAGGCTGGAACCAGGAGAGGTAATGGAGATATTACCATCTTCTATTTGTGCTTTCATAATCCAAAAAAATCTTGCAATGACGAACAAAGTAGGTCCAGAGGCATGAAGGCATGAATCAGACTGACATATCACAAATGGGGATAGGGAGGACGGAAAGGAAGAGATTAACCAGAGAACTTATATATATATATATATATATATGCATAACCAATGGATACTGACAATAGTGTGGTTAAGGCCTGGTGGGGTGGGGCAGGGGCTGAAAAGAGGGGGGAAAGGGAGGGAAATTGGGGGACATCTATAATACTGTCAACAATAAAACTAAATTAAAAATTTTTTAAAAGCAATAAAGAAATATTCACCCATGCAAAAGAAAAGAGAACAGAGAAGAATCAGTTGCTACATTTTATAATATTATGGTACACTGTGTAGTCTTCTGTCAGTATTCATTATCAGTTATTTAGTTTATGATAAAAAAATAACTTTTGATTACTCATTCTGTCTTGGACTGTATAAAGAAGATCTGTATTTTTATTACAAAATTTAATAAAAATAAAGTAAAAAAAATTCTTGCTACTAAATATCTATACCATCCATATATGCATTTTTCAAAACGCTTACAAAATTCCTTATTTAAGAAAAAATTCCTTATTTGTATTTGCTTATGACATAAAAACTAAGTAAATAGTTACCTACCGGGGAAAGGAGGTGGTGGTGGCAGAATCCAGACAGATGATGAACAAGGACAGAAAGAGACTTTTCACTGTGTTCTTTTTTTTTTAATTCTTACCTAAGGATATGGGTTTTTTGTGTTTTTAAAATATTTATTTATTTAATATATTTTTATTGATTTCAGAAAGGAAGGAAGAGGAAGACAAGAGACAGAAACAACGATGACAGAGAATCATTGATTAGCTGCCTCATGCATATTCCCCACTGGGAGTGAGCCCACAGCTGGGGCATGTGCCATGAATGGAATCGAACCATGACCTCCTGGTTCACAGGCAGGCACTCAACCACTGAGCCACACAAGTCAGGCTGTTTTTTTTGTTGTTGTTGTTTTAAATTGATTTTAGAGAGAGAGAAAATAAAACCACATAAATCAGTTGCCTCTCATAAACACCCTGACTGGGAATCAAACTCACAACCTTGGTATGTGCCCTGACTGGGAATCAAACCCCCACCTCTTTGTGTATGGGATGATGCTCTAACTAACTGCGCCACCTGTGTACCTTTTTATACTTTTTGACTTCTAAATTGTGTGAATATATTACCTATTCAAAAACTTAAAATCAGCCCTAACTGGTTTGGCTTAGTGGATAGAGCGTTGGCCTGCAGATTCAAGGGTCCCAGGTTTGATTCCGGTCATGGGCGTGTGCCTTGGCTGCGAGCACATACCCAGTAGGAGGTTTGCAGAAGGCAGCTGATTGACGTTTCTAACTCTCTATCCCTCTCCCTTCCTCTCTGTAAAAAAAAAAAAAATCAATAAAATATATTTTTTTAGAAACAAACCTTAAAATCAGAAAAACAAAACATTTCCTACCCATCCAGGTAGATTTACCTGTGTGAGTTTCCACATTCTTTAGCACGGGGTTCTGTTTGCCTCGGGGGAGAGGATCCTGCCTCCTTATAGCACATTTCTCTGGGTCAATCCTTCTGGAAGACTTGTTGACGACTGCCAAGTTCCCGTTGTTGCAGGCGGATTTTGCTGGCCGTTCGTTAAGGTTGTCCTTTAGAATGGGGGCCATGCTGTTTCTGGGGCCTGCGCTTGTATGTCGTTGGCCCTCCTGTTTTGGTGGATTCCTGCCTGGACGTGGCCTCGCCCCCTCCACTTCCCAGGGAGGCCTCTTCTGTGAGTGTCTTCTCTGTTCATTGCGTCTGGCCCCAGACCCATCCGGCACGCCTTTTCTAACGGATGTATCTGAAGAGTCAGGGTGGACAGCCCCCACAGGTTTGATATTTTCAGTTCCGGCATCCTCGGGTTTGGGTGTCATTCTGTTACCCCACTCAGATTTGAGCTTCCCCTTGACTTTCGGGCCTCTACCATAGCTATAGACAAACTGGGCTGCTTTTTTTGGTTTTGCTCCCCGGGGATCGGCACCAACAATTTCCTTCTCACTTTCAGCAGGGCTGTGCTCTCGGAGCTTTGTCCCACTCTCTGATCTGGCCACACTTTCTAAGCCAGAGACATCTGAGGTCTGGTCAGTTACACTCTGTACTCTTTTGACTCTGATATGCTGCTTTTCACTCCTCAATTTCTGTACAGGTTGATTCTGAAGGTTCTTGAGTGATTTATTAGAAGCAGAGGATTGGAAAGGAAGCTGTTGACTCTTAGGCTTGCTTCCTGAAGGATGGTAACTGTACTGATGAACAGCAGAGATGTCATCATAAGGGATTTGCCTGGAAAGGTGACACGGAGGTGGTGAACTGCAATTTCTTCTACCAATCCTATTAGAATCTAGTCTTCTTTGACTCCCACAGTGTAGACCAGATTTTTTCCTCTCTTGAGGAATGAACTCAGAAGCATCCGTATTGAATTTAAAAGTACCTAGGACACAGGAAACAGGCATGCCAGGATATTAGTAAGTTAACCATGAAGCCCATCAGATTGTAAGCCATATCTAAAAATTATTTTCCTAAGGACTTTGTATAAAACGGGCTTTTAGTAAAACGTGTTTCCTGTGAAGGTGTTGGGTTCAAAGTGTTGTAGAAGACTGATCATTGCATGTCCAGTAGCTTCACCAATAGCCAGCGCTGAGAGTTGCTAAGTAAAACTGCTCACCTGGGCCATCAGGCATTATCTATACATGCATTTACTTTTCAAAAAATTTAAAGTCAGCAAATAGTTCAGAGATGAGACATCAGTTGCAGGTTCCATGTAATCTTTTGAAACTCAAATGCAGCATTGTGCAATATCAAGTAAACAGGCTTAGGAATCAGCCAAAATCAGCTTGAGGTCTGGCCCTCCAACTTATGCTACGAGTTTAGATATATCATTTGATTGCTTTTTGCCTAGCGTCCTCACCCATGACAAAAGATGATAATACCATTTTAAAGGGTTATTGTGAAATTTAAATATGATTTCATATAGATAGTACTTAGCATAGTAAGTACATTAGTTTTCATCCTCCCAGGAATATCTATTATCTGTCCCATATAGTTTATAATATAGTTCAGCATGACAAAGTCTCAAAAATTAAACATTTGCCCTATTCATTTATTCCCCGCAAATGCTTCTTTATATAGTCAACTTAGTCTCATTTTGTCTGAAGCACAAAGACAAAATGATTTGCCTCAGGATACAAAACTAATTAGTAGCCAAGTGAGAACTATATGTAGCATATAAAATATACTATGAATTTATAGGGCCAAAGAGCCATGGGTTCACTTATTGTCTTTATGAAAGTTATGTAACACCAGTTTTTTATATGCAATGGAGATAATAATAGTTCCTACATCAAAGAATTTCTATGAAGAGTAAAGCAAATTAATAACATGTATAAGGTGGTTAAAATGGTGCTTTATTATTGCTGTTCGGATTATAGGCTATCTGAGACATACAGACCTAACCACAGATGGGCACAATTCATAGCCTGGGGGCTTTTGGTTTAATAATAATTGGGTTAGGTACTTAACAGGTGCCAGGCACTATTTTAAGCATTTTGCTTGTGTTAACTCATTTAATCTTCCCTCACATTCCAGATGAGAAAACTGCTACGGAGAAAACTGCTACACAGAAAGAATAAGTAACGTGTTCAAGGCCACACGAGTTTTCTTTCTTTCTTTTTTTTTTTAATATATATTTTATTGATTTTGTACAGAGAGGAAGGGAGAGAGATAGAGTTAGAAACATCGATGAGAGAGAGTCATCGACCAGCTGCCTCTTGCACACCCCCTGCTGGGGATATGCCCGCAACCAAGGTACATGCCCTTGACCGGAATCGAACCCGGGACCTTTCAGTCCCCAAGCCGACGCTCTATCCATTGAGCCAAACCGGTTTCGGCGCCACAAGAGTTTTCTAAAGCAGATTTAGAGTTCCACCCCAGGCTCTATGGTTCTGGAGTCCATGCTCTTTCACTATCACCATACTACAGTCAGAGGCTGGGCAGCTGGTACCATAGAAACATACACAAAAGTAGTGAACAAGATCAAAAAGGTCATAGGGTAATCTCTCACTCAACCCAGAATTTGTTCTGAAAGCTTCATATAGGCAGGATTCTTGGGATGGGGTAGAGAGCCTTACAAAATGGTGAAAGGATTAGACAAATTCAGAAACTGGCAGAGAAGTTTCACTCTCTAGATTAGACCAAGTCTAATCTAGAGAGTGAATGTCTAGATTAGACCAAGTCGGTATTATGTAGTCCTTTCCCGCTTAAAGAAGCAAAAAAGGGTCAGTAAATAACCTGGTAAAGGATGGAAAAAGGGTGTTTCATGTTAAGCAGTAGGGAGTTGATGCAACTAGATATTCTAAACAGGACCGTACCTATTCATATAACAGAATGTGCTCCACTAGACATGATCTAGTAGGCAAAGCTCTCAGAAAGAGCCTTAAGAGACACAGGAAAGGGCCGAGGCTGGTTTGGCTCAGTGGTAGAGCGTCGGTCTGCGGACTGAGGGGTCCCCGGTTCGATTCGGTCAAGGGCATGTACGTTGGTTGCGGGCACATCCCCGGTAGGGGGTGTGCAGGAGGCAGCTGGTCGATGTTTCTCTCTCATTGACGTTTCTAGCTCTCTAGCTCTCTCCCTTCCTCTCTGTAAAAAATCAATAAAATATATTTAAAAAAAAAAAAAAAAAAAAGAGACACAGGAAAGGGGAAAAGGGCACATGAGTCAGGAAACTGGACCTGAGACGCACAGATCTGAAACACCCTTTCCCCCACACTATTTTAAGTAGCTGGAAGTTACTCAGTAAATGGTATGTCTCATACCAAGGCATTGCTATCGTGCAAGTGGTATCCTACATCTAAGATCATCACATGGCAGTGCTGTAGGTGTCCATGGGTGGGTGGAGCAGAGTAAACTGTAGATTATAAAGCCCAGAGACAAAGCTGGCATAGGAGTCCGCACATGGGCAGAAAGACAGGCCCCAGGACTGGGCTGCTGTCTGAGGACAGAGGCAGGCAAAAGAACGAAATTTTGAGTGGGGATGGAGGTGTGGATTAGAGATCAAGCTGAAATAAGAACATGGAATAGAAAGGAGGGCAAAAGCAAGCTCAGGCAAATAAGGAGAGGAGAGATCTTTGGAATATGGACTCTCAGTAGATGGGGAGTTTTGTTGGCCAAAACTATGACTCACAACTAATCCCATCCCATTCTTCTTCAAACACTGAAATGTACACAGACGTGAGCCTGAGATTATTGGATCCACTTTAGTGGAGACGGGAAAAGAATGGGTGGCAGAATAACAAACACCAGCATGAAAAGTTCCCACCCACCAAGATGACTTAATACCCAAATCAGGAATGGGGTACACAAATGCAGTGTGTTCTCCAACTTTCTGACCAAGATCCACAATAATACATACATTTTATCTGCCATCCAGTGCACAAATACATAGATACTCTTCTTAGTACCCTAACAGCTGGTTATAGATAGCAGAACTAAGATTCAAATCAACGATTGTTTACAAATTTCATGTTGCAAATTGCTGCCCTGTTTTTTTTGTTTGTTTGTTTTGTTTTTTCCAGAAAGAGTGAGGCCTGAAACCAAATCAATGTGGTGGGTTGTGACAAGGAATTCTTCAAAGGAAACAGAAAATGATGTATTGAGAAAGTAAGGAAAGCCCCTGCTTCCAGAAATTTTTGGTTCACTTTTAAAATTTACGTATGTGTGCACCGAGGTCTCTAATGTTTCTTTTCGGTGACTGTCCAAAAGTTTGCAAAACAAAGACCTAAGGTACACTCTGAAGAAAATGGAAATGGATGTTACATTCATGGCCAAATGAGGCTGTCTCTGTACACAGAGGGAACTCCGGGAGAGGAAGTGAGCTAACAATTATGGAGCAGGTACAGTACAGGGCGGGGGCCTTCACGAGCATTAACTACAGGATTCCCCACTGACGGGTGAAGAAAAATGACTCAGCCACACTGAGAGTTCGTAGAAGGCCGAGGCTGGAAACCACAGGTGTTCAGCGCGCGCCCCCGCCGCTGCACCGGGGACGCGCGAATACACCTTCGGCACAGCGCGCAAAGCCACCAGGCGTCGAGAGCCCGCCAGTCACCGACGGCCGCTAATCGGAGATCAGCTGCTGCCCCGGGGGGGTACGGGACACCCACATCGATACTCGCTGGGCTCTGGGACAAACCCGCTCTCCCTTGGATAACCAGAGGCCAGATTTCGCAACCTCGTCCAGGATGGTCGAGGTCTCCGTCAGCACGACGCGCGCGCGCGTCTTGGCCCTTCCGAGCCACTATCCCCAACCCTAGTAGGCGCCACTCTCGCGATATGAATGGCCGAAGCCCTAGGACTCGTCACTGACCAACCTGCGCAACTAGAGAAGGGTCCACTTCTTACACGGACCAGAGCAGTACCTGAGACAGGAGGAGCCTCCGCCATCCCGTGCGTGCCGCAACACCTAAAGCGAGCCCCGCAGTCCAGCGAGCGCTGTCACCCGGTCACGTGCCCTAGACTTCCGGCGCCGAGAGAGCGTCCGCCCCTGCGCGCCGGGTGGACGCGCCAACTGAGTTTGCGCGGCCAGAGTAAACTGCGTGGCGCAATCCTGACGTCAGACAGTTGCGCCACGCTCGGGGCGGAAGGAGGAGACTAATGACTACAGCTTGCAAGGAACGCGGGTGTGGGGCGGGGGCGCGGGCACTTGCATAATCGTCGTTTTCGTTAAGCTTTCACTGAGCTCACCTGCTACTCTGCCCTCTTGCTCTCCCACCCGACCAATTTCCCTTGGTCTTCTGAAGTCAGCTTGGACATCACCTACAGTAGTTCGGGTTACAAAACACAAAACTGCCCAGCTGGCCTGGCTCAGTGGTTGAGCGTGGACCCACGGTTCCATGCTCGTTTGTGTTCCCCGGATTATGGGCTGAATTCCCTGTGTGAGACGTGCTGGAGGCAACCAATCAATGATTCTCTCTCATTGATGTTTGTGTTTCTCCCTCTCCTTTCCTCTCTGAAATAAAAAAAAAAAAAATAAAATAAAATAAAAAAAAAATATATATATATATATGAAAAAGAAAATTAAGTGGTCAAAAGGCAGTCTTGGGACAAATGGTCTGCAAAACAACGGGTAATATACAAAAAGCTCTTACAAATCAGAAAACAGTAAGCCACTTGTTGGAAATGGTGAACTTGAATGGGCAGATGACAACAAATACGAGAGATATGAGGGAGAAAGTTGTAGGCACTGATAGTTTTTAAAGTATAAAATATTTTAAAAAGTGAATGTGTGGAGTGTTTGTTTTGTTGTTGCATTAAGAAATATAACACAACATTTAAGGGTGAAGTATCTACATTTGTAATTCACTGGCCCAGGCTTTGATAAGAATAGGAAATAGATTCATTCATTCACACACATTTTAATGCATACTCTGTCTCAGTCAGGCATCGCTTAAAGTGCTGGAGGTAAATGGTGAAAAAATATAAACATGGTTCCTGCCCTAATGAAATGCAGTCTAGTAGGGGAGATAAAAAGTTAAAAAAAAAAAAATTAGCTTTATAGGTGTGAGTACACAAAACAGTTTATTCTTGTATTATTTATTTATTTATTTATTTATTTATTTTTTGACTTTGTATAGAGGGCTTTTATTATTTGTAACATATTCACAATTATTTAAAGTTAATAAACTTTTATTTATTTAAGGAATTTCACATGTTCTAAGTTCTTCCACTCCCTTAGTTCCTCTTGAGAGTTTGCGTCTTAATCATCATACTCCCTTTTTTTGCTCAATCCTGATGTCATTTCAACCAGTCCACAATCCTTTTAGCTGAGCTTCTTTGATCTACACTTGAATATGGACATGCTTCAAAAACTCCACCTATAATCGTTGGGAGCTAATTTCCTCAAGCAATTTACTTTAGGGTCCTAGAAACGCTAAACATGAATAAGTGCAAATCTTCACTCCTAAGCTATCACTCCCTAGACTAGTACAGATCTTCAGGATATACAAAAATACCTAAGATTAAAAAAATTAAAGATTATTAAGTCTTGCAGTTTTAGAAGCTGTCTTGTAACTCCTTCCCACAGAACTATCAGTTCTGTGAATAAAGGAAGCAACATTATTTATTCTATGAGGCGTTGTATTATTTATTAATAATTATTTGCCCACCCCTGTATTTAATCATCCAAATATCTGGAAGACAATGAAAATACCATTATTAATGTTGTTACCCAAACAAACCTAGTGTACAGCTTATGAATGCAATATTAAAAACCCTATATTCACCCTAACTGGTTTGGCCCAGTGGATAGAGTATTGACCTGCCGACTCAAGGGTCCCAGGTTTGATTCCGGTCAAGGCCATATACCTGGATTGAGGGCATATCCCCAGTGGGGAGTGTGCAGGAGGTAGCTGATTGATGTTTCTCTCACGGTTGGTCCGAAGGTTGTGGGTTATTGTTAAGCTGTTTCCTCTTTTTAAATTGCTTATTCATATCCATTGCTCATTGCTCTATTTTCTTGCTGTTGGGTTTCTTGTATATTGTAGATACCAATTCCTTGTCAGTTTTAGACATTTCAATTTTCATCTTCCATTAAGTCTATTTTGTCCTTAATTTTGACATATCAATTCATCAAACAAACCTGTTGTCATCTTTAGAAATTACCAGTTTTGTCAGTCTGGGTCCATTCAGGAGAGAAGAACTATACAGTAATTTGAACAGGAGAGGAATTGTTTAAGGACATTATAACAGGGGATTGGAATAATAAGGATTGGCTAATAATCAAAAGAGCTGATGTGGTTGTAAGCTCAATTCCCAGTCAAGGGCACGAATCTGAGTTGCAGGTTTGATCCCAACCTCAGTTGGGGTGCATGTGTGCATGTATGTGGAAAGCAACCAATCAATATGTCTCTCTCACATTGATGTTTCTCACTTTCTTTCTTCCATCCCTTCCATTCTCTCTAAAAATCAATGAAAAAATATTCCCTGGGTGAGAATTAGCTAACTAAATAAAAGAATCAAAAGAGAACTCTAAAAGAATATAGGATTAGCAATATAAGGAATAGCCACTACCTCTAAGGTTGATTGAGATAGTATCCAATGAAGATCTCCCCAGAATTGAGGTGCAGACCTTGTTAGAGATGTTCCTTTGGCTCACTAGGTGGCAGGAAGCCACTGCGGTGCTGTCCTGGCAGAAGTTGCCAGAAATCTGCCTGGCCAGGGTGGCTCAGTGGTTGAGCATTGACCTATGAACAAGGAGGACAAGGTTTGATTCCAGGTCAGGGCACATGCCTGGGTTGTGGGCTTGATCCCCAGTAGGGGGTGTGCAGGAAGCAGTAATTAATGACTCCCTCTCATCATTGATGTTTCTCTCTCTTTCTCCCTCTCTATATACATACATATATGTATATAGGGTATACGTATATATGTACATTTATGTACATATATACGTGTATCCTATATAATAAAAGGCTAATATGCAAATCAACCAAATGGTGGGACAACTGGTCACTATGATGCACACTGACTACCAGGGAGCAGATGTTCAATGCAGGAGCTGCCCCCTGGTGGTCAGTGCGCTCAGCCAGAAGTTGGGCTCATGGCTGGTGAGTGCAGCAATAGTGCCAGGAGCCTCTTCCACCTCCATAGCAGCGCTAAGGATGTCTGACTGACAGCTTAGGCCTGCTCCCTCAGGCCCTAAGCCATCATTCAGACATCTCCTGAGGACTCCCAGACTGCAAAAGGGGGCAGGCCGGGCTGAAGGACCCCTCATCCCCCCAGTGTACGAATCTCATGCACCAGGTCTCTAGTATTTGCGTGTGTGTGTGTGTGTGTGTGTGTGTGTGTGTATTTTTTTAAAGAGGTTGCCATAAATCTACCTTGTGGGATGTTGGGAAGAGACTTTTACAGAGAGGTGTATCACAAGAGACACTCCACTACAAACCACCTGAGGGAGATGCCAGAAGAAGTTTCTGGCTGCTAGCTACCCTATTCTGAAAAAGCCAGCTGCTGGAGAACCCATATGCCTTACAGGAGCCAGACAGCGAAGAAGCTGCCCAGAACACAGAAGCCTAACTAGAAACAGGAAACAAACCCCTTTTTGCCTGCAATATCTCCCTGGTGCCCTCTACTGATAAAGCTTAATACCTGAAAGCAGGCAAGGGATAAATATTTAAAAGGCTCAAATCCATTTCACAGAGCAGGCAAAAAGGTAAATTTGGAACTGAAAGACAATAATTTATTACTGGTACACTAGGAAACCTATTCATTATTTTCCAAACTTGTAAATAAATGGAAGTAAACAAACATTTATTCTGCCTTTCCTATTTTATGCAAAGAACTGAGGTCTGAAAAAACCTTAGCATATTGTTTGTGGATTCCAAATAAATAAACTGGATGACTGGCTGTGAAAGAGATGGGTTTATTAGGACTTACGTGTGTACTGGTGGTGGCTGACCAGTGCAATTTTCTACCAAGTCCCATCTGGCCTGTGGCCAGCAAGTACGGGGGTAGGGAGGTGTTGGACTTGCCGTAGCACTCCCAAGAAAAGAAAGAAGCCCCTGCTTTTTTATTGTAAATAAACCCTAATGTGAAAATAGCATGTTGCAATTAACAAAGTACTAATGACAATTATCTCCATTATTCCTCACAAGAGCCTTGAGGTAAGCACAATTTTACTAAGGAAATAGAAGCGAGGAGGGCTACTAATAATTATTACATAGCAGACCCAGGGCCCAAGCCTGGATTGTTCCTCAATCTTTCCTCTATATCACAATGCCACCGGGTAAAATCGATTTCTATAGTGGAGTTTTTAGGCTGAATTGATATTAAAATTATATTAAATTTTTGAAATTGATTTTTAGAGAGAGGAAGGGAAAGAGATAGAAATATGGATGAGAAAGAACTATCAATATTTACCAGGTGCTTCATGCATGTCCCCTGTCAGAGACTGAGCCCGTAACCTGGGCATGTGCCCTGACCAGGAATCGAGCCAATGACCTGGTGCATAGGTCCATGCTCAACCACTGAGCAACACTGGCCAAGCAACATTAAAATTATATTAAATGTGTGGTTTCTACAGTGGAAGTTTCAGGCGGAAGTGATATTATTAAAGTTATATCCTTTTGAAAAATATTTATTGAGTATAAATAAATGTGCTATACATTAAATATCAAGAAATATTCATTACTGATTACAAGTCAGGCTGTAATACTGAAGGAACCATAGAATAAAACCATCCACTCATGACATAGCAACAATTCCATTCCAATATTGGACATAGTAATGGTTTACTCACAAGACATGACAATACTCTTCAAAAACAGCTATCACTTTAACCAACCTATATTACCACAATAGAAAATGATTTTGAATCATAATATTAACAGTTCCAGAAATCCCATGTGCCTTATCAATTTTATCAGGTCAATTTGAGGTTGTGGAGTTAAACTATCATAAAATCTAAAGAGTCCCATTTCCTTGATTTTATTTCAAATTATTAAGGAATGAAATCATACATGCCCATTGATACTTTTAAGTAAGTTAGTCTTTCCTAAGAGAAAAGAAATAAAAATTTAGTACAAAGTAAGCATCCCCCAAACGTTGAGTCTCTTAACGGAAGAAAAAAAGAGTAATGTAATTAACTTTTCCTTCAAAGAAAGGAAAGAAGCCATAATCTGTCATGGTAAATTTGGAAAGATAAATATTTCCTAGTCCCAGAATATGTATTTATTTTACAAGATATACTTGAGCGATGCAAGTCTATGAAGCAGGGATTTGTGGCAATCCGAATTCATCCACGAGGACTCCATCCTGTAAAAAGGGAGCAATGTTTTAGTGCCATTATTTATCTTTTCTTAAATTTTTATTAAATGTATTGGGATGATATTGGCTATTAGGATCATATAGGGTTAAGTGTACATTTCTAAGATACAAAATCTATATAGTATACTGTGTGCTCATCACCCAAACTATATATTAGGCCCCTTTCCTCTGATAATCACCACACTGTTGTCTGTGTCCATGAGTTTTAGATTTCTATCCCACATATGAGTGAAATAATGTGGTTCTTTAGCTTTTCCTGATTTATTTCACTTAGCATATTCTCATAGTGCCACTATTTTTCAACTGGTTAAAAAAAAATGATTACAAATATTTAATGGTTAAAACTCATCTCCAAATGTTTAATCCATGAAAATCAAAATCAGAAGATGAGAATGAGATTTTTTTATGAAAGGTAAAGACGGAAGTGATGAAGCTGGAACAGGGTGATGAATCTCAGAGGGAAGGCGGGGAGGAAGGAGGATGGGAAGAGATTAACCAAAGATCTTATATGCTTACTAGAGGCCTGGTGTATGGATCTGTGCACCGGTGTGATCCCTTGGCCTGACCTGCAGGAATCGGGCTGAAACCAGCAGTCCAACATCCCCTGAGGATTTCGAGAGGGTACAGGCCAAGCCAAGGGACCCCACTGGTGCACAAATCTGTGTACCGGGCCTCTAGTATTAAATAAATTGTCATTGTATAAAAACATTCCTGAGTCTCTGTGACACCATCTACACAGTTTGTTCATAATCTAATGCAAGAGAACTGGGCTTTCAAGGGTACCCAAAATAATGACCGAGAAAGTCTTCCCTTGTTTAAACTTAATAGTACTTTTTAGAATCCCAGCTGGTGATCAAGCATAAACCTTTATGATTGGCATAGAAATTATAAACAGAAAAAGCTTTCACCTTATTCTTTGTGTCAGTGGGAACACCTTCTGGAATTGCAGGTGCAGATGCTGCTTCATCCAAGTAAGAACTGTCTTCATCAGCCAGAAGTTCATCACCCAGTGCATCCAACTCTGAAATTGAAATAGTCAACATAAAAAAAAAAATGTGGAACCAAGAAAACTGGCAGTTTGTGTTAAGAAAGCCCAATTATTTATTAAAAGAACATATAAAAACAAAGGAAAAGGGATTATTAATTTCTATTTTCAAAATAAAAGATTTGCATTATAAGCAATTTTCAATGGAACTGATGTGATAAAATCTACGAAAAAACAAAATCAAAATAAAACAAACAGCCGAAACCGGTTTGGCTCAGTGGTAGAGCGTTGGTCTGCAGACTGAAAGGTCCCAAGTTCGATTCCGGTCAAGCGCATGTACATTGGTTGCAGGCACATCCCCAGTAGGGGGTGTGCAAGAGACAGCTGGTTGATGTTTCTCTCTCATCGACATTTCTAGCTCTCCCCTTCCTCTCTGTAAAAAAATCAATAAAATATATATATATTTTAAAAAATAATAAAAATATAAAACAAACAAAACAAACATTCTTCATGGGTTAATAAGGCCCCCAGTCTTCACGAGAAGAATCTATAGTTATCAGTTGACCAATTCAAATGAGAAAATCCTGATAACGTTAAATATAAATTCTCTCTCATTTATTGATGAACTTGAAAGAAGACAATGAAAATAGGCAGAAATTGTTGTATACTAAGTAATCATTACAGGAATCAGGCTTTTCAAAAAAGTGTATGGTAAAGTGAGTAGAAAGTGATAATAGCAGGCAAAAACTCATTGGGGGAGATTCTAGATGGGAAATAAGAAAATTAAGAAATGAGTAGGGTTGGGGAGGCTCTAGGCAAAAGCAGAACATGGAGAGGGAGCCTGCAACCCAGGCATGCGCCCTGACTGTAAACAGAGCTGTGACCCCCTGGCTCATGGGTCGACGCTCAACCTCTGAGCCATGGCAGCCGGCAGGGCCCCACTCATCCTTTAGGTCCTATGTCCACCCCCATCCCAAATGTGTTAAGATTCCCCAGTTATGTGCTTCATGGCACCCCATACTTCTCTAACCACTTGAGCTCTTGTAATTAATTACTTGAAAGAAGCAGTTTCTTACCCCTGTATTCAATTCAGGGGTCATATTTGTTTTCTCCAATGCTGGATCTCCAAACCTAACAGTGTCTGGTATATAGTAGATGCACGACAAGTACTTATCAACTGCTGTTTCTTGATCTGCTTTGCTAGTCTGAGGGACAGGAATTCAAGTAGCAAAATAGGAAGACCAAAATCAAAAGGAAAACAGTAGGGAAATGCAGTGTTTAGATACCAAGCACTGGTCAGCAGAGTCCTTTGAGTGGACCTTCCTTCAGAGCTTGTCCATCCCAAAGTTGTAGGTAGAGTGTGCAAGTCCAATGAGGCTGCCTCTCAAGCTGTCTTCCCAAAGACTGGACCATAAACTATTTTTCAAGTAACCCTCACTGGAATTTTCTCTAGCATTTGGGAAAAGGTCCCAGGCAGTTGCTCCTTCCAGACTCTAACATTACACATGCATTGCTTTCCCCAAAACTTTACCTGCTTCTAGATCATCTTCATCTATCTCTGGAGTGCCATAGCTACGACTCAGTGCTTCTTGGATTTCACTTGCATCTTCCATCATATCCTCTAGCTGGTCTTGTAAATCCTATAGGAATATATGACACGATTTTTATTAATTTCTTACCATTTTACTCTACCTCTTGCCCTATACTCTCCTCTGAACTTAGAAAGAAGTAATTTTTTAAAAGATGATGTACAAAAAAATTGCAGAGCACAAAACAAGTTCTCAACAACTGGTAGCTCCCCTGCCGGCCTGCTGACCCCCAATTGCCCCCCCTGCCGGCCTGCTCACTCCAAACTGCCCCCCCATGCCCCCCCCACCCCCGCTGTCCTGATCATCTCCAATTGATTCCCACTAATGGAGTGAGGGACTGAGGGCTGTTTCAGGCTGGCCACACCTCCTGGTGATCCAGGCTCCCAGTCCCTCCTTCTTTTCTTTTCTTTTTTTTCCAGCACCTCCTTGAGTGGAGGCCAGGGCAGGCAGGAAGCTTGGTTTCCTCCATTGCTGGGGGCAACCCAAGCCTCCTCCTGCTCTAGCTCTGTGGCCACCACCAACTTGGTTGGGCTAATTTGCATACTCACTCCTGATTGTGGGTGTAGCGGAGTGATGGTTAATTTGCATGTTTCTCTTTTATTAGTGTAGATTAGCCATATGTGGTATTAGGAACCTTGCATTAACAAGGAAAGGGAAACCTTTGGTGCCCTTTTTCAAAGTTACATATTTAAAGGAGAAGCTCAAAGTTCAATCCCTCTCTGTGTCCCTCCATCATATACACATTCATTTGAATTATTTCAGAAAGTAGTACATTCTTTTCTTTTTCTTTTTTAATTAAAAATATTTGAGGTGGGCCGAAACCGGTTTGGCTCAGTGGTAGAGCATCAGTCTGCGGACTAAAAGGTCCCAGGTTTGACTCCAGTCAAGGGCATGTATATTGGTTATGGGCACATCCCCAGTAGGGGTGTGCAAAAGGCAGCTGGCCGATGTTTCTCTCTCGGACGTTTCTAGTTCTCTATCTCTTTCTTCCTCTCTGTAAGATATCAATAAAATATATTTAAAATAAAGTTTAAAAAATATATATGGGTAGCTCATATTGCCAAACCAAGAGCTATATTTATAAAATAAATAAATAAATTAATTAATTAATTAAAATATTTGAGGTGAAAACCTATTTTATTTCAAGACACCCAAACCCCACCTGCATACAAATAAATTGTAAAAAAAAAAAAAAAAAAAAAAGCACATTTGCTGGTCACTGTTAAAACCATGAAATACAATTCCACATTGATGATACTGAAGTGGTTAGTAGTCCATACTAGCTTACCAAAAACTAACTGAAATTAGAAAAACGACTATATATATACACTAGCATACACTCTTGAATTGCCTCCTCACTGTACTTAATTTAATGTCCAGTTTTGACCACTGGATGCTAAAGTCTAAAATACCCTTATGGGTTAAATGTGCGCAGCCTACACAGAGAACCATGTAAACAATAAAGAACGTTTCTTTTCTTTATTTAACAAACACTGCCATTAGTATTTAAACTTGCAGTTAATGGAGACACTTTTCTGCAGGAGGCACTGAAGGCAGGTCTGAGTCTGGGAAGAAAACTGGGAGACCGGGGCAGAGGCAGCAGCCTGGCTCCTGCTGGGTGTGCAGAAACCAGTACATTCTTACAGAAGCCAGTATACATCTCACCTCAATCTGATCAATTTTCACGTGCTTGTATGCTTTCTTCATTTCCTTTACTCCCAGTTTCATAGCTTCAACCTAAAAAAAAAAGATTAAGAAAAAAAATGCAATGTCTTAAAAAGCTATGCTGGTTAAACTGTCTTTTAAAAACCATGGGAAAGAGCACAAGAGTACAAAACTAAAATAAAATCACGGGAAAAGGTGCGATGGAAGTACCGTGGTCTTAGTGTCTTTCAATGACTGGATGGTGTAATTGGCTTGTTCCATGTTAAAGGACTGCTGGGCAAGATTGTCCCGCTGCTGCTCATACCTTTTTAGAGTAAATTGAGAATGGTGAAGGTGAGACAGATATAAACCATCGAGAAGGAAGTATGTCTAATACTAAATAAGAATTTTCTTTTTATAAAAGTTCTTAAATATACAATAAAAATTGGCTAAAACAATCACTCTAACCCAGTGATTTTCAACCTTGTTCATTTCATGGCACATTAAACTAATTACTAAAATTCTGCAGTAGACCAAAAAATTTATTTTTGCCAATCTGACAAGAAAATAGATGCTGTTTTGATGAATTCACACCAGATGACTATTGTTATGTTGGCTGTTGTCATTTTTTAATTTGGTAATCTAAGGGAAAAGAAGTCAGTGCTCCCGACTTGTCAGGTATTGCATATTTTAAAAATTCTTGCAGCACGCCTATTGAAAATCACTGCTTTAATCAAGCAAATATCATTTGATGCAACCCTCCAGTCTTTTTCTTTTGTATGTATTTTAGTTATAACACTATTTTCCATTTAATATTATAACATTTGTTGCTACAAGGTCTTAATATATATGCCTTTATAATGTTTTACATTATTTCCTATGCTAAATTCCTGGAAGTGGAATTCTGGGTCAAAGGGTAAGACTATTTAAGGACCCTTAAATATTCTGGTGGATGAGGACTAATATGTGACACCTTAATCAGTAAATTAAAAAAAAAAAAAAAAATCTCCTAGTTGGAGGGAATATCCAAGATTCCCAATTTCACAAACAAAAATTAAAAAGGCACACTCTTCCTGGTGGTGTTGCTCAATGGTTGTGTCAACCTATGAACCAGGAGGTCATGGTTTGATCACAGTCAGAGCATGTGCCCAGGTTGCAGGCTTGATCCCCAATGTGGGGTGTGCAGGAGGCAGCCAATCAATGATTCTTTCTCATCATTGATATTTCTATATCTCTCCCTTCCTCTTTGAAATCAATGAAAAAATTTTATCTATCTATCTATCTATCTATCTATATAGATATATGTATATATAATTTTTTTTTTAAGGCAAACTCTATTAAATAAATAATGGGAGAACCAAACCCTATAGATCTGGGCAGTCCAATACAGAAGACATTAGCCATATATGGTTATTTAAACTTCAATTGTTAAAATTAAATAAAATTAAAACTTCAATTTCTAGTCATACTAGCCACATTTTAAGCACTCAATAGCCACCCATGGCTAAAACGTTTTGAACTGGACAGCATAAATATAGAACATCCATATCAGCAAAAATATAGAACATCCATATCAGAAGGCAGTTCTATATCCACAATCCATGCACTTTAGTACAGTACTCTATGTTTCTACCTAGCAGCAGAGGAAAATAAGAAATAAGGTGACTTTATCAAGGCCACTTTTTTCCCAGCATACGCCTCCTTAACCAGTCTATTACACTTATCTAACAGGACTGGCTTGGCAACTTGGGAGGACCAGCATCATAGCAACTGGTCCACCCGTTGTTCAGTGGACTGATGGTAACTATCCATTTGTGGTAACTAACCTTTGTAGGACTAATCTAGATGGTGAGCCTTAGGTGGTTTGGCTTAATGGTTGGAGCTTTGGCCCACAGACCCAAGGGGCATGAGTTCAATTCCCAGTCAAGGGCACCTACGGGTTCGCTCCCTGCCCCTGGCTGGGAAGCCTGTAGGAGGCAATCTGTCAATCGATCTCTCTTTCTCTTCCTCTTCCCTTCATTTCACTCTCTCTGAAAATCAATAGAAAAAAAAAAAATCCTAGGGTGAGGAGTAAAAAAAAAAATTTTAAATGAATGGTGCTACAACAAATGTTGCTGAATATAGAGGGGAAGAAAATGCCAGCTAACTATATATGTACATGAAATTTGTAATTACACGAAGAATGCTTATAAAATGGTATAAAAACCTGAAGGAAGGGAAGATCATTTCTTTTGGTCAAACCTGTGGAAGAAAGGAGATTTTGCATATAACTTACATCCTCTTTTGCTTTAAAACCCGCAAAGCTTTCTGCTTGACCATATTCTGAGGAGAAAAATAGATTTTAATGAAAAGAAGTAAAAAGTATATGGTAAAAGAAATCTCCCATATCCCCAAATGTACATATCTACTCATTCTCTTCTTCAGATTAACTGATATGGTGTCTCCTGTATTATTCTTCAACTCCCAAGAACAGTCATTAAGACTCAACTCTTCTTTGCCTTTGCATCCCATATCTCAGCCTAAGAACTGCATGTCTTTTTACTAGTGCCTATTATATTAATCCCACCCCAGCCCCAACAGTGCGATTTTGTATATCCACTTACCTTAGGAGATTCTCAACTTGGACATCCTGCTATCCACTCAAACTCAAAAACACATACAAACTCCTCAACCTGCTCTCTCCTTGGAAATTACTAACAGCCCTATTGATCTCTCACTTCTTCTATGAGAATCTTTGTATCAACCTTACCTTTCCTCTCTCTGTTGTCTCTTCATGAACAGTTATTACTGATTGTCAGAACTCACTTTCAGATTGAATCATATCATTCTCCCGACTACCACCATGATTTAAGCTTTCATCCCATCTAATCTAAATGAGCTTTCCTGCTTCTGGTCATTAAAATGGCTGAAAAAAGCTGCTTGTCTCTTACCTTGTCACTTTCTATACAGTTCCATAAATCATTTTATTTGTCTCCTCCAATGGAGGGAAAGCAGATGTTATTACTTCACAGACATTAATAATACCTAACATTTACTGAATGTTTCTATGTACTAGACACAGTGCATTGTAGGTCATATTAATTACTTCATGTAATCCTCACACTATTAAGTAGATATTATCCCCATTTTACAGATGGGAAAGCTGAGGTTCAGTGATGCTAAGTAACTTATCCTCACTCAAATGGTTAATATTATAAAGATAGAAGCAAAGAAGGTAGTTCTACATCCACAATCCATGCACTTTAGTACAGTACTCTATGTTTCTACCTAGCAGCAGAGGAAAATAAGAAATAAGGTGACTTTATCAAGGCCACTTTTTCCCCAGCATACTCCTCCTTAACCAGTCTATTACACCTATCTAACAGGACCAGCTTGGCAACTCATTATGCTTGAACATGGCTTATCTTTCTCTCCAGATTGCCACTTTCTCAGCAGAATATGCTAAATCCCACATACATGCTTTTGGACATGTGATCAATATCTTCCCTCCATCAGGTCAAATCCCAGTCTCCATTTCATATCTGGTTGTAAACTTTCTTCCCTAAGAACTGCATGTCCTTAAGGATACACCCTCACACAGGTTTTCTACTTACCAGACTGTGAGCATGCCTTCTGTTATCTCTCAGCAGCCCCTCAACACATGCTATTTCCACAGGTGCTTAAATTAGGCTGTCACGGCAGCTCCTGCCTACCTTACCTTTGCAGGACTCTCCCTCATCTTCTTCATCTGATCTTTATACTTCACTAGCTCAGCATCCAGTCGAGAAATTTTCTTGTCAATGGATTCTGCCCTGCTGTCCACCTTAAGGGGGGAAAAATAAAAGGCAGTGGTAGTTATTGTAATATTAGAGGCCAAGCACACGAATTCGTGTGGGTGGGGAATCCCTAGGCCTGGTTGGTGATCAGGGCCAATAGGAGCCCATCTGGCTGGTGGGCTGTAGAGGGTTGGCTGTAGGAGGGCACTGACCACCAGGGGGCAGCTCCTGCATTGAGCATCTGCCCTCCGGTGGCCAGTGAGCATCATAGCAACTGGTCCACCCGTTGTTCAGTGGACAGGTGGTAACTATCCATTATGCTTTTATATATATAAATACTTACATGAGAAGAAGCAAGAGAGAAAGGAATATGGAGGAAGAAAAATAAAGAGGATCATATGGTGAAGGGTGGAAAACACTTAGGAGGTCCAGGCTTCCAGCTTGGGCTGGGCTCTTTACTAGCATTTGCCCAAGGGGGGGTGTGTGTGTGTGTGGAGTGGAATCCCCAGACAGAAACTTTGGGAGGCTTTTATACACTACACTCCATCCCCCAGATTCTGATTTTCCAGGTCTCCCTCAAGTGCGTCTGGACAGAAAAATAATTTAAGAGTCACTCGACTAAGTGCAATTTCCCTAGAATCAGAAACTAGTCAGGCTAGAGACTCAGGTGTGTGAAATGAGCTCGTGAGCTGTAGACTGGCTGGAGCTGTAGATCTAATGCTGTCTCTTATAAGGTGGTAGCTTAATGCCCAGGACCAGGGTTCTGAATTTTGTTACTGAGATCCAGGATCAGGTACAGATATGTTGACCTAGGATGTCAGGCTGAGGGTCCTGACCTGGGATGAAAGAGGGGTAAATGACAGAGGGAAGTGTGTAGGGATAAGCAAAGAGCGAGTAGACGCGGCAGTGGGCATCAAGGGTCGGGTGCCAGTTGGGATAGACAGTGCTAAGTCAGGGGTCTCGGGTTTATGGCGTCAGGAATGACCTGGGTAACAGGAACAAAGGTGGAGTGGAAAGGGCCGAGGTGTTAATGGGCTCGGGACCAGGAATGGGGTGGAGGAGTAGGAGCCGGGAGCCGGGAAGTGGGTGGAGTAAGAGGGGGTTCAGAGGCCCCGAGCCTAGCTTAAGTGTAGTCAAGCGCCCACCGTGCCAATGCAGTCAGTCAGGTTGGGCGGCGGAGCCTTCGGTTTCGCTTTCCCGAAGAATCGGTTCATCTTGGCCGCGAAGAAAACCCAAACACTGGAGCAGAACCAGAAACGGAAGCGAAGACAACACCGCCTCGGTCTTGACTTCCGGCTCCCCGTGCGCAAGCGCACTGCGCCTCTCGGAGTTCCCAGATCCCTTTGTCGGGGGTTCCGCCCGGCCTTTTCCGGGGAAGGAGAGCTCCCGGAGCTTGGAGGTACCGGATAGAAAGTCAGCAGGGGGCGTGGCCACGCTGGATGACGTGAGGGCGTGGCTTCAGGTCAGCAAGGCGGGGCCTCCCCTGAGTGGGCGGGACCCAGGGCGGCTTCCCCTGGACGAGATGGGGCGGGGTTTGTCCCTAAGGGGCGTGGCCGGAAGACCGGGGCGGGGCGGGACGCGGAAGTGGCCCCGTGGGATTGCACGGAGCGTCGCTCAGCTCCCACCGCTGGGCAGACAGCGAGTGCGGGTCTGGCGGAGCGCGGTGGCGCGCGGAGACCGAGAGGCGACCGCGGGCGGCAGGGCCCCGGGCGGCAGGGCCCCCGGAGGCGCGCCGCTCGGCCGGGCCGGGAGTCGCGTCAGTCGGTGTTGCCGGCCGAGCGCGGTCCGCCTCCCTCTCAGCGATCATCCGGCCGGAGGGCGGCCAGAGGGCATGTCGGACCCCGCAGGGGCGCCGCCGCCGCCGCCGCCGCCTCCGGTGCGCGCGGGCCGCGGGTGAGGAAGAGAGCGCGGCCTCGCTCAGTCCGGAGCAAAGAGGTGGCCCGGAGCGCAGAGGAGCTCCGGAGCGAAGAGGGGCTCCTGAGCGAAGAGGGGCTCCGGAGCGAAGAGGAGGTGCTGAGCGAACAGGTGGCCCGTAACGAACAGGTGGTTGGGAGCAAAGAGATGGTCGGGAACGAAGAGGCGGCCCCGAGCGAGGAGGAGGCCCCGAGCGAAGGGGAGGGCCCGAGCGAAGAGTTGGCTCCGGACGAAGAAGTGGCCCAGAATGTAGAAATGGCGGCAGCCGGACTCAGCGTGACCGTCACCCACAGTGAGCACGGGTGGCCGCGGGGCTCTGTGCTCCGCAGGGTCTGTGTGTGTGTGTGTGTGTGTGTGTCTCGGGGTGGCCACGTGTCCTCCGGAAGCGCCTGTCCTGTGTGTCCTGGCGCCCGGTAGTGTGGGTTCTTGTTTGTGTCCGTGGGGCCGGTGTTGGTGCGGGTCTCGTGTCAGCACACCTTTCTCTGTGACGCGGTGTTTTGTTCCAGGTCATTTGTTTGATCTCCGAATGCGTGCTGCACGTGGTGGTCCTGGTTGCACGTGTTCACGTGTGCCTGCACAGTTCTTGTGGGTCTTTGTGTCAGGCTTGTGTTTGGCCGTGTGCACGGCTGCTCAGTACGTCTGGACACCTGTGTGTGTCAGGTACACTGTTGGAGCGGGCCGTGGGTCCAAGCATACACTCGGGGCACCTGCTGGGTCTGTCCGCTGCTGGAGTTAACACTGAACTAAACAGTGGATTCATGGGCGAGCCAAGTCCATGAGGGTTTCCTCAGGACCAACCGTGGGAGACCCTAGAGCCTCAGATCTGAAGACAGGATTCTAGGTCCTGCAGTTTTGTTTTGTTTTTAAAATATGTTTTATTGGTGTGGTGTTTTTTTTGTGTGTTTGTTTTTTTTTCCCCAGAGAGAAAGGGAGAGAAATAGAGAGCTAAAAACATGGATCAGCTGCCTCCTGCACGCCCCCCACTGGGGATTCCCAACCAAGGTACATGCCCTAGACTGGAATCTAGCCTAGGACCCCCCAGTCCACAGGCAGCGCTCTATCCACTGAGCCAAACTGGATCCTGCAGTTTTGAGTGATCTTGGGATGTCTCCTATCCAGACATCTAGTTGTTCTCGGTGAGGTAGAGTTGCCTACACCTGTGCCAACCCTAGCTGGTTTGCCTCCCGTGATAGAGCATTGGCCTGTGGACTGAAGAGTCCCGGCCTGCGTTTCGGCCTCTCTCCCCAGTAGAGGGTGTACAGGAGGCAGCAAATCAATGGTTCTCTCTCATCATTGATGTTTCCCTCAGTCTCCTTCTCCCTTCATCTCTGAAATCAATAAAAATATATTAAAAAACAACAACACACCTGTCCCATTGACTTCTTGTCTGTTGAGCAGGCTCAAAGCTTAGCCTGGTGCATGGTAAACAGACTACCTCCTACTGCCCATATACCTGAAAGAGAATTGGCACCTCTGCTCCAAAAAGAAATTTTCTGCTGTTTTGAGTCTATTCACTCATTTGTGTATTTTTTTGTCTGTTTTTTGTTAATCTTCACCTGAAGATATTTTTTCCATTGCTCTTATGAGAGTGGAAGGGAGAGAGGGAGGGAAGGAGAAAGAGTCAGAGAGAAGACCAAAAAGAGAGAGAGAGAAACATTGATGTGAGAGACACATCAACAGCACACAGGAAGCTAAGAGTGAACCTGCAATCCAGGTACATGCCCTTGATCAGCACTTGATCCACTGAGCCACATCGGCCAGGGCTCATTTGTCTGTTTACTGAGCACCAACCATGTATGTGTCCAGGTATGCCCAGTGGGAGAGACTTGGAGGAAAAATAGTCCCTTGCCCATTGTAGCGAAGGAGACAAAGGTCAGTACAATATAGACTACAGGGCAGTCAGGCCACAGCAGGCAGGTGGCTTGTGATAAAAAGCATGGACCAGAGGTCAAGTGCTGACTCCACAGTTGGTCTCCCTAGACAGGTCTTACCTGGACTGACTCACAGTTTACTTACCTGTGAAATGGGGAATAATAGGTAGTACCTACATCATAGAGGTTTTCTGAGGATTAAATAAGATAATGCACGAAATGAGACTGGTCAGCCCCTTGTGCATGTTAAGTACTCAGATATTAGCTGATATCACATACTGTCAGTTACAATAGTGGAAACAAAAGTCCTTGAGCAGATCACCAGAAGAAAGCTGGACAGCTGGGGGAAGGCTGATTGGAATAGGGGGCATATGAATTGGGCCTTGAAGGCTGTAGGCTGGGTGCATAAATATATGAAGTGTCAGCCTATATTGGTTCATGTGGGAAAATTTTCTTAATTGGACCCTTCTCTCCTCAGGCAATGAGAAGCACGACCTTCATGTTACCCCACAACAGGGCAGTAGTGAACCAATTGTCCAAGATCTGGCCCAGGTTGTTGAAGAAGCCACAGGGGTCCCGCTGCCTTTTCAGAAACTCATATTTAAGGGTAGGCATTTCTCTTCCAGCTTTGAGCCCTTATAGCTAAACGACCTATTTAAAATTGCTTAACCAAACCTAATGGTAACTCTTAGCTTTCAAAATTGGACAATTCTTATTTGCTGTTTCTTCATTTATTTTCCTCAGCAAATATTTATTGAGGACCTACTGTGTACTGGACACTTCCAAACATTTGGACAGGTATTAGAGTTGAAGTCACAGGAGGGTGGCAGAAATCTTACCATTTTTAAAAATATATATGTTTTATTGATTTTTTACAGAGAGGAAGAGAGAGGGATAGAGAGTTAGAAACATCAATGAGAGAGAATCATTGATCAGCTGCCTCTTGCACTCCCCCTCCTGAGGATGCGCTTGCAACCAACGTACATGCCCTTGACCGGAATCGAACCTGGGACCCTTCAATCCGCAGGCCGATGCTCTATCCTCTGAGCCAAACCTGTTTCGGCAATCTTACCGTTTTTTGTTTGTTTTTTTAAAAAAGATATTGATTTCTTACAGAGAGGAAGGGAGAGAGATAGAGTTAGAAATGTCGATGAGAGAGAAATATCTACCATCTGCCTCTTGCACACCCCCTACCGGGGCTGTGCCCACAACTGATACATGCCCTTAACCAGAATCGAACCTGGGACTTTTCAGTCTGCAGACCGGTTTCGGCCCAATCTTACCATTTTTGATAAAGCCCATGGGCAGTCTTCCCTGGCTGTTATATCCTCTTCTCATTGTATGTTCACATGGCACTCCCTACCACTTTGGCATAACTTATATTGAAATTACTATTACATAATTGTTTTTGTAGTTGCTGAATATCTGATTTCTCTGTTAGAATAACAAACTCTGTGAGGGCAGAGAAACTGCTATGTGTCCAATGCTCAGCAGAGTGCTGACACAGAGGGTGTTGTATGAACAGGAGCCTGGCAGACCCAGTGGATGATGTGATTTCTGCCGCACATATCTCCTCCACCCTCTGTCTTCCCATTATCAAGGTTGCCCATTATTTTGGTATCTGATCGGGCCAGATTTGGTGCCAGTCGCAAAGAATTTAGTGATGGGAAGTACTTCTATTTATACTTCACAATGTAACTATTTGTTTTTTACTTTAAAAACATTTTACTTTTGCCCATACCATTTTGGCTCAGTGGATAGAGCGTCGGCCTGCGGACTGAAAGGTCCCAGGTTCGATTCTGGTCAAGGGCATGTACCTTGGTTGTGGGCACATCCCCAGTAGGGGGTGTGCAGGAGGCAGCTGATCGATGATTCTCTCAATGTTTCTAACTATCCCTCTCTCTTCTCTGTAAAAAATCAATAAAAAATAAAATAAAATAAAAACATTTTACTTTAGAATTATACAAGGAAATAGAAATTCATGTTTCAGAATACAAAAAAAACACAAAGAAGAAATGCCCTCCTGGCTAAAATCTCTCATAACATTTTGGCATATTTCTGTTCAACCTTTTTATTGTGTTTGTTTGTTCTGGCTTCCGGAAGTGTGGGTTCTTGTTTGTGGACTTTTTTTTTTGTTGTTGAAAAAACTAGGCTTATATTGATTATACAGTTTTTATAACGCTTTTTTTTCTTATAACACTGGGTTATCAACATTCATTGTGACCTTGAAGTTTCTTTTAAAAAATGAGCTTTAATGCCTACAAAATCTTCTGTTGTACTGATATATAGTTCATCAGCCCCCCTATTCCTGAATTTTTGGCTCTTTCCCGTTTCTCTCTATATGAGTAAGTTTGCACTAAAAGTTATTGTAAAGTGTCATTGTGCAGGCACACATCCAATTATTTGTTTACATTAATAGCTGAAGTGAAATTACTGAGTCAAGACACCTAGTTCTAGAAAGATTACACCAACTTATCCTCTTCTCATTAGTGAACTCACTTGTCCCCTGTACCCTTGCTGAAATCTGTTTCCAATGATATGCAGTTGTTACAACTTGGCAGTCTTTTCTTCTCTTCAGGACAGTCGCTGAAGGAAATGGAGAAGCCATTATCTGCAGTTGGAATACAAAATGGTTGCCGGGTCATGTTAATTGGAAAAAAGGTAAATTGTTTTTTCCACCAGAACACAACCAAATCAAATGCTAAGGCCTTCTATGCATATTTCTGTGCAGAAGGCAAAATTGGGGATCTAATGCTGCATTGGTGAAGCACTCTCTAAACAAGTGTAGTCTCCATCTGTGTGATGGGGTTACCAGTTTTGTTGTTCTCATGGCCTCTGGCTTCTGTTAGGTTCTCGCTCTGAAAGTCAGGAGCAGCCGTGCTGCCTCAATAACACAACTTTTGTGTTGGTGGAATCTCAGTCTGGTTATAAGGTGCCTAAGACAGGCCATACTTAGAAGGGATTTGCAAAAGAACAATTTGTTAAGCCTGGAGATTTAAAAAATAAATACAAGTTTTAGGCTCTCTCCCTTTAACCACCCTTTTTACTAAAAATCTCCCAGAAGGTAAAAAAAAAAAAAAAAAAAAAAAAAACTGGCCAGAAAGAAAGGTTCAGACTAAAGAACTGAGGGAGAAAAAGAGGCAATTAGTGACAGGTGAGGACTATAGCCTATTGGTGATGAGAGAGGGCCATGGCCAGCCCTGCATTGTGACACAGTGGAATTGTTGGTCATATGAAGTTCCCTTACTTTGAGTGAGGTGGCTGACCTCAGAGTGGAGAGAGGGTGAGATTAGCAAAGAAGAGGCAAAGAAAATTCCATCCAGGCTTGGAACTGCTAGGAGACTGGCACTGGGGATTTTGCCACAAAGTAGAATGTGAATAATTTGGAATAGTATAAAAGCAGGAAGATACTGACTCTGACTGCCGATTGTTTAGGTGAGAGAAGGGGAAATACTCTAGATTTCTTGGTTAGGGGTCCAGGAGAATGGTGATGGGCACTGGGCAGAGCCCAAAGGTTGAGTTTGAAGAAACTATAGGACCCCTGATTAGAGCTTTCCTGGGGTGTGTAAAACCATATCTGCTTCAAATCTCAGTTCTACTTCTTTTGGGCTAAGTGACCTTAGGTTACAATAACCTCAATTTCATCATTTAAAATAGTATTGTACCTCATTGTTGTTGTTTTTGTTTTCTCATTGGGTTTTGATAAGGCTTAAAACAAATCATTGAGGTAATGTGCTTGGGATAGTATCTGGCATAGAGGGAATCCTATATAATAAAGATGTAAAATGCAAATGGTCATTACACCTTGAAGTGTAACGAGCAACCGTGTAACAACTGGATCACAGATCAGCAGGAGGGTGAGGCAGTGAGCTACAAGCTGGTGATAAAAGTATTCATCATTGTTATGTTGGTGGATGACATTTTGTAATTCTATTTAAAGGAATAGTAGAATTCCACCTATCTAGAAATTCTGAATACTTCAACAGGTGTTCAAAATTAATTGACTCTCCAGGGATCAGTCTGGCTGTTAATGATCAGCCCCAGGCTGAGGTTGAGTCTGGCTCTATTCTCTGAGTCCAAATTGTCAGGACCTTGCCAGAATGTTTACCTAATACCGTCTCTCTAGTCTAGAGTCTTTGTAGATGGAAAACTTAATGTATATCCTCCAATTTGCTTTCCAAGAAGCAACAGAGTTAAGACTTTCTTTTTGGTGAATGGTTTAGTCCAATTAGGATTTTTAAAAAAAACTTTTTATCTGACAGGATAGTGTTCTTGGTAATTATTGGCTTTATTTTATTCTTAATCATCTTAGAACAATCCAGAGGAAGAAATTGAACTAAAAAAGTTGAAAATTTTAGAGAAGTCTGTGGAGAAGATAGCTGACCAACTGGGAGAGTTGAATAAAGAGCTTTTTGGAATCCAACAGGTAACTCTGTGGGCGTTGACTTTGTACCTGTCCTAAGAACTTTCTTTTTTGGAGTGCCACAGAATTTTAATAATTAGTTTGTGTGCGCCATGGGATGAAAAGGGTTGAAAATCTCTGGTCTACTTTGTTATAAAGTGTTTAGCAAAGCGAAGGATATTTCGATGATTCATAGAAGGTAAAAGTTGAGTGCTTCTTAGTGGGATGGTCATCCAAATCAATTTCTTATATTAAGAGATGGTTTCTTATATTAGAAACCAAGTAAGGATTAGAAACAGCCCCAAACCACATATTTGTCTTTGACCTCCACATTTTATAACTTTAATAGATGTATGGTTATGTTTTAATTACAAAGTAATATATGCTGATTGTATATAACTTTTAAATAAACATATGAACACTAATATGGAAAATAAAAATTATCTATAAGGCCCAACTCAAAGATAACCATTACTAAAGACTGGAATCTACCTTTCCATCTTAAGAAAATATTTGATATGGTGTTATGTACACTTTGTAAATTGTTCTTTTATTGGATAAAAATTTGAACATTTTCTGTCATTGAAAATGACCATATTTTTAAAAACTTACATAGCATGGTTTACTTAACCAATTCACTATTGTTTGGGTTTTTTTTTTTTTGGTCTTTCCCACTTTTTAATATATACATTTCAAACATATAGAAAAGTTGAAAAAATGAGCAGAATGAATGAACATCTGTACATTCCCCACTTAGATTTAACCATTCAAAGCATTTTGTCATGTGTATTAGTTTGTTTAGGGGGCTTAAACAGTAGAAATTTATTTTCTCACAGTTCTGGAGGCTGGAAGTTCAAGGTCAAGGTGTGTGCAGGGTTGGTTTTTTCTGAGGCCTCCCTCCAACAAGAAATAATCCAAGTTCAGTACCACTCATGTAAGCATACTGGAAAGCAGCCTTCCAAAGACCAGGAGACTGCCCTTCAATTCTAACAAACCAATGCTCTCCTTATGCACTATGGCAACTTCTTTGTTATATCATTTCCCATTTCTATGAATTTTATTATCATTGGCTCAACTCACAGTTCTCGTGGGACAGGAGTCAGCATGGCTGAGCTAAGTAAGTTCTCTGTTTAGGGTTTCACAAGGTTGAAATCAAGATGTCAACTGAGCTGCCTTTCTTTCTGGACCTCATGGTCCTCTTTCAAATGCCTGCGATGGTAGCAGAGATCAGTTCCTTGTAGTTGTAGGGCTGATCATGAGCCAGGGGCTGCTTTCAGTCCCCAGAGGCCGCCCACATTCCTTGCCCCCCTTCACCCTCAAGTCAGCTTTGGAGAACTCACACATCAAATACCTCTCCTGTTTCAAATACCTGATTTCCTCCTATCACCTGATGTTCTGTTGCCATTTTTCATAATGCTTCTTTGAAATCTTTAGACATAAATCTTTTTTGACTGTTTCTGATATTATAAATTCTTTAGTTGAAATTGCTGGCTAATGTTTACCACATGTCAAATCTGCATCTGTAGCTCTCGGCTTTGGTAAACATCTTCAGAGAGCCCTGTTGTCACCAGCTAACTGGTCATTTGACCAAGCAATGTGAATAAGCTGCAAGATAATTTAATAAAAATAATGTAAGTGCTGCCGTTTGTTAGCATGTCTGTGTCAGGAATTATATTAAGGGTCTACATATATACCCCTTTATCCTCACAGTAATCCTAATGGGGTGTGAGTATCATAATCCCTATTTTAAAAACGACACGGAGGCACAGGTAGGTTAAGTAACTTGCTCAAGATCACAAGCAAGTAAATGGCAGTGAGAATTCAAGTCCAGCCCTGTCACATCTAAACCCTGTCCTCCTCATGTCTGCCTCTTGTGTGTAGGTATGCTCTTCTGGCTTCGCTGAAGCCAGGCCTCAGGAGGCATTTGCAGCCCCAGTAGTTTATTTTAGAGTGGCCTGTTATAGTGTTTAGGCTGGCTTAGGGCCAGCTTTTCTTTTTCCCCCAAGAGATGAAGTTGTGGGTCTGAGGTCTGGCCCAGCTTATTGGGAGGAATACGGATTCAGAGTGAGGCTCCTTCATCAGTACCTCAGCGTGGCATTCTTCATCAGCCTCAAGGAATTCTTGCAAGATTACATTATTTCTCCACAGGGTTTTCTGGCCAAGGATTTGCAAGCTGAAGCACTCTGCAAACTGGATAGGAAAGTAAAAGCCACAATCGAGCAGTTTATGAAGATCTTGGAGGAGATTGATACACTAGTAAGTAAATATTCACCTGAGAAGAACTAGTTTCCTTTGACTATATTTCAGCCTGTCGCACTCTTTCAGTAACGAGGCCTTATTGTCTGAGGATGTTGAGCACCTGCTGAATGCAAGATACTGTTAGGTCTTAGGTGAATACACAGGAAGATAAGACAGTTCCTAATTTTCAGCCACTCACATCCCACCAGCATAAGACCTTTAGCATTTTTATTAATGTGTGCTAGCAGCACCTAATCCTCATGAAACTTGGATCCAAATGGTCTATGGTCTCGTGGTCAGAGAAACACAGGGCTTCACTTTCCTGTTACTCATGTGACTGATATTCCACTGAGCTCATTACCTGTACAGAATTCAGTCATACCCAGTTCTTGTGAGGCTGTTGGGAATCACTGACACCACTTTCCCTTTTATAGATGATAATAAATGATATTACTAGCCTGATGCCTCATTCTTGAGGGTAAATTATTCTGCTTGGGGTAACAGGAAGGGGCTTATAAAAAAGAAGTAAAAGGTGCTTGTCTTGCCACAGTGAGCTCATGGTATGGCCACAACATAGTATCCTTACATAGGAAACCGTGAAAGAACAAAGTCCACATTGCAGATCAGTTTCTATGGGACCAAAAGGGAGCTTTTATAGGAGCAAGAGCCATGGAAGGGTCGTGTAGGATACCGACCCAGAAAAATTATTCCTGGAATTCATGTCTCATTCCCATTGGTGACTCATGACCTACTTGGTATACTATAGATATTTCTGATGTGTTCTTATGTCATTTTCATCAAATTATTTATGTGTCAACTTACTCTTCCATAGGTTCTGCCAGAAAATTTCAAAGAAAGTAGACTGAAAAGGAAGAGTTTGGTGAAAAAGGTTCAGGTGAGTTGCATGGTAGAGCAACACAGTGTAAAGCAAGCATGTCAAACTCTGCCTGTTGGCCACATGCCTTGTTTATTTGGCCCGTGTTAGCCTTTGAGTTTGACATGCGTGGTATAAAGGGTTGGTGTATGTGTTTATCTGTTCAAAGAAGGATATAGTAGAAGTTGTGTGGCTTTTTGTTTTGATTGTTAGTTAGCATGAACCCAGAATATAAGAGAATTGCTCCTTTCATGTCCCTGTAATTATGTTTGAATTTAAACTGATTAGGAAGGAAGATCACTGGAGAGCAGATGGGCTGACACATTATACAGTTCTAAGAGGCACCATTCACATGTACAGTGCCCCCTGAAATTGTGCAGCGTCAAGGCTTCCTTCCTGTCCTCACCATCCTTTTGGTGGTTATGGGCCTAGACCTGTGGTCTGCAAACTCATTAGTCAACAGAGCCAAATATCAATAGTACAATGATTGAAATTTTTTTTGAGAATCAAATTTTTTAAACTTAAAAATTTATATTTAAGTTTATATATGTTAATAACATAATTAGGATACTCCTAAGCTGGCCTTTGCTAAAAACTCAAAGAGCCAAAGGCCACATGTGGCTCGAGAGCAGCAGTTTGCCGATTACTGGCCTAGAGCATTGTCAGAAACCCTGGTCCTGCATTTCCCTATCCTTTTACTTTGGGAGCCCAGGCCCTCCATGCACAGCCCGTTTCAGCATGAGTCAGTCACCCATGGGTTCTCCAGAATGGCTGAGCACAGAGCCTTGGGGTTGCCTAGCTCCGGGTGGACCCTCACTGCCCTGCATTGATCTTTCAGGCATTCCTAGCTGAGTGCGACATAGTGGAGCAGAACATCTGCCAGGAGACAGAGCAGCTGCAATCCACAAACTTGGCCCTGGCCAAATGAGGAGAGGCGGGGAGAGGCTGCACTGCCCTGAAGAACAGTGCCACCAGCTCTGCCCTCTCTGCAACAGGAGTTACCTGGTTTCTCCAAGGCTGCTGGGCCACTTGGCCAATTGCCACTTTTCTTTCTCCTACACCTCAGCATATTTCCCGGCTTAAAAACCTCCATTGATGCACCTGTTCTCAGTGAACAAGCATTGTGTTTATAATCTTATGTAGAGCTCTTGATTGTTTCCTCATTCTGCCTGTGTGTGGCTGAGAGCCAAATCTTCCCATGTCTTTTGACCTTTGGGTGCTTTGGTTTGTCCTGGAGTAGTTCAGATTAATAGGCCACCCTGATCTTCAGATACGTGAGGCCTTTTTGCCCTTGTGGTCCCATAGTCCTGAAGATGTAAATCAGAATCGTTTGGAGGTTGTATCTAGTCAGGAATGTTGGAAATAGCTTGGAGCAGGTGTTTGGTACACAGTAGTCCAAATATCCCTCATTGTGACCTAATTCCGGAATGGTTGTGTTGTTGGTTCACAGACTCTGTACTTACTTTCCAGTGAACCTGCACAGCCACGGGCCAGCAGATCTCAGGGGGCCATTCCTGGGGTGGGGCCTGTGGTTGATGTATGGGCTTCCTTGTCCCCTAGCAAATCTGTAGGAGGTAGAACCCATTGTTGATGGAGTCTCTGCTTGAAACCAAGACAAAATCATGTCCTGGGAAGGGCATAGAGGGGAACAGAGTAAGTAAAGCAGACAGATGGTGAAGACAGCCATAAACTTTTCGGGAGTTTCTTCAACGGCATTTCTGTCCACTGTATGTCCTGAGATCTATATTTCCTTCAAGGCTGTTCCTGTCCACTTTGTGACCTTCCCCACCCACCACCTATTGTTATTTAAAAAAAAGAAGAACGCAAAAAACTATACACACATCAGCAATCAGAAGAGTGTTTAAACTATTTTTTGAAGGGAGAGAGAAAGAGAAACATCAGTGTGAGAGAGAAACATTGATCGGTTGCCTCTTGTAAGCACCCTGACTGGAGATCAACAGTGGCTCTGCATGCTAGAACTCTTAACTGGTCAGCTTCTGCCACCCCATTTTTTCACACAGGGCATCACTGAAGTTCCAGGGCATCACTGAGGGTGGTGTGGAGTGGACGAGTGAATGAAGCTCAGGGCCCAGCCACCAACTGTAATCCGAGCAATTCATTACGTAACTGCTTTATGGAGTAGCTGTGTCAAATTGGGCCACAATATTCAGTAAAAAGTTACTGTGTGCCAGATAGTATTTTAAGTACATGTGATGTTCTAGTCATTTATTCCTCAGACAACCTAGGAGATAGATACTCATCCATGTCAGAGATGAGGAAACAGAGCTTAGGTAATTTGCTAAAGTCATGGAGTAAGTAACTAAGTCAGGACATCAAGCTGGGCAGTTTGATCTAGAGTCCATGCTCTTATCTCTACTGCACTGCCTCCCAATTGACATAGGGATGTGTGTTTGCTCTTATTTTCTCTTTCCCTCCTTCCATGTTGGTCTTTCCACTTGCTCTCTGATCCTCTCTCATTCATTCTCCACAGAGCATTGTGAGTGATATAAAGTACAAATCTTATCATGTCAGTCCCATCCCTTCCCCTTCCCATCTCATGTTGGGCCATTCTCCTGTTTGCTCAGTGTGGTCAGCCAGTCTGGTCTTCGTTCAGGTTCACAGGTGCTCTGTGCCCTCTCCTGCCCCAGGGTTTTTGCACTCACCATTCTTCTGTTTGGACAGCTCCTTGCCACTCTTCTACCATTGCCACCCCTTTCCTAGGGGTGTTTGTCCTTCAGAACTTAATGCCTCTTCTGTTTGTCCTTCAGAACCTAATGCCTCTTCCGTGGACTGTCTGAGAACATATCAAGTCCCCTCTCACAGCTTGTCATAATTTTTCTTTCACAGCAAGTGTCATAGTCTCTGATGATTTATTTATGGTATTACCTAATTTAATATTTGCCATTTATACTTGACTATAAGTTCCCTGGGTTAAGGAGCTTCTTTGTCTTGTTGATAGCGTATTTCAAGCACATTTCTGGTTTATAGTAGATGTTCAATAAATATTTGTAAAACAAAATGTCAAACGCATTGGAATTTACAGTATTAACAGTCATCATTTAAAGGTTGAGCAAAGGGGCCCTAAGTCATAGGCTGTTTAGCAAATGTGCAGGGTGGTTACTGGGGCCTGGCCACACAGCCTTCCCTGCACAGACCTGTCCATCCAGAAGGTATCTGCTTGTGAACAGGGAGAGAACGTCCCTTCTCAGTTGCCCACTTTCCTAGAACATGACCCGCCCTACTTCAGGGGAACAAATGGGGCTCTATGATCCCCAAAACTTCCTTCAGCCTCACAGAACTATAAGCTTCCTCCACATGCGGTCTATTTAGCCAACAATTCCTATTTACCCTCCATAATGTAAAGATTACCTCCTCTGAGAATCCCTTTTTTATCTGGTAGTTAGGCTCCTTTTAGTTGAAAGAACCAGAAACCTAATTTCAAAGACATTGTTGAAATGGAAATTTATTGACAAGATTTCAAGTTATCCCATGTAATTGGAAGTTCAAGGACAGCTGGGCTTCAGGAACTCAAAACACTGTCTGGAATTGCTCTTGAGATCTTCAGCATCATGTCAGCATCATTCTCTCAATCCTGCTTCTTCCATGAAGTAGGAAACAGCTTCACTGCCAGAGAGGAACTGAGTGTTTCCCTTGTTTCCAATTTGAAAAATCCTAAAGAAACTGGCGAAATCAGCCGTGGCCAGACCAGCACGGTCACATGACATAGATAGGGCCTTTAGGAGCCCACACTTATATTTCAGGGTGGTTCCCAGAGACAAGGCCACAGTTTCCACATCTGTAAAGTGGGGAATTAGATACTTTTTCCATTGTGGTGTCTGGCACATTGCTCAGGCAGAATCTTAGTGATTCCTCCTGGTATGAGTGGCAGCCTGGGAGAAAAGGGTCACTGAGAAGCTTGGCTGTGCTATGCCACTTGAGTATAAGACATGTGTCCCCTTCAGAGCAGAGACTTAAATGTCACAGATATCCACTCTGCTACAATCAGTAAACCTCTAGTTTTCAGCTTAGCACATCACTAACCAGCTAAAAACTTTCCCAGTCTCCTTGTGAGAGCATGGACAAGAGAAGACTACGTTTTGGCCAATGAGATGTAAATATTATGTACATCTTATGGAAAGCATCTTCGGAGGCAGTTTGCCATTTTTTCTTTTCTGAGGGCTGGAATGCAGGGGAAACAGGAGTTTCTGTTGTGGAAGGGCCTATAAATGACCTCCCTGTCCCTACAATAATTTCAGATCTTAATCAGCAGCAATTCCTGCTTAAGTTCCCATTTCTGAGTTTCAGGGAATGTTAGTTCTTACCTTCCCTGACCCCACTTTCCTCTGAAATGTGAGTGTGCTTTCCCACAGGATTTTCTGCTTTATCTGCCCTCGCTAGAGCAGGAATAACTGTCCATGTGAAATGCTCCCATCTGGCCAGGCCCCTCTACACTCTTTTCCTTACCACCATTAGCAAGAGGTTCTTCCTGTAGGCTTTGGCCTAAAGAGGGGATGCTTGACACATACTATAGGCTGGAGCCTCTCTGGTCAGATTTCTGAGTGCTCTGTATTCCTGAGGGCCGTTGTGTGAGTGCACGTGTGCTGTGTGTGCTGGCATTGTGTCTAACAGCCAGTCGGAGTGGACGTTGGCCAAAAGAGAGCAGGTTCTGGAGTCATCCTGCTGTGGGTGGCCAGGGTGCAGGGGGGCATCAAGGGCTTGAAGCAGCACCTGTTTCAACTGTTAGCAGACCTAGTTCAAATTTTTTATATTTTTGTCTTGTTAATCCTCACCTGAGGATATGTTTTCCATGGACTTTTAGAGAGAGTGGAAGAGAAGAGGAGAGACAGAGAGGGAAACATCAATGTGAGAGACTGGTTACCTCCCACATGCGCCTGGACCAGACTGGGGATTGAACTTGCAACCAAGGTGTGTGCCCTTGACCAGAATCAAACCTGCAGCCCTTCAGTCCAAGGGCCGACGCTCTATTCACAGAAAGACCAGCCAGAGCTAGTTCAGTATTTTAACAGACAGTTCAGTTGTACTGTATATGCTACCTGAACATTTGCTGTGGTAATGTGCATGTGTGTTGTGTGTGAGGGGGTTGGTGAGGAGAGGCTTGGGGTGCTGCATCAGCCAGGAAAAAAACCATGAAGAGTTGTGGGACCCTCACAAAGGCTTCTGCAGCTGAGGCCATGCGCCCTGGCAGTGGCAGAGAGCGTAGAACTCACCTAGGTTCTTGGCCTTATTCAGACAGGAGTACTGAGCAGAGAGAGTGCTAAGGCCAGGGGATGGCCTCTCAGAACCCTGACCTCAGAAAGGGATATCGGGCGATGGGGGAGAGATGGGGGAAGGGTGTGTGTGGGGGGGACATGTGACGTGGTTGAGGAGCACTGGAGCAATGGCAAGGACATCAGTTTCAGAGCATAGAGGATGGAACCAGATCCACAACCTCCTCCCTAGAATCCCCCAAAATACTGGCTCACTTGGCTGGGTTGGGCTGGATCTTTTATTTCATGTCACATCCTCTCCACTCCACCACTGTTCTCCAGCCTGAAGCTTCATGGCTTACAAGGTTTCTGTGGGATCAGCATTTGCCATCGTTCACGATCTGGATGTCTTGTTTGGTTTTCCTAGGATCACAGAAGACAGGGATGAGGCCACCTCCTCAGGAACTGTAATGTACCCTTCAGGGGCCTTGACAAAGCGCATTCAGACACCCGCTGAGCCCTACCACCCACTCAGTGGACGGCGGAGGGCAGACCCCAGGGGTGCCTGGACATCTTTCTACAGCTTTTCCTTCTTGTACACACTCCCCTGGGAGATTTCAGCTTCCTAGGGTTTCAGTCTATCTCCAGCCCAGACTTTTGTCCTAAACTCTATATCTCCACTGGGATGTCCCAGAGGTTCAACTGTCCAGAGTCATCATCACCCCACCAACCTGCTACATCTCACTGTTCCTTACCTTGGCACATGGCACCACCAACCGCCCAAGCCCACAAGTTAGAAACCAGTATGTTGTTGCCTCCTCCATCATCCCTGGCATCCAATCTCACAGCTATCACTTCTCCCCTGATATAATCCTGAGTGTTTAGTCATAACCTAAGTTAGGACTGTCCTGGTGCTCTCTTGCACATCTGTCTTAAAGCATTGTAGCTTCCAAAGACTCTCTTTCATGGTCTCACTCAGCTCTGGCCAGCTCAAGTGTCTTATTAGTGAAGACACGAGACTAAATAAGTGTTCAGATGTACCAAGGTCATATTTTGGTCCTGCCTCTCTAGACTCATTTCTTGTCCCTCTCCTGTTCTCCTTTAAATTTTCTACTCCAGCAACTTCTTATATTTTCTCAAATATAAACTTTCCCTTATAGATCTTGCCAAACTCATTTCTCTGTTTACTAGTAGAATTACCTTCCCTTGTTTCTTTTCCTAGCTAATTTCTACTTACCCCCTCAGAGCGGGAAGTCTTCCCTACCCTTGCCCTGTACCCATAGAACCCTGTGTACTCCCATTCAAGCCTTTAGCATTCCATCAACGTGGCTTCTTCCTTAGACTGACAGTATGCCCCAGCAGGCCAGTGATGCTGTCTTAGCTTATTATGTCTTAGCATTATTATGCCCTGTTGTTTTCCCCAGTGCCTAGTACATAATAGGTGCTCAATAAATAATTGTTGACTGGATGAATAAATAATCAAAGGAGGTCACCTCGTCAGGATCAGTGTCTTCACTCTCTACCTTCCACCAGCTGTGGTTTTCTGTTTAGAATCAACCATGTGCATGAATTACACTTGTGCACATTCTGTTTGGGGCAAATGCTAGGGGATTCTTCCCAGGTCAGGTGTGTGTGAAGGAGGAGGTAGGTCAAGTCTTGCTCCTTTCAGACATGTATGGCAGTAGAGATGGAGCCCCACGCAAGTAAACACAGAAGAAGAAGGGGAGTGGACTTACATCCGGGCTATGCAAAGATGGCATTCACTTTGATATGTGACCCCGTCAGTGCCACAGACCGGGTTGAATGTCCGGGGACAGTCTGGCGACTCTGCCATGTGCTCACAGATGGGCTGTGAAAGAGAAGACGGGAGGGAGGGCACTTAGGGATTCAGAGGCAGTGGGGAGGAGCCCGGGGCTCTGCTTGGAGCCAGAGTGCATGGGTCCTGCTGAGCCTGGGTGGGGGGATCTCACTGCTGACAGGGGCTTTGATGCCACTTTGGGGACTTCGGTAAAGGGGCTGGGCCTGCTCAGCCTGGAAGGGCTAACCCGTGGAACAGGGCTCAGGAGACCACCCTGGTCACCGTGGAGCCGTGGGAGTTATCTGAGCAGGGTGCAAAGGAAACCAAACCAGCACCGACGGGAGGGCTCCCTCCGCAGAGGGAAGGCCAGACCTGCTGGCGGCTGCCTTACCATTCTTGAGAAAACGATATTTTCTCCTGACACTGGCACTCCTGAAAGGCAAAACAGCAAGAATTAGTCAATGTCTGCTCTAGGCCCCCAGACCAGGGATCAGAGGACTTGTTCCAGCCACTGGCCAATCTCAAATGCTTTGTGGAAAGGCAGTGAATCACCAGATTGTGGGGCTCCCAGAAAGCTGATGTGACTGTGGGTTACACGAACAGAGACAGAAAGTCTAGAATTAAGAGCAGTCCAGCCTGTTGCTTATTAGTCAGATTCCACTGGAACTATGTCCCGAGTAACAATAAAAATAACCGTCTGTGCCAAGCAAGAATAGAGATCTTACTACTCTTCATACCTCTCTCATGCTGTGTAATGGAGGAATGGAGCCAGCAGTGGGTGCTGGGGCCTGCTACCTAGAGCCTACCTGAGGGACTGACACATTCATTCCCTCAGCTGCCAAGAGTATTGGCCATTCACAGTGAGGCCCTTCCTAGGAAATTACTCTCAGAGAATGGAGCTGCCACACTCAAGGTCACATCCCCTACCCTGGAACCACCCACCTCCAATGACAGATTGATGCGGGTACAACAGCCCGAACCCCTCGTCTCTGTTTAGAGCAATGCTGGAGGGCCTCCTGAGCTCCAAGGCTCCCCGTAGGCTCATCAGAGTCAACTTCCCTCTTCCCTCATGGGTGTTAGCCCTACAAACCACATGCAGATCTGAATCTTTCCTGGGGAACTGGACCAACCTACAAAGGGGCTCAGAGGTTAAGAAACAGCGTGTTAGGGCAGAGCTGGGATTTGCACACAGGTCTGTCACTCCCTAACCTGGCTCTTCCCACACACACACACACGTGTGTGTTCTATGGCCCATCAAGGTCTGCGTGAACTGCTTACAGGACCTGAGCAAATTGTGATGTGACTGGTGAGTGTGATGGGTGGGATGAGGCGGGAGCCATGTCTAACACCACAGACGGAAGGAAAGAGGTTTATGTAGATTGGAAAAGGGCAGGATGCTTCCTAAAATCTCTGAATGATTGTCTTGAGGCCATGGGAGACCTCAATGTCTAAGGGCAGAACCTGTCTGAGCAAGGAGGCTTCAGGTTTTGGTTCGGAATGTTCGCTCAGTTGGAGTTATGTCTTTTTTTTTTTTTTTTAATTTTTTTATTTTATTTTATTTATTTATTTTTTTTTTTTGGAGTTATGTCTTAATGAAGGGTCTCTCTCTCTCCAGAAGTGGAGAGTTCTCCATCAATAGGGGTTTACAAGGCACTGGTTTTAGCTTTGCCTAGAAATGCTATTACAAGAGATTTCCAAGGTAGAGAGGGAAACACAAACTGAGACAGTGACTTTTGTGTGCTGTGTCACACCTGATGTTGGGCATCAAAATGCAAATCTAGCCTTGTCATCACACTGCCCCAAACCCGCCCATGTCTTCATTTCCAAAACTGGAACTTGCCAAATGTCCCGCAACAAGAGAGCGGATAGACTATGACACACACATGCAGTGAGATAGAGCTCAGCCATAAAAGTGAGCAAACAGCTGATAATGTAACAACATGGCTGAATCTCAACAACATGCTCAGCCAAAGAAGCCAGGTACAAAAGACTTCTCTACAGCTAACCAGAGTGATCCTTTCATAACATACCTGCTGAAAACCTCAGTACCTCCCATCTCACCCAGAGGAAGAGCCAAGTTCACACTGGCCTTCAAGGCCTCATCCACTAGAGTTCTGGTTGCCTCTGTTATCTCCCCTACCATCACTCCCAACCCTGCCTCTCTCTACCCTCCAACTGCACTGGCCTCCTTGCAATATCTCAAAGACTCCAACCTCAGGGCCTCTGCTCTGCCTGTTCCTTCTGCCTGGAACCTCCTTCTCTCAGATATTCACATGGCTCCCTCCCTCTCCTCCTTCAAGCTTTGGTCAAACACCAGCCTCTGAGGAAAGGCTCCCCTGATTTATCCTTACAACCCTATCCCAACCCCATCTCTCTGCCTCATATTCTAACATACTGCTTAACATACATTGCACCTATCTTGTCTACTGTTCCTTCTCTCCCATTGGGTTTAAGCTCACTGATATGTCTGAAGGGTCAAGAACAAAGAACAAAGCCTTATACACAACAGGTATGAGACTGCAGAGGTGCCCCAGGCTCTGAGGAGGTCCCATTCCAGCTGCACGTGTCCAATCCAGGGCAAATACTCCCAGGAAGAGGGCTCCCTGTGCTCATACGGCTGCTCTCAGTCCCATAGGGGTAGCCTGTCAGAATGGATGGAAGCTAAGAGAACCCAGGCCAGGCTTCCTTCCTGACCCGCCACCTTGCAGCCAGCAGACGAGACAGGCCTGCTCCTTTCTGCCTCCCTGATCTCCAGCTCAGTGGTTGCTCAGTGCAGCTTCGAACTAGGACAACCTCCTATGTTACAATTGGAGTAATGTAGGCCCAAGAGGGGAAAGGCTTTTTGTAATTCTAAGCCAGAATCAGAAATTGAACCCAGATTTTCTTTCTCCTAGCCCAGGGCTTTCCCCACGGTGGTGGGAGGAGTGCAGAAAAAGTTTTATGCAGCATAGCTGGTGTCGCTCAGTGGTTAAGCATTGATCTATGAACTACGAGGTCATGGTTCGATTCCCAGTCAGGGCACATGCCTGGGTTGCAGGCTAGATCATCAGTGTGGGTTGTGCAAGAGGCGGCCGATTGCTTATTAGATTCTCTATTATCCTTGATGTTTCTCTCTCTCCTTCTCTATTCCTCTTTGGAATCAATAAAAATACATACTGTTTAAAAAAAAAACACAATTTTTAACTATATGCAGAAAATTGAAGCCTCATAGAAGTGCTCCAGGCCCAGCCTCTGCCCCCACCCCAAGCTCACCTACCAATGCCAAGCCATAGAGAATCCAAGCTCTGCCCACTCACCCCTGTCCACAACGAGGAGGGCGGCCAAGGCCAGGGCGACCACCCACAGACGGACGGCCATGCTGATCCCGGGCTGGTGTGGGCTTGGCTCATGAAGCCTGGGCCTGTTTATAGTGCTGAGCCCTCCCCTTATCTTATCTGGGCCAGATGGAGAGGCCAGGAGTGGCACCCTGAGTTAATCTCCGCACCCAGGCATCCAGAAAGGGCTTCCTCTATGCAGGGATGCTAGGATGAGGTGGGGTGGGACTGTGGCTGGCAGAATTTCAAACTGAGGAAAAGTTTGGACAGCTCACAAAGTTGATGCCAGTCTGAGGGCTGGAGCAAGAGGGAGAGGGAAATTGGAAGTAGAAAGAGAAAAATGGAGAAACCAAGTCAGAAGAGGGAGCAGGGGGGAGAGAGAGAGAGAGAGAGAGAGAGAGAGGGAGAGAAGGAGAGGGAGAGAAGGAGAGGGAGAGAGAGAGAGAGAAGAGGCAGAGAAAAAGGGCTGGAGTGCCTCTACCAGCCAACTTTGTGACCTGAGAAAAGCTACTTTTAAAAACTGAGCCTCAGTTTACCAATTCACAAAATGCGGGTGATGATTCTAGCTCTGTCTCTTTCATAGGGCTGCTGTGAAGATGAGAGTGTTGATAGCAGATAGGAAAATACTTTGCAGTGTATGAAATAAGGTATAAAGGTAAACAGAAGTTTACCTTTTTTTCCTTTCTTTTTGCATCATATGAAGGCACAACTGATGAGGGGGAGGACAAAATAAAACACTATAAGGGTTTAATGCAGACAAGATTCTTTCCAAGAAAAGTATCTAAAACTACCCCATATTTATGCAATAAATATGAATGAGATATTTGGTTATCTGCTTTTAAAGAATTTCTGATTTATTAAAAGAATAACAAGCTCTGGCTGGTTTGGTTAGAGTGTCAGCCTGCATACCAAAGGGGCTCAGATTCAATTCCTGGTCAAGGGCATGTACCTGGGTTTCAGGTTTATTCCCTGCCCCTGGATGAGCAGCAGAGAGGCAACAGTTAATGTGTCTCTCTCACATGGATGTTTCCCTCTTTCTCTCTCTTCCACCCTTTTTCCATTCTCTCTCTGAAAAGCAATGGAAAAAACATCCTCAGGTGAGGCTTAACAACAAAAAATGCTCAGCAGGTGTGGCTTAGTGGTTGAGCATCAGCCCAGGAACCAAGAGGTCACAATTCAAATCGCAGTCAGGGCACAGGTTGGGGGCTCGATCCCCAATGGGGCACATTCAAGAGGCAGCTGATCGATTGATGTTTTTTCTCATCCATGTTTATGTCTCTCTATCCCTCTTTCCCTTTCTCTCTAAAAATCAATAAAAACATATTAAAAAAATTTTTAAACTCATAACATTTATTTACATATTTGGATCAGTGATTTTTAGCTCCCTCTTCAGATTAGATTTTCAGTGGGAGAATTTAAAAACTACAGAAGCTGGACCCCACTCAAAAATATTTGAATCGAAATTTCAGCGTTTAAAAAAAACACAACCTTTTATTTAGGAAGATTTCAAGCTTACAGATAAATTGTGAGAATAGTTAAATTCGTTAATGGGAAGGATTCTTGTCCAAGAAGAACCCCGTTGGCCCTGGCCGCTATGACTCAGTGCTTAGAGTGTCAGCCGCACACCAAAGGGTCCCGGGTTTGATTCTGGGTCAAGGACACACACATCCCTGGATTGCAGGTTCAATCCCTGGCCCCAGGCATGGGGACATGCAGGAGGCAACCGATCAATGTGTCTCTCTCACATCAATTTTTCTCTCTCTCTAAAAAAAAAAAAAAGAAGAAGAAGAAACCCTTTGGCGGTCCCAGGCAGCCTTACAGTCACCCCCACAGACCAACAGAAGCCCCAGGTCTGCAGCCCAGCCCAGCCTGAGATCCGTGATCAGTTCCAGGATCCTCCTGCCCCTCCTAAGCAAGCTTCATGACCCTCAGGTGCCCCCGAGGCAGGTGGCAGCTATCCTTTTACTGTTTAGCCAGGCAGAGCAAATATTTAACGATAATTTCCTGTCCCGGAGCAAGAATATCACCTCTTAAAGGGAGGGGAACTTTAAAGGTCATCTGTCTCCCGTCTCTCACTCAGGCCTTCGTATAGCCGCCCACCAGCAGGTCATTCATCCTCCAGGGATGAGGAGCTCGCTGCCCACCAGGGTCAGTGTTGCATGGCTTTGAACACACAGGAGGCTGGCTTCCCTCATGTGCTGTGTAGAAGAGAAATCACTGGTGTAAGCGGAGAGAGTGACAGAAAGGAAGGAGGCTGCTCTTTTTAGATATTGCTGCCCGAGCAGAAGGAGCCAGTCCTGCAGGAACCTGTGGGAAGAGCCTGCTCAGCGGAGGAGCTGCCAGCGCAAAGGTGCCGGGATGGGAACAAGCTTGGCAGGCTCCAGAGGCGTATCTCAAGGAGCCCATTGTGGTTAGAGTCGAGTAAACAAGGAATTGAGTGGCAGGAGAGGAGGGCCAGCTCAGACCCAGATCCCAGCCCAGCCACCAACATGAGTGCATCCCTTCACCTCTGGGCCTGCACACATGCTCCCCTCTGAGAAGTGAGCACACTGATATGTACCAAGCCCAGCCTGGGTCCCAGGGCCGCTGGGAGGGCCTGGGGGAAGAAAGGAGAAGGTGAGATGTGTGTGGCTATTGTGAAGCCAGGAACCTGGAAGTAGGCAGAGGCCAAGCCTTAAAAGTCACGGGCACCTACCCAAGTGCTAGAATCAATACAGTAAGGACAGAGGTGCTTTGACACTGGGCTTGAGCAGGGGAGCAGGTGATCCCTCCATCTCCTGCCCCTGTCAGAGTGAAGGCTGGGACAGGTGAGCTGGCTGAGCCAATACGCCCTAGCCTACCAGTACAGTAGCCTTCCTGCTGCCTGCTAAGACCTGGACTGGTGCCCAGCTCCTTAAAGAATACAGCCCCTCCTTGATGACGATGATGCAGGATCCATGAGATCTGAGTCACAAGCCTTGCTGATAAGGGAAGGGAACAATGTTGTCGTTTTTTTTTTTTAAGGTGAGTGAGTCGAGCTCAAGCAGGCCTGAGTCTGCCAGATGGCACAGACAGTGTGGTCAGCTGGTCCCTGGCCTATCCCTGGCCCCTCAGCCTACATCCTGTTCCACCCTTCCTCCAGCCTCAAGGGCCCCCACCCGCCCGTCCACCTGCTGTGAGCAGCCCAGGTGTGGGCAGCCGCTCCAGGGAGGCCCGGTCTAGGCACAGCCAGTTCCACAGCTTGTCCTGTCCTAGGTCCCAGTTCTGGCCACTTCCAGTTCTTTTTTTTTTTTTTTTTTTAATATATTTTATTGATTTTTTACAGAGAGGGAGAGGGACAGAGTCAGAAATATTGATGAGAGAGTCATCGATCAGCTGCCTCTTGCATACCCCCTACTGGGGATGGGCCCGCAACCAAGGTACATGCCCTTGACTGGAATCGAACCCGGAACCTTTCAGTCCGCAGGCCAACGCTCTATCCACTGAGCCAAACCGGTTTTCGGCCACTTCCTGTTCTGCCTGGTCCAAGGCTACAGGGCCCCACAATGTCAGTGGGAGGAAAGGGCACCCCTCTACTCCCTCAAAGGGAGATACCATCTCCTTGTTCGGGATCTGACTTCAAGAAGGACTCAACGAAGGGAACAACTAAAGTCTTCCTCCGTGGGGATACCCACGCTGCCATTCAATGGACACTTATGAAGTACCTACTGCTGGGTACTGGACCAGGTCCTGGGGCCACAGAGATGAGTGAGGAACATCCCTGTGCTCAAGGAGCTTGCAGTTTACTGTGGTGGGGAAGAGAAATGGACTCGTGGACACTTGAATTGGTATTTATAAAATGCTGTGGTTAAAGCAGTGATAGAAATAGGGATAGAGACATTCATGGACATTCACTCAATATAGTCAACTTAACATCAACGTACCCACCCAAAGATACCCTGCCTCTCTCAGTTCCCCCATCTGGGTGCACAGTGCGACCATCACCCAGGTGCCCACACTTACGTCTACATTCAGGGAATCAGGTCTTACTCATTTCACCTCCTCCTCTCCATCTCTCATATCCATCATCTCTTTTATATTTCCTCAGTCTTAGCTCTAGTTTGGCCTCCATGATCTCTCACCTTCCTTACTCATATTGTCTCCCTGACTAAGGCCTCCCAAACTCAAATTCATCCTCCATTCCACTTCTGGAGCAATCTTTCTGCAATGCAAAAATAACCACATGAACCCTCTACTTAGTGTTATTCAACTATTATTAGTCAACTCAATTACAATTATTCAGTCTCTATTGACTCAAGGATGAAAAGCAAACTCCTTGGCATACAATACACATCCTCCGTGACTGTGCCTTTGCTGGCCTCTTGAACTTTATCTCTTGCCTCTTAACCCTTCACTCCATTAGATAGAACCACCCACCAGGCTTCTATGCCTCCAAGCCTTTGCTCATCCTGCAACCTCCACCTGGCATGCCCCTCTGTCACTTCCTTTTCATTCTTTCCCAGTACCTCAGCTCTCACCATTTTGAGCCCCTCATCTATACAGACCACTATCCTAGCTGCACCTGTAACGCTCTGTGGCTTTTTCTTGCTTATGTGAACATCTTCACTTTCTCAGAAAGAGAGACTGAGGGGACATCTGATTCACCTCATATTGCCAGTGCTCTGCAAAGGACTGGCACTCATGTATTGACGATAGGGATACATCCAGGACTGAATACTCCAGGACAGCAACGAGCCCAACTCCAGATTCTCAACTGGACTCCAGGGCTTCAGGGAGCTCTGAGGAGCAGGCTGGTCTCCAGGCGGCCCAGTCAGCGATCACACTATGCTGTATCCATAGGGAATAGAGATGGCACTCTATGCCAAGGATCACATTTTTCTAGTTTTTGGCAAGAATCCAGCATCTCCTCCAACACCTAGATGTAATGCTTCACTCCAATTAGGGACCCACGAAGTTGCCTCGATACACAGGAGCGCTCCACAGAGTAACGGTGCCCAGGCTCACGTAGGTCAGTTGGAATGCGGAGTGCTCCTCGGGCCTGTGCAGTGCCTTAGGAGGCAGTGAGGAGGCAGTGGGCCATCAGAGTCTGGGCTATGGAGTCTGGAGACTTGGCCTACGGGATCTTTCTTTTTAAAAAAAAATGCATTTTAATTGATTTCAGAGAGGAAGGGAGAGGGAGAGATAGAAACATCAATGATGAGAATCATTGATTGGCTGCCTCCTGCATGCCCCCTCACCAGGGATGGAACCCGCAACCCAGGCATGAATCAAACCCGGGACCCTTCAGTTCACAGGCTGGTGCTCTATCCACTGAGCCAAACAGGCTAGGGCTACCTGTGGGTTCTTTTTTTTTTTTTTTTTTTTTTATTGATTTTTCACAGAGAGGAAGGAAGAGGGATAGAGAGCTAGAAACATCAATGAGAGAGATACATCGACCAGCTGCCTCCTGCACACCCCCCACCGGGGATGTGCCTGCAACCAGTGTACATGCTCTTAACCAGAATCGAACTGGGGACCCTTGAGTCCGCAGATCGATGCTCTATCCACTGAGTCAAGCCCGCTAGGTCTTGTGGATTTTGGGCTTTGCAGTGCTTTTTCAAACCCGCTAGGTCTTGACCAAGTCATTTCACCTCTGAGCTCCAGGTGCTCGCCTGTGACCAGGGCTACCGCATGGGGTTGTGCGGAATGTGCTCATCTCCAGTGGGTGCTGTTCACGGCCGTCATACATAATGGGCATGGTAGTGTTCAGTCTGCTGGCGTGGTGGCAGGTAGGGCATCCAGCATCCTTAGTGGCAACCTCCACAGGCCATGCAACCTGCTCACAGGATCCTGGAGTGTGCTGGGAGCCCCAGAGCCCTATTCCCAACCTCCCACTCCCACGCATCTCTTTGGAGGCTGCCAGCACACCCTCCTGAGGTTGCGTTCAGTCCCGGGTGTGAAGTCACAGTCCCCAGCTGCAGGCGGGCTTACTACACCCAGTCCCATTGCAGCAAGCTTACATCATCCTAACTTTGTGGACTTAAACACTTGAGGGAGCTTCTCCACAGCCTCCTTCAGTCTACAAAAAAAAAATCCCAGGGGGACTCTGATTGAATAGGGTAAGTCCTGTGCTCATCTCTTGGACCCATCAATGTGGCCAGAGGATTGGCCTTTTATGACTGGGCGGCTGGGGTACGCGTATCTTGTTGCCAAAGCAGCAGGTTAACGCAGTGAGTGGCTGTGTGGCCTGACAAAAGGTAGGAAAGTCTTTGGGGCTGAAGTCTTCAGTGCAGGTCCTCAGAGTCCTGGAATGTCTTTCCTCCCCTCTGTGTCCCGTGCGCCCCTGGTGGTGGTGCACGCCTCTGGAGGCAGTGTGCTCACTCCCGGCCAGGCCCGGCGCTGTCAGCAACTCATGGTTGTGGGTCCAGACAAGTTCGGGAGGGTTCGGTTCTCAGGCTCCAAGGCACTTGCTAAGTATTTGCTATGCTCAGTGTTGTTATCCCCCTTTGTAAAAGAGAGAACCAGCCTTCCGATATATTTAAGATTTACCCAAGGTCACACAGCTGGTAAGTTCTAAAACAGGCAAAGCTTATTTTTAGTGACATAAACGAAGCAGTGGTTACTTCTAGGTTAGCGTCGGGGAGGTTTTCCTGGAAAGGGCAGGAGGTGATGAAAAATGCTCTATATATTATTCAGAGTGATAATTGCACTGATGCATATAATTGTCAAAATTCATCAAATTAAATATTTAAGCTCTGTGCATTTCATAGTATGTAGATATTTTAAAATGAGTAACATGTCCACTTTAAATTGCCGCCACCAGGTGGCAGCGGTGCCTAATGCCCAAGAGACTGTCGTTTGTGCCATGACTAAGATTCCTGAGTGTTCTGGAAAGCTTGACGCATTGTTTTGTGGGCATGTATTTTTAATTTCAATCAATTGTATTGTGCTGGCGATCTCTTTCTGTTCCTTTCTCTCCCCTCCCCATCCAGCTTTGTCTCTTAAAGATCTATTTACAATGCTGTGTGGATAGCTACTTCATTGCTCGTTGCTGGGATAGACTATTCCAGTGATGAGGGCCTTGTTGGGTCCAACTCTCCAGCCATCATAAATAACCATAGATAAAACAACCTCTTACATTTCTCTTTATGGACCTGTGCAAAATTTCTCTAATTATATGGCCAAGAGTGGGATCCTTCCTACCTCTATTCATATTGATTTATTTGAACTTCAAAAAACCCTTTTACTTAATAAATTTTCCCACATTTCTTATGCTAAAACAGCCGAGTCAAAGCAATATCTAAAACTTTTAAATGAAAGGAAATATTTGCTGTGAGTTCTTTTATCTTCTAAGTCTCCTTGCAAAAGGAAGTGTTATTTACGATGTGGTTTAAATCTACAGAATAGTGTTGTTGACACGATTTGAACCTCCAGATTGATAATCATGGGTTTTATTCTACTGAATAAATTTCTCCCAATTCTTTGCGATAAGTCAGCTAACTTTAAGCAAAACCCTAAATTTTAATTAATTAATTAATTAATTAATTTTTATTTTAGCAAAAATAGTTTATCCTAAGATATACCTTCAATGATACACAGATATTTACATTATGATTCATAACAGTATCAAAAGTACAGTTATGAAGTAGCAACGAAAATAATTTTATGGTTGGGGGTCACCACAACATAAGGAACTGTATTAAAGGGTCTCGGAATTAAAAAGGTTGAGAACCACTGGCCTAGAGGGTGAACAGGTGGTCTAGTTTTGTAATCTCTTCCCCTCCCAACAGGTCATGCCCTGGGCACTGTGGGGTGAGTTTGGCACGAGATTGCAGGCAGGCTGGGCCGGGGGCAGGGGCCTTGGTGAGGACCTAGGGGAAGACTCTTTCCACACTCTTGGCTTGTCATGTGCGGAGGGTGACTAACCCAGGCCGGGAGGAACTGAGGGGAAGGAAACCACAGCTTCAGTAAGAGCGATGAACAGCAGCAGAACATGCCACTCCAAATTATACTGCTTTGTCCCCCCCTTTTCTGTGGTTTTGCCTTCCACAGTTTCAGTTACAGTCAACTGTTATCTGAAAATATTAAATGGAGAATTCCAGAAATAAATAATTCAGAAATTTAAAATTGTGTGCCATTCGGAACAGCATGACGAAATCTCCCACTGTCTCATTCTGCCCTGCCAGGATGTGACTCAGCCCTTTGTCCAGGGAATCCACACTGTATATGCTCCCTGGCCGTTAGTCACTTGGTAGCCATCTCCGTTATCAGGTCAACTGTCAAGGTATCCTGGTTTGTGTTCAATAATCCTTATTTTACTTAATAATGGCCCTAAAGCATAAGAGTAGCGATGCTGGCAGTTCACATGTGCCAAAGGAAAGCCATAAAGTGCTTCCTTTTGGTGAAAACCTGGGGGGTGGGCAGGGGATGAGTAGAGGGGAGTAAAAGGGTGGGGGAATGGGAGACATCTGTAATACTGTCAACAGTAAAAAAAAAAAAATCTATAATAATAAAAGCACAATATGTTAATTAGACCAGATGTCCCTCCAGATGACCTTCCGGATAAAGCCCCTTGCACGAATTTCATGCATCGGTCCTCTAGTTAATATAATAAAGAAGTGCTTCCTTTAAGTGAAAATGTGAGGACAGTACAATAAGATATTTTGAGAGACCACATTCACATAACTTTTATTACAGTATATTGTTATGAATATAATTGTTCTGCTTTATTATTAGTGATTGTTATGTGCCTAATTTATAAATTAAACTTTACCACAGTGTGCATGTATAGAAAAATACATGTAGGGTTTGGCACTACCCACAGTTTCAGGCATCCACTGGGGGTCTTGGAATGTACCTCCACAGGGAAGGGGGAACCACTGTATTGACTATTTCGAGCCAAAGGCACTTGAAAATCAGCAGATGCTTGGAAAGGCTTTCCATGAACTGTCCTTATTTCCATGAACTGCCAGCTGATTTCTCAATAGAAACACTTTAGGCAGAAGGGAGTGACCAACTCATTGGTCAATGTTCCTTTCCCCAGAGGTATCGTCAACCAGGGAAGATTAACTTTCATCACAGGAGAGAAGACTAGAAGTCAACGTCATCACACACGGAAGATAAACTTTGTCACAAACCATCATACTGCCAATCTCTTCTTCTATCTTTCCTAAAAACAATATCCTCTCCCCTAAGAGGCCTACGCCACCCTCCTCTTTCCTTATTAAAATGTATTTAATCCTGAATTAATTCTAAACCACCTCAGGGAGTTACTCATTTTCCCCTGGTTATCTCCCACGCATACATGAGGTATACATGTTAAGAAAGTTCTGCTTGTTTTTCTCTAGTTAATCTCTCTTTTATTATAGGGGTCTCAGCTAAGAACTCAAAAGGGTAGAGATAAAAGTGTTTTTCCTCCCCTACAACAGCAAAACAAAACAACACATGGAAATCAAAACACTGCCTTTCAGCTTATAGTTTCGTCCCTGACCCCAGGAGATGGTATGTGTGATGCATCCCCAGTAGGGGGTGCCTGTCACCAGGGGTAGAGTCCCATCTTTATTCAAGGACAGGGATGGTTCTGACTCAACTTGTTTCCCAGCATCCTATTCCAGGTGGCCCACTGAACCCTGGCTGAAAGACTAAGAACTCCCATGTCTCCATAGTAGGTGCTCAGGACAATTGGAATCACTGGAGCAACCCCACTCCTACCAGAAGCCCTCATCAGAAGGGTTCTTGCCTTACCTCCTCCTCCTCTATTCCGAAGGAGTTGTTTGCTGAGGTTCTGACATTAACAAGGACAAGGCATATCCAGAGCTGGGTGGGTGTTGCTAGGGTCAGTCTGGTCTGTTCCTGATAACGTGGTCAGAACATGATGTATGTGTTCTCTTAAAAACAAATAAATACAATTCTGGCTACAAAAAATAATTCATGCTCATCGTAGAAAATTGGGGGGAAAATAGGTGTATGAAAAAATAAATATTACCCCTGACCTCACCACCTAAAGACAATCTTTTTGCACTTGTTGGTGATTTCCTCACAAGTTTTCTTTTCCTCTATGCATATATGCATACGTATTTAAATTAATTGACATTTTTTAAAAAGATGTTTCATGACTTCCTTTTTCATTTGGCAGTTGCTAAATTACTAAAATCAAGTAGGTTGAGGCATGAGGAAATAATTCTATTCTTGCTGTAACTAGCCTACGAACTAAAACTACAAAATTTTCCAGTCCTGTGCCAATGTCTGGATATACATTAAAACTCGGGGCCCTAGCCGTTTTGGCTCAGTGGATAGAGCATCGGCCTGAGGACTGAAGAGTCCTGGGTTTGAAGCCGGGCAAGGGCACATGCCTGGGTTGCAGGCACATCCCCAGTAGGAGATATGCAGGAGGCAGCCAATCAATATTGATGTTTCTATCTCTCTCTCTCCCCCTTCCTCTCTGAAATCAATAAAAATATATTTTAAAAAAATGCACACCAAAAAAAAAAAACACAAAAAAAACACACACCTCCGTGATGTGAATATTTCGGGGAAGGGGGGGAGTGTCCATCGGAAAAAGAGACATATGTAAAACTTTAGACAATAAATAAATTAAAATAAACAACAAAAAAAAAATCCTCCAGATAAACCTCTGATAACCCTCCAAAGAACTAAAGGAAAAAAAAGTTCATGTATCCAGACAGCTTGACATTCATTATCCAGACCTAATCTGTTATCTAGAGCAGCAGTCACCAACCTTTTGGACCATGGTCGGTGGCCCACTGGTTGGCGACTGCTGATCTAGAGGATTTCCATCTTGAACTCATCCCCCAGGGCTAAGAACTAATCCCAGGACTGATTCTTCTCAAGAATGTACTGTTTACTCTAAGAACTCACTTTTTGTTCCTCTTTGGAACACTCTGATATCGCCTCATTGTGTTTCTTGTCTGCAAACCTGAGACCCTTGAGTAAACCTTAATCTTTTATTTCTAGCCAAAGCCTCCACACGCCTTTCAAGTTTATTCAACAGAGGTACTTGGCCAGCATATAAATTCCCCGGTTAATCTCTCCCCACCCACCCCACCCATCCCCACCTACCCTCTGAGGTTCAACAGTCTGTTCCGTGCTTCTGTGTCTCTGAATCTATTTTGTTTGTTGGTTTCTTTTGTTCATTAGATTCCACATATGAGTGAGATCATGTGATATTAGTCTTTTTTTGACTGGCTTATTTTGCTTAGCATAATACTCTCCAGGTCTCTCCATGCTGTTTCAAAGAGAAAGAGATCCTTCTTTTTTGCAGCTGCATAGTATTCTGTGATGTAAATGTACTACAGCTTTTTTATCCACTCGTCTGCTGATGGGCACTTGGGCTGTTTCCAGATCTTAGCTACTGTAAATTGTGCTGCTATGAACCTAGGGGTGCATATATTCTTTCTGATTGGTGTTTTGGGTTTCTTAGAATATATTCCTAGAGCTAAGATCACTGGGTCAAATGGCAGTCCCATATTTAATTTTTTAAATAAACTCCATACTGTTTTCCATAATGGCTGCACTGCATTCATTTGAGAAAGGAACAGAGAACCTATTTAGAGAAATAATGGCAGAAAATGCCCCTAATCTGATGAAGGAAAAAGTCACCCAAGTTCAGGAAACACAGAGAGTCCAATCAAGATGAACCCCAAAAGACACACCCATGCACACCATAATTAAAATGGCAAACATTAAAGACAAAGGAAGAATCTTAAAGGCTGCAAGAGAAAGATAGAAAGTTACCTACAAGAGAACTCCCATTAGACTGCCAGCTGATTTCTCAATAGAAACGCTTTAGGCAGAAGGGAATGGCATGAAGTATACAAAGTAGTGAAATCCAAGGGACTGAATCCAAGACCACTCTGTTCATTCAGAATCCAAGGTACAATAAAGAGCTTCATGTACAAAAAAAAGGCTAAAAGAATTTATTGCTAACCAAACCATTTGCTTTTATTTAAACACTAGAGGCCTGTTGCACAAAATTCATGCATAGGGTGAGGGAGTCCCTCAGCTAGGCCTGCACCCCCTCCAATCCGGGACCCCTTGAGGGATGTCCGACTGCCTCTAGGAATCTGGGACTGCTGGCTCCTAGCCACTTGCCTGCCTGCCTGCCTGATTACCCCTAACCCCTCTGCCTGCTTGCCTGATTGCCTCTAACCACCTCTGCCTGCCTGATCACCCCTAACTGCCTCTGCCTCACCCTGCACCTGGGACCCAGGATTCCCTTCTTTGGCTAGTCACAGGCACCCAGGATCCGGGCTTCCCTCCTTTTGGCCAACTGCAGACACCCAGGACCCGGGACGGCTTTGCCCGGGACGGCTGCAGCCGCAGAGGACCATGGGAAGGCAGCTTTGCCTGGACTACAGGCGCAGGCTCCAAGGACTGCAGGGTGCACAGCTTGTCCCTCTCCCAGGCTGCAGGTGCAGGCGCAGCTGCTGGCACCCAGGACAGTGGAGCGGGTGGCTTGTCCCTCTCCCGGGCCGCAGCATGGCTGGTCCCCAATCCTCTCTCCCCAGTGTCGAGTGTCTTATGGCGTGAGGGCATGAGGGCAGGAGGGCATGGTGACCATTTGCATATTAGCTCTATATTATATAGGATTCAGCTCACCAAACAACTTTCTGATTTTTCTTCCCATTTATCCCCAAACCAGCTGGAGAACAGATCTTGGGCAGTGAGTACACATATGCTGCTGTTTGGAAAGGAATGTCATCCACCATGTTCTAAAAAATTTCCTTTGATGGCTACATCAGGCTTGGGTGGTATTAGTGAGACTTACCTGGTGCTCTAAGAAAAAAACAGATTCTGCCCAGAGAACCAGGTTTTGGACGTAAGGGACTCAGTCAGGGTGCTGTCCCTCGGCAATACCACTGCCATTACATCCCCAAGACCCCTGAGTGCTCCTGGGGCAGGACTAAATAGTAAGCGTCCAACTAGTCACCATTCTCTAGTTGCTGGACACTTAGGCTGTTGCCAGTCTTTCACGGTTACACACGACACAGGAATGAAGGTCTTTGTGATTCGTGTTCTTTTGCTGTTGTTTTTTTTATTTCAAGTGATTCCCTTAGCTTAAATGGTCAGAACTGGGAATATTCTTGTCAAATTCAACCCTTCCCCTTTTTAAAAAAAATATTTTTTTATTGTTTTCAGAGAGGAAGGGAGAGGGTGAGATAGAGATATCAATGATGAGAGAGAATCATTGATTGGCTGCCTCCTGCACACCCCATACTGGGGACTGAGTCCATAGCCCGGGCATGTTCCCTGACTGAGAATCGAATCATGACCTCCCGGTTCATAGGTCAACACTCAGCCACTGAGCCAGGCAGCCCGGCAAGAACCCTGGTCAGGGTGGAAGGCAACCAATCAATGTTTTCCTCTCTTTGTCTCTCTCCCTTCCTCTCTCTAAGCACCTCCTTGGGCAAGAATTAAAAACAATAAAGACGCTTGCAATGATTTCAGAAATGTTGTACTAGTTTAAAACCTGTGTGTGCACAAGGGTACATGCAGACGTTCTTTAGCTTCTATTGGGGATAGGTCTTCATTAACATTTGTTAATCTCTTGCGGTCTTTTGGGAGTCATCTATTCAAGTCCTTCACTATTAAGAAGTATTTTATTTCAATCTCTGGGGGATTTTGTGTCCTAGATTCTTCATTCTGTCCTCTTTTGGATAGAAAGGGGCTCTTCTCCTGCCTCTAAATCCTTTGGATATTCCTTTTTGAATTCAAGTTCCTTTGTCAGGGGAGGGCTGGGCTTGGGTGGCTAAGTGCTTCGGTGAGACAGAGACTGACGCATGCAAAGCTGGCTGAGCTTTCCGCCGGGGGTGGACAGTCTTCAAACGGAAGAAATTAGTCTGTATGTAGTTTTCTTTTCACTCTCCTTTTTTAAACACCACAGAGAGACCCTACATGCTTTTCTTCTCCTTATGTGATTCAAGTTGAGTCTCTAAATAGACTACGCTCCTTTTAGGAGGCCAAGGCACACATCACAGGAAATGTGTCATTTAAAGTGACTTTTTGAAGTCGCATGGTATCTTCTCACCCCCCTCTGACCTGTTGCCTTTTTTGGCTCAGGGATAGAGAAAAACTTTCTCTTCTTCCTTCCCCCACTACTTTTCCCTCCCAAGACTGTCACAGAGAGCATGGCTCGTCCTGTGAAACTTGCACACAGGTGCTTAGTAGGCGGCAAGCATAACAGAGTTGTGCATGCATGGCAGTGCAGAAGGTGACAGCAATTCATTCATGAGGGGAGTAGAACTTAGCAATGGTAATCAGGAGAGCTTTGGGTAGGAGAGGTCATTGATGGCCACCTTAATTAATGGAAAGGGTTTGGAAATAGAATTTAAAAAGCAGCTAAGTTTCTATCAGATCCCACTCTTGCCTCACTGGTACCATCATAAGTCCTGGTTCTCCGTATTGCTGCCAGAGACAGTCATTTATCTATCTATCTATCTATCTATCTATCTATCATCTATCTATCTATCTACTGTATTTTCCGGCGTATAAGACAACCCCCTAATTTTACAGTTAAAACATAGGTTTAGGCCTATATTTGCTGTATAAGACTACCCCCCACTTCAAAGAAAAGACTTACTTTGCCATCAAGATCTGCAGGTAATTTTTGTGCAATTTTGGTCTTTTGCCCCCGATTTTCGGTTGACTTTTTTTCGTTTCAAAAGTCGTCTTATACGCCGGAAAATACGTCCATCCATCCAGGTATACATGCATACATTCATCTTAAATTTCATTCATTCATTTGTTCATTTTTGCAATGATTCTTCCATCTTTCCATCCACTCTTATACTATCCACCAATGCCCTGCTCTGTGAAGCAGGCTGAAAACACAAGAAGTTTGTTTAAAATATGCCTGTATAAATTCCCCTTTCCCCCCAAAGGTCTTACCTGACTGCCCAATCTGAATATCCTTTTCATCATATTCTTTTTCATAATAGTCTTTCTTTTTCCTTTAGAGCATTTATTAGAATTCATTATTATATACTTACTAGAGGCCCGATGCATGAAATTCCTGCAAGCGCAGGCCTTCCTTTCCCCTGCTGCCGGCACCAGCTTCCCTCTGGCACTTGGGACTCAGGCTTCCCTCACAGCCCCAGCTTCATCCGGAATGTCATCCAGTCTAATTAGCATATTATGTTTTTATTATTATAGATTCGTATGTTTTTTGCTTAATATTTGTCTACCCCAACTGACAGGAAGCTCCATGGGCCTAGGCCCTATTGTCACTGGAAAGGGACTGAGCCTGTCGTGTGTGGGTTTTTTACTTCCTGCAGGGAAGACCTCACCATGCTGGTCCACGTGATTTTGAGAGCATGCCTATTAAAGCAGGGGACAGTGACACACAGGGAGGGCTTGGGACAGAAGAAGCAACAGGAGGGAGCCTGGCGGTGCTCTGCTTTGGTTCCCTAGCGATGGTATAGGAAAGAAGTGACCCACAGAGGCAGGGCTGCTGTTAGCTCGCTGAAAAGTCAGGGTCTAGGGGCCCTTGGAGACAGGTCCACGGGTTAGCCTAAGACAAGCTGCCACTGCCTGCTACTCCCCTGTGTGCACGTCTTGCTGGGACCTTTAGAATTTAGGAGAAAGACATCAGACATACACACCCACTACAGTGAGAGGAAAGGAGTGGGCATGCTCCATGGGGAGCCTACGCTGGCTGTGTTTACCTTGAGGGTTTTATCTGATTTCTGAAGCCAGGAATTTTAGGGGAGGTCTCAGGGAAGGACCTCAATAAAACATTCATCAGCGTCCCAGGTGTGTCCTTTCAGGGTCATGGTTTCCCCTGATTGGTCAGTGCTATGGGCAGGGGTCTGTTTATTAGCCATTGCATCTGGTCCTGATGTCTGCCGATGCATCGCTCCACCTGCTGTTGCTGCTTTCCTGGGCCTGGAGCTGAACTACAATTGAGACTTGGATGTCATCTCTAGTTTGACCAAAACTCTGCCTCCATGGTCAGCAGACCTAAGGCCTTTTTCCTAAAATTATTTGGTGTGAGTCATTTTCCTGAGGGCCCAGCTCTTAAGGGAGAGGTCATGCAAGGGCTTGCACAAGAGTGATATGAGGCTATTCTCCAGCCCTTTGTTCTTCATCTAAGAGGGTCAAAACCAGCAATATGCCAGGGGAGGAGAATTTAGGAGAGAGTCCTAACTGCATGACTACCTATATGAAAGGTCAGGGGGTTTAAATCATAGAACCAGCGCTATGCCAAGAGGAAAAGTCACTCTGAGGGGGAGCCCTTGTTTTCCTAGTTTTGCCCTTTGTAAGTCTCCTGGGGCTCTCTGCTGTAGTAACCTTCTGTACCTGGCCCATCGCCCTTGCTCGGCTCATGTCTGTCTGTCCACCACACTATAACTGCTTTACTTACATTTCATACTCAACATTTGACCTGTGTCTGGTATAAGTAGACATTCACTGAATGAATTAGTGAATAATCACTGATCATATTCAGGAGTGATCATTTCTTGCACTAAACCTGAGACACTCCAAGAGTCATCCTTGGACCAGCAGCAACAAGAAGGCCTGGCAACTTGTTGGAAGTGAAAATTCTTGCCTCAACCTCCAGACAAGAATTAGAGTCAGAGTCAGAATTAGAATGGAACCCAGCAATTCATCTTTAAACAAGCCTTCTGGGGGATTCTGATACACACTAACTTTTGAAAACGCTGTACTGAATTGATAAATGATCATGTTAGTCTATCTCAAATACCTACAGATTTTAGCACATAGACCAGAGAAATGATGCCTAAATTGGAGAATCCCTCGAGAAGGAGATATCTTCAAGGTAAGCTAGATGAGCCAGGGAAGGCAATTCAGACAGGAAACTGTATTCCCCAAATGGGCCTGGATTCACCTGGCCTTTGGAGAGATCTGTAAGTAGTTCAGTGGAAAGGTCACATGCACATCAGGGAATGGCTTGAGGTGAGAATGAAGAAGTAGTCAAGGGTCTTAAATGTTAAGTTGCAAATTGGGTCCTGGCCGGGTAGCTCAGTCAGTTAGAGTGTCCTCCAATTGTGCCAAGGTTGAGGGTTTGACTGGTAGGGCACCTGCAAGAGTCAACCAATGAGTGCATGAATAGGTGGATCAACAAAACTCGATGTTTCTCTGGCTTCCTTCTCTCTCTCTCTCTCTCTCTCTCTCTCTCTCTCTCTCTCTTTCTCTCTCTCTCTCTCTCTCTCTCTCTCTCTCTCTCTCTTTCTCTCTCTCTCTTTCTCTCTCTCTCTCTCTCAATCAATTAAAACAAAAAGTTTCAAGCTGGGAGGTAACTCAATATTCCCTTCCCTTTCCCTACAGCTGTGCGAGGACTGGCCTGAGTCAGACTTCTGAGGGCTCAGTTCCCGACAGCCTTCTTCCTTCCTCCTCCCTCTTCTCTCATCTCCTCCCTTCCCCTGAGAGCAAGACGCCCTAGCTCCCAGGCCAGCCCCATCCCTCCCTTCCTGGCCTACCCGCTGATGTCAGCTTCACTCAGAGTGTTTTCGGCCTTGAGCCAGGCCTGGCCCAGCCTCCCGGGTTCGGGGGGCAATCCCTGGGTGCTGCTGTGCTCTTTGGAAGCCGCGCCAGCGCAGCTAGCAGGGGGGCTCACCGGGGGCATCCAGGGCTCAAGAGAAAGTCTCTTTCTCCAGAGACGTCTTGTTCTGGGGCAGGGAAGGGTGGTGTCAGAGCTGTAGTTTCTCAGGACCCAAGCTTTTGTCACTTAGCACCACCCACCCCAGGGGAACTGGCTGAGTCCCCTCCAATTGCACCGCTGACTCACAGATGGACTGGTTTCCAGGATCTTCAACTCAATTGTGCTGAAGGTGACAAGGGTGATAGAAACCTTAACAATAGCTACTATTAATCAAGCACATAGTGGGCTGGCACTATGAGTCACTTTATGTAACCCAAGGCCTAGTGCATGAAATTTGTGCAGGGGTGGGGGGATTCCTTAGTCCAGCCTGCACCCTCTCCAATCCAGGACTCCTCGGGGGATGTCCGACTGCTGGTGTAGGCCCAATCCTGGGGATCAGGCCTTAATCAGCAGATGGGATATCTGGCTCCTAACTGCTTGCCTGCCTAACTGTCCCCTCTGCCAGGCTTATCATCCATAACTGCCTCTGTCTGCCAACTTGATTGCCCCCAACAGCCCCTCCCTGCCAGCCTGGTCACCCCCAACTGTCCCCCTCTGCTGGCCTGGTCGCCCCTAACCGCACCACCCCTGCCAGCCTGGTTGCCTCCAATTTCCCCCCTCAATGGCCTGGTCGCTCCTCACTGCCTCCCCACATGCCAGCCTGGTCGTCCCCAAGTGCCCCCCTGCTAGCCTGGTTGCTCCTCACACCCCCCCCCCCCACTACTAGTCTGGTCACCCCTTCAGCCCCCCTGCCAGTCTGGTTGCCTCACACAGCCTGCTGTTCAGTCGTTTGGTCATCCCTCACTAACCTCCCTGCCAGCCTTGTCACCCCAGGCAGCCTGCTGTTCGGTCATTACTGTGAGGGCGTCCTGACCAATTTGCATACTACCCTTTTATTAGTAGAGATATTTTTCAACACCATCTTTAGCATTCATAGGTAATATGACCAACCTACATCACAACTTAGTAATATTAAACCATGAAATGTCACATGTAAAGAGGTAAGTAAAATAAATGTATAACATAAGAATATATATTTCCTGCCCTCTTGGGCAGCAGATATACTAAAACTGGAATGATACAGAGAAGATTAGCATGGCCCCTGCATAGGGATAACAAATTCATGGATCGTTCTCTTTTTTTCTTCTTTTTTTTAAAAAATATATTTTATTGATTTTTTACAGAGAGGAAAGGAGAGGGATAGAGAGAAACATCGATGAGAGAGAATCATCCATCAGCTGCCTCTAGCACACCTCTTACTGGGGAAGTGTCCACAACCCAGGTACATGCCCTTGATGGGAATCGAACTCAGGACCTTTCAGTCTGCAGGCTGACGCTCTATCCACTAAGCCAAACCGGTTTCGGCATCATTCTATATTTTTTTAAAAGCATGTATAGCCGAAGCCGGTTTGGCTCCGCGGTAGAGTGTCGGTCTGCGGACTGGAAGGTCCCGGGTTCGATTCCGGCCAAGGGCATGTACATTGGTTGCAGGCACATCCCCGGTAGGGGGTGTGCAGGAGGCAGCTGGTCGATGTTTCTCTCTCATCGATGTTTCTAGCTCTTTATCTCTCTCCCTTCCTCTCTGTAAGAAAATCAATAAAATATATTAAAAAAAAAAAAAAAAAGCATGTATAGCTCGTTGGTTAGAACATCCTCCCGATTCACCAAGGTTGCAGGTTTGGTCCCCCGTCAGGGCACATAGGAGAATCAGTGTATAAACAAATGGAACAACAAATCAATGTTTCTCTCTCTGTGTCTCTCCCTCCTCTCTCGCTAAAATCAATTTTTAAAAAAGTATCTATCTATCTTTATGTATGTTACTATAGAAATTCTTGGACAGACACCCCCCCACACACACACACACTAGGAGATATAACTAAGCAATCATATGCTTGTGCCTTAGATCCTCTGTGAATATGCAACTAGGAATACAGACTGTACAGATATGTTACAGTATTCACTCAGATACCAGGAGAGTGTGAACTCCCCTGCTTACGTTCCAAATAAAACATAGTTCCATTTCCCTTGATTGTCATGGTGTGCTGCTCTCTTTCTTGCCCCTCCATCCAGCCACTTCCCTTCTTTTCCCTGCTTTTGGCCCTAGAAGCCTGACCCACAAACCATACTCCTGCCCTCTGGTTTCCTGTTGTGTTTGGCGAATGAGAGCCCTGGTAAGACATGGAGTGAGGGAGGAGAGGGAGATTGGATGTTTATTTTTCTGCCTACCTCCCTAGCTATATCCCTCAAACTAAGGTCACTGCTGCTCTCAAGGTGGCTATAGTGAGTTTTTCCCATTCAGGCCCCTTTTGGCAGAGAATGCTAGCTTTTATCCTAACAGGCATTATCCCACCTTCTTTATGCTTACACTGGGGGCAGCAATGTGCCTGGCTAATAAAACCACATTTCCTTGCCTTTGTTGCAGAAAGAGATGTCTAATGAGAAGTCAGTGGGGTTTTGAGAAAGTTATTATGGGGTCTAAAAAAATTATACTTTTCTCCATCTTCTAAGTTCTCTTCGCTGGGCTAATAATCACACTAACAGAGACAGGTCAACAGGAGAAAATAAAAATTTTAATACATGTGTATGGGGAATTCACGTAAGCATGAAAATTCCAAAGACAACGAGACAACGTGTGTGATGAGAAATGCAGTTAGGCAATTTCCTCATTGTGAGAATATCAGAAAGTGCATTTACACAAAGCTAGGTGGAACAGCCTACTATACACCTAGTCTGGCACTCCTAAGCTACGAGCTTATCCAGCCTTTTACTGTACAAAACAACATGAGATCAAATCAAGCACAGGAGAAAATGATGCAATCAAAAGACAGTAAAAATATGAGATGTAAGAGGCTGTTGCCCATATAACACAGCATACTGTTTTATAGCAATGTGTTTTTAATCAATTATTTTAGAGAAAGAGAGAGAGAAGAGAAACATCACGTGAGAGAAAAACATCCATCAGCATGTGCCCTGACTGGAATCAAACTGGCAACCTCTTGGTGCACGGAACCATGCGCTCAACCAACTGAGCCAGGGCAACAACAGCAACCCTTTTTATTTATTTATTTATTTATTTATTTATTTATTTATTTATTTATTTATTTTTACAGAAAGGAAGGGAGAGAGATAGAGAGCTAGAAACGTTGATGAGAGAGAAACATCGACCAGCTGCCTCTTGCACACCCCCTACTGGGGATGTGCCCGCAACCAAGGTACATGCCCTTGACCGGAATCGAACCTGGGACCCTTCAGTCCGCAGACCGACGCTCTACCACTGAGCCAAACCGGTTTCAGCAACAGCAACCCTTTTTAATGGAGATAAAAAAGTATATACATAGAGTAAATATATAAACCAGTAGCATAGTCATTTATGATCATTATTATGTGCTGTACATAATTGTACGTGTTATGCTTTATGACTTGGCGATGGCTACAACATCATTCAGCAACAGGAATTTTTCAGCTCATTATAACCTTGTTTATGTGGTACATTGTTGATCCAAATGTCATTATGCGGTATGTGACTGTATTCTACCTTGTTTCCCTGAAAATAAGACAGTGTCTTATATCTTATTTTCGGAGGATGTCTTATTTTCAGGGAAACACGGTAGCATCAGATGAGATTGTTGTAATAGGATGTTGTAAATATCAAACATGTATTAGACTGTGTTATTATTAACCTTATTAATATGATGGCTTGTTGTTGCCTAAGTGTCACAGTTACGTTGTTTTTAGTATGTAGTATGCAATTTACCAGACGGAAAACTCCTCTTAAGTGGTGCTAACCTAAAAATAAAAAGCCAAAATGAGAGGCAACAAGCGTTTACTTGGCATCAAAGAATTGCAATTCTGGAAGCATAGATTCAGGCAGAAACCCAAATAGTGTCTCAATTACAGGGTGAGAACAATGGGTTTTTATGAGAAAAGAAAAGGGGATAATTAGATGAATAGAAGGAAGAAGTTCCTATTGAAGCTGAGTTACTCTTTAGCCATACATGGCAGGTTACTGAGTATATCTCCAGAAAGAGAGTCCATAATCTTCAGTCCTTGTGGTCAGGACGTCTGCTTTCCTGTGAGCTTCGCAGAGTTGTTTGAAAAACAATGCTGGTTTGGCCCAGCCCAAAGGTCTGGCTCAGGTCAAACGTTCAAAGGTTCAAGGACATGAAAGGCTATTCCTCTGGAATGGCTGCTTGGCTCCCCTTTAAGATGGCTCCCCTTCTGTCAACGTTCACAGTGGTGTGAACTATGTGAACCAATGGGATTTGGTGCTGTAAGTAACAGAAGCAAGGAGCGAGCTAGTTAGTGCAAGTGCTTCTCCAACTCCAATACACCCAGAGAAAACGTGGGGGGGGTCTGATTAAAATGCAGATTCAGACTCACAGGGTCTGGGGTGGGGCCTGACATTCTCTATTTCTAGCAAGCTCCTAGGTGAGGCTGCTCACCTGGGACCTTTGGCTAGCAGGAACCCCGAAAATCTTTCCAGGTGCTGGGGAAAGAAATGATGAGACAGAACGAAGGTGAAAGATGAGACAGAGGGCCGAAGACCAAGACTACAGGCTTTATTAGAGGAGAAGGACCCTGCCGGGCTGCCTTGCAAAGGAGGAGAGCCCGTGTGCAGGGGGGAAGGCGCCTTTTGAGGGGAGGAATGGGAAGGGATGGGGGTTAGGGTTCTCGGCACATGCTGATTGGTGGTTTCATATAAGGCACATGATTAGGCACTTAGGGACTTAGGAATGGGGGGGAGGGCCTTAGGGTATTTGACAGGTGCTGATTGGTGGTTCAATGTACAGTCCGTATAATGTGCCTGGTTATGTGCTCAGGAATATCCAGGTGCAGGTTACGTCATACTCCGTCCATCAGTTTGGGGGAAGGGAGGATCTGTCAGAAGGTAAGCTGATAGATGAGAGGAAAGAATTCCTGAAAATGGTAGACGAGAAGTTATTTAGAGACTATATTTCCCAGCAGGTTAGTAATGAATAAAAGGCACGAACTGTGCAGACATCATGCCATTGGATTCTTACAACTTTATTTATTTATTTATTTATTTATTTTTCTGATCAAGCCCCAATTTTTATTTGTTGCAGTCACAATATATATACACGGGTAGTAGGGGGAAGTTGCCGGGGAGACATTCCAGGCGGGGAGGGTTGCTTATCAGCAGGATGTGCCTGCAGGGGAGGATACAGCAGACCCTCAGAAGCGGGGGAATTATCACAACAGGTGTGCCTTGCTAAATGGCCAGATATGCTGCTAGATTGTTTCTAGTTAACTGCCAAACCTCAGGATTCTTACAACTTTATTAAGAGGAGTTGTAATCATTATTTTACCGTTGAGAAAGTAAGTGGAATCACACAGCACGCCACTGGCAAGGATAGGATTGGGACCCAGGTTTTCCAGAATCCAGAGTGCCTTTTCCTCCTCCTAGACACCCTGCGAAAATTCCAGGAGAAGTACTCCTTCCGCTGCCTTCTCTGGCCAGAGGAGAAGGATAAGGCCACTCTAGGAAGCCAGGCCCACCAGGATCTGGCTCAGCTCTTACCTATCCTAAAGGCTTTCTGTGGCTGCTGAGCTTTGTTTTCAAACACTGGGGACTGACAGTGGGAAGTGGGAGGCGTCCTGGTGGGATGTTTACACGTGTCGTTGGACAATTTCCACTTTGTAAGCCCAGTCTCCTTCCTGGAGGTGGCCGCATTCCAGAGCAGCGGGAGCATGTCCTGGGGAGTGGGAGCCTCAGAGGTGCGAGTGAGCCCTGCTCAGGCTCTGACCCGGGGCCTCGCTTCTCCCTGGGTGCTTGAGAGCTTTAAGGGACACCGAAACCTGATCATGTGGCCCAGGGATCACCAAGCTGGCCAGCGCCAGGCCCCAGTAAGGACCCCACTTCCTCCAAGAGATAAATGAGTACTTTGTGTTTCCACAAAGGGTCAGCAACTCAGGGCGGTGCCTCTGCCACGGGCTCCCACTGCCGGGGCCCCGGGGCTCTGACATAAATCTGAGCCGCTTCCTTCTCCGCTTTCCGACATGTGACTAGCCTTTGTCTAATTTCAGCTCCACGGGGAGCTGGGGAGTGTTCCCTGTACAATAAATATTTGACGGGAAAGGTGGTTTTATCATTTGAAAGGATGATGGATGTTAAAGAAAGAGGAGTGAGTGACTAATGTGTTCAGGGGGATGATGAAAAGGAAGGGCCCAGAGGGACAAGAAAGGGATAAGTCTGGCAGGTGGAGCTTCATGGAAGCACATCAGGAACACCAGTCTGAGGCCTGATTGCAAAAAAAAAAAAAAAGGCGTGAAATAGCTCCCCCCTAGGAAGGTAAACCAGACGATGCGGTGTGGTTCCCTCTCCTCTCCAGGGGACAAGCTGTGGTCTGCTTGGACGTTAGCTCCACGGGTGTGCTGAGGCTATTGGATGCATTGGTTTCAGGCCTGAGATCCAGCCTCCAACAGCAACTCCAGAGTTGAGGGAAAAAAGGGGCAGTTCCTAGAGGCAACTGAGCATGGAGTGTCTGAAGGAGAAAAGACTAAGAGCCTCTAATGTGGCTGAGCCAAAACCATCTAGCCTTCATTTCCTCAGAGACCCTTCCTATTTATTTCCAGGCTCCCACTCTCCTCCTTTCTGAGATCGCATCGTCATTTCCGGGCAGTGAAGGCCAAAACCACCTGATGGGCTGCAACACAGAAAGGTGTGGGATACCCCAGATCACTCTCACTCTGGCTGGTTTGGTCCTAGAAGCACAGGAAAGCCTAGGAAAACCCTCCCTGGAACCCAAGGCCTTCACTGTCTCCTGGCCACCTCCACCCTCTATGCCACGCTACTCCAAACTGTTGACAGTACTTGCTGCGTCCACTTTCTTCATTCCCATCCCCTCAGCACTCGGTAGTCTAGCTTCTGCCCTACCTTACCCCCTGAAATTGCTCCTACCAAGGGCATCAAATCTGGTGCCAAGTTCAGGGCCATTTCTCAGTGTTTACCTTTCCTTTGAACATAGGATACCATAGGACCAAGCAACTCAAAAATCCTAACCATCAGACATTAACCGAGAACTTTGCCTGTTGATTAAAACCCTTCTCAAAAATCTCAGCTCCAGGGGTTCTTAAGCAGGAATCCATGAATCCCTAGATTATCTTCAGGAAGAAAACACCATGCAGCCCTTGAGATTGTTACCTAAGATGGTATACAAACGTTCATTTTTCTAGGGAGGATGGCCGGAGAATTTATTGGACTCTTCAAGGGATCTGCCAAAATTTCAAGTGCCCTTGAAATCTGTACTGGCTAGGATTATGTTCTGCTGGGAATGATCTAAGATAACAATGGTTGAATTGTCTTTTGTGTATTCAGCAGTAAGTCGTCAGAGCAGGAATGAAGGCTGATTTATGAAGTACTCAAGGACTCAGGCTCTTTCTAGCTCTGCCTGCTAACGCCAGGGTATAGCCTTCAACCTCAGAGTCCAAGATGGTACCAAGCAGCATGTTGTAGGGAGGGACAACTAAAGACATAAAGGACATATTCCTGCAGTCTACATTCAGAGATTCCTAGGAGCTGTTATGGGACATTTCCACTCTTATATAATTGGCCCAAACGTAGTCTCGTGGTTATATCTGTCTATAGAGAGGCTATAAACATCTTTATTCTGAACAGTCTTATGCCCAGCTAAAATCTCTATTACCATGGATGAAGGGGAGAATGGATATTAGGGGAAAGTTATCAGGACCTGTTAGAGATTCCATGACAACCCTCCTGGTGGATATGTAGACTGGTTCACACAACATCACTTTCTACTTCCTTCTATTACATTACAAGTGGGAAGCTACACTTTCTAGACTCCCTTGAATATGATTCATGAATTGCCAATTAAATAAACTTATATGAAACTTGAACATGGAACTAAGTGGTGAAAGGCAACAAGAGAGGCATCCATTTTGCTGGCGTGGATCGTGGCAGACTGGTCACCAGCGTCCTGGTTCAGCAGCTTCTTGTAGCAATAGTGGTGGCGGCTTCTTTCCTGATCTTTTTTTTTTTTTTTTTTTTTAAATATATTTTATTGATTTTGTACAGAGAGGAAGAGAGAGAGATAGAGAGTTAGAAACATTGATGAGAGAGAGTCATCAATCAGCTGCCTCTTGCACATCCCCTACTGGGGATGCGCCCACAACCAAGGTACATGCCCTTGACCGGAATCGAACCCGGGACCTTTCAGCCCCCAAGCTGATGCTCTATCCATTGGGCCAAACCGGTTTTGGCTCTTTCCTGATCTTGATGGCAGAGGCATGAGGATTCTGGGGCTTACAGGGATCTCTGGAAGCTCCATTTTAAGTCTATGCTGCCAGCCCTTCCAGCAATGTTGTTGGATATCAGAGCTCCTCAAACTTTACTGCTCATATGAATGGCCTGAGGAGAAGGCTAAAGGGTAGATTCTGATTCAGTAAATATGGAGTGAGTGAGTCCTCAGATTCTGGATTTTTTTAAAAAAGATGTTTATATTGATTTCAGAGAAGATTTCAGCAGAATCCAGGGCGGTAGCAAAGCCACATGCTGGCAACACATTCTGCCAAAAGGCAGACGTGTTGTCAGCTTGACCTTTGTTTCTGCCCAGGTGCCAAGTAGTGAGTTTTATGTAAATCCAGCCAAGCACCGGAAGGAATACGACCCAGGCTCTTGAAATTATCAGAGAAGAAGAAGAAGAGGAAGAGGAAGAGGAAGAGGAAGAGGAAGAAGAAGAAGAAGAAGAAGAAGAAGAAGAAGAAGAAGAAGAAGAAGAAGAAGAAGAAGAAGAAGAAGAAGAAGAAGAAGAAGAAGAAGAAGAAGAAGAAGAAGAAGAAGAAAATGAGAGGGGGAAAAAATCAATGATGAGAGAGAACCACCTCACGCCCCCCCTAATGGGGATCGAGCCCACAACTCAGGCATGTGCCCTGATTGGAAATCAAACCATGACCTCCTGGTTCATGGTCAATACAGTATTTCCAAATTTCTAGGAACCAGAGTTCCAGGAGACATTAATGTCCCAGGAAAAGGGGGAGAGAGAGGGAGTCTGTTGAAGGTTGTACCACTTAGCCACTCCAGCTGAGGAGTCTGCATTTCTAACAAGTTCTGGGTTAATGTCTGATGGTTAGGATTTTTGAATAGCTTGGTCCTATGGTATCCTGTGTTCACCTATACCTACTCATAAGTTCCTTTCTGTCTTAACTACCTAATGATAGTTTCTGATTGTCCTAATTCTGTGACTATTTTCTCCCTGTTTCTCTGAAGGGATCTTCTTTTTGTGTTTGTCCTTTATGATAGATCCACCCTTCCCCCAACTGATGGACGGAGTATGATGTAAATTGTACCTGCGGCCTGGACATTCCTGAGCACCTACCCAGGCACATTATATGGACTATATACATTGAACTACCAATCAGCACCTGCCAAATACCCTAAGCCTCCGATTCCTAAGTACCTAAGTGCCTAATCATGTGCCTTATATGAAACCACCAATCAGCGTGTGCCGAGTACCCTAAGCCCCATCCCTTCCCATTCCTCCCCTGGTATTCACCTCCCACACGGGTGCTTTCTCCCTCTCTTTCCGAGGAGCCGGGCAGGAGTCCTTCTCAAATAAGGCTTGTAGTCCTGGTTTTCGGCCCTCTGTCTCATCTTTCACTTTAATATTGGTATAGGACCCAAGCTTGGGATCATTCTACAGAGTCTTCTTAAATAATCTCCTCCATTCTCTAGGCTTTCAAACTGTGTAGTTCTTGGCCAACAAGCTGCTTTTCCCTTCCTGCGTCTTCCATTGTTTTCCCTCCCTCCTGGCCTCCCTTCCCTTATAGATCCTTATTTTATTTTTCCCCAACACCATTTATCCCTCCTAGGCATATATCATGCTTGAGGCTTTGACTTTGTACCTCGATAAAAAGAATGCGCATGTGATCCTTGCCTCAGGCTCTGTTTCCTAGGGCACCTGAACCAGTTCAACCTTCTGTAGCCTCCCTCTCCCTTTTTTTCCCTGGAATATTAATGTCTCTCGGAACTCCGGTTTCTAGAAGTTTGGAACTGCTGTATCCTTCCCTGTATCTTACAGGCCCTTGAGACTCAGCATGTCCAAAATGGAATCAATCTTTTTTCCTTTATTGTAGAGAGCGCCTGGGAAGGCACCTGGCATTTCTTTAAATCGTCGGCGGAATCCAGGGCGGTAACAAAGCCACGTGCTGGCAACACATTCTGCCAAAAGGCAGACGTGTTGTCAGCTTGACCTTTGTTTCTGCCCAGGTGCCAGGGGGTGGGTTTTATGTAAATCCAGCCAAGCACCGGAAGGAATACGACCCAGGCTCACCCTAGAATTTGAATAATCTCCTTTGTCATGACCTTTAGTAAAACTTCCTGTTTTTCTAGATGTATAAAATAAACACGCTGTATGGGCTCTGGGTCACTGTTTCTGTCCCTGTCCATGTCAGAGGATAGTGGTCCCAATCAGCCCCAGCTTTTTCCTTCTGTCTCTGTGTCTGTCTCTTTCATTTTCTCAATCCCCAGCTGCCCCTACTCAGAAACTGGACCGCTCTCTAGCCGCGCTGGACACGGAAAGAGAGAACTATTTACACTTCTTATCTGTGCCTTTTCTGGTCTGACCTGCCTTAATGACTATGACCATATTGCCCATATTAAGCTACCCGGGTGTCATTCTTGACTTCTTTTTTTCCTCTTTCATCCAATCTATCACCCCTCTTCCTTCTTCATTTCTCCTTTTCATCTAATTAACATTTATTCTTAAAGAGATGGTGTAGGTACCACCTTCTTACCCCATCTTCTTGGTCTGGTGAGGTACCACCCTGTTGAGCTCTCATAGGCCCTTGAAATTATCTCACTAATAGCACTCATCATACTTTATATGGTAATTACTCTTTTATTTCTTTTTATTTTTAAAATATATTTTATTTATTTTTTTTACAGAGAGGAAGGAAGAGGGATAGAGAGCCAGAAACATTGATGAGAGAGAAACATTCATCAGCTGCCTCTTGCACACCCCCTACTGGGGATGTGCCCACAACCTAAATACATGCCCTTGACCGGAATCGAACCTGGGACCTTTCAATCCGCAGGCCTATGCTCTATCCACTGAGCCAAACCGGTTTCAGCTCTTTCTTTTTGTTTTTAAGGAATCTGTCTCCCCCATCACCATTGGTATCTTATACAATTCTTAATCCCCAGCGGACCGAAGGGTCTCAGGTTGGATTCTGGTCAAGGGCACATGCCTGGGTTGTGGGGCTCAGTCCAACATGAAGGAGGCAGCCAATCAATGATTCCCTCTCATCATTGATGTTTCTATCTCTCTCTTCCTCTCCCTTCCTCTCTGAAATCAATTTAAAAAATATATATTAAAAGAATGAATAAGGTTCCATTTAGGGAGTGTATTCATTTCCTCATGTTGCCAAAACAATGTATCAAAAACATGGGTAGCTTAAAACAATAAAAGATTGTTCTCTCCCAGTTCTGGAGGCTAGAAGTCTGAAATCAAGGAGTTGGCAGGGTGGGTTCCCTCTGAGGACTCTGAGGAGGACTCTGTTCCATGTCTCTCTCCTACTTTCCCGTGATAGTTGGCGATTGTGGCATTCCTTGGCTGTAGATGCGCCACTCCAATCTCTCCCTCTGTCTTCACATGGCATCCTCTTCCTGTCCTTCTGTCCTAATATGGGTTTGATGCTCCTCCCACCATGCTCCCTGTTTGGAGAAGCTGTCTTCATAGAAGCAGCAGTTCTTGGACTTCCTTCTGGTTGCTCTTTTGAGAACTGAATTCTTGTTTTAGACCTTCTTCCTAGAAAAATGCACCTACAAATGTAAGGCGATGAAACAAAATTGCTTGAATTTCCTTTACACACAATACCTCCTGGTCGAGGGGACAGTTTGCATGCGCTTTTATTATATAGGATTATTGCCTATGTTGCCTTATGCTGCACTTTACATCCCCATGACTATTCTGTTAGAGCCAATTTGTACTTCTTAATCTCTTCACCTTTTACACCCTTCCTCCCAACCTCCCTCCCATCTGGCAATAGTCAAAATATTCTCCATATCTGTGAGTCTGTTTCTATTCTGCTTGTTTGTTTGTTTGTTTGTTTGTTTTAGATTCAATTGTTGATAGATATGTACTTATTGCCATTTTCTTGTTTTTACTTTTATTTTTTCCCCTTTTTCTTTTTCTTAAAGAAGGTCCTTTAACATTTCATATAATACTGGTTTGGTGGTGATGAATTGCTTAGCTTTTTGTGTGTGTATCTGGGAAGTTTTTATCTGTCCTTTCATTCTTTTTGGTTTTTTAAAATATATCTTATTGATTTTTTTACAGAGAGGAAGGGAAAGGAATAGAGAGTTGAAAACATCAATGAGAGAGAAACATCAATCAGCTGCCTCCTACAACCAAGGTCCATGCCCTTGACCGGAATCAAACCTTGGGCCCTTCAGTCTGCTGGCCAATGCTCTATCCACTGAGCCAAACTTGTTAGGGCTGTCCTTCAATTCTTAATGTTAGCTTTCTTGGGTAAAGTAATCTGGGTTGTAGATCCTTGCTTTTCATCACTTTGAATATTTCTTGCCACTTCCTTCTGGTCTGCAAAGTTTCTACTGAAAGTCTTATTGGCAATCCCTTTTAGGTAAGTAGCTGCTTTTCTCTTACTGCTTTTAAGAGTCTCTCTTGCCGAAACCGGTTTGGCTCAGTGGATAGAACGTCGGTCTGAGGACTGAAGGGTCCCGGGTTCGATTCCGGTCAAGGGCATGTACCTTGGTTGTGGGCACATCCCCAGTGGGGGGGGGGGGGAGGTGTGTGTGCAGGAGGCAACTTAGTAAGTGCATGCATTGGCCTTTTAAGAGGAACTTCCTGGGTCTGCAGAAGCCCTCCTCTCCACCAGCTTCAATTCCCACTGTTTTTTACAGCCAGAAGTTATGGGGAATTCTCTTCCTGACACTGGAAGCCTGGGATGGGGGGCCTGACGAGGGCCTGGGATCTCTCACTCCTCACAGGGGACCTCCTCAGTGGAGATATCCCTTCCAACTTTTATCTACCACACATGGGAGTGAGCCAGCAATTCTCTTCTCCTGGGCATTCATTGCTGTCAGGGAAAGGCCTTGCCTCTGGCCCAAGAGCCCACATTCACAGGTTTGGGCTGAGATAAGTCTCTCCTGCAGCTGGCTGATTAGTGTACATGTGAGAAGGAAGGGACTAGCTTTATCAGATACTACCAATGCAGCTTCCCAATTAACCACCCCAAGGCATGGCACAGGGCTCTCTCTTCCTCATACCCATTAACTCTGAAATGGAGTTATTTTTTTAACCTTTCTACTTTTGGCTCAGTCTTCTTAGTGCAGTGTGTGTGTGTGTGTGTAGGAATATTTTCTTTATTATTTGCCTTGGTGTTAAACTTAGAATGATCCTCTATTCTCTTGTCCCTTCCATAATTATAAATATTCATCTATTTTCTCCTTTTACTATTTTTATGATTTCATGTTTAACATTGAATTCTTTCAGCCATCTGGAATTTGTTCTAACATCAGCCATGACTTGGAGCTCTAACTTAATTTTTTATTTTACTAATAATGAGCCGGTAGTACCCACCATGCTTTCCACGTGTGGGCTTTTAAGAGGCAACTCAGCCCCCAGAGCTCCATAAAAGCCTATGAGTTAGGAATAGAAATGCCAGGACTATAACTCAGTCAGACCCTAATCACTGCTCCATTACTGCTCACTGTGGGACTCTGGCAGAGCTCAGTTCTCCTTAGGGAAAAAGCTCTGACTGATGATGTAAGCCTGGGTGGGCTGAGGCCGTGAGAGGAAGATTTGCAGAGAACTCTCCAGACGCAGTTAATAGCTGCTGTATACCTGCCGTGGGCTTGGCCTTGTGGGAAACGGTTGCTCAGTCTTGCAAGAAAAAACTCCAGGGGCCCCATGCTCTACCCATTAACTGTGTTTTCTTTCTTTAATCCTCGTGTCCTTTCCCTATTCATCTCAAAGTCCAGCTTGTACTGCTTCTCTGTGAAGAAGCCTTCCTGTTATCCTTAGTGAGTCTTAGGTGCTTCTTCTTTTAGTTCCACTACATTTTGCGCAGAGCTCTAGTGTAATTGTTGACATGTCTGTTTTGGGTGAACAAATCTATAAAATAAAAGTGTAATATGCTAATTAGACCAGATGTCCTTCCAGACAATCTTCTGGATGAAGCCAGGGCTGCGAGGGAAGCCTGGGTAGCAGATGCTGGGTGCCCGAGGGAAGCTGGTGCTGGCAACTGGGGGAAGAAAGGCCTACTCTTGCACCAATTTCATGCATTGGGCCTCTAGTCTATATTGGGCCTCTAGTCTATATATATAAAAGCCTAAGCGACCAAATGTCCTTAACCTGAACGAATGAAATGACCGGGATGACCAGTCACTATGATGCACACTGACCACCAGGGGGCAATGCAGGAGCACTGCTCAGCTGAGACCCATCCCAGTGGTCCACCAGCCTGCCAGCAGCCACTCCCTCCCTCAGTAGTCCTGCAGGTCCAATCTCTGGAGAACAGGCCAGGCACGGTCCCAACAGCCACCTGCCTCCTGGATTCGGGCACTGCAGCTGCTTTCTTTTCCTAGATGCTCCGAAAGGAAGAAATAATATGAAAGTGGCCACCAGGTGATTCCCACCAACCAGCACGAATGTCTGTCCCCAGGATGGATCCGGATCCCGGGCCAGCAAGGGCATCTCACCACCGGCCAGGGGGGCCAATCGCATCCTGCCCTCCCCACCCCCACCCCTGGGACCTCACTCATGCATAAATTCATGCACCGGGCCTCTAGTTAGTTAATAAATAAGCTAAGTTACTGGACATGAAGGATGCTATCTGCCAGGTGCAGGGAGAGTGGGGAAACTACCAAAGGATGTGGAGTCGCTCCTGCCCCCACAGACATATTCGTCTGCGATATTTGTTGAAGCCCAGATGTGTGTGGCACTGTGGTTGCCACCATAGAGTGGCTGTAACTTTGATTAGGCTGGCTGAAGCTAAGAGTGTATTCTTCCCCGCTCCCCCCCCCCCTTTTAAAACTTGGGAAATTGTTTATTTCTGGAATTTCCCATTCAATATTTTCAGATGGTAGTTGACTAGAGATAACTGACACTGAGGAAAGCAAAACCCAGGATAAGGGAGGGCTATTGTATAACCAGGGTGGGCTCTGTGAGTCGTTCTAGCAAATTATTAAACCTGAGGGGCTCTTCGAACCCCAATTTTTATTTTTTTGGGGGGGGACTTAAGAAAAAGACATAATTGACATATGACATTCTATTAGTTTCAGTTGTACAACATAATCATCTGGTATTTGTATAGAAATTCTGAAATTGTAGTCATTTAGGCAGGAGTGTGCAGTGACATCTGAAGTGGGGGCAATCTTGTGAGACTGAGTTCTTAACTTGAGGGATCAAATGCTTACTCCTGGTGGACAGTGTCAGGATGGGACTGAACCAGAGGACACCCAGTTAGTGTCAGCCAATTCTGGAGGAACTGGCTCTAAGATTTCTCTTCTGAACAGCAGCCGAGCACTTAGAGCTCGGTTGTCTCCAGAAAGCACTTTAAAACCCTTGAAGACAGAGCATATGCGACAGATCCTTTGGAAGTAAAAGAAGCTATATCCATGATAAGGAAGTAAACAACAACATACCAAGTTCTGAGGCCCACTGTGGTACCTGGTGTGATGATAACCTCCCATTTCCACATTCACATATGACGTTTCTAGGGGTCTGTTCTTTTTTTAAGTGTTAAATCCTGGAGAGATTTTGCCTCTTTTCTCAGGGAGCTAGCTAATGGCCTGGTGTTTAAGTGTGTAGAGAGAATCTTGGAAGAAACTTTAGGAAAGAGTCAAGGACATCAAGAACTTCAAAGAGAACAAGGAATGTAGCTGAGTTGGAGAATGCTTTCTTGCCTACAAAATACTCTCTGTGCACCACCCACAGCAAACTGGCACTTCCTGTGTGTTGAATACATGTTTGTTGTTAAACTCTTAAATCTTATCTTGTCTGATCCTCCTGAAAACCAGGTGGCATTTAGAGTTCCTTTTGTAGATAAGGAAACTAGCTGAGAGGTGAGGTGCTTTACCTTCTGTCGCAATGAGAAAGCCTCAATCAGAAGCCCAGGTAAGGAGGGAATTAACTGCAGAGAAGAGAAGGAAGGGCCTGATCTTTGGCTGTCTGTACTCCCTCCCCCTTTCCTTCTACCTTGGAACTGCGTGGTGGGGTTGAACAGTTTTCAGTTTTGATCTCTGGTCCTTTGTTCTTGCAGTTTCTTCTACCTGCACTGCTCTTCACAGCCATTCTTCTTCGGTGAAATCTTAGCTTTCCTTTAAAGTTTATCTCCCGCCGAAACCGGTTTGGCCCCGTGGATAGAGCGTCAGCCTGCGGACTGAAAGGTCCCAGGTTCGGTTCCAGTCAAGGGCGTGTACCTTGGTTGCGGGCACATCCCTGGTAGGGGGTGTACCTTAGTTGTGGGCACATACCCAGTGAGGCAGCTGATAGATGTTTCTCTCTCATCGATGTTTCTGACTCTTTATTCCCTCTCCCTTCCTCTCTGCAGAAAATCAATAAAATATATTTTTAAAAATAAAGTTTATCTCCAGTGTTTTGGTACTGATAGAGCCTCTTCCCCCTCCTCCTCCCCTACCTGTAGCCCTTTAGACAAGAGTCCAGCCTAGCCCTGGTTCACACTCTGATGTACATTTCTGCTCAAGGCTTGGCTTGGCCTTTCCCACAAGGCTGCTGGTCCTAAGGAAAGAAACAGACTTGATCCTTTTGGTTTCTCCAGGACCTCATACAGGGTCTGGAACACGTGCTTGCCAAAAAAATGCAGGAAGAAAACCAACATTTTTTGAGCAAAGTCAATGTGTCAATCTTGGAGCTTGTACTGTTCAGAATGTTTCCTTCTGAATCCTCACCTGGAGATTAGGTGAGACATAGCCAAGAGCCAATAAAAATGCTCCTCCTTTTAATTTGCCTTTTGCATGATTTTTTGGGGAATTATTTTTTTTAAATATATTTTTTTACACTTTGAGACTTAATTGAGAGAGAATTTCTTAAAATACACACAACACGAAATTTATCATCTCAACCCTTTTCACGTGAACAGTTCAGTAGTGTTTAGTATAATCATATTATTTCGCAATATTCAAGATGAGCATTTTCTTCTTGTGAAACTGAAACTCTATACCCGTTAATCAACTCCCCATCCTCCACTCCTCCCAGACTCAGGAAACGATGATTTCGCCTTCTGTCTCCACTAATTTGACTACTATAGATATCTCCTGTAAGCAGAATCTAATAGTATTTGTCTTTTTTGTAACTAGCTTATTTCACTTAGCATAATGTCTTCATAGAAGTTCATTCACTTGTGGCATGTATCAGAATTTTCTTGCCTTTTTAAAGTTGAGTAATAATTCCACTCACCTGTAGTTTTTTGTTTGTTCAATATTCAACCTTCGTATTGCTTTTCAGTTTCTTTTGTCATTACTTCCTAGTTTCAGTGCATTGTGTTACAGAATGTTATCGGGATTCATTCCATTTTTGGAAAGTATCTGAGATTTTTATTTGCTTGCTTGTTAGTTTTTTGTGCCCTCACATGTGGTCATTTGTTAATGACCTATGGGCACTTACAAGGAATATACTCCCGGTTTTTAAGGTATAGAGTTTGATACCTTTTAATTCAATCTAACTTACTAATTTAACAAATCAAGCCCTCTACATTCTTACTTATTATATGATTATTCATAGGCTAAGCGAGGTAAATTACATTTTTTTTTAACTCTTACTGTACTTCTGTCCACTTTCCCATGTATTTCTTGTTGTTATTGCTTTATGAATTCTGATGCTATATTATTTTGTGCATAAATATTTATGACAGATCTTCCTGGTAGCTCTCAGCCTTCATCGGTATAACATTTTCTCTTGGGTTGTTTTCTGATTTTTCTGTAAATCCGAGCATGTCTGATATTAATACCATAACACTTGTTTCTTGTTATTTGTGTTTGCATGTATTGTATTTGTTTTTGCTATTTTTTTCCTACTCTTTTACTTTCAAACATTCGGAGGAACACAATTTTACCTGTCTCTCTTGCACATGACACTAATTGAGTTTTATTTTGTGACTCCATGAGCTGTTTCTAAAGAATGAGATTCCAGGCCAAAGTTAAAGAAGGCTTTTATAACTCTTTACCTGTTTTATGGCTCTTTTACTGATTAGATCACTTTATTCTGACACCAGCCATTTAGAAGTAAACCATCTTCCCACCATTGCCAGCATGGCTATTATACTGCTGCTTTAATTTTTAATAGGTGACTATGGGACCTCACTGTTCTTTCATTGCTTTACTTGGCTCCATCAAATTCTACTTTAAGTAAATAAAGATAGAAGAAAGAAGAGGACAAAATGAAACATTCCTTTTCAGATATCTCCAATGAGATTAAGATGAATAGTGACGTTTTTTATTCCAGTTTCACACCACATTGGATCAGTCACTTTCCACAGGTTCCTCGGACTTTGGGATCTTCCCAGGAAAAACTGTCGAGGCTCCTCCCTCTTAGCCTTGCTCTCTTTCCTTCTGTAGTGAATAGACAACATAGCAACATAGGAAGACATAGGGCCTGGAGCTGGAGTGAATGGATTTATTTGCTTTTTCTTTTTAATTAAAAATATGTTTAGGGAGGGAAGAAGAGAGAGAGAGAGAGAAAGAGAGAAAGAGAGAGAGAGAGAGAGAGAGAGAGAGAGAGAGACAATAATTTGTTGTTAGACTTACTTATACATTCATGGGTTGTCTTTTCTATGTGCCCTGACCAGAGATGACACTCCAAGCAACTGAGCTACCCGACCAGGGCTGAGTGAGTGGATTTAAATCCCAGCTCCATCTCTGCCATGTACTAGCTGTGTGACTTATGGCAGCTATCCTTTTTGTGCCTTGGTTTCCCAAAATAACAGTTCCCCACGGGTAACAGTGACTACAGTAGTAACACCTATAGGGTTGTGAGGAATACGTAGTTCCTTTATGCAAAGGACTCCTGCGGGATTATTATAGCAGGCTCTGCCTCTGGGAGCTACTCCTGATCCATTCCAACCATGGGGTTTCCGTGGAAGCTTCTCTCCTCTTACGTGACTCTGCTTCCTTAGCCCCGGCATTTAGTCCCACGCCAGGGCAGGCTCCTGACACAGCAGAGCCCAGGGGCCTTTCCTGGGACCTCTGACCTTGGGACCTGAGACGGGAAGCCTGCAGGGCCTCTCTGGTGGGGGAGCTCTCAGATGTGAGCCCCCAGACTCCTGGCAGCCTTGTCTCCAGCCTATGGCGAGAAGCAGACAACCAAGAAAGAAAGAGCCTAACATTGTTAGAACCCTTGGCTCCATTTCCCCTAAGCTCTGTTGCGACCAAAAGAGTTTTAATACACCTCCTAAGGCACCTGAGAACTGTACTTAGAACTGTGCGGTCTCCTGTCTGTCTGTCCACCTCTCTCTCTGGAAAGCCAAGAACTCTTGTAAGCACCTTCCTAAAACACACACACACACACACACGGAATCAAGACAATTCCTAGCTTCTTGTGGCTCCTTCTCCGCCTACACTGCCTGCACATGCCTTGACTGCTCCACAGGCACTCAGAGACAGCTGTGCCGAAGCCAGTCCTTAGGAATGGCACTTGCTAAACAGGATGTTGTCCCAGAAAGCTGTGCCCTTCTCTGTACGCCCCTTGTCCCTTCCTCACTGGCCTATTCAGCAGCCCCACAAGCACATAATGAGCACCTGCCAAGAACCACGTCAGGCCTGGGGCCCCAGAGAGGCAGCAAACAGTTCCTGCTGTCAAGGAACCCGCAGGCTGGTGGGACCATCAGGCTGTCAAAAGGCAACTCCAAGAGACAGTGGGACGACTGTTGAACAGATGCTGTTACCAAGTGCTGCAGCCGCTCAGAGGAGGCTCTGTCACTGGTTGCCTAGGACAGTCGTCCGGCTGGGCTCCCCCCCCTCCAGCGTCTCCCCGCCCAGGGCCACCCTCCCGACTGCTCACAGAATGCCTTCTGAGCACAGCTCAGCTGTTCCTGCCTGCACAGCTTCAGCACACATTCCTGAGCCTGGCGAGATCCTAATCCAGATCGCCATCGCCCCAACCTACTTTCTCTGCCACGCTGCCTGCTGTTTCCCATTCATAAACCTCACCCTCAAGTCTCACCCACCCACACACTCTCGTCATCTGCCTTCAGCGTCTTCACACCTCCGTGCCTCTCCTCGCCCCTCCTTCTGCCTCCCATCCCTGCATGTGTCAGCTGTATCCAAGGTGGGGCGACGGTGTTCACCTCTCACGTGCCTGCTCTGATCATCTGGCTGTGTTGCTGGGTAGAGAAGGATTCTGTGGAAGCGCCTGGACTCAGGGAAAGAGAAAAGGGGTCAGGTAGCAAAATCTTCCATGGACACCAAATTGAGTGTGCGTTTGGGGGCAGGGGGATGGGGCAGACAACACATTTGGGGTGCATTTGCAAACTCTGTTCCGGGTCCAGGTCTAATATCACTTCCTTGCACCTCCAAGTGAAATTAACCTTTCCCCCCCCAGACTTTTATACCTTCTCTCTGCACCTCTATTAGAGCACAGACTGCTCCTTCCTTTTTATGGGTGTATCATTTCCCCCTATTTGAGGGTACAGATATATGGAGCATGGTACAAAGACAAGATTGTAATCAAAACACGTGAACTGAACAGATGGAACCATATGGAGCACCACTGCCATTCAGCAGGAGGGGTACAGCCACTGAAGAGCCTGGAGGGCGGGGGGTGGTAGGGGTCCTGTCCTGAGGAGCGGGCTTTCCCTACAGGCTGCTGCCCAGGGCAGACTCGGAGGCTGGTGTCATTGTGGCCATGTTCTCACTCCCGAACCCAGGTCCTGTGTTGTTACCTCTGTCTGACCTGTCATCTGCTACCTTGTGAGTCTGTGAACACCAACATCTAGGCTCCCACCCTCTCTCTCTCTATTTCATTCTTTTACTAAGTAAACCATGACTGGTGCCTCCTCGGTGATCAGTTCTGTGTTTGCGGTTTGGGGTACAGGGAAGATGTCCTGCCCTCAATCCAATCCCTGGCTTGGGGAGTGTGAGATAGAGATGGGGAAAGCCTGAGACCTAAGGAATAGGAGATAAGAAGTGACCTGGGCCCTAAGAAAGAAGCAGGCGGAGTGCGGAGCGAGAACAGCAGAAGGCTCTGGGGTGGGGAGAGGAGGTTGCTGGCAGGCCCACATGCACCAATTTCCTTCCCCTCTACACCCCTCCGCACCTCATACCCGAGCGGCCTGATTGCCACCGCTGCAAGCTCTGTCCTCCCCAGCGCAGGGACTTACATAGACGGAGTCAGGGAACATTTCAACAGCCTCAGTACATCTTACCGGCTGGACCCCACCCACACAAACATGCAAACCTCAACCACCCAGCACCAATCCCCCCCACACACACACACCTGGGGCCCTCAGGCAACCCATTGAACTCCCTTGAATCTCTTTTACGGAGTTCACACCTGGGACTCCTGAGTTCGCACCTGGGCTCCTGAGCTGCATGGGGTTGTTCTGTTCCCAGATCTAGGTGATTACCGTGATGTCCCTAAATGGCCAGAGAAGCTCCAGAACTATTGGCAGATTCGCTAAGGCTGCTCCACCCCTCTGTCCCTCTGGGCTTCTGGTCCCACAGCAGGCACCCCTCCCTCCCCCTTGCCCCCCCTCCCCTGAGTCTCACGCACAGACATGTTTGGGCTGCAGGCCCAGCTGCAGAGCTGTGTAGCCCCGTTGGCAGGAGACGGGCTGGCTCCAGAGAGCTGGCCGAGGGGAATACAGCAGATCACATTTCTTCAGCTCGTGCCAAATATTATTCAGACATAGCTTTTCAGACAGACACAAATTGCTCATCCAATAAACACAGAAGGGCTAATCCCTGGACGTTCATCACAGTGGGGAAAGACGAGAGAAAGGGACGGTCGCAAGGGGCCTTTGAGAGCTGGCCTGGGGTGGCTGGCCCCAGGCCTCTATGCACGCCTGGGGTTTTCTCCTGAGAGGGCCTGAAACCCGGCACCGCGGCTCTGGGATTTGCTTTCATCGTGACACACAAAGCCTGTGTTGGTACATACACTTCCTACGGTGAACAGCGAGGAGGAAACCTACATGGGCCAGGGTGCCTGTGTGGGCCCACAGGCCTCACCTCCAGGTGTCCGTCTGGGTCAGGGGACAGCTGGCTGCAGAGACGTCCTAGCTTTCCTCACCGTGCCAGGGTCCCCTGGTCAATCTGTGTGTGTTTGTTCGCAGAGTTCTCAGGAGACACTCCTCCTGGCCGGGGAGCTCTCACTTCCGGCTGACAGGTGTGAGGAAACAGGGACCCGTCTGACCACACGGCAGCAGACCAGAGACACAGGGCTCCTCTGTCCACACCAGGAGGGCTGGGTAAGCCACGTACTTAGGTGGGCGCAGGATAATTAACACTCAACAATTAACAAGATCATAGCAATGCAGGAATTTGTGGTACCTGTCCTGGCGCCCAGGCACACTGGTTGTGTCCCAAGGGGTCCAGAAAGGGGGAAGTTACCCAGACATTTCAAGGATGCAAAAAGACAGGCTCAGTTAAGGTAAAGGTTGACCTTGTCAATGAAGATCCTGGCCTAGGAGGTAACTGCACATTCGAACTGCTTTTAGTTAAAGTTTAATTTCAGACCTTCCTTTGTGGTGACGTTAGATCTCTGAGTTTGCAAGGCCACCATGCAGGGCCCCCCTGAGCTTATCAGGTTAGCATGATAAGTCCACAGCTCTAACTTGGAAGGAACCCTCAACCTTGACACATCGGAGATGAAGCTCTAACCAAACTGAGCTACCCCACCAGGGCAATAAAACATGTGTGTGTGTTTTATTTGTTTTGTTTTGTTTTTTTAAAGACAAAACCTTTCAATAATAATTATATGTTAAACATAGTTTCACAAATTCTTTTCATAATTTGAAACCTAGAGTTTTAATAAGTTAAATGATAAAAATTATTAAATATCAAGATATCTCAAATAACATGAAATTCTAAAACATTGCTAGAGTGGTCTAAATTTATCTACTTTTGACTTCTTATTACAGAGAAATGGAAGGATAGATTTGGATCTGTTAATGAATATGTCTTATACTTTATATTAAAATGCATTTTTCTTAAAAAATTATATATTTACATTGACAGGGCACATACAAGAATCAACAAATGGCTCAGTTGGTGTCATTCAGTGATTGAGTGTTGTCCCATAACATCAAGAGGTCACTGGTTAGATTCCTGGTCACAGTATATGCCCAGGTTTCAGGCTCCATCTCTAGTAGGGGGCATGTGGCAGGCAGTCAATTGGTGATGTTTCTATCTTTCTATCCCTCTCCCTTCCTCTCTCTCTAAAAGTCAATAAAAACATTTTTTTTTTAAAAAGGATCAACCTATGAATGTGTGAATAAGTGAAACAACAAATCAATGTTTCTCCCTTCCTCTCTAAAAATCAAAATAAAAAATGTTTTTATTTATATATATTTATTAGTTAATTCTATGAGAAATTAAAGTCAATTATTATCCAAGATATTTTCTTGACAAAAGTTTATGAGCTAACATGAACTTATTTCTGTAAATACTGGTAAAACAAAAATACATGTAATGTTAATGACTCTAAAAGACATTACATATATTTAACCAAAACTGAAACCAGCTTTAATTTAAATATTTCCCAGATATCATGTGACCATGACAGGCATTTGGGTTAGTTTCATTTTCTTGTTTTGCTTAATCTTTTGTAATTTTTATTATGTCATAAAGTTTGACAAGAGAGCATTTGAACCGAAACCATTTTGGCTCAGTGTATAGAAGAGCATCGGCCTGCAGACAGAAAGGTCCCAGGTTCGATTCCGGTCAAGGGCATGTACCTTGGTTGTGGGCACATCCCCAGTAGAGGGTGTACAAGAGGCAGCTGATCGATGTTTCTCTCTCATCGATGTTTTTAACTCTCTATCCCTCTCTCTTCCTCTCTGTAAAAAAAAAAAAAAAAAAAAAAAAAATCAATAAAATATATTAAAAAAAAGAGAGAGAGAGCATTTGAGATCTTGCTTCCTGGCATTTCTCCTCAGTGTGGCTCAAATAAACTCTTATAAAAATTCAAAAAAGAGCCGAAACCAGTTTGGCTCAGTGGATAGAATGTCAGCCTGCGGACTGAAAGGTCCCAAGTTCAATTCTGGTCAAGGGCATGTATCTTGGTTGCAGGCACATCCCCAGTAGAGAGTGTGCAAGAGGCAACTGATCAATGATTCTCTCTCATCGATGTTTCTATCTCTCTGACCTTCTCTCTTCCTCTCTGCAAAAAAAAATCAATAAAATATTTTAAAAAATCAAAAAAGAAAGGAGAACAGCAATCAAAATTAGTTTCTTTATATATCCAATTTATATAAGTATTTAATTATTTTAAGGCATTTAAATATTACAAATTAGCAATACTATCTGGAGGTAGAAAATTCCATATTATAAATATAGTAAAGCATACAGGCCAACACAAATATGTCACAAACAGATAAAAACATAAACAGAATTACTAATAGTTGTATGGAAGGCACAATTTTTCTCATTTGCTCTTTACAATTTTTTTTTTTTTTTTTTTGAGGGAAGAGAGAGATAGAAACATCAATAATGAGAGAGAATCATTGATTGGCTGCCTCCTGCATACCCCCTACTGGGGATCAAGCCTGAAACCCAGGCATATGCCCTTGACAGGAATCAAACCCAGGACCCTTGAGTCCACAGGCCAATGCTGTTTCTTCTGAGACAAACAAACTGGCTAGGGCTGCCCTTTACAATTTTTAAGTAAGCTGGGGAAAAGGGGATCGAGGGGATAGGGTGTCCAGGCATGAGAGATTTCAGCCACTTTTGTTTTGTATGTACTCCTTTCCCAATTTTTTTTCCTTAGGCTTCCCAGCCTCAGGTAATTGTGGGCGGTGTTTGCATTTCCAATTACCCAGCAGGAAAATCATATGAGACTTTCAAAATATTCCTATCAGACTTTGCAAAATCAACTTCCAATCCTGCCAAATTTCTGATCAATTACTAAACCCTTTAAGTTTTGTTCAAATATACCAATTTTTCTCACCTTATATCTCAATAATCTTAAAAATTTCCACCTTGTTGGGAAATTTCTGCTGGCCAATGGTCTAACGTCCATGGTCTCTTATTTGCAGCAGTCTAGGGAGCTAAGCAATGTTACAGCTACTGAAAGTTTATTTAGAAAGTCACAGAGGTAGAAGTGAGGGTAGAAGAAATGGGCTCAAGAAACAAGTGACAGAAGCAAAGGAAGGGCCCTTGGAGCTTAGGAGAAAGAGAGAGGCAAGGAGAAAGGGTCTGGGAGCGAGGGGATGGGGAAAGGTGCTGGCAGCTCCTTAGAGAGAGCTGCCCAGGAATGGATTCTTAAAGATATAAAGGAAGTGGAGATTTCTCAGAACAAGCCAGAGCCAGGACAATCAAATTTCCTTTCTTTCTTTCTTTCTTTCTTTCTTTCTTTCTTTCTTTCTTTCTTCTTCTTCTTTTTTTTTTTTTAAAATATATTTTATTGATTTTTTTACAGAGAGGAAGAGAGAGGGAGAGAGAGTTAGAAACATCGATGAGAGAGAATCATCAATCAGCTGCCTCTTGCACACCCCCTACTGGGGACCTGCCCGCAACCAAGGTACATGCCCTTGACCGGAATCGAACCCTGGACCTTTCAGTCTACAGGCCGACGCTCTATCCACTGAGCCAAACCGGTTTCGGCCAAATTTCCTTTCTTGACAAGTTCCTGAACTGACGGATCACGGAGCTGCCCTTGCTCGCAAACTGGGCCTTCAGCAAGACCTTTAACAATCTCTGCCATGATCTTCTCCTTCTTCTTCTTGTTCGCTAACATCACCTGAGAATACTTTCCCGTTGATTTGTAGGGAGAGTGGAAGAGAGAGGGAAAGATAGAGAGAAACATCAGTGTGAGAGAAACACATCGTTCCATTGCCTCCTGCACGAGGCCTGACCAGGACCCAGGACCGGGAGGAGCCTGCAACAAAGGTAAGTGCCCTTGACTGGAATCAAAACCAGGACTCTTTGGTCCACAGGCTGAGGCTCTATCTGCTGAGTCAATCTGGCTAGGGCTGCTATGATACTCTTATGGATTAAAATGTTTAAAACATGGGTTAGATGACAATATAATTAAGAGGAAAATTAACCTCTAAATGACTAGAGTGGCCTTTCTGGGATCTGAGAGAGTTGTACTTAAGGCAAAGGACTGATCCCAATAGATCGTGGACAGACATACCCTGTCCTGGGAACATATGTTGCTAGAAATGGATGGCTGAACTCACTATCTGGGGCCTAGCACCAATGTCAGAGGCGTTTTCGTGGAGATTGGGGTACGAGGAGGGAGCTGGAGGAAGCCTACCTCACTTTAGGTCTTGAGAGGAAGTCCAGTTGGGCACTCAGAACAAAGTGTGGATGGGAGTAACATCCTGACAGGCTGTCTATATCGGTGTTGTGATAGATTAATAGATAGATTTATAAAGCTGGGTGCTGGGTGGAACCGACGCCACCTCTGACGGAGAGGCAAGGACCCGGAGCCCACACAGTGAGTTTATTTATATATCCCCAAATACCAGGAAGTATCACCAAAACTTAGAATCAAAGGAGCTTATTTGCATTCAAGTAGGCCCTAGCATTTCTGGTGCTTGACTGGATTTACATATCAAAGCCCGCTCCCCAACACCTGGACTAAGGTAAAAAGTCAGTCCTGATAACACGGTCCGGCCTTTTTAGGGAAGCATGTTCCCAGAGTGTGGCTCTGTCTGTCACCCTGAGTTCAGCTGAGGATAATTAAGGAAATATCCATGTCCCTTCCCAGGGGGCCCTCTACAAACATCAATAATAAGAGAGAATCATTGATCGGCTGCCCCTTAAAAACGCCCCACACTGGGGATAGAGCCTGCAACTGGGCATGTGCTCTGACCGGGAGTCAAACTGTGACTACCTGGTTCATACATTGACCCTCAACCACTGAGCCACGGTTTGGATATTTCTTATGTTGACATCGTAAATATTTTAGGTTTTACAGGCAAGATGGTCTCTTGCACTAAACCTATATGCATGGCTGAGTTCTAATAAAATGTCTTCACAAGAACAGCTGGTGAGCTGGATTTGACCTATGGAACCTATTTTCCAAGCCCCGCAATGGGTGATTGAAACAGAAAGTGACGCTTCCAAAACCCTAAAACACAGAGCATTGACTTTGGGAGCAGAAAGCTTGCCGAGTCCTGAACAGTAATAGCAAGGAGATTGCAAAGTGCAATAAGGAAATTGTTCCTGGAGATTGTCAGAGCCCTAAATCACATACAGGCAGCACGCAGTGTGAGCAAGGATGACGCAAAATGTATCCAATGAACTTGTGGTCTTGCTCTAGAGCAGCGGTTGCCAACAATAGGTAGTCTGCGGATCGCTGGTGATCCGTGAGGTCCGAAAGGTTGGCAACCGCTGCTCTGGAGAATTCCAGGCAAAGTGTTCAAAATTCCAAAGGGCTTGCCCTGTGCTGGATTGCCACCCTCCCCGCCCCACCTCTCACCCCATCCCTTTCTCTTCGCTGGGTTTTGATTTTGCACACAGTCAATGCTGTTTGGATTCCTACCTAGTGGCTTTTGGATTGAATTGCTCAGAGAGGAAGAGGAAGAAGATACCTCGTTTTATGGTTTATGGTTCCCTGGAACCCGAGGAGCCACACCTAGGCCTGATTCAGCATATGTGCTGCCAAAGTGAGCACGCAGGCCTGATTCAAATGATGAGAGAGATTCTGGACCAGGAGCCTGAGGCAGAAGTCCTAATGGGATGTTGTTCCTTTGGGGAACCTTTGGAGGAGATGCATGCATGTTACTTGGTGGAAGGAATAGAGACCATTTGTGACCACCGGCCTACTCCTGTGGATCACAAAAGATGCCTGCCAACCCCTTCTCCCGAGGAATCTATTTCTACTCCCCTTGGATCTGGACGCCCCTATAACTAAAGGGCCCACATAGTGATGGCTAGGGCTGGGCCTTAAGGAATTTACATTGTTGTTGAAATGCCCCTTCTTGGGATACACCCTCCAGTGTGTGAGAAAACCCAAGCAACCATGTGGAGAGGTCCATGGGAAGAAGAACCAAGGCCCTGACCCACGACCCATTCTGACCCAGGCCCCAGCCAGCACCAACTGCCAACCATGGGGGGGGGGCACTTTGGATTTCCAACTGTGCCCATGCCCCAGCTGACACCACGTGGAGAAGCAGCACAGCCCAGGAAACAATTGTGATAAGGTGTTAGTTTTAAGCCGGGACCGGTTTGGCTCAGTGGATAGAGCGTCGGCCTGCGGACTGAGGGGTCCCGGGTTCGATTCCGGTCAAGGGCATGTACATTGGCTGCGGGCACATCCCCAGTTGGGGGTGTGCAAGAGGCAGCTGGTCGATGGTTCTCTCTCATCGATGTTTCTAACTCTCTGTCCCTCTCAATTCCTCTCTGTGTAAAATCAATAAAATATATTAAAAAAAAAAAAAAAAAAGGTGTTAGTTTTAAGACATTACGTTTTGGGGTTGTGTGCTATTCAGCCACAGACAACTGAAATGATTGCCTACCTAGTGTCAGGCACTATTCTATGCACTCTGACCTACCAGGGTAAAACAGAAATGTAAACTGACAGGTGCAGACGAGAGTTCTGTGTGAAGGACAGAGAAAATGCCTCTACCCAGCTGAAGGCAGTCTGCGGAGAGAAGCAGAGGGCTGGGTGAATCTGGGCAGATCAGCATGGGTTAGGCAAACTACCAAATCCAGATCCCAACTGTTGGCCAGTCAGCCTAACGACTTCCTCCTTCAAGCATCTCCCTGAATGGATTGTTTCACCTGACAAAGATGAGAGTGGGAAGAGCTGGAGAAGGTTGCCTGGGGTCTGTCTGGCTCTCTAATAAATCTAGTTCATGGAGGACAATGTTGTCCTGACGGTTTCTGACCTTCTGGAGCTTTCTGATGCAAGAAATGTACTGATTCTAAGTCCCTCTGGACAAAAGATGGTGAGGCTGGTGTTCATGCCTCTGCGTATTCCTGAGAGATAGAGCAAGTGTCCTTTCCTTTCCGCACCCGCTGGCCACAGAAAGGGACAGGTCTGTGACCCTAACCTCCCCTCGCTCCTATCTCCTGGCCATTACCTAGACACATGGAGGAAACATCTCCATTTTCCTCTCCCCTCGTTTTTCTGGTGGGGGCCAACCTGACCCGTCCTCACTCACCGGCCAGGCATTTTCCTCCGAGTGAGCTCCATCGAGTGAGCTCCATCGGCACCAACTTCCTGGTGAACATCTCCTGACTTTTGTGTTCTAAAACAACCACCGTTCTTCCCTTCTCCCCTTTCCACGTTAGCAAGACAATCGTAAACATTCACTTCACAGGAATTTTTACAAATACTCATTCTGTGCCAACTGTGTGCCGGTTCAGTTCTAGGAACTGCGGATACAGCGTGAACATGGAAGTTCCTGCACTCACGGAGCTGGTCTGCTGAGGGAGAGAGGTGACAATAAATAAACGTCGAATGTTGGCCGAAACCGGTTTGGCTCAGTGGATAGAGCGTCCGCCTGCGGACTGAAAGGTCCCGGGTTCGATTCCGGTCAAGGGCATGTACCATGGTTGCGGGCACATCCCCAGTAGGGGGTGTGCAAGAGGCAGCTGATCGATGATTCTCTCTCATCGATGTTTCTAACTCTCTATCCCTCTCTCTTCCTCTCTGTAAAAAAATCAATAAAATGTATTAAAAAAAAAAAGTCAAATGTTGGGTAGTGTGTCTGCTCTAAAAGAAAAGCAAGCTGCTTAAGCAAATTTGGGTGGGGGACTTCCTACAAGGTGGTCTAAGAGGACCTCTTGAGTGATCTGAGTGACACACGGGGGAAGAGTATTCCAGGCTAAGTGAACAGCCAAAGGTCCCGAGGCAAGAAGAATTGGGGCAAGTTCAAGGACCAGCAATTAGGCTAGTGTGGCTAAAGCAGGCAGAAGAAGCCCATCTTCTGCCTAAAGCAGGCAGAAGAAGCCCATCAGAGAGACAGGCGTGCCAGTGGAGTGAGGAAGACCAGGAAAGTCAGGGGTTCGGGTAGCCGAGTGAAGAAAGTGGATTCTGTAGGATCACAACCAAGGGCCAACTCCTGAGCGTGGGCTTTTCCACCTGTGGAATGGAGACACTAACAGTTCCTTTGCAGGGTAGCTGGAACTGAATGAGGTACAATGTGTGGAGCAGTTAGGCTGTGTGTCTGACCAGCGTATAATCAACTTTCAATCTCTGCTATTGCCCGCACTGCAGAGTGGCTGTCAGAGCCCCCAGCTTCTCCATCATCCACATACAAGTGACAGCGCCTCCCTGAGTCCCCCTCAGGGCTGAGGTTTCCCTGCTCACTTACGCACTAGGTGGGCCTGAGGAGTGGCCTCTGGGTCAAATCTGAACCCAAGAACCTCCAGTCCTTACTTGCAAATGAACAAGGACTAAACATGTGTGTGTGTGTTTGTTTGTTTGTTTTTACAGTTATGGAGCCAGAATTCCGTCCCTGCCTCCCAATAGCTGTGGGATCTTATGCAAGCCTCACCTTCCTGAGCCTTGAACTCTTTATCTGCAAAATGGGGACAATTCCTACTTCACAAGAATGGGTCCAGACCTGTGTGGATTGTAAATAGAGCCGGCTGCTCTCCTCCTGCTTGCCTGCGTGGGAGTTACTGAGGCTCCTCGCTTCGCTCCCAAATCGCGTATCCTCGTGGGGTGGGATGCACTAGAAGAGGCACCCCTCCAAACACACACACACACACACACACACACACACACACACACACACACCGTAGCCTGGGCTATTGAGGAGAAGCACACGCACCCACTCTCTTTTCCGCAGGGCTGGGGGGGGGGGGGTGGGTTGGGCACGTCTTCACGCTGGGCCCAGGGCCGGCCGTAGCCTAAGGAAGGGGGTTCAGGGCTTCCAGAAGAGTCCCTCCCAGCTGTCCCGCCTCCCGCCCGGCCGAAGCCCGCTTCTGGGACAGCCTCTCTGCACCCCTCTCCCCCACCCCAAGGCCCCAACCCCCGCAAACAGCAACCGGCTGTCTCTCTTCTCCGCCCTCCTCTTGGCCAGGCCCCCGTCCCAGCCCGGAGCACCCCAGGAAGTGGCGGCGCCTCTCGCGGGCGGGTCGGAGGAGGAGGAGAACGAGGAGGAGGAGGAGGCGCGGCTGCTTCGCGAGTGACCAGGTCCCGCCGCCGCCGAGCTCGGGAGGCCGCGCTCGGGGCTGTCACCGGCGTCCCCAGCCGAACCTGGGCAGCACCCCGCCCGGGCCACCTTGGGGCGCCTCGGGGCTGCCAGCCGCCCCTCCCAACAGCCCCGCCCCCAGCAGCCCCCACTTTCCCAGGCCCCGCCCCCGGACCGGCCCCGCCCCCCGGGCCCCGCAGACCCCGCCCCGCGCTCCCCCCCCCCAACCGTCCGCCCGGCCCCGCCCCCGGCGGCCCCGCCCCGCCCGCGCCCGCGCCCCGGGCGCCCTGCTCCGCGCTCGGCGGCCGGGCGGGCGGCGCGCGTCTCGGCGGCGGTCGCTGTGTGCTCCGGCGCTCGCTCCCGCCTCCCGCCCCTCCCCCAGCCCCGCGGTCCGGCCGCGCCTGGCCGGGGGCCCGCGGGCGGGCCGCCCCGTACCCGCCGGAGCCCACCCGCCTCTTAAAGCGGCGGCGGCGGCAAGATGAGGTTCCGGGAGCCGCTCCTGGGCGGCAGCGCCGCGATGCCCGGCGCGTCCCTGCAGCGGGCCTGCCGCCTGCTCGTGGCCGTCTGCGCGCTGCACCTCGGCGTCACCCTCGTCTACTACCTGAGCGGCCGCGACCTCAGCCGCCTGCCCTACCTGGTCGGGGTGCCCCCGCCGCTGCAAGCCGCCGCCGGGCAGCCCTCGCCCGCGGACGCCACGGCCGGGCCGCCCCGGGGCAGCGATCCCGGCCCCGACGCGGCCGCCCTCCCCGGCCTCGCGAGCAACTTGACTGCGGCCCCGGGGTCCCTCGTCCCCGCCCTGCCGCTGCCCGCCTGCCCCGAGGAGTCCCCGCTGCTCGGTAAGGACTCGGGGGGGGGGCGAGGTTGGGGGGCGCCACTCCGAGGACTGGGACTCCCCCGGATTTCCCCGACCGGTCCCCCCACCCCACCCCCCGCCCCCGGTCCCGGACGTGTGCCCACGCCCTCCTCCGGGACAGACAGCTACCTATTCCGGATCAGCCCTTATCTCCCAAGAGGTTCCGGGCTGGAGGGGGGGTGGGAGAGAGGTTGGGAGGGGAGTCCCTTCGGGGTTCGCGGTGGTGGAAGCCGGGCCGGGTGCTGGAAGGGGAAGCCGCAGGGCCCTCCGGCCCCAGAACCAGAGGGAGAGGGCCTTGGAGAGGTCCCTGCTCCGGCCCTAAGCCTCCAGACGTTTTGGGTTTTGAGTGCTTAGGGCTCGGAACAGCCTTCAAGGCAGCTCAGAGGAACCCTACTCCGGTTTGGCGGACAGGGAGCTGACCTTCCTCAGAACCACTCTCAGCTGAGTGGGTTAGCCTCTTTTTCCTGACTTTCCCCTAAACTTCTGGTTCCTCGCCTGTCTAATGGGGGGATAAATAAATGGTACCTGTTTCCGGAAGTCGTTTTGGAAGATTATAAGCTAAAGCAGTGTACACAGAGGTTTGTGTCAATGAGGGTAAACCCTCCGTAAATTGTCCCCGCGGTGCTCAGGAGCCTTCTCCCCTGCTTCTTGCCCTTAGAGGTTCCCCAAACCTCCATGAGGTGTAGGTCCTTCCAGGGGCCGCGGGGTGGTGTTTGTGGGAACGGACATGTGAGCCCGGGAGGCTGGAGGGCTGATACCTAACCGGTTAGCACCGAGTCGTCCCTTTCCGGGAGCAGCTTGGAGTGATCGTGCCTAGAGGATGGGAACCTTAATCCTACCAGCCTCCCTTTCAACTAGCCTGGGAGCTTGGGTGGGTGGGATCGAATTCCGTGTCTGGGGGGGAGGCAGAGCCTCCTCGGGAACTTCTCTCTCTGACCTGTATCCACAGGCAGCCCAGCCCAGCGCGGCCACAGGTTTGCTTCCAAGATTACCAGACAGGTGGCTGCTCATTTCTGATGCCAGGGCTGAGAGAAGGCTGTTCCCGGTGAGGGGCCCTGGCAAGCAGGCAGGCACCCTGCCAGTAGGAACTCTTACACTTTTCCGCAGAATCCTGGCAGCGCAGGCCTCTTACTTGCTCTTGCTCAATTTCTCCAATAATTACTTCAACATTTTTTATATCCAGTTTGGGAGGAAGCTCTTGCAATTGGTCAGACACGAACGGCGGCCATGGGGGGTGGTGGGGGGGAGACTTTCCTTAAAGCAGAACACGGGATTCTTTTGGATTGGATGATGCTCTCTGGGAAGCAGACGGGTCCCATAGAATGAGGTCGAATCTTTGCCCACCGCCAAGTGCATGAGATGCAGTTCCTCCGAGTCTCTCATGTGTGAGAGGAGGTTGTCTGTGATGAACTCACTGGGTTATTTTTAGAACGAAACCAGATTGTGTATGTTAAGTATGTGACAACGTGGACTTGGGACTTGAAGTTTTATTTCTCAGGCTCCCGTGGAGAGTTTGAGGAAAGAAGGAAGAAAGCCGGGAGTGGTTTGGCTCAGTGAATAGAGCGTCGGCCTGCGGACTGAGGGGTCCCGGGTTCGATTCCAGTCAGGGGCATGTGCCTTGGTTGCAGGCACATCCCCGGTGGGGGGGTGTGCAGGAGGCAGCTAGTCGATGTTTCTCTCTCATCAACTTTTCTAACTCTCTGTCCCTCTCAATTCCTCTCTGTGTAAAATCAATAAAATAAATAAATAAATAAATAAAAATAGAAAGAAGGAAGAAAGAGTGAGTTCCCTTCCTTACTCCACAGAGGCCAGTGTCCCCCATCCCGGCACTGCCGCTCGTTCCTTTTGTGTTTGTAATAGTTGCCTGGAACTTCTCAGCAGAAGGAAAGAGAAATTAATTAGCAAATGAAAGTGCCCCAAAGTTCATCTGATTGATGTTTGAAGTGCAGGGCCTTCCGGATGAATCAGGTGAGGCTGTGGTAGCTCACTGAGCACTGTTTTATAACAGCGTTGTTCCTAGTAATGGGTGAGGAGTTATTGGCCTCTCTGAGTCAACTCCTTGGTGGCTGGAAGGGACTTTCTGAGAGAGAAGCTTCTGGAGGGTGAGGAGAGAGAGGCCCTGGCTGTTCTCCAGCTTGTCTGGGTCTATGTGACGGCATGGGACCCTGGTATTTAGGCAGCCCCGGAAAGTGGGGGTGAAGGGTTTTTTCCTCCATTTTAATTGAGCCCTTAGGTTTGAGTGGTTGGGTGCAGCTCTCCGAGGGGAAGTTCCTGGCCGGGAGGGAGCCTTAAGAGAGCCTTAAGTCTTCCTGGGAGTGAGCGGTGTGCGTGTGTGTGTGTGTGTGTGTGTGTTGGCGGGTGGGATGGCCCACCTGTTCAGCCCTTGTGGGGTGGTTTTGAGGTCGGTGGGAGAAAGCATCCCTGGGGTTGAGAGCTGTGGCCTTTTCACTACTTGCAGTTCCTTTCTACAACGTGGCTCTACTTCCTGGTGTCCAGGGGTCTGGAGCAGATGCTTCCATCCTCCCGGCGGCTGGTAGGTGGTGGGTAACCGCCGCTGCCGTGCCCTGTCCCACCGGGAGCCATGCTGGGCTGTTGATGGGTCACTGTGAGATCCGTTGTGGGCTGTCAGAGCTTTGAGATTGACTTCAGATTGACTTGGTTTGAATCCCGTCTCTGTCTACACTGCCTGTGTAACGTAGGGTAGGAGGATAGTAGTTGGAGCCAAAGCAGGCCCTGCCTCTGGCACCCCATGAGCTAGCGTGAGGCTCCTGAGTTCTCCCAGGGTGCTCTGGCCTGTGGGTTGTGTCCTCCCGCCCACCGGGGGCGGAGCAGCACACACTCCTCGCTGACCTGGTGGTGGTGGTGAGGCCCCTTTCCCGGCTGCCGGGGTGTTTGCCTGCCACACACTCAGCCCGGGAGGGACGGTGACCTTGCGTTGTTATCTCTGCTCAGGCTTGGCCGCTGCTCAATGTGGCGCTGGCACTGCCATCCCAGAGAGGGGCTGGATAGGGAGGGGGCAGAGCCTCAGGTTGGACTGGTTAGGGGAGGTAGGGCAGCCCTGAGGACCCCCCCTGGGGCCTGGGACTTTTGGCACAGTCCCCTCGAGGGTACATGGGGGCAGTGGGTGGTGGTGGGTATGAGACTGCTTTCAAACACAGAGGCCCCTCTTGCCTAGCTGTGCCATGAGGAAGGCTCTGACCTATACAGGTGGGCGCCAGAAGGTCATGGCACCTGGGCCGGCAAACAGCAGCCGCAGGTAGCCAGGGCTCTGGGAGCCCCTTGTTCATAACGCCAGTTTCCCGGGCTTTTGTGGGGCCGTCAGCTGGGCCTCTGCCTCAGTTTGTGCCCACGGGAAGACGGAGCACTTACAGAGCTCTCAGCTCTCAGGTGTTTCCCTACCAGCATGCCCTCCTGGCCCCCGCCTCCCCCTCCATATGCACACGTGTGCACACAAGCCCAGGACAGTGTGTACTTTGAGGACATCTGTCTTGGCCTCTGCTTGGGCAGGGGCTCCCTCACCACTTTGGGATTGAGTCTTGGGACCTCATCACCTTCTGGTTTGGGGTGGAGCCTCATCCTAAGGATTCGGGGGAGGCACAAGGAGCCTCCCTCCTGTCCAGATCTTTAAGTTTTGGGAGGTTATGTAACTGGCTTTGTAAGCCAGTATTGTCCTCTTGCTTTTCTGGGGAAAATATTTGTTGACGTACACACACAGACATGCCTTCTGGTCCAACAGGCTGTGATTGAGAAATACCCTCCGTGGCTGTCTGGATTCCTGGTGGGGGCAGGAGTGATTCCCGCCTGCTGTGTTCCTTCCCAGACTCTGAGCCAATGCGGGAGCCTTCGCCTGACGAACCAGGTGGACACTCCTTGCGGCACGGGGATCAAGAGCCGCATGTGGGATTGGACTCCCTAGTCCCCCAGGCTCCCAGCCCTCATGGTGCTAGAGGGGAGTGGCTTGCCCAGGCTGGAACCCAGACTCCTGGCTTCCCTGCCCAATGCTCTTTTCTTTTTCTTAATTTATTTTTTTTATTTTGGGAGCGTGGGGTGTATTTATTAAAGCTGGGAACAGTGAAACAAAGCCGGGGCGTGGGGGGCCTTAAAGTAGAAGAAGCAAGAGGAGAGAAAGCCTAGGTGGCTCTCTGCTTTGGCTCTCCAGAAACACGCTAACGAAATGTGCCGCGCTGGGCTGCCGTTAGCTCACTGAAACGTCAGGGGGAAGAGGGTCTTGGAGACAGATTGGTGAGATAAGCCTGGGATGAGGCGGCTGCTCCCCAGAGCTCTCGGTTGGACTCTTAAGAGTTTAGGAGAGAAAAGTAAATACGCACGCCTGAGAGGGAAGGAGGCCGAGGGCGAGCTCCCGAGAGAGCCTGCCCCTGCTCAGTAGGCACCCGGTGCAGAGGCCCAGGGGCAGCCTGAGGTGGCATAGAGACCCTGGGAAGATCTTGTGAGGTGTGTGCTTGGGTCCCTTGGTGAGATTCTACATGATGGCAACTTGCCTGGCTGAAGCATCTGGTCACTTCATTCATTACATTCCAGCAATATGCCCCTCCTGTGCTGGGCACCAAAGCTAGAAGGAGGAAGATGGCAGTCTTTAGGAACTCACAATTTAGGCAGGGGAGGCACAGTTAAACTGTGCTGACACATCGAAGGAAGTGTGTGTGTGTGTGTGTGTTTAGTCTCTCCCTTGCCTTAGCCACCCTTCCTTTCCTTCTTCCTTATTTCTTTCTCTTATTCAGACATCCAGAGTTGCAGTCAAAGTTCTTCAGTCCTGGTTTTATTTGATTGTGTGGGGGGGAAAAAAAAATGTCCCTCTGATTTCTGAAGCCTCATCTTAGCTCTGCTGGGTAAATTTAACTTGCTGCTTTTTATAATGGCTGTGATGAGACATTAGCTTAGCCATATGGCTAGGTGTTACACGGTCTTTGGGTAACAAGCAGGGTAGGGATTCCCAGCCTGGGGATTTGCTAATTTATGGGTTGTGAATGGCCAGACAGTTAATGCCAAGGCAACCCCAGCCCTTCCATTGGATTCCGCCCTAGGGGCCTGCCAGGCTTTGGGGGCTCCTCAGCTGTGTTCTGGGTGTGTGTGGGCTGAGCCCAGTCATCCTGGCCAAGTCAAACCTGGTGATTTCTCCAGCCGCTTACCCAGAGCTTACCCAGAGCCTCCTACCCATTGTTGGCAAGAAGCAGAGACTGGATTGCTGCTTGAATCCACATCCACCTAGAAAGTCTAGTTTTTCTTATCCTGTTAAGCGCCCATACAGCTGTCTTTGGACAAAAGGTCCACCCTCTCTGCCTAAATCCCTGGAGGCCTAGCACTGTGGCTATTTTCCACTCGGCTCTGGCGCTGCCCAGTGTGGTCTCGGGACAGTGAGGTCACGGTGAAGCCTCGCCCGCCAGACCCTGGCTCCTGCGGGATGGGATTCTGGGGCCCCCACAGGGCCCCTCCTGCCCCTTCACTTGCTGGGGGTCCTGGGAACCAGACTGCGGCTGTGCTTGCCGAGGCCTCCGTTTCGGGCGCCTCTGTGTTTACCGGGGCCCACGCACGCACGTCACCAGCCCGGGGAGAGATCTCACACCCTGTTCTAAAGGGCAGAGCTGTTCGGGCTGGCAGGTGGTGGCTCGGGGGTCGGGGACAGGGCCCGGCAGGGAGCTGGTTCTGGGTGGACGTGGCCTAACGGGATTTGTCCTTAGAAGGCAGAAGGCCTGACTCACGCCCTCCGTGTTTCAGGTTCTGCTTTCCAGCCCGGCCCCAGCCGGCTCCCTTCCCGCACAAACGAAGGCCAGTGGCTACGTAATTGGCTCTTGCTGAGTTGTCTGGCAGTGATTTTAATCTTGGGTCTGGGTGTGTGAGGTAGCTGCTTCTCTGTCCCCAGCCGCCTCTCCCAAGCCCCTCAGCAAGCCCGGAGAGAGGAGGAGGAGGAGGAGGAGGAGGATTTGCCTCACTGGGAGGCTAGGGCTGTAGTTCTTGGCTTGTTCCTGTTTTTGGTTTATTTATTTATTTGTGTGTGTGTGTGTGTTTTGTTTTTGTTTTGTTCTTCTTTAGGAGCTGATAATCTCTTTGTGTGAGATTTTACACAAAAAGCTCATTACTTTTTCTATAAAAGGTCATACAGGCTCTTGAAAATAATTGGAAAAGTTAGGAGGTGAAAAAAAGCATACCTGTATTCCTGTCACCCAGACAAAACACGTTGGCATGTTTTCTGCTAGTCTTTTTTCCTTGTACGTGTTTAAGACTATAGATGCTATCTTTATTTGAAGGACAGATAGATTAGTATAGATAGAGATAGCTTGGTGTGTCTAGTATTTTTCATTAAAGATCCCATCACAAGCTTGGTTCTCCACCTTTAAAAGTCACAAAGGAGGCTATATATATTATTCTATCAGCTGGATATGTATAACTTTCATCATTCAGCAGCTGTTGAACACACTCACACACAGTTTTGAGGTTCTTTTTTTTGTGTGTGGTCTTGTGAGGCTTGTGCATAAAACTTTATGTACTTTTTGGATTGTTTCCATAGTAGAGTTTTCTAAAAAAAAAAAAAAAAAAGGAAATAAAGGAGTGGGTCTTTTTGAGTAGGGCTAGGTTTTCAAGCCAGTTTTACTAAAGGATAGGCCCAACGAAAATCACGTGTTTGCTTATTGCAGGCAGATAAGTATTGTCTATTGCAGCATGAAGGATGTGTCTAGAATTCTGATAAAAAAAGGAAACTAGGTGCAGGAAGTGCTTGGGGCAAGGGAAAGGGCCAGGTTGCAGGCCAGGCAGGCTCTTGGGATAGAGCTGAGCAGAAGTCTGCTGTCAGTAGAAGTGGGGGATGAGGGTGAGGGGAGACGCCGGGTTGATGCCCCGAGTCAGCTTTCTAAGTGACTTTTCCATTTGTCTCCTTGGCTAGGCTAGGCTTATGTGGACTGGGGCACTGGGGCTGTGGTGCTGGCCAAACAACCAGCTAGCTAACCCAGTGCTGTTGGCCTGACCAACTTGACTATTTCCACTGAAGGTGTGGGAACAAGCTAAGAAATCAGACTCTGAAATACACAGCCAGCTCTCCCTCCTCCAGGAGGTCCGAGATCTGGGGAGGGGCCATGAAGTAAGAAACCTGTAGGTTTCCAGGAATTTCTCTCTCTCTCTCTCTCTCTCTCTCTCTCTCTCTCTCTTTCTCTCTTTCTCTCTCTCTTTCTTTCTCTCTCTTTCTCTCTCTCTCTTTCTCTCTCTCTCTTTTTTTGTGGGGAAGAAAAGCCTCAGAGGCCAGGAGAGTCTGGCATGAAGTAGGTGCTTGTTTGGGTGGGTTAGAGCAGTTCAGGTCAGTGTACCAGGCTCTTCCCCAGGTGTCTATTTTGAGGTTATTCTACTTGGAGTGTCTTCACTGGAGCTCAATTCTTCTCTTCTGAGGGACACTTTGGGTTTGGGAATCTGCCAGGGGTCATTTGGCACAGAGCCTGGGCACCAGGGGGAGGCGGCAGCGAGGGAAGGGCCAGGATTATGTCATACCAGCATGACCTGTACTGTATGAGATCAGGCTGCTTCCTGCCCCACCACTCGGGCCATGGGCAGGGGCCCTGGCAGGGGGTTCAGTCATTGCCTGGCTCTGTGACAGGGCACATTCTAAAAATGCCTTAACATTTTTCTTCATTTCTTCCTGTTTTGCATAACGTCCTTGTGCCGTTGACATCCTAAAACTGCAGAGCCGTTTGTTGGCATTCTAGGCGCCGTCAACTTAAAAAAAACAGGAAAGGACTCAGAGGCCAAGATGCACTAAGGAAACTGGTATTTGCATTGTAGGAGGTCGTAGGTAGTTCCCGGCATTCAAACGAGCTTTTCAGGCAGCTTGGGGAGGGTCTCCGCCTGCCCAGTAGGTAGATTTGAGTCCTCATCCCCAAATTAAGAGGGGCCCCAAGGAAGAGGATGAGTGGGGACTCGGCCAGCAAACTTGTGTCGGTAACTATACTATGGGAAGCCTGGGAGTTGGATGTAAACAGGAGCTGACCCCCATTCTTGGGGACCCCCCCCCCCCTCAGCCGTGGACAGACTCTGGCAATCCCGTGGTTAGAGAAAGGAGAGGAAGCGTGGTGTCCCCAGGGCCAGAGCCAAAATGCAGGGCCCCTCTCCCTGCCTCAAGCTGTTTGAACAGCCTCCCCGGCTGGGAGGGGCTGAACCTGCCTGTCATTTCCTGTAGCTGCTGGACGTGAGAGGAACGTCATCGCTGAAGCCGGGCTGTTGGGCTGTTGCGTTCAGCCACCAGGCGGGCAGAAGAAGACAGGAAGTAGAGGCAGAGTGAACAAAAGATGATAGGAGCTGAGAGCTGGTGTAGTTGGGACCATGCTGGGCAAGGGAAGGCTGAGGATAATAGCTCAGACTGAGGGGCCGAAGGGAGGAAGGTGCCAGGAGGGGGAGGTCCAGAAGGAGGGGTTTCGTGGTCTGCAGAGGGTAGGAGCAAGCCTTGGAAGCCACTGGAGTGAGGATTCTGAGTTCTGGTTCTTGTAACTTGTTAAGTCGTTTTGGGCAAGTCCCAGTTTCTCTTCCTCCTCGAGTCTGGGTTGGTGAGGGGAGAGATCCTGGTTATATCTGCAGCACAAAAGGCTTCTGGCACCCATCTACCCATTTCAAGATCTCTTGTAGTGAGGCTTCTGGTGAGGATTTTGTCAGCCCTGACCAACAGGCATCAAGATTTTAGTTGACGGATGACCTCTAAAAATGCCATGAGGAATGTTTCTTCCTGTCACTCTGGCTAGCCATGTGATATGGGAAAGATAACTGTCCTCCCTGCTCTCACCTGTAGATGTGAAGTGTAGGCAATAGGCATAAAAGGGCCTGAAACATTGCCTAACAGACTAGCTCTGAATCTATGTTATTATTGGTAGTACCGATAATTCTTATTTGTGAAGATTTGAGCGTTTGCTTTGTAAGTATTTCTTCCTTTGTTTTTTGTTTTTGTTTTTTTAATTGAAACTGTCATTATATTAAATGTTTAAAAACATAATTCTTCTATCAACTGTTATAACAAAATATGTGCCTAACACTGTAGCAAAACTCAATTTCCCTTCCAAATGTATGCCTACTATATTCTGTGGCAATTGCAGTGTGAAGCTATTTCGAATTCTGTTTTCATTCAGCTGTTGTTTATCATTATCCTAATTCTCTTATATAGCAGCTTTTCTAATATTCTTACAGATATCCTCTTAGCATCCGACATTCCAGATTTCACCATCATAGGTAATCTCGAACATTTTTGCTGTGTGCTGCTCATTGTTTCAGTTGGATTATTTCCTTGGGATAAATCACTAGAGAGGAATTTCTAGGCCAGAGGATATTGCTACTTTGTTTTCCAGGCCCTAAATTTTAAATTCCTGAGCCAGGGATATTGGCTTTTAAGGAGTGTGGATTCCGGGAGTCAGGTCTGTCTGGAGTATCACACTTACACTCCCAGCCCTTGGGCCTTGTGTGTGTGTTAAGGTCCCTGGGTAAGGCCTTCGGACACTCTGGATTTGAAGCTTTTTCTTTTTAAGCCTTTGCCTCTGGTTCCTGCGGAGGTTTCTCAGAGTGCAAAAAGCCTTACTGGTGGCTCTTTCAATGCCTTTGCCAACTAGTTCATTTACACAAGACAAGAACTTTTCATTTTTTTCTTTTGTTTATGGAGCCAAACCTATAGAATGAGGGGCAGACCCATTTAAAAGTCTGACTTTAAAATGGTGTTGATTTAAAACTTTGCCGCTTGGCGGCTAGAAATACCACTACATTCAGCCATCCATAGAAACTATGTTAGGTTCTGATGGGCTAGCCAGGATGGCTGGCTATTTAACCCAAGTGGACGAACTCTGACCTGACAGCCCTGATTTATGGAATCCAGAAAGGGGCCCAAGCAAAGAAAGATTGGGGGGGTAGGAAGGTTCAATTGATCAATAGTCCAAGGTCTGCAAATATGAATTGCCAGTTCTGTCCCTACAGCCACTTCCCATGCACATGCCCTTTTGTAAATAAAGGAACCTGTTGACTTGCATAAACGGTAGAATGCCTTTAGAACTAGTGATTTTTGTCACAGGAGAGGGGAGGAGCTTGTCTTCCCTGGTTGCTTGTGGGAGTGGGGCTTTTGGGGGGTACTGCTGGGATAAGCATTTCCAGAGGCTCCCGGTGGAGGATGTGATATGGCAGAGAGCTTTATGTCTGTGGAATTACACCCCTCGGTTTCCCAAGTCCCATTTCCTTTGGTCCAGCCATAGAAGTGTAGCAGGGGTTTCAGTAGAGCAAAAACCAGCGCCAGTGTCCAGAGCTTCCTTTCCATGTTGGAGCCAGGTCCAGTCCAGCGTCAGGCTAGCTCGTGCTTCCCCGCTGTGGTCCATTGCATGTGGTGTCCGCATGGCCGCGGGCCATATGGGTGAATGCAAGAGGAACAAGCGAGCACCCACAGCAACCACAGTCCCAAGAGAATGAGATTCTTTGTTTAGGGGATTATGTATTCCCAAATGTTCTTGTGCTTCTGCTTTCCCTTTGTTGGACACCCCCTCCCATGATCTGCAGGGACTGTCCTGGTATGCCTGGTGGAGCTGCCCAAATGACACGTCTGGCTTCCCTTTTGGCTCCTTTCCTTTTATGAATAACTAGCGAATTACAATGGTATCAGTTTCAGTGGCCACAGGTTTACACATCCAGCAGGCAGGGTGGATTCAGCCTGGGACAGCTGCTCCCTTCGTCTTGTAGCCACTCCCTATATCCCCTCTTCCGCTGCATTCCACAGCAGTCAGCTGTGACTTGGTGACAGGTGCCTTCTGGGTCCATTCAGAATCAAGCCAGAGCTGCTGTCCAGCACATTGTTCCTGGGGGACCCAGGGCAAGATTTCCTTCCTGTGTAAAATGGGGAGATACTTTGTACCTCAGAGGATTGATAAAGGATTGAATGAGAGGAGGTTTGTGGCAATACCAGTCCTCTGTATTTTGATCAGTGCCTAACCCACTCACCCAGAAGACATCCATTCAACACAGTGGACTGCAGAGTATAATTCCTCCAAAAGCAGTTGTGTGTGTGTGTCTGTGTGTGTTTTGCCACCTGCCCTAGGGCAGAGTTAACAGGGAGAAGGAAAGGTGAGACTGTAGCCACAGGTTAGGGACATGATTTAGCATGAAACCAGGGTTTAGTGGCGACTGTGGCCTGCCTTACACATGAACATACCTGCCCCAGGCCACAGGGAGAAAGGCCTCCCGTTTTGTTGAACCCACGATGCTGGGAACTTGAAGTATGTGTTGCCATGTGTCTGTCAGGCCAGGATTCTGTGGTCACCTGTAGTCTTCCCTTCTCCGGGGGGGACGTTGTTGGTGTGTCTTGGGGAGATACCATTACAGGTTACAGATAGCTGAGTGGTAAGGGGGAGGAGCTGGGAGGAACATTGGATATTGATGGAATCTCAGGAAGTGAGAAGGGATGTTTAAAAAAATGGAGGCTACGTATATGTAAATGGGCTTAAGCTGGGTGCCCAGTGGCCTGTGTGTGGTTAGAAAAACTTAGGCCTAGGCTAAGTAGACAGCCTGTCTTTGCCTAGGACAGTGGTTCTCAACCTTTCTAATGCCACGACCCTTTAATAGAGTTCCTCATGTTGTGGTGACCCCCAACTATAAAATTATTTTCGTTGCTACTTCATAACTATAATTTTGCTACTGTTATGAATCGTAATGTAAATAAATATCTGTGTTTTCCGATGGTCTTAGGCTCCACAGCAGTGGTTCTCAACCTGCTAGCAGGGTCGCTTCAGACCATTGGAAAACACAGATATTTATATTACTATTCATAATAGTAGCTAAATTACAGTTATGAAGTAGCAACAAAAATAATTTTAGAGTTGGGGGTCACCACAACATGAGGAACTCTATTAAAGGGTCGCGGCATTAGAAAACTTGAGAACCCACTGGCTTAGGAGCTGCTGTTGGCAGTCAGGATGGCAAGCCTTTCAGTCCAGCTCTGGGGCCAACCTACAGAGTCATCTGAGAGAAATCTTCTCACTAAGGCCTCAGTTTACCCATCCATAAAATGACAATGAGGAGTTGGCTTGCTCTCTGGAGTCCCTGCCTGCCTGGGAATTCTGATGTAGCTATGCACTCTACATGGCTTTGCTGCAGGACGGTAGAGTGCTGTCCCCTTGAGGGCCGGCCCTGTAGAACTGGGGGTGATTCTCAATGGGCCCTGGGAGCCAGGAGTGAGTCTTACTGGACAAATCCACACCCACCTGATCCTCCAGCAGTTTCAATGTCTAGGCACAAAATCAAAACTTGGGATGTATGAGTAAGTTGGGCAGTTTGAAAACCCAGTCAGTGGGAGCCACAGTGAGTCTAGGGCCCTAGGCTCCAGCACCCACCAGCCAGCCACTCTCACATCAGAGGCTGCTAATGCAGCGCTGGCCAGGCAGGGGGAAGGTTCTTCCTATGCCATTCACTCTCACGGCGGCTCTTTTTCTTGCCTTAATTGTCTTGGTTAGAACATTTAGCACAATGATGATAAGAGAAGACATACTTTTCTTGTTCTTGATCTTAGGGGGAAAACATTCTGTCTTTCTCTATTAAGTATAATGATAGCAGTGGGATTTTTCATAGCAGTGTGGGTACCCGATGTTCCTCTTTATCAGGCGAAGAAAGATTCTTGTTGAGTGTTTGTTTGTTTTTTATAATCATGAATAGGTGATGTGTTTTGTCAAATGCTTTTCTGTGGGCTGACCACTGAACCACACCAGCAGGGCTGATGGATTAAAAAAAAAAAGATGTAAGGTAATCTTGAATTCCTGGGATAAGTCCTACTTGGTCATGGTGTATAGTCCTTTTTATATGTTGGATTCAGTTAACTAGTTTGTTTGTTTGTTTGTTTTGTTAAGGATTATTTATGAGATATTGATCTATATGGCTTTTTTTTTTCTTCATCTTTATTGTGGTATAATTGACAGAAAAATTACCTGTAGTCTTCTTTCTCATGATGTCTCTATCTGATTTTGGTACTAAGGTAATACTGACTCCTAAATGAGGAGGGAAGTGTTCCCCCTTCATGTTTAGGAAGAGTTTGTGAAGATTTGTATTCTTTAACTGCCCAGTGGAATTCACCAGTGAGGTCATCTGGGCCTGGGCTTTTCTTTGTTGGAAGCTTTTTGATTACCAATTCAATTAAAAAAAAAAATTTTTTTTAAATATATTTTATTGATATTTTACAGAGAGGAAGAGAGAGGGATGGAGAGCCAGAAACATCGATGAGAGAGAATCATCGATCAACTGCCTCTTGCACACCCCCCACTGGGGATGTGCCCGCAACCACCGCATATGCCCTTGACCGGAATCGAACCCCGGACCCTTCAGTCCGCAGGCTGACGCTCTATCCACTGAGCCAAACTTGTTTCAGCCCAATTCAATTTTTTACTTGTTACAGGTCTATGCAGATTTTCTATTTATTCTTGAGAGTTAGTTTGGTAGTTTGTGTCTTTCTAAAAATTTGTCCACTTAACCTTAGTCATTTAATTTGTTGATAGTATTCCCTTAAATTCCTTTTTATTTCTATAAAGTTGGTAGGGATGTTCCCTCTTTCATTCCTGATTTTGTTAATTTGAGGGTTTTTTTTTGTTTGTTTGTTTGTTTGTTTTAAGCCCCTTTCTGGTCAGTCTATGCCACTTTTTTTTTCTTTTTCTTTTTCCCAAAGAACCAACTTTTGGTTCATTGATTTTCTCCTCTTCCTTATTGTTCCTCCATTCTCTTTTTTCATTAATTTCTGCTCTAATCTTTATTTTGTTCCTTCTGCTTGCTCTAGAGTTAGTTTGCTCTTTTTCCAGTGTTTCAAGGTGGAAGATTAGGTTATTGATTAGAAATCTGTAGATCATGCACTTGTACCAATTTGATAGGCACTGTCAAATTGCCCTCCAGTTTATGCTCATCAGCTGTGAATGACAAGTGCCCATTTCCCACATCAATGCCGGCACTGGGTGTTATCAGTCTTTTTACGTTTGTCAATATGATGATCAAATATATCTTGTTTGAGTTTGTTTCTCTAATTAGTGGTGATGTTGAGCAAACAGTCATGTGTTTGTTGGCTATTTATATTTCTTCTGTAAATTATTTGTTTATATTTATATTTATTTTTCTATTTTAAAAATATGTTTTCAGGAGCTTTTAATACTATGGATATTATTCCTTTAATATATATTGTTTGCAAATATGGTCTCTACATCTGTCACCTGTCTTTTTTGTTTGTTTGTTTTATCTTAACCTGAGGATATTTTTATTAATTTTAGAAAGAGAGGAAAGAGTAAAGAGGATGGGGAGGGAGGGAGGGAGGGAGGGAGAGAAACATTGATGTGAGAGAAACATTAATCAGTTGACACCCATATGCACCCCTGACAGAGAATCGAACCCACAACCTGTTTGATGTATAGGATGACATTCAACCAACTGAGCCACCCAGCCAGGCACCTGTCTTTTTTACTTTATTTCTGGTAGCTTTGATCATACAGCCAAGTTTTAAATTTTTATGTATTTAAGTTTGTGTTTTCCTATATTACTTTAGCCTCCCCTGCAACTTAGGAAGGTCTATATAATTCTAAGACTGTAAAATTTTTCTTCTGTAGTCTTTTCTAAGCTGGTTCTTTAACATCTTAGTACTTGTCTCTGACAGTAAAAGACGAGCAGAATTGCTGTTCAACCCTTACGTTTTGCAGGAAGGTTATGTCATGCCCACCAAAACATTTGAGGTCCCAGGCCCTTCTTCCAAGTCTGAACACTGTTGTGTTCAGAGGAGAAAAGTGGAATTTTAGTCTCTTGTAATAACCCTGCAGGCTTTGAAGTTCTAGGGAGTCAGTGAGAAGGCAGAGTAATATTTATTGATATCTATTAGTGTCAAGTGCCGTGATAAATATATGTATGTGTTATCTCACATACCACCTGAAAAGGGCACATTGTTTTATGCCTACTCCTTAGAGAAGGAAATTGGAGGGAGCTGGCTACATTTAAAGTGGTCCTGCTACCCCAGAGGTATTGCCAGGAGTGCATGGCTGGCAGACTGCCCAGATGGCCCAGAGAGAAGCAGGCTCTCTACAGCCCAAAGCCTGGTTCTAGATGTAGAGAGAAGAGGATGTACTTGTCACCGGCATTACTGGTCCAGAAATCCGGTCAGAGCTCCAGAATATCGGAGGAGCAACTTAGTAATAAAACTCCCAAGAGGCTCATTTACCTGCTGGGATGCTAAACTTCTGATTTACTGGGAAGATTGGAACTGTTGTCATTGTGCCTTAGAGTTCTCTGGCTGCAGGCAGCACTGGGAGGGAAGGCAGTTAGTCCACAGCCAGTGAGTCAGACGTCAGAGCAGGGATGTGAGTACTCTAATGGGGCGTGGTGTCAGGCTGATGAATCTGACCCCACAGGATTGCAGACCTGCTCAGGGACCTTTCTCCCCTGTACAGTGCTGGAAGGATACATCCGGCTCCATCCTCTGCCGCTCCCCTGTTTATTCCCTTCGCTACTTTCTTCCTGCTTTCCTTTCTCTCCACCCAGCCATCAAACGATTTCATGCCCGTTATTATCACATGCCCGTTATTATCACGGACTTCCTTTTATCCTCATTCCCACTTCCATTTCTCCACCCCACCTCCGGCCATTCTAATGTGCTTCATGTGTGACTATTTTCATTCCTGCCAAATGGGAAGCTGCTGTTTTACATATACCGTATTCATTTTAAAAAATACATTTTTATTGATTTCAGAGAGGAAGGGAGAGGGAGAGAGAGAGAAGCATCAACGATGAGAGAGAATCATTAATCAGCTGCCTCCTGCATTGTCCCCTCCTGGGGATCGAGCCCGAAACCCAGGCACATACCCTGACCAGGAATCGAACCGTGACCTCCTGGTTCATAGGTTGAAGCTCAACCCCTGAGCTACGCCGGCCAGGCTATATTCATTTTATAATTTTATTTTTTAGATGAGCATATAGTAACAATTTTTTTTTTTTTTTTTGGTGTATAGGTCTTTGTAACACAAGTATATATTTGTATGGCCACCACCACAATCAGGATACAGAACTTCTCTATCACTGCCATAATCCCCCATATAGTCCCATTCTTCACCAGCCCTTCCCCCTGGCAACTCCTGATCTGTTCTCCAGTACTGTCTTGTCTTTTTTGAGAATGTCATATAAACAGGTCACACAGTATATGTACACGTATTTTTAACTTATGTAAAAAGTACTCTTTTGTAGCCCATTCTGATTCTAATTTATCTCACCCAGCTGTTTAAAAAAAATTTTTTTTTAATTTTTTTTAAGAAAGTGAGGAAGGGAGGAAGAGGGACCCGTCGTCATTGTGAAAGAGCATGCTCAGTTGCCTCTCTTACACACCCCAACCGTTCTGGTGCACAGAACGATGTTTCAACCAACTGAGTCACGAGGTTCCTCTTGCTTGGTCCTTCATTCTTTTTAGTAGAGGACAGTCTTCAGAAACCGAGAACTGGGCTCCAGATCACACCCTTGTTTTTGAGGCCCATTCACATCGCTGTGTGTGGCCCTGGTGTTCACCCCAGGTTTCTTTCTCGCTTCCTCCATGACAGACTCCCACACTAACTCACAAGTACCGCTGTAGGAACAGCCACCCAGCCAGGGCGAGCAGAGGCACAGGGATTTGAACCCTGGCCTGTGACCTTTTCCTACCCTGCTGCTTCCCGTGGAGATGGTATGTGCTTCCTATGGAACTGTGTGCTGAATTTCTACATCTTCTAACAAATAAGCTAAGAAAGTGCAGATCGAAGTATGCTCCCCCAGCATCCCGAAGGGGGAAAAGTAATCAGAAGAGGAACGGAGATAAATGTGGCTTCTGCCATCCTGGGCCTGGAGTTCTCAAGTGGCAGGCCCTGGGCTCCCTGTTGGTGACTGTCTCCAGGCCGAGCGTGGAGGCCTCAGAGGAACCAGGGTGGGGGGACTGCCTCAGTATGGAGGGGAAATTCTTTTTTTCTTTAAAAAAAAAAAAAAAATATATATATATATATATATATATATATATATTTTATTGATTTTTTTACAGAGAGGAAGAGAGAGAGAGAAACATCGATCAGCTGCCTCTTGCACACTCCCTACTGGAGATGTGCCCGCAACCAAAGTACATGCCCTTGACTGGAATCGAACCTGGGACCTTTCAGTCCGCAGGCCGACGCTCTGTCCACTGAGCCAAACTGGTTTCGGCTGGAGGGGAAATTCTTAAAATAAAAAATACCAGATTGTTGCCCAGGCAGCATGGCTCAGTGGTTGAGTGTCGACCTATGAACCAGGAGGTCACAGTTCAAATCCAGGTCAGGGCACACCCCTGGGTTGTGAGCTCGATCCCCAGTGTGGAGTGTATAGGAAGTAGCCGATCAATGGTTCTCTCTCATCATTGGTATTTCTGTCTCTCTCTCCTCGCTTCCTCTCTGAAATCAATAAAAATATATATATTTTAAAATACCAGATTGTTATTCTAATCCTTTCTGAGAAGTTCAGATCACTCCTCCCAGCAAGGTCTTCCTGGGCTCACAGAATTTCTCGGCAGTGGCCTCCTGAGCCTTTCCTGGTAGTGATAAGAGGGCAGGCACACAGTTTCCACAAATTACAGCAGAGAGGTGGAGGGAGGGAGAAGGGCTGGGGGAGGAGGAAATCTATTTTGGGCCAGGATCAAGCAAAGCAGAAATTCCTCCTGGGACAATTTTCCCCAGTAGACAAACATGGGAGGCCTGTTTACTGGGCTTTGAAAGCCTGTGATCCTCAACACTGTTTCTTGACCTCAGGGCCTTGTATCTGTCTCTGTGGTTGCACTTCCAGTGAAAACCTTTTTCGGGGGAGGCAGAAGAGGGTAAAGGGATAAGTGACGATGGAAAGAGACTTGACTTTGGATAGTAAACACGTAACACAGTATAAAGATAATGTATTATAGAATTGTACACTTGAAACATATACATACATATATATATATATATATATAAAAGCCCTCTCCCCTGCCAGCCCCAATCGGCCCTGATTGAGACTGGACAAGATGGCCCCGATCGCCAGCCAGGCTGAGGGACCCCACCCGTGCATGAATTCCTGTACTGGGCCTTTAGCATAATAATATTAACCAATGTCACTCCAATAAAAATTTTAAAAAGAAAGCCTTTTTGGGTCACCCCAGGACAGAAGTGTACTGTCATGCCCCGAGTTCTGGGATCTCCAGAGGCTTCTCAGCATTCTCTCCTTGATTCTTCTGCTTTAGAAGTCAGGAATCGTGACCTTGTGTGTTCAGAAATGTGCTTGAGGAGGCTTAGGTCAGTGATGTCAAATAAGATTCACTTTTGTGCCACCTGGGATCAGTTGGTAGCCCCTGGAGTCCTAGGTTGAGAAGGATTCTGAGACAGATTCCCCATGGGCACAGTGTAGGGAGGGTAGAGGGGCATGTGTACCTCGATTTGCTGTCCACTGTAGATGCATCCACGAACACGAGAACTCTAAAGGATTAATAAGGGGAAGATAAGGGTGGCTTTTGTTGTTGTTGGGGGTGGGGGGGGAATCCAAGAATGTTCTTGAGGAAATCTGTCAATCTCTGGCCTTCAGTTTCAAACTCTCATGTGTAGCACGGGGCTGAAACATAATTCTCAAAGTCCTTCCAGCCCTGGTCTGCCAGGATTCTTCCATGTTCTAGTTCAAAGAGGGTCCAGACCCTTGAAAGTAATGGAACCTGACCATGGCTTTGCTCCCTTAGATTAGGCCTTGATACCATTGGTGACAGGATCCTGGACTGAGTGACCACAAAAAGGTTTTCTGATGATCTCACAATCCACACCAAGACTTTGAATTTGGGGATTATTTTCTTAAGGAACAAGTATTATTTAGTGAAGTGCCTGTTTGATGTGGCAGTGTGAGGTTTAGCTAAGGAAATGAAACATTTTCATTAGGCTGTCCACTGCCACAAAGTTTTGAATTATAGGCCTAGAACTTGCAGGAAACTTATTTTAACACTAGAGGCCTAGTGCACGAAATTTGTGCATTGGGATGGAGGGGTCCCTCAGCCCAGCCTGCACCTTCTCGCAGTCTGGGACTCCTCACTTCTTACTGCCCCCCTGCTCGCTGCTCCTTACCAGTTTGTCTTGCTGCTCCTTAGCACTACCGCCACTGCCACTGTGCTCGCCAGCAGTGAGCCCTGCTTCTGGCTGAGCAGCGCTACCCCTTTGGGAGTGTGCTGACCACCAGGCAGAAGCACCTGCGTTGAGCATCTGCCCCCTGGTGGTCAGTGTGCATCATAGTGACCCGGTTGTTCCACCATTCCATCGATTTGCATATTAGGCTTTTATTATATAGGATTGAGGGTGGGGTGTGTGCCCATCAATCACAGATCAGGTGCTATTCCTGGAACCAGAGGCGTCTTAAAAAACACAGAACGGGGGAGTGTTTTTGCCCTTGGTTGCCTTGGTTGCACATGTGTATTAGGACCATCTAGGTTCTCAAACATTAAAGGCAAGATGGTCCCTTGCTCTGTTAGCCCTGCTTCTTAACTTGGAGTTGAACTTGTGCTGTGTGGATAAACACGTTTGTGCATGCTGCGCTGCCAGTAACTGTCCCAAGTATACCAGTAAGAAGGAATGGCGTGACATACAACCCCTGCCCTCACAGAGGCGAGGGAGCAGGCAGGGTGCCCTCATCCTGCAGGGCTCAATGTTGTGTTAAGGGTATTCTGGGCATCTGGAGCGGGGACTGATTGGCCTGAGGACCTTGAGGAACTCTGGTGGCTTAGCAAATGTGAACGCGAGGCAAGGAGTCTACACTGGGTTGGCTCTAGATTAGCAGGGCTTGCTGGGCCGAGCAAGGAAGCAGTGAAATTTGTCTGAGTTGAGCTCACACATTGAAGTTATTGAGTGACTTACACGCAAGGCCATGACCTGGACTCCCAACTGAGAAGCCCACGTGGCAGGGCTTTAGCTGGGGGAGCCGAGGACAGGCTCACATCTGCTCATCTGCTTACGTAACCCTGCTTCCCAGCTCCCAGAGCCAAGAAAACACACAAGCCAGCCCAGCGGGGCCGAGGGCCTGTGGTAGCACACGCCGTGCGCCTCACAGCAAGGGAGCCTTGGCTTAGCAGGAGGACTGTCATGAAGCTTTCAGCCCCTGGTTTCTTCCCCTCGCCTCTCCCTGAGGCCTCCAGCCGTGGCTCTGAGACCTGGCCCCAGGTCCGCAAGGTTCTGGGCAGGGCTGGCCACTGCTCTCCTGGAGTCTGAGCTCTGTGAATTTCCTCACCGGGACAGAACCCAGGGGTGCAGCGGAGGACTGCTCCTGTGGGTGGCAGGAGATGTGCCAGACACTCCTGGAGGCCTCCTGGCTGGTACTGGACCCAAGGTCTGGGGCTGCCACTGACGGCCAAGTGCTGTCCACTCTCAGGTGAGATCTGCAGGGTTCTCAGAGCTGTGGAGGCTTCACAGAGAGAAGGTGGGGAAAGAATTGCCAGATTGGGCAGGGAAGGCAGGGTCTGGGCGTTAGTGTGCCTTCCATGTGTTGGAGACATGCTGGGGGTTGTGAGAAGGGTGAAAAGAGGAGTGGGAGAGTGAGAAGAAGCGGTTCAGTGTTAAAGCTCTACAGGAGCCCTTGGAGGAGTCAATGGAGATGGAGGTCTTCTGGATCAGGCTGAATTGTGGTCCCTGCAATTTACGAAGGGGAAACCGGTATCCTGAGTGCAGACGCTGCTTGCCCAAAGATAAATTATCCAGCAAGTCACCGATGGAGTTAAACCAGGGCCCAGGCATCCTTTCTCCTCTCCAGGAAACCTCAGGACCCCCTTTTTGGAACCCCTGAAGGGGCAAAACTAAGACCAGCCTGCAGGTGTCTGCTTCAGGAGGCTGGGCAGGCCCAGTGTGGATTCCTGTTTTCTGGGCTGGTTTCCGAAAGTATGAGCAAGTTGGTAGGGTGACAGTCCAGATGCCTCTGGGGTTCCTGGAAAGGGTGTTATGTTTAGAAGCATCTTGAGAAGCGAAGGTACGGCAGGGCTGGGGCGTTGCAGATGTTGCGGGGCCCTCTGAAGTGAGAAGAGCCCAGTGACAGATCTTTTTCGTGTTTTTCACAAGGGCACTGTGCAGCAGGGCCTCCCAGAAGACTGCCCGGGGCCGGACAGCGAGGCCCGCTGGACCCCTGAAGGGCTGCCTCTGTGACCTGTGAGTTGTAGGAGACGCTGAGGACCCTCCTTACCTTGCAAGCCCAAGACTTGTGAAGGTGGGAGGTTCTCTCCCCATTGCCCAACTTACCCAGACAGTCACCTAAGCTCTGCCCTAGCTGGTTTGGCTCAGTGGATAGAACATTGGCCTGCAGACGGGTCCCATTCCTGGTTAGGGACATGTACCTGGGTTTGCGGGAGGCAACCAGTCGATGTGTCTCTGTCACATCAGTCAGTGTCTGTCTGTCTGTCTCTCTCTCTCCCTTCCCATCCCCCTTCCATTCTCTCTAAAAAACAATGGAAAAGTATCCAGGGGTGAGGATTAACAACAACAAGAACAGGACAGAATCGCCTAGGCTCCTTGTTAATTATCCACCCCGGTCCTTCCCAAGGACTGCCCAGTTCAGGCTCTCCAAGGGAAGGGCCTGAGAGTCCATATTTTTTACAAATTGCCTCCAGTGATTTCTGATGATACCGTGTTTCCCCGAAAATAAGACATCCTCCGAAAATAAGACCTAGCGCATGGAAAGATAAGACATCCCCTGAAAATAAGATCTAGCGCAACTTTGGGGGAGGGGGGGGGGATTAATATAAGACACTGTCTTATTTTCGGGGAAACAGGGTAGGTTTGGGAAAAACTGGTCCAGGCATCCCCTTACTTAGTCCTAGAGCCGTGGTCGGCAAACTCATTAGTCAATGGAGCCAAATATCAACAGTACAAAGATTGAAATTTCTTTTGAGAGCCAAATTTTTTAAACTTAAACTTCTAACACCACTTCTTCAAAATAGACTCGCCTGGGCTGAGGTATTTTGTGGAAGAGCCACACTCAAGGAACCAAAGAGCCGCATATGGCTCATGCAATTTGCCGACCATGGTCCTAGAGTATAAAGCAAATACTCACCTGAGGGCACCCTAGGTTATGGAAGCTGGTCAGCCAGCAGCCCAGGGAGGGGCGGATCTGTGAGGCCCCTGCCCCTCCAGAGAGGGAGGTGCACGGCCCAGGAGGCAACAGGGCTTTGGCACCCAGGGGGTCCCCTTCCTTACCCCAGGGGATCTGGTGTCCGAGCTCTGGTAATGAGGAAAGGAAAAGGACCAGGCAAGACCGAGAGTCCGCTCTTAAGATTCTGGCCTGTCTCTCCATGCCACGTTTGCCATCAGAGGAAAAAGGGAAGGGCATTTCTGGCAAAGAGGAAAGTACAGTCATAGGCCTGGTTTATAAGAATGGGGAGGGAGGCAGAGCTGTTGCCAAGCTAAGAGGTTTGACCTTGCCTTGTCCGAGGCAACACAGTCTTAGAGCCACGGGAGGTTTTTAGTGGGAAGGTAACGATCAGAGCTGTGTCTCAGGTCCCGGGTCCGGTGGTGCTGGAGCTGGGTCAGCACTGGAGGGAGGGAACTGGAGTGGTGTACCGGAGGTGCAGGGGAGGAGAGAGGGAGAGGAGATGGCGAGTTTGCACCTGTGGACAGGCAGGAGGAGCAAGAGTCACAGCTGCCTTTTCCCCGGCTGTCTCATTTCGGGAGGGTGAGCGATCTCTGGGGACAGGGTGCTCCGAGAGCCGCATGCTATTGACAAACAAGGTGACAGAGTGTGCTCACTGCTTCTCACTGGCGTGTTTCAGGTGAACTTGCTCAGAGTTCGTGGTCAGCGTTCTCGCCTCTGTTCCTTTGTGCTTATGACTAGCTTGCTTCACAGGGGAAGCTGGTTCCACTGGAGCTGCGGTTTGCCGCTCTATTGACTAATGAGTTTGCCAACCACTGCCCTAGAGTGTCCGTTCTCAAACTGCATCCCCTGATAAGATGATTCTGTGGCCCACTGAATTGGGGAGATGGTGAGTTGAATAAAGTGAAGCAGGTTTTATGATTGCCCAGCTTCTCAGAGCCTTTGGTGTACGTCCTGACTTCCCAGAAGCAGGAGTTAGTAGGCAGGGTTCCTGCCCTCATTTGACCAGGGGAACGTGTTCTTCTGTTAAGCATCCTGCTAGGACGCGTGTGTCTTGGAACCCTCTTTGAGAAAGTTTGTCCTACGGAGAATACTGGGGGCCTGGGTTCAAGTCACAACTCAGTCCCCAATTCCCTGTGTGTCCCTGGGCCAGTCACCTTTCTCCTGCCCTCACCATCTGTGCCGCATGAGGGACGGTCCCTGCAGCCCTCTCGTAGCGCCACCTGTTTCTGTTTAGGAGACAAGAGCTTCCGTGTCTGTATGTGGGTCTCGGCCTTGGCCTTTCCCTCTGCTCCTAACTTGCCACTAACTAAAAACCCACCATCCATCCACATCTCATCCGTTTTTCATCTAAGCCAGAGTGCTCTCCTACTAACTAATTTCTCTCATCTGGAGCCACGTTCCTCTAGGCCAGAACCTTTGCGGTTGTCTCTGACCGGATTCCCTCCCTTCTTCATCCGCCTCTTACCTCTCCTAAGCGTTTTTTGATGTTCTTTCCAACCGCTTTCTTCTCTCTTGCCCCCTCAGCCTCCTCTGGGGTCTCATTTCCTCCAGGCCTTCCCGTTTGTGTATCAACCCATGAGACATGGGCTACGCATGCCACTCCCTGCTACCTTCTGCTTTCCTCAACACTGACCTCTCCAACACACACACACACACACACACACACACACACGTGTTTCCTCAGCTAGGCTAAGTTCAGAGAGAACCTGCCCAAAGCCACACTAACGGGGGAGGTGGCAGGGCTATGTCTCAACCTCAGGATTTCTGAGAAAGTGCTTCCTCCTCCATGCTTTCTGATCCTTGACTAATGAGTTTGCCAACCACTGCACTAGAGTGTCCGTTCTCAAACTGAGGAACACCTCAGGGTACCACCTGCCAGGAAGTCAGAGCAGAAATGGCCCCATTTCCACTTCACAGTTGCGAAACACGGAGCCCGAAGGGGGTGTGGCCTGCGTAGGCGAGTGCTCCGCGGGGTGACCCGCCGTCCAGGTTTGCCCTGCACAACGTGTTTCCTGGGGTGGTTGGTCACCCTTGTGCCGGACATGGTCAAGCGCTGGGCACGAAGGCCTTTTCCATGGCCGCACTGCCTCTCTGGAAGAGCTGTGTCCTGCGGCCTGGCCGCCTGGCACCCCCTGGGACGCAGCGAGGCCCACAGCCTGCTAACCTCTCCTTCCTCCGCCCCTGCAGTGGGCCCCATGCAGATCGAGTTCAGCATACCTGTGGACTTGGCGCTTGTGGCGAAACAGAACCCCGAGGTGAAGGTGGGTGGTCGCTACGCCCCCAAGGACTGCGTCTCTCCTCACAAGGTGGCCATCATCATCCCCTTCCGCAACCGGCAGGAACACCTCAGGTACTGGCTGCATTACCTGCACCCGATCCTGCAGCGTCAGCAGCTGGACTACGGCATCTACGTTATCAATCAGGTGAGGTCCGGGAACGGGGAGCCAGGGAGGAAGTATGTATGTGTGTGTGTGTGTGTGTGTGTGCACTGCAAATATGAGAGTGAAGAGATGGGCCAGTAAAGGAAGTAGTTTCCCCGATGTCTGAATTTTATAACCCTATCACTACCACCCTTTTTATTTTAATTAGTGTAAATAGGCTAAACGCCATACAGCGAGCGTGCTTGCTTGTTCCTGTAACTCTTTAGGCAAGGGAAACGGGCTGGGATGCTTTGTTTGTGTGTTTTGTTTTCTTTGGAAATACCCTTCCAACAAAACGGAGAGAAAAATAACAACTCTTATTCTCTCCAAATAAAGCAATGACTGTTTTCTGTCTCTGGGTAGCTGTGTGTTTTCCTTTTTTTAAAAAAATATAGAAATACCCATTTGGAGTCAGACATTTAGTTAACGTCAGATTTATCCGGTTTAACTGCTGTTTCTGAGGTACTCACAGGAGACAGTGCTCTTCATTCCTGAGTGCCAGGCCCCAGCAAAAGTTTGGGGAAGTTTTATTTGTGGGCCCCTGAAAGTCATGTGGCCTGAACTGAGTCTGAGAGAAGGGAGCTTCTCTCTGTGTCTCTGATCCATGTGTGTACTGGGTTAAAGAAGCTGTTGGCATGTTAGCCTTCAGCGCCATGCCCTGGAGAAATCTGATTGATCTGTGAGGTAGTACTGTTTTTTTGTTTTGTTTTTTAATATTTTTATTGATTTCAGAAAGGGAGAGAAAGAGATAGAAAGAAACATTAATGATGAGAGCAAATCATGGACCGCTGCCTCCTCCACACCCCTCACTGGGGAGTGAGCCCAGAACCTGGGCATGTGCCCTGACTGAGAATCGAACTGTGACTTCCTGGTTCATAGGTCGACGCTCAACCACTGAGCCACATAAGAACACAGACTGAGCAAGAACACAGACATGTTAAAGGAAGAAGGAAGGATAGAAATATAGTTTATTTTGAATACTTACATTCACCTCTTTAGACTATAACCTTCTAGGTGCAATAACACATCTAACTTATCTGTATATCAAATTTCACTGACATTCATCTGAAGAGACAAAAGTGTGCCTATTTCTAAAAGGCTGAATGTCCATTTCAAGATAAATTCCGAATCTGCTTGAGGTAGTAAGGTTGTTGGTAGTTGACAGCTTCTATCAAAGTTGAGGGTCTTTGCGTGGCTCCCCTTGGACCAGAAGGGAAGCTGAAAACAGCAGTGTGTCCATCAAGCCTTTCGGAGGCTCTCTGTGCATAGTCCTGCACCAGTTGCTGCAGAGAGATTCTGAAGACCTGTGAGGTCCCCCGTCTACCTGTCCCAGTTCTTCCATTCCCCCTTCTGGCAAGTGGGCCCTTCAGAAAACAATCCGTTAACAATCCCAAATAGCACATGAATGGATTGTGGCTCCCAAATGCTCTGGAAGCTCCGGAAGAGGAGCAATGGCCTGGGAGAACCAGGATCAAAACTGGGTTCTAAAGGCTGGAGGGAGACCTGGTCATCTTCGGTGGGGCCAGAGAATGGGGACTTTAAGGGAGAAAGCAGCCTTGCGTGTTCCTGGAGAGCGAGGTGACCATTGGGTAGGAAGGCAGCAGAGGTTCCAGGGCCCTGTGTTGGAGCTGAGTCTGCCAGACAGGAAAGAGCAGATATCTGCTTTTCAAGGGAACTGAAGCTCAAGATTGGGAGAGCAGATTGTGGGCAAACTCCTCGGGGCTCTTGGAGTTTCTTGGCCAAGTGAGGCACGGACCAGGGCCCTGAGAAAAATCTATCAGTGAGATAGCTGTGGGTCCGTTACCTTGGAAGAATGTTGGAGAATATAAGAGAGAGCAAGTAAATGCCAGGCCACTTCAATCCAACAAGCGTTTGTTTAAGAAACAAATGTGAGAGGAACATCAATCAGCTGCCTCCTGCACCCATCCCTACTGGGGATTGAACCCTCAACCTGGGCATAAGCCCTGACCGGGAATCGAACTAGCAAACTTTCAGTGCACAGGAAGATGCTCAACCCACTGAGCCACACTGACCAGAGAAGCCTCTACATCTTTTCCTTCTCTTTCAAGGGTTAATTTTCCTCTCTGTCTCCTTCTCCCTCTCCCTCTCCCTCTCCCTCTCCCTCTCCCTCTCCCTAATTGTTTTCTTCTGCTCCAACTCCACCCTGGTTATTTCTTTGGAAAAATATAATCTGATTTTGAGATAACCAAGTCTAAGGAGAAACTTAATTTTGCCCTATCTTTCTAGTAGAAAGAAAGAGAGAGAGAGACAGACAGATAGACATAGAATAGACATCTTTGGTTGCCTCCCATATGCACTCTAACTGGGAATCTAACCTGCAACCTTTTGGTGTACTGGATGACACTACAAAGAACGGAACCACACCAGTCAGGGGAGAAACCTAAGCTTTTTGAAAGAAAGAGGCCAAGGAGAAACACTGCATCGTGCCCCCTCTCCCCCCAGTTTAACTTAGCAACTTCTTGTGTTCTCTGCTTTGTAGCTGTTTTAGAGGCAGACAGGTGGTTCAGAAGGGCGATTGTAGCATCAGGCTTCAGTCTTCATTGAGCAAACAGGCATCATTTGAGACTCTCAGTGACTTCCTGGTTCAGACGCCCCATTGTCATTTTGACCGTTTATCCCCAAGCCCAATTAAGATTAGAGAGAAAGAAAAAAAGAAAGAAAAAAATCAGAAAAAAGATACAGAAAAATTAAAAAAAAAAACACCCAAAAGATTAGAGAGAAAGAAGGCTTAACATAGGAGGGGGCTCTGAGACATCTAGTCCAGTGGTTCTTAAGTTTTTAAGAATAGAACCTAAAAAAAAAAAAAAAAAAGAATAGAACCTTTACCCCCTAACTTCCCCTTCAGTCTTTGCTGGGATTTGCCTGAACCTCTGAGACCAGATAGTGTGACAGTGTATGCTCTGTTTCACAGGTAAAGCAACTGAGGCTCAGAGAAGGGAAGTAGAGTCACATAAATCACATAAGCTGTAGCTCCAGCTCCTGTCCCTGATTCCGGGTGCCCTCTCACTGCACGGGGAGCAACTCTCTCCTCAAGGCCACTCAGTCCCTCCCTAACGAGCTTCTTCTCAAAGCTGGTCTCCAGGGCTGGGGGTGAGCTCAGATTGCCTGGGTTCTGGCTCTGCTGCCACTAACCAGCTGGTGCCCTTCGGCGTGAGTTCTTCAAAACAAATTTAAAAAAAAATTTTTTTTATTGATTTCAGAGATGAAGGGAGAGAGGGAGGGAGAGATAGAAACATCAATGATGAGAGAGCATCACTGACTGGCTGCCTCCTGCATTCCCCTACTGGGGTTTGAGCCCACACAAACCGGGCATATGCCCTTGACTGGAATCAAATCCTGGACACTTCAGTTCGCAGGCCAATGCTCTATCCACTGAGCCAACCCGGCTAGGGTGATTCTTCCATTTGCGTTCAGCTGAGTTCCTCCCTCTCTCCTCAGTGGGAGAGGTGGGTTTTAGTACTTTCCACAGAGGGCTGTGGCACCTGACACCTGGTGAGCCCTCAGGAACTCCGGTTATTACTGCAATGACTGGAGTTTCCTCCTCACCCCCCTTCTTCCTGCCTGTTGTCTCTCTAATCAGGCCCGAGGTGATAAACTCTTTACTGCTCTCCCTCTTCCTGCTTCACCCCCCTCAGTCACTTAGGACCAGCTTCGGGGACTCTCCCTCTCATGTGTGTGGCTTCCCGGGAGTCAGAGGAGAGCAGATAAGGACATAAAGCCCAGAACCTCAGGGGATGCAGGGACCACATCAGCCTGCCAGCTCCTTCAAAACAGGGTTGTGTCTCAAGTTCCACACACAGCGGGGTGAGCTTTCACAGGCTTTTGTGGCTCCTGCCCCTGTCCACATTAGGCTCTTAAGCACCCCATTTTGGTTTGGGCCCTTCCAGGCACCATGAGAACTTACCGTACGTCTCACAATACGGGGAGGGGGGCTTACCAGTCGACGCTGAGAACAAGCATTGCCGTTTGCTCTCGGGTCTTCTGCCCGAGCACACCGGTGTCTGAGACCCGCCTTAGGGTTCTGGCACGGCCAGCCTGTTGGAACTAAGGGTGCTGCTCGGAGGCACAGAAGTCCTCCCCGAGGTCCAGCACTGGACCCGTGGGAGCGAGGGGACACCGGGTGTCAAAGTGGGTGGGGGGCGGGGTGCACACTGCACTTCCTCATACTGTAAGGAAGCTAAAGCCACCCAAGGTAGAGGGAAGACAGGTTGCCACCTGGCACCACCGGCCCTGAATAAATACAGGATGTGTGTGGGATCACCCGGCACAGGAGTAAGTTTCCACAGGCCCACCCACCTGGCCAGGTGGATTGGTAATCGCCGTGGCAGCCCTCTGCCCTGGAGCCAGCACCCACTTCCGTTTATGTATCCTCTGGCACCTCTGAGCTCGCTCAGCTGCCCACGATCTCTCTGGTTCTACCATGCCCCGCCCTTTCTTTAAACATTTCAGTGTGCCCCTGCTGCCCGCAGGCGAAGGTCTGCAGCCCTGAGGTCAGCATCCAGGACCCTCTGCAGTCCAGCCCTGACCCGCCTCAGCCACCTCCTCCTCCTCAGGTTCCATTCACCCCATTGTGCCACAGCCATCCTGGATTCTCCGTCTTCTCCCAGACACACTCTGCTCCCACGGGTGCCTTTGCTTAGCTTTCCCCCTGCCCTGCTTGCCTGCCTTTCCCTCCCCCACCTGCTCTCTTTCTGGTACCATTTGAGTTCCCTCCTGCGCCCCCTCCCCCCAAAAAAACACACACAAAACAAACACACACACACACACACACACACACAACAAAAACACAAAAAACTTATTAGCTCTGTGAAGCCCCAAGTGGGGCTGACCTCTCCCTCCCTGCTGCTCCTAGGCCACTTAGCACATCCTAGCGAGGAAGGAGGGATGATTGCTGTGAGGGAGGAGGGGTGATTGATTGCTGTGAGGTATGAGGGGTGATTGCTGTGAGGGAGGAGGGGTGATTACTGTGAGGGAAGAGGAGTGATTGCTGTGCACGCTCACCCAGCTGGCGGCTCCTGGACGTCCAGCCCCCAGTCCTGACCGCCTGTCTCCCTGTGCACCCGGCTCCTTGGGCTCGGTCAGCGTTGGGAGCACGGTCAGCGTTGGGAGCACGGAGCCGTTCCTCCCTGTGACTCCTGCCCCACACTTCCACCCGCCCTCAGGGCCCCTCGCTCCCTGTTCTCCTGAGAGGACTGTGCCTGGAAGCGAAGCCTCCTTTCTCAGTCAGGCCAGGGCATGATCCTTGGGGACCTGCACAGCCCCTCCCAGGCCTTTCCCCCAGAATCCCCTGCTCCTTGCTGGCCAGAGCAGGCCCAGGACACGGCCCTTGGGAAAAGGGGAGAGCAATCCATTCTAAAACCCTGTGGTTGTTGATGGTCATAAAACTTTATGGTCCTTTGGCCTGAACATCTTTCATGGTCTCCCTTTGGGTTTTCACTCTAACGACCCTCATTGTTTTCGACCCTCATTGTTTCCGCTGAGGGAAGGCTGGGAAGGTAAGTGGCTTGCTTGGGTCCCTGAAGGGTGGAGGGTGGAGCTGGGGTTGGACAGAGATCACGTGAAGCCTAAGGAACCCTAAGGAACGCCTCCCCTCCCCTCCCTGGGGAACAGCCCCACTCGCACTTGGTGACGCTGTGAACCCCGCAGGTCATGGCGGGTGGGCCTTGCCTTGGGAGGTGAGGCTGGCCCGTGATCCTGCTCACAGGTGTAATCCTGGCCGGAAAGGCTGAGGCCTGGGGATGGGGGGGGGGGGCGGGGGAGGCCCAGCTTTTTCAGGCTTTGAGGTTTTCCCACCGGTGCACTGCTGTGAGGGTGCACTGCTGTGAGACGGTTCCGGGCTGCCGGTCTGGGGCCCGTGGGCAGGTGCCCTCCGTGAGGGGAAGCGCCTGTCCCCATTGCTGGGCAGCTTCTCTCTGTCCCCGGGCCAGGCCGTGGGTTCCTAACGGAGGCCCAGGTGGACCGGGGTGAGGCAGACTCATGAGCCTGCCCCATGACTGAGGAGGCTGCCTGGGCCTGTGGCCCCCACTGGTTTGGTTTCTGCCTTGACCAGCTTTTACCATCCACCTCCCTGCCTTCCATTCCCTGGCCAGGTGGTCAGCCTCCAGATCGGTGTGGGTGGGAATCGGGCTCGGGGGGTGGTGGGGGGAGCTGATCCCGTCCTGCAGCACCCCCAGCTCTGAGCTTCCTGACGGGGCGGGGGGGGGGGGGGGCTGTGGGAGGACAGGGGTGTCTGTGTCCCAGCACTCCCTGTGCACTGAACCCCCCCCCCCCCCCGCCGCAGGTGCAGGCGTCTCCTTTGAGTGTGTTTTCCCCTCTCTGTCCACGGTTCACTCCGCTCCTCCTGGGGAATGGGTCACGGCTCTCACAGGCACTCACAGGGCCGGTGAGTTGTCTCCTGGGACGTGACCCTGGAAAAGGCCATTTTCTCCGCTCTCCCTGAACTTCAGGGCCAGGAGTGGCCACTCGTTTGTGATTTGCCTTTCCCCTGGTTTAGGGTGGTCAGAAAGGGCTCCTCTCCCTTTGCAGCCGTGCCATGTGCCTTCCTTCCTTCCTTCCCTCCCTTGCTTCCACCTTTTCTCTTTCTCTCCTTCTAGTGGGGGCCTCTTCCCTTTCCTTGCTAATCCTGTCTGTAGCCACGCCCGCTGACGGAGGAGCTTCTTCTGGGGTCTGCTTCTTCCTCTCCACTCGCCTCCTCTTCTGCTCCCTCCACCTCCTAGAGAGAGGAGCGCCGACCTAGCCACTGCTGCGACTGCTGCCACTGCCACCGCCACCGCTGCCACCCCACCCTGGTAATGTGCACACGCCCCCAAGACAAACCCAGAGCCCAGGCCCTGCAGTCCGGGGGAAGCTGTGTGCCAGCCTTGGACCCTGTGGGCTCCCGGGCAGGGCCGGGGGCTCTGGCGCCTTGCTTGGAAATGCCAGCCTGTTGTGCAGAGGTCTGAGAGACTTTGCCGTCCTGAAATTAAGCCACCGCGGGGCTCATCCTCTGTACGTATATACTTCTGCATCCTGCTTTTCCTTAATTCCATGTCATCACATCTTCCCGTGTTATTTCACAGTCTGCATAATCATCACTTTCCATGCCTTCATGGTAGTCAGAAGCATGCAGTTCTACCATAATTAACTCAGCCGTTCTTCTACGTCAGCAGCATTTAGACCCTTTCCACCTTCTCCCGAGTGTGAATGATACTGACACGGACATCTTTGGGTGGAAAGCTCATTCTGAGTTTGTTTCTACATTTCGGTTTCTCTAGGTTAGGTTTCCAGATAACAGGATTATGGGTTCAAAAGCAGTTTAAGCTTTTTATAGTTCTTACGATAAATGGCCACGTTGTTTTCTGAGAGAAGCCTTTATTTTCTAAAGTGTTTTTCTGCAGAAAGGCTGTGCCACAGGCCCCAGGAGAGACAGACATCCTGCAGTGGCTCCTGCAGAGCTGGGGTTTAAAAATCCTCCGTGTCCACCTCACCAAGAATCGCCACTTTCAATTGGGGGTGTTGGGGTGCAAATCCTTCCTTGACTTGCAAAATATGGCCCTTGTTTAAAACCGTCAGAGGCTTCCTGTGGCCTCCGTCAGAGGTGATGCCTGAGCATTTTAGCGGAGTCCCCAGCTTCCCTCTCCATCTCATGACTCGTCCACCTCCACCCTCATATCTTCTTCCGGCTTCCACCTTGTGTACTTCTTGTGGTTCCTTAAATGCTCTCTTTTCCCCACAGCCTTTCCAATCGCCGCTCTCTCTCCTAGGACTGCTAAGCGTGGCTACCTTCTCTGAAGCCTTCTCCAGGCCCCTAGGACTAGGTTAGTGCCGTCACCTCCACCCCGTCTGTGCTTGGCTCTGCGACACCCCTCCCCTCCCCCCTCTCCCCTTCCCCGGTAACTGTGCACCACAAAGCGTCATCGCTCAGCACATGGTTCTGCTTGACCAACTCTTCCACCACTGTCAGGGGCCTGCTTAGTCTCCTTTTCTGTGTCCCTGCTGTTCAACATGACGCAGACACTCATCGAATGGCAGGAATGAATGTATTCAAACACGCAACCCAGGGCCCTCTGGCCCTCTCCTGTCTCTGGGGCTGGCTGGCTCTTTCCTTTTCTTGGTCGCTGCTTTATGGAGACATGATCACATACCGTAACGTTCACCTATTTAAAAATCTATCACTCGTGCTCGCTTCGGCAGCGCGCACACTAAAATTCGAACGATGCAGGGAAGGTTAGCATGGCCCCTGTGCAACGATGATATGCAAATTCGTGAAGCGTTCCATATTTAAATAAATAAATAAAGTCTATAATTCAGTAGCTTTTAGTATATTTATCTAAACCATAAAATCAAGTTTAGAGTATTTTTATTGAGCCGAAAAGAAGCACCTCTTAGCTACAAACACCTCTCCATTCCCCACCGCCCTAGGCAACCATCCACTCATCTTTCTGTGTCTGTGGGTTTGCCTGTTCTGGACGTCTCGTATAAATGGGATCATAATAAACATGTGATCCATCGTGACTGACTCCTTTCAACCTGGTGTGTTTTTAAGGTTCATCCATGTTGTAGCATGTATCTGTTCTTCATTCCTTTTTATGGCTGAATAACATTCCATTGTATGGATATACCACTTTCGTTTATCCATTCACCTGCTGATGGGCATTTGTATTATTTCCACTTTTTAGCGGTGGTGGTGAATAATGCTGCTATGAACACTGTGTAAAAGTTTGTGTGTGGACATATGTTTTCATTTATCTGGGTCTGGGCCTAGGAGTGGGATTGCTAGATCACATGGTATTTCTTAGTTTGTCTAACTGAGGAACTGCCAGACTGCTTTCCACAGTGGCTGCACCATTTTACGTTCCTACCAGCAGTGTAGGAGGATTCCATTTTCAGTGGACACACTATTTGCTCTTTCTTATCTTTAGTGGAAATGAAGGCTCTAGGGAAAGGTTTTACTAGCCCTGGAGGACTATCTAATACTTAAGACATTGTTCCCTGCCACCCAGATGTGCCAGCAGGGCACTGAGTTTCCACATGATGTGTCTGAAGGTAGCTGCTGCTGCTGCTGCTTCTTCTTCTTCTTCTTCTTCTTCTTTTTTAATATATTTTATTGATTTTTTTTTACAGAAAGGAAGGGAGAGGGATAGAGAGCTAGAAACGTCAATGAGAGAGAGACATCGACCAGCTGCCTTCTGCACACCCCCTACTGGGGATGTGCCCGCAACCAAGGTACATGCCCTTGACCGGAATTGAACCCGGGACCTTCCAGTCCACAGGCTGACGCTCTGTCCACTGAGCCAAACAGGTTTCGGCTGAAGGTAGCTTCTTTCTTCTTTCCTCTCCTCTAAGGAGCGTGGCCTTTAGGCCTGTGCCAGGCCGCCCACCTCGGGTCTCCTCACTCTCGCCCAGGCCGGCATGCCTGACCAAGCTCAGGCTCCTGTTCTCTCTGTTCTGGCCGCTTTTGGTTCTGTTTGACCAACTCTTCCACCCACTCTCAGGATTGTATGCCCAGATAAAAGGCTGCTCTGTGACCTTCGGTCTGTCCAACTGTGGGAATGCCAGATGGTGTTGGACCTTTCTTCCTTCTTCTTGTCCTCTCCTTTTTTTATATATATATTTTATTGATTTTCTACAGAGAGGAAGGGAGAGGAGAGAGATAGAGAGCTAGAAACATCGATGAAAGAGAGGCATCGATCAGCTGCCTCCTGCACACCCCACACCAGGGATGTGCCCGCATCCAATGTACATGCCCTTGACCGGAATCGAACCTGGGACCTTCCATTCCGCAGACTGATGCTCTATCCACTGAGCCAAACCGGTTTTGGCTGTCCTCTCCTTCTGTTAAGAGGAGCCAGTTGCCCTAGGGATAAGTATAGCTCTTTAAAAAATAAATAAATAAATAAATAAATAAATAAATAAATATATATATATATATATATATATATATATATATATATATATATATTACTGTTGATAGTATTAGGGATAACTATAACGCTTATCTACCAATGCAAAGAAACCTGCACATTAGCCCGGCTGGTGTTGCTCAGTGGTAGATGTCACTGGTTTGATGTCTAGTCAGGGCACGTGCCTGGGTTGTGGGTTTGGTACAGGAGGCAGCCAACCGATTATGATTCTCTGTCATCATTGATGTTTCTGTCTCCCTATCCCTTCCTCTAAAAAAAAAAAAAAAAAAAAAAGAATAAAAATATATTTTTGAAGAAGAAGAAGAAGAAGAAGCCTGCACTTTTAAAAGCCCCATCTTTCAGAGGGACACCTGCAGCCAGGGCACCAGCTCCTGTTCACCGAGGGGGCTTCCGGCATTTCCCGGTCTCTGAAGGCCTCTCTGTCCTTCCTCTGTTGCTACTAACACTCGAAACCCCTGAGTCACAGGTTAACTCACTTGAGGCTTAATCCTTTGAAAAAATTAGCCCTCTAGAGAAGCAGGATTAGGGAGGAGCTGAAAGTTGATAGGGAAGGACACCCACAAACACGAGAGGAGTTGTCTTCAGTCTCTGGGAGACATTTTTAATCTATTAAAAAGAATATTTGTTTGATTTTTTACAGAGAGGAAGGGAGAGAGATAGAAACATCGATGAGAGAGAGACATCGATCAGCTGCTCCTGCACACCTTCTACTGGGGATGTGCCCACAACCAAGGTGCATGCTCTTGATTGGAATTGAACCTGGGATCTTTCAGTTTGCAGGCCGATGCTCTATCCACTGAGCCAAACCGGTTTAGACTGGGAGACATTTTTAAGTATACATATATATATATATATATATTTTTTTTTTATTGATTTCAGAGAGAAAGGAAGAGATAGAAATATCAGTGATGAGAGAGAATCAATCATTGATTGTTTGCTTCCTTCATGACCCCTACTGGGGATTGAGCCCGCAACCCCAGGGTGTGCCCTTTTGACCAGAATCTAACCCGGGACCCTTTAGTCTGCAGGCCGAAGCTCTATTCGCTGAGCCAAACCAGCTAGGGCAACACTTGGAGAGGTATGACTATTCAAGGTGAATGGGAAAAGCTCTGCTGTAACAATAATAGTATCTGACATTTATTGCCAGGCAATGTGCAAAAGGCCTTGAATGTGTTGTCTCATTGAATACAACCCACCAGTTGTCATCTCCATGGCCAAGTGAGGAAATAGAGGCCCAGATGCCCATAGCTAATAAGCGAAGAAGATGGCATGTCTGTCACATTTTGGCTTGGCCACACTGATGAATGTCTACTTGAGTGAGTGAAGTAGCCGGTGCACTGAGTACATGTGCCCTGTGAGGAGGGGCAGGAATGAAGGCGGGTGCCTTCCTCCCTCCTGCAGAGGAATGGGCACCTGCAGTTAGCCGTGGGGGTTGGTGGACTTGCCAGGGCCTGACTTTCTTAACAAGAAAGTTCCCCGTGTTATTTACAGCATTTCACCCGAAGAAGCCTGGGACGGACATTTCTGCAATCCCCGGGGAGGAAGAGGAAGGCACACTTTCCTCCTCTGTCCTCCTTCTGCTCTGGTGTCCCTAGGGCTCACACTTGCAAAAACACCCTGCTGTTCCCCTCCCCCGGGATCACACAGGTGAGGCCCGGCTGGGAGGAAGGATGGGAGAGAAGCGACGTGTAGTTCAGGTTGTTTAGGAAAACCGCCTGCGTCGTTTTCAGTGTGGACCACACACTGGAGCGCCTCATTCAGGGGAAGGAACTATTGCGTCAAACGTTGGCCGAGGGCAGAACCGGGTTTTCTCGTTAGAGTTCTCCTCCATTATGCTGGGAACTTGGCTCCACAGGGGCCCGTTTGTTGCTCCAAATTACCAGTTTCTGGGAGAGGAAAAGTACTTAGTGTCGTCTCACTTAAGCATCTGCTTAGATCAAACAGTAGTGACCGGGAGGCCAGATCCTGTGGTCCAGACATGCAGACATGACCACCAGAGCACACACACACACACACACACACACCCGTTTCTTACAGGAGAGTATAACGAGAGAAGGGAGCATTGGGCAACCCCTGTGGGCCTGCTGCACACGTGTGAAAAGGCTTCGTTGAAACACTGCCCTTTCCCTGGGTGGGAAAGGTGCTCCATGGGGATGCATTGTGTTTGAAAATATCCAGAGAACTCTTCTAGGGTCTTCATGGAGCCGGAGGAGCAAGATGGAAAGCACCAGGTGCGGGCCTCTCTCCCCATCACCGGCAGGTAGAAGGTGTGGGAGGAATGCGGTAGATCTGGGTCAGAATGAAAGTGGTTACAAGATTGTTGAGATGACTAAGTGACAGGGCATGCAGGTAAGACACCTAACCCTTTGCCTGGTATGCCATATCCGCCCCTGCCCTCCCCCCTCCGTGAATGTTAGCAGTGCATTGTTCTAGCCATAATTATTACTACAGCTTCCTAAGTTTTCCCATGCAGTCTCTCAGCTCTGAACTTCTTTGTGCCTCGTGGCTTACACAGCATTGACGGAAGGCATGCGCTGGGCAGTGGGACCGTCGGAGAAACAGGGCGTGCCATTCGTCGGTCACAGCTTTCTCTTTTCACCGAGTGTGGTTAGAGGGCTTTGTCATGGGCTGAAGAAAGGAGCTCTTGTGGGAGATGTTTCCTAAAGGGAGATAGTGTTCTTGTGGGTGCTTTGTCTGACTTCCTGGTACTTGCTTTCCTTAAGTGGCCGGTTTCCCTGAGGCTGGGCGGCTGTGGTGAGGTCTGCCCGCTCTGCACTCACAGGTCACTTCCTGGCACACGTTTCTAAGTCCTCTTCGGAGCCTGTGTACGCACTGCAGGCCCTTATGGGATACATTTCCCCCCAAAGCAGAGACCCTGATCTTGTTTATCCCGAGAGACAGGGAAAGAGCATAAAGTGAGGGTTCTGAGTGTTCGGCTCCAGTCCCAGGGGTGTCATTTGTGTGGCCTTAGTTTCTTTCAACATCTGATGATGGGGAGGGTTTCGGTCAGGATGACATGTGCCTGGAAGGCTTGTGAACTGCTAAATGTAAGGGTGGCAGTGTCGCTGCTGTTACTGTCCTTACTAACCCAGAGCCGAGACCCATGCTGGTGACTCCAAGGGGGCCCTTTGGTTGGACCTTCCCAGCAGGGAATGCTTTCTGACATTGTATGTCTTCTCACCCATTCATTCATCCATTCATCCACCCACCCACCTATCATCCAGCCAACCGGCAGTTATTTATTGAGCTCTTATTATATATATATATGCCAAGCAGCGTTCAAGGCACTGGGTGAATAAAACAGTGAACAGCTCCAGCCTTCATTGAGCGTGCTTTCGAGTGGGAGAGGGAGGGTTTGAAATAAACCAAATAAATAAATAAAATACGAAGTATCTTTTCACAAACAGACTTGGTGCCTTGAGACGCAGTGGCTGGCATCCTAAAGCAGACGTTGTCTTCTCTCTCATACGCCCTGTTTCTGTTGTGTGTACCGCACTGCTCCCCAGCAGGCATTCTGAGCACCAGGAGGGCAGAGATCGGGTTGGGTTTCTCACATTTCTCTGTGCCTAGTTTAGGGACAGACACCTGGTAGGCACACCATGTGGTTATCAATCACAGCCAACCATATAAAGACGGTAGAAGTAAAAAGTCCCACAGGTACCCATTTCCTGAATGTCTTTTCTGGAATTAATCTACATATGGTTTATAAATAAGTGACGCTTAAATGCCTCTTCACTTAACGATACTGTTTTGAAGATCATTTCCTTTTAGAGAGTTCATATTTTTAAAAATAACTCTATCCCATTAGATGGATGTACCATCATTTATTTAACCAATTCCCTAGTGATGCTTATGTCATTGTTTGCAATCTTTTTTTAAAAATATATTTTTATTGATTTTAGAGAGGAAAGGAGAGGGGAGAGAGAGAGAGAGAGAGAGAGAGAGAGAGAAACATCAATGATGAGAGAGAATCATTGATCAGCTGTCTCCTGCACACCCCCTACTGGGGATCGAGCCTGAAACCTGGGCATGTGCCCTTGACCAGAATCCAACCCAAGGACCCTTCAGTCCGCAGGCCGACACTTTATCCACTGAGCCAAACCGGCTGGGGCTGTTTGCAGTCTTTTGCCGTTGATGAACACTCCATGGGGAATCATGCTCATATGCCATTTACGCATTTGCAAGTCCTGCAGGATAATTCTGAAAAGTGGGGAATACTGACTCAGGACATACCACATGGTATTAATTCACCAATGAGGGCAGAGAAGGAGGCCCGGGCGCGGATTAATGACCACATGTAGTGGGCAGGTCACCAATCCCTGTGTTCTGCTCAGAGTCCTTACGGCATCTAGTATCGCTCCTTCTGTTTCTGCTCCAGGCTGGAGAGTCCACATTCAATCGCGCTAAGCTCCTCAACGTGGGCTTCCGAGAGGCCTTGAAGGACTATGACTACAACTGCTTCGTGTTCAGCGACGTGGACCTCATCCCCATGGATGACCGGAACGCCTACCGGTGTTTCTCCCAGCCACGGCACATCTCTGTGGCAATGGACAAGTTTGGGTTTAGGTAAGAGCTGTTCACCAGAGCCTGTAGGAAACATGTTCCTCTCCGACATGACAACGAGGAGATACAGTTTCTGCAGCCAGGAGAGCCTCTGTGCTCTGCGGAAGAGCGCCTCCGCTGAGCAGTAATTCTTTCCATCCCCCCTTGCTGAGGGCATGAGGTCTGTGAGATAAATACAGGGTTGTTGTAAAGTCCTTCACCCAGATCAAAGGTATTCAGGCCCTGAACTTGCTGTCTTAGGGGGAGGGATCTAGCTGTAAAAGTCACTCTCTGGCCCCCATCTTCCCTCCCACCCTCCCTGTTTGTGTATCGTCTTCTTGATATACACGGGCTTATACCCTGACCCCTCTTTAATTCCACCCTTGAAGCATGGTGGGAGGGGATCACCTAGTTCTTTTCCATAAAAACCATGTCTATTTTCCCAGGGCCTCTCAGGCTTGGGGGGGTGGGGCAGGAGGTAAGAGAAAAAGCAGCAGAGACGGCAAAACTAGGTCTTGTCAGCTCAGCTCGTAATTCTCCTAGAAGTGGCTGAAAGTCCATCTCTATAAAAACACTCATTATCAAAAACCCATTATTGGCGTGGCCACCTGGGGTTCAAACCCTTGCCTTGCAAGTGCAGACTGTACTGTGAGGAAAGCAAAAGGTGGCTGGCTGACTTGGCACCTGAGATTCATTAAAGCATGTCCCCAGGGAGCTTGCTTGTGGATACTTGCAGTCAGAATGCAGAATTCCTAAATGGATTAGAAAATGATAATTGCTTTTTTTTTTTTTTTTTTTTTTTTTTTAGGTTTTGTTTTTCTTGGGTTCTGTATGGTTTGGCTGACTTTTCTCTTGAAATCTGAGTTAGCATTTTTCTTAATTTGTGTGATAAGTTTTGGTTTCTCTGGATTCCAGTAAGAGCCTGAGTGTGGTTTGGAACTGCACACAGGGCCGAGAGAAAAAAAACCCACAGCCTATCGCTTCTCGGCCTTTTGGCTAAGATCAAGTGTAAAAAACCCCACAGCCTTTGAAGGACCCCAGAAGGCCTTTGCATGGCCTCTGGACAGGTCCTCATTCTGATTCTTAACATTTCTCATCCGTGCTTCCTCTGTCTTCCTCAGGAGGCCACAATTTATAACCACTGAAACACTGAAATGCAAAAAGGTTTGGTGGGATGAGAACCCAGATGCCCTGCTGCTTGAAAATGTGTCAAAATAGATTCACCATTATACATACCGCTAAGTCAGGACATGGTAGAAATTTCCAAGGAAAATTTCAGGAATGTATCTTTTTTATTTTTTTCAAATCAGAAATTTTATCCTTTTTATTGAGGCATCACAATTGCTCTATATATTACCCTGTTATATAGAAAATACAGCTACTTTGTAAAACCAAAGACAAGCATAGCGTCCAAAGATAAACTATGTTTTACACAATGAACCCGCCACTGCCCTCTGTCTGACGTTATTGATAAATTTTAAATATCTATTTATTTTGTGAAAACGGTTATTTTACACACTCCCTAAGTACATCTGCATTATAAACAGGCATTCTCAGAAACTGTTTCTAGAGACTTGTTGTAAAAGGAAGCATACAACCAGAAAAGGGAGAAAGCAGAAAAAGTTTAAACCACACACAATAACTAGCATATAAAGTACATTTAATAAAGTTGGAATTCCATTGCAATATCAAGGAATCAAAGTGGAAATACTAACATTATATGTACTGTACATATAATGGTACATGTAGTGAGATTATTTCTTCAAGCCAAATCAAAACCACACATTTAAATAAATTTAGCAACTATTCTGATGATGAATGCTGCACCATTCATCAGTTACAAACAAAATCAAAATAGGAAGCATGCCGAAACCGGTTTGGCTCAGTGGTAGAGCGTCGGTCTGCGGACTGAAAGGTCCCAGGTTCGATTCCGGTCAAGGGCATATACGTTGGTTGCAGGCACATCCCCAGTAGGGGGTGTGCAAGAGGCAGCTGGTCGATGTTTCTCTCTCATCGACATTTCTAGCTCTCTATCTCTCTCCCTTCCTTTCTGTAAAAGATCAATAAAAAATATATTTAAAAAAAAAAATAGGAAGCAGGCTTGAGCCATTCCTGTCATTTAGAAGCAACTTTTATTTCCTAACTGAAAACAAACCATCCTGACCAGTGGGTGTTTGCATAATAATGATGACTAAAGCACACATCACTGTGCTTTCCTGACCGAGGGCAGTCCAAACTTAGCTCCTCTGCTGGGGAAAGATGAATGGCAGAAATGCTATTTTTTTTTTTTAAAGATTTTTTTAGAGGGAGAGAGCGAGAAACATCGATGGGCTGCCTCCTTCATGCCCTCTACTGGGGATTGAACCCACAGCCCAGACACATAACCTGACCACAATTGAACCCACGACACTTTGGTGCGTGGGATGATGCTCAACCCACGGAGCACACCGGCCAGGACCACAAATGCTGTCTTGTCTATTGGAATCAGTCAGTTTTCCAGCCAGTAAACCTTTGGAAGAATGGAAGCTGGACTGGTAGATGGGCTGGGCACATGACAGCATGGGCCAGGGAGACCACAGAGCCACCTCAGATTCCAGGACTTCCTGGATGAGGACTTCCCGTGCAGAAGCAGATTCCTATCTGGTGCAGAACTGGGCTTATGCTTATGTAACCGACTGATTTTTCTACATCCCCACAGAAGCGACACAATATTTTTAGAAAGAAGATTCTATTTTTTGACACCTGTGTCTTCTCTAAAATAATCTGAGTCTACTGTTAAAACAAAGAAAGCCCTCATAAATTTCCAGTGAAAAAGTTCCAGAGAATAGCAATAACTTTAGAAGTGTTTATTTTGAGCAAGTTTTATTTCGAGAAAGTAAAAACTTACTAACCGCTGGTCTCTGTGTGTTTCCTTTCCCCCCGCCCCCCAGCTTACCTTATGTTCAGTTTTTTGGAGGTGTGTCTGCCCTAAGTAAACAACAGTTTCTCACCATCAATGGATTTCCTAATAATTATTGGGGCTGGGGAGGTGAAGATGACGACATTTTCAACAGGTAATGGTCATGACTTGGATCTCCTTCTCTGTCTCCCTTTACTTCTAGTTTTTCAATTGATGCTTGATTATTCTGCAAGGCTATCCCTCAGGAAGGATGCAGTCCCCACTCAGTCCAGGGTATTATGTGTGCCCAGCTATAGACACTACATGCTGAAGATGTCTTTAGGAAAATTAGCTATTGCTATTTAAAGAAAAAAAAATTTAATTTATTGGTTTTTAGACGGGGGGGCGGGGGGAGAGAAACATTGATTTATTGTCCCACTTCTTTATACATTCATTGGTTGTTTCTTGTATGTGCCCTGACTGGGATTCAAATCCACTACCTTGGCGTATAGGGATGATACTCTAACCAGCTGGGCTACCCAGCCAGGGCAGCTTCTGTGATTTTTGCATTAGCCTGGGAAAATGGAAAATGAGAACCAAGTGAAGGAGTGTGCTTTGATGCATACCACGTGCCATTTTGTCCTGAAAGAGTAAACGTGTCCTTCAGCCATAGCTGGTTTGGCTCAGTGGATAGAGCATGGACTGTGGACTGAAGGGTCCCAGGTTTGGTTCCCATCAACGGCACATGCCCAGGTTGCAAGCTCAATCCCCATTAGGGGGCATGCAGGAGGCAACTGATCAGTGATTCTCTCATCACTGATGTTTCTCTCCCTTCCCCTTCCTCTCTGAAATCAATAAAAATATATTAAAAACAAACAAACAAAAACACGTGTCCTTCATAAAAATTCAGCATCTCATTGTGGTCATGTTTGAGTATGAAACAAGTTTCTTTGGACAGGATCCCAAGTTCTTCACAGAATATTGGTTCTGTTTTATTTTATTTAACTTTTTGGACTATTTTAATATACACAAAAGAGGACAGAGTAGTGTGATGGCTGCTGTGTACCCACTGGCCCCAGCAAACATCGTTTCACAGCCAACCCCCAACGCCCACACCCGTGGACTCCCTGGGAGTTGGTAAAACTTTATCATGTAGCTTGTCATTACAGATGGTATAAAATCACCTGCCAGTAGCATTTGAAACCGCATTCTGCCCAGTTCTCCCCGGCAATGGAGGCTTCAACCCTGCCAGCTGCGGATTAAAAGCACCTACTCCCTCTGGGAGCCGGTCTGAACTTGTCTCTGAGTTTGATGTCAGAATATACCCTGGTGCCTTCCTGGATTGCAGAACACTAATTTGATCAGTTAGCTGAAGGTGTCTGCCAGGGCAACACCCAAGCCATTCAAGGTTGGCTTTCTGTGAGAACTTGGCACAGGCCCGAGTCTTTAATGCAGGCCTTGAAGAACACTTGAGTTTTCAAGTATGCAGCTCGAGTGTCCGCTGCATGCGAGCACTGTGCCAGGTGGGCCCCATCGGGAAGACCCTGAATTCATGGACATGGAGTTCAGACAGAAGCAAGCTTGCTCCCACAGTACCACAGCTGGGCAGACAGGGCTGATGTGACAACAGAGACCTGAGTGGTCAAAATGGTTGGGGGACGTGGGGCCCAGAGAACACAGTACTGTAGCATCCTGGGCTGGAGGGACTAGAAGGGTGAGTTGTTTGTGGAGCAGCTTTCTTGGGAAATAAAGGACCTAACTCTTCCTCTTCACCTACTTACTCACTGTCTGCCAGGTCCTGGGGGCAAGGCCAGCAGCCTTTAAAGTCATCCAGGGGCACTGCCTCTTCACTCCTCTGTTCCTGCTTTGGTTTTGGTCCTCATTCCTTTTCCCTAGACCCGAGGTCGGCAAACTCATTCGTCAACAGAGCCAAATACCAACAGCACAACGATTGAAATTTCTTTTGAGAGCCAAATTTTTAAGACTTAAACTTCTTCTAACACCACTTCTTCAGAATAGACTCACCCAGGCTGTGGTATTTTGTGGAAGAGCCACACTCAAGGGGCCAAAGAGCCGCATGTGGCTCGCGAGCCGCCGTTTGCCGACCACGGTCCTAGACCTACACACAGAACCTTCCACTCGGTTCTGGCTGCCCCTAGTCTTATTCCCTACTCCCCCTTTTTATACTGCTTATCAGAGAGACGTCTCCTTGGCTACACACCTTTGGGAAACACTGTATTACACCCTTTCCTGACACTGGCACGGCTCACGGGCTGCTTGAAGCTTTGAGAAGGCCACCATGGTTCAGCCTTGGCCCATCTTGCCAGCCTCATCTCCAGCCACTTCCAACCCCAGACCCGTGCACCGGTCCCCAAGGCTTGTGCTGCTCCCGAGGGCCCTGTGTCTGCTCTCCCTGCCTTTGCCTGTGCTTTCCTGGCCGCCCAGAGGGCTCTGGCCGACGCCATGCATCTTCACGACTTGGCTCTGCCTACTGTTGCTCTATGATGACGATTTGTCCCTTTGCTCCTCGCAGATTAGTTTTTAAAGGTATGTCTATATCTCGCCCGAATGCCGTGGTTGGGAAGTGCCGGATGATTCGCCACTCGAGGGACAAGAAAAATGAACCCAATCCTCAGAGGTGTGTTCTGTGTTTGTTTATATTCCTTCTTCCCTCTCCAGGATGGGGCAGAAGGGGGGCCCTGGGGAGGGCTCAGTCCAAAGGTGGGAAAGCAACAAAGTGCAAACGCGTAATGCCTTTTTTTTTTTTTTTTTTAAGATTTTTGTTTTGACACCAACCTCTTGCCTTTTTTTTTTTTGTCCTTGTAGGTTTGACCGAATTGCACACACGAAGGAGACAATGCTGTCTGATGGTTTGAACACACTGACTTATAAGGTGTTGGACATAGAGAGAAACCCGCTATATACCAAAATCACAGTGGACGTCGGGAAACCGAGCTAGCATTTTGCTACCCGGATAAAGAGACCTGAACAAGGCCAGGGGCCTCGGCTGTGTCCCTGCCAACGTGCCGGGCTGGCCCCTCGTTCTTACCAATCGGCGTGCCAGCCCCTCCGCTCAGCATTTACACGCCTTTCCAAAGGCTGACCAGAACAAGGGGGATGTTTTGCCCCCGGCTTGACTTCGGCGTGTGACTTCCTAGGTCTACGGGGTGTTTGTATGTGTAGAAACTGCCAGCCTCGAGGGGCTCTCCACATGCCCACAGTGCCTGCACCCCAAAGAATCAGAGCGCATACAGCCCCAAATTTGTGACTGTGGGACTTGTTCCCAGTGGTAAGCTGCAAAATTGTTGTGAAATAGGTAAGAATTTTGTTTTAAATCGTGTATTCTTATTACTTTATGCAAAATTGGAGAGTGCTGCTGAAATTGGATCAGTGTGGTATTATTTTTGGTTGTCATATCGTAAGCAGAAAAACTGTTAGCAGCCATTCTCATTTGACGCCTCCCCTCCCTCCTTTAGCGCTATACACCTGTTCCAATCACACTGTGTGTCTCTCTTCTTCGCAAAAGAGTTTTAAAACGTGAGCCTCAGACCCTTCGCCCTGCTAGCCGTGTGAATTCCAAGGCAACCTTAGCCATCAGAGCAAAATCCTTGGGTTGTCCCATCCAGTGGCCTTTCTCCACATTGCCTGATTTCTGAATGTAAAACTTTTTTTTAAAAAAAAGAGCAGATGGCAGTTTGTAGTTATCTTGAAGACCAAATCGAATTCTGATTACTGATGTAGCTTTGATTTTGTGTTGATCCAGATTTTCACGGCTGTGGAGTGTTCAAACATGGCAATTGATTTTTCCGAGTATGCTATGTACACTTGAATTCCCTATGTATTTTAATGTAGTGTTTTACATGTGAGGAAGGGACTGAGCATTTTTTTAGGGGAGGGGCAGGGCAGGGGGCGATGCTAATATGCTGTAGTGGCCATGAGCAGGCCTCTGATGTAGCTGGCCGGCCAGATTTTGTGAAGAGCAAAGTCACCTGTGGGTCCTTTGTCGAGGCAAGCCCCCCCCTCCTCCCCCCCGGACCTCTGCAGGAAGGCAGACTCCTTGGCCTGCCAGGCAGTGCTCCCCCCTCCCCAGGTGGGCAGGGCAGAGGGAACCTCTAGCACCGCCTTGGACTGACTCTAGGACCTCCCACCCGGGCCCTGGGCTGTGGGGTTGTAAATGACAGCAGTCAGAACTGTTTACTGGCCCTGAGCCCGGGGAGGTGGAGGGAACCTCAGTTCTGGCCCCCTTGGACCCACAGGGCCGCCTCCCTCAGGTTTGGCCCCACGCTGCCCGTCCCACCTTGCAGGACCGGTTCTCCCTCTTCCTCCCCGCTTCCGCCCTCCCCTTTTTTGTCCCGTTGCTTTTTGCCTATTCCTTTGCTTTTTTTTTTGCCTGTTCCCTACAACTTGCCTGTGGCACTCAGGGTCAAATACACTATTCATTCTCCAGCATGAATGTGCCTTTTAATTAGAAACCTAGAAATTCAGCTGAACCCACTCACACTCCCCCACTGACCTCTCTGGTGCCTGAAGCCTCCCTCTCCCCGCTCGGGCCTCTGGCAGGTGCTCCCCACTCCTGGAAGGCTGACCCACAGGGCTGCCTTCTCCAAGCCTGCCTCTGCCGAGAGGCACGAGGCCGTTTCAGCTCTGGGCTCGGGGCCGAGGCTTGGCTGTGTAATCCCAAGCTTGACCTTTTAGCTGGAGGCCGCTCAGACCTCCTGGGACCCAGCCCTCCGTGTGGAGGCTGAGTGGGTGTCCGGCGCCGGTCTCACCTGTGCCTTTATTGCTTTAAGCATCTCAGATGCTAACTTGGTTCTTTTTTCCAGAAGCCTGTGATTAAAGTTTATGTTCCACTGCACACACGCTTCTGGGGCTATGCGAAGAGTATTCCTTCTTGTCAACCCCCTGCTCCTTTAACAGAGATGTTAACAAAATTCAGAGCAACTGCCCTGAGAAGGAGTTTAGGGAAATGCAAAAGAATGAAGGCCTCTCTTTCGGACCCCAGATCCTGACTTTTCCAAAGTGCCTTAAAAGAAAGGAGACAAACACCGTGGGAAGTAACTTCTTTGTTACTTACTATACGCTTAAACAAAAACAAAAAAAAATATCTTTTTTTTCCCCTCTTCCTTCTTAAAAAAATATTTCCTTCCATGTTACATTGGAATATTCAAGAAGTATGTGGTTCATTCTCAGAACCCAGGGGAATCCTGCGTCATCTGTTCCTCCTTCGCTGACCTGCCGGTGCTCTCACGGGCGCCACCTGAGCCCGAGGTTAGGCCTGGAGGCCTGCCTGGTTCACGAGATGCTGTAGGTCCTGTTTCCTCCTCGGGGAGTTCAGGGCCAGAGGGTTCAGGGGCATTCCTTTACCTGGAAGTTGTCACCGTGCCTTTGTTTCTGTCCTTCCCGTTGCTGGTGACCCTGTGGTGCGGCTTTTGGAGAAGGTCAGAGGGCAGAGGTGGCCCGGGAGGGTAAAGGAAGTGCGGTCTGGCTCTCAGCCTGGGCAGGGTTTCTGCTGACCTCAGGGCTGGCCATGGGGTATCCTACACAGCCAGGACAGAGCAGTCCTGTCCTGGAGACCTGTTATGCTGTGTGTTTTAATTTCCTATGTGTGCAAATGTATGTATTGACTATTGTGGGGAGGGGGGGGATGTCTGACTTTGATGTTCAAAACAGAACTGTATTTTTTGCCTTTAAAATCCAGTAATATAACACAAATAAATGTCCCTATCTTTGTACCTGCTGGTGGTGTCTCTTCTGATTTAAAGGCCTGGACTCTGTCGGAGCTGGTGGGCAATGGTGGGGCTACCTGCTGGGAGGACTTGAGGTCTGCCTTTTGTGCCTCTCTGGTTCACGGTGTCACGGGTGGGGTCGTGGGTAGCAGCATCCCCACACACTACCCAGGAAGCACACAGCTGATTACACATGCCTCCCTGGAATCAGCTGATAAGAAGAAAATTCTGAGTTGTTCTAAATTAAGTTACAGCGGCCTGAGAGGGAGAGAAAGAGACGGAACTGTTAGGAGCTGTTGATGGCTGCAGGCCAGCTAATGACAGACATCTCAGCCCTAGCCGGTTTGGCTCAGTGGATAGAATGTCAGCCTGTGGACCAAAGGGTCTTGGGTTTGATTCTAGTCAAGGCCATTTACCTCGGTTGCAGGCTCCTCCCCAGCCCAGGCTCTGGTCAGGGCTCTTGCAGGAGGCAACCAATCAATGTGTTTCTCTCACATCGATATTTCTCTCAGTCTTTCCCTCTCTCTTCCACTCTCCCTAAAAATCAATGGAAAAATATGCTTGGGTAAGGACTAACAAAAATAAATAAACACGATATTTTTTAAAAGCCCATGTAATAAAACCCTAAAATACAAATAGGCAAAACGACCAGTCGCTATAACATGCACTGACCACCAGGGAGAAGACGCTCAATGCTGGAGTTACCACCTGGTGGTCAGTGTGCTCCTAGAAGCCAGGCTCAAAGCTAGCGAGTGCAGTGGCGGTGGAGGGAGCCTCTCCCGCCTCCTTGGCAGTGTTAAGGACTCCTCGGGGATGTCTGACTGCTGGCCTAAGGTGGCAGTCGGACATCCCCTGAGGGGTCCCAAATTGTGAGAGGGCACAGGCGGGGCTGAGGGCCCGAATGTCGTGCACCAGGTCTCTAGTGAATAAATAAAAGGCATCTCACATTCCTGTTTTGCCCGTTGGAATTGTGAATTAATTTCCAGGTGGCTAGATCCACAGATTATTTTAGCCAGACACCTAACTCCAGGAGTCCCCATTTGTTTGCATGTGGGCTTTCTGGACCTCTGCCCACAGCCACTCCACTGGTGCAGACATTTCTTTATTCTTCCCTCTGCTGCCCCAGAGCTCTTTCACTTTCTTCACTTTCTCCCACCCCTTTGCCTGTGGCTCCTGTAAGTCCTTTCAGACTTCTCTCTTCCTTTTCCCCGACTCGATGTATTAAACCAGTTACAAAACTCTGGGATGACGGACATACCACTTTTCCTACCTGGCCGTGCTGCTGGTGGTTTAGACTCCATGCCCCAAGACCAGTCTTTTGATTAGCATTTCTGGCTTAATAAAACCTTACTTTTTTTAAAAAAAGACTTCAATCATGGAAGTTAAATATAGCCATTTCCTCATCTGAACCTCATTTACTTATCTGTATAATAGGAATAATAACACATATATTTTGAGGCTTAAAAGATATAAAGTATCTCACAGCTGCTGACTGCTATTATGGCAAGGCGTCATCAGCAACTTCCATCTCTGGACTGCTTCTCTTCTGTTTTCATGGCTGCAGTAGTCCTGTCAGTTTCTCTCTGTTGCCAGAATCCACATGGTCTCGGAGTTGTTTTTTGAAAATATACAAACATATTCTCAATCAAAAGTTAATAAAGGAATATTTTCTATTAAAAAAAATAAAAGATATAAAGTATCTAAAACAAAGATGAACACCTACAAATTTTGTTGAACACCTACTGGCTTCTAGGATACAATGGCAGAGGAGGTTCGAGTTTAAAGTCTAATGGGGGGGGAAGGGGGAACACAGACATTTTCAAAGAATCAAGTGAATGGAGCATCCACCTATGAACCAGGACGTCACAGTTCGATGCCCAAGTTGCTAACTCAATCCCAGTGCGGAGTTTGCAGAAGGCAGCCAGTCAATGATTCTCTCTCATCATTGATGTTTCTCTCTTCCTCTCTTAAATACCTAAAAATATATTTTTTTAAATTAAAAAAAAGCACATGATGAGCACCTTAAGGTACCCATCACATGGTAGCTAGCGCCACTTCAAAGTAGAATTTTCCATAGCAGAGACACAAAGATGGCTGCGCCCAGGTAGACACCTAGCCGCAGCCGCACACAACAATTTCAATAAAATACAACTAAAATATAAAATGGACATTACCCAGAACTACAGGAAAGTCGACTGACTGGAAATTCTACAACGAGAAGCAAGGAGAAAACCAGAAGGAAGCGCGGAGGAGCTATAAAAGCCTAAGGTACGGAGACACACGGCGCACGGAGAGGACGGAGCCGGAGAGGAGGGAGGCTGAGTGCCTGGCTGGCGTTCCTTAGCGGGAAGGAGATAAACACTCTGACTGTGTTGGGCCCCAGTTCTGACTGCTCTGAACCCCAGTTCTAGGCCAGACCCCGGGGACCCAGGCTCATCCATAGGGAGCTGGGCTGTAAGGCGGAACCCCCGGGGAGTGGCAAAAGGAGGTCCTGGCGGCACGCACATTGTGCGCAGAGAAGGGACGGTTGGCTGTGCTGCGGGAAGGAGACTGGGGCTCCAGACTGCTCTGAACGCCACCTCCAACTCCACTTCCAACTGAACTGAACCCCAATACCGGGCTCATTGGGGGAGAGCCTAGACTGTTTGGTAGCAGGCGAAAATCGAGGGCACCTTTCTCTCAGAGGTGCTTGCAGCCAGTACTGAAGGACCCTGAGACCCAGGAATCGAATAGGGTGGGGCTGATGGGAGCCAAGGCTGTAGGCTCCACCCTGAAACCCCACCTCATCTGTAGCTGCAAAATGCGACAACGAAATAGATCACAAACGAAAGAAATGGAGGACAAAAAGCCACTGGATATAGAGTTCAAATCTACGCTTATAAGGTTTTTCAAGAATTTCCTAGAAAAGATCGATAAGACCTATGAGGATATGAAAAGAGATCAACTAGAATTAATAAGGAATCAACAAGAAATGATAAGGAATCAACAAGAAATAAAGAATACATTGTCTGAAATAAAAAATATTATACAGAGTCTTAAAAACAGAATGGAAGATCGCAAGAATCAAGTCAAAGATTTGGAACATAAAGAGCCAGAAGACACTCCTCCACAGAAGCTAGAAGGCAAGAGAATCCAGAAAATTGAAGATAATGTAAGAAACCTCTGGGACAACTTCAAGCGAACCAACATCAGAATTATGGGGGTCCCAGAAGATGAGAGAGAGCAAGATATCAAAAACATACTGAAAGAAATAGTGACAGATAACTTCCCCCACCTGGTGAAAGAATTAGACTTACAAGTCCAGGAAGCGCACAGAACTCCAAACAAAAGGAATCCAAAGAGGACCATACCAAGACAAATCATAATTAAAATTCCAAGAGCAAAAGACAAAGAATATTAAAAGCAGCAAGAGCAAAGCAGGTAGTTACCTATAAAGGAGCACCCAAATGATTGTCAGCTGATTTCTCAACAGAAACCATGCAGGCCAGACGGGAATGGCAAGAAATATTCAAGGTGATGAATAGTAAGAACCTACAGCCAAAGATAATCTATCCAGCAAAGCTATCACTCAGAATCAAAGGCCAGATAAAGAGCTTCACTAATAAAAAAAAAAGCTAAAGGAGTTCATCAACACCAAACCAGAATTATATGAATTGCTGAAGGGGGTTCTTTCAGAAGAGAAAGTAAATAAAAATAAAAATTATGAACAACAAATACATAACTATCAACAAGTGAATCTAAAAACCAAGGAAATTAAAAAAAAATCTGATGAACAATATTAACTGTTGAATATAATAGAATCAGAGGTATGGAAGGGGAGTGAACTTTTTCTTGGGGAAAAGGGGAGAGAGGGATGTGGGAAGAGACTGAACATAAACTGTGCACCTATGGATCAGGACAATGGGGAGTGGGGAAAGGGCAGAAGGTGGGGTGGGAACCTGGTGGAGGAGAGCAATGGTGGTGGTGGGGGAACATTTGTAATAATATGAACAATAAAAACTTATTTAAAAAAAAATTTTTCCATAGCACTTCTCTGGCCACGTTCCTGCTATTTTCCACAAATGCCAGAATAGTGCTGATAGTTCTCAGAGCCACTTAAGAAAGTGCTCACAGTGTCATTTAATCAATATGACCCCAAATAAGGCTGTTGTCAGCCCCAGGAAATTTAACTAAAGGGTCTTAGTTGTGACCCAGCCCATTAAGTGCCCAGCAGCAGCCTCTTACGTGCTGCTTGGATGGAACTGGCGTCTGGAAGGAAGAGGCCAGAGGGAAGCAGTGTGCAGGCGCGATTGCCCCTGCTGTCCAAGCTGAGGTAGCTCCAGGCCCTGTGGGGACAGAGCTGCGAAAGTGGGACCAGTGGGAACCGGGAACAGAAAGGGCAGCCCCTTGTAGCTCCCCTCTCCGGCCATCTGGCTGTCTCTACCCATCCCTGTGCCTGCCGGAAGGATCCCTTGTGGCCCCAGGCCTGAGCAGAGGTGGCCTAGGGCTCAGATCTCACCGAGCAGGAGACTCTGGTCCTCACAGGGCTTTGCAAGCTATAAGGTCTGGATTCAGTGGAGCACACTTTCCTCCCCTAAGATGCACTGGCCACACAGAAGCATATACACAAACATGCATAGCACGCCTGGTGTGCCTGTGAGGGGCCAGAGTGCCTCTGTGACCTTGAGCAGATGACTTCGCCTCTCCGTGCCTCCGTGTGTTCATCTGTGCAAAGGGTATAGCAACACCTGTTTTCATAACGTTATTACAAGCAACAGGCCAGTTAATACGTATGAAGCACACTTAGAACATGCCTGACTCCTACTAATCATTGTGTTACAAATGTGTGTTCCTTTTTTTAAGTGCACGAGAACACACCTGCTGACGTACATATAGGCTGCTGTACACGCATTACCAGCATACACACATGTCAGATGCAGTGGAGCTCTTTCTTCCTCCTCTTCTAGGGCACATGTCCAGGGCTTAACGATGTGGTGGTTGGGCAGGTCAACCTCAGGGTAAGTGACCATTCCTCTTCTGGAGACACCCAGGACCTCACCAGCGGTGTGTCCCCACTCCTCCCCCACCTCACCTAAGCAAAGGTGTTTGGAATGACTGCCTTGGGGAGGGAGGGACCTTGCACCCCACCCCTGGGCTCCAAGGGGGCAGGAAGAGAAGGGAGGAGGAGGCGGGTCAAGGACAGGTTCCTGGGGTTGGTCATTTCCTTGGGACGTGGTCTGTCTCTATTCTTCCACTTTACACGGGACCCAGGCCAAGGAGGAGCCAGGCAGAGCCCAGGGGTTGTGAGTGTGGATTTGGTGGGCATCAGGTCCCCGCCTCATCCCTCACATAGTAGCTCTTTTTCATGTGAGAATGTGACCTGGATGGCGCATCAGTGACCCACGGATGTCCTTTGGAGGCAGAGCTGTGTGCCCAGGTAGGTGGAATGGGAGTGAAACTCACCCCAGGCAGGTGACAGGGAAGCTGGGGCGGGTGGGGAGAGATCAAGGAAAAGGAGGAGACGATCAAGTCCCCAGCTCCCAGGCATCCATGCTCTTGTTTCTTCCCGGAGGTGCGAGTGCAGACTCTCCTTGGAACCAATTTCCTTCCTAGAACTGGAACTCCTTGGCCCATTAGAAAGAAAATGAAGTTTGTCTGGCTGAGCTAGTCATGCCAGACAAGCCTCATTTCCTCCTGGCAGAGTCCCCAGGCAGGGGACGTGGCTGGCGCTTTTGTCTAGGCTCCGGGGCCTGTACCCAGGCGGTGAGGCGGAGGAAGCCGCAGGGCACGGTTGCCATGGGGAGTTATAGGGTCAATAGACCAGAAACAGGAACGTGGCACTCCAAGGACTTCTGCACTGGAGCGAGAAGTGCGCCGGGTCCCCAGGCAGCGGCCCGGGAGCACAGCCAGGAAGGAGCCGTACAGTGACCCTCACTTGGGCGCCTCTGCCTTCCCAGGCGCCCCGTGAGTCTGGCTGGGCAAGGCCATTCCCCAGACTGAGCCTCAGTTTGCTCTTCCGTTTTAGGGCTTACTCTCAGAAGCCATACCTGGTCTCCCCATAGTTTTGCCTAGTAGAAAGTACCCCTTGCCAAAACCTGTTTGGCTCAGTGGATAGAGCGTTGGTCTGTGGACTGAAGGGTCCCAGGTTCAATTCTGGTCAAGGGCATGTACGTTGGTTGTGGGCACATCCCCGGTAGCGGGTGTGCAGGAGGCAGCTGGTCGATGTTTCTGGCTCTCTATCCCTCTCCCTTCCTCTCTGTAGAAAATCAATAAAATATATTTAAAAAAAGAAAGAAAGTGCCCTGGTCCTAGTAAAAATAGCAAGATCTCCCCTGCCTGCCCTCTCCCTTCCCAGGCTGCTTGAGCATCACGGGATAAACTGTTAAAGCTTTAGCTGGGGCGAGAGGAGCGGGGGAAGTGTGTGGTTTCTGATGCCATCTCCCTCTTCGGCCCAAGGCCTCTCCAGGCGCAGGGCAGACTACTCTCTCCTGCTCTCTCTCAGGTTTTCACAACTCCGGCTTCCTGGCCATCCCACTGGACCTGGGGGGTTAGCTCAGGAGTGGGGGGTAGGATGCCTGAGCCTCTGCTCAGCTCTGGGATTGAAGGTGGGGTAGGAGCCAGCTTCATACCTACCGTAGGTTCCTCTCCAGTGACCATCTTCCCTGGAGCAAATGGACTTGGAATATCCTGTCCTTAGGAAGGCTCCCTGTGGAAATGCAGTTCAAAACCACACTGAGATACCACCTCATACCCATCAGGATGGCTATTAACATAAACAAACAAACAAATAAAAGCATTTTGCTGAGGATGCGGGAGCCCTGGGACCCTGCACACTGCTGGTGGAAATGTAAAGTGGCGCGGCCCCTGTGGACGATGGTGTGGTGATCCCTCAGAGAATTAAGCATAGAACTACCATACGATCCAGCAGTTCCACTCTGGGCGTGTGCCCGAAAGAAATGAGAGCAAGGGCTTGAACAGATCATTGTTCAGGATCACAGCAGCATTGTTCACAATTAGCCAAAAGGTGGAAGTGACCCAAGTGTCTATTGACGAATCAATGAAAACACAAAATGCGGTTTGTGCTTAGAATATCATTCAGCCGTAAAACGGAAGGGGATGCTGACACATATTGCAACATGGATGAACCTCAGAGTCACTAAGTGAAACAAGCCAGTTACAAACAGACAGAGATTGTCTAATTCTACTTAATAGGAGGTACCCAAAGTGGTCGGGCTCGTGGAGACAGAGCGGAGTGATGAGTGAGTGCCAGGGGCTGGAGGGGACTGGCGTCGAGGCGGGAGGGGGAGCTGGCGTTCAGTGAGCACGGAGCTTTGGTTGGAGAAGATGACGGCAGTTCTGGCTATGGATGGTGGGGACGGCTGTACGACAAAATGAATGAACTGTCAAAGAACCATACACTTTTTTTTTTTTTAATGTTCTTATTGATTTTAGAGAGAGAGAAAGGGAGAGGGAGAGAGATAGATGAGAGAGAAACATGAACATCCATTGGCTGCCTCCTGCACACCCCGATGGGGATCAAGCTGGCAAGCTGCCTGGGAATTGAACTAAGGACCTCCTGGTTCATGGCAAGATGTTTAATCCACTGAGCCAAACTGACCAGAACCGTACACTTTTAAAATGGTTCAAATGAAATATATTTTAAAAAAAGAAGAAAAAAAAAGAAGCCGAAACCGGTTTGGCTCAGTGGTAGAGCATCGGCTTGTGACTGAAAGGTCCCAGTTTCGATTCCAGTCAAGGGCATGTACCTTGGTTGCGGGCATATCCCCAGTAGTGGGTATGCAAGTGGCAGCTGATCGATGATTCTCTCTCATCGATGTTTCTGACTCTCTCTTCCTCTCTGTAAAATATCAATAATATATATATATAAATAAATAAATAAATATTATATATATATACATAAATAAATATAATATATATATTTATTTATTTATTTATTTATTTTAAAAATGGTTCAAATGATTGACTTCATGTTACATATGGGATATAGACTGAATGTGGCCCCCAAAACGCATATGCTGAAACCTAATTCCCAATGTGGTGGTCCTTAGAGGTGGGGCCCTTGGAGGTGATTAGGTCAGGAAGGCAGAGCCTTACAAACGTGACTCCAGAGAGCGCCTTCATCCCTTCTGCCGTTAACGTTAGCGAGAGAAGGCGCAAGCGGTGACCCCTTCCACCTGATATCGAATACTCCATCAGCTTGATCTTGGACTTCGCAGCCTCCAGAACGGTGAGGAATAAATTCCTGTTGTTTGTAAGCCATCCAGTCTAGGGTACTTTTATGACAACAGCCTGAAAAGACGTAGTAGTGGATTTAATCATGATTTTTTTTTTTTTTTTTTAAAGGAGGCTCCCTGTGGCCACGCTTCACCTCGTCTTTCCCTAGAGGCGGCTGGGTATGGTGGTGTGAGTCCAGCGCCCGCCTGGAGATTTTGGGATGAGATGGGCTGGCGGGGGGGCGTGCCACCTAAGGAGGTACAAGTCGTGGGCGCCGAGCCTGGTTGCCGAATCCAGCTTGGCGCTCTGCCCCAGATGACTGGCTTTTCAGTGGCTACCTTTCCCCAAGACAAACATCCTTCCCTAAGGAAGCTTGATGTGGCAAAACTAGACGGTTTTCTCTTAGCTACAACAATCCCTTCGCTTGGCGGGGGCAGGAGGTGCTGCTTCCCAGAGTGCCCGCTTGGCCCTTCACTGTTGGCAGAATACAGGAGTTGAGCTGGAGGATCTTTAAAGGAAGCCATGGCACGCCGGGGCGAGATTACCCCTGGAGATGAAAACGGTCCCTCAGGCAGGTTCTGTCTAGATGGGAGGAAGGCCCCAGGTGTCAGCACGGCGAGCCTGCATCCTGGACTTGGAGGGCAGGAGGGACCCTGGGGAGAGATGTCCCCATGTGGCTGCATTGGCAGCATGAGGTATGTACTGAGCTTCTGGCACTGTTCGAGTCGGTGGGTAGGTAGGTAGGAGCAGGGCCGAGAAAGCACAAACTGACCAAAACCCATGCTTACCTAAACAAGGGAACTGGACACTAGAAAGCTCAAACAGCCATCCAAGTTGGACCAAAACGGGGAAAAGGAAATGCAGTAAAAATGACTCCCAGCACCAAAAGGACAAAAATCTTACAAGATATCGGCAGATCCACAGAATTCTAAGAAGCCCCCGCCGGGTAAGCAGACCCAGCCAGGAAATTCTAGGGAGCCCACCAGCTAAAAGGACAAAGGGTGCAGGGAGATCAGGACAAAGGGTGGGGAGGGGCAAGAATAAGACAAAAGCCGGAAGCTAGACCCGTGGGGGCGCCGGATTGAGAGCCCCTTGGGCGCCCTTTCGCTTGAATAAAGCTTTGCCGCTTGCTGCAATTCCCCATCGCTTTCTCCCTCTCGTGTGGAAATCTTCCTTCTGGGAGAGGAGAGCATGCTCTTGCTGATCATCAGCACTGCTGAGAGCACAGTCTTTCCGGGAGCGAACTGTAGATAAATAAATCTTAAAAATAGATCTGTCCCTGGACGTTGCAATTCACCTTTTAGCAATTTATCCCAAAACAATCACATCCGTGCTCCAAGATGGGTAGCAGTGTTTGCCCTACAAACACGGCTCCTAACACTGAGAACGTGGAAGCCACCATCACTGGGGGGGACTGTGCTCAGTAAGGAAAAGGAGGTGCATCCGAACAATTAGGTACTCTGCGACACAGGGAGTGACGACGTGGTTCTGACTGGAAAGAGGCCTAAGCCGGGGAGGGAAAGCAAACTACAGAACGCTATTTCCACACATGGCGGTGGAGCTGCATGAATAATTCAGTGCAGAAAGGACCGTAACTGTTTGTGGGAGCAGATGTGCCGCAAAAACACGAGGAGACGATTTCCCTTCTCCGCGCAGACTGTGCGGCGGAGGCTCATGTTGCTCTGAGGTAAAATAACAACATCTGGCGTTTCGGGTTTGCCTGAGGGCTGAGGCCCCACAGAGAGAACAGCTGGGCTGTCCCCTAGAGGGGCCTGGCTTCTCCGAAAGTGCCCAGGCTGGGAAGGGAGAGGGGGCTTCCTCCCACAGGGGAAATGGTGAGGACGGGCGCCCTGTTCCCGCGTGCTGGGATGTGGCACCCCGTGAGAATGTCCCAGGGGGCTGGACGGGAGCTCAGGCAAGAGCGCTTCTAGGGATCCTCTCAGATTTAGAAAAATCCAGTCAGGATATTTTGCCACTCTTTCCTAAGTGCAATCAAACATGAGCCCAGTGGGAAGTGGGGGGGGGGGGGGGGGGAGGGCGGGGCATGCCCACTGCCCGTGGATCCTCGGCTTTAGAATCCAGAAGCTCTGTTGCTGAGGAAATCCACCCTGATATCTGGATTCTGACACAAACCTGAGTCTGGAGCTGTCGTAGACTCGTGGCTGGGCCAGATGTGAATGCTGGGCGATTGGCCTGAGCTTCTGGACCCTGTCCCTGCCTGCGAGGCATGTGCCAAGGCGGGGGGAAGGAGCGGGGGGGGGGGGAGGGGGGGGGATGTCAGGCCATGACTGGCAAGAGTGCACGCCTCTATCTTTCTTTGAATCTCTATCTGATGGGGTGCCAAGAGGTGTGTGCCGGGCCCTGCCCCATCCTGTTCCTATCGTCTCCCGGGGGGCCTGGCCAGCTGGCGCTTCCTGCATGGAGAGCCTTGGACGAGGTGAGCCTCTGGCGGTTTTCCAGCCAGGAACTTGGGTCACCGGTGGGGGCTTCGGAGTACTTCGTTTCTGTGAACGTGTCCTGGTGCTGTGGCTGCAGTAACCCTGCCCTGCCCTGATGACAGCAGCTCAGGAGATGGGCCAGCTCCAAGGCCCCCGCTCTGTCGTTGCCAATTCCTCCAAGGGCACAGCCTAGAGTGAGAGAGAGGGAGCGAGGGAGGGTGCAGGCGGACTTGGTGAACTGCTGCCCTCACCCGGGTTCCCCCCTGACAAACACGCCGGCACTCTCCCGTCATGGAAACAGGCGTAGGGAGGACACACAGAGTTAGTGTCTGACCCACGTCTCCCGAGTGCCAGTCCAGCCCCTCTCTCATCCGGCCTCAACAGCCATCCCTGCACAAAACAGCGCAGGAGCTGGAGGCTGGAGGCTGGACGCTGAGACGTGCTCTTCAGCCCCAGCTGGGAAGACACGGCCCTCCCTCTGAGCCTGACCTCAGCAGAACTGCCAAGGGAAGTGCGGTGTAGACAGAGGGCGGGACCCGAGAGCCTGCTTTCTGGGTTTTTGTGTGTGTGTGTGTGTGTGTGTGTGTGTATGTTTTTCATTTTGTATTTAGAGGATTGGGAACCCGGCATAACTTCATCACGGGCCATCCATGCAGCTTCCATGCGGGGAACACCTAGGAGGGATTCACACTGAATTCATCCACAAGCATGCAGGAGGCCTGGGGCGTGGGATCCAGGGAGGAGGGGAGGGGACCCCTGAGTGCTGAGGACAGATGTGGACCTGAGGCCGAACCGGAGCCGCTTTCTGCCTCCGGGAGCCGGCTCTGGGCAGCAGCCAGCCCCTGCCTAGCCCTGGCCTGACACCTGGTGTCCAGGAAGGCTCGGCGCAGTCTTGTCCCCAGGCTGCGGGGACCCACGGGGGAGGGTGGAGAGACAGGCAGTTCTGCTGAGGCCTGAACTTCTCAGCTCGTCTTTCTCCTCCTTCTTGGCACTGCTTCTCTCCCACTGTACGCCCTCTCCCCAGAGGAGGGCCGCTGACACACCATTCCAAACCCTCCTTAGCCAATGGCATTTTTTTTCTACACAAAGCCAGAGACTGTGGCTGGGTGTGATGATTCATGGTTTTAACCAGGCTGAACCAAAATGTCTAAAAAGCACATAGTTGGGTTTAACTTCGTCAGACTCCAGACCTTCGTGACTTATGTTTCGTGTGGTTTGCCCTAGGAGGGAAGCTGACCTAGCCACAAGGAGCCCGTGGAATGACGAGGGGAGAAGAGCTGCTGCCGAGGGCAGAGAAGACTCCACCATGACCGATTTGTGGGGCAATGCATCCCAGACGCCGGCCTGGGCCCTGCCAGCCGCACTGTATGTTCTGCCTCTGACTCAGGTGCTCCGTCTCCCACGGGGCCTGGGCTTGGTAGCTGATGAGCTTGGTCCTCCTGGCTCCCCCCCGGGGCGTCTGAGCACTCTCTCCGTTTGGGGCATGCCCCATCTTGCAGGCTCACTGCCCACCCACACCCTCCAAAAGCCTGTTCTAGGGCTTTTCTCATGGGAAACAAGGCCTGCCAGGTCTCCTCTTGGCTCTCCACCAGTCCTGCAGGGAGGATGCTGCTGTGGGCAATGCAGGTGGTACAGGGAGCCTGGAACTGGGAGGCCAGTCTTGACTCATGGGGTGATCAAGGCCAGATCATCTCTGGTTCTCAACCAGACTCTATAGGGGAGGGTGTGAAGGTCCTTCAGGGACGCCAGATTGTGGTTCCAGGAAAACTTTCTGGGGTATTTTATTCCTCCAGCCCCCTCCGCCTGTTTGAGTTTGCCACTGGTGTGTGCTTAAGACAGGATTCTCAAGGCCAGCAACAAAGGTCTTCTCTGTGACTCCAGGAACTCAGGAAGAGAGGAGGAAAGACAGCCACGGCAGTCCTGGGTTATCCCAAGTGCAAGGTCCAGAGTGCAGGCCTTCCTGGAACGCCCCGCGGCTCTTCCTTCTGCGGTCTGTCTCACCATCTGGACAGAAGCTGCAAAAACACACGCTTCGGTTCACAACGTGAGGTGTGAAACTTGTCGCCGGGGCCTCGGTGGCCTAGCTCCTGCTTTCTCCCAGATACTGCTGGGGACAGACCCCAAGGGAAGGGCAGACACGGGGCTCTCGCCGAGCATCTGCGCTGGGATGCCAGCGTCCTGCCCCAAACAGCGGTCCTCCTGCTGGGAGCCAACCGGAGGGCCGTTCTTTTAACGATACCTGGTGCTCAGATGTCAGCTGCAATTTATAAGAGAGAGGAGGGACTTAGTAGGGACTTTGGGGCTATTGGACCAGGCCACCCCACTTGCTTTTGCTTTTGATCCTATTATATTGAATTTTCACTTTATTAATCTCTGATCTAATTTTAAGATTTTTTTTCCCTACGTTATTTAGGTTTAGTTTGCTTTTCTTCTAATGCTTTTAGATGAAAACTTAGCTCTTTTTTAAAAAATATATTTTATTGATTTTATCCAGAGAGGAAGGGAGAGAGATACGGAGTTAGAAACATCAATGAGAGAGAATCATTGATCAGCTGCCTCTTGCACACCCCCTACTGGGGATATGCCCGCAACCAAGGTACATGCCCCTGACCGGAATCGAACCCGGGACCTTTCAGTCCCCAAGCCGATGCTCTATCCATTGAGCCAAACCAATTTCGGCAAAACTTAGCTCTTGATATATATTTCAATATATTCATTTAAAGCTATAACTTTCCCTCTAAGCACATATTTAATGGCATTCTGCAATTTTATGTCATGTTTATTACTATGTAATTTCTCGTTTGAATTTTTTTCTCATTTCAGTTGTGTGTTTTTCTTCCATCCAAATAGTACAATAGAAATGTATATTTTTAAATGCCTTATATGTGGATTTTTACATCATTGAGGGTCTTGTTGTTGTTGTTAGCTTTCTAGCTCAATTGCATTGTAAGCAGAAAACACCCTCAGTATGAATTTGGCCGTGAAGGAAAGCAGAGAAATGAGGTGAGAGATAAAGAGGGATGATATGGGCCAAAGAAGAATTTTAAGGGTGAGAGATATCAGAGCATGTTTGTATGCTGGTGGGAATGCTCATGATGAGGTCTATACTTCCTCCTCATGAGAGGTATATTTCATGCACACATGACAGGTAAATTAATCAAGTGGGATTTCTATGCTTGCCTCACAGGTGCTTTAATTAGCATGAGTCAAAGTCCCTGGGCCCTGTCACTCATGAAGTCCAGTCATAGCCATCCTTATCACATCCATTAGTCACTTCCATTTCCTCCTCTCCCCATGCCCACGTCACCCTTGGCCCTAGACTAAGCCCATCCACTGTCCTTAGATACATGCTCCTGACTGGGGTTCCTCCTAGGGTCACCACTTTCCAGCACCTTCTATAGGAAACTATTGGAGCCATTCACATTTATTATATGCCAGTCACTTTAGTGCTCCCAACAGTGCTCCCACTGTTGGGAGCACTAAAGTACACATTTAAATATGCCACTCTCCCATTTAATACCTTTTGGCTCCCAATTTTCCTTGGTTCTATCCTCACCCTTCTCGCCTTTGTTCCCTTTCCCCAGCAGGCCGTGTATGGGGCAAGGCTGGCCTGTCTGGGAAAGAGATGCTTACGTTGGGGAAGGTGAGGGCTCTGGGTGTCAGCACTTACCTGCCCAGCGTGGGCCAGCTGCCCCAGGGCTACCCTGTGCCTGGGAGACTCTGCTTCCCTCGCTGGGAGCCCCTGGGCAGCGTTTGAGCTAAACGCCAGTTCCAGGGAGACAAAGGGAGACACTGAACCGGTGAGGCGGGCTGGGCTGTGCCCGGGCCTTTGTTTCTAACTTGGGAGAGGCTTCAGGTTTCTGGTTTTGTGTTGTTGTTTTTTTCTCTAAGAACTGTATATGTGCCACACGGGCGCCACAATAGCCAGAATCAACAAGAGAAACAATTCCCAGGGGGGAAATCTATCCCCTTACGTCACAAGGTTGTGGTGTGTGTGTGTGTCTCAGTTTCCCTATCTGTCACATGATTACATGTGTCTCTATAGGTGTATTTCATATCTGTGTGTGCACCTATTGCTGTGTCCCTGTGTGTGTGCATACCTGTCTGTGTTGTAGGCCGGGAGGGAGGACAGGGGAGGGTCTGTATGGGGTCCTATGTCTGAATTAGTGGTAAGCCTGGCTATGCTGTGTGACTGTGTCTGTCTGCACGGACGCCTGCACACTCTTGTCTGAGTGTATCTGATGTATGTTTGCATCTTGTTTCTAACCCTATATAGTTATACGTTCGTATTCAGTTCTCAAGTTCCAAGACATCTACTCCAACATCTCTCCTTTGTGGCACTTCAGCCACGCCCTCTTGTGGTCATGTCCTGAATCAGTGAGAGAAGCTTCAAAATCCAATGTTTCCCGCTCTGACATGCCCTCCTCTCTCTAGTTCTATCACACGGTGAGAAGAATGAACCTTGGGAGAACTGACTCCGTTCCATCCCCTTGTCCTCTGTCTAAGCCATAGGCATTCCATTTTATTCCCATACATTGTGTTAGGATTGCCTTTCAGGCCCAGATGGTTCATTGACATGTTAATTACAGGGGATAGCGAAACCAGATAAGTAACTGTGCTACTTCTAACTTCTGTAAACATGTTTGCTTGAATAAAGGGGGTGGACCTGGGAATATGAGCCTGTGACGGAAATCTAGTGTATATTCTTATCAGTCTATGGTCTGGTCATTGCACCCTTTTAAATTATCTATCTTGCAGGACCTGTTTGTGTAAACATTGTCATCACATTAGAAAGGCCATAAACTAATATACTGTCAGGAGGAGTTGTCAGTGCTGGCACCAGGCCGGGCCAGGCCAGGCCAGGCCTAGAGATAGGGTCTTACGGCACCAATCCTAGAGGGTTTTTTTTCTCTCTCTCTCTTTTGCCTTTATAAGCTTACCCCTAACTTCATTTCGGGACCCTGAGGTTTGGAGTGGCAATAGCCCTTGCGGTCCCGTTGTCATTGGTTTTGAAATAAACGCTCCAAAATTCGACCCTCTGGCTGTGGTGTCTCGCTGAAATTTAATATAACATCCCCACACTTGTCTTCCACTCATTGGGACCTCTGGCCTTTCCTGGCTCCTCATCTCCTTCAGCCTTGACCTCTAGATGTATCAGTTTAATAGTTCTCTCCTCAGCACCCTCAAAGTCTTAACCTTTTAGCAGATGTGTTTTACATTTTACCCCACCCAGCTAATGACCAGCGTGTAGTGGAGCTTTGCTGGAGCAAAATCATATACAGTCGTGCGGCTGAGACCATCTAAAAACTCATCACCTGTAACTACACCTGGAGATTCCTCTACCTGATACAAACCACCTTTCTCTCCTACTTACAGCTGTTCTTTCCTTCCAGCTGCACCCTTTACCCCACCCCAGGTGCTTTGTGTGATCTCAACACAAAGATCTTGCCTCCTATCACCTCACAGAAAGAAAACCCTAGAGATCTGTGGGTATGAAATTCCTCCATTTCCTGCCCCCTCTCACCTTCAAACTTGTCTCTCCTCCTTTTTCTGTATCTTGGTGTCCTTCCATACTCCCAAGGCTAGATCCAGCCAAAAGAATGTAACTCAGTTCTCTTTTGTCAGTACTCAAACGTGTCAGAATCCCAACCCAAACCAGCTTAAGGAGACAAAAAGGGATCCTTTACCAACTCACACAACAAGGATGGCCAACTTCGTACTCTTTTTAGGAACAGCAAGATCCAGGAGCTGTGACACCACCTGGACAATATTGTTATTCTGTGCCTCAGTTTGTTCATCTGTAAAATGGGATATTAATAGTCCCTACCACATAGGGTTATTGTGAGGAAGGAAAGTCCTCAGAAACCCAGGTAACACTCTTGTTCGCTCTTTTTTCTTTTTCTTTTTTTTTTTTTTCCCCTCTGTGCAGTTGGTTTTATTCTTTTCTCTGCAGCCTGTCTTTCTTTGCTCCTTAGTTGTACAAGAGAAAATGACCACCCACAATTCCTCAGCATATTAGGCCAGATAGAACTAGGGTGTTTTTTTTATCCCAATTCTTAATAGTTAGGAGAGAGAATCCTATAGGCTTAGTTTGGGTCAGTGCCTACCACTAGGCCATGATAACAATGTGGCTGTAGCAGGCCCATCCCTGAGAGTAGTTGGAGCACCACAGGGAGAAAGGAGAATTGTGAATTGGTCAGACATTCCATTGCAATTGGAGGTGAGGAATCCCAGTCTGCTTTATGAGTAGATATGATATGGACAATGAAGCTGAAACCTTCCTCTTGATGTAGATAAAAGAAGGCCAAGCATTCAAAGTGTATAAGTTTAGTCCTTATTTATTTTTTAAAAAAATATTTTATTGATTTTTTACAGAGAGGAAGGGGGCAAGATAGAGAGAAACATCGATGAGAAAGTCATCGATCAGCTGCCTCTTGCACGCCCCCTATTGGGGATGTGCCTGCAACAATGGTACATGCCCTTGACTGGAATCGAACCAGGGACCCTTCAGCCCGCAGGCCGATGCTCTATCCACTGAGCCAAACCGGTATCGGCAGCTTAGTCCTTATTTTATGTCTTAGAGCCCCTGGAAGTTGAAGGAAAGTAGTCTTGGCAAAGAGATCAGAGGTGCTTGCTATTTAAGGAAAAGGACAATGGTGGGGGAGTCCCTATGGGGGATGCGCAGAAGGCAGTACATCATCCTGGCCGCACCCTGTGGATTCCATTTGTTCAGATTCCAGATCAAAGGTGTGCTGAGGGAAACCTCTGGAAACCACAGTCCTAACAAGTCATGGGGCAGGGAACTCCATCCTGGCCTCACATCGGAACCCCATGTCTGTGGGAAGAACAATTCTGTGCAAATAAAGGAGGTGCTGGCAGCACCGCCGCCTTGTGGCTGTATGTCATGGAGGCTGCACTGGTCAGGGATTCCAGGGGTCAAGACAAAGGTACAGATTACAGGGGACCAGCCGTCCACCACCTGGTGGCATGTAAGCAGAGTACAAACCACCTGTGAGAGCAACATTGCCCTACAGAGGAGAGGACTCCCTCCCTCCAAAACAGACTTGATTTTGACTTTTGGTATGAATTTTCTTATTGGGTTAAGAAACATAAATAAGAGAAGGGCTTTTACTTCTTGATATATAACAACAACAACAACAACAAACTCGTATTCAGAGCTTATTATATACCAGGCACTGCTTGAAAAGTTTCATATGTATTAACTCACTTAATCCTCATAACTTTTGAGGAAGGGACTTATCATTATCCTTATTTTACAGATGAGAAGACCAAGGCACAGAGAGCTTAAGCAACACAGCTAATAAGTGACAGAGCTAGGATTCCAACCCAGAAAATAGGTTCTCTTAAGTACTTAGAATGCTACTCTCACTCCCATGGTGTGTATAGGTTAGGCTCTCAATCTCTCTCCCCTACACCTCTCCACCTTCCTCTCCAGCTGGACACTGTAGCCCAGGTTTACAACGGCAGTTTTTCTGTGGTTGGCCTGCCCTCTGCTGGTTAAAGAGCTGGATTGCAGAGATGTGGACTTCTGGGAAGGGCCCACCTTCCAGAAAGAGGGTGTGATCAATAGAGTGGATTTCCTTTGGGTTAACTTTAGGCCTTTTGTTGACCAGAAATAAGGTCTAGGAGGCTGTGACCCAACCTTTAAATAGGAAATGGGAAGCTTCCTGATCAATACAACTGCCTGTTTAGAGGTTAAAAAGTTATCTGACTGTTTGAGTTTATCTATGCACAATAGAGATGTGAGAGAACTCATTTGTCTTGTGTTAAAAAAAAATTTCTAGACAAATTGATCTTTTAGTAATTGTCAAAATTTATCAACTTGCTAATAATGGACCCTTAAGATGACAAAAGCTTACGTTTTGTGTATGAAAAGGATATAGAACTTGATGGCTTATACAGTTGGGATACAGAAGACATAAAGCAGCTAGTTTAGGGGGGGAACTTCCCTAACAAGGTAAAGTTTGCAGTTTCATTACATATGGTAACAAAAATATCATATTTTCAAGTCAGTTATTACAGAGGAAATGTGGATGAGGAGAGTTTGGGATGCCAGGAGCATAGTCTATCAACCAGAGATGAAAAATCCAGTACACCTTAGAAGCAAAATGAAGATACATCTATGGCTGCCAACTGAAATGATAAAGTTTCATTTCTCAAGAATGATAGCCTGACTGTCGTAGATGCATAAGCCACAGACACAGCAGCAAATAAGTTCTGACTTGAAACAGGCTGCTTGGCCAGGGACTGTCTCAAGCAGCAAGCACTGCAGAGAGACTAAAGTTCATACCCTGTCACCTCCCACCGATTTTCTTCTTTGTAAAAAATTTATTATTTTTAAATTTTCACCTGAGGATATTTTTTTCATCGATTTTTAGAAAGAGTGGGAGGAATGGAGGGAGGGAGAGAGGGTAAAGAAGGAGAGAGAGAGAGAGAGAAAGAGAGAGACAGATGTGAGAGTCATATCAATTAGTTGTCTCCTGCATGAGCCCTGATTGGGGCCAGTTGGGGTTCAAACCCACAACCTTTTGGTGCGTCGGCTGACATTCTAACACTTGGCAACATCAGTTATTATTGAAATTAAATTATTGGATTTATTGGGGTGGCATTGGTTAATAAACTTATATAGGTTTCAGGTATACACTTCTATAATGCATCATCTGTATATTGTGTGGTTCACCAGCCAAAGTCAAGTCTCCTTCTGTCACCAATCATCCTCCAATATCCTCTTCTATATACGCCCGCTCCCACCGCTTCCCTATGATAATCACCACGCTCCTGTCTGTGTCTATGAGGTTTTCTTCCTTTGCTTAATCTCTTTACCTTTTCACCCAGCCCTCCAAACCCCTTTCCTTCTAATAGCTGTCAGTCTGTTCTCTGTATCTATGAGTCTTTGTTTGTTAGCTTATTTTGTTCATTAAATTACACATATAAGTGAAATCATATGGTACTTGTCTTTCTATCTGGCTTATTTCACTTAGCATAATACTCTCTAGGTCCATCATTGCTCTTGTAAAAGCTAAGATTTCTTGGCTGATGCCATTTTGGGGCTCAGCCCATCTAGTCTCCAGGTGACGTAATCTATAATAACAAAAGGGTAATATGCTAATTAGACTGGATATCTTTTAGACATCCTTTCTGACAAAGCCAGGGGATGAGGAGGGAGGTGTTCTCAAGTATTAATCTGTTTAAGGCCCTCCAAATATTTTATAATATTTCCGTTGGTGTCCTGAAATTCATGGATAATACAATATACTTACACAGATATGAAAAAATCAATATAAAGCTTAACATATAAAAATAATTACATTTGTTATAAAATATAGTAATATGTATTTCAATATTTAAATCTTTGGGTTTTACTATTAAAGACATAATGAAGCAATGAGATGCTTGTATCTACAGTATGTTTAATGAATAAATTTGGACTTAATAGGAGTCATAAGAAGCAAAGCTATTCTATTCAAATGAAAGCAGAAGTGTGGTGGACACTAGAATAAAACCTGGTGTTAAGTAATTACAGAGAAGATATTTGTTTAAGCAAATTAGGGAAGTAACCTTAATTGAAGTAAGAATAACATGACAAGTACTAGGTAGAGAAAATGAAGGTATGGCCAAGACCGGTTTGGCTCAATGGATAGAGTGTCGGCTTGGGGACTGAAGGGTCCCAGGTTCGATTCCGGTCAAGGGCATGTACCTTGGTTGTGGGCATATCCCCAGTAGGGGGTGTGCAAGAGGCAGCTGATCGATGACTCTCTCTCATTGATGTTTCTAACTCTGTATCTCTCTCCCTTCCTCTCTGTACAAAATCAATAAAAAATATATTAAAAAAAAGAAAATGAAGGTATGTACTATTGAAAATTAACTGGCTCTTCTTTTTAAGGAAGATGTTATAATTTTCTATGCTGTGTTGTAGGATGGGATAGTAAGAGAATATCTTAGAAGTCATACACTCATCTAGTTTATCTGACCACATGTTGGAGCAAACACGCAGAGTACCGGAACTTTAAGATCTTGGAAATCAGGTCCTTCAAGAGTTGATGGGAAATAGAGAAAGATTTGGAAAAAAATAAGCAGAATTTAAGAGGCTGCAGGGAAGTTCTGTGGCCAAGTTTTGGGACAGTATCAGATACGACTGAAAGCCAATAGGAATCTCCAAGTAAATCATTTCCTTAGGTAATTTTCACACAGATTTCTTACCATTGTGCTGCAAAATTTTTAAATTCATATAAATTGGCAATAAAATATTTTATTTTTAAAAAGTATATTTCTTTATTGATTTCAGAGAGGAAGAGAGAAAGAGAGATAGAAACATCCATGATGAGAGAATCATCAATTGGCCGCCTCCTGCACGCCCCCCATTGGGGATCGAGTCCACAACCCAGGCATGTGCCTTTGGCCGGAATCGAATCCAGGACCCTTCAGTCTGCAGGCTGACGCTCTATCTACCGAGCCAAGCCAGCCAGGGCGGCAATAAGATATTTTAAAACTAGCCTTTCTTTATAAAATCCATTGATATCCCTGCATCCATTTGTCTCTACTAATTTAATAATGTGTAAAGTCTACTAAAAGGAGTCTCAGCTGTACACATTTGCAATTGGTTTCACTGTTTTTCCAGCAACCGTGCCCCTGAAACGAACCCCTTTCCAACTACTTAGTGTGAAATGCTATAAGTAATTTAATTCTTCCCACAAGCGGGTATGGAAATTCTAACTGGGTTCCAAACTTTCCATTATCAGGCTGAGTAAACTGTGTTTTGGATTCAAACTCATCATTCATTCACCCATTCACTCCTTCCCAATGAACTCTACCTACAAACGTTGGCTAGTGTTCCAGTGATTTCGAATGCATTAACCTCCCAGGCTTGTAAATTCAATCCTAAGTTTAAATCTAATCAGCCAATCGCATCCAATAAAAGCAAAATGTCCAGTGTTTCTAAGGAGAGAGTTCCTCTAGAAAAGAAAGGAGAACCCTCCGGAACCCGTTCGCGGACCCCAGCTTTTGACAGCTTCTGGATGCTCCGCCCCTCCCTCACGCCCCGCCCCTTTCCCGTGCGTGCCTCCTCCAGGGCCGGCGTCTGACGTCAGCGGAAGTGACGTCGACGGCCGCCGGAGGTGTCGTTGGTGTGTCGCGCTGCTAGGCCTGAGAGTAGACTGGGTTCCGCGCCCAGAAATTTAACGCCATGTCCATCGAAATCGAATCCTCGGAGTGAGTCCTGCGGTGCGGGGCGCTGGGGAGGCGGCGGGGCCGAGAGCGGAGGGGTGAGGTGGTCAGGAGAGGCGTCCGCGAGGCCAGGGGGTGGAGGGGCATTTCCTTGCCCACAAAGAAGTTTCCTGCATCGCTACCTCGGAGGCGGGTGCACAAGGACGTAGCGGATCAGATGCTCAAAGCCCAGGGGGAGGCGGCGCGGGGCCCGGGGAAGGATATTCCTCGAAGACCCGAGTTGTAGCCATCGCCGCCGATTCCTGGCGCTCCGGGACTTGATCCGATTACCCTTCCTCTCCGGGCTCCCGTCTGATGGTCTGCACAAGGGGCTGCTCTTCCTGCTCCCGTTAGGACAAGTGTGACTCGTTTCCTCTGGGATTGCGTGGCTCCTTTGCTTTCCCCTTCACAGCTCTTAACCCAGTATTGTCACTGTTTCGCTCTCCTGTTTCTCACATACTGTTACATTGGCTTGGCTGCGCAAGTATTCGTTGTGGTCTGCTGCAGCCCATGGACCGAGAGTTTGACATGCTTGCTGTAAAAGCATAATAAACATTGGCTATTATTTTGTGTTTATTACTTCTCCCCAGAGAGAATTAACTAAATTCTGATCTGAAACCCCTTCCCCAATTTCACCCGTTATACAGCGCTTTCAGTAGAAATACAGTGTCGACCATGTATAAGGAAAGAGAAGGAAAACAGTGTATCCCAGCATCACACAGTGAACTTTTACAGATTCTTCACTAGACTCTTTAACTCCAGATCAAGAAGTTTTAACTATAAACACATTTAACTAAAACATTTTTAAGTTTTCTTTCACATGTTGAAAATGGATGCTTATTTCAATATTTGGCAATTACCTGACTCCTCTTTTCCTTGGAAACTGAATTTATAATGTTTTTTTCCTCCATTTGTCCTGAAAATTTGTTAATAGAGCCAGTAGGTAGTGTTATTTTTGCAAATGAGGACACATGGATTGGCTTTATTTTTATATACAGTATAGTTCACCTCGTTTGTGTTCAACGAATCCTTATTAAGAAAATCTCAATTCACGTGTTATGGTTGTCATTTTAAAAATGGACCAAATAATCCTAATGAGAATTTAGAGTACTTGTGTTAATGACTAGGCTAAGTTTAAATATTTCATTAAAGTGTGCAACAATGTAATTGTATAAATTAATAAGAAACTTGGCATAATAAAAAGATCTCTGGCCTTGGAAGTTAGAGAGTTACTTTGTACCAACTTTCTTTCTAGCTGTCTATGAGACATTAGGCAAATCATTGCCCCCCTGAACCTCAATTCTCCTATTTCTGAGATGGAGGTAGGCGGGATGAGCCCCAGAGCCCCCTGTAACTTAGATTCTGTGATTTTGGACATGCTTTTCTCATATGATAAAGAAATGAAAAGTGGGTAGTGAGAGGATGATGGTTGAGTAGGAGAAAGAATCTGGGGTGGGCTTTTATTTTGCGGCCTCTCTGGTGACTAGGATCCCTGAACTGGATGACTTGCTTTCTTTTTTCAGTGTGATCCGACTTATCATGCAGTACCTGAAGGAGAACAGTTTACATCGGGCATTAGCCACTTTACAGGAAGAGACTACTGTGTCTCTGAATACCGTGGACAGCATTGAGAGTTTTGTGGCTGACATTAATAGCGGCCACTGGGACACTGTTTTACAGGCTATACAGTCTCTGAAATTGCCAGACAAAACCCTCATTGACCTCTATGAACAGGTAAGAGTGGACGTGATGCTGATTCCCATGGGTTGGTTTATTGTGTGACCCCTGACTGAGAAGCATTAGTGAGCATTCCTTCAAGCACTATAGGGAATAGCCCTTAAAACGTATACTGTCAAGGTTCAAGTGCTACTTTGTGCTTTTTTTCTCTCTTGGAAAAGCTAAGAATTTCCCAAATTGAAAGTATCTTAAGTGATCATTAAATGTTCCGACACCAACCATTCTGAAACCAACTAGTGTATTGCATTAACCACCCAAAGTTAGCACAGACCCCATAAGTTAAGGGCTCAGTTCTCTATAAGATTGCCCTTACTTCAGACACCAGTTGTACTTTAGGGTCTCATGCCACCCACAGTCCTGACTAACGCTATAAATTTGGGGATTCCCATGACACCCTCAATTGATAATTCACTAGAATGAATTGGAAAGCACTATATTTATTATTGCAATTTTATTATCAAGGATGCAGATTGGAACCAGCCAAAAGAAGTGACACGTAGGGTGAGGTCTGGGAGGGTCCTGAACACAGAGCTTCCAATGTTGTCTCCCCATGGATTCACTGTCTTTCTCACCTGGCATATTAATGTGTTCACCAACCAGGAAGCTCCATTGGGGTTTTTATTGGGGTTTCATTCAGTCTTCAGCTTCCTTGAGATTGGGCTGGCTCAAAGCCTCAACCCTACAGTCACATGGTAACCGGCCCTCATCCTGAGCTATCTTATTAGCACAAACTTAGGTGTGATGCAGGGGGCTCCTTAATAACAAAGATAGTCCTCTCACTGGCAAACTCTGAGGGTTTTTAGAGGCTCCGTGCCAGGAATCCAGGACAAAAATCATACAAATTATATATTCTACAACAGAACAGAGTGGAGTTTATGGACATAGGAATGTAGCGTTGTTTGTAAAATAGGGTAGTTGATTTGTTTCTTTACAATCTACATGAGTTCAGTAATTCCCCAAAGAAAATTTTGGTACCTGAAGAAAGGTTTCTCTGAAGCCCATGGAGATATTCCCATTTTTAGTTTTCTTCAGCATATGTAGTCTGAACAAATGGCCTGAGAGGAGAGGAGATTGGTAGATAAAAATGGAGGGTGGAAGCGAAAGATTGAAGTTACTACCGTGTTTTTCCGAAAATAAGACCTAGCGCATGGAAAAATAAGAGCGCATCTTTGGGAGCAAAAATTAATATAAGACACTATCTTATTTTCGGGGAAATAGGGTACTTACAATTACCTCCGTTGTCCACATGAAAAGGAAAAATGGTATTTCCCAATATAGGAAATCATTTTGATAGGCCATTTCTGCATAAGAAATTGTACTGAAAACGAAGTTTTATGAGAATGCATTGAAACAGCCATTTTCTTTCATTTGTCCAGGTTGTTCTGGAATTGATAGAACTTCGTGAATTGGGGGCTGCCAGGTCTCTGCTGAGACAGACTGACCCTATGATCATGTTAAAACAAACGCAGCCAGAGCGGTATATTCATCTGGAGAACCTCTTGGCCAGGTCTTATTTTGATCCTCGAGAGGTATGACTGTGATAACAAAAAAAATTGTCATTAAGTTTTGCAAACCTACAATAATGTAATCGTTTAAAACCATTTAATTGGGTCGTTTTGGGGATTTTGATTTTAATTTTCAATAATACTTTTCCATTTGCATATATTAAAGGGGTTGATCTTGTTCAGTTTTCTGAGTATTGAAGGGTTTCCCTTCTCCACATACCACATTTTAGAGGCTTTGTGTCAGTCAAGAAGCGGAAAGTTTATTCTGATATCATTTCCTCATTAGCCCAAGTACTTGTCTGGCCCTGAAGGGCTTCCTGACTGCTGGTATATTCTCTCTGCATTTGTGTCCCTTGCCCCTGACAATTGCACTTTCTTTCAGTTCTTGGAAACTCATGCTTTCACTTATCAGCCAATTATGTTTACTGGTAGGGCATGGTGACTGATGATCTTTTATTTCCCCAAACCTTTTTTTTGTGTATGCTTTCGTTCTTTCTCAGCCAGCCTTTACTAGTCTAAATGGGATGAAGGAAAATAGATATTGGCTAATGGAAAGTTAGAAACCATGAGGATTAAGGGTTACCAAGACAGGATTAATGTTAGAAGTGGTGAAGAATTTCTGGGCTGGGATCATTGACAAAAAAATTACCAAAGTATATAAAAGAATCCTTGGCTGTGCAGATTTTTCAGAAACTGGAAAACAACCCTGGCTTTGACATAGTTTTCTTGGACTCCTTTGAGAAATAACAGTGTGGATTGTCTGACCTCAGTTTTCTTCCAGCTCATACTTTTGAACTGCAAGTGGACAGAATGGGGAAGTCATTTTTAAAAACGAATTAATTTAATTAACCCCCTGTTTAACTGGGTAGTTTCTTTTCATGTCTTCCATTTTGAGTGTTTCTGCTTGATGATTGTTGTGTCGTGTCTTTTTTTTTTTTTTTTTTTTTTTAATAAGTACAGTCATATTTTGTAACCATTTCTTGGAAATGATGCTACCCCCTTTCCTTTTTCAGGCATACCCAGATGGAAGTAGCAAAGAGAAGAGAAGAGCAGCAATTGCTCAGGCCTTAGCTGGGGAAGTCAGTGTGGTGCCTCCATCTCGTCTCATGGCATTGCTGGGGCAGGTGATTAAAGTTTGTGGAACTGAAATTACCCTTTATAAAAACTACTTGTACAAGTTAAAGGAATCAGGCATCCTATGTATTGATAACTATCTGTGTAGCTGTTTGTACTAACAGCTGTGCCATGCCATCCTCATATTATAGATGAGTGGTTAAGAGCGTAAGCTCTATGCCCAGCTGGTATGGCCCAGTGGTTGAGTGTTGACCTATGAACAAGGAGGTCATGTTCCAAATCCCGATCAGGACACATGCCCAGGTTTCAGGCTTGATCCCCAGTGTGGGGCAAGCAGGTAGCCGAACAATGATTCTCTCTCATTGATGTTTCTATCTTTCATTCCCTTCCCTTCCTCTCTGAAATCAATCAATATATATATATATTAAAAAAAGAAGAAGAAGAAAAAGAAGAAGAACATAAGCTCGAGTCAGAATTAGGGTGACCATAGAATTTAACATTTTATCTAGGATAACTTAAGGGCACTCTTGATTGTAGAATAATTGTGGTACTTGACTCAAGAATATGTGTTGGCAGCCATTGTAACAACAGTGCAAGAGGTTGATCCTATTATAAGAATTCAGTAGTTGATAATGGGAATGTCATCAAATCTAGGAATTGAGAAGAATTATTCACCTTATGGTTTGGGGTGCTTGCTTTAGAATGGGGGGGAAATGCTCAGCTCAGAGCTTTTACTCATATTTTATACAGCATAATTTCAGATAGATTGAAAGTTATATATTTTAAGAAAACAGAAAAATTAGTAAATAATATAATGTATTAAACCTCCTACTAGGGAATGACTTCCTATGATTAGGGAGTAAACATCCAGGTAAAGGTCAATAAATATAGTCACTTAAAAATTCAACATAAGGTAAAAAGAAAGCTATAAGGCTGTAATAAAAAAAGGGGGAGGAGCAGCTCTAGCTGGTTTGGCCCAGCGGATAGAGAATCAGCCTGTGGACTGAAGGGTCCCAGGTTTGATTTCATTCAAGGGCACATGCCAGGGTTTCTTGCTCAATCCCCGGTAGGGGGTGTGCAGGAGGCAGCCGATCAATGATTGTCTCATCATTGATGTTTCTATCTCTCTCCCTCTCCCTTTCTCTCTGAAATCAGTAATATATATTTTTAAAAAGGCGGATTAGAGAAAAAAATTCTTTTTGGCAAACATAAATAACAACTTGATCACATTAAAAGCTCAAATTATTAATCAGAGAACTGACTAAAGCAAGGTATAACTTTCCATTCATTAAATTAGCAGAATTTTAAAATGATATCCAAACTGTTGAATTTTCTTTTCTTTTTTTTAAACCTCACCCAAAGATATTTTTCCATTGATTTTTAAGAGAGAATGGAAGGGAGGGAGAAAGGGATGAGGAGAGAGAGAGACAGACATTAACCTGTTGCCTCCCACACGTGCCCTGAGCGTGGCCAGGGACCAAACTGCAATCGAGGTACACATGCCCTTCACTGGGAATTGAATCTTTGGTCTACAGGCTGTTGCTCTAACAACCACTGAGCAAAACTGGCCAGGGTGAGTTTTCTTGATATAACTAAGGGAAAAAGGAATAAATATTGTGCCGGTCATATAGATTTGACATATATTATTTAGTGGTATCCTTTTAGCAACTCTTAAGAATTAGGCTTTTACTTCTTTTAGTGCATGAAATTGGGAATCAGAATAACATTGGCAAATGATCTGGCCTAGAGCCATCTGTCTCTTATGTCCATGATTTTTTCATTCATAATATAGTTGTGAGTGCTGTTGAAGTTGTGACTTTTTGGGAAAATAGTTTGTCATTGTATATTGGGAGGCTTAACCATTCGTATTCTTTTTTGGATTCAGTAATTTATATTCTGGGAATCTACTCCAAGGTGGGAGTAACCCCAAAATAGAAAAAGCCTTATGTTCAAAGATGTTCATTGCAGCATTATTTAGATGAGTAAAAAAAATTGGAAATGTGTAAATGTCCATTAATATAGTAGTTAAATAAACTGTTAAACAATCAGGATATATTTTATAACCATTGAAATGATAATTATGGCATAGCATGATCTGATGTTAGGTGAAAATGAAGAATATAAAACTTTACCTATAGTATAGTTACAACTACATTAATTAAATACATGTGTAAGGAGGAATACTAGAAGGTAATATGAAAAATGTAACAGTGGCTGTGTTCAGATGTTAGAACTATGGGAGATTTTTGTTTTCCAATTTTTATTTATAATAAAGAGTCACACCTATAAGAAAATAGATGTGGCCGAAACCGGTTTGGCTCAATGGATAGAGCGTCGGCTTGGGGACTGAAGGGTCCCTGGTTCGGTTCCGGTCAAGGGCATGTACCTTGGTTGCGGGCATATCCCCAGCAGGGGGTGTGCAGGAGGCAGCTGATCGATGACTCTCATCGATGTTTCTAACTCTATCTCTCTCTCTTCCTCTCTGTACAAAACCAATAAAATATATATTTAAAAAGAAAAAAAGAAAATAGATGTGGAAAGATGAACCTGTTGGCTCTTAGAGTTCCCTGCACCCTGAGCTCAGCCTGGGTTCCTGGGACACACAGAGCAGCGTAGATTATGCTGTGTTTAGATGGTTGTGTCTGGATGGTTCAGTTTCCTGTGAACCTCATTCTTTCGAAACACTTGGCTTTGAGCAATCAGGAACAGATCTTAAAAGCACCCAAGTGGATTATTATACATTTCTCTTTTCATAGGCGCTGAAGTGGCAGCAGCACCAGGGGTTGCTTCCTCCTGGCATGACCATAGATTTGTTCCGAGGCAAAGCAGCTGTCAAAGATGTGGAAGAAGAGAAGTTTCCTACACAGCTGAGCAGGCATATCAAGGTAGGGTCCTTTGACACTCGGCCTGTTGGTAATTATCTGTTGAGGACTCAGCATGTGCTTCCTCAGTCAGGCCCTGTGCTAGGCACTTGAGTTAGAAAGCGGAATTCATTCTCCAGCTCTGATAACATTCAGAGTTGCTGTTAGTGACTATGGTCCTGTAGCCTGGCAGTGGCACACCTCAGTTGTATAACCAACTGGACATACATTTGACATTTGACCCATCATCTGCCTTTGCGCTTTCTCCACAGAAGCCTGGATTTGGAAGAATGATTACCTCTTTGGTTAAACCTGGGACTAGCTATGAACTTTTAATGTATTTGTCTTGTGCAACATTTGTATTTTTGTCTGCTCCATGTCAGCCAAAGTATCAGACATGGATTGTAAAGTGGGCTTGTGTAGTATTTGATGAAAATAATTTATCATCGTAAGGCTGGTTCTTGTTTATTTTCTTTTAATCTGAGAAAAAGCACAATCAAGTAATTGCAGCAGTTTCCAGAATTACTATTTCAGCATCTTTTTTATATTATAGTTTTTGGGTTTTTGCTCTCATTGAATTTATGGATTTTAAAAAATAATTCATGTTTCTCAAATCTTTTGACTTCAACTTAGTGCATTGAATTAGTCTTTTCTGGGTTATATGTTTTGACTTGCATTCAAAGATGATTTTGAGCAGTACTTTTACCCTGGCTGAAGCCTTGGGACAAAGAGAAATCTATTATTATGCTGATGGGCTAAGATTTTTGTTACACTTTCCGTTTTTTGGCATTTAAATTGAAATTCATAAAAGAGCTTTTCTCTGTTATTATCTGTTTAATGTTTTGTAAGTGCTCATCTGTTATTAGGAGCATGTTTGAATTAGTTCTCCTAGAGTTAGTCACCTCCACATTATCACCTGATTAAGTGAAGGTCATATAAAGAAACTGATAGAAAATTCATTTATAAAACAGTACATGAAAGCTGACATTTATTTTATAAAAATGACTTTTCCTTAGATGCACAACAGGAACATATGCCATATTAAGTTGAGTGTGAAAGTCATGCTAATTGTGGCTGACTCTGGTAAAAGCTTAATGTTTGGGTTATAGGGTTATTTGTTCTAAGTTCCATTATAAAATATATATATCTTACTTTTCTTTGAAAATGTCAACTTCACATTAAAAAATGAGCTTCATCTGACAGCCTAGACATAAAACTGGTCAGAGAAAATATATCCACAACCTCTGGTGTCCAAGTACAGAAATGTCTCTCCATTAGAATAAGCTAGCTATGACTTTACGCTAGGACAGGGTTTCCCAAAAGGTTAAAATGGGAATTATTTTAAGGCCACTAGATAAAAATGTATCTGTTTCATTGTTTTATTTGAAACAGTTTGGTCAGAAATCACATGTGGAGTGTGCTCGATTTTCTCCAGATGGTCAGTATTTGGTCACTGGGTCTGTTGATGGATTCATTGAAGTATGGAACTTCACAACTGGAAAAATCAGGAAGGTAAAGTATTTAAAATATATTAACTTTTCTAGTGAAAGAAATGACTATTGTTAAACTATTTATTTATACACTGTATTTTTTAAAATATATTTTTATTTCAGAGCTGGAGAGAGAGAGGGAGGGAGGGAGGAAGGGGGAGGGGGAGAGAGAGATAGATATCAATGATGAGTCATTGATTGGCTGCCTTCTGCCTTCTGCACACCCCATATTGGGGATTGGGCCAGCAATCCAGACATGTGTCCTGACCAGGAATCAAACCATGACTTCCTGGTTCATAGGTTGATGCTCCACACTGAGCAATGCTGGCTGGGCTATTTATATACTTTAGACTCATTTTTTGAATGGGTGATATGTACATCTGATAAAATATTTTATGAAACAGAAAATTTGTTCAGTAAAAGGTCATGCTACCACCCTTGTCCCAGCTGGTCAGTTCCTTTCCTTGGTCCAGCCAGGTTACCAGTTTCTTGTGTAACCTTCCTAGAATATTCTAGGTATGTATGTGTAAGCAGTTACTTTTTATTCCCAATCTAACCTAATTATAGTACTAAATGTGCTTCTCTTATTAGAGTGAGAAAACATCTTTTTATATGTGAAAAACCACTAATATTTCCTATTCTGTGAAATTTGTTCATATCTTTTGCCCCTGCACAAGGATGACATGCAAATTCATAAAGTGTTCCATATTTTTTCATGTAATAAAAGTGTTTGTTTAAAAGAAAAAAGATTAGTAAGCAAAAGATGGAAGCTGTTAGGTTGGCATTTTTTATAATGTTTGAATTGTGTAAAATTATTTATTCCCAGCAGTATCAGTCGTTTGTTAGGAATTTGTGTGCATGCCACCACTATTTGCTTTGGAGATTTAGAGTAGGTACAGTCATTATCCTGCTTTCAGTGAGATTGTAGAGATTCGGGATAACTGGGTTTTTTTTGTTTTGATAACTGCTTATCATTGTTTCCTTTAGGATCTTAAGTACCAGGCCCAGGATAACTTTATGATGATGGATGATGCTGTTCTCTGCATGTGTTTTAGCAGAGATACAGAAATGTTAGCAACTGGGGCTCAAGATGGAAAAATCAAGGTATGAATAAGTGGCACAAACTTATGCAGACATTCAGAGAGTTCTGTAATGAGAGTGTCCTACATATGATATGGGCTTGATAACAGCTGTTTATTGAGCATCAACTTTGTGCTAATCAGTTTATTTTTTCTTGTTTAACCTAGTAACAACTCTGCTAGTGAGTTCCAATAATTTGTTTAAGATCAGTTAGTGAGCAATAGGTCTGAGACTTCAAATCTGCTCATGCCCTTTCTGCTATACCACCATTGCTCACTTTATATGATGTGTTGTACTTTGTGTTGGTTTGTTGTTGTTGTGTGCTTTTTTGTTTTAGTGAATGGCATGTTTTTAGAGAATGGGGTAGTCTGCAATTGATTAGCTGTGGCTTGTATTTAATTGCTGGTAAAATGCCCTGAGCTAGGTAGAATACAGAAGTAGTTTCTGCTAAGTGAACTTAGTCTAAATTTTTGTTTTAATAATTAATAAGGAAAGAGGTTTAACTTCCAAAGGATTCAGTTATCATTGTACTTTGTAAACCAGACATATATACATGTACTTTTAATGTTGTTTTAGGACATTAGTGAGCATTGCATCTTGCTTGGCTCTATGGACATTCTATTTACAAGTTTTTACTATTCTTTTTTTTTTTTCTTTTTAAATAAAGGTATGGAAAATTCAGAGTGGACAGTGTTTAAGGAGATTTGAAAGGGCACACAGTAAAGGTGTCACCTGTCTAAGCTTTTCTAAGGATAGCAGTCAAATCCTTAGTGCCTCTTTTGACCAGACAATTAGGTAAGTAAGAATCCCCAACTGCCTTTACTTGGGATTGATGTGCTGAAGCTCTGAAGGGAGGTACTGGTGATTCCTTTCACTTTCACCAGGATGGTATTATATATAGAGTGAGGTAAGTGAGATCTCATTTCCCCAGGCAGAGGACAGCTGCACAGTGCTATAATTTTGCTATGGAGTCGTTACCCACCTGCAGCTGAATCATTCTAGAGGGCATATTACAAATACAGATTCCTGGGAGCTAGCCAAGACCTAGAAGTCTGTCCCTGAACAGAAACCTGTGGTATTACTGGCATATTTTCTACCAGTTTCTGTGCCAACCTTTTATTTTTGTTTGTTTAACATAATGAAAATTATACTGACATGTAAATGTATAGCCCTGTTTCTTCACTTAATATTATAATAAGAGCTTCAGTAATTCATCTAAAATGCTTTCAACACTAGATCTCAACCATAATATATAAGCTATTAATTGTTCTTTTCATTTCCTTTAATGTGTGATAGAATTCATGGTTTAAAATCTGGGAAGACCCTGAAGGAATTTCGTGGCCATTCTTCCTTTGTTAATGAAGCAACGTTTACACAAGATGGACATTATATTATTAGTGCATCCTCCGATGGCACTGTAAAGGTTAAGTATTTGCTACTGGATTATTGTGGGGTAGCTATTCCCTTTTTGCCCTTTAAGGAGTTTTCAGTGGTGGTAAGGGTGATAATTGTGGTGGAGTAAACCTCTTTACTAGCTATTTTAGTTATAATTGAGGTGAGTCTGAGACAGTAATAATATTCTGTGGGTAATTCCTATTGGCCTAGGAACCTCAAATCTAAAATCTACAAAGTCAGACTTTAGCATGTGTAAGAAAAGAGGAAAGGTGTGGAGTCCTAGATGTACGTCATTTCCCCATTTACAGTGCTTAAATTTGATCTTATCATAGGTATGGTCCACCCACCACAAATTCACAAAGGGCTCAGTGGCCAAATAAATAGCTATCTTTTTTGTTGCTCAGCCTCATCCAACCCCTGACCCCCACATTTAGGATCTTCCTAGTAGCATTTATAGAGGAACAGAAGAGGTAGACAGTTAGAACCAAGATACTTATGTAATGCCCTCAGCTGAAAGTAACGGATCTTCAGTATGTTAGATCTATTTTAAGAGAGGGCCTCATTTTCTAGGAAAGGTGAGAAGTCCAAATAGTAAATTGCTGAGGATCTTGAGACATTCCATTTACATTCTAGAGCTGCTTTTAAATTGCCTTTTGCAAGTCTTGTAGCGAAAGACCTCAACATTTTAACACAAACCCCTAAAAGTCAGACCATTTTGAGGTTTGTTCTGGCATGGGAATCTAACCAGAAACCTGACAGTAGGAGATCTACTTTTTCTCAGGATGGATGGGGAAATACACAGGAGTCTTAATATTTTAGTCATGGGATTTCCCCTCTTTGTACGATGTATAGACCTCACAAGATGTAAAATGCCCTTGGGAGGGAGTTAACTGGGCCTCTTTGTTTTGAGGTCTTTTCCTTTAATTCCACAGTAGAAGGGGTAAAGCATCTCACTGACTTTTTAGTCAGAAAACACTAAGACGCTTTGAACTCTGATATCTGAAATGTTCATTTCTCTTCTAGACAACTGGGCTTTAGAGAAAATTGGGATGGATAATTACAATATTTATTAGGAAAATAAACAGTAGGGCACTAATGAGTGGGCACCTATTTCCTTCTGTTTATGGTATTCAGCATCTGTTTTGTACCAAGCTCTGTTGAAGGCACAACATAGTTTATACCTTTGAAGCTTTTATGCCTCATTAAGTGAGTGGTGTCCAGACAAGTATTTGGTCCATTCCTTTTCTGAGTGCATCTCAAAAAAGGAACTTTATTTTCTGAGTCAGTTTATTCTGTTTTAGTAATCTAATTTGCATTGTTTAAAAACCTCAAACCTGTAGCTGTAGCTGGTTTGGCTCAAGTGGATAGAGCATCAGCCTGCGGACTGCAGGGTCCCAGGTTCGATTCCAGTCAAGGGCACATACCAGTAGAGGATGTGCAGGAGGCAGCTGATCAGTGGTTCTCTCTCATCATTGATGTTTCTATCTCTCTCCCTCTCTCTTTCTCTCTGAAATCAATAAAAAGTATATTTAAGCAAACTAAATAAAACCTCAAAACTGTAGAAATTCTTAGGCTTTAATATTTTTTTTATTTTTATTTTTGTCATAGATATGGAATATGAAGACCACAGAATGTTCAAATACCTTTAAATCCCTGGGCAGCACTGCAGGGACAGACATCACTGTCAACAGTGTGATCCTGCTTCCTAAAAACCCAGAGCACTTTGTGGTGTGCAACAGATCAAACACGGTGGTCATCATGAACATGCAGGGGCAGGTGAGTGCGCGGGAAGTGCCTGTGGGCCATTCCCAAGTCAGCATGTCTTGGTCCTAGCCCTTCCATAACCAAATATGGGCTCACCACTCCAAAAAGCATATATATTGTATTTGTTATTCAAATGTTTATTTAAACTGTATTCTTCAGCCTTTCAAAAGTTACCTCCTTTCCCCAGGGTTTTTGTATATTATGTTGTTCTTTTGCATCCTTGCGGTAAATGAGGCTCTTGCCTCTGCAGAATCTCATTGAAGATTTTAAGATTAACAATTCCTGTCAGGCCGAAACCGGTTTGGCTCAGTGAATAGAGCATCGGCTTGTGGACTAAAGAGTCCCGGGTTTGATTCCGGTCAAGGGCATGTACCTTGGTTGCGGGCACATCCCCAGTAGGGGGTATGCAAGAGAGGCAGCTGATGTTTCTAACTCTATCCCTCTCTCTTCCTCTCTGTAAAAAATCAATAAAATGTATTTTTTTAAAAAACACAAACACACACACAAAAAAAACAATTCCTGTCAGAGTGAGGGAGATAGAGTATGTCAGTTACCCATTTGGAACATCTAGCTACCACATGATTTCAGAACACTAGTAGAAGGGCAACCATATTTTCATGATGTATATTTATAATCAGCACATTTGCATGGTTCCCAAGGAACCTCACTTTTGTAGCACCAGGGACATTAGAAGCTTCAAGGCTGAGATCTCCAGCCCTGGGAACATGGGATGGTGCTGTTGAAATGTTGGCTTGTGCACTTGGGATTCTGCTGAGCCTGGAGAAGACCCAGGGGCTTGTGTATGGAACTCTTTTCCTTCAGTCTCTATAACTGGTAGAAATTAGTACTTTAAGATCCTTGGTTGAGATGGTTGGTTTGTGGTATCTTCTGGGCCCTGCATAGTAGCTACAGGTGCCTACTTCCCCATTTTTTACTTGACATTTTAAAGACTTTATTAAACAAAAATAATTTTAGATTCATAAGGAAGTTGTTCCTGTGTACTCTTTCCCCAATGATGATACCTTTTATAACCATAGTATAAAACCTAGAAATTGACGTTACTACAATTCTGTTAACTCAAATGCACCCTTATTTGGATTTTATCAGTTTTTACATTCATTCATTTTGAGGCCGGAAGTTAATTGTTCAATGAAATTTCATTACATGTATAAAATTATGTAACCACTAGAGGCTCTGTGCACAAAATTCATGCACTGGGGGTGGGGGAGTCCCTTAGCTCAGCCTGCACCCTCTCACAGTCCGGTCCGGGAGCCTTCTGGGGATGTACTGAGCCATCAGTTGGACATCCTTAGCGCTGCTGCAGAGGCCAAAGAGGCTTCTGTTACTGCCACTGTGCTTTCCAGCTGTGAGCCCAGCTCAGGGTTTTTGGCTCAGAGATGCTCCCTCTGTAGGAGTGCATTGACCACCAGGGGGCAGCTCCTGCATTGAGCACCTGCCCCTGGTGGTCATTGTGTGTCATAGTGACCAGTCATTCCTCTGGTCGATTTGCATATTGGACTTTTATTATATAGGATCACCATAATTAGAATAAAAAACAATTCATCATCATCATAGCCCTGACCAGTTTGGCTCAGTGGATAGAACGTCAGCCTGGGGACTTAAGGGTCCCACGTTGGATTCTGGTCAAGGGTATGTACCTTGGTTGTGGGCACATACCTAGTGGGAAGTGTGCAGGAGGCAGCTGATTAATATTTCTCTCTCATCAGTGTTTTTAACTATCTCTCTTCCTTCCGCTCTGTAAAAAGTCAATAATATATATATACATATACATATATATATATATATATATATATATATATATATATAAAGAACCGTTCATCACTCCCAAAGAAATTTTCTCATACTACATATTTATAGTCAAACCTTCCCAAACAACATTAACCACTGGTCTGTTTTCCATTATTATAATTTTGTCATTTTGAGAGTGGTGGATAAAGGAATCATATGGTATGTAACCTTTATAACCTTTGCTATTTGTTTCAGCTTTATTTGTGATGATTTTAAATGGTATATAAAATACAGCAAAGTCTTAGAGACAGTTCCAGCCTGCATGGGGAGAGTATCTCATTGTTAGAATGGGGAGACTGATTCCATAAAGTATTGAGAAACAGTGGTATATTGACTTAGAAATAATAAAAATAATAATAATAAGATAAACTGCTGCTAATACAGGCGTTTTGTTTTTTGCCTTGGGCTGTGATATGATCTAGATTGTCAGAAGCTTCAGCTCTGGTAAGAGAGAAGGTGGTGACTTTGTTTGCTGCGCCCTCTCCCCCCGTGGTGAATGGATTTACTGTGTGGGAGAGGACTTCGTGCTCTACTGTTTCAGCACAGTCACTGGCAAACTGGAGAGAACTCTGACAGTGAGTATTACTGACTTAAAGACCGGCTAAAGAAATTTTGTTAGTGCTTGTTTCTTTCTGAACTCTGTAAACCTTTTCCTGACTGCTTTCAGTGTAAACCTTGATATAAAAATTTTATCACTAAATAAAATAAAGGGTCCATAAGTAATTATATGGAATTTCCTCCTCTCTTAAGAAAAGTCATCTTTCATTGAGCCCTCAGCTTCAAGTGGATAGGGTGGATGTACATAAAGTAGAGAAGAAAAAAGGGAATATGTCTAGATAGCCACCTAAATTACCCATATATTCCTCAGGGAGATTGGAGAGTGACAGATATAGCTAGTTCTGTCCATGTCTTTACAAAGACACATTATCCTATCAAATTGATTTGATTGTTTTTAAACTGCTCCTGTTGTCAGAGTTATTATAAGGGGTAATTAATGTCAGTAAACCAAAGTACTGTTTACTGTTATTATAGCTGTTGTAATAATAGCCCCCAAATTTCAGTGGCTTAAACACAAAGTTTATTCACTAGTAGCCCTGCTCATGAATCTGTGTGCCAGTAGCTCTCTGCCCACTGGCCCACTCTCCTGTAGCTCTGCGCCTGCTGGCCCCCCCTCCTATAGCTTCCTGCACCCCCTCTCCCCCTTCATAGCTTGCTGCCCTGCCCCCGTCCTGTAGCTCTCTGCTGCCTGCTTGTAGCCAGTAGCTCGCTGCTGCCCTCCTGTAGCTTCCTCTAACCCCCTCTCTTCCTCCCCCCCATAACTTGCTGCCCTGCCCCCTCCTGTAGCTCTCCACAGCCTGCTTGTAGCTCGCTGCTCCATCCTCCTGCTTATCTGTGATCCAGTCATTACACAGTCGGTTGTTAGGCTTCACGGCGTAATGACCATCAGCATATTACATCTTTATTATATAGGATTATATAATACTAGAGGCCCAGTGCACAAAATTGTGCATGGGTGTGATCCCTCAGCCTGGCCAGCAATCAGGGCCAATTGGGGACAGGGGGAGGGACCACAGGAGTTGGCCAGCCGCAGGAAGTTGGCTGTGGGAGCATCTGCCCTGCCCTCTGGCGGTCAGTGCGCATCATAGTTACGGATCATTTGGTCATTCAGTTGCTTAGGCTTTTATATATATAAATGAGTAGGATAGCCCTCCATCTTTTAGCTGTGCAATTTGGAATATATGGACTCCAAGATCTCAGGAGTAAAAGATAGGTGGAGGGCTATATTGGATGTTTTTAAGACCCACATCTGGAAGTGGCTTATATTACTTTGTTCCTCAATCATTTTTGGCTAGAATTCAGTCACATAGTCACACCCAAATGCAAGGGGGACATGGAAAATGTACTCTCTGTGGCCCAGGAAGCAATGGTATGGTGAACATATGAAAAATTATATATGTACCCATGTTAGAGAATAATCTCTTGTATCATTCTTGAGTGAACTTTTGGCACACCTGCCTTGGGAAGCCTCCAATATGTGAGCAAAACAAGGTGAGGTAGAGAGTGTCTAGCTGTGCCGAGACCGGCTTGGCTCAGTGGATAGAGCGTCGGCCTGTGGACTCAAAGGTCCCAGGTTCGATTCCGGTCAAGGGCATGTACTTGGTTGCGGGCACATCCCCAGTGGGGGGTGTGCAGGAGGCAGCTGATCGATGTCTCTCTCATCGATGTTTCTGGCTCTCTATCCCTCTCTCTTCCTCTCTGTAAAAAATCAAGAGAGAGAGAGAGAGAGTGTCTAGCTGAGAGGCCTGGTCAGTCGAAGTTCACTGAGTTGAAGGAATCATTTAGTCTTATCCACTGTCGTGGGACAAAGTGTTATTTACACATTATGAAAAACAGTACAAAAAATATGAACAATGTAAGAGCTTGTTCATGGTTTGTGTGTTGCCTTAGACTTGATTCCTTTGATGAAAAGTGGAAGCTTCACTCTTATTCTCTCCCCCAACTCTGGAAGCCTCTTCAGAGTGTTGTTTTTTTTGTTTTTGTTTTTTATAGCATTATATACCCTAACCCTACGTTTTACTTTTTCCAGGTCCATGAGAAGGATGTGATTGGGATTGCACATCATCCTCATCAGAACCTGATAGCTACCTACAGTGAAGATGGACTCCTAAAACTCTGGAAGCCCTAATTAGTCTTTTTTCTTTAAACTAGCTTGTGCGCATGTACTTAAATGAAGACATATTCATACATTGATTTTTTTTTTGATTTTTTTTTGCCAGTTTCTCTAACTTGTCTGAATTAGGCACAAGAATAATTTTGTGAAAGTTCATGTTTAAGTTAGCAGTTACCCTTTTCTATACACTTTTAAGGTATTCATTTGTCTTTCTAATTGGGGCGATCACTTAATGTTTTCAATAATCTTTTATCTGGAGAATGAAATAATTGATATAATTATTTCATATAATTCTTTGATTATTGCAATGCTGATTAAAATGTGCCTCCTTGCAGGTAACTTGTAAATAGGGAACTATCCCATATTCAGTAGCTAGTCCTTTTTTTTTTTTTTTTTTTTTTTTTTAGATGGTAATAAACTTTATACCTTTCTGGAGTCTTTGTTTTTAAATGTAAAAGTGCTTATCTAGTTAGCATACTAGAGTCTGATGAGGAGGGTGGGACAGGGACATTATTATGCCTGAATCTTAAGTACAGTAGGAAGTCAACTTCTGGGTGGAAGAAGAAGCTGTATGTGAAAAGGTTAGATGTTACATAGGATCACATTTCACTGCCTATACCCTTCCATTCTTTTTTTTTTTTTTTTTAATTTTAAATGAATAGCTCTTTTTATTCTAAGTAATTTTTTAAAAAAAATCTTTATTGTTGAGAGTATTACAGATGTTCCCTCTTCTCTCCCTCATTCCCCCTCCACCCAGTTTCTGCTCACCCCAGACCTTCACCATCTTACTGTCTGTGTCTATAGATAAATAACATCTTTGGTTAATCTCTTCCTGCCCTCCCTCTCTTCTTCCCTCTGAGATTCATCAGTTTGTTCTATGCTTTCGTGCCTTTGATTCTATTTTATTCACCAGTTTATTTTGTTCATCAGATTTCTCACTTATTTTGATTATTAGATTCAATTGTTAATAGATATGTACTTATTGCCATTTTATTGTTCATATTTTTTTATCTCTTAAATAACTAGAGGCCTGGTGAATGAAATCTATGCCCCAAGGGGCCAGGTGAAGGGGGTCCCTCAGCCCAGACTGTGCCTTCTCACAGTCCGGGACTCCTTGGGGGATGTCCACCTGCCTGTTTAGGCCCATTCCCCAAGAGGAGTGGGCAGTCGAACATCCCTCTCACAGTTTGGGACCCCCCACTCCTTACTGCCCACTTACTGCTCCTTACTGCTTGGCTTGCTGCTCCTTCCTTAGCGCTGCCGTGGAAGTGGGAGAGACTCCTGTCATTGCCACTGTGCTCGCCAGTGGGGGCACACTGACCACCAGAGGGCAGCTCCTGCATTGAGTGTCTGCCCCCTGGTGGTCAGTACACATCATGGCAACCAGTTGTTCTGGTCGTTCCGCCATAACGGTCACTTAGGCTTTTATTATACAGATACCCACCGAAACCGGTTTGGCTCAGTGGTAGAGCGTCGGTCTGCGGACTGAAGGGTCCCAGGTTCGATTCCGGTCAAGGGCATGTGCCTTGGTTGTGGGCACATCCCCGGTAGGGGTGTGCAAGAGGCAGCTGGTCGATGTTTCTCTCTCATCGACATTTCTAGCTCTCTATCTCTCTCCCTTCCTCCTCTCTGTAAAATATCAATAAAATATATTATACAGATACCCTTCAATATTTCATATAATACTGGTTTGGTGGCGGTAAACTCCTTTAGCTTTTTCTTGTATGTGAAGCTTTTCATCTGACCTTCAAATCTAAATTTTAGCTTTGCTGGGTAGAATATCTTGGCTGTAGGTCCTTATATTCATCATTTGAATATTTTTGCCACTCTTTTCTGGCCTGCAAAGTTTCTGTTAAGGAATCAATTGGTAGTAATATAGGCACTCCCTTGTAGATAACTGCTTTTCTCTTGCTGCTTTAAGGTTCTCTGTCTTTAACTCTTGACGTTTTAATTATGATGTGTCTTGGTGTGGGCCTCTTTGGGTTCTTCTTGTTTGGGACTCTGCTTCCTGGATTTGAAAGTATTTCTTTTACCAGGTAGGGGAAGTTTCCTGTCATTATTTCTTCAAATAGGTTTTCAATATCTTGCTCTTTCTTCTCTTGGCACCCTCATAATTTGAATGTTGGTATGCTTGAAATTATCCCAGAGGTTTCTTACACTATCTTCATTTTTTTTACTCTTCATATTTTTGGATTCTTTTTTCTTTTTGCTCTTCTGAGTGGGTGTTTTTTGCTTCCTTATATTTCAAATCAATTTGATCATCAGAATCCCCTACTGTTGAATCCCTGTAAATAATTATTTCAGTTAGTGTGTGCTTAATTTCTGACTTTTTCATGTCTTTGAAATTCTCACTAAGATCCTTGAAAGTTTCATGAAGATCCTCGAGTAACTTTATAACCATGGTTTTGAGCTCTATATCCAGTAGTTTGCTTGCTTCCATTTCTTTCATTTGTGACATGTTTCTTTGTTTCTGCATTTTGGCTGCTTCTCTTTGTTTGTTTTTGTGTAATATGTAGAGCTGTGTCTCCTAGGATTGGTAGAGGGCCTTGTGTAATAGGTGTCCTGTAGGGCCTAGGGGCTCAGCCTCTCCAGTCACCTGAGATAGGCACTCTAGGTGTGCCTCATTGTGGACTGCGTGCACAGTCTTGTAGTTGACCCTTGATTGTTGTTAGTATCTCTGGGAGGAGTTGACCTCCAGGTCAGTTGGCTTTGAGGACCAACTGTGACTACCATTTTATTGTTCATATTTGTTGTACAAGAGGTGAGGCCCAGCTGTGAAGCAAGGCAAGCTGGTGCTAGAGCCTGGTCTTGGGCCTTTTATTGATAAGCTGCAGCTTGTTTGAGAGATTTTAGTAAAGTCTGAAGCCTGAGCTAGGACAGGCCATTCATTTGGAAAAGCTGCTGCAAACAGCTTAGGTGGAGCTGCAGATTGAATGGGGTTGGGGTCTCAGGGAATCCCCAGGGTGGAGCTAACAGTGTGCTCCAGGCAGATTGAGACTGATGTGCTGCCAGCCGGCCCTGTAGCAGGGGAGGTCCCAGCACAGGAACAGAGACCCCTGTGAGCACCTCCTTCTGGGAGAAAGCTGCCCACAAGTTCCTGTCCCAATGCCAGACAGTCCAGTTACTCCCCACATGTGTCTGGGTCCCCCAGGATTGGAGCTTGGAAGAAGCAGGACTGTAAGTTTGTGCACAGACTCTTTAAGAGGAACACCAGGAATTCCAGCAGCCTTCATGTCACTCAGTCACAGTCCCATAGTTCTGGGGACTTCTCTATCCAGCTCTAGGACCATGGGCTGCGGGTCCGGTGTGGAGCTTGGCCTCTGCAGAGATGATCTCTCCCCCGGTTAAAAAAACAAAAAAACAAACGTGGTTATTGGATCAGCCCACTCTGGCCCTCCTACCAGTCTCAGAGTGCTTTCTTCTTTATTTTTTTAGTTGTAGGATTTCCATTCAGCCAGCTTTCAGGCGGTTCTGTATTTTAGTTATAATTTTTATGTGGTTTTCGGAGGCAGTGAGTACAGGCATTTACGTATACTGCCGTCTTGGTTCTCTTTTTCCCCCACTCATTAGCAATGCCTTCTCACATGTTCTGGCCAGTTCCAGGAAGTATTATCTGGATCTTCTGAATAGAACTAGTTGCAGGATCCATTATATAAATTCAGTTTTGGCACCTCCCTTTGTTGAAGGAGGGTTTGGCATTGTAAATATGCTATTGTTCTGAAGAAAAATTAATAAAGGACCTGAGATCCAGAAAAGTCATCTTTGCTATGTACATCGTTACCAGTTAGTGGGGGAAAAAAGTTAAAATCCAACAAAATCCTTGAAAGTATTTTGCATGTTGGTATCTCTTTTATGTTTCAAAGAAAAACGTTGGAAGATGGAGCATCAATGTTAATATATGAAGGTATTGTATTAGGTACCATTTCAAGAAAGTGAGATCTTATTAGTTTGTATAGTCCTTTATGCCCCTGTGTAATTTTTGCATTTATTAGATACAAACTAATGGAGTTGATTTTTTAAAATATATATATTTTAGAATTCAGAGAGGAGGTGAGACGGAGGGAGAGATAGAAACATCAATGATGGGAAGGAATCATTGATCAGCTGCACACCTCCCTCTAGGGACCAAGCCCGCGACCTGTGCATGTCCCCTTGACTGGAATTGAACCCAGGATCCTTTAGTCTGTAGTCCAACACTATCCATTGAGCCAAACCAGCTAGGGCTGGAGAGAGATTTAATTTTTAAAGTTTTGCAGTCTTGCAGAAACTGGTTTGGCTCAGGGGATAGGGTGCAGACCTGCGGACTGAAAGGTCCCAGGTTTGATTCCGGTCAAGGGCATGTACCTTGGTTGTGGGCACATCCCCAGTAGGTATGCAGAAGGCAGCTGATCAATGTTTCTCTCTCATCGGTGTTTCTAGCGCTCTCTCCCTCTCCCTTTCTCTCTGTAAAAAATCAATAAAATATATTTTTAAAAATACTAATAAATATTTTTTTTAAAGTTTTGCAGTCCTATAATTTATCTTTGATTGTAATTTGAAATACAGCCTAATCCTATGCCTAGCAAATAGTTTGTTCCATATTGGCTAAATTAATTCTTAATAGCAATAAGGAATTCCCCTTTGCAGTCACATTCCCCAAGCTAAAAATTTTTCCTTTAGCCACAAAACCTGTGGGCTTTTTTTAATTTTTATTAATGGAACGTGTCATATGCTGCCATTTTGAGATTTGAACATAGCCATAAATCCATGAATTCATGTGAATGTAGCCTGCCATCCCAGTCAGAAACCTTTGCATAAATACTAGTAAAAGAAGTTTAAAGTGGAAAAGAAATAGCTTCTGTTAAAATTCTTAGAAAAACTTTAATTAAATTTGATTTTTTTCCCCTTTAGCCTCATGAATTGGCAGTTGTGAGATGCATGCTTTGTGCCCAGGTTTATGAAAGGCAAGGATCCAGACAGCACGTGTTTCTTATTCCTTCTAGGAACTCTTTATCAAACACTCTTCTGTTCCAGCACCTAGTGCTGAGGATGTTTAAAAAACAAACAAAAAAAACAAAAACAAAAACAAACAAAAAGTTTCTGGCATAGGATAGGGAAGAAAAACAGGTTAAAAGAAGTAATTAAAATAATGGAGTAAGAGAAAACCCTGAGTTGGTTTTTTAATTTTTTATTTTTTGGTAACGGAAGAAGAGCACCTAATCCAGCCCTGCTGAGTTAGGAAAGGCTTCCTGGAATTGAGCATAAAAGGACCATGAGGAACTGTAGGTAAAGAGACTTGGTAAGTAGAAGTAGTATATGGGGAGACCGAGCAAAGAGGAGAGACCTAGATTGAGAGCCATTTTTTTTTTTTCTATTAAGTAACACATTGATGTAATAAGTAAATACAAAGCTGAAAATGAAAAGGAATCTTCTGCTTTTCCCAGTAACCTTTAGGCATGTGTCTACAACTTATCCTAAAAACAGTGTTAACTTTTATTCAGAAGTGAAAACAGTTGCTTCTCCTTACTCCACTTATAATTTCTTCTTAAGGCCCATGCGACCATTTAAGTACAGAAGGCAGGAGCTCCAGGGACAGAGGCCCAGATGGGAGAAGGGAAGTCTGCAACAGCCGCTGGACTGCCCTGCTGTCTTGCACAGAGATGGGGAGATGGCTGAGGAGGGCATGCCCTGCATGCCCAAGGTGCCTCAGTGCACCCCTGCGGTGGTCCCTGGTCTGGTGGACCAGGCTGAGCAGCGCCAGTGGAGGCCCTTACTAGCTGCTGGTGCACTCCATAGCTTTTAGCAGCTGGAGGCCTCCGACTTCGCCACTGGGCTGCTTTTCATGTTACATAAATTGGCAGAGATCATGTTATTGGCCTCTTACCACAATGCCAGTTATAGAAGCTCAACGAACGGTTACAGATAATCAGTGGCTACTCCCTTATGAAGGTGCATCATGTCAGGCTCGTAGGGAGGTGCTCTGCAGCTTGATGAGATAACTGATACTCCTCTTTAGGTCTTAAAGCTTAAAATACCTGGCATTAAAGTTAAACCCGTGAGAGAAAGGGTATTTGCCCTATTTCTCACTCATTCCTATGTAAGCAGCCTTATTTCATGCTCAGGACCATTTTATGGAGAACAGCCTATTCCCATAATGCACAGAAACAGGTTCCACACGTTGCTTATGGAGCTGACACCAGGTGATTCCAAAATGCAATTTATTTTCATTCAAACGGCTGTCAGTTTCTTCTCTAGGTTTGGGCAGAAGTGAAAAAAGAATCTATGGCTTGTTTCTCCACCTTCTGTTAAAACTTACCTAATTGGCCACAGGCAGTGAGATGAGTAGAAAGAACTAAATTGCAAGAATCTGGATTCCAGTCTTTTATTTGGGCCAGAACAATGGCTCTCTTACCTGTTAACTTGTTTGAAAAAGCAAAATCTCAGGCCTACCCTAAGACCTATAGAATCAAACTGTGACAGTGGCACTCGGCAAGCACAAACAAATTTGGGAACTAGAGTCCGGAGAGCAGTTTCCTCACCTATAAAGTATAGCTGTCCCTCAAGGGATTGGATCCCAGACCTCTGGCGATACCCAAATTCAGAAGATTCTCAAGATCCTTATATGACATTTGTATATAGGCTATATTTGTATATAGCAGGTATATCTACACATCACCTTATTCTTGTGGCGAATTCAAATTTTGCTTTTTGGAACTCTCTGGGATTCCCCCCCCCCCCCCCAAGTAATTTCAATCCAATTTATTGAATCCATGGATGCAGAATCTGAGAACACACAGGGCTGTGTTTTCTTATTCTGTCAGTCTCGCAAGGTTGCTGAAACCAAATTAAGTGATAAAGGTACAAGACTTCAGAAACCCTTGAAAGTATTTGTATTACTGTAGCTTACTAGTATTTTTATCCCCTGCTTTTAGAGCCTGTGCTTTATTTTCCCATGTTACTTAAAAAGAAAAACTGTGAAGTGATTTCTAAGTTTAGATGCTCCCTTGTCCTGAGCCTCAAACTCTCACTTGCAATAGCACAGGGTGCCACCATTTGAACTCCCACATTAATCCCAAGTGGCATTTCTGTCCTAGGTGGTTAGGTTAATACAAGTATGTCCTCATATTGGTAGTATTGAAACTTGGCAGTACTTGACCATCCTGTACAATTACACCAAACTCCCTGGAGGGTGGAACTAAAATCAGTTTTAAAGCTTCCCAGGTAATTCCACTTGTAGCCAAGGTTGAAAACCAGTGCCATAGGCAGAAAAGATCTGATGCCAATTTCACATACAGGTAGGTTGTTCACGACGTTACACAGCATGGGATGTAATGCTCTCTGAACAAGCGTGCTGGGGCCAAGAACTGCACTTGTGTGGATATACTTTATTTCTGTGATTGCCTGGGTCAGTGTTCTAAGAGATTTAAAAAATATATATATTTTATTGATTTTTTTTTACAGAGAGGAAGAGTTAGAAACATCGATGAGAATCACCTCCTACTGGGGATGTGCCCTCAACCAAGGTACATACATGCCCTTGACCGGAATCAAACCTGGGACCTTTCAGTCTGCAGGCTGACGTCTCTATCCGCTGAGCCAAACCAGTTTCGGCAAGATTTGTAAGCTTCTGCCTTTCCAGACATAACTATTTTCTTTTAGTGATTTCTATTTTCTCTTAAAGGTTTTGATTATTGTGGTAAAATATATAAAACTTTTAACCATTTTTAAGTGTAGAATTCAGTAGCATTATACTATCATTTTTAAAACTTTTTCATCACCCCAGAGACAATTAAGCACTTACTCTCCATTTCTCTCTCCCCCCTCCCCCCCATCCCTTGGTAATCTGTCTCTGAATTTGCCTAGATCTGTGATCGGCAAACTGCAGTTCTCGAGCCATATGCGGCTCTTTGGCCCCTTGTGGTTCTTCCACAAAATACCACTGCCTGGGTGAGTCTATTTTGAAGAAGTGGCGTTAGAAGTTTTAAAAATTTGGCTCTCAAAAGAAATTTCAATTGTTGTACTTTTGATATTTGGCTCTGTTGACTGAATTTGCTGACCATTGGCCTAGATATTTCATGTAGCTGGAAGCATCTAGTTATCTAACCCTTTGTGTGTCATTTCTGGATGGATAAAAGGTTTACAGTTCTCTGTATGAAAAATACAATATACTTTTGCCCGACAGTGTGGTTCAATGGTTGGGCATTGACCCCTGAACCAAGAGGTCACTGGTTCAGTTTCTGGCCAGGGCTCCTGCCTGGGTTGTGGGCTTCATTCTTAGTAGGGGGAATGCAGGAGGCAACTGAGATCAATGGCGCTCCCTCTTCAATGTTTCTTTCTCAAAAAACAAAACAAAACAGTAAAAATATTTAAAAAAAAACACAACTTTTGCATACTTCCAACTGTAAACCCACATTTTGCCAACCCCTATATACATATGTATCATTTTACCACCAGCCATTGGCTAGATGGTTGTTTTACCTTTGGCTTTCCTTTATTATGAAGATGTAATATGCAAATGGTCATTACACCGTGAAGCTTAACAACTGACTGACCGCCCAACAACTAGATCATGGATCAGGAGGGTGGGGCATCGAGCTACAAGTGGGCTGTGGAGAGCTACAGGAGGGGGCAGGACAGCAAGCTAGGAGGGGAGTTAGGGGGGAGGGAGCTACAGGAGGGCAGCAGTGTACTATTGGCGCACAGATTCGTGTGCAGGGCTAATTGTGAATGATGCTGCAACAAAGGGCATGCCAAGTATCTGAATCCAGGAGTGTAATTACTGGGTCATATAGCAATTCTATGTTTGGGTTTCTGAGGAGCTGCCAACTTTTCTACAGCAGATATAACATTTAGTATTCCCATGAGCAATGTGCAGGGCTCCAACTTCTCCATTCTCATTTGCTTTCATTTTGAATTAATTTTGTATTAGTTGATGTGAAGTAGTAGCTCAATGTGGTTTTGATTTGCATTTTCCCTCATGACTAATAACTTTTCACTTTTCACCCACTTAAAATATTTAACTACAGTAACATTTTAACTAGTTAATTGAAAAATTACCTATCTTAGTGACCAGCTAATGCTTTCATTTGGGGGAAAATAAAAAAGCCTATAGTGACACACTGGAAATACTTTGTAATCAGTGTATTAAGGAGACATTCATACATTTCAAGAATTGCTTAAATTCTGATATCCAGATTTAAGCTTGTGAACATATGACTCTTAAACATACAATTAAAGCTATTCATAATTTGCTATACTACCAACATTAAATTACAGTTACTTTGGAGCATAAGTTAAATGGTTTAAAGTAAGCCTGTAACATACCTAAAACACACCTTCCTATCTCTTAACATGCAAATTACTTCTCCATGTAAAGGTTTCATCACTCAGAAGTTAGCCTACTCCAGAAGTCACTACTCTAAGGCTTATGGTCCAAAGAGAGGGGGGGGGAGGGGGAAATGTAACCAAGGATTGATATATAGTTATATATAATAATAAAAAGATGGCACCACAGAAGGGAATGCAATTCTACAAGTGCAAGCCCTCAAGAAGCAGATTATGATAAACCCCTTCTTTGGAAAGGTATCATTTCTATCAGTGATACCACAGGTTAAATTATATGGCATGCCACCTTCAAGTAACAGTTGAGGCAATAGAATAAATGCAGAGGCATCACAATGAATCCCACTTAATACAACTATACAAACTAACACTTCTCTACAAATTATGTTCTTTGACGTCCAGTTAAAATACAAATTTTAACTTCGTAGCTTAACAATTAAGGGTCACACACCAAAGTCAATACATATGTCTAGCATTCCAGTCTAAGCTATTCCATATACATAGCCAAAATTAATTACAAAGTATGGCCTAGCAAATGCTAGGGGAATTTTTTTTACAGGTGTTAAACTTATCTTGCACACTTAAGTCATCATACATACAGGGCAAAGTCAGAGCTTTTATATTTGAGTTTATTCTTCATTTAACTTTTAAAACACTACCATACTTGAATATTAAAACAAAAACAATAGCAAGTAGTGAGCATATTATGGTTACAGTCCTTCACTCATTCACTACTGTATATAAAATGCCAGCAGTGTTATTCACTGGCCCCATTAAGAGGTCTGACACTGAACACCACCCCTAGGTTGATGTTCATCATCCTCATATGCTTCTCCATTGTAATGGCGCCGTCTTTCTTGATTTGGATCAAAGTCTACCAGTTCTACCTGGTCCATTTCATCAGTCTCTTCTACTTCCTTCCTTTCAGGTAGGAGTTTTTCCAGCAAAGAGAGTTTATCAGGAGAGAGAAAGCCATTCTCAGGAAAGTTTACCTATAAAAAATGGAACTTCTTTAAGTTTGATTTACTTCATTAGTTCCTTGAATTAGTAACCCATTTTCCTCAGGAAAACATGTAACCACAACATTATTTTTCAGTGAATTTTCCAATCCCAGGTTAGAAATACATGCTCTAAAAGGCATAGCATCCAGTGCACTGTAGTGATGGCATAAGTAAGGTCTTTTTAAAAAATAATGATCCTAGTAAAATTGCACTGTAACCATCATTGTTCTATTCAGCAAATACATTATACATGAGAATCCTTCCTTAAAACACACTTCATGAACCACCCCATTCACAAACCAACCACTGTATTTTGCTAAAAATCCACAATCGTTATTTTAAGTCCTTCTGCTGAACTTTAAGATCTCAGTTATAGCCTTGTAACCTCTTCCTCCACCAATTTTTTAAGTAGCCAAATGATGTAAACAAACCCAATCCCAACTTGACAGAAGTATAAGATAAATGTATTTCTTTCTGGATAAGAATAGAAATTTGATGTTTCTTGATATTCAGAAAATGTAACTGTTATCAGATTTTAGAAAGTAATCACTCAAATATTCCTAGAGTACTTCATAGCTTACCTTAAATTCGATGATTAGGCGACCCTTCTCATAAGGTCTACGATAAATTGGCATGCCTTCATTTAATACACACTTAATATCTCCATGCTTGACAATTTGACCTAAAAACATTGAAGGTAGGTTCTTCAATACAGCCACATTTTCATGAAATAGAGAAAACAAAGAACAGAGAAAAATGTCCTAGCTCACTGACAGGAGGTGAAGTTATGAGAAGCAACCCTTTATTTTTCATTTATGGGTTTTAGTGAGGCTTCCAAAAAGGAGCCAAGATCATACAATTTCAGTTCAGCTCATGAAAGGGATATGTAACTGAGCAAGTAAAATATCCACTTCCTCATGCCTAAACAGCTATCTGCAGACAATGAAAATAAATTAGAAAGAGAAGCTCATCTATCAGTACTTTACCTGGATGAGAGGTAATGACTATAGTTCGGTTGTCTAGAGTAGGTATTGGCTTTTGGAAGCCACACAATGCTTCAACCAGCTGTATGTCCATACACATGAAAAGGTCTTCTCCTCGTCTGTATTAATATAAATTTAGCACATACTTAGATCTTTCAAATCACCAATTATTTTAAATTTATTTTTAAAAGTATATTTCATTGATTTTACACAGAGAGGAATTGAGAGGGATAGAGAGTTAGAAACGTCGATGAGAGAGAAACATCGAACAGCCGCCTACGCACCCCCCCCCCCCCCCCCCCCCCCCCCGGGATTTGCCAGTAACCAAGGTACATGCCCTTGACCAGAATCGAATCTGGGACCTTTCAGTCCGCAGGCCGATGCTCTGAGCCAAACTGGTTTCGACCACCAATTATTTTAAGTACTACAGCAGGCAACTGTTTTCTTAATAACAGCAAGGTATCTTTTACAAAGGTGTCCTTTCTTCTCCATTCTAAAAACAGAGCTGAGAACCAGGAGCAGCAAATATATGGACAGGCCCCATTTCCTGGACAAAGCTTCGGAATCCTTACCCATACTCTAGGTAGTCTCCATCATTTACCATCCCTGAATTGTCCCATTACCTAATTGTAAATTTAGTTGCTCACATAAAGAAGAAAAAAAATTATAGTAAGTTAAAAAAAAAAAAAAAAAAGCAAACATATATTAGGGAGATTATAAAATGAACAGACCTCAGCTGGGCCCTGAATTATAGGCTCTATAAAATTTGATGTACATAAATTAACATAGTGCTTGGCACATTATGAACATAATCTTTTATGTTTAATAACAACCCATTTCCTCTCTAGGTGTTTAGATTTTTTTGCTTTTCCAATCCATATTAATAACAGGATACTCTCCAGAAAACCTGAGGATTCACCTCAAATGATGGCATTAAAATCCTGAGTTTAGCCCTAACTGGTTTGGCTCAGTGGATAGAGCGTTGGCCTGTGGACTGAAAGGTCCCAGGTTCGATTCCAGTCAAGATCATGTACCTTGATTGTGGGCACATCCCCAGTGGGAGATGTGCAGGAGGCAGCTGATCGATGTTCTCTCTCATCAATGTTTCTGACTCTCCCTCTCCCTTCCTCTGTAAAAAATAAAATCCTGAGTTTAATAGCATTTTCGATTGTAGGAACACTTGGGAAATGTTCTATATAATTTTCTTAAAACCAGTTCCTTCAGATGTAAATCCTGACAAGATTTATTAGAACTCCAATCCAGTCTTTTAAAGTCAGCCATGGGTATGTATTTGACATATTCCCTGTTTACCATCAATTTTTCTTGTGCTTCCCTTTAAGTTCATTGTAAATACTATTAAATATTTCACAGCAATAGGCCTGAATTTACAGATTTTAAAACAGATGGTTCTAGATACTTATTTACAATTTAAAGCAACTGAACATATTATGAACTCAAGGATTTAAAGTGGCGAGAACTTTAGGGGACAATTTTGTCTAGGGAAGTTTCCCACAATCCACCTGGTTTATTATATTTATGCAAGACATCATCTAACTGAAGTATATTCTTCAAACTCCAGATTAGATAATCAATTTACCTAAATTTGAACAAAATGCTAAATCTAATCCTTTTTGTTCTTAGCCTCTTTTCAGATGAAAACATTAATAATTAACAACATTTTAGAAAAGATATACACAGCTAACTCTCCCACTATATTTTTCCAGGGTATTTCTAAGAAGTATGTTCTAAGAGTAATGAAAAGCTCATCTAAAAAAACACTCCAAGTATGCACGATGTCAATTTGAGTAGTTGATTAAAATTTTTACCGAGTGAAAACAGTATGGTCCTTCTGATCTAAAACAATGATAATATCTCCTGGCTCTAGTCCTGGTTCCTGGTCTCCTTCACCATGGAATGTTATCTTCTGGCCATCTTTCATGCCTAAAAACAGAAGGTTAATTTTATACTTTTATTTAACGTTCAACTAAGGTCAGATTCTCAATATATTAAGAAACACAGATGCATGTTTGTGCATAAAAAAAGCAAGTTCAAGATTTTTTGGGTGCTAAGGTTTATAAAGATGACTAAGAATGCCCATATGATTAGACCAGTCCAATTTAAGAAAGATATCACAGCCGAAACCGGTTTGGCTTAATGGATAGAGCGTTGGCCTGCGGACTGAAAGGTCCCAGGTTCTATTCTGGTCAGGGGCATGTACATTGGTTGCGGGCACATCCCCAGTAGGGGATGTGCAGGAGGCAACTGATCAATGTTTCTCTCTCATCTACATTTCTAGGTCTCTATCCCTCTCTCTTCCTCTCTGTAAAAAATCTATATATATATATATATATTTTTTTTTTTTTAAAGATATCACAGAGAAGAATACAAACTCTAGAGGCAAACCGATTAGGCTTCAAGAGCTGCTACTTACTACCAGCTAGATTATCCCAGGGAAGCAAGTTGCTTAACTCCTAACCATCAACTGTCACACACAGGCCTACTTCATGAAGATTGTTATGAGGATTACATAAGAAGGCCCATGCTGGCAACAAATCAGGGACTGGCAAACATTATAATCTTAAATATTAATTATTCCAATGTCATTACTTAACTTAAAAAGAATCCGTATTAAATAATTCCTATTAAGGCTAATAAGTAACATAAATTAAGACTTTCTTTTCTCTGTTGTAGGATGTCCCCCCAAAATGTACGCACACATTTTGAATAATTATAGACAGTGTTAGCCCTAGCTGGATAGCTCAATTGGTTAGAGCGTTGTCCCAATGTGCCAAAGTTTAAGGTTCAATCCCTGGTCAGGGCATATACAAAAAGCAACCAATAAATGCTAAGAAAGTGGAACAAATTGAAGTCTCCATCAATAAATAAAATAGAAATTAAAAAATGTTTTTAAAAGATAGTGTTTATTAAAGGCCAACTTATTTTATTGTGAGATTCCCTCCCTCGTACCTATGACCCATATATTTTTAGTTCAGCGAGGCCTTAGACAACATCTCTTTAAACTTAAGTCGTGTAATGTATTTGTAGATTATACTACAGGAAATTTCCTAACCAATCAGTAACATCACCCAAAGAGAACAATTTATGGGGAAAAATTAAACCTATATAAACAAATTAAACCTATATAAACACAACCAGTACAATGGATATCTATATATCAATCTAAATCCAGCAGTTAACTCATGACTAATATTTCATATATACCTTCATCCTTGTCCACCCCCCCCCCCCCCATACCTGAAGCAAAATCCAGACATGAATTAACCCACAAATACTGCAGTACCTCTAGAAAAATATTCCAGGGCTTACATAATGTAGACATATGTATTAATATGAGACGTTCATAATACTAATAGTTCCAAATCAGTATGTACAGAATAATACTAGTTGCAAAGTCTGAGGATTAGAACATTTACTATTTTAGAATAGCAAAATTAGAAACTGTAATTTACTCTGGAGTTATACACATTTCTAAAAAGTTAAAACTAAGCCATAGAATCAGAAACCCACAGGTCAGGTTTACAGTCTATAGAACACATTAAAAAACATATTTCTATTGATTTCACAGAGGGAAGGAGAGAGGGAGCAACATCAATAATGAGAATCATTGGTTGGCTGCCTCCTGCATACTTCCCACTGGAGGGTAAGCCCACAACCCGAGCATGTGACCTTTTAGTGCATAAGTTGACCAAAACATTTTAAAAAGAACTATTTTTTTTTGTATTTTTGAAGGTTTTTCAGAGAGAGAGGGAGAAAGACAAACATCGATGTGATAGCAGAACATCAACTGGCCACCTCCTGCAACGCTCCCCATAGGGGATCCAGCCTGCAACCCAGGCATGTACCCTGAGAATTGAACTGGTAACCCTTCAGTGTACAGATCATGCCCTAACAACTGAACACAGGTCAGGGCTAAAAAAGCAGTATTTTTAATCTAAGGTCTTACAAAAACAAACAAACAAACAAAAAACGTATTTCATTACTTTAGAAAAATTTCAAGGAAATAATTTACATTCACCCAAATATCCTTCCCCCAAGTCCTTGAAAGTACATATATTCTTTATCCTAGGCAGTTCCTAAGGAACTTAACATGTGCAAAATTTATTACAATTTAAAAAGAGGTAGAACTAGCCGAAACCGGTTTAGCTCAATGGATAGAGCGTTGGCTTGGGGACTGAAGGGACCCGGGTTCGATTCCGGTCAAGGGCATGTACCTTGGTTGCAGGCATATCCCCAGTAGGGGGTGTGCAAGAGGCAGCTGATCGAAGACTCTCTCTCATCGATGTTTCTAACTCTCTCTCTCCCTTCCTCTCTGTACAAAAAAAAAAAAAAAAAAAAAAAAAGAGGTAGAACTAGCAATTTAATGCAAGTGAATTAAATTCAGAACATCATTTAATCATTTACTAATGACAGTGTTATAGTAAATGAGGAAATTCTTAACCTATTCCTTACAAATGTGCAAAAATGTCTGGGTGGAAACGTTTTTACTATGTAGTCAAGGTATCTCTAGGTGATAAGACCATGCATATAACCCTATTGAGAATCATTTTTAACAACTCTAAAATATAAATAATCTTGCCATTGCACTCGAATTCAGAAGTGGCTGAAAACTCACCTTTATCAATATGAACTTCTAGAATCTTCTTCTCTCGAACTATCTTCCTTCCGTTGCAGCTTTTACATCTATCTTTAGGACTGATCCTTTCCCCATGGCCCTGGCACTCCATGCACACAGACTGAATTTGCTGAACCATTCCAGGGCCTATCTGATGAATTCTTATTTGCATTCCAGTTCCTCGGCAATTGGGACAGCACTCTACTGCTCCTTTCTTACCACCTCGGCCTAAATAGTTTAAAAAGAAATTGAATTATGTTTGAACTTAGTGTCGGACACAATGATGAATGTTTTATTAATAAGACAGTTTAAATAGACACAACACTTTATTAACAGTTGCAAGCATGATGAAATGCTTGTCCATAAAAATAAAAAAATTTAGCTTTTTTATTTAATAAAATACAGCTGCAGCCTGCTTGTTATCTATAAACATTGACTGTTCTTTTTCCAAAGGACCATTTTAGGATTGTGAATTTTAAACGCGCTCCCAAATTACAACTCACAGGACATAATCTGTGATTATGAGAACATAAAGGAGTTTCTCCTCTTTAGAAGCTACCATATTTCCAACAAATAACTTATATTTATAAAAGGCTTAGAGGATCAGAGCCAATAACTTCTCTAAATGCAAAGAAGCCACTGTTTAAATTCTATTACAGATTATGAAGCCATTGGAATGATTAAATATTAGAGATAATATGAAGTGCTCATTTGAACTATGTTGAAAAAAAAAAAAAGACAATATCTTAGATTCCAACAGCATTGAAAATTCTATATAATAAAAGACTAATATGTAAATTGTCCCCACAGGCAAGAACTCGACCAATGGGGAATTAGACATGTGCTGATCACCAGGGGCGGCACGGAACACAAAAGGCTTTGGCACAGTGCTGGCAGCAGCAGTGGAGGTGCTGCCTGCTCTAGTGGGCCCTAATGAGTGTGCGACTGCAGTGGGATGCTGGAGCAGGTGAGAATGTGGCATCAGGTCAAGGTGGGTGCAAGTGGGGACCCAGATTGGCCCTGATCACAGGTCAGGCCTAAGGACCCTACCTGTGCACAAATTTCATGCATCGGACCTCTAGTATACACATAAAAAAGTGCACATAAAAAAACATTTTGCTAATATTCTCTAGATGGTAAGTATATGTAGTTCTTTATATTTCACTCTCCAATATTTAGGCAGTGTATTATTCGTCAGTTTTATATTTTCAGAAAAACTATTCAATTTTCAGTTAAGATGGTAGAAGACCATACCTTCACATTTGTCACAAATCACATTCTTTTGTAGAGCTAGTTTTCTCGTTGCACCATTATATAAGTCTTCTAAAGTTACGGAGAGCTGATGTACAACATTTTTACCTAGAACAAAATAATGCTCATTAAAATCTAAGATGTACGTACCATCTTGTTTGTGTTCAATGTGCCATCAAAATAATAATAAAAGATAAAGCTCACAAGGTACTTTTGTTAAGTACCTATTATATACATAGAATGTTGGTCATAATACCCACACATAACCCTCAAACTGTAATTAATTTCAGATAAGAAAAGTTGGGTGAGATTAAGTAATTTGCCCAAGAATGTGGTTGTGGCTATCTTACAAATTATGGCAATCAAAAACATGAACTGCAAATCAGTTGAGAACAAATGCCATTTATAGAGGCACATTTCATAATAATTATTTCAAATTGCATTTCTGTCCCAATATATTCTTTGAATCTTTCACTTAAGATGATATTGAGCAACGTGGCCTATTAATTCATCCAAAAATTCTTCAGCACACTAAGTTCCAACCAATCAAGATTTGGCTGGGGAAGCGGATGCATTTATTCAATCTCCACAGAATATCATTTCCTATTTCTACATTTACTGCTTGACTAGCACTTTATCGTATCCTTTATCATAGTGCTGTCCAAAAGAACTTGCTGCAGTAATAGAAATGTTTTATATTCATGCTATCTCACACGGTAGCCACTAGTCACATGTGGCTATTGCAGATGAAAAACTTAATTTTTGTATTTTTTAAATGGATCTAAATTTATTGTGGCCAGTGGCTACAAAGAAGTGCCATAACTCATTTCAGAATAGGAAGTGGAAGATAGAGATCATATGAGGACACTGAGACTACAGAAATGAAGTCACCTGTCAATGGTTAATACGTTCCCAGCTAATAATTCTTTCACAAGGACTTTTCCACCACAAAACAGTATTGCCTTATGCCCAAGTGAAAACAAGTTCTCCAACTCTTATCTGCACAATATGCCTGTTGTGAACATTTTTAGTTTCCAATGAATTAAGAAGCACCATTAACTATATCCCTCTGCTCTTAGCTTCATCTTTGGGTTCTAGGTCACAAAGATAGCCCCATACAGTTGGTTCCAGCATGTTGAAAGCTGCCTTTCTTACTTTAGCTTTAAAGTTTTGAGAGTATAAAGGGGAAAAAGCTTATTAAATTTGATTATGCAAGTATTTTTTAGTGTCCCACACACAGACCTTTCAATGATCTAAATCACATAGAGTTTGCCAGTCAATTCATCATTAAAAAGATAAATTATAAAAACATATCCCTTTTTTTCAGGGAAAAATAAGTAAACAATTTCTAGTTTTTCTGAATTTTAAAAAGCTCACAGTGAAAATTTAATGGCTTCCCTATTTCTTCTAAAATGGACTCTACCCATTGGCCCTTATTTATATAAACTATACTGGGAACAAATGAGATTGACTCTTTCCCGAACACTGTTTTCCTATGAAGAATATTTCTACAGCCAGGAAATGGCATTTCTGATAAATGTTACAGGCATATATCAGGAAATAATAAAGCTGAAGCAAAATTAAACAGATAGCAGGCTATTTCTAAGTAAAGAATCTATGTTCCAATCCTGACTGCTGATGCCTTGCTGTATAACTTGGTGGGAAGTTTAGGTTTCTTAACTTTAACTCACTTTCAACTGAGTACCTCCCACTAGATTGGGGGCGTCAAATAATATCTTAAAAAGGACTTTGAAAGTTATGTTCTTATACTTTCTTTGTTCCTTTAATTAATGCTCGACAATTTTATTAAAGTTTGTGTCCCACTGCCCAAGGACTTTAGAAGCATTCACTTGTTAGCACTTGGTCTAGATAATTTTAGTCACATCAAATCTTATTTTACAAAACTATACCACAAATAAAAATGGCAGTGCAGTTTGCAAAATTATAACATGTAAACCAACATTTAAAATAGATGAATTCTCAAGAATTTGCTTTGACCAAGGGGCTACCGTGAATTGCTGCATATAGACTGGATTATTCTTACCTCTCCTTTCTCTCTGCATCCTTCCTCCTCCTCCAAAAAACATATCAAAGATGTCCATGGGGGAACCAAAACCACCACCTGCTCCACCTTCCTTAATTGCTTGTTCTCCTCCTTTGTCATACAATTCCCTTTTCTTTGAATCAGAGAGCACTTCGTAAGCTTGAGAAATCTGTTTAAACTGTTTGAGAAAAGAATAAATCTCACTTTAAAGAAGTATTACGAAGCATAGCTACTATACCGGACATACTCAATTTCAGGTTGTTATGGAACTACCATGCACCGGGCCAAAAAAACTACTTAGGCTACGTCTGAGCACGAATATACAACTTGCCTTCTCTCCTTCATTTGGATTCTTATCAGGGTGGTACTTCAAGGCCAGCTTCCTATAAGCCTTTTTCAGTTCTTCCTGGGTGGCATTGGGCTTGACCCCCAAAACATCATAGTAAGTAGTTTCTTTCACCATTTTTGACAGCCTGAAATTTAAAAAACAAAAACCGAAACAATTTTAACCGACTTTCCGCTGGTACTTGTAATTCGTTAAATCATACCTAGATATGGCCGAGAAATCTGTTCTTCGCCAAATCTGACTATAAAAACCCTACCTATACCTTAAACGCCAGAGAAGGTAACAATTCCTTTGATAATTCAGCAACAAATTCTAACAGATCAAACATAAGCTAATAATTATCAAGGAATAATTCAAAAGCTTCCTATAGCAGCTGCTTCCCATTCTCCCACGCCAAAGCCTCCCCACGATGGGGCTGCTTCCCGGCCCCGGCAGTGACAGAGGGAATCAGAAGGGGCACGAACAGGTCCAGTCCACCGGCTATTCCATTCCCACCGTCTCGGGTAAATATGACAAGACACATACACACACTCCCTAGGGGGGGGAAAAAAATACACTTGGGATACAAAGGGACAGGAAGCGGTTTATGAAACGATTCATGGCAATCCTAAGTTATGTTTCTCGGTTTCAGGACCCACAGCCCCTCGCCGCCACCGGCTCGGCGTCGCGAAAACGTCGTGCGGTGTGTCCCCCGGCACTAGGCGCGGATCGCTGAGGTTTCCTTCCTTTTCTCCTCCCCGCTGCTCCCCTACCTCCTCCCCCCCCCCCCCCCCCAGCTCACCATGGAGGAAGGGGGTGGGAGAAGCCCAGGCCGCAACAAAGAGGAGGGGAGGCCGGAGGAGCGAAACCGCGGCCTCCGCCCCGCGGCGCCCGCAGCCCCTCGCCCTAAGCTCCGTCTGCGCCTGCGCGCTGGGCCGCCCACCCCCAGGGGGCGCGGGGGGAAGGGGCGCCGGAGGGAAGCCGGAGGCGGCGGGTCCCGGAGACCCCGGGCTGCAGGGGGGGGGCGGGGGCGGGCAGCTTTGTGAAAGGTCTCGGGCCCACTCACACTCCGTGTCGGGGATGGCTAGGCGCCCCCCCTCCCCCCCCGCCAAAGGGAATCGTGGATCCTAGAACCCACAGCCCTCCCGCCCACGCGGAGCCAACCGCCTCCCGACCGCGGCTCCATCCATCCAGCTTCCCGGCGCCGCCAATGGCGCCCGCGGCCTGGGGCCCCGAGCAGGCTCCCGGGCTGAGACTCACCGGTGAGCGGGCCGAGGCAGGCGTGGAGGAGCTGGAAAGGGCGCGTTGCTGCGCGCAGCTCAGGCAGCCGCCGCCGCTCCTCCGCCTCTCCCCGAGCGTTCTGGAAAGTTCCGCCCGGCGAGCCGCAGCCGTCGTCTTTTGTAGCCGAGCCCCGGCCGCGTCACCCGCAGGAAGTCCCGCCCCCCCAGCCGCTGCCACCGCCCCGCGGTTGCCCGGGGCAACGGCGCGGGGGCGCTCGGGCTCGGAGCGGGCTGTGCCGAACTGCCTTGTGGGGCTTGGGCTCCTAGTGCTCCTGGAACTTTCTGGAGCCTTTTCTTCCGCCACCCGGTCGGTCCAAGAGGTCGTCGGTGTAGTCTAGCGGGGCCCGGGGAATCCCCGGGAGCGTTGCACCTCCGGTTCCGTGATGAGGACGAGCCCGCGGGGCGGGTGCCGTGCGCAGAGCCGGTGCCTCGCAGAACAAAGCCCCGCGGCGCTTCCACCCGGCGGCGCCTCATTTGTCTCTTTAGGCGACTCCTACCGGCTCCGTGCTTGAGCGCTGAGGTTCTGGAACCGCTGAGCCAGATGGGCCTGGGCCCCAGAGCGGTCTCACAGGCCTCGGATCTTGTTCCTTTTTTGCACGCAGCCCCCTGACCTGATCATGCAAACCGCAGGCTCGGGGAGCGCTTTGCAAGTCCGGACTCACACATCTGCGTTGGGCCTTGCAGCCTCCTATATACACGTTGCGCTCAGGCCAGCGCCAAACCAGACACGTTTGCCAAGTCTTTGGGCAAACGCAGGGCCGTGAACTCTCCTCTGGCCAGTTGTTCACTTGGTTGGCTAGCGGGAGGCACAGAGTAGCAGCACCGAGAGTGACGGACAGATTGTTTTAGTTGATGTTCACCAGTCTGTGAACCTGGATCTACAGTCCGCAAAGTGAGTCTCTGGGTTTCCAAGTGTAGGGAAGGGGGGGCACATTGGAAAAAGGGGGCTGTTTTTCTTATTCATTAACTTAACAGACTCAGGAGTACTACTCTCTGGCTCCCAGGAAGCTGAAGTTGAAAAAAAAAAAAAAAAAAAGCCGGTTCACGTTGCTTAGATTTGAGTAGGCAGCCGTGCACGTCAACGAACTGTTAAGTGAACCCTAATGCAGAGGTTAGCGGGGGGAGGGGCCCCTGCATATTAATCCGATGGAACAGGGAAAGCTTGCCTGGGAAAATGATAGGGGAGCTGAATTTTGAAGAAGGGAGAAGAGCTTTCGCAGCAAAGGACAGAGTACTTTGCTGATGTCAGTGTTATAGGAAGTGAGGAGATTGCGAGTCTGTTCCTTACAAACGGGCAAAAACGGATGGATGGAAAAAGTTTGTGCTATGTAGCCAAGATCTCTCTAGGCTATAGAGAGATGGAAGAATGTGATGTTTTTAGGAAATTGCAAGCAATTGGATATAGCCAGGCCTAAGGGATCTGAAATAGCAGGAGGTGAGGCTTCAGAGCCAGGTGGGGTGTCTCTTGCTAAACTAAGGATTTTGAATTTTACCCTGGAGGCACCCCCGTGTGTATCTCTTATCTCTTTAAATGGTGTGCACCAGTTGCACCGAACTGTTTCCGTTTCCCAAAGGCACTTTTTCACCTCTCTCTCCGCTTTACTCTGGCTGACAAGCACCTAATTTTCCCAGTCTTAGATGTTATCTTCTCAAATATTACCCCTGGTATAAAGTTTGTATTTTTTCTTTCTTCTGGTCAGCAGTTACTGAAGGTCTAATGCTTCCTGGAAGGGCACTAGGGTTTGTTAATATAAAAATCACGCAAGTCATGGTCCCTGTCCTCAAGGAGTTCACCATATAAAGAAGTTGAGGAATATACCCCAGTAAGATAGAACATATTGAGGTGCTGAGTAGGAAAAATTTGCACCATCTAAATAAATATCCCAGCCGAAACCGGTTTGGCTCAGTGGATAGAGTGTCGGTCTGCGGACTGAAAGGTCCCAGGTTCGATTCCGGTGAAGGGCATGTACCTTGGTTGCGGGCATATCCCCAGTGGGGGGTGTGCAAAGGCAGCTGATCGATGATTCTCTCTCATCGATGTTTCTATCTCTCTATCCCTCTCTCTTCCTCTGTAAAAAATCAATAAAAAATATTAAAAAAAAATATCTCAGATTAGAGACCAGCAGTTATGAAAGCATGAACAATTAAGAGAAAACAATAACTACACACTGTTCATGTATTATGTAAGCTTTATAGTTCTAAAGTCCATACTTGGCTATAAAACGTTTGTGAACCTAACACTGGTTAAACACAACACTTCATTATAGCAAAACACTTCAAGAGTTTCCACGATAAATATTACCATGCCTCGTGTTTCTTAAATATAGCCACAATTAGTGTTTCTTTTTGCCTGAGGGACCCAAATGAAATTCCCACAGGTTTTAGAAAGATGGAAGCATGATACAAACATGAAGATACCTTTTTTGAGACCATCAACATAAGGCCATGAAATATGATATTGGAAATACTTTAAATTTGCAAGCTCCAGCTCCTTCCCTCCCCTCTCTCACACACACACTGCACACATTGACACACACGTGCACACACACACAGCATCCTCCCATTTAAAAAAAAAAATTGCAAGCTCACTAAGTGAGCTTAATTCTTTATTATGAATAAAGATAAGGGGTATACAAGTTGATTTTTAAAAAAAGGAAAACTGTACTTATTTGCTTGTATGTGCATAAAATATTTCAGAAGGATAATCCAAAACTTGTAATATGGTTTGCCCGTGGGAGAGAGCTGGGTATTGGAGAGAGGCAGATGGGAGGAAGGCATATTACCAAATAACCTTTTGTGACTTTGGAATATGTAATGTATTTCAATGTAGTACTTATTGAACATTAGAAAACATGATATGATCTGTTTGACATTTTTTTCCTCATAGAAATTTATGTCAATGATGCTGAAAATATGTCCTGATGAATATTCTGGCTTAACATTTTTTTTAAATATATTTTTATTGATTTTTTGCAGAGAGAAAGGGAGAGAGATAGAGAACCAGAAACGTCGATGAGAGAGAAACATCGACCAGCTGCCTCCTGCACACCCCCCATCGGGGACGTGCCCGCAACCAACGCACATGCCCCTGACAGGAATCGAACCCGGGACCCTTCAGTCCGCAGACCGACGCTCTATCCACTGAGCCAAACCGGCTTCGGCTCTGGCTTAACATTTTTAAGATGCATTCTTATTTACATAAAACAGAAAAAGAGTAACAGTATTATGTGATTTTTTTTTTTTTAATAAATGGAATCATATACAAGCTGCTTGTTCTTTGCCCTTTTCACTTAATTTGTTGTCATCTTATCATGTTCGGATAAATAAACCTACCCTATTTTTAATGACTTCAAAGAATGTAGAATGCAGGCACTATAATTTAACCTTTGCCCTATTGATAAACATTTTGGCAATTGCCAATGTTTTACAAACAGTGTTAAATAATAGATATTTATTGTTGAGAAATTCTCAAATCCAACTTTGGGCATTAATGCAAGTATTTCTCTGTAAGACGGACATCTAGAATTGAACTGTTGAGCCAACGTAAATGTAGATTTTAAATTGTAATAAATACTTTTCTATTACAGTTCATATTGCTGTCAGCAGTATGTGAGTGAGCCTTGCCAATATGAGGGATTTTATTTTTTTAGTCTTTGCTAACCATGGAGATTAAAAAGTGGTATCTATTGTTTTAATTTGAATTTCTTTAGTATTGTGATTGAGCATCTTCTAAATAATATTTATCAATTCTTCTTCTGTCAGTGGTCCTTCTTGTTATTTGATCATTTTTCTGTAGTGTAACTCCACTATTTTAGTATAAGGCGAAAGATTTATGCGATCTGAAGAGAAACCAGACTATGTAACTCCACAATTTTAATGTGATATAACAGTACCTTTATATTGGGGATAGTGTGTGTGCATATATACACTGAGTGGCCAGATTATTATGTGTTCAGAGATCATAATAATCTAGACAGATTATTATGTGTTCAGAGATCATAATAATTTGGCCACTTAGTGTATATCCTATATAATAAAAGGCTAATATGCAAATTGTCCCTTCGACCAGGAGTTCGACCAGCAGGCAGGCCGGCCATCTGCCCATGTCCTCTCCCCCTGGCCAGGCTTGCAGGACCCCACCCATGCATGAATTCACATGGACCCCACCCATGCATGAACACACACACATACATATACACACACACACACACACACACACCATATGAAGGTTTTCATTTTTATGTAGATACATTAAAATTTTTTTAATTGATTTATTGGTTGCTTCTTATATGTGCTCTGACCGGGGATTAAACTGAGAACCTGGACATATCAGGACAGCACTCTTACTAATTGAGCTACCTTGCCAGAGCTAAATTTTCTTTTCTTTTAATTTATTGGTTTTGAGAGAGAGAGAGAGAGAGAGAGAGAGAGAGAGAGAGAGAGGAAGAGAAACATCTATTTGTTGTCCTACTTAGTTATGATTTGTTGGTTGATTCTTATATGTGCCCTGTTTCTTCTTTTCCCCCCCCTTGATTCTTGATTGAACTCAAAATCTTGGGGTATTGGAACAGTGCTCTAACCAACTTCACTATCCAGTGAGGGTTAGATAAATTGCGACACTTTGTTTTTGGCTTTTGCATTTCTCCTTCTTCCTTCTTTTCTCCTTCTCCTTCTCCTTTATTTGTTATACGTAGAAAGCCTTCACAAATCCATTATAAATATATCCTCCCAGATTTTTCTCTTGTACTTCTATGGTTCCATTTTTTACATTAAAATTTTAATCCACCTGAAATTTATTTTGGTGTAAGGGCTGAGGATTATTTTTAAGTAATTGGGATTTTATTTTGTCTAAATGGAGGGCTAGCTTATCTAACACTATATTAGTACTCTATTTTTTTTTTCCTGACTAATGTAAAATGCCACTTTTATTGTATACTAAATTCCCATTAAAATACATTTTAATTTCTGGTAGTTCCCCTTATTGCTCCTCCTTTTTACAATTTTCCTGGCACTTTCTAGGATTTTTATTCTTCCAGGTAAATACAATATTTCTGGAAGATTCCCCCCATTCCCACTGTTATTTTGACTGTGATTATAGTGCTTTTATATATCAGACAGTTTTGGGAGCCTTAAAATGCTTATGGTATTAAATTTTCCTACCCATGAAAAAAGTATATAGTGCATATAACTATATGTTCACTTTGTTGTGTTTATGCTTTTTAAAAATTTAGGTCCTGATTATTTCTTCTTAAAGATATCTCTAGACATTGTCTTTTTGTTGTTTTCACAAATGGCCTCTTTTCTTACCATTGTACTTTATTTCAGTGCTGGTGCTGGTGCACTCTCAGTAACCATGTGACCAGATCACAGATGGCTGTGCAGGGAGCTGGAGAGGGCTGGAGGCAGGGCAGGAGCCAGGTCATTGGGGCTTACGCATTATGCTATTAGTTTGAATTTCACCCTGAAAGCTCTGAAGAGATACTGGAACACTTTAAGGATGGGGGTGAAATAACCTCAAATAGCTGATTTTTTTTAGCTCCTATCAGGCAATGCGCTAAACTCTACAAGTATCATATTTTAATCTCACAACTCTTTTACAGACAAATTGATCATATGCACTTTTTTAGAACAGTCATTTGGGTGCTGATGTGAAGGCTGGATTCCTAGAAATCTTTTATGATGGAGGATGAGATTAGTAAGTGACAAGGCCAAAACAGGAGAAATGGAAAGGGAGGGAAGTATAAATACAAAGGTGACGTCTGCAGGTCTTGGTGATGACTGGATGCAGAGATGAGGGGAAAGGACTCATCACTGACTTCCTGCTCTCTGGACTGAGCAGTAGGATGGCTGCAGATGCCCTTCCTGAGAGGGACAACCTAGAAGGAGGAGGAAGAAGAGGCTGTGGTGGGGGCAGAATTGGAAAAGGGGGTAAGATGAATCCACTTTTGGATATTACTGTTATCCTTTTTTCTTTAATTTAAAAAAGAAAAGAAACATTTTATTGGAAAATACAAAATGGGAAGTAAATTGTCAAAATACTATTTATGCTCATATAAAATTTCTTGCAGTGTTTAGGTTTTAATTGACTGAGGCCTAGTAGGGGTGGTAATTTTTTTAGTGTCACCAATTTGTGCTGGTACTCCTTTTATCACTGTGAATGCCCAAGGTTTCAGTCTTCTTTAGGAGCTGTTCTCCTTCCTTCCAACCCCCAAAGCCCAATTGTTATTTTTACAATAAACTTTTAATTTTAGAGTAGTTTTAGATTTACAGAAATGTTGCAAGTATAGTACAGAGGATTCCCATATATCTGGCACCCAGTTTTCTGTACTATCAGCATCTTGTGTACAAATGGTACAGTTGTCACTACTAATGAACCAATTTTGATACATTATTAATAACTAGAGCCCATTCTTTATTTGAATTTCCTTAGTTTTTACTTACTGTCTCTTTTCTGTCCCTGAACCCTGTCCAGGATATCGCATTACTTTTATCTTTGTTCTTTTAATCCTTACCAGAGGATGTGTTTAGAGAGAGGAAGGAGTCGGGGAGAGAATGAATCATTGCTGTAAGACAGAAACATTTATTGGGATCAAACCCAAGCATGTGCCTGGACCAGAAATCAAATCCAAAACCCTGTGGTATATAGGATGATGCTCCAACAACTGAGCCAGCTGGCCAGGGCAGGTTATCATGTTACTTTTATTGTCATGTCTCCTTAGACTCCTCTTGACTGTGACTGTTTCTTAGGTTTGCCTTATTTTTGATGACCTTGGCAGTTTTAAGGAATGCTGGCCAGGTATTTTGTAGACTGTCCTTCAGTTTGGGTTACCTAATGTGTTTTTCTCATGGTTTGTGTGGGTTTATGGGTTTTGGGGAGGAAGACTACAGAGGTAAAGTGCTAATTTCATCCTATATTCCAGCTACATGCTAGGAACATAACTTATTAGTATTGATGTTGACCTTGGTCACCTACCTGGCTGAGGTAGGGTTGGTCAGGTTTCTCCATTGTGAAGTTATTCCTCTGCTCTCCCGCTTTTCCAAACTATACCCTTCAGAAGGAAGTCTTACTTATCTTGATGTCATAGGCTTGAAGGCACAGAGCAGTATTTGCTGAACTGAACTGGGTCTCTATTATTTTGTCTCACAAGAGTTCTGCCAGATAACTTTTTTTACTTTATCAATAGTAAAATAAAAATTAGAGAATTTGAGTAACGTGCTCAAAGTAACACAGTAAGTAGTCAAATTGGAATTTGAACCCCGTCTTTCTGAATACAGAGCCTGTGGCCTTTGCCTGCACCATCTGGCTTACAGAGGGCTGTATTTACTTTGGCCATCTTCCCCAAGTACTTGTAATGCAAAAATGTCCATAGGTAATGTGGTTAGACTCGTTATATGGAAATGTAATTCCTCTTTTCAATTTAAAGGTATACCTTAGAACTGTCAGTCTTGAATTGGGCAGATCTCTGTGCTCAGTATTGCTCGATCCAATTTTAATTTTAATATATCTTCTCTTTAATTCTCTATATAATTATGAAGAGTGAGTTACAGCAAGGCCTTCCTGGGAAAGTGGGTACCAGTTAAGATATTACAGTAGTATAGGGACTCTTTTTATATTTTGTGAAGCAGTGCAAAATGAAAACAGTGCCCCTTGTTCAGAAATCATTAAGAATTTCAGCTAGTAGTCGGTTTTGCTTAGGTATTAGAGCATTAGTACTTGGACTGAAGGGTCTCAAGTTCAGTCTGGTCAAGGGTATGTACCTCGGTTGCAGGCTCGATCCCTGGTCCTGGTTGGGGCATGTGCGAGAGGCAATCAGTCGATGTGTCTCTCTCACATCAATGTTTTTCTCTCTGTGTCTCTCCCCTTCCCTTTCACTCTCTCTAAAATCAGGGGAGGGGGAAATAATATCCTCGGGTGAGGATTAATAAGAAATCCAATACACTGGCAGCAAAGCGTTATACCAAACATGAGACCTGTGTGAGTGTACAGGTCACATGTCCATGAGGTTGGCCCTGCAGTATAGTTGAAGTGGTAGGTAAAGAGGGCCAATATTAAAGTAGTGGAAGTGGGAATGGAGAATGGAGGGTGGTTACACAGCATATTAAAGAGGTAAATCTATAGGAATTTATTGATGATCAGTTGTGATGAGTAGGTGAAGCCATTCACTGGCACAGAAGTCAAAGAGGACTATATTGGCCTTGAGGGGAAAAGGATGAATTCAGTTTTAAACATTAATATCCCAAGTGTAGATATTCAGGAAGCACTTGAATATAAGTAGCCATAGAAAAGAGCTGGGTATACATTCCAAAATGATAGTGCCCGGATGAAGACCAGAATGAAGGGGGACAATTGGCTGAGGATTTTCATCTTTTAAAGAAAGTACTCATGTATTTCTTATATAACTGAGAAATAATTTTTAAATGGAAATCAAGTCACAAAGTATTATTGTATTTGTGAGAGAAATAGAGTTACTCTGAAAGTAAAAGTTTCAAAACTTTATAGTAAAGAAAGGCATTTATGATAGAAATAGATTTGCAACCACATATTTTCTGTTGCCCATACCACACTACATGTGTTTCAAATAGGCTCTTAGTTTACTTTTTAAACTTTTATTGAGTACCCACAATCAATTGGTTCCTCTACAGGGTGTATAACTTTGAAAACTTATATTAAACTTTAGTTTTACCTTGTATCTTTATGCTTTTTGATTACTGACATGTGAGCATTTCCATATTCTAGTGGTATATTGTGTATTGCTTTTTTCTTCCGATCACATTACCTGTGTGTCTTTTGGTGGGGGAGGTGATAGAGAAAGCCTGAAGATAGAAGTCCGAAACTCACATTTGAGTTCTGCCTCTGCCTCTTGTTGGCTGTGAGATCTTGGGAAAACTGAGCATGCTCTCCTTATTGGTGAATGGAGATGAAGTTATTAACCTTATTAGATATTTGAAAATTAAATGAGACTCTAAATGAAAGTTGTTTGTAAACTCTAAATTTTACAAATCCATACTTTTTTTTTTAGTTCTGCACCCAGGACCCTAGTGAATTTCCTACCTCACCTCCTTCCCAGAATCATCTCCTCCCTTCTTAAACTCGTTTTCTCACCATCCCCAGAATGTGCCTTGTACTTTCCTGCCTCCTTAATACTGCTCTGACTTATTTATTTAATCAACAAGTGTTTATTGAGCACCTCACTTCCCTCAAGTCTTTGTTTAAATGTTACCTTCTCAGTGAGGTCTAGATGTCTACCCTATTCCAAGTTTCAATCTGTTGCTTCTCAGCACTGCCAGTCCTCCTTCACCTGCTCTTCTCATCCTCCACTGCACTTATGACGTAAACACAATATTTACCTATTGCCTCTTCTCTCCACCCCACCTTCGCTCTAGAATTTAAATGCCATTTGGGCAGGGCTCTTTGTTTTGTTTAATGATGTATCCCAGGCATATAGAACACTGGTACAGAATAGGGAATGAACCAGAGGTATCTATTGAACAAATGAATGAATATGCATTGTGCCAGACTTGTAGCCAGGCTCTGGGTATATAGTTGTGAAAAAGAAGAGCTGGTTTCAGCTCTCATGGGACATCCAGCCTGGCATTATTGTCTGGTGGTTTTTCTGTGTGCCTGGGCTGCCCTCCTTTGGGAAATGTCACAGTGACTAATAGCAGAGTTCAGAGTGGCCTTTCTTCTTAGAACTGAGCAAATTTCAGGTAGTTTTGCTTTTAAGCTTAAAAAAATTATAATAGAAGGACAGGAAGAGAGTAATGTATTCTATTTAGTTATTCTAAGTTGAAAGTCTACAATTTTCCCGAATGCAAAGAAGAATACAAAGTGCTAGGCCTTGCAGATAGCTGAAAAAGGTCATGGGGGTATATCTAACTTGGCTTGTTTTCCCTCCTTACCTCCTTCCTCCTTTTTTTCTTTTTCTTGACACCTCTCCCCTTTCACCTGAAGGAAGATTGTTGTAATTTTTCAAATTATTAAAGAATGAGAGGATATGCAATAAACATGTTTATTGCTGTCTTTTTGAAAAAATTTGGAATGCTTCATTCATGAGATCCTGACCTGTTTCTTGTTTGTCAATAAGAGGTTTTATATTGCACACTAACCAGTTTGGCTCAGTGGATAGAGGTTCGGCTTGCAGACTGAAGGGTCCTAGGTTCAATTCTGGTCAAGGGCATGTACCTTGGTTGTGGGCACATCCCAAGTGAGGGGGTGTGCAGGAGGAAGCTGATTGATGTTTCTCTCTCATTGATGTTTCTAACTCTCTCCTCCCTTCCTCTCTGTAAAATATCAATAAAATATATTTAAAAAAGAGGTTTTATATTGCTAGAACTCTTTCTTAAGAAAAGAGAAAACAAAAGGAGATTAAATTGAGTATATTTAAAAATAATCTGCTGATCCAGCACACTTAAAACAATATGTCAGCAACTGTTCTTTCTCTCACTATGTTCTCACATAGGCAACCAGGGAAACACAAGGCAAGCCAGGGAAACTTTGTAAGATGGGATGAAGAATTAAGGGAGAACATTGTTGCACAGGTTTGCAGCTGAACTAAATGATTTTTAATATCGCTTTCAAATCTGAGACTTTTCATCTAGATAATTTAAATTCCTAAACCCTGTTTGTTCTTATTTATTTGAATAATCCAGTTGATAACAGTTTGTGTAGATATATTTTGTAAATAATTATTTTAATTCTGCAGGTATGAATTGTTTTGCACCATAATTTTTTAGTCAGAAAAAAAATATTGATAAAGGAATCTCTTGGGACTGGAGCCTCAATTTATTGTAAACAGTTTCTATGATGTCCCATAAACCCATGATATGATATAAAAATCTACTCTGCAAGATTATTTTTAGCATCTTCTTGCAGTTGGTAACAACTTAAGTTTGTGTAACAATTGTTGCATTGTGAATAAACTCTAAAACATCCTCAATAAAACAAAGTACAAAAGAAAAACTCAAGTGATGAGCTCTATGTAAGGTCTCTTGTAATGCTCTGACTGATTTATGAGCCCTTTACTGTGCTCACATTGACTTGTGGACACGTCTCTGTCCTAGTATTTACATAAATACTTATTATATATACTAATAAAAGGTTAGTATGCTAATTAGACTGGGAGACCTTCCGGATGTCCTTCCAGACAAAGCCATGGTGACAGGCCGAGGCAGAGGCAGTTAGGGATGTTCAGGCTGGCAGGGAAGGGCACTTGGAGACAGTCATGCTGGCAGGGGGGTGGAGGGGGGATAGGGTGGGGACAGTTTGAGGCAATCAGGTCAATGGGGAAGGGGAGCAGTTGGGGGCAGTCAGGCTGGCAGGGGTAGCAGTTGGGGGCGAGCAGTCTGGCAAGGGGGCAGTTGGGGGTGAGCAGGCTGGCGGGCAGTTGGGGGAGAGCAAGCTGGCGGGGGGGTTGCAGTTAGGGGTGATCAGGCCAGCAGGGGGGTAGCTGGGGGCAATCAGGCCAGTGGGGGGCCAGTTAGGGGTGATTAGGCTAGGATGGGGGGCAGTTGGGTGTGATTAGGCCAGCAGGTAGAGTGGTTAGGGGTGATCAGGCAGGCAGGCAGGCAGGCAGGTGAGTGCTTAGGAGCCAGCAGTCCTGGATTGTGAGAGGGATGTCTGACGGCTGGTTTAGGATCGGACCTTAACCAGCAGTGGGATATCCTCCAAAGGGTCCCAGATTGGAGAGGATGCAGGCTGAGCTGAGGGACACCCCCCCTCCTGCCCCCTGTGCACGAATTTCGTGCACCATGCCACTAGTATACATTATAAACATTGATGGTGAAATACAGGTAAACCCCAAAAACAAAAATCACTCACACACTCTCCAAGATGCCATAAATTAAAAGTGTAGAGAATGAAAAAAAAAAAAAAAAAAGACCTTCAGAGAATGAAGAAATAAAATCATGGGTAGAAACAAAATGGAGGCAAAGCTAAAAATGAATATAGGAATGACCTTCACATTTGCTACAGCTGGGCCATGAATTTGTCTCTAAGCTGACAGTTTCGTTGGTCCCACAATTCATGATATCTATGGATAAAAAACAAACCCGTTACTCTGGAGAAAAACTATTCCCGGAACTAAGATCAGATTGGATTGTCTCCCAGGGACACTCATAATGAGAACACTGTGTTATATGAGCAGCAGTGTCCTTGACAGCATCCCTGACAGGGTAACCAGTTCGCAAGGATGCCTCTTACAGCCTGATGGCTACACACCAAAGAGCGAGTCCATGGGTTAAAGCAATACTTCTGAGGGGACTGGCTTGGTGATCAAGGATGCACAATGTTTTTATCTCCTGGACTACAGTTATTGACATATAGCAGGTATCAAGAAGTGTTTTTGAGTGAATGTCAGTTCAAAGACTCCCTCTACAAAAGTCTTCTGATTACCAAGACCTAAAACCCTGCTCTCCAACTTTGCACCCCTTTTGTAGCTATCAAGCAATAAATACAGTTATGCGGTATTTCTTCTACCGTTGGGTTAAACTGCCATTTCAATATTTTGACATTAAATTTCTCATGTCTTCCCCAAATGGAATGAGGCCAGGGATATTTGTGTGTGTGTGCACATAGTTGGTGATGGTGGTGGTGGTGGTGGAAGTGATAGGTCTAGAAAGTACTGTCCTCATCAAACTGGAAGGCCAGTTTGCAGGTCACCGGGAGAGTACTACTGGCTTAGACCCAGACGCCCACATCCAGGCTATCCTCAGAGCTGAAGCAGGGTGGGTCATGGTGCCACCAAGGGCCTTTTGCCATGGATCTCTGCTGAGCAACAGAAAGACCAGTCACAGATAAGGGTATCACTGGCATTACAAGAGGCTGAGTGCTGAGCTCCTCACTCAGGGCTCTTCACAGTCCTGTAGGGGGATGGGTTGAGTTGAGTTCACAGGTTAGGGTTTAGTCATTTTAGTTGGCAGAATTACAGGCTTGGGCGTAGGGCTTGGTGAAGGGCTTTTCTTCCGGGTGGGTGTCACCACCTCTCAGTTCTGACTGTTGTCTTCCTGTTGTCATTGACGTTGTAAAGGTGCTTCAGAGCAGGAATGTGGTCCCTCTGTGCAGCTTTCTACCTGCAGTCACAATGATGATGAAGATCTTGTCTCCGGGTGAATAACTTTACCTTGTTCTTGTTTCAGCGGCAATGGCCCTGGCAGACCTGGGGTAGGAAACTGGAAGGGGGTGTGTAGTGGTTGAGGATATGGGTTTTGATGGAGGCCTGTGCAGGTCTCAACCCATCCAGGGCTTGAAGTTTCTATCTGCCTCATAAAGGGAAGTAGACGGTTGTCTTTCGGCAAGACAAAGTTGTCTTGTCTGAAAAAGCCCCCTCCATGGCTGGCTTTGGCATCTTTGAGGAATAGGAGGTCTCCTGCCATGAGGGGGAGGAGGTGCTTTTGCTGATTCACATGATGGGTGGCTGGGGTTCCGGGGAGACACGGGCCAAGCACGCAGCAGTGGGCGGCCTGTGACGGCACCAGGTGTGGCACAGCCACAGGGTCGCAGGGACTGGGAAGGTGCTCAGGATCGCCTTGTTGACTATATTGCTGCTGGCACTCAGCACTGCAGCCAGAGCACTGCCACCTCCTGTGCCCTCACCTGCCCCAGTGGCCACCCCCTTCCACTCCTCCCATGACCCAACCCAGGCTCATCATCACTTTCTACTTTGCTTTCTTTTAATAGAATCATCCCTGCATAACCTGTATATTTCTTTGTTTATTGCCTTCCTCTCTGCACTACATTGTAAGCTCCTTGAAAGCGGGAACTTTGTTTTGTTCACTGTGGTAGCCCCAGCACCTCAAACAGTGCCTGACATGTAGAAGGTACTCAAAAACACATTGAATGAATGAATAAACGTACCAGCCAATGGAGAGCTAGAGCTTTTGTGAGTTCATCTGGCTAGAGGACAAGACCCTGGAGAATGGATGCAGGTGTCCACGTGGACTCCTATAGCTTTGTCTCTCCTACTAGACTAATGGGAAGAGCTGACAATGCCAAGATCCCAGGCCCTCCTGGGAGTTACTGCTAAGTGTCTGTAATTGTAAGGTTGAGGGCCCAGATAGGACAGGATTCATATGGTTTGGGAATGGTACAAAGGGCAGTCCCATCAATCTTTAAGTTAGCTAGAGTAGTTTTCTTGCTTCCAATCCAAAAACCTTGACTGAGTAGGTTCAAGAAATTTATTTATTTTTAAAAAATATATTTTATTGATTTTATACAGAGAGGAAGGGAGAGAGATAGAGAGTTAGAAACATCAATGAGAGAGTCGATCAGCTGCCTCTTGCACACTCCCCACTGAGGATATGTCTGCAACCAAGGTACATGCCTTTGACCGGAATCGAACCCGGGACCCTTCAGTCCGTCCCCAAGCCGACGCTTTATCCACTGAGCCAAACCAGTTTCGGCGAGGTTCAAGAAATTTAAAGAAAGCCCTGTGTTTGGGTATTTGGATAGACAAGGAGAGAGTGATACACAGGAATAGATAAGATCTTCTCTGAAAGTAAGACTAAACAAATGTGGATGAGGAGTGGAAACTCATGAAAGAATTTAAGCAGGGGAACAATATGGTCAGATTTGTGTTTTGAAATATTTTCTTGGCTGGACAGTGTGGCTCAGGGGTTGAGCATTGACCCAGGAATCAAGAGGTTGCTGGTTTAATTCCCGGTCAGGACACATGCCCAGGTTGCGGGCTTGATGCCCAGTACAGGAGGCAGCCAATTGACATTTTTTATCTCTCTATCCTCCCTTTCTCTCTCTCTCTAAAATCAGTATTAATTTTTTTTTTAAAGAAGAAATATTTTCTCTAGCTGAAGTGTGAATGGATTGGAGGGAGGTCAGAGTGAATTATGGGAAGAAAAAAAAAAAAACATTCCAGAGGAAGTAGCATGAATATCAAGGAACGCAAGAGAGTATTCATTGGGCCAGGGCTTAGCAAAGATCTTTCATTTTTCTCTCTACAGTCCTGGGGAAAAGTTTGGAAGATATTGCTGGTACAAGACTGGGAATGAAGAGAGGGTGGGAGGCAAGTCAGAATGAATTAGAAGGGCTTTCTGTGACTTTCAGGAGAGACCACCACAACATCCATGATTTACACAAATAACTGAATTGAAATAAAAGGTTTAACTTGAACCATTAATGGTATAAATGTCAGTATTTGGGATTATAGTGACAATCTCCTAAACTCTTAAAAATTTAAACTCTTGAGAGAGTTAAGCTATGAAATCAACAATAGTGGGAGAAATTAACCAGCCCTAATAGCAGGAGTTGAAAACATGTAAATTATAGATGGAAGCTTTTAAATTATAGGTTATAGTTAAAGGATACATTAGCATGTTTACACTATGATGTGGAACTATTGGTGTGCCAATTATAGATATGACTATCAAGAATTTGAAAAGATTATTAAAACATTTTCATCAGAATGGCTATCATCAACAAATCGACAAACGACAAGAGCTGGCGAGGATGTGGAGAAAAAGGTCCCTAGCTGGTTTGGCTCAGTTGATAGAGCCTCGGCCTGCAGACTGAAGGGTCCTGGATTTGATTCCAATCAAGGACACATGCCCAGGTTGTGGGCTTGATCCCCAGTAGGGGGCGTGCAGGAGGCAGTCAATTGATGATTCTCATCATTGATGTTTCCATCTCTCTGCTCTCCCTCTCTGAAATCAATAAAAATATATATTTAAAAAAGGAACCATTATACACTGCTGGTGGGAATGCAGACTGGTACAGCTACTGTGGAAAACAGTATGAAGTTTCCTCAAAAAATTAAAAATGATACTCCCATTTGACCTAGTAATCCCACTTCTAGAAATATATCCCAAGAAACCAGAAACACCAATCAGAAAGAATATATGTACCCCTATGTTCATAGAAGCACAATTTACAGTAGTTAAAATTTGGAAATACCTAAGTGCCCATCAGCAGATGAGTGGATTAGAAAGCTGTGGCATATCTACACAATGGAATACTATGCTGCTGTAAAAAAGAATTCTTAACATTTGCTGGGACCGGTTTGGCTCAGTGGATAGAGCGTCGGCCTGCGGACTGAAAGGTCCTAGGTTCTATTCTGGTCAAGGGCATGTACCTTGGTTGCGGGCACATCCCCAATAGGGGATGTGCAGAAGGCAGCTGATTGATGATTCTCTCTCATCGATGTTTCTAACTCTCTATCCCTCTCTCTTCCTCTCTGTAAGAAATCAATAAAGTATATATATATATATATATATATATATATATATATAAAAGAATTCTTAACATTTGCACCAGTATGGATATACCTGGAGAGCATTATGCTAAGTGAAATAAGCCATTTGGAGAAAGATAAATATCACATGATCTCACTCATTTGTGGAATATAATGAACAACATAAACTGATGAACAAAAATAGATCCAGAGACAATAGAAGCAAGGAAAAGTCATCAAACCTCAGAGAGAAGGGAGGGGAAGGTGGGAGTGAAGGGGGTGAGAAATTAACCAAAGGACAGTATGCATACCCAATGGACAGACAATAGGGGGTTGAGGACCTGTGCTGGGGGAGAGGTGAGCTGGGTGGGAGCAGGCTGGGAGAGGTCAATGAGGGAAAAATTGACATGTAATACTTCCAACAATGAAGACTTAATAAAGTTAAAAAACAAAAAATTAAATCAGAAATTATATACCTATTTAATCATGAAACCAAATGTCAAACAGGTAATATTCACAGAAACATGCTCAAGTTTCTCATGAAAACTGTAAACATTTTATTTGAATATTTAGCCTTAGTAAAGGTTGTGAGTTTCTCCTTATGAAGGGAGTGTCAAGAGGCGCACGCTGCCTAGAAACGGCCACAGGGATAGCAGCCCCATGTCTCCTGTCTCAGAGACTCCGGCGGCGGCAGGGGAGCGGCGCTCCCGCGGAGAGCAGCTCCAGGCAACCACACTGGGACCCCGCCCCACTGAGGGACCAATGAGGGCGGGCGTTTACTTCCCGGACCTTAGGGGAGACATCAGCCAATCCTATGACCGGCGCTGGTGACGCACGACGTTGCTCGCCAGTTTGGCTACGTCATCCTTCAGCGCCGGAAGTGGTGCGGCAAAGGAGTAACGCGAAGTTTCCCCACTCGGCTGTTGGAGGTAAGGCGGTTTGGGCCTACCTCCCGTGCCGGCCGCGGTGGGAGCCGTGGGCGCGGGCCTTTTGTGGAGCTCGCCGCGGTTTTTGAGTGATGAGCCTTGAGTAGCGCTCTCACGACTTCTTTCCCGGCAGGCGTTGCTCCTCCCTCGTGCTCCCGGGCTCGGGCTCCCTCTGGCTCCCTTGGGCCGTGTGTGGCGGCGCTCACCCCGGTCTTCGCCCCGCTTCGCAGCCGTTCATCCGAGCTCCTGACACCCATACCTACTGTGTTTTCCCGAAAATAAGACATCCTCTGAGAATAAGACCTAGCGCATAGAAATATAAGACATCCCCTGAAAATAAGACCTAGCGCATGGAAAGATAAGACATACCCTGAAAATAAGACCTAGCGCAACTTTGGGAGAAAAAGTTAATATAAGACACTGTCTTATTTTCGGGGAAACAGGGTAGTAGCTTGGTCGCAACACAAGCGGAGAAAATATTAGAGCGTGGGCGCTGTGCGACCGCGGGTTGTCAGGTAGGACATTGTTCCCTTGAGAAACGCTCCCTGAGAGAAACTTGAGGGCCTCTCCCAGCGTCCTCAGCAGGCCTTAGGGGAAGGCCAGAAGAAGCAAGCCTGTTGCCCCGCACGCAGGCCAGTGGTAGCCGTTCAAAGCCAGGGTACAATTTCCATTCGGAACAATGCAGCCCAGGTTACAAGTTGGGGATCGTTGGAACACTTGGGACAGGGCTCTCCACGTGGGGAGACCATACAGATTTGTGCCCTTTCATGTTAGTTGCACCGTCAGGGATGGTCTTGAGCTCCTGCTTTCATCTTACCTGTACTATCAACAAGAGTTGATCTTTACATACTCATTTAGCCCTTGTAGTGTTGAGCAGTTATTGTTTTATAGCTGAAGAAATAAAGGTCAAATAACTGGTCTCAAGTCACACAGTGAGTAGGTTGTGCAGCCACGATTTGAACTCAAGTATTTGGACTTTAGAGGCCTGGACATTATCCACTATTCTATATTGATTTTACTCAGCTGCTCGTCAAATGCCCGAACACCTCACTCAGTTATCTACTATTTTATGGAGAAAATTTAGGTCGCCAGAGGTGCCTTTCCTTACATTCTGCTTTTGCTTGCCCATTTACAAAGCCATTTAGATTTATACTCATCTTTTTATTTATTTATTTATTTTTTATATTTTATTGATTTTGTACAGAGAGGAAGGGAGAGAGATAGTTAGAAACATCGATGAGAGAGAGTCATCGATCAGCTGCCTATTGCACACCCCCTACTGGGGATGTGCCTGCAACCAAGGTACATGCCCTTGACCGGAATCGAACCCGGGACCTTTCAGTCTGCAGACCGACACTCTACCACTGAGCTAAACTGGTTTTGGCAGATTTATACTCATCTTGATCTTAAGTCTCAGAGGATGAGGAAGAGCTGTATCCTTTGATCAAAGCAACTCTCTTTACCTGTGTCTCTGATGTTTTATACTCTCACCTATGAGACTTAGTTTTCATTTGTTTTTTCTGCCCCTGTCCCAGTCATGTATAAACAAAGCCAGGTTTCTCAGATCCCTGGTCATTTCTTATCCCCATTTCCACTGTGCAAGCCAGAAAGAAAAAAAGTTCTTGGTGATCATCTTCCTTTAGTGTCATCCAGTGACTTCCCCCTTCCTATCCAAACTGTTTTAAAGGGTATTCTAAATTCTGTCCCCATTTTCTCAACTCCCATTTCCTTCTGCAATCTGCTTTCTGACCTATTATTCCCCTGAAATCTTACCCTAAGGTCACCAGGGATTGTTCCTCAAACCAAATAGTCATTTAAAAATCATCACTTGATTCCCTTGCTGCTTTTGAGACTTGATGCCTCTCACTCCCTTTTTTATTTTTGTTAATTGTCACCCGCGGATATTTTTCCATTGATTTTTCTTAGAGAGAGTGGAAGGGAGGCGCGTGGGGGGGGGGGAGAGAAACCTTGATTAAGAGAGACCCATTGATTGATTGCCTCCCACGTGCTACCTGACCAGAGCCAGGGATCGAGCTTGTAACATAGGTACATGTCCTTGACTGGAATCGAGCCTGGGACCCTTCAGTTCACAGGTTGATGCTCTATGCACTGAGCCAAACTGGCTAGGGCTTACTTTCTTCTTTGCTTTCCAGGATAACACACTCAGCTGATTTATTCAGTGAACATTTATTATGATATAGCGATGAGCAAGGCAATGCGCTATATCCTTAAGGAGCTTATATTCTAGCTGTTCCTCCATGTTCTTCTCTCACCAGTCATTTTTCCTGCGGATAGTCTTTTTTTCTCTTCTCCTAAAATGGTGTTCCCAATGCTTATCACTTTGGTCCACTGTACTTTTTTTAAAATATATTTTTATTGATTTTAGAGAGAGAGAGAAACATCAATGATGAGAGAAAATCATTGATCGGCTGCCTACTGCCCCCTCTCTCCTGGGGATTGAGCCCTCAACCTAGGCAGGTGCCCTGACCAGGAATCGAACCATGACCTCCATATCATCGACACTCAATCACTGAGCCATTCTGTCCAGACTGTTCTTTTCATTCTGTACATAATGCCTGAATGAGCACATCACCTGGCTTGGTTTTAACTCCCTACGTGGCTTCAAATATAAGTTGTCATATTAGACCCCTTTTCTGAGTTTCACCCTCACCTCTGACTGCTCTGCCGGACAGCTCTGCCATAGGCAGTTCAAATTCAGAGGCCCCAAAACTGAACTCGGCATCTTCCCTGAAGTTACTTTATCACACCCATCACTAAATCCCAATGATTTTACCCCTTAAATGTTTCTCAAGTCTGTGCTCTCTATTTTGTCTCTCCATTGTCCTACTTCAGACCTCATCTCTAACTGTTTCCCCCGAATCTAGTTCTGTTCCCCACATATCTCTTCACACTACCTACCTCCTCCCACAAGTGATCTTTGAAAACAAATGTGTGTCAAAGTCCTGCTTAATGATCTTTAAAGAGCTTTCTGTTTTTCATCTGTTTGCTCATTCATTCAGCACGTATTTATTGTTTACTGAATTGCAAAATTCGTTGGAACTTCTAAAATTTGAGCTTCTCAGCCAGTCATCCAGGGCCCTGCTTCATTTGGACCTACATGAATCGCCAGCCTCTTCTCTGCCTCATATTTGGGTTGCAGCAACACTGAACTGCTTCTGCGTATGCACAGTGCTGTTCCTTCGCGCATTGGTCTTTGCTGTTCGCTTTTGTTGGAGTCTTCTCCCCGATTTCTTTCTTTACATCTTTTTTTAAAAAATATATCTTTTTATTGATCTCAGAGAGGAAGGTAGAGAGAGATAGAAACATCAATGATGAGAGAGAATCCTTGGTATGCCTCATGCACGCTTCCTACTGGGGATTGAACCCAAAACCTGGGCTTGTGCTCTGACCAGGAATTGAACTGACCTGGTTCATATGTTGATGCTCAACCACTGAGCCACACCAGCCAGGCTCTTTCTCCACTTCTCAGTTAGGTTGCTCCCTTTCACCTAATTAACGAGGTTTTTATATAGCACTTATTTTAGGCTCAATTCCTAAATCTAGTGTTTTAATCTGAAATCATCTCTTCTTTACCTACGTTTATCCCCAAATTATGTCTCTTTATATATTCTTCCTTTTGATTAATGGGTATTTTCAAATTAGGAATCCTGGCTATCTCCCTTTCCTCCTTTGTCATTCCCCAAATGCAGTCAGTAATTCAGTCTACCTTCATGATTTCTTCTGGCTGTTTTTCCTCTCCATCCCCTTTGTTCTGTCTTTGCTCAGGCAGAATTTCTTCTCTCGTTCTCTCTCTCCTCTGCTGAACCTTTACATGGCCTTAAGGGTTTTTCAAAAGAATGCCAGCACCTCCACTATTGTGCAAGTTGTGTATTGCACAAAGGTGCTGCAGTCATACTTTGGAAATTGCATGTTTGCATATTTATTATGACAGTCTTCTGGCAGATGGCAGCAAAATATCTAACAGTATGTTCTGACAGTTAAAGAAGAGAAACCTTCAAATACACAAAAAGTGCCTATTGACAAGAATATCTTCTCTCTTTTTATGTCCTTAGTTTTCTGTCAGGCATACTCCTTTAAAACCCATTATAAATATCCCTTTTCACAAATCTTTTTTGATATTCTCTGCAAGAGTCAGTCATTCCTTTGCCTGAGCTAATGCCGTATTTGGTTACTTCCGTTTTACATGCTCATCACATTGCATTTTAATAATTGGTACATGAGTCTATCTGTCCCATTGCATTCCAAGCCCCAGAAGAATAGGGACAATGTTTAATCATTCTTTGACCCTCAACCTGTAGCCTAATACCTAGCACATAAACTATATCAGTAAATATAAGAAATTTGATTGCTTGGCATGATTCAGGCACAGAGGTGAATACCCATGTTTTCTTAGTTAATTCTCACAACAACCTTATGAATCCTGTCATTATCATATTTTACATGTGAGGAAGTTGAGACTAGGGAGGTGAAGTCACTTGCCTCAAGATGAACAGATGGTATGTGGCGTGTGTGGTATCTGGGGTGTGGCTCTGGAGGACCTGTGCTAGTATTCCCATGATTCTCTTCTGTTTTGTCTCTCAGAGTAATGATGCGGGTGTGCTGGTTGGTGAGACAAGACAACCGGCAACAGCGAATCAAACTTCCACATTTGGAAGCAGTCCTGGTTGGGCGTAGCCCAGAGACCAAGATCACTGATAAGAAATGTTCTCGACAGCAAGGTAACTGGTCACAAGACTGTGGAGAGTACCTGCTGGGTTCCTTAGAGTAGTGATAACCAAAGGTGCGCATTTTCTGGGTGGTCATGATGGAAAACCTTTGGTCTGCCATAAACAAAACTCAGGAACAGGGCTCTCTTAGCCAACACCGGGCCCGTTCACTCCTGAGTCCATCCTCGGGAAGCAGTTACTATTCAGTGTTGGGGACAGGCTGGTCCTTCCTGTTACTGTTGGTGGTGGAGTCCTGAACCCTGCTTTGTCTAGGAAGGGACCGAGTTGGGAAGTGAGACAGTTAAATTCTGGGGTCTCTAGGCTGAAACCATGTCTGAGAAGTGATGGGATGGTTTCATCCTTTACATATTGCCTCATATAGAGGGTAGTATTTTTATTTATTTAAAAAATTTATCTTTATTGTTGAAAGTATTATGAATGTCTCCTTTGTTTTTCCCCTCATTGGCCCCCTCTACCTGGCACCCACCCCTCCCAGGCCTTCACCACACCATTGTCTGTGTCCCTGGGCTATGCATATATACATATAAGTTTTCCAGTTAATCTCTCCCCATCTACCTCCTGACTTCTATCTTTCCCAGAGGGTGGTATCTTTATAAGGTGATAGTATTTAGCTCTTGAAGTGTCATCCCTGGAATTTAATGAAATGAAAGTCCTTTGGAAAAGCCTTAACATATACCTCATTTTTTTGCCCATAAACTTTGGGACAGGCTCACTGCTACCAGGCCTCCCACCTGCAGTTCCCCATAGCAGGGTTTCCTGAGGTTTGGTGTCTGCAGCACAGATTATTGGTTTTGCCACCTGAGTTAATCTAAATGGGTGAAAAAAAGCCATACTTGACCTGGCTAAGCCCAAAATACATAGGCAGACGCTGCTTCTCACTCTCTGTGCCTCTGGTCACATGGCAGTGATGTGTGTCCGCCTGCCTCTGCCTGTCCTCTCTGGAGAGCAGCTGTGGGGTCTCTTTTCTTTGTTCCTTATCTCACTTCCCTGAACATGAGTGAAAAATGTTCTTCCCACACATGCTCAGATTGTTCTGATTGTTTCTCTTTCTAGACTATTCTCTCCACTCCTACCCAAGGCCAGCTGAACTTCTGTTTTTCTGGAATGTATAATTTGCCCCTTTCTCTGTTAAAGGCATCTGATGGTTTTATATAATAGCGGAAGCCTGATTTAATCTTGAGTGAAGAGCTTGTAAGAGAAGTGGGTCTCCTTCCCTGACTGTGGTCCCAGGCGGGCCAAGGGCTCTGGAATAGGAAGACTGTGGAGACTCAGTGAAGCTGCCTCTTAGGGATATTAGCAGCAGCTAAGGGAGTATGTACACCATTGGACTTTTCTTTTTTACAGTGTTTGATTCTGTAAATTTCAGAGAATAAACAGTCCCATCATTCTAATAGTCTCTGAGTGGAGAAAATAAAATTTTAATTTATGATGACCTGTTGGACATTTTATGGAAGGATTTGGAGCCCCAGTCACCTGTATAATGGGCAGTTTTGCTCATTTGAGGAATCCCTTGTCAAGTTGCCTTCTTGAGGCTTCATTGTCCTGTAGAGAGAATAGGAGTAAGTGCCTGGATCTTCATGGTATTTGGGTTTGACTTTTTCCAATCTCTTTCAGTGCAGTTGAAGGCAGACTGTAACAAAGGATATGTCAAGGTAAAGCAGGTATGTCTGTGACTTAAATTTCCATTTTATACTTGATGATTTTCTTAGGCTATTGACATTGGGGTGTCAGTGCCAGCCAGTAAGCCTTCTCTGTCATGTGTGGAAGTGATGGAGTAATATAAATGAACATTAAGCATAGTTCCTGGCACACAGTAAGTGGTTAACATAATAGTGGCTATGTTAGTGATGGAATTGTTGCTTTTTTTGTAATTACTTTCTGATTATTTCATAGGTAGGGGTTAATCCCAGCAGCATTGACTCAGTCATAATTGGGAAAGACCAAGAGGTGAAGCTGCAGCCTGGCCAGGTTCTCCACATTGTGAATGAACTTTATCCATATATTGTAGAATTCGAGGAAGAGACAAAGAGCCCTGGCCTGGAAACACACAGGAAGAGAAAGAGGTCAGGCAGCAGCGATTCCTTAGAAAGGGATGCTGCCCAGGAAGCTGAGCCCAGTACAGGACTGGTACCTGGGAGTGACCCTAGCCAGTGCTTTGTGCCCACAAACAAGGGGACAAATGAATCTACCAAAAAGGTGAGGATAGTTTGCTTGATAAGATGATGTGGAGATTAAATGAGATATAACGATGGCTTAATTGTTTTGTACACTCTAAAGCCAGGCACACGGGAGAGGTTAACCATGATAGGGGTTATTAACCAAGATGAAAGAGTCACTTGTTTGTGTCACCAGTTAATTGGGTGAATTTCCCTTTATGTGCTTTTCTCTTGAATTCCTGAGGTAAGCCAGTTGAAGGTAGGGTGATAATAGAACATACTTAACACTGAGCTTCTAAAATGTGTCAGTCATTTGTATTTCTAGAAGGATAGCTTTGAAGCACTTTTCATAGATCATGTGATTCACATCCTGATGTCAGAGTGGAAACCTAGTCAGGCTTAAATGGAGTGGGAGAGGACAAAAGATGTGGTTCACACTCTGGCTTTTCTAGCCTCTGGATATAGAGAGAAAATGGGGATGGCTTATGATTACAAAGGCATAAGTTTGATATAAAGGGGATATAGTTTAATTCTTAAAAAATTAACTTTATTTCCAAGTTTGGTTGGACTTTGCTGATATTCAATGTGAACTAATACCAAATTTAACTATTGGCCTTTGAGATTTTCCTTGTTTATTGTTTTAGGAATCATTGGGCCACTGGAGTCAAGGCTTGAAGATTGCTATGCAGGATCCTAAAATGCAGGTCAGAATAAAATTTTGTCATTGAAATAATCATCAGAGGTCATAACTACAAATGAAATCAAAGGCAATCTGTTTCTGAATGAAATTTGTTTTATTGGGCTATTTGTGAGAACAAGTGGCTTTTCTCATTGCCAATAAGTGAGCACCTGAAATTCTTTGGAGAGAAACTAAGTTCTTCAAATGAATATTCCAGTGGTCGACAAACTCATTAGTCAACAGAGCCATATATCTACAGTACAACGATTGAAATTTCTTTTGAGAGCCAAATTTTTTAAACTTAAACTTTAAAATTCTTCTAACGCCACTTCTTCAAAATAGACTCGCCCAGGTCATAGTATTTTGTGGAAGAGCCACACTCACAGAGCCAAAGAGCCGCATGTGGCTTGCAAGCTGCAGTTTGCCGACCACTGGACTATCCCCTCTGCCTTGTTCCTTTTAAATTTCTGCATACTATTAAGGGAGGTTGAGTTAACCTTACTGTGATCTCTTTCAAGGGAGCATCAGATAATATGACTCTGGTTACTGGCCTATCCTGGGATTAATAGTCCGGTATCACTCTACAAGGGGCCTTTGAGTTCTTAAATTGTGTCTTGGGATGACAAGGGGCCAGATCTGATAGAGAGTCTTGGAGTACACTGCAGATGTCATATGGTCTGCTGTGGTAGAGTGGAGAAGGGAACATTTAATTGATGCCTGGAGGGATTTCACATCAGATCCTGAGCAACTACTTTGTACTGTGCATCTTCTCTGTAGTGTGGTGATTAAAACACAGGCTAAAGTTGGGGTTGCAGTCTTAGATTTCCTGCTTAGTAACTGTGACTTTGCATAAAACACTCAGTTTATCTGAGTCTCTGTGCTTTCATCTGTCAAAATTGGGATACTAAAAACTTTTACAGAAGATTGTGGTGGGATTAAGTGAGTTAATGGAGATGCATAGCACAAAAGATACATGGAAAATGTCTGTTTCCTTCTTTGCCTCTGCTAGGTTTACAAAGATGAGCAGGTGGTGGTGATTAAGGATAAATACCCGAAGGCTCGTCATCACTGGCTGGTCTTACCCTGGGCCTCAATTTCCAGTCTGAAGGCTGTGACCAGAGAACATCTTGAGCTCCTCAAACATATGCATACCGTGGGGGAAAAGGTGATTGCAGATGCTGCTGGGTCCAGCAAACTCCGCTTCCGATTGGGCTACCACGCCATTCCCAGCATGAGGTAGGCCCTGTGGGGAGTGCTGGTGCATCCTGATTATGTGTATGTGCAGATGGATTCAGCCTGGGTCTGCTGAGTGTGCTGTTAGCCGCAAGGCCCAGGGGGGTTTCCAAGGCAGGTGAGCTGAAACTTCTGGTAGTCTGTCTGACTTACCTGTAAGCCTTGAGTTCCTATTTCTGCTTGCAATTCAATTACATACTTTTTGTTGTTGTTGTTGTTCCTCTCAAAGTGTAAACCTCTGAGGACCTAATTTATGAACTAGATGAAGTAGCTTTATTACACCGGTATGAAGAATTAAAGAATTGTAATCAGTGACTGTTCAGAAACTCCTAAGTGAATAAGGACCATTGCTCTGAAGGACACAAACATCACTGATTTCTGTCCTAACAGCTTAGTAGATCTAAGATGTAAGATAAAATGAGAGAAAAGTTCAGAGCCTGGATCATACCCAGAAAGGAATGATTAATTCTTTTCAAAGAATGCATCCAAGGCAGTTCTCCACAGGTCTTTACACCTAAATGAGATAAGCAGAAGAATGGATTTCAGAGTTTTTTTCTTGGGTTTTTTTGAGGTTTGTCCCCCCCCCCCCCCCCAAATAAAATATAGCATAAAATTTACCACTTCAACCATTTTCAAGGTCTAGTTTAATGTCATTAGTACATTTACATTGTGCAACCATCAACACTATTTCTAGAACTTTTTCCCACACTACTATCTTCCTTCCTCCCCCAACCACTCAAAACCATCATTCTGCTTTCTGTCTCTTTGACTTGAACTATTTTAGGTCCTTCATATAAGTGGAATTATATAGGATATGTCTTTTTGTGACTGGCTTATTTCACTTAAAATAATTCTTCAAAGTTCATTTATGTTGTTCCATGTATCAGAATATCTTAGGGTTCTTTTTAATAAGCATCCATTATTCTTCGCTTTTAAAATTTTTTTTATTTTTAAAAAATACATTTTATTGATTTTTTACAGAGAGGAAGAGAGAGGGACAGAGAGCTAGAAACATTGATGAGAGAGAATCATTGATCAGCTGCCTCTTGCACACCCTTTACTGGGGATATGCCCGCAACCAAGGTACATGCTCTTGACCGGAATCGAACCTGGGATCTTTCAGTCCACAGGTCGACGCTCTATCCACTGAGCCAAACCGTTTTCAGCTTCACTTTTTTATTTTTAGATGGGTAATTATGACTTAGATTACTGGCTACTTTAACGTGATGAAATCTTTGTGCCACATATTTCCCCCCATCAAAACTCTTTCTTTTAAAAGGAAATATAATGTATATAGAATAAAATGCATAATAAGATTTATAGTTTGATCAGTTTTGACAAATGTACATGCCATGCAACTATCAATTTGATTAAGATACAGAACATTTCTATCATCTCATCCCAGGAAGCACCTTTGTGCTCTTTCCAGTTAATCCTCCGCAAGCATTCTTTCAGCATAATTGGTTTAGTCTGTTCTCATGTAAATGGAACCATATAATGTATACTCTTTTTCATTCTGGCTTTCTTTGGTCTGCGAAATGATTTTGAGATTCTTGCATGTCACCCATAGTCCTATTTCCCTAATGCTTCAGAGCCTGTGACTAACAGCTAATGATTACAGAGTCCTTTTCACATAGTAACCATGGTATCCGTGCCTTTTTCATATAATGAATACTGTTGTGCTAAGGAGAATGCTAAAAGCAAGAGCTATGGCAGGTATGGGTGGGAAACAAAATGAGCAGTAACTAAAGTTGCCACTTACATATTCTTTTATGACCACTTTTTATGATGTAATTTTTAATGAAGTTTATAGAAAGGAAAAGGTAACAGATCATTTTGTCTATTATAAAAGTAATATATTTTAAATTTAGAAAATATTAAAAAAGAAAGTGTGAAGCAGGACAAAAATCACCACTAATTAAACTGTAAACCTTATTGGAAATCCACCCATTTTCCTTAAATCCTTTTCTGCTCCAGGATTCGATCTAAGGTCCTGCAATTGAATTTATTCTCTCTCCTTAGTCTCCCCTTATCTGTGACACTTCCTCTTCCTTTTCTGGTTTTCATGACTTTGACACTTTTAAAAAATACATATATTTTATTGATTTTTCACAGAGAGGAAGGGAGAGGGATAGTTAGAAACATCAATCAATTGCCTCCTGCACACCCCCTACTGAGGATGTGTCTATAACCAAGGTACATGCCCTTGACCGGAATCAAATCTGGGACTGTTCAGTCTGCAGGCCGATGCTCTATCCACTGAGCCAAACCAGTTAGGGTGACCTTGACACTTTTGATGAATAATAGCTAGTTATTATAGGATATCTCTCAGTTTGGATTTGTCTGATGATTTTTCATGATTAGATTGAGATTATGCTTTTTTCTTTTTTTGCCAACATGCCACAGAAGTGATGTGTTCATTTCAGTGCCTCATATCAAGGAGTGCATGGTATCAAGATGATTTATTACTCATGATGTTAACCTTGATAACTTTGTAAGGTGGTATCTGCCAGGTTTCTTTACTCAAAGTTACTATTGAATATTTTGAGACTATGCTACTATCGTATTTCTGTTCAAACTTTTGCCCAGTACTTTTAGCGTCTTTATTGTATCTGGCCTGCAATAGTTATTACTATGGTGTTTACCTAATGGTGACTTTATGTTTCCCTCATTCCTTCTAATTTATGTATAGTTTGTTTTTTATTAATAATCACCCATTCATTTTTAGAAAGAGTGGAAGGGAGGGGGGAAGAGACAGAGAAAGAGAGAACCATCTATGTGAGAGAAACGCATTGATTGGTTTGCTTTCTGCATGTGCCCTGTCCAGGGCTGGGGATGAAGCCTGCAACCGAGGTACTGCCTTGACTGGAATCGAACATGAGACCCTTCAGTCCAAGGTTTAACAACTGAGGGCCCTTTTAACTTATTAATTAGATTTCTTCCTTGTGGAAGAGCACCCCTCCTTCCCAATTACATATTTATTCAATTATCAGTGCAGATTCATGGATACTTATTTTATTTTATAAGTTTTAACTCAATCTGTCATTATTTTGTTGCTCAAATCATTCCAGCTTTGATCATTGGATGCTCCTTTTGGCTGGCCCCTGTAGCACTTTGACATACCTCCAACATGTTTTGACCACTTATTTTCTGGAATAAGATGTTCCAGGCTCATTATAGCTCTGGAATGAACCACTTCTGCCAAGAGCCCTTGTTCCTTTTATTGGGTATTTATAAACCAAGACTTGGGTACTAGGTTTCTGTAATATTGATTCTAGGGTGTTTTTGCTCCTAGTAGATAGAGCTAGGAAATAAATGCATAAATCCTAACCTGCAACATGTATGTGTATATGAAAACTATGAATTCATAGTGATACCTCTCATTCCAGTCCAACTCCACAAGGTTCATTCTTGTCTTCCGATTTCCGTTATTGTAACTTCTTTCTCCAACGGTGAGAAATTTGGCTCTCATTAGCTACACTAAATTTACTTATTTGTTCAATTCTAGTACAGTTGCCCCTTGAACAACAATAGCTATTACTCAGTCAAAGCCATTCAAAAAGGCTTCCTACCTGGTTTAACAAGTTGAACAGCAAATTCTTGATTTTGTTCTCAAATCTGCTTTTCCCATAAGCTTCTCCATCTCAGTAGGTGGCAACTCCCCAAACCCACACCCAATCCATTATAAGTCCTGTTCCAAAATATATTAAAAATTGGATTGCTTCTTGTCATCTCAAATATTATAGCTCTAGTGTAAGACATGATTATTTCTGACTTGGTCTGCTAGGTTTCTCTATCCATCCTTACCCACTTCATAGTCCTTTATCCCAGCAGCAAGAATCATCTTTAAAAAGTATAACTCAGATAATAGCACTCCTCTTCTTAAAATCTGTAATTGCTCCTCCATTTAATCAGAATGTAGTGCAAACCTCTTGCTGACTTATAAGACCCTTATGATCTGGCTCCTACCTAATCTTTGCACCAAGGCTCCAGTCATTCTGGCCATATTACCTTTCTGTTCCTTGGCTGTATCAAGCTCTTTCTCATCGCAGGGCCTTTTGCGCTTAGCCTCCCTGCTCTCTGAAATACTCTTTCCCCAAAGATTCTTTGCTTGCCTGACTGCTTTCTCACTCAAATCACTGCCTGGGAGAGACCTTCCCTGAATACTCTAAGCTAGTTAAAAAGGCAACCTCTACCCCCTCGGCACTCTCTATCACATTTCTCTGTTTTATTATTTTTTTTAAGCAATGTTAATTATTTGAATTCTCTTTGTTGATTGGTTTACTTATACTTTATTTGTCTCCCCTCATGATAATATAATTTCTATAAGGACAGAGGTCTTTCCCATTTTGCTCACTGCTAAATTCCCAGTGCTAGAACAGTATGTGGCCCTAGTAAGTAGATAGTGAGCATTAAATATTCTTAAATGAATGAATGAATTGAATTAAATGGAAACAGTCAATATTTTACACACCCATACTTTTACTGTTTGTCCTTTTAATTTAAGTTAGTCTTTCATGGATTTAATCATCTATTTCTCTCCCTCTCAACTAGCCATGTACACCTTCATGTGATCAGCCAGGATTTTGATTCTCCGTGCCTTAAAAACAAAAAACATTGGAATTCTTTTAATACAGAATACTTCCTAGAATCTCAAGGTAAACAGTATTCTTTGGTTTTCACATTTGTTTCATTTTCTCAGCTATTCTTATATTTGACTTGGTTATTTCCCTAAATAATAATCTGGTCTCAAAAACCCATATTTAACTTTATGTTCCCTATAAAGAGGGTCCCACTAAAAGAAACTGGATCATTTGAATTGTAATGGGATTGTCACTTTGCTGTGAGCAGCCATCTTTGGGGACCTTGAAAGCTGTTATATCAGGGTCAGAAAGATGTTTTATTATAATAAAGGGTACTTAAAAATTGTTCTGATAATTATTGGAGTTCATAGATATGAAAGCTCTGTACAGTTCTATGTCTCTCTGCCATCAGCTGAGCAGGAGCATAGGAGTGGTTAATTAATAGTGGAAGGGCATGTGTGCAGAGTAACAATTCCCAGTGAATATTCTGTGGAACTTCAGTAAGCTGGCGGATTAATAGTGACAGCTGTCATCAACCCAATGTCAGTCAGTGGTAAAGCACTGGGATAAGGCTCTGACATAGTAACAGGGGTTGCTTAGAATGTATCTCAACGGAATGTAATACCAAAATAGTTTGCTCATATTGAGATTTTGACCTGGCATATATTTTTTTGGGGTCAGATTTTTTTTTCTTCTTCTTTCTTTGTATTGGCTTTCCAGAGCAGCTAGGCTCTGAACTTTTTTCCTTGCTTGCAGCTGTGATCAAGATGATACAAGAGGCGGGCAGAGTGACTGTCCGAGATGGTATGCCTGAGCTCTTGAAGCTGCCCCTGCGCTGTCATGAGTGCCAGCAGCTGCTGCCTTCCATTCCTCAGCTGAAAGAGCATCTCAGAAAGCACTGGCCAGAGTGATTCTGTGGAACCTGAACTTCTGCAGCAAGTATGGTGATTGTTTCGAGCAAACTCCTGGCACCTGTTCTGGATTGCTTGTGAACCTTTATTTCTTAAATTAAAAATACAGGCTTTTTTTTTTTTTTTTTTAAACAAAGTTTGTTCTATTCTTGAATGGCAAAATGTGGGGCGACTCAAAATAGGTCAGGAATTAGGAGTTTGGGTTTGTCATGGATGTGTTCTCTGGTTGGTGAGGGTGGCTGGGATAGGCCTGACCACCGTCTCCAGGACCCACATCAGCTCTAACGGGAGCAAACTGATCTAATGCAGGATATGGAAGTAGAGGGAAGATAATATGTTTCTGTTCCTTATATTTATCCTCCGTCCCGGAGGCACGAGGTACCCTTTCTTCAGAGCAGCCAGAGGGGTTCTCTTGTTTATCCTGAAGGCATTAATTGGTCTAAGTTCTCTGATCTTTTTTAATTAAAAAAAATTTTTTTTTTTCAATAACAGTTTACTTTCAGTATTACTTTGTATTACTTTCAGGCGTACACCATAGTGGTTAGACAATCATATACTTTACACAGTGTTCCCTCTGATATTTCCAGTACTCAGCTGGCACCATCAGTTACTACAACGTTACTGATTATATTTCCTATGCTGTATTTGTTCTCTGATCTTAATCTGTTCTGTAATATTCTTTCTCTTTTCCTTCTTCATGGGGAGGCTTAGTTTCTTCTGTACCTTTCATATTTTTCTACCCCAAACCACCCAAATACTGTCTTCTCAGAAAGTCTATCTCGTAAGTTCTCCTTCACTGAGCAAACAGGCTAGGTGAGTAGATGGAGGGATGGGGCTTTCTTCTATCGGGGGCCCCTGGATGGTGAGGAAATACTCAGCCATTCGTTCATCACAGTTCAGTGAGCAAGCCTTGCTGGCCTGCTTGAATCTGTTTGAAAATAAAGTTCATTTGTTTGGGGCATCTCTCCTAGGTAGTTGAAACTAACAGTTTAGCCAACAGTCACAAAGTAATTTCTGATACATGAAAAGATAGTTGTTTAATGAAAAAGTTTCATTGAATCTCATAGCATCATTTTCCCCTTAGAACGAATTTGGATAGAACAGTTGGATCAAATCTGGATTAACAGAACTAAAGGTAAAGGGAAGTCTAATGTTTCTTGATTAAATGTTGATCTGCTTGGAGATCTAATTATTTTGGTTCTTGAGTTTATTGGGACAAAACAACACACACACACAAACAAAAAACCCCATCCTAACAATAACTTCTCTCTGAAGAGAGAAAACTTCAATCCATAGAGACCACATTTGACCTTACTTTCTTTCACAAATAAACAAGATTCTACAGTGGTTTCTTAGTGAGCGTGGGTATAGTACCACAGATTGTGTAACAATATGTGAGATGTAATAAAGGAAAATTTGGAAGAGTGACCACACTTACATTCTTAGTTCAGCCAGGCTACTCAGTGACCTTGAATAATAGCTCTTTTAGAAGAACAAATGTAAATAATGACTTGGAGGGGCCAGAAAAGGATGTGAGGTATTGAGGTAGATAGGCCCCATGCCATGCCCTCTCCCAGGTGGGCTATTGTTGACATTATTACAAGAAAAAATTATCTTTCTTTGTTTATGTAATTCAGATTTATCATTGACCAAAAACATGTAAATCACATTTGTGATGCCACGTTGTAGTATTTCCTCCATTAGGGAGTATCCTCTTTTAATCTTGGCCTCATGTTAGGCAGGCAAGGCAACAGTTCTTTTAAAATAAAGCTGTTTAATATGGATGGCTACTTTAACTCTAGCTAAGAAGGCAAATTTATGGAGTTCTATTGCTGTAAAGGTAAGTAGATATGATGTGACAGCCAGAGCTGAACTGGAACCTGAAACTGAGCAAGTGAACGCTTTCTATGAGAGCATGGCGAACAGATCTTGAACAGTTAATAACAGATCTTAAGTCAGAGCTCGAGAAAAGGGCTCTCAAAGTCCATTAGACTCTGAATTGGAGTTTTGTTTTTTTAAAGCAAACAGTCAAACTCTACTACCAGAGAATGGGCTTTGGGTTTTAGAGTCACCTAATGATTAGGGTTCTCATGCTTCTGACTCAGGGAGGGGCCAGTAGATGAGCATTATACAGGCAGTTGTTAAATGACTCATAAAGTCAGTGACATATTCAAATGCCCAAGAGTTCCCCTGTTGCAGCTGCTTTACCCAAACCTCAGGGAAGGGAATGGTCAGGGTAGGGAAGTGGGAAAGGAGTTTAGACCTCTAGGATTCTGGGCCACACACTACTCAACTCCTTTTACCTGTTCTATCTTGCAAATAAATATTTTGAGACCACCTATTTCAACTTCCTAAATTTTTAGAAGGCAGCTGGGATATGAAGGTTCATTTAGTAATTTAAACTAGGTTTTGCCCTTTATTGAAGTCCTCTCCTTGACTTTTCCTAGATGCTCTCAAGCACTGACATCATATTTATGAAGGATTGACATCACTCCTAAGTCCCATTCCTATGTCCTGCCTCACAATTATTTTTTTAATCTAAAAGTGAAATAGGAAATAAAAAGGATTTAGGTGTGTATATGAAGTTCAGCTCTGTTCCATGTTAGCTGTGCGACATGGGTCATTTATCCTTTCTGGTCTCAATTTCATCAGCTATTAGATAGAGTTAAAATATATATCTTCCAGATTGAGAATTAAATAAGCATGAACTTGATAGGGCCAGATACTTGTGTGATGCGCATTCATCAATCCTACTCTTTGCTGCCAAACTTGAACCCCAGCAAGAATTCTCTCTAGCAAGCCTCTTTTCCCTCCCAGCTTTGGTTTCTCACATTTAAAACTAGGGCCTTACACTAGACTTAAAGTTCCTGTAAGATTTAAGTCTTCATGCTTTAGATGGTTAGTTCCTATTGCTCTCTTTTTTTTTCTTTTCCCCTTATTAAGGTCTCCTTTTTTTTCCCCCCCTAAGACCAAAATTGGTAGATGTGTTCTCTAAAGCACAAGAAATTCTTCACATCCATGCCTTAACCCAGTGGTCGGCAAACTGGCTTGCGAGCCACACGGCTAGCGATATCCATAGTTTGCCGACCACTGCCTTAACCTATAAAGTTGTGTGTGTGTGTGTGTGTGTGTGTGTGTGTGTTTATAATAGTGTTTTATTGAAAAGTACAGAAAACCCACCTGTGTTATTTTCACTTGAACTAACAAGCAAGCCTCCTCACACCTCCTGTTGTCTTAGAAAAACTTCATTTCTTTGGAGTATTACCTTGCTGGTTCCAGCAAGTATCTCAGTTAATTTGGTTCCTTTTCCTCCAGGCTCAAAATAAAAATTAAACTAACTCCTCTTGGGACAGGGGTGGAACTGAGAGAGTCAGAAGAGTGAAGAGCAGTGTGTGTGTGTGTTTACATTTGATTTCAGACAGGGAGGGAGAGGGAAAAGGAGATAGAAACATCAGAAACACAATGATGAGGTAGAATCATTGATTGGCTGCCTCCTACATGCCCCGCACTGGGGATCGAACCCATAACTTGGTGTGTTAATGGGGAATTAAATCATGACCTCCTGGTTCATAGGTTGACACTCAGCCATTGGTCCACACTGGCCGAGTAGAGCACCATGTTTTCCAAAGGGCCCTCAATGGCTTTGTGAGCTTGGTGATGGGTTTTGAACTCAGCCAGGGGAATGAAACACTTCATCCTTGGAGCAAACTGTTCATCGACCATGGACCATTTGTGGTGGTAGTTTTTGCTGGAGGGACCATAATAGGGATTGCTTTTCTCAAACTGTGTGTGGTCTGGGTGAGCCTCCTTCACAATCTTCATAAATTCTGCCATGCCTGGCTCTTTGCAGTTGCTATGGTACAAGGTTTCCTCCTCCAGCTTCCTGGCTCTCGGGAGGTTCCAGGCCTGATAGTTGCGAACCCATCCCAGCATGCTGTCTGCTTGGGCTCTGCTTTGGAATCCTCAGTGTTGAACTTCACATTTATATCTTTCTCTAGTCAGCTCTCTGGCTCTGATTTCATCAACCAGTAGCTGCTTAGATTCTCCCACATTTTTTAGAGCCTAAAGTCTTCTAAGGGCTGGAGTTCTCCACTTTAGTCATGCCTAACCCGAGTCCTTAGTCTTGGTATGCTTTCCTGCTGGTCCCTTTTTGTCTGGCCCAGCAGCCCCAGCCAGCCTCCTACTGGGCTGAAGCGTGGAAGATTCTGGAATATACTGAGAGATACCGATGGCAACTCTTCTTCTGCCCTTAGAAACCACTAAGACACAATTCCAGCCCCTAAAGTAAAAAAAAAAAATTTCTTTTGAAGCTTGGGTCACATATTCACCTCTGGACTAATCACTGTGTCTCTTAGGGGGATGGCATACTCTGGCTGTCATGAGTAACAGGACCTTGTGGAGTGCCTTGGGGCTGATGGCCTCACTGGAATACCTGGAGCAGGGAATGCTAGTTTAAAAAGCAATTGATGTTATCACTCTGTGGACTGCCTACCTCATCCCAACAAGTGGGTAGCTCCTTTGGCCCCAGGCTGTTGTCCTGGAATCTAGGACTAAAAAGAAGGAAAACAGCATTGGACTTCTGGCAGTTACCGTGTTTCCCCGAAAATAAGACATCCTCCGAAAATAAGACCTAGCGCATGGAAAAATAAGACATCCCCTGAAAATAAGATCTAGCGCATCTTTGGGGGAAAAAATTAATATAAGACACTGTCTTATTTTCGGGGAAACAGGGTAGTAGTGAAAAGTTGGACCCCACCCCCAACTTGTACTGTTTCCCTTGGTTGGAGGAAAAAACAATATATTTAAATTGAATAATTGGTTATTGGCCAAGGGCCTTTTGGAAAACTTCTCCAGAAACTATAGGATGTACTCTTAGAACTCTGGCTGGAGTCGCCAGGCAGAGGAAGGGGCATTGAGGGAGGCCTGAAAAGCCAACTGAAGGATGGATTCTTACCCACTACTATTAGCATTTCCACCGTCCTAAGTATTCCTAGAGAATTGCCCAGTGACTAGGGATTGTTACTTTTGTTTTCAAGAACCTGTGAAGTGGGCAAGTATTTATAACAGAGCAAGGGGAAGAAATAGGTCAAATATTAAAATGTGATCCTTCCAGCTGGTCATACATTATTGAAGAGACCCACCTTATCTAAATTCCCTACCTGAGAAACTGGTAGCCCATTTATCCCTTTAATGGAAATGAGAAAAGAGTGCCCCCTGCCTCACAGACAGAAGCTTTTAGACTGCTCTCACCCTGGAGGCTAAGGACCATGTAGGGCACAAATACACAACAGATTGGGGACTCTGTTTGTTACCAGACCATGAGGTTCTCCAGAATAGATGCTGTTTCTTTTGTTCTTCATCATGTAGCCAATGAAATTCAGTGTACCTCAGACATAATAGGATTCAATAAAATTTTGTTGAGTGAATGAAACCTTGTGTCATACTTGCAAAGCATCAAACAAACAAACAAACAAACAAAAAAAAAACCAACCCATAACTTTCTGGTGCAGCTGGATTTAACTCTCAAGTGTATTGTCTGGTGGGGCTGCATCTGGGTTTTGGAAACATTTTGATAAGCATCCTGCTACCACTGTTTACAGGCAAAGTATCTCATAGATTAGAATTAGTGGGACATAAACATGTTCATATTTTCCCACGTAATGATCCAGATAATATTTTTCCAGATTATCACTTTCACTAACAAACCAGTTGATTAGGGGTATTGGTGTTTTCCATGATCTGTTTTTTTTTGTTTACTACCTTTGGCCACCAGATGGCAGCCTTTGAACAATAAATTCTTAATCTTTTTTTATAATCCAAAAGTTTTTTGGAAATAAGTTTTATATAACTTTTATGTTTCAGAATCAGTGTTTCTTTTTTTTTTTTTTAATATATTTTATTGATTTTGTACAGAGAGGAAGGAAGAGAGATAGAGAGCCAGAAACATCGATGAGAGAGAGTCATCGATCAACTGCCTCCTGCACAGCCCCCACCGGGGATATGCCCGCAACCAAGGTACATGCCCTTGACCGGAATCGAACCCGGGACCCTTCAGTCCTCAAGCCGACGCTCTATCCATTGAGCCAAACCGGTCCCGGCCAGAATCAGTGTTTCAAAATAAAATATAGAAGTATGTCTTTTTTAAGAGACTGGTGAGAGTTTAACTGATCTCCAAATTAAGATAGAAGTTTGAGAGAAAACCAAGGTACAGGTTAAGAAAAGGATTGATAAGGGGAGGTTGTTTGGCCTGCAGATTAAATAGACTAAAATTGGTAAGAGCCAGGGTTGAGGCCTGATACTGGCATTTATAAGATGAGGGTCTTAAGGCATGTCAAATGCATGTTGAAAATATGCTAGCTTATTTCCTCGTTTCTTAATTTGACCCCAAGGTTAGTAACTTTTGTTCCCATCACAAGTATACCTGGGAGTAGCACTGGGAGCAGACACTTCTCCCGGCCATATCCTTGAAAAGTGGCATCATTTTTATGTTGACATATTTGTTGTTAAGTCTCTGATGGTTTGATATTAGAGGAAGCACTGTCAAAGCAAAGCTAACGATACACAGAAAAAGTAAAGGGCTTGTGTTCATTTTCTTGGGCCAATTCCCCTCAAAACCTCTGTCTGATGTAAGAACCTAGCCTCACTTCTGTTGTCTAGCTTGTCTAAGACTTCTGTCTTCTAAGCAGACAAAATAAGTGCCGCAGCCTGAAACAGTACCAGAATATTAGAGCTGGAAAGAACTTTATAAACCAGGGCTTCTGAGAAATTGGTGAAAGCTATGGTCCCTCTCCCCATACATTTTCATAAAAATCAGTAGTCTATGGATTTCCTAAGACAGAGGTTCTCAAATGGAGTGTGTATTTGTGTGTGTATATTCTTCAGGCCTCGGTTATTTATTTATTTTTTAAAAATATATTTTTATTGATTTTTTTACAGAGAGGAAGAGAGAGGGATAGAGAGCTAGAAACATTGATGAGAGAGAAACATTGACTAGCTGCCTCCTGCATACCCTTACTGGGGATATGCCCGCAACCAAGGTACATACCCTTGACCGAAATCGAACCTGGGACCTTTCAGTCTGCAGACCGGCGCTCTATCCACTGAGCCAAACCGGTTTCAGCAGGCCTCGGTTATTTAGAACCATGTGGTAAGGCTTTTTTTCTAAACTACACCAGAAAGACACTCTACTACCAATGGAAGGACATCTAATGCCCCTGATGCTTTGGGGGCAGACAAATGTTTAGTCCTGTACTTCAAGAATCTATTAAAGCTAATCTAGTAGCCTCTAATGTTCCATTGAGTAGTTTGAGACTGTTGTAACAATGGCTGTTACGACACCAGTGACAAACTTATGTTCTTTCTTTTAAGCCCCCACTTCCTGCCGGTGACCATCTGCTAGTTCCCAAGCCCCACGGAATGGGGGCAGTGTTCAGAAAACTGCCTTGGCTTCCGTATCAAATCCCAGGCTCGCTTTAAGATGAGGAGAAAATGAGCGAGGGCAGCTACCATCTAGGCTAAATGTGGAAAGTCAGTTGTTGGTAGAAGGCATGATTAAAATGTCACAGTTTGGAAAGAACTTGTCACAGTGTGTGATCTGCCCAGAGGCACTCTCCAAAATACCACAAAATCCTCCAGGAATCATTTCATCTTTGAAAGACTCCAGTTTTCATTTGCAGAAGCCAGCTGACCTGCTGAGCACAGTGTTCTGTAAAGGCAGAGTTTGTGTTTCAGTTCCTCGTGGTGGAAGGAATACCAGAGTGGTGTCTACTTTTTGAAAAAGAGATGGGAACTCGTTTGTGTAAGGCAGATGGGCACAGGAACACTAGGCTGCCCATGTGTGTGAGCAGTGAGATCAAGGAGGTCTTTGGAGACAAGTAGTTCCCATGCTAGGTTTAACCATGAGAAAAACTGGTGTCTTTAAGATGAGATCACCCCTCCTGCTTTCCCCCCATCCTCCTAGTGCTGGGGCCTAAGATATATTGTCTGCCGGGTATAGAGGCACCAATATTAACAGTATCAAGGTTTCTTTTGTGCCAGGCATCAACCCTGGCAGCAATGCCATCAGGCAGGTGGCTTTAGTTTCACTTTGCCTGAGGAACTTACAACTCAGAGTGGTTATGTCACAGAACAGGTTGGGGTTGGTGGTGGAGGACAGGGCAGTCAGGAGATAGAACTCTTCCCTCACGCTCAGGTGTTTCCTTCTGTACCCACATATAACATCGCCCTTAAAGTGGATACTGAGCCTCGAATTTGAGTCAAAATATGTTAGGCAAGTTGAGAATGACCAAACCTGGCTGAGTTGGGATTGACTGGAAGGTTGGGGCATGTTATTTGGACTATCTGCTTCCACCCTTCAGGAAAGCACCAGTGCTTCCCCAATGCATTATCTTTTCACTGTGTTAACAGAGAAAGGGACAATTACAGCTAAAAAAACGACTTCAGTAAAACCTCCGCTGCCACTGAGGGCGGTAGGTGGAAAGGGCAGAGAGCAGACGGGGCAGGTTTGGACTGTTTGGGTCCTCCCTGCTCTGGCTGCTTTTTCTGAGCCTCAGTTTCCTTTGCTGCTAAGTCAGGGGTTAAAACTGTAAAAAGTAAATGAAATGAAGTATCTAAAGTGCCAAGCATAGTGGATTTTAATTCTCGTGGAGGTGGGATGGAGGGCCTGCCTGGGAGAAGGTACCAGGTAGGTGTGGCCCACAACCCTCAGGAAGGGGAGGAAGTTGGTAGGCTGGGGAGAGGGGACAAGGGGCTGCAGCACTGAAGCTCTTACCTGCCTTCTTCCTCGCCCCTCTTCCTGGGGAAATGGGCTGAGGGCCCAGCAGGATCTCTGCATCGAGTTGGGGGGAGGAAGAACCTTCAGGAGACACCATGAGAGTGCCCTGGGCTCTGTGGGTCCCTTGGTTTTTTGGTGGCTATGGAGGCTGCCCACGTGGGCTTGAGCTAGAGGAGGTGGGGAACAGGGGAGATGTGACTGAGAAGGCTGAGCAAGAGGAGGATAAGCCCCCACCCCTGCCCCATCCTCCCCCAGGTGCCTACAAGAAGCACTCTCTCCTCCACAGTAGCAGCTTGCTGGGACATGTTCGGGAAGAGGGGAGAAGCAAGCTTGCTGGGTGTGGGGTCTTGGTGTGGGGACCTTCCTGAGGTTTGGGGTTGTGGGAGGCTCAGGGAGGCTCTGGCCCCAACAGGTGCTGCTCATCGTGGACCGGGTCCTGGCATGATCTGGATAGCAGAGACCACAACTGCTGGCTGCTGCTCTACCCGGGGAAGGGCATCGTCCTGGATAGCGAGGTAAATGCAGCTCGCCTGGTGACTTGCTAGGCCAGTGCTTGAATGCCCAGAGGCTGGGCTGTGAGCAAGGGGACCTAAATTTCCTCAGGGATTCAGGGCCCTGAGTCTAAAAGTGGTTTTCCAGTCACTTCCTTCCTGATGAAATACTTACACCTGATCAATGACCAATCTTGATTTTTCTTAGTCTCTCATGTTAACTAAAGTGACCCACTCCCTAGATGACAGCCACACTAGAGCTTTGGAGCCACTGGTTCAATCCCAGATCACTCAGCAACTGTATGGCACTTGATAATTTGTTCAACTTCTCTGACCTTAGGATTTCTCACCAGTAAAACAGGAACACTATAATACATCACCATGTAGGATTACATTGAACATTAAATGAAATAATGAGGGTAAAGCACTTGGTAGATGGTCACTAACTGATGATTATGGAAAATAGTTGTTTTCAAGGGAAACTTTGTGGAATTGGTTTAATCTATTAATTGTAATCTTGGTTTTGTTTCTGATAAGGAAATACACAGCAGTGAGCAGGCTTTAAAAAATAACATTGGTAGATTCCAAATATGGTTTAGGACCATATAAAACATCCTTGACAAAACAAATTGCTTTTAATTCAAAAGAATTTTGAGAAAGAAAATAATTTAGTCCCTTTTCCATAGGTAAGAGTTTGCAATGGTAGTTTCTATATGAAATAGTAAACTATTATGTTTCTAAAGTGAAAAATAATTGATAGGTGAAAATTTTAGGTGAATTTACTTCCCACGTGTTTGGAGCAACAGCCAACTTCAAGATTAAACTCCCAGTCATTTTGCCAAGCACAGATGAACATTCCAACTCATTTGTTGTGCCGGTATGGAAGGTAAACTTTTTGTATAATTACAAACACCTCTCATTATCATAGTGTACACTCTCAGGATCCTATCTTCACAAAACCACCGAGGTTTTAAACTAATATAACTAATAGCAAGGATGTTCAACAGACATCCATCCTCTCCCTTCCTGTGGTCCATTTTTTTCTGGATGGGGCTACTCTATACACATAATTGTGTTTTGCACATTATCTACTCCTTGATGTAAAACCCAAAGAGGAGTTATCAAAAAGAAAAGAAAGGGACCTTTTAAAGAGAAACAATGCAGACAGGTTCATTGCTTCCAACCACATTTGTAGCTAGCCTACCAGGTCTTTGTGTTGCTTTTTAATTTCTCATCACTATATTCATATGGCTTCTGTTTCTTGAGATAAAAAACCCACATTTTCTCTTTTTAACAGAATTGCCTAATTGCACAGTTATTTTCAACTCTATAAAAGCCAACATTAAAAACCAGCCAAGGGAAATAATTACCACTTGCAGACAGGGAAGAGGTAGTAAATAAGCTGATACGTAGTTCTTGTGCTTGAGGTAATTTGAGATCAAAAGACAAAAGATTTTTCTGAAGAAAAAAATTGCAATTTAATTTACCATAGATTTAGCTATAGACTGTTCTATTGACAGAATTCATTTAATGTTTTTCTGATTTATTTGGTGCTTAGCAAAGGAATTGCTTTAACTCTTGCATCTCAATTTTATTGTTGTGTGAAGTCTTTAGTCTTAATTTTTATTGGCTGTGAGATAAGTAAAATAATTATGGTGAGAGATTTAGTACTATCAAAATTGGACATCTACAGGAAGCAAAATACACATAAGGACATATAGGTATTTAACAACACAATAAGTAAACTCATTTCTAAAACATTTAAAATAGTTGGTTTCAGCCTCACCAGTGTGGCTCAGTGGTTGAGTGTTGACCTATGAACCAGGAGTTCAGGGTTCAATTCCCAGTCAGGGCACATGCCTGATTTTTGGGCTTCATCTCCAGTGTGGGGCGGCGTGCAGGAGGCAGCCTATCAGTGATTCTCTGTCATCATTGATGTTTCTATCTCCCTCTCCCTTCCTCTCTAAAATCAATAAAATATATATTAAAAATAAAAATAAAATAGTTGGTTTCACATTTGACCACAAAGAAAATTTGATACATCTTTATGTTTTACTTTTGGTAACAATTATATGTTACTTTTATAATGCAAAATAAATAAATTTTAAAAATTAAAAATGTGTTTTTTCTGTTCCTAATGTCTAGAACAATGCTTGGCATATATTAGGCATTCAAAAAATGTTGGCTGCATAAATAAAAAAATGAATTTTAACCTGTATTGAGTACCTTGTATGTGCTAGACAATGAATAGCAGGTATTGCCCCATAGCTGTGTGTTCTAAAGCCATTTGAGTTAAATGGAGTTTGGCATATCACAGAGCAAACATATGTTCTCAAACATAACTAACAGATAATAAGTGTGTAGTCACTTCTTCAGTCCATGACAGGGGCTATTATCTGTTCCTCAACCACATTGTAAGAGATTCTGCTGAAGTGGTTTATTTCCTACCTTTGATATCAGGTATCCAGTTCTCACACTTCAGGCAATAGTTTACAGAGTGAGGGAGGAGTGATAAGAGCATATGGAGAAGGGAAAGCTTTCTGTCATTGAACATGTTGATTGCCTAGGTAACTCTCATATCCTTTCTAGCTCTACCAACAATAATTCTTTCATCTCCAAGCACACTGACTCTGTTGTCTATTTATTTATTATTATTTTTTTACTTGTCATCTGGAGATAGTCTTTTTTTCATTTAAAAATATTTCTTTGCTGCCGAAACCGGTTTGGCTCAGTGGATAGAGCGTCGGCCTGTGGACTGAAAGGTCTCAGGTTCGATTCCAGTCAAGGGCATGTACCTTGGTTGTGGGCATATCCCCGGTGGGGGGTGTGCAAAAGGCAGCTGATCGATATTTCTAACTCTATCCTTCTCTCTTCTTCTCTGTAAAAAAAAATCAATAAAATATATTTTAAAAAATATTTCTTTGCTCTTTTCAAAATGTTGGCTTAGTTGAAGGGGTTGATTTTCTGCTGTACTTGGTGACTTAATTATAATTATAACTAGAAGCCAAGTGTTCAAAATTGTGTGAGACCCAGACCAGCTGCTCCGGCGGGACCCAGACTGAATCCCACAGCGCAGCGAGACCCATCAATGTACCTCCTGGTGACCGGTCATTTGGTTGTTCTGGTGTCCTGATAATTCTTTCTCTTTCTGATAGTTATATCTATTTTATTAAAAAAAAATCTTTCTTAATTGATTTCAGAGAGGAAGGGAGAGGAAAGAGGAAGGGAGAGGAAGAGAGAGAGAGAAACATCAATGATGAGAGGGAATCATTGATTGGCTGTCTTCTGCACGTTGGACCCAGCCTGTAACCCAGGCATGTGCCCTTGACCAGAATTGAAACTGGGATCCTTTGGTCTGCAGGCTGATGCTCTATCCACTGAGCCAAACTGGCTAGGGCTATATCTATTTTTAAAATATATTTTATTGATTTATTATTATTATTATTTTTTTTTTTTTTTACAGAGATGAAGGGAGAAGGATAGTCAGAAACATTGATGAGAGGGAAACATTAATCAGCTGCCTTGGCGATGTGCCCACAACCAAGGTACATGCCCTTGACAGGAATTGAACCTGGGACCTTTCAGTCTGCAGGCCAATGCTCTATCCATTGAGCCAAACTGGTTAGGGCTATATCTATTTTTCAAATTGCTTTTTCCTCACCCGCATTCGCCCAAATCCTCAAAAGGCAATGTTAACTGATACTGTAATACTGTATATCCCTGTCTTGAACCTAAAACTTATATTTCTGACTGACTTGGTTTCTCATTTTCTGTCTTATTATTTAGGAATGTATACATTTTGTTAAGTGAAGGAAATTGTTTCCTTGGTTTAATAATTTATAATAGATTACAGAGCACAGAAATGATCTGTACCTTGGAGATATGTTATTTTCAAATCATGTCAACTTGGATATGGAAGTAAATTCTTTTTAAAAAAAAAATATATTTTATTGATTTTTCACAGAGAGGAAGAGAGAGGGATAGAGAGTTAGAAACATCGATGAGAGAGAATCATAAGGTTCTAAGTTGGGAGAATAAAAGAGCTAGATAACAGGCTGTTATGCTTAAGAGAGTGTTTCTCAGTGGACACAGGAAGTGTTAGTAAGGGCTGATTCAAAAATTGTCTCATTTTCCATCGGTGTCTAATGAAGCCCTTCCCAACTATGAGAAATTTTTTTTTTTTTTAAACATGACCTGGGCAGTCTCAAGAGCCCCACCGAGTCAGTAAAAGCTGGCAAGTGCTCTTATTTACCTTCCCAAACAGCTTCTCCCCCATCATGGAAATTCTTTTCACATATAAGTTCGGTTATTTTCTTTTACATTTGGACAAGGCATGAGTCACAGTAAAAAAGTCACTGTGAGAATATGCCAGATTACAAAATAGATTTCCTTTCCCCCTAATGACAGATTCAAGATTTTAAAATTGCAGTGATTTTGTAAGCTTAACAGCATGATTTTTTGAAGCCCCATCCTTTTTGTTGTTGTTAATGTAAACTGCATTTTTTACTATAAAAAAATTAACTAAAAATTGTCATTTAATTCAGGCATTCTCAAGCTTAAAACAATTGCCCCCACAGAGCTGTACTATTCACACTGAAAATCAAAGGTGCAATTATACCATAAGTGGAGGCAGCACATGTTACTGTTACTGTGTGTGTGTGTGTGTGTGTGTGTGTGTGTGTGTCTGTGTTCTGTGTATATGTACTGAGTATGTGCTGGGTTCAGATTTCACAGCAGTATTCCATTTTGCTAGTTATTTCATCAGATTAATTTAGCATTAATCACTTCATGCTGACATCTGAAACAATGAAAATGTAATTACTGTTTTGGTTTTCCTGTAATTGCTGTTTTGTTTTTAATAGTTTTTTAAAAAAATATTTGTATTGGTTTCAGAGAGGAAGGGAGAGAGAGATAGAAACATCAATAATAAGAGAGAATCAGCTGAAACCAGTTTGGCTCAGTGGTAGAACATCGGTCTGTGGACTGAAAGGTCCCAGGTTCGATTCCGGTCAAGGGCATGTACATTGGTTGCGGGCACATCCCCGGTAGGGGGTGTGCAAGAGGCAGCTGGTCAATGTTTCTATCTGATCGACGTTTCTAGCTCTCTATCTCTCTCTCCCTTCCTCTCTATAAAAAAATCAATAAAATATATTAAATAAAGAGAATCATTGATTGGCTGCCTCCTAGCCTTCAATCCAAAATAGACAAGTAAGTGCCATATTTCTATCACAATTGGCTTTCTGTTCCTACTACAATTTAAACTAAAATATATTGCAGCAACTTTACCTTGTTTTCATATTCATTGAATTTTGTCAATATAGCTTATACCCTCGCTTCTTGAAAATCTAGATCTCATTCTATCTTTGTTTTCCTGTTGCCATTTTTAAAAATATATATTTTATTGATTTTTTTTACAAAAAGGAAGGGAGAGAGAGAGCTAGAAACATCTATGAGAGAGAAACATCTATCAGCTGCCTCCTGCACACCCGCCACTGGGGATGTGCCTGCAACCAAGATACATGCCCTTGACTGGAATCGAACCCAGGACCCTTCAGTCCACAGGCCGACGCACTATCCACTGACCAAACCAGTTTCAACCCTATTGCCATTTTTTAAGTCTTCTAATTGCATCCTAATTTACTTTCAACATTATCACTTTTTGTTTCTTTGCTGTACTTTAATCTTTGTTTTAAAATGTTTTGTGAGTTTATCACTGGGAGACAAGGCGGCAACACAACTGTACCAATGTCTGTGCAAGAGCTGAATAAAGAGTGCTCAGTGGCCAATTGTTTACAATTAACATACAATTAATATACAATTGTAATTGAAATTTGCATTGTTTTATTGAGTGGTATTACTTAACTAAAACATGGTAACTGAAACTTGTACGTCTTGAAACCATGTGAAGGGAAGGATATGTGTAATCTATTTCAATGAATCACTTATCTTTAAGTCTCATCTATTTAATAATCTTGGGTCTCAAACTAACTGAATCTTTTAGCTGAGTAGGAGTCCTGAGGCTGCACCTCTTTAGCATTTGAACTTAAAAGTTACGGTAGCTCCTCTGATCCCTGTGATTCTCTTCTCAAAATGAGGTCTTCTCCTTGCCTCCTACCCTCACTAACGATGTTCCGCAGGTCTGCCTCTGACATGTCATTTCCTTTCATGGACAAAACAACAAAGCCTTCTCTCTCTCTCATGTCTCCTGTCCTCTCTCTGTTTCTCTATGTTCTTAGGATTTGGAATGGCCCTCCAGAAATACACGGCAGCCCTTACCTGGCTTTTCAGCTCTTACCCTCCAGCCAGGATGAAAAATTTGCTTTAATACTACCCACAGAGCAGCCAGCGAGACTCTGCCTGTTTAATGAATAACTCATAAACACCGAAAGCACTGTTCTCCCTGCAGAATGCCTCACAGTGGCTGCTGCAACCTCTTTCAAACCTCAGGCCGATCTTTTTCTTTTCTTTCTTCCCCATTTAAGAATCTAAATTTCAAAAACTTTTCTGTAGTATTTAATACTAGCTTCAAAGGCTCACAAAGGGAAAAGTTTGCTTTTTAATCTTTAGAACCTTTGAGGCATCTTCAATGTGACAAAATGGGTTTTCAATAGGTTTTAACTCTTATATCTTGGAGTTTCTCAGCATTTTTTTTTTTTTTTAATGAGCCTACCTTTTCCTCTATGAAGCTCTTGAAGGCAGCAACCTCTTCAGCTTTGAAGCCCTCACAAAACTGAAGGCATCTTTGCACAAAGCTGGAGCTCAGCATATGTCTGTTGAATGGAATTCTCTCACCTCCAAACAGACTTAAAAAATAAAGATGTCTAAGTACCTTATCCTAAGAAACAGAGAGCAGTCCTGTTAATAAATATAGAGAACCCTTCCCAAAGATTCCTCTCAGTGATGGCAAGGAAAGACTCACCCACCAGGGGGTTCACAGGAGGTTCAGGTTTAAATTCCATTATCAATCATAGGAGGTTTGCTAATTTTAAGATTGCAAGGTATTTGTATGAAGAGTGCCATAAAGATTGTGGTTACTTTTAATTTAGAGAATGTCATTTCTATGAGACTTTTAAAAATATATTAATTTTTAAAATATATATATTTTTATTGATTTCAGAGAGGAAGGGAGAAGGAGAGAGAGATAGAAACATCATTGATGAAGGAGAATCATTAATCAGCTGCTTCCTACACGGCCCCTAATGGGGATTGAGCCTGCAACCCAGGCATGTGCCCTTGAGTGGAATCAAACCTGGGATCTTCCAGTCCATAGTCCAATGCTCTATTCACGGAGTCAAACCAGCTAGGGCTCTATGAGACTTTTTAAAATTAAATTTCACATCTTTATAATAGTAAGAAACATTCAAAATATTTCACATAGATTGAAAAGAGGAGCCAAGGCTTATGGGTATGGCAGGCCAACAGTCTCTGATTTGAGGTGAAAATATGATTCCTTTGGAAATCTCTAACCCTCCAATACATTTTCTTCATTTCCTCTGGTGACTCAAATATTTGGAGTGTACATAGGCTGAACTATTTGAGCATTTAAAAATAATAACTACACTTTGAATATCCAGCTCCTTACTGTGGTTTTCTTTGAGAACAAAAGACAGGGAAAATAATTTTTTGGTGTGTGTGTGTGTGAAAAGGTAGATTCCATTTAGTTCCATTAGATCCTGACTAGGGAGCTAAATTAACCAGTTTCAGAGCTCTTCAGAGTGATTACACTCTGCATTTTCTGCAGAATAGCCCTAACCAGGAGAAAGGGGTTAAATAATACCACCAGTATTTTTTCTCTCAGTTGCTTTTTGCTCCACACTTTCTTAAAAAAAAAAAAAAGATATATATTTTATTGATTTTTTACAGAGAGGAAGGGAGAGGGATAGAGAGTTAGAAACATCAATGAGAGAAAAACATTCATCAGCTGCCTCCTGCACAATCCCTACTGAGTTTGTGCTCGCAACCAAGGTACATGCCCTTGACTGGAATCGAACCTGGGACCCTTGAGTCCGCAGGCTGACATTCTATCCACTGAGCCAAATCAGTTAGGGCTTTAAAATACATTTAAAAAATTAGTATATTTAAAATGCTAACTTTTTTTTTTTAAAAAAAAATACATTTCTATTGATTTTAGACAGGAAAGGAGAGGGGGAGAGAGATAGAAACATCAATGATGAGAGGTGATCATTGATAGGTTGTCTCCTGCATGCCCACACTGGATCAAGCCCTGGGAATTGAACATTGACCTCCTGGTTCAAAGGTCGATGCTCAACCATTGAGCCATGCCAGCTGGGCTGCTCCACACTTTCTTGTCATTATAACTGATGCTTTCTCACCTGTATTTCTTGTTAGTAAAACACCTTCTTTCTTCCTACAAAGGGGAAATATAGAACATATGATGATGGACAATATTTATTTATACTCTGTCTAACTGCTGGCAAATGACCCAGTGAAACTGGACATCCAACGTATGAGGCATATGTGTTTGAACATACTGCTCAGCCATAGTCACATAGGAAATAAATTCTTTAATAAAATGTTTTATGCCTATGTGTAACCACCAATGGAGTAGTTGCTATGTTTGGAATACAATATATATAACACTATAGTGTTAGATCCACATGTGAAATTCATTCACTGTTATTCATAATTAATCTAATGTAGGAAAAAAAGTCTGTTGAAAGTGTAGTTAGATCTTTTTACTGATATACAACCAAAATAGTTCAGAGATCACTGTTTTATACATATAACTGTCTCAATCCCAGAGTCCCAGGACAGAGAAGATGATTGACTTATTGGGTCAGATGTTCATCTCTGATTCAAACAGCTGTGGCCCAGGGAGGAGGGTGGCATAATATAAGCATCCCGGCCTTGTGCAGACTAGCTCTGCATCATCAGCTCCAGCAGTCCCCGTGTGCCCTTGGGATCTTTGCACACTCGTCCCCACGTTTACATTTTGACCCTAACCATCCCACAGGCTAGGAATGACAGGTAGATTTCATCTCCTATGCCAGCTCTAATCCATTAGGAGTGACTTCCTGGAGAACAATGGAAAAGTTGCTGAGACTACACCTTGTTCAGCAGGAAAGATTGTATCAATTGATTGGTGTCTGCTATGGTCACTGGAGATGGGGTGGGAGCACAGATGCCACCTTTGTGCTATCCCTGTTCTAGACTGTGCCATGGCAGTGTTATGGTAAATGCAATTGGTTCATTAAAGAAACCTTTCTTTTATTAGTGAGTACCCGGTTATAAAATTGTCAAGAATTGTGCTGCAGATTTGGTCATACATCCTTTAAAATATACCTGGAGCAGACATTTCTGTATAGCTCAAGCTTAGGGAAAATATTATCATATCTCCCTCCCCATCCCCCCCTTCTAACATAGTGTGCTTTAATGCCTTCTGTATTCTCTGAGAAATTTCAGCACCTTTCAGAGTTAAGAGCTTCAGGGACAATTCTGCTAGAAAAACACCCCAGGGGAATACAGTAAGGGCTAAGGACCCTTTTTTAGCCAATGCACAAAAGAACCTTAGGAAGTAAATGTTTGCTGTGCTTTCCTCCTACTCTAGTTAGCTTCACCCCTGAGGCCCATGTCCCTGTGGGAATGAGGTGTGCCTCATCAACGTGCAATCTTTTTAAAGCCTGTGCTCTTGTGGGCAGTCTCAGAGCACTGCTGTGGTTAAAGTAATGCCGTCCATCATTAAAAAGTAATTTCCAAAGGTCTCAGCCCTGAACTTGCCTTTCATGACCTTTGCAAGGGGATATAAAGGATACCACAGTAATACATCTTTAATTATCTTTTCTATTTCCCTTACACTGAAGCAGCTCCCAGATCCTCCTCACCCCAGTTTTACTTCAACAACCCCCTCTCCCCCAATACCACAACAGCTCTTGCCCTCTGCCTGTTACCATCCACCCTAGCTCCTTTCCTCTGTATTCCAAGGTCCAAAAAGAGCTTATTTAGCGAAGCAGGACCATCCCCGGCTTGGAGGGGGGACGAGGAAGGAATTCTCTTAAGCGTGGGAGGAGGAGAAAAAACTGAGAAGCTGCATGCACGAACTATTTCCTTCTTATCATGTACTTCGTGTGCGTCTCTTAGAGGTTCACTCCCAGGTACAGGTCCTGGCTTTTGTTGCAATCCCCGAGAAAAGAAGGATTGGAGGGCAGCTCTCACACTGGGCCCTGTGCAGTCTCACTTCACCCCCTCTCCTGTTCTGCCTTTGGGATGCCACTGCTCCTGCTGTGTCTCTGTGGTTGAGAGCCGTGCTCTGTGCTCCGGGTTTCAGTAGCAGGCTCTGGGTGCCTGCCAATCTGCTCTTGAGATGCCCTTGTCAAGGCTTCTTTCCCACTGGCAGAAGGGACGTCCTCTCTAGATGCCACCTTTGGAGAAGGCTATCTGTCTCCTCCAACCCTCTCTTGCCCTCTTCTGGAGTGAGTCTTGAGTTTGTACACATACGAGGGCGGATTACAGCTATAGGCGGATTACAGCCTAGTAATAACCATAGTCAAAGTTTGGTGAATTTCCTTTGCTTTTTACATAATTGTAAATCAACTATATGTTCAGATCTGTATTCTGTGTTTTTCCTCCTGATCTTTTCTTCTGATTCAGTCTGTACCAACCCCTAGAAAAGACATGGTGCTGCTTCTATACTGTTATCTGTGTGTGCATGTCTATGTGTGCCTTTGGGCAGGTGCTGAACTCCTGGCCACTCTGCAACTGCATTTGCAACACTCTACCTTTGAGCCTCCTTTTACTATACAGTGACTTTTTTTTCCCCTGATTCTTACCTGCTTTGTACCCCCTTCTCAGCCATTATGAATATATAGTTTGTGGATTCAAGTTGATAAAAGGAATTGTTATCTGAGGTCTAAAGCCCAACTTTAATTGGAACAGGTAACACTAGGAACACATAAGAAGGAAGTCTACTTTTCAATAATTGCCTATTGATCCGCTTCCTATGGTATTTGGAACCTCAGTCATCACTCTCCTCAGCCTTAGCTCAGTTGCTTATTCCTAACAGCTTGCAGACTCCATCAATTGCTAGGAAACAAGGTCTGAGCACCTAAGGAGAGTTTCCTGTTATTCTTTTCTAAAATGATAGCAAGGAGATTTGATAAGAGTTGAGTGAATTTTTAGCCTAGGATGTTCTGTTCCTAAGCTATAATTGCTGTTTTCCCATTAACTCCAGAGTGATTCTGCCAAACAAAAGAAACTTCAGCCTTTATATATGTATTATTATTATTTTATTTAAAGTTCTCATTTAAATGTGTGGTTTCAAAACAAGATTTCTACATCATTAGAGGTGATCTTCGTTGTCTTGGGGCTGGTTTGATATGAATGTTGGAGGGGGGGAAATGAACCTTCTGGGATGCATTCATTCCACAAAACGAGATACATCTGATTGCAGTGAATGTAGAGAAGACCATGAAGTAGTCAATTTAAAAATAATTTTACAATTTAAAAATGCTAAAGTGGCCCTAGCTGATTTGGCCTAGTGGATGGAGCATTGGCCAGTGGATGACCAATCAAGGGCCCTGGGTTTGATTCTGGTCAAGAGCATGCAGCTTGGTTGTAGGCTTGATCCCTGATCCCTGGATGTGTATGGGAGGCAATCAATTGATGCATCTCTCTCACATCAATGTTTCTCTGTTTCTCTGTTTCTCCCCTTCCCTTCCACTCTCACTAAAAATCAATGGGAAAAGATCTTCGGGAGAGGATTAACAATAACAACAACAAAATGCTAACGTGTACTACCGAAGTGATGTATATGTGATCTTCAAAATGGAATATCGCTGAGAATAGCATAAGACAGTAAGGATTAAATGGCATTTTGGAGGGATTTAGATTAGACATTAGAAGCTTTGCAAAATTCAGAGAAACCAGCATCCATGGTCGTAGATGAGAGAAGCCTTATCTTGAGATCTACAAGAGAGCAGACAGTCTGTCTCCCATATCACCTCTTCAAGGAATCAGCAGCATGATTTGGGAAGGCTTCTTTCTAATCAGTCATAAGCCCTACAGTGACTATGAATATTGGTTTTCAGTATTTAAATCTGGATGAAGGGCGTTGTTATAAGATTAATAGGAAATAAATATGGTCTCATGAGCTACATTTTTTTTTTTTGCTGTCATATATGCTTTAATGAGCTAAAAACTTATCCCAGTGGAAAGATAGTTTTAACATACACTACAACGAATAGCCATAGGATATTAATCATCCATCATGCTTTCTTCCTTTGCACTAAAGCCGCTATTTGAAGCGTCTGATGGATATATCCTGGAGGTACCCAGAGATCATGAATATCCCAGGGCAACAGTGCATGAACTAGAATGGGAATCGGGTAGAAGGGATGGAATGAATCTTAGCTGTACTGATTCTTTGCTTTATTGCTATTCCAGATTGTGGTGGTCTATGAGAGTATGTCCTCTCTTATTGCCCATATCAGAATTGGGAAGATGCAAGATTTTCTGGAAGCCAAAATCACTGTGCTACCAACAGTGGGTAATGAAGCAGATTATGTGTTCATTAGGTCAGAAGGGGACTCTAAGCTCTGTGAGGACAGGGCCCAGATAAGCCTTGTTCCTTGCTGTACCCTGAGAACCTAGCATAGTTCCTGCATAGCATAGGTACTCAATAAATACTATTGAATTGCTAAAGGGGATTTATTACTCCATGGTCAAACTTGTCCCCTTCCTCAAGGGTTCTGGCTGAATCTCTACACAGAAGCTCTAGAGATACCTGCATTAGAACTCCTGGTGTCTTTGGATAATCGCAGTGTGGCTCTGCAGCGCTGGCTGGGTTCTGGGGCCTGAGCTGGTTTTGGGAATACAGACACAGGACATATGCATTCAGCATTTGGAGAATTCAGAGTCAAGAACCATGCTGATTGCAACATTATTCTGGAGGGGCTGGGTGGAGAGGCAAACTCAGGTGTGAGGCACAGAGATGGAACAAGCAGACTTGGAAGACTGATCAGGAGGCAGCCCTGGACAGACTCTTCAAGTGCTAGATGGGGAAAGGGGGCTTTTATGAGGCAAAATTCATCCTTACCCAGGACACTGAACCTCTGAGGACAGAGAGTAACTTTGAGTAGAAGCTCTTTCTACACACGTTTTCTTGAGGCAAAGCCCCATATCCCCTACCCAGCCCTTCTCAGGAACTTGCTTTGTTTCCTGCCTCATGTAGAAAGACCCAGAACACCCTTCCCCCTCCCCTTCTCCCCACCCTAGAATAAGCTTTCCTTTCCCAAGCAAGTTCTAGTATTGGCAATTACCACCAAAGTGTTGTCTCAGTAAAGCAGCTCCCCAGGACTCCCAGAAGGGGTGGGATTGAGGCCAATAGTGACAGGCTCAGCCCTTCAGGGAGCAGGTTTGTCATCATTACAGCCCTCTGGACTCACAAGCTCATCTCCACGGCTTTTGCTCTTAGCCGCTTAGGGCATTGAGAGTAAAGACTTTATGCCAGATGGTCTCTGGGCTCTGTGAAGGCATCACTTTGAGCTTTTAAGTAATTTCCCATTTTTTATGCCAAGCATATTACTTGAATGTAAGAAGTTTAATAGAATTAACAGCAGTCTTTTTTTCTAGATGTAAGATGGTTTTTTAAAAATTGAATTTATTGGGGTGACTTTGGTTAATAAAATTATATAGGTTTCAGAGGTACAATTCTATAATACATTATCTATACATTGTATTGTGTGTTCACCAACCCAAATCAAGTTTCCTATCAGCATTTACCCCCCATTTTTGCCCTCTCCTTCTCCTCCCCCTCCCTTTCTCTCTGGTAATCACTACACTGTTGTCTGTCTATGAGGTTTTTTTTTTCTATAATCCCTTCACCTTTTCTACCTAGCCCCCCACCCCTCTGAAAGCTATCAGTCTGTTCTCTTCTATATGTTTTTCTATTTTATTTGTTAGTTTGTTTTGTTCATTAGATTTCACATATGAGTGAAATAATATGGTACTTGTCTTTCTTTGACGGGCTTATTTTGCTTAGTATAATACTCTTCAGGTCCATCTATGTTATTACAAAAGTATAATATTCTTCAGGTCCATCCATGTTACTACATTTCCATCTTTTTATGGCCAAGTAGTATTCCATTGTGTAAAGGCACCACAGCTTTTTTATCAACTCATCTACTGATGGACACTTGGGCTGCTTCTTGAATATTATAAATCTTGGCTATTGCAAATAATGCTGCAACGAGCATAAAGATGCATCTATTCTTTTGAATTAGTGTTTCAGGTTTCTTCAGATATGATGTAAGGTGGTTTATAACCTACAATATTTTTAGGATCCTTCCAATGCACCCCAAGGTTCCTTGAAGCAATTAAAACCATGCCCTTGGCGATATGCAGACTGCAGCAGCTCCTTTGTCAGAATTTAAGTTTTTTTTAGAGCACTTTCTTATCACATTCGGAAGCGATTGGGTTTGACTTGTGCAGAGAAAAGAAGCTTCCTATGGGGGTCTTTTTGAATTCTTAGTTATCTTAGTCATGTCTCTCACATAGAGGCCATGCGGGTGAGGTCCCAAGTCTACCTCTGAAACTTCATTTTCTTTCAAGCCAATGAAGTTCATTTACTGGGAAAATCCAACAACTAGCAGACATTATACAAATTTTAGGGAGCAATCTTTTCTAGATACAACTTTTCTAGGAGCAAGTTATCTTGGCCTGCATAGAGAAATTTAGACAATGGGACACTCTGGGACACAGCTTCCTGTGGACTTTTCTGGAGGTTTTTATCACTTATACCAGACATTAAAATATGCCACATCTCAATTAAATGTAAAATTTTTCATTAAAATGTTGAAAGTATTTTTATAATTGTGCTTTTGAAATTATTTGCTTAAGAATGACTGATTAAATTTACAGTTGACTATGTCTTCTTATCAATCAATCATTGTGCCTTCTCAGAAATTGTTTCAAAACAAGAGAATTGAATTTACAAATTATTCTCAGATATAATGAAATTTTTTAATGAATAATAAATTTAACAATTAATACAGTTGATATAATGCTACATTTTTATGGGCATTTAATTAAATGCTTATTAATTTCAGTTTGCTTTTCTGTAGCTTGGAGCCAGTTCAATATTTTTTTCTATAGGCCTCTCGAGAGCTGGACTTACCAGGTAAAACAGCCCTGAAGGAATTTAATTCTGATATTTGGCTCAGGAATAAAGATTTAAAGGTTACAGGATTACTGTTTCAAACATTAGAAGGTCTTTCATGTCAAAGAGTTCTGCAGTATTCCAAGGGCAGTCGCACATAACTCTCCAGAACAGCGTATCAAAGAGGCTGACCCAGGAGATGTGTGACCTGAAGGTGTTCAGTGGAAGCTGGAGAGGTCTTTATAAGGGCTGGGAAGTTGAAGAGGGCTAAGGGTCTAGAATCAGAAAGAAGATCAGAGTTCAAGTCCCTGTGCCAATCCTTACCTGCGTGACTTGGAGCAACTGAACCCACATAAATGTGCTTATCTCTTGCCTCTTCCTTCTTTGCTCAGCTCTTCATTATGTAGATAACAGCCTTTTTGGCAACTTAAATCCCCTCCTTCACCGCTCCACCCCTCCAGCTCCCATTATCTTGGTTCTGTGCAATAAAGAAAGGACTAGGAACTGATCCAGAAGTCTTCCTCCTTATAAAGGGGTGGGGAGTGGTTTGGGGAAAACTTGAGGGCTACTTATGCTTTTTTTGTTTTGTTTTGTTTTGTTGTCAAACCAATTTTAAGTGCATCTATCATAGCAAATTTAAAATCTCAGATTCTTAACTAGTTACTGCTCTAAGGTGTGGGCTTCTGCTCTTCCTGTCATTTGGTGTGTATCTAGAAAACTGACAAAGTGAACCTAAGCATTATTCTAGAAATTATCTATTAGAAAGGTCCAGTTACTCCCAAAACCTATATAGTATATTCTGACACGAAAACTCCATGGCTTGGCATTTTATATTGTTTTGGATTGTTGACGCTAGTGTTTTCCTCCCTGGGATAGATAATGAAGCTTGTTGACTATGGGGGGGGGGGAGGGGAGAAGAGCAAGAGAGAGAGAGAGAGAGAGAGAGAGAGAGAGAGAGAGAGAGAAATAGTGCCTTGGAGATTTTAATAAGAGAATGGAAAGGAATCCACAAGATAGCTAAAGACTGAGTCCAGAGAAGTAGGAGCAGAGTGTGAGGAAGAATAGCAATAGCTTTTGAAGGGCTAGAAGACAGAATATTTTTCGTTATTTTGAAGCTGAAATGTGCAGTGTATAAAGATGAAGGATTTTGATAAATCTGAAATAGTATTCTGACATTTAAGAATTGTATTGAATTCTGAATTTGGATTCTCATTTGTATGACTTTCCAAATAAGTCCTTATTAAACACATTGCAATTAATTTGTGCTGAATACTATTGCTTTGATTAGTTTTTACTATAAAAATTTAAATCATTCTTATTCCCTTCCTCTCTCTCTCTCTCTCTCTCTCTCTCTCTCTCTCTCTCTCTCTCTTTCTTTTTTTTCCTAGAGGTTCCAGTATCAGAAACAAAAGATGTTTTGGAATGAAAGTTGGACATCAGATTTCATTCATATCAGACAAGGTTTGTAAATGACAAGAATCAGAATTTTATTCCTAACTCCCTGACTACACATGTTCCCAATGTGGACTCAAAATTGATTGCGATTAGAGTGGTGGGGGTCTGACAGCCTAGATTTGTGCTTGGTCCTGATAGGCTAGTGCCTGTGGCTGTTAGGCAAAACTCACGTGAGGTGCCTCGAGAACACCACCACGATTTAGACAAAGATGGGAGTTGGACCAGTGTACAGGGTGGGACAAAAGTAGGTTTACAGTTGTGAGTACCTGAAATAGTTTATTCTTGTATTATTATTTATTATTTTTTATATTATTTTCTGTACTCACAACTGTAAACCTGCTTTTGCCCCACCCTGTATATTTAATTCACCTGCTGAGAAATGGCATAGATGAGTGAAAGATAGCATTTATGTCACACTTCTAACTTTGGAAAGATGTTGTTGAAGGTTATAGATCTTGTTCTCTTGCTCTTTTTATAGTAACAGTAAAAAAAATGGGAGAAATGGACAAAAGGTAAAACCTCCCTTTGGAGGCTGATGAGAATTGTCAGATGAGATGGGCTCGTTGGGAATCATTATTTCTCTATAATGCTCCGCATATACTGGGAGAGCACAGGACATCACATGTCAAGGTCACTCTGCTCAGCAGAAAATGTCCTTAATATCACATAATAATGAGTGAATACAAATAGGGCCTTGACCACTAGCCCATCTCATTAGGACTCTCTGTACTCCTGCTCTACCTTTTTGAACTTTTCCTGTGAGCTGTGTAGCCTCAGTTCAAAGGCCACAGCACTTCAGACAGTGATGGTTGATGCTTTTCTGCCAAGATCCTGTCAGTTTAACCATCTAATTAAGTTCGGGGTTCGTGCCTTCGGGTTAGAGCTCACTCTGCCCCCAAGATGCTCCCTCCCCTATCCCCAGGCAGACCAGATTTCCCCTCCGGATCATGGAAACCTATTGCACTTAGAAAACCAACATGAGGGCTCTGCCTGTTCAGTCAGAAATTCTCCTTGAATGATCATGTCCCCTAATTTGGTTAGAAAGTTAATCAGGCTCCCAATCATGTTTTAAAAAAAACGCTGCCCCAAATTTATATGCAACGCAGTGAGTGATGCCAGTCCCAAGGCATGGCTCAGTGGTTGAGCATCGACTATTAACCAGGAGGTCACGGCTGGATTCCCTGTTAGTGCACATGCCTGGGTTGTGGACTCTTAAGGTGTGTTTCCTCTCCAGCTCTCTGTAAACACAAGCTGTAGGTGAACTCATAGCTCCATTCAGATATTATGCGTTATCCATTCAGAGAAGCCCCATGTAAAGAAAGTTAAGAGCTGGGTCTTGGGCAGGGAATACTCGAGTTAGGAGACTGGGTTTGGCAGTGACATTCAAGTGAATTTGGAGACAGGAACTTACTAATACATTTACTGTACACAGGTACATGTAAGGCCCTTTGTATCTACCTCAACATCCATTTCTATAGATGAGAAAACTGAGGCTAATACAAATATCAAGTCATTACATGGTAATATAATGTCATGTCAATTATACCTCAAAACAAAACAAAAAACCAAAAACAAAATTGAGGCTCAGCTTAAGAAACTTGCCCAAGGTCACCCATCTCCCAAATAGCATACCTGAGACTGAATTCAAGTCTGATGGGCTGTAGCCACTGTGCTTTATTGCCTCTTAACGCTTTGAATAGGCATGGGAGTGCAACATGGAGAGCAGGGTTCAGAGTCCTGTAAGTTTACTGCAGGTGAGGGGAGAAGCAGCGGATGTGGCAGACTCCCAAGCAGGCTGAGCTCAACACCCGAGGAGGGGGTGACTGACAAGGAAGGACAGATGGGCTGTGGGCAGACCTGCTAGATTTAAGGGTGCAGGGCTCAGCATAGGCTTGGAGGAATGTTTCTCTGCTCTGTCAAGATCAAGCAGGCACAGGTGGTGGCAGGAGCAGAGGAGCCTGGGGACCCAGGTAGGTAGTGATAGGCAGCTGAGGTAAAGCTGGCAGAGTCCTGGGTGAGGAGGTCCCCAGAGAGTCCACATTAATCAGAGGCCTGCCCTGCTTCTCAGGGGAAGTCTACATGAATAATATCTACATAGAGATCCTTGTCTGGTCTGGTCTGAATGGCTCTATAACTGGTTGGCTATGGAAGGCATTTTTGTCCCTTGGTTCAAGAGCTCAGAATCTGCCTGGCTGGTGTGGCTCAGTAGTTGAGTGTGGAGGCCATGGTTCGATTCCCAGTCAGGGCACATACCCAGGTTGCAGGCTCGATCCCCAGTGTGGGGTGTGTAGGAGGCAACCAATCAATGATTTTCTTTCATTATTGATATTTCTCTCTCTCTCTCTCTCTCTCTCTCTCTCTCTCTATCTTCCTTCCTCTCTGAAAACAATAATAAAAATGTATTTTAGCTCTGACCAATTTGGCCCAGTGGCTAGAGCGTCTCAGGTTCGATTCCAGTCAAGGGCCTGTACCTTGGTTACTGGCACATCCCCTGTGGGGAGTGTGCAGGAGGCAGCTGAATCAATGTTTCTCTCTCACTGATGTTACTAACTCTCTATCCCTCTCCCTCTCCCTTCCTCTCTGCAAAAAAATAAAATAAATTTTATATATATATATATATATATATATATATAATGTATTTTTAAAAAGAGCTCAGAATCCAAGTCACATGGGTCCAGAGTAAATTATTTATTAGTTATGTGATTTGGCAAGTTATTTACTTGCTATCGGCTCTGTCTTCTCAACTGTAAAATGAGGATAATAATAGTTTCTCCTTATAGGTTGTTGTGAGTATTAAATTAAATAATATAGGTAAAGCACAGTGGCTGGCTCAATAAGTTTTAATATTATTGTTATTAAGTGATAAAACTTATGTGGTATTAAGTCCATTCATTCCCTGGATTTAGTATAGCCAGATATTTCCTTTTAATCAGCAATACCATATTATTATTTGAGTTAATTATAAGTTAATTTGAATCTAAGTCTTTGCTCATAACTGAAATATTGAGGGAAATTATTATGGTTATAATATGGTCAGACCCCCCCCCCCCACCTCTACCCCTCTGCCCCATGCTCCCCAACAAATCCATTCATTCTCCTCTTTGGCCCATCTCTCGACTCAGGAATGGACGAGGCCTCCATTGCTGTGGGCCATGCCTCAACTCATAGAGGACAAAGGCCAGCTCTGGCTGATGGCTCCCCTTGCACTCCCACATGTAAATTGGCCTACAGGCCCCTTCTTGTTGCCTGTCTGAATCTCTGGGGAGTGTGGAGGGTTATTCATAGTGTCGGCTCTGACCATGGTGCCTGAGGACATAGATATATTTTTAGTATCTCTTCCCTAGGGTTGGCTGAAAAGGTCATACCTATTTTTTATGCCTAATGTCAAGTTCTGAATAAACTCGTTTCTGTTAATAGCACTCAAGCAATGTCAGAGTTGGGTCCCCTCCCACCTTTAGAATGTCATTTTGATAATGACCTGTAAGGAAAGTGCTTTATAAACCCCAAAGCAACTTCTAGGAGTTCTTATGAAGGACGGCGATGAGGGATGTGTCAAAGACTGCCCCGGAGAAGAGGGGTTAGGTGAATTCAGTAGCTTCAGGGGGGTGAAACTAGGACCTCTGAGAGGTAGGTATCAGGAGAGGTTTCACATTCCATGATTTTTACTCATCAGAGCTGAGTAGGGGTGGAATGGCACATTGACAAGCAATGAGCACCTCACTCTTGTGTATATTCAAGCAGAGACAGGAAGGCTACAATCAGGATGTTGGTGACTGGAATCTTGTGGAAGCAGAACACTGGATGATGTGGGTGGAGGGCCCTTCTACTGCTAAGATCCAGTGATTCTGGAAGGGGTAGAGGTGGGGACAGCTCTGTATGTTGAGACTGGGCATTGAGCAAAGTAGACACACACACACACACACACACACACACACAAAAATAAGGTGCAGTAGCCTTGGGAATAAACCTATCTGTGAAAATAACTCTATTTTCCTGGGACAGATTGATGGTTTAATTTCCCCATGTCTTACTTAATCGGGGAATTTCATTAATCTGCTATAATGGTTACATTCAATAGGACTAAAATACATTTTCCATTCTTCCCCTACATTTCAGTATTAATCATTGTAGATTCATCTCACTGGATTTCAACCTGTCAGGTTCCTTTTAGCACATGAGAAAACTGAGGTGGGCGGTTAAGTGACCTGCCTAAGTTGTACAAGGGGTGAGTGGCAGAGCCCAGACTTAACCCTTGTGGCTCCTGGTCTCATGGTCTTTCTAGTGAATCAGACTGCTCTTGCTATGGGCCCTGAGCTGAGGGGAACTCACACACACTGAGTCTAAAAGGCCGCCTCCTTTAGGCAAAAGCCCTTCTGTGGTAAAGCACTCGTATGTAATTGGTGTTCAGCAGATGTTTATTAACTTGAACAAAGCAATCCCATCAGTGCCTGGTACCTACTTAGTGCTCTATAAATGGTTATTGATTGAAAGTAGCACAACTTTCAAGAGCTTTAGGGAACTGACCACCAAAGTTCACATGGAACTTTGGACTCATGGAAAAAATCTGTGGCTTGACTTCATGTTGCTGGATTTGGAGGTTGATTCAGCACTGGACGGTAGTGAGGCTTCCCACGTGCTCTAAGGCCTCTTGCTTTAGCCTCCATTCTGGGCTTGAATAAAGATGAATCCTTCTGGGGATGCTTCCTCAACAAGGACTGTGACCCCAACAAGAGCTGCTGGTCATTCAGGTTGAAGCATCAGTAGACAACAAGCCGCTGCTCCTCTTGCCATGGCCCTGCAGCATCCCTGGCAGGGGCGTCATCAGTCTCCTCCTGTGATTAATCCACTGCTGCTTAGCTGTGAGCAGCAGGGCTCCCAAGCCAGAGAGCGGCTGTACTCCAAATCCAGATCCTTGGGAACAACTAATTGGGCTCCACCTGCCAGGAGACAATAGAAACTTATTGATATTTTTTGAAGGACAGCTTTGTATTTTTTGATAACTAGTAAATAGCATATTGGAGAATTCTCATTTTGCCTTCCAGCTTGCAGGAGACTTATAAAAGCTATCGCTAGTGGTCATAGCTATGATCTTACTCCTTCCTAATTGCTGAGCAGCACTTCTCTGTTTTTTGTCTGTGAATCACCCAGGACTCAGAGTCATTTGATTGACTATGGGCTTCAGTCATCCTGAAGATTCTTGGAGGGCTTGGGAGATACAATATGAAAGACAGCTGCTTTCTTCCTTTTTTGGTTTGGGGACTCGGGTAAAGAAATGTTAGCAGATGGAATGATATTTAGGTTACTATTCTGTGCTCTGGGAGTCTTAAGAAAAGATTACTGGCAGTTCCAGGAGGAAAGGGACTGGTCACACAGCAAGGAGCTCCTCCAGCCCTTGCATCTCTGCATCTCTCGGTGAGCCAAGCACCAAATAGTGGTTAAGAGCCTGGATTTTGCAGATAGGCTAATTCAGTTCAAATTGTACCTCTGTTACCCATTAGGTGGCTAAGGAGTCATGCCATCTGGGGCACTGGAGCCAGCATTTGCTCAATTACTCTTGGTTCCTCCAGAAAGCAGGACTTCTTCCAGACTAGGCTCTAGTAGGCTTGCTCCTGAATGTTTAGTGTGGGGCCGGGACATGTTCCCATCATTGTGCTAAGCTTGAGCTGCAGCCAGTAGGCTTCCTTGAACATCATTCAAGCCAAGGGCAAGAACTTGGTTTCCAAGGCAGAAACTCTGTAGACCAGGAGAGTCATCTATAACCTTTTCCCTCCATTCAGCATAGTTGGTGAGCTCTTAGACTAGGAATAATAAGGGAATTAGACTGCTTATATTATTGATGGCATTAATAACTAATAATTGTCAGGGACCTACTTTGTGCCAACTATTGTACAAAACCCTTAATATGTATTATTCCTAATTATTGAATCTTAGAAAATCATTTGTATTTCCCCAACATTATCCACAAGGGAACTGAGGCAGAGCTTTTATATATTTTATTGATTTTTTACAGAGAGGAAGGGAGAGAGATAGAGAGCTAGAAACGTCGATGAGAGAGAAACATCAGCCAGCTGCCTCCTGCACATCCCCACTGGGGATGTGGTCGCAACCAATGTACATGCCCTTGACCGGAATCGAACCTGGGACCCTCTACCACAGACCGACACTCTACCACTGAGCCACACCAGTTTCGGCTGAGGCAGAGCTTTTAAATAAACTTTCCCAGGGCTTAAACACAATTTTTTTTCTGATAAGTTTGTGAAGCCTCCAATTTTATTTTACTATTTTTTAAATGTTAAATCATTTTTAATTTTCCACTTACAGTTGACATGAAATATTGTATTAGTTTCATTTGCACAACCCAATGATTAGGCATTATGTAACTTACTAAGTGATCATCCCGATAAATCTAGTACCCATCTGACACCATATATAATTATTAGAATATTATTAACTATATTCCCTCTGCTGTAGTTTATATCCCCATGACTATTCTGTAACATCCAATTTGTACTTCTTAATCCCTTCACCCTTTTACCCATTCCCCCCCAATCTTCCTCCCTCTGGCAACCAACAAAATCTTTCCTATATCAATGAGTCTATTTCTGTTATGCTTCTTTGTTTATTTTGTATGCTATTTTAGATTCATGTGTTGATAGATATGTATTTATTGCAATTTTCTTGTTTATATATTTTATTTTTTTCTTTTTCTTCTTAAAGAAGACCTTTTAACATTTCATGTAATACTGGTTTAGTGGTGATGAACTTTTTTAGCTTTTTCTTGGTCGAGGAAGGTCTTTATCTGTCTTTTGATTCTACATGATAGCTTTCTGGGTAAATCTTAATTGTAGGTCCTTGCTTTTTATCATTTTGAATATTTCTTGCCAACAAAGAAATATTTGAATATTTCTGGCCTGCAAAGTTTCTGTTCAGAAATAATCTGACAGTCCTATGGGAGCTCCCTTATAGGTAACTTAATGCTTTTCTTTTGCTACTTTTAAGATTCTCTTTGTCTTTAACTTTTTGCATTGCAATTATGATGTGCCTTGATGTGGGCCTCTGAGTTCATCTTATTTAAGACTCTCTGTGCTTCTTGGGCTTGTCTGTCTGTTTCCTTCACCAGGTTAAGGAAGTTTTCTGTGATTATTTTTTTCAAATAGGTTTTCAATTTCTTATTCTCTCTCTTCTTCTTCTCGCACCCTCATGACACAAATGTTGGTATGCTTAAGTTGTCTCAGAGGCTTCTTACACTAGCTTCATTTATTATTCTGTTTGCCATTCTGATTGAGTGTTTTTTGCTTTCTTATATTGCTAATTGCTGATTTGATTCTCAGCTTCATCTGTTCTACTGTAAATTCATTCCAGTTAGTCTATCCCTCATTTCTGACTGGTTCTTTTTTATAGTTCCCATGTCCATTTCTTATTCTGTTGAAGTTCTCTCTAAGTTCAATGACTCTTCTAAATTCATTGAGTATCCTTATACCATGTGTTTTGAACTCTGCTTCTAATAGATTACTTGTCTCTGTTTTGTTTAGTTTTCCCCCCCAGTTTTATTTTGTCATTTCATTTGGGACATATTTCTTTGTTTCCTCATTTTGGCATCCTTCCTGGGTTTGTTTCTTTGTGTTAGGTAGAGCTGCTATATCTCTTGGACTTGGGAAAGTGGGCTTACATTTTTTTTTTTTTTAATCTGGGTATGTGCCCTGACCGGCAATTAAACCCATCCACATTTTGGTATGTGGGATGGTGCTCCAACAGAGCCACAGCAGCCAAGGCACTTTTTAATTGAATTATAATATGTTTATAGTAAAGTATACTAATCTTAAGTGTACAGCTTGATGAATTTTAACATATTTATACCCATGTTACTATCATCAAGATCAGGATATAAAATATTTCCAGCATTGCAGAAGGCTCCTTCATACCCCTTTACATTTTTTTAAAGTATAATTTTGAGATTGTCTGCTACAAGCATCACAGGTATTGTGATTACGTGGTGCTATTTCTCAGAAACCCAGCACTTATCATAAACATACAATCCATTTTAACAGGTCTAATGTAGGTTTTGCTAAAACTGATTTTTGTTTGTTAAATTCTGCTTGACATGAAAGAAGCTTCTGAAAATATAAATTTACAAAAATTGTAGGAAAATTAAAGTTGGGTTGAGAAAAACTATTCATGGACCAGCTTCCTTTCATGTCACATACAAAGGTACTGCTGCATGCCTGAAAGAAAGGGGTAAGTACTGCTTGTTCCCCACTTCCTGATCCCCACCTTGTAGATGCTTTAGAGCCATGCTAACAAAATGATTCCCAGGTTCATTTGGAAAAATCAACAGATGAGGATATCCAGAGACTTTTTAAAAAGTAGTACCAAGGGGAAGTATTTTTCCTCTTTGATATTAAAAAATAATAGAAAATTAAAGTAATTAAAAGTGATGCTGCTAAAAAAAGACTTGGCAAATAGATTTAGAGTAGAATATATAAGTTTGAAATGGACAAAAGGACACACATGAAATAAGTGCATGACAAAGCTCAAATATCAGTGAAGGGAGGAAGAATTATTCAGTAAATTGTGCTAGAAAAATAGATTAGTTGTATGGGAAAAATCAAATTATAGCATCATCCCATTCCATTGCCTGTTAGTTCTAGATAGTTTAAGTAGTCCATTGTAAAAATGAAAGCAAGATAAATTTATAGAAAGGAGTTTACAAGCTTTGGATAAACTTAAAAAACATTGGCTAAACTTGGAAGGAAAATATTGATAGATTTGTCTGCATTAAAGGATGGAAATATCTAACTTATTTGATCCTTTTGGGAAGACCCAATTATATTAATATATTAAAATTATTTACATACTGCAAGATGGAATAATTTAAAACTTTTTGAAGTCACTGAGAAGAGGATATAATCTATTTATTTGCTGATCCCAATGAAAATTCTATATCCTATTTTCTTTTGAGCATTGCTCATGTTCATTAGATCGTCTTATTTTAACAAAGCATAACTGATCATTTATTTCCTACCATATATTTACAGCAAAGGTATCATCACTTTTTTTTTTTTTTTTTTTTTTAGAATGAAAGTAGCATCTTGCTAATGTCTAATTTGCCTGTTCTTTTAAATAGTTCCTACTGGAAAAACACAGAAATGCTTTGGCATAGTCCTTAAGACTTGGAACTGTAAAACTAACAGCTTTTGGTTTGTTGGAGAAGCTTTAAGGATAGGCAGGGAGTCATGCAGAGTAGAGATAGGGGAGAGTCACAGAACCAGGGAAAGGGACTGGGCCAAACTGTATTTTCTTAGAGAAAGCATGGGCTTTGGAACTGGCAAATATGGGTTGATTCTTGTCTCCTCACTCACTAATGGACATCTCTGGGTAATTCTTACTTCTTTGTTCAAGGAAGATAATAATAGTGCCTACACTGGTTGGGTTCTTATTAGGATTAAAGAATCACCTGAGAGCAAATGTATAAAGTGTGGTCGTTCCCTTCTCCTTTCTGTCCTCCTTTCCTTGTTCTTCTTCAGCCCATTCAGCCCCAACTCTGTTAAGTTTATTCAACAACCTTACATTGGAAGCTTACTCTGCACTTGGCATCTGGAAGGTTCCAGGAAAACAAACAGAAGACATAATTTCCATCCTCAGGTTTCTCACAGTGTCTAGAGATCTGGATACCTAAGCATTCCAAAACAAGGCAGTATGAGCGGTCTGCACAATTCTGTAGGAGTTCTGATAAGACGATGCCTGGAGGAGTTGGGCTACCAATGTAGGAAATGTTACTAAAAACACCGGGGCATCCAAGTCTTTGGGTAGTGGGCCAAAAGACCATTCATTAAGATAACTAATCTGTGTGTGTGGGGACCAGTGAATTTCTACTTGGTAATAATGGCTTGGTGAACAATTATTTGGATATAGCTCAAATGCATATTTGAATTTGGGAGCTTTATTTATATTTATTATCTTCTGTCAGAATGTCACAGTGTTTCAATTTCAGGAAATTAAACAAGAATACCTCACTATTATGTTGTTAATTACATCCAGCTTTAATAAAACTGTGTACTAACGTAGTAATCTTTATCTTGCTTCCTCTTTTCCTACTCTCAAAGGCCTGAAACTAACAACTAGGTAAGGGTTTCAGCAAAAAGGGCATATTAATATACATGGTAGCTGCTCCAACCTCCCCAGCCTCCCCACAACTGAGTGTCTTCCACATTCTTGAGAAAATTGCTGCTGTTCTCGGGGTGGGTTAGAGTGGGGACACACACACACACACACACACACACACCACTTCAGCTTTATCCATACATGAAGAGGGAATATAGTTCTAACTTCATACAAATGAGTCTCAGTAGCTTTTCTTATTACAGTGATGGTAGAACTGGCATGTACTCTCTCCAAGGCGATTCATAGGGAGCTGAAGTAAGTAAGGTAATCAGAAATACGGGGCTGGTGGCCTTAAGGAATGACGCCTGTTGGGGAGCCTGAGGCTGCACGGTGGTTGGCCCCTTCACTCTGTGGCATGGATTAGGAACCTCCGTCTTGGAGAGTGAGCCATGTGAACCTCCAGGTCTTTGGTCATTGTTTCTCCAAGCTGTGGTTTTCAGAGCTGTGGTTTTCAGAACTGTGGTTTTACAGAGCTGTGGTTTTACAGAGCTGCAGTCTTTTGGTGGAGGCGCCTCGTCCATTGTTAGACAATTCTGTGTTAGCAAATCTCCTTATGCTGAATGCCAGTGAGTCTTCCTGTAACTTCCACCCATTTTGCTGAGTCCACTCCATCCTCAGCTGCTGTGTCACCCACTGGGTGCTTTCTATGTATCACTTCTGCTCCTTACCTCCAGCTATTACTTCATTTGGTGGGTAGGCATTATTACTTGATTTTATAGAGGAGGAAACTGGGATTCAGTAAAGGTTTATCAAATTGGTTGAAATCACAGGTAGTCCAGCCAGAATTATGCTCCTTTCTAACTGCTTCAAAAGTCTATACTTTTACCAGTACACCATGCTATTTCTTAATTTTTAATTTTATTTTGGTAAAATATCCATGACATGGCATTAACCATTTTTAACTTTTTTTAAAAGTGTACAGTTCAGTGGCATTAAGTACATTTAAATTGTTGTACAAATCATCAGCTATCTAATTTTTAAAGCATTTAAAGACACCGGAGCATCCAAGTCTATGGGTAGTGGGCCAAAAGACCATTAATTAAGATAACTAATCTGTATGTGTGGGGACCAGTAAATTTCTACTTAGTAATAATGGCTTGGTGAACAATTATTTGGATGTACATTTGAATTTGGGAGCTTTATTTATATTTATTATCATCTGTCAGAATGTCACAGTTTCCCAATTTCAGGAAATTAAACAAGAATACCTCACTATTATGTTGTTAATTACATCCTGCTTTAATTACTTTGCTAATTGATCCCAGCCTACTAGTTTGACATGTGGGCGCAGCAGGCACACCATAGAAGTGACAGGCAGGTAAATATACCAGAATTCATGCGAGTTACCTGTTAGATGAGTGAGTGCTGCTCAGAACCTCTGTGGTCCACTTTGGGGGCAGCAGCCTGCTGGCTTTAGGGAAGGACGGATATCAGGACTCCCTTTAGATTTCTCTTTACCAGGCTGAATATCCTTGTTTTTCTTCATAACACACAGGTTCTGAGGCCCTTTATTGAGTGCATTGTTCTCCAGCTTGTTGACTCACATTTCTTTCCAAGTGTTGCATCTAGGATGGAACCCAATACGGACAGTGCAGAGCATAACACACTTCCCTAACTCTGGAAGCACGGCTCTACCCACAGTACCCTCAGTAGCATCAGCCTCCCTGTCAGCTTTCATGTTCCTGGCTTATATTGAGCTTAAGTCAGTTCAACCTCCAAACCTTTTTCATGTATACCATTGTGACCTAACCCTCTGACCTATGTCCTTGCGAATTGGCTTTTGGACTCAAGGATAAGGCTCTATTTCTATTAAGGATTGAAATATTTGCAATACTCGTGCCATGGACTTTGCTCACATGTAGCTTTCCCCCGTATTTATTATTCCCAAGATTAATGGGGCAATATGTGAGTCTTCATTTTCCTCTTAAAAAAGAAAGAAAGAAAGAAAGAAAGAAAGAAAGAAAGAAAGAAAGAAAGAAAGAAAGAAAAGGAAGACAAGGTAGGAAATAAATGGGGAGACACTGGGTTGGCAGCTTTTTATATTGGTTAGGAGAGACAGGGTTGGGTAGAAGTTTATAGTTTTGCAAAAGAGTCCCGAAACTGAAACTGGTCTTTAGGTACAAAGTAGCTTGCAGTGGTGGCCACATGCTGTTTGACTCTCAATTCTTCACCTTCATAAAGTACTCTGTGGCTTGCCAGGTGGTGCAAACCAAAGTATCATTGAAGTATATATAAAAAGCATATTGTGGATTAGATAATAAAGCAGGCACAAGTGATCATTCTTTTAATATGCCATCCTTCAGGTCTCATCCTGCAGTCAGGAGAGTTTTCTTTATGTGCCCATGACTTGGCGCCATTCTAATGTTAATAGAGAATATTTTCAGAATACAGTTTTCAAGAACCCTCAGTTGTTAAATGTTCACTTTGCTATTCACCTCTCCTGCTCTTTCTGATCTTAACCAGTGGGGAACATACATAAGGAATAATAGAGAAAAGTACCACTCGGTTCATAGATAAATAAGCTCTTGACACCCAGAGTAAACTTTGGTAAAAGTTGGATAGTAGAACCTTACTCGGTGTGCAGTTGAAGTGCATGCTTCCACCACCCAGCCCAAACCTGTCATTAAATTCAGACGCTCAGCCGCATGGCTACGTGAGCAAGTGAGTAACTGGGCCTGCAGAGCCAATGTAGTCACTTACCCAACTACTCACATGCCAGGGCTACAAGCCTGCCACACCCCCCCAGTCATAGGTTAAACAAGAAGAATGGCAAGCCCAGTCAGCATGACTCAGTGGTTGAGCATCAATCTATGAGCCAGGAGGTCAGGGTTCAATTCCTGGTCAGGGCACATGCTTGGGTTGCATGTTTGATCCCCAGTGTGGGGCCTGTAGCAGGTAGTTGATCAGTGATTCTCTCTCAGCATTGATGTTTCTACCTCTTTCTCCCTCTCCCTTCCTCTCTGAAGTCAATATATATATATATATATATATATATATATATATATATATAAATGGAAGGCCTGCCCCACCGAAGAAGGCCTGCCCAGGGGTGTTTACCATGAGGACCGAAAATGCAAGCAGTAGTATTTAATACAGAGATGCTGCACACCATTAATTGCAGCACACTGAGTGTGAGCTCTCACCCATCAGACGGCCCACTCTCTCCTTGGAAAGTGAGTCTGGGATAGGAGAGAACACAACATCCCATCCAGTCCTCCTAAGAGAGGGGAGAAGGAGCACAAGGCCCTTCATCTCTCTGTTGGGATTATACAACCATCACTATTCCTCCCTTCACCAGCATCTATTTTTTTTTAAAGTAATGCTCTGTCTATCCCTTGTAGAATGTCTCATTTGTGAACTAATCCAAGGGTTAGATCTTGGATTAGAACACAAATGAGACATTCTACAAGGGATAGACAGAGCATTACTTTAATCTGAAAAGATGGTTTAATCTGAAAAGAAGCTTTAATCTGAAAAGATGGTAGAATTTTGATCAGAAAACAATGTTATGACTGGAAAACTCCCCATGGAGAAGCTGTAAATCAAGTCTCAGTTTATGAAAGCAGCACCTGTGCTTTCGTGCTGATGGTGCACATGTAGTAATTAGCGGCGCTGAAATGCCCGTCTCACACCTGGGCTGGGGAGAGCCTTCTTCCTCTCTGGGAGTGGGGGCGGGGGACTCCAGCTTAAAGGGAAACAAACATGAGAGACAGGTGTGGAAAGACGCTGAAAAGTTTGTGACTACTTGGCTTGGGAAAAATGCCTTTTATTTCTAAAGCAACATTTTAAAGAAAAATGAAACTTTTCCATGTGAGAACATTTTTCTTGTGCTTGTATTTTATATTGGAATGGATGCAGTATGGCAACCTTAAAAAAACACGAATGACTTTTGGAATTAGGCAAAGTCAGGATTAGGCTCTGGTTCTCTTACCCATGGGGTCCTTGTCGAGTGACTTCACCTCTCTGAGCCTCAGCTTCCTCATTCAGAGTGGAGATAATCACAGTGACCAGCAGGGTTGTTGTGCAGATTAGAGATACTGGATGTAAAGTGCCTGGTCCAGAATAAATTGTGATGATGATGGCCTATTTTTTTCTAAATACTTTATTCTGCATCACAATGGGCGAACTTGCTAGTTTTATTTGCTCACCACACTAAATCTACGAGGATATTTATATTTGTTCCTTTATGTGGTCAGAAAAAGTAGGTCAGATTTTAAAGTGGGAATTACGAGATCATGATCCAGATAATCCTTTCTCATCTGTGTTATTGATTTCTCCAGAGAATTAGGCCATCCAACCATTTGCAGATTTATTGGAGTCAGCATTGAAGTGCCAGATGTGGTTATTATGACAGAATACTGCCCAAAGTGAAGCTTGATGGATGTTCTGCTCAATGCTGACACTCCTCTCAACTTGGGTTTTCAGTGAGAGCCAGGCATTTGAGTAGTGGGAGACACAACCAAGCCCTCTTTCCATCAACGTTCCAAAGGATCTATTGTAATGCAACGAATACATTGCATTAGCTTGGAGGAGGTTTTATGTTATATTTTGGGCATGGAATGAATGAGTCATTATATACAGACAGGGATATCTAAAGGGAACAGGATTTTGAATTGGGCCTACCCAAGGTGCCCAGGGAAGACCTGGCTGAAGATGCTGGCATAAAGTCCTTTAGCATCTAAAGAATATAAGCTACAGGCAACAGCAAGTCATAACAAGTAGGCACTGGCTAGGTCTAATTACTGCATCTAATAAACATTGGGCTAGACCCTGAAGGTCACAACAATAAACAAGAAATGTTCTCTACATTCAAGAACCTCTTGGTCTGGTGGGAAAGACAAAGAAGTATAGTTATAGAACAGTTGATAGAAGTCCTTAGGAGAGTGTCGAGTGTATGGGAGTAGCGGTTAGTCCAGACGGGGCATGGGAGTGGGCCAAGGAAGCTTTCTCAAGGTGGAGGTGGGATGAGGAAGAGTAGAAGTTTGCCAGAAGGGGAGAAGAAAGGCCATTCTAAAGAGGGAATAGCATGTGTAAGAGAGGATGGCCCAATCTGGGATTGTAAATAGATTAGTACGACCAGAGTTTAGAGATAAAGGTGGATGTGGGAGGTAGGAGTGAGTGGTGAGAAATGAGATTAGAAAGATAATAGTCTTTTTTTTTTTAAAATATATTTTATTGATTTTGTACAGAGAGGAAGGGAGAGAGATAGAGAGCCAGAAACATTGATGAGAGAGAGTCATCGATCAGCTGCCTCTTGCACACCCCCCACTGGGGATATGCCCGCAACCAAGGTACATGCCCTTGACCGGAATCGAACCCGGGTCCTTCAGTCCCCAAGCCTTCGCTCTATCCATTGAGCCAAACCGGTCCCGGCTAGAAAGATAATAGTCTTGAATATTAAATATCTTGAATAATAGATAAGATAATTTAGTATTTGATAAAAATGGAATTTCAAATAAGAGAGGAAAGGAGAGATTGTTTAAACAAAGGATTCAGGATGACTGACTACCCATTTGGCAAAAATAACATTGTATCTCATTTAACCAAAATTAACTTGGGGACTGTTTTAAATTTTCAATATAAAAGTGAAACTTTAGAAGAACTAAAAGGAAACACTCATATATGATTATATAATACCACAGTGAAAACTAACAGGCAAATGAGTAATTGGGAAAAGTGATCTCTTACTGAGTTCTAGTATAACCAAGAGTTCAGGTTGATATTCATAGACTAGTGGGCATTAGCAATGTAAAAAGCATAACAAATAAGCTCTAGTCTGTAACTATAGACAAGTCTATGAACATTTAAATTTGTCTTTAAATATGTAACAGTGAACCACATTTACTTGGAAGAAATATTCTCCCCCCCCTCCCATAATTATGATCCTATAGAATTTACAAATTTGAGTGTAACTAAGCTTATCTTAAACAATGTCTCCACCATCACTGCAAACAGTGGCTCTGCATTTCAGAGAGGAAAAGAAATCTGTGTGGGCCGGAACTGGTTTGGCTCAGTGGATAGAGCCTCGGCCTGTGGACTGAAAGGTCCCGGGTTCGGTTCAGGTCGAGGCCATGTACCTTGGTTGCAGGCACATCCCCAGTGGGGGCTGTGCAAGAGGCAGCTGAATCGATGTTTCTCTCTCATCGATGTTTCTAACTCTCTATCCCTTTCTCTTCCTCTCTGTAAAAAAATCAATAATAATAATAATAAAAAATCTGTGTGGGTTTTTTAATTTGTTCTGGATGAGAAATTTCACATCACAATGACCTATGTGTTAGGTTGCTGAAGGAGGAACGCAGGAGACCAGAATGGTGAGGGATTAGGAATTTATTCGATCATCCGCACACCAGGTGGCTGAGCCTGGATGGCTCCAGCACCCAGTGAGGGCAGTCAACGGCTTTTAAAGGACTTTTGGCTGGATTTTTTTTCTGGGCAAAGACTTCTTTATGCACCCCGGGGGGAAGGGAATGGAATGTGGTCACCACCAAGTGAAATGTGGTCTTCAGCAAAGGGAATGTTCATAGTGAAATGACCTGAAAAGCCATTTCCCGGAGGAAGGGTATCAACTCAATTGCTCCATCAAACCCAACGCTATATATATCTCTTTGTAGGTAGGCCATCATTTTTTTGGAGGTTGCCACCTGAAGTGACCCAGTCTCGGTAAGACTCTATTGAACATATTTTCAAGTGAGCCATCAGGGAGTCTGCTTCTCCATTGCTCAGTAGCAAACAGTGTGCACTCTCCTGGCAAAGAACAATGTGTCTGATTTGCTCATATATGTTTAATAGAGAATAAGATATATCCATTCTCCTCCTCCTTCTATTTCTCCTCCTCATCTATAATTAAATAGCATATGCTTTCGGTTTGAAAAAGCACTGAATAAAAATCCCATACTGTAAAGTCTCCTGGGTGCAAGGATGAGTTCCTCCATTCAATCTAGGCCTATTGAGTTGAAGGAGAGCAGCACTAAAATATTCTGGCTGCATCTGGAACACAGGGACCCTTTGGGGTTTGTTTCCTTTGACCGCATTCCAATCATAAGGATGTTGAGCATGGATTTTATTCCCCAGGATGTGAGTCCTTAAATAAAACCTTACCCTCAGGCTTTGTTTGTTTATTTTAAGAAATTTCTCTCCAGATAAATGAATTCCAACAGATCACAAAAATAATACATTTTTCAACAGGGACCAAAACTGTCTTTAAGACATTGTCTATAGAGAACTGGGAGGTGAATGAGGGTGAGGCATGGTTCCTTGAAATTATTTTTCATTTTATTATTTTAAATGTAAACCCTTGCCAGTTGTGTTGACCAATAGTTTCACGTGCTTCTGAATGCCATTTATCACAGAAACCTAGTGACATGGGGATTTCAACCACAATGATCTAACATTTTTGACTGACCTTGATACTTTTAAATAGATACGAAAAGGAACAGAAGGAAAGAGGATAGTATATAATGAGAAAATCTGTCTCATTTCTCCCAATTATCTGGTTAGTGCCCAGCTTTAATATATGTGTAAGCAAATTAATTTCCAACAATAATCGTGCAATTTAAGTGTAATTCTACAGAGACAGGGGAAAAAAACCACGAAACAAACTACCACTCTTTATGGGGATTGGCTCATGCTAGTCACAATTTGTTATCAATATCTGAAAATTGAATCTCTCAGAGTGCAGATGAGTGAGGTCATCTCTACACTGAGCAGTAAACCACATATGGAACTTGTCTATGGCAGGGGCTAGACTGGCATCACTTTGTCCTCTACAGGAGTGAGTGTGTGAGAGAGGGTGTGGGCTGCAGGGGGCAGTGGGCAATAAAGGACCTGAGCGGCAGTTAAAGTCAATCAGCCGTGCTGAGGAGCACTGGGGTCCTTTGCTGGAGAGTCCTAAATACCAGGTTGAGGAAGTCACATGTAATCAGAAAGGAGCACTGTCAGCTCTTCAATAATGGGAATGACATGGAAGAAAAAGAGAAAGAAGAGAGAGGTGGCAGAATAGAATTTTCTTTCCTTTGTAGGTGAATTAAGGCACTTAGTAAGGGCTCCAGAGTGAATCTCATACAGGAATGTCTAACTTATAGTGTAATTCTAAATGCTTGTTAACAGATAAATTGATACACTTGTTAATTTGTCCTTTTTACCTGCCAAAGGGGTTGAATACATCACTTCAGCTAATCCCTTTGGGGTTATCCAGAACTAGAGCTATTAGCTGTAAGTTACCTTATAGATTATTTATTTGTGCCATTTCATTTTCAGATGAGGCAGCTGAGGCCCAGAGAGATTGAAAGACATCTTTAAGGCTCCAGCTCACTACTCCCTTATTCCCATTTAGTTCTCTGGTGGAAGGACACAGATTCAGATCTTTAATCCCATTTCTTCCACTTCCATTATAATTTTAGGCAACCTCAATATCCATGAGGATAATGTGTCCAATACCACCCTATCAATTCTTTGACCCCCATCTTCTCCCATCATCTTGTCCTTCACCTGTCTCAGCTACCCATTTCTATATCTCAATCTGAGATACCATCATTGCCCATAATTGGATATCCTCCAAATTCTCCATTTCAATAGCTCACTATTTGACTTCCACCTCCTACTTTCTATCGAATTCCCTTTCGTTTCCCAACCCCACCAATGTATCAGGCTGGGAGGTCCAATCCATTGACCTGATTGCACCTCACTTCCTCATATATGCCCTTTGCCTTTCCACCTGGCTTAGATTACATGGTCTGTCATTAACATAGATTCATTTTCCTAACTCTCTTCTGTTGTCTTATCACAAACTGACAAATTATATATGCTTAGTGAATTGCTATGTCCCACCTCTGGGCTATAAATTCCTTGAGGGCAGGGCCTTTGGTTTGCTCTGCTGTATCCTGAGTGCCTAGATCATAGTTGAGACATGGTAGGTGCTCAGTAAATATTAATTGAATTAATGAGTAAATAAATTGGTAATAGCAGGGATAGCTTTCAGAGGAGTTAAACTATATTTTGCTCTAGAGATTTTGCACACGCTTTTTTTTTTTTATTGTTTCTCTTTTTAAAAAATATTTTTTTTATTGATTTCAGAGAGGAAGGGAGAGGAAGATAGAAATAAAAAAAATCAGTGATGAAAGAAAATCATTGATTGGCTGCCTCCTGCACATTCCCTACTGGGGATGGGGCCCCAACCTGGGCATGTGCCCTGATTGGGAATAGAACCATAAATTACTGGTCAATACTGAACCACTGAGCCACGATGGCCAGCTGCTTATTTATAATGCTGTTTTTTCCCCTTCATTTCTTTTCTCCCCACCCACAAAAAGAAGAGCCTTGTTCTGTGGAGTGTCCTCTTGATGACAGGGAAGCCTGAGAATCGCTGTCCTTGCCCTTCAGAGTGTGCAGAGGTAAGAAGGTGAGGAAGAAAGGGAACTTCTTGAGTTCTGACTCTGAAGCCATCACATCAACTAAGCATGAACTCATCTTATGTCTTGGGAAAGAGATGTATCAACAAGAGTAATCTCTTGCCTCAAGTTAACAACTTCTTGGCATTTTTCCAATAGAGATAATCCAGTAGGCAATTAGAATATGTGTTAGGAACTTGGAATATGGAGACGGAAATTTGGGGACCACCACTATCTATGGCTGTAATGGAGCCATAGATGGAGATGAACCTCTTTGGGAGAAGATGTGGAGAGAGAAGAGAAGAGAGGGCAGAATCCTGAGATAAGAGCCCACCATTAGTGTAGAGCTCTGGTGCCATAGACACACGATGACAAAGTGCCCCATCTACAGATGCAGCTGTGGTGCCATAATACCCATCACTTTGGGATTTGGATAAGCTTATGGGCTTTATGATAATTTGTGTAATTGATGGGAATTAAGTTAATAGAACACAAAATGAGAATTGTGACTGCAAAAGGATTATGTACTATTCTTGGGACAGCTAAAGTTAAAAAAGGGCACAGAAACCGAAAAACAGATGATTCCAAATTGCTCAGTTCTATAATTCTGTTCAGAATATCCATAAATCAGTCTAGCTTGTTATTCTTGTTTGGAGGTTCTAGCAGGGGAGCGCAGCTACTCGTATACCCTTGACCGAAGACCGGTCCTCTCCTCTTGGGGGAAAGTCGTCCTCTTCGACCGAGCGCGCAGCTTCGGGAGGGACGCACATGGATCGGTGAGGGAGGAGGGGGACACCCGCCTAGCCAGCCAGATCAGCCGAATCAACCCTGGCGATCAATGGGGTGACAGATGTCGCAGCCAGATCGCCCTCACATCCTAGCTTGTTATTCTTGATCATTGCAGTTGATTGGGAGGTGAAGAAAAAACAGCCCAGGGGTTTGGGATGGGAATGGGGGGATGAGGACAATTATGTGATACCATAATCAATAAAATTAAAAAAAGAAAAGAAAAACAGCCCACCCCAAAGATCCATGTTTGGACAAGTAATGAAGCTTTTATACAAGATCCCAACAAAGTTATGTCTTTGGTAAGCTTGGGTGACTTCCCAGTTCTCACTAACTGCATCCATTTAGGTATGGTTTACCAGTGCATTCAGGGCAAGTCTTAGTGGTGTACCGCGAAGAATGGTTTGGTTACTGATCACAAGATGATAATTATAAGCCAAGGGCCCCCTATGGAAATTCCACTGCTTTCTAGGTGCTTTCAAAGAGTCAGAGATTATTATACAGGGAGCAAATTGTTCCATGAAGTAATTTCTCTTTGTGATGGGTGCTTAGATGGAGAAGTGCAGCAAACACCTGGAAGTACTTGTGGCAGAAAGGACCCATGACTTAAAGCATGAAAAACAGAAAACCGGCTGCCGGCTCTATAGTAAGTAATGTCTTATTGAAATACATGTCAACAATGAAGCCTGATTTGGTTAGTTCATGAATTTCTACTTAACTTGGTTCTCTGGAATATTCTTTTCTGAGAACTAATTACTGAAGCCACGGAAATAACAATTTTACATTCTTGTTTTAAAATCCTGTGTCCTGCTTGCATGGATTTTAAAGGGTTAGTTCTCATTTGCACTAGACTTTCGGTAACTCTGAGTCCTTTTAACAGAAGTCCAAGTCTGTAAAAGGTTGAAGGTAGAAGACAAATCTTCACCTGTATTACCAAGAAAAGGATTTAATGGTCATCACTGGATCTTAGGCATCTGTACATGAGTCTTGCATGGAAGGGCCCAGCCTAGGGGGATGGAGCTGGAAGAACAATTTTTCTAGGAAGCTGAAGGGATGGTGCTCAGGTAGGTAGAGGACTCCAGCCCTAGCAATGGAGCAGAGCAGTATGATTTAGACATGGTTCAGAACTTGGGCTCCAGAGTGAGTCAGAGCTGGATTAGTGTCCCAGCACTGCCTTTTTCTAGTTCCATGATTTTTGAGCAAGTCACTTTATTACCCTTAGTTTCTTTATCCCATGAAATAGAAATTAAAAACTGTACCCTCTTCATAGGAATGTCACATTAAGTGAGTTAATTGAGTTAATGAGGAGGTAATGCTCTTAGCAAGTGTCTGGTACAATGTGAAAGATTTAGAGTGAACCAGGGTTGAGCACCTATGACATAAGGCCATAATGTATCAAAATAACTTTTATCCCAGGCATCTGGGTGCAGGTGGACAGAGTCCGAAAAGGGAATCAGTGGTGACTAAAGGGGGAGGCAGACTTTTATTAACTTCTGCTGGCTGCAAACAGTTCTGCTGACTTAAGGGTCCGGTCTGTCCTTGGTTCCTCCTGGCATCAGATATCTAGTGGTTATCTAGGCTATGCCGAGCTCAAGGCTGCAAGCGTTCTGCAAGATATCTGCTAAGCACAAGTTTCCTTTGCCCTGTTTTATTCTCTTTAACCCTTTCACCGTGAAGAGCTCAATGTATATGATGATGATGATGATGATGATGATAATGATAGACCAGGATCTTTGTTTGAGGGATCCGCCAAAACAAGGAAGCAAATAGGCAGCAGGTACCTGCCAGAGAGGTTTAGGTGCAGAGACAAGGTCCACCAGTACCCCAACAGATTGGTCCCTTTATCCAGGGACCAAAGTTTTCTGTCCTCCGGGTTGCCCTGTTTGTGCCAGGCATGGAGGTTCCCCATGTGGTTATTGTAGAAAGCCCCGTTTCCTCCAGCACAGGACTTCTCAATTCTGGCTACACATTACACCCCTCTGGAGCTTTCATAATGAGCTAATGCCTGGGCCCCACCTCTCTAATAATCCTGTGAAAGCTCACTGGTAGATCCTAATGTGCACTCCTACTTGGAAAACTACTGAATAGCAGTTTGAGTAAACTGAACATTGTTTTATTGCAACAGAATCAGTAAACACCCATTAGCAAGATAATTGCCAAACCCATAATTCTTTAATAATCAGTTGGAATAATTGGTTCTTTTTCTCTTTGACTCTTTTCAGCATTTGACATCACTGACTCCTCCACGATGACCCTACTGCCTCTCTCCTCTTCACCTCCTACTGCCCCTCAGCCTTTCTCTCAGTTTTTTTTCAGCGGCTCTGCATCCTTCACGCACACCTTGGATGTTGATAGTTTCCTGGGGTCTATCCTTGGCAAGCTTGATAGACTTAGAAGAGTTACTGTCTTCCTTTTGGTGGTGTCACCGGATGGGGATGGGGTGGGACCGTGGGTCTGCCTCAGGCTGGCTGGCAGTGGGTGGATTCTTGACTTTGTGCAGGAAAGACTTCACAATACGAATGCAAGTTATTTTGAGAGTACATTTATTAGAGCTGGGGACAGTGAAACAAAGGAAGGTCTTAGGGTAGAAGCAACAGGAAAGAGCCTAGGTGGTGCTCTGCTTTTTTTTATTATATATTTTTATTTTATTGATTTTTTACAGAGAGGAAGGGAAAGAGATAGAGAGCTAGAAACATCAATGAGAGAGAAACATCGACCAGCTGCCTCCTGCACACCCCCTTACCGGGGATGTGCCTGCAACCAATGTACATGCCCTTGACCGCAATCGAACCCGGGACCCTTCAGTCCGCAGAACGACGCTCTACCACTGAGCCAAACTGGTTTCGGCGGTGGTGTTCTGCTTTGATCCCTAGAAAAGCTATGGGAAAGAGGTGAGCTGAGGTGGGACTGCTGTTAGTTCACTAGAAAGTTAGAGAAAAGGAGCATTGGAAACAGGTTCAGGGGTTAGCACAGATATGTTGCTGCCACTGCTCACTTCTTTCTCGTTGCAAGTTTCTTTAGGAAAAAGAAAGTGAAAAGTTCTTGTCCGAGTATAGGCATGGGTGTGCTCTGGAGAGAGTCCGTGCTGGTATCCTTTGTCTTGAGGGTGTGTTTTTTTGTTTTTTTAAATCTCTCTTCTGCTGGTAAGAATCTTAAGGGAGGGTTTCAGCAGAATGTTCATCAGCTTTCCAGGTGCATTTTTAATATGCTGATGCATCAAACTGAGCATATGGGGAGTTTGGGTTTATCCTTCGGTTGGCTTTCCTGTTTTACTTTCATCTTGCGTCTGTCAGGCTCTAATTGTTTTTGCTTTTTTTGTTCTCCTGACTTCACCGTTCTTGGGTTTAGCTGGCATAAATGGCACTAATTGGGTCTCTCTTACTCTGACCAGAGTGATTTAAACTATTTATTCTCTGCTCAGGGAGGAGATATATAAACCATTTGTTCTCAGGTGTCCTTGGTTAGGGAATATAAGGTCTTGTGATTTACTAGCTGGCTGTAAATTGGTCAAATTCTTTGGCCTTGTTTGATAATCTAATCTCAGTTTCCCAATTCTATTTGCCCAGGATTTTTTCCTACCTTTTTACTATCCTGCCTCAGTGGGATAAGTACCGGTAACTTTCCAAATCTATCTTTTGGGCAAAGACATATCAGTACTTCCTTTAAACTCTTCACTGGCCATGGGAAGCCAGAGTTTTATATTCAACCAACACATATATGTGGGTAATTACATGCACTTCTATTTCCCTAGCAGAATTATGTGTTATTTATGTGCTGAATTTTTGTGTCTCCATTGCCTATACCAGTGCCTGGGACATAGTAGGTGCTCTATAAATATTGATGAGAAGCCTGAATGCATTTTGTATTTTCCCATTAACAATAAATGCTAGGCATAACAATATAGGCAGATCATGATGCATTTATAAGTATTTAGCATATTACCAGCATAGGTTATGAATATGTATATTGCAAATGGTCTATTGAGATAGAAATTCCTGAGGGAAATACAAAAATATCACCTTGTTCCTTTCACTGAAAAAAAAATACAAAATTCAATTTTCCCACTATTATTAGACTGCAATAAATATTCATCCTTTATCCCTCCAGGGGGGTCCTAAGCTTCCTGCAAGTGAAATGTGTGCTAAATATGCCAGTAAATCACTGATTTTACTCTGAAGCCAGATTGGTGATCTTAGTTAATGTGCTTCTTCCAATAGTTTACAGACTCAAATAATGTTAAATTTTTAATCTTAGAGACTAGAGGAGGCAGGGTAAAATTGTTCATGTACCAATTTGAGCTTAGGAAAAAGACTCCTGTGAAGAAGATAATAGCCTGCTTTTGGGAACAAAAGGTCCCATAAAACCTCCTAAAGTTCAAAGCCTCAGAGCTTTCTGCTCACTGCTGGCTGCTCACACCAACTAAATAACTGACCCTGAGAGGTCCTGGTTCCAATAATAGTGTCTCCAGTTTGGGGAGACATCAGCGTCAGTGTGAGGTGAGCGAAGCCCCATGAGAATGCCATTACAGGTAGAACTTCCATTTCTTCAATTAACTCTCTGCCCCTGACAGCACTCATGATCCCGTTACAACACTGGTCCCAGAGGTGGTGGGGTTGGGAATATGCTTGGTTTGGTGCAAATTCATTACTGCTAGGCAAACAATACCCTGCTATTGAGTATGGAGGCCAGAACAATCGAGAGTGCCAACAGTGGTGACAAATGATGGTACAGAGAGGATAAAATAACTGTTCTGATTTATCCTGAAAACAGAGATGTTACTCAAACAAGTTGTTGGTAATTTTAAGACAAGGCCAATTTTGCCAACTCAGAGTTAGCTGAGTGCATCTATCTTTTTCAAGTAAAAGAATATAAGTGTAGTTAGGATTTCAACTCAAAAGGCAGAGAAATGGAGCAATCTGCCGGGACCAGTTTGGCTCAGTGGATAGAGCATCAGACTGCAGACTGAAAGGTCCCGGGTTCGATTTCGGTCAAGGGCATGTACCTTGGTTGCGGGCACATCCCCAGTAGGGGGTGTGCAAGAGGCAGCTGATTGATTATCCTCTCTCATTGGTGTTTCTAACTCTATCCCTCTCCCTTTCTGTAAAAAATCAATAAAATATATTTTAAAAAAAGAAAGAAATGGAGCAATCTACAGTATGTAATTTGTGCATGACTGCTAGTTGATGGAGAGTAAATAGTACCTATAAAAGAAGAAAATGCAGGCCTTTCAGTAAATGGCAGCAAGTTTACCACATAGGCACGCTGTTAATAAGATGTATTGGTGTGATTTTTAAGTTCCTCCACCCCCACTTTTTTTTTAAATTATTTTTTTTAACTTAAATCAATTTCTTAGAGCTAAAAGGCATCCAGTTTAACAAAAACACAGGAAATCACTTCAGGAAGGTATACTTCTTTATCTTAGGGGATGAGTTTCAAAACTTGAAATAAATAGGCCATATAGTTTTTCCTTCCCAGGACAAAGGATACAATGGCCACATCATCCAATGAGGCAGAACTGAAGTCACCTTGCCTTAGGGCAAGTTTTAAAGTTCAGAGTAAAAGCCATAAATTGGAGTTGTAAATTGAAAGATTCTAAATGGTTTGCACAGGAGCAGTTTGCTGCAGGCACTCAAATTAGTCAGTCCTAATTGGAAGTTAAGGGACCTTCCTTGTTTTACGGATGGGGAAAGTGAGGATGGAGTTTAAAAAACTTGAGAGTCCTGCCTTGTCACTAATGATGGCTCTCCCCCAGGGTGGGTTTGGGGTTGGGTGAGGAGGGCAGAAGGACTTTTTCCAGCTAGGGGTCTAGGAAATAAATATCTATAATGTGGGTAGGAATGAGTTTAACTGGCAAACAAATTACCTTCAACTTGAGACTTCTCTAACTGAGCTTTGCACAGGCTCATTGTAAATCTTTTGTTTTACATTCACCCATTCACGTGATGAACAGAAACAGGGTGATGTTAGGGCAGTGGTGGGCAAACTCATTAGCCCACAGAGCCAAATATCAACAGCACAATGATTTAAATTTCTTTTGAAAGCCTAATTTTTAAAACTTAAATTTTTCCTAATGCCACTTCTTCAAAATAGACTCACCCAGACCGTGGTATTTTGTGGAAGAGCCACAACTCACGGGGCTAAAGAGCTGAGAGCTGCTGTTTGCCGATCACAGTGTTAGGGGATGGAGTTCTCATAAAATAAGCTGTCCTACCTTTGAATATACCAACATAATCTAAAACAAAGCTAAGTGAAAAACAAAAAACAAGCACCCCAAATCTCAAACCCAGATCAAACAAAATAACCCCAACCAAACATATCAAATAACTAAAAATATTTTCTAAAGCAATTAACTGCCCCATCACTTTTAGGTCTCCCTGGCTCAGAATTGTGAGAATGCAAAAAATTCTACTAAGTAAGGAAGTTCCATTGGTTAACCAGGTATTGCCAATTATTTTGCCTGATTTAACTTTTTTTTCTACCTCACTGCCACTTCCCAGTGACATTGTGAGCTTCACTCAGCTTCCCGGCGCCAGAACGCTGTATTAGGTAGTAGACTTCCTGAATAACTGGCACACCACCTTTGACAAAATCATAGATCGTTAAAATGTGGAGATGATCAGAGACTCGTGTGAATGGTTAATGATGAATAGGCAGTCTATTAAACATGAAGTAATATTGAAAAGCTAGGAATTAATGAAAACAAATAATTATGCAACTTTTCTAATTTTCCTAACTCATAAGCTTCTAAGAAGCAAATCTTAATAGAACCTATGGCTTTTCTCATAGTGAGCACCCAGAAAATGTCTATTGATTTGATTTGAGAGCCATCTTTACTCAACAAAAAGGGAAACAACCTGGTTTTGTACTTGTATTTTTGTGGCCAGCCTCTCATAGCTCATTGACGTCTGACCCTCCCATTATTTCATAGTGATATTTTTGCATGGCCAATGAGGGAAGGAGGTGCATCTTGAAACATGAAGTGGCAAACATGGGACAGTAATTATGAATACCACTGTAATTCGCTAATTTTAATAATAAGAAAGGAGCAAAGGAAGGCCAGACATTATAGGTATGTCGTTTGGGCAGCGTCACCAGGAAGCTGCAATTTCACAGTCCCCAAGGAGCCACTGGCTCATTCCCTGGGAGTCGCTGAGGGGAAGGGGTCTAACAAAAGGGAAGATGGGCACATATGCAGGAAAGTAGGGATGGCATAGGGAAAGTATGTATGTACCTTTGCCTGTCAGTAAAACCTGGAAAGAGATCATTGGCTAGAGGGGACAGGGCCATTGCAAGCCTGTGAAAATCTGGGATACACAATTCCCCAAAGGAGTTCACTCTTTTTTTGGCTTATGGCATTCTTGGCACTCTTGTGGCTTTCTTTCGTTAGCTCGTGTTCCCTCCATAGTCATGAGACCTGCAGACCCCACACACAATGGACCGATGAACTGCAGTGGGGAACATGAACTAAGCTAGCCTGACACTGGATGGGACCTGTGCTCCAACATGGGATGGAATCTCTGGGCAACAGCTTTAATTCTAGCCCCATGGAAGGCACAACAGCTGGACTTTCCTTGTATCTTGAAAGATGAAGTAGCAAACATGGAACATGAATTAATGTGTGAAGGGAAATGGGACTGTGGAATCTCAGGGGTGTAACTTCACAGAAAGAAAGCTTTCTACAATATCACATCCTCTTATTCCAGCGGCCCCCAAGAATCCCACTTCCCCAGCAACACATGGGAATGAGGAGATCTCCCCATCAGTAACAATTACATAAACTGATATCAAAAATCATTTCAATTTTAAATTTAATTTTATAAATTGAGAAAGGAACAATTAAATGTTTCATTAGCCATCAGGCAACATAAGATTTAGAAAATATTGTCAATTCATCTATTCAATGCATAATTACTGAGAATCCAATATGTGCCTGGCACTAGCTTAGCATTGAAGCTCTGGAGTTTATAAGGCTGTACGTGACAGACAGGATCTATGCCCTCAAGGAATTTATAGTCTAGTGATAATATAGTCGTGTGCTGAATAAGACTACTGCATAGTGACAGACTATCTATGTGAGGGTAGTCCTATAAGATTTTAGTGGAGTTGAAAAATCCTATTGCCTAGTGAATGACGTGGCCCATGATTTCAAATGATTGCCAAGGATGAGGAGGATGCAAAAATTGACAAGGCTGTGATTGAGATGGCAAACAACTTTAACCTTGGTGTGGATGAGGAGCTCCTGGAGGTGGTTTCTGAGTAACTGACTAATAAGTTGTTGGAATTGGAACAGGAATGTGTAACTGAAGAAGAGGTAAGAGAAATTGCAGAAAAAGGAAAAGAGCCTCCAAGAAAATTTGCAATGAATAGTTTAGCAGAAGCTTTTGCAGACCTCAATAAGCTCCTTAAAAAGTTTGAAGACATGAGCCCTAACAGCAAAAGGTTTTCATTAATAGCAATGTTCATGGTGCATTATCTGCTTACAAAGCAAATCTAGATGAAAAAAAAAGTAACCAAATAAGCAAACCACTGTGCACATATTTCTTTTTTTTTTTTAATGGACATATTCGGAAAAAAAAAAAAGTGTCACTTCCTCAAGAAGAGTCCAGAGCAGGTCCTTCAGAAGGTATTCCAGAAAGCAGCATTTTTATCAGAGGAGATGACTATTCCGTGCACGTTACTGCCTCTGAAGACTTTCTGTTGGAACAAGATGTGGAGGCAGAAGACAGTGATATTGATGATCCTGACCTTGTGTGTGTTTATAACAAAATAATTTAAAATAATGTGTTTTGATTTGAAAAGGAGGGGGAGAGGACTATTGGTCAACAAAGCAGCCTGTGTGATTTCATTTCTAATCTTGTAATAGTCTTAGCCTCCAAAAGTAAGACATTTTAAAATATAAACACTCCTCCCCACTCTGCACCTGTCAATATCACTGACCCCTGCCTGAGGTAATCCACTGGACTATTATCTCCATAGATCAGTTTTGTCCGTGTTTGAATTCATGTATGCTTTTGTTCTATCTCATGTTATTGAACGCAATTATTAAAGGTTACTTTTTGTATATTCTATGTATTTTTTATTTAAATGTTTTTATTGTTGACACTATTGCAGATGTCTCCACATTGTAAAGATAATTTTTTAAAGAAAATCAAACACTTCTGAGGCCACGAGGAAGCATTTTACATAATCATAGTGATTTAACTCATCTTGTCTGCTGGAGAAATCAACCAGCTGTATTGCTTAGAGGAAGCCAAGTAGTTCTTGTGTATTTACATACATTGTACATAAAGGGACACCAAGTATTGCATGTGGAGAGAAGTTATATAAATCTTGGTCAGTCAAACTGAAATTATATTCATTTATTCTAGGTTCCAGTTATTTAGAGAGGTGATTCTTCCCACACCCTAATTTTTAAAATGGAAATACTTGCATTTGGAACAAAATTTAAAGGATATAAAACAAAAGCTTGTATGCAAATGTTAACAGCAGCATTATTCATAGTAGTCCCCAAAATGGAAACAACCCAAAGGTCTATTAACCAGTAAGTGGATAAGTGAATTGTAATATATCCATCCTATGATTACTATTCAGCAATAAAAAGGAACAAAATATCAATACATGCAATACTGTGAATGCATTTTAAAAGATGCTAAGCAAAAAGGTCAAGTGCTACATACTGTATGGTTTAATTTGAATGACATTCTAGAAAAGACAGACTGATCATGACAGAGAGCAGCTGGGTGGTGGCCTGGGGCCAGGTGGAAGAAGGGTTTGGCTATAAAGGAACACAAGGGAATTTTTAGAATGCTGTATATCTTGATTGAGTGGTTATGTAATTATATTATTATATACATTACCCCAATTAATTAAACCATACTCTTAGAAAAGGGTGAATTTTATTTTTTTAAATTATACCTCAATACATTTTCATTTGCAAAAGAAGTGTATAAACAGTGAAAAGTAATTTTCCCTCCCATACCTGTCCTTTAGCCTCTCGGTCATCCAGTCTTTGCTCCTCTCATTTACCTTCTGTAGTGGTTCTTTTGACCTGTATGATGGATACTTGAATAGTTTGAAAATTAGACTAAGAATATTGGAATTCAGATGTCACATTTTGATAACATAAAGATGTTTCCAATGTTTTTTGACCATCTGCTCAGAAGAACTCAATCTGTTTCTTCGTGTCACTTACTGAACGCTTGCTATGGACCAGCTACTTTGCAAAGGCCTCTCATTCTATTCTCCTCACAATCCTCTGAGATGTGTATTAATAGCCTTGTTTGATAAATGAGGAGGTTGAAGCTTAGGGACTTTAGATAACAATTTTACCCACCAAGTAAGTGGCAGAGCTGGGGTTCAGATCCAAGTCTGTCCCAGGCAAACACAGTCTGTGGTCATAATAGCACAGAGCAATGTGTTGTCTGGATTTGGAAAGGAGGGAGGGAGGACCATGGGTCAATTCTGTGTGATTTCACTTCTAATCTTATAATTATCTTAGCCCCAAACTTAGAACAACTCACTACCTCTACCTTGATTCCACATCCCTTCAGAGTCTTAGGTTAGCACTAGTTCTCAAAATGGGAATATTCTAGTTTGGGGCCTCAGCTGTTTTCAACTTTCTTATTCAAAGAAAATTAATTCTACTGTAAAAGATGAAATTTTTCCTTATGTGGGAAATGCCTTTTTCAGCCCATATTAAAGCTCAAATTTATTTTCCCCAGTCTGTTCGCTGCGAGAATAGGAGAAAGCTCAATAGTGAAAAAAGGCCTTCTGTTACTAGGATCATCTTCTTAAAATAGTACCTCCAGGGACAGAGGCAGGCAGATGTGCTTACATTGGCCAAATGATCAGCTGCAAGAGTTTTAGCAAAACAAATAAATCTTCTGAGCCCTACAGGTCATACCCACTCTATTGTTTTGCTCTCTCTTTAGTTGAGTCTGGCAAAGACGGTCAGATATTGGTACAGTGTTGGGAATGACTCCAGCTTGTAAAGGCAAAGGAAGAAAAGCAACGAGATTGCTATTGGCGAAAACATCTGGTGCTTTCCGCTGTATGGTGCTAAACTTTCTCCCTCCTGCCCAACTCCTAAAGCAGTGTGCTACAATAGTGTCAAACTCCAGGAAATTTGTGTCAGAATTCCTATAGCTAGCTGAGCATCCATTTTGAGTGTGCTTTTGTTCATCAGTGAGTGCGAGGGATAAGCAGACAGCTGGAATATTTTCTAAATGTAAAGTTAAGTCTGTACCTTTAAAGGGTGCCAGAAGCCCCATATTATTGCAATAAAGGTTCCACCAGCCTCTCCAGCTTCCATGCTGATTGCTGAGAGCCAAATATACTTTTAGTGAGTCACATTGGTAGCTTGAAGACAGTCAAGGCGGATGTATTTACACAGTGGAAAGTGGTAACCACTACAAATCAGGGATCTCCTCTCCCCCTAACTCTCTCCCTGATCACTGCATATATTACTTTGGAGAGCTTTCTAGAGAGGCTTGGAACTAGTTCATTGTCCAACTTGAGAATAATACTAATAATAATCAGTTAAATGGACTGTATGATGCCAAACCCTGAGTTTAGTGTTTCATATAATTTATCTTGTTTAATCTTTGCTAACAAAGCAAGCAAAGTAGATATTACTAGCCCTAGGACAGAAGAGGTCACTGAAAATAAGATTTCACCCAATCAGATGGCAGGTAGAGATGGAGTCTGATGCCTTATCTGACTACTGAGCCAGTGATCTTAGCTCTTCACTCTGTGGCCCCAGGTGCCTGCCTGGGGCCTCAGTTCCTACTTCTCACCCAAACTTCCCCTAGGCAACCCCTGTGTTTTCAGCTGAATCTTACTGCCAACTTTTCAGTTGACTAAAAACAACAAACCAACAACCCATGGGCAATTATCTTGCAATAGGCCAACTGAGATCTTGACAGGCATTTCATCCAAGAATGAGAAATAACCAAGGGTGGTAAGAACTGGGTGTCAGCAAGTGACATTTTGGATTGAGACAGTGATTTTAGTTTCTTGGTGGCATGACGATGGAAGTTATTCTTTTAAATAGAACTCTCTCACCCACTGGGCTAATATAGGTCAGTAATTGTTTGTGTTCAGGGTTTGACTTCAGGGAAGGTGCTAGGCAATCATCAAGCATATGACTGAAAACATCTCCCCAGCATCCCTTCACAATAATACTCTAATACTCGGTGGCTGCAGGGCACTTTAAATTTGGAATCTAAATAATATCCATAAACCAAAGCCTGTTTATTTGAAAGGCTCCCTGAAGAGGGTAATGGGTGAACTGGATGCTGCCAATGCTGCCCCTGTGGTCACAGCCCGGCCCTTGTCATTGCTTAAAAATGTCCCTTTCAGAAAATCCCATCCGGCATCCACATGCTTGCGTCCCTCCTTCCCCTGCCCTCCTCGCTAAATCTGTTTGATTCTTCAGCTGCCTCAAGGCTCCAGGATCCCAGCTGCTTCTGTCTAACAGGCTTTCCTGATTTGCTTTCCCTGAGGCTTGGAATCCACAGTCAATCTCTATACTGGTTTCCTATGGAGAACACTCCACTTTCTGGATTTCCCTCTGCATTTGCTCTACAATTCACCCCTCTCTTCTGCACAGCGGAGACACATAATTGTCCAATGATGATGGCTCCACCGAGAGCTAATGTGCCTGGCATCTTCTGAGGCTCGCAGTGCTTTGTTCTAGGTCTTTTATTTTCCCACGTGTCTTCCTTTCCTAGTTCCCTTTTTTGTTTTTTTTCTGTCCTCCCATCTCTCCTTTGTGCTTCCATCCCTTCAATCACTGCAAGGTAGGACTCTCTTTCCCTTTTCAGAGGCAATAGAGGTCCTTAGATAGGAACTCTCCCTTTCATCTTTAAACTTGTCTATAAAAGTATTTCTTTCCTATTTTAAAGAAAGAGCTGCCCTTTCTCCACCACAAAGCTTAGTTCTCCCGCGCCATTTAGTTTTCCTGATTATAAATGTGATGCCTTTTTTTTTTTTTGCTTGAAATTCTCCAGATGCTTCCCATTGTATCCTAATTAAAAAGCAAACTCTTTATTGTGGTCTTCAAGAAATGTTTGTGCTAAAACATTACTTCTCACCCCAGGCTGCACCACAGAACTTAAAAATAATCATGCCCGGTCACCTCCAATCCATAGTCTAATTTCCTGGTCAACAGCAGTTTTAAAAAGCCACCCAAGTGATTTCTTACCTCTCTTGAGGCACCTTATTCCTTTCCCAGCCTTGCTCTCCACATGGACCCCTTCCCTCCACTCATCACAAACCTCAGATTTCAGCTTTCAGGTCACCATCTATGGGAGGTATGACCTGAGACACTAGCCTCTACTTCAATTCCCTGTAATGGAAAGTCACAGGAATATGACTGTGTGACTTACCAAAACACTAAATAAACAAGTTCTGCTTGAAACCAACTTAATAACAAACTATAAAATAATGAGATGTATGTGCATTACGTGTGGGACTTTCTCTCTATACATTGTCCAAATAGTTTCTATGGTGTTTTTGTATATTGAAAATATGAATTATGTTGAGAGTGAGTGCCATGGCAACCCACGTAGAAAAACCCAGGAAAAAGCAACTCATTCCTGTGGCTTAACTCTGAAATTAATTTTGCACAAAGAGCTGCCTGCATGATGTTTTTCTATTGAAGTAAAGCATGATTAATTCAGTTGGATTTGATCAAATACAAGCAGAGAATTTCTTTCTTTCATTTTTCTTTCTTTTTCTTTTTTTACAGAGTGTATCAAAATGAATTTAGGGGTAAAAGCTTCCAAAGACCAGTTTCCATGTAAATGAGAGGCCAAGGCTCTGACCCCTTTGCTGCGAGAAAGTTATTTTTATTTATTTTTTAATTTTTTAAAATATATTTTATTGATTTTTCTTACAGAGAGGAAGGGAGAGAGATAGAGAGCTAGAAATGTCGATGAGAGAGGAACATCGACCAGCTGCCTCTTGCACCCTCCCTACCGGGGATGTGCCCGCAACCAATGTACATGCCCTTGACCGGAATCGAACCTGGGGCCTTTCAGTCCGCAGACCCATGCTCTACCGCCGAGCCAAACTGGCTTTGGCAGGGAGAGAGTTATTGATCTACAATTGATGGAGGGGCATAGATTTTTTTCATGTGAGATTAAGTCCTGCTTAATAATGGTCCTAAAAAGATGATACCCATCTGCAGAATTATTGGGTCATCATCCTCTTTTATTTATTTATTTATTTTTAAATTTTTAAAAATATATTTTGTTGATTTTTTACAGAAAGGAAGAGAGAGGGATAGAGAGTTAGAAACATCAATGAGAGAGAATCATCGATCAGCTGCCTCCTACACCCCCCCTCCCCCCTACTGGGGATGTGTCCGCAACCAATGTACTTGCCCTTGACCGGAATTGAACCCAGGACCCTTCAGTCTGCAGGCTGACGCTCTATCCACTGAGCCAAACTGGTTTCAGCTCGTCATCCTCTTTTAGCTCTGCCAGAAAGGACAAGTAGCTGCAGAGGCCTAGTCTCTCCTTCCTGGGCCGCCCACACACACGGGATTCCTTAGACATGGCAGCGTCCTGTACAGGTGACCGTGACTCATTAGCCAGTGTGTCACAGTGTCCGTGAAGTAGTTGTCACTGCCCTGGATGCAGGGCGAGCTCTCAGCAGCATTATGGGGAGCCAATTAAAGAGCAGTCTCTCAGGGATGCCGGTCAGGCTGAGGAAGTGCTCTGTCATGTCCAATGAGCTAGTTGGTCCGTCTATCACTGGTGGCTCCCTTTCTGGCTGAGTTGGCTATTTCTTCCCTAATTAAACACTGTGATTTTCCCTCTCAGGGAAAGGAGGGATGGTTACCTCTGGGCTGAGAGGAATGGTGTTTGCTACAGTCCCCAAAGACGTCTATGGCACTGCTAACCCTATTCAAAGACCAGAGAAAAAACCATTTTAATTAATTCCTGGAGTTGTTAACAGCAAACCTTTTTTAAAAACTCAGCTTCAAGTAATTTCTTTGTTCTACAATAATTTCTTTGTTCTCTGCCCGGTTTCTGACTCTTTCAAGCCACGTGGCCTGTCACAGTCGCCTCATGAAGCACAGAGGATCCTGGAGTTTTGAGATTTTAGTGGCATCTTGGGCCAGTGGGAAGGGAGACATTTACTCCCTCAGACCACCTGAAACTGAGAGGATGAAAATTGTAGGTGATTGGTGAATCTCCTCCAACCCCGTCTTTCTTTTTCCTTTTTCCTAGGAAAGATGAGTGAGTAGGTGTCCCTGGCAGGGGCATTCATGCAGTCAAAGGGAGAGAGCACTAAGTCAGGTGGCAGTGAAGATCGGGGTTTTCTAGTTTGGGTGGTAGATGTACGTTTCATTAAACATGTCAGCTGGTTTTCAATAAGATTTTGAGATTTTTCAAATGTATTCCCTAACCCCTTCACTCCCCTTTCTATTTCTGCTTTCTTCCTAACCTGTCCTCTGTGCCATCCCCTCCTCAGAACCCATTCATGGCCACTGTCCCATCCAGAGTTCTAGATCATCACCTCCATCTCCAAGCTCCCAGTCAAACTCACCCATCCTGTGGGGCCTCATTAGTGACTGGCTTTTTGTTAATTAAATAAATTACTCTTGTTGATATACCAGATATGGGTGGAAAAAAGTGATCTTTTGCATTGGAATAGGGAACACTATTGTTTTATCTCATGGAAGGAACACACAGTGAGAACCCAGGTTTGGGGGCAACCCCAAGGGAGGGAATTTTTAGCAATGCTCCCAAGGGGAAGGTGTCTGTTCTTGTAAAGGACTGTGTGTCCTTTTAAACAAGACAATTCGTTTCCGTTCAGCCTTAGTTCAGGCCACAGAAGGAAAACTGCAAACTTTTAGAAATCGGTTTTCCTTTTGATGTATCAAGAGTTGCTTGCCATTTTTTGTTTCAGGCTGGTAGAAACTTCTTGCCAAAGGTATTAAAACTTTTTCATTTTCCTCTACGTTTTAAGGTGGTTTGAATGAGGAGAAATCTGAAGAAATGCAGCCATCCACGGGCTAAGGCCCTCACAACCACCCACATTATCTTCAGGGAGAGAGATCAGTTCATTCGTCTTTCACAGCCCCAAGCTCATTACTTGTACTATATTTACCCCCCCCCTCCCACTTTCCCCCAACCTGCCTCCTGCTCATCCCTTCCACTTCACCAGACTCATTATCTTAAAATCTGCTTCTAATCTTTTCAATTCCCAGTTCAGAAAGGCATCCCTGGCTCTCTGTCTGAGTTGAATGCAGATACTTGACTCTGGCTTCTCAGAACCCCCATGGTAATAATGTTGGCAACTATCCCTTGTGCTGCATTTGCTATGTGCCACACATTGTTCTAAGCATTTTGCACATATTTTTTTAAAATATATTTTATTGATTTTGTACAGAGAGGAAGGGAGAGAGAGAGAGTTAGAAACATCGATGAGAGAGAGTCATCGATCAGCCGCCTCTTGCACACCCTCTACTGGGGATATGGCCGCAACCAAGGTACATGCCCTTGACCGGAATCGAACCCAGGATCTTTCAGTCCCCGCTCTATAGCTCGGATAGCCGACGCTCTATCCATTGAGCCAAACCGGTTTCGGCCATTTTGCACATATTAATCCATTTCATTTTCACATCCCCAAAGACAGGCACCATTGTTGTTCCCATTTTACAGCTGAAAAAACTGAGGTACAGAGAAGTTATACTTAAGATCACAAAGCTAGCAAGAGGCAGAATGGGGATTTGAACCCATGAAGTGTGGCCCTGGGAGTACATCCCCTTTAATACCACAGTTCCTGCTTCTCTAAGGTGGGTCCACATTCCTTTCCATCTTCCTTTTTTCTTCTTCTGTTTGTTTATTGCATATTCCATGAATATCACACTGTCTTGATTACAGTAGCATTATAGTAAATCTTGAAGTCAGGTAGTATTCGTCCTCTGACTGTATTCTTTTTTCAGTATTGTGTTGGCTCTTCTGGGTCTTTTATCTCTCCATATAAACTTTATAGTATATTTATCAATATCCACAAAATAACATGCTGGTATTTTATTAGGACTGCATTGAATCTATAGATCAAGTTGGGAAGAACTGGAACCTTGATAATATTGAGACCTATTATCTATGAACATGAAATATTTCTCCATTTATTTAGTTATTTGATTTCTTTCATCAGTTTTATAGTTTTCTTCATATAGATCTTACACATGTTTTGTTAGATTTATACCTAAATATTTTATTTTTGGGGTGCTAATGAAAATGGTATTGTGTTTTTAATTTCAAACTCCACATGTTTATTGCTGGCATATAGAAAAGTGATTGATTTTTATAGATTAGCTTTGAATCCTGCAATCTTGCTATAATCACTTATTTGTTTCAGGAGATTTTTGTTGTTGATTCTTTTGGATTTACTGCATAGACAAACCAGACCATGATGGACTTGACTTTTATCTACTAGTCCAGGAGTCTAAATTATAGGGTCCAAAGAGGACCTATTCCAGTTGGGCTCCTTCATATTTCCTATTGCTAGTCATAAGATCTGGCTTTGGGGCACACGATCCCTCCAAGATCTGGAGAAAGACAGGGAGCTGTGAGCCCCGTTGAGCAAGTTGTGGTAAAGGACTGGGCTCCAATTCACTCAGGGAAGGTGGAGTACACTTCCCCATCTTAAGGATTAGATAAGTAATTATTCAATAATTCAATAAAATTACTTACCGAGTGACTTTTACCCACCAGGCATTAGATCCAAATGCTGCTGTGGGGGCATAGTTGGAACGAAGGGCCTACACCAGGCTATGGTTATAAAACCAACTGCAAGCACATTTAGTGGTGAGGAAGCAAAAGGGACCACCAGCATTATTGGCATCACCTGAGAATTTCTTAGAAATGTAAATTCCACTGAATCACAAATTTTGGAGGTGGATCCCAGCAATCTGTGTTTTAATACATCCTGTAGGTGATTCCAATGTATGTTAGAGTTTGAGAACCACTGGCCTACCTTGATGATACTTGCTCAGGTTTTGGGTGAGGCTGAGAATGCTAGTTCAAGGTTTTATGGGGTAGGACTAGGGAATGCAGGGATTATAATTTCCATTGAGGCTGGTTCCATAGCACATTGTTGCATCATAAAACTTCTTGGGATTTTTATAAAGACTCTTCACTAATTTTTGATATCTAGGGACCATTCAATTCAAGTTGAAGGCAAAAGCTGCACCCCTTTTGAACAAACCTGGGACCTAGAAAATTAACATCTGGAGGCAAAAAAATGTCCAGCTGATACATCTTTGCCCTGATCACCCACATTCTCCCTGTGAGAAAGGAGTGGTTTGTTGGGAAACTGCTCTTGGGTATAATGGCAAGGACCAAACACATAAGGGTAGTTCTGGGGATTATGTAACTTCCCCCTCTTTCCTTTGACTCTTCATTCTTTTTGATTTCTGGAAATCTGTCTTCTTAGTCATGACTGGTGCTTGTAGATTAGGGATTACAAGGCTTCACAAGGTATATTTCATTGAATGCTAGTCCTCAGGGAAGCCCATGGGAGTGCTGCACACTCAGTCCCCTTTTTGTATGTCACAGAGCACGTGACTTAATGGCTCTGTGAAATCTTTCATTCACTCATTCAATAAGGAGTTATTTACTAGTAGTGCCTACTCTGTACTGGGTACTGTTCTGAGTGGACCAATAAAAAAATACCTCTTGTGGGGAATGGGGGGATAAGGACACATATGTAATACCTTAATCAATAAGGAAAAGAAAAAGAGAATATTTTCCAAGCTTAAAAAAATACCTTTTTACCTTGGTTTAACTTAGCAATTCCCAAACTTTATTTTACTATTAAAACCTTTTATTATGTAACATACCGTATATTCACCTCTCAGGGAGCTAACATTCAATGGGACATGTTTTGAGAATGATAGATGTGTATGTGTAGGGATGTACAAGGGACCTGAGTTCTAGGCAGCGGAAGGAATGGAGAAATTAGGGACATCTTGAAGCACAGAAAACAACATTGATCATAGGGATGTAAATCTGTTAACATAATAAGCATTGTTGCCCTGTCCAGGTCGGAAAAAGTCTTTCCATGTATCAACCTGATGGAATAAGTACAAGGATTGCAGAGATGGTGATTTTAGAAGCTGGGATTATATCAGATATTTTCACTTACGCACTCCAAGTTATTTTAGTGCATGCAACAGCAAAACAATTGTTTGGAAAAATTTATCTACAAGTGGAAAGAAATTCACTCTTTTAAAAAATGTTTTTATTTATTTTAAAGAGAGAGGAAGGGATAGAGAGATAGATACATTGGTGAGAGAGAAACATCAATTGGCTGCCTCCTGCATGCCCCCTATCGGGGATCAAGCCTGCAACCTGGGCATGAGCCCTGAGAGGGAATCAAACCGGTGACTTCTTGATTCATGGGATCAATGCTTATTGAATGAATTATTCAGTTAAACCTAAAGCCCTGGTCAAGGTGAGTCTAATCGTTCTTTTGTATGTTGTGCTGGAGACAAGCAGGCTGGCTGGCCAAGGTTTCTTTCTCTGTGGAATAAAAGGCCAGTGGAGTTATCTCTAAACTCCCATCCGTGACAATCCAGCACAGGGTCTCTTGGACCAGCAAAGCCTAAATTTTGAAGAGGAGAGGCCCAAGCCATGACCTGGCCTTTCCCTGCTAGGGCCCCTTTCCAGCCATCTGATGATTCTCTGCATTTCTCCAAGCAATCATGTATTATTCTCTCTTTTCCATCCTGGCCTTCCCACGCACTGTTTTCTCTGCTCAGACCACTCTCCCCTTCTCTTTAGTCAGCTGCCTCCTATTTTTCTTCTGTGACAGTGATATTGTGGTTTGTAATAATAAATAATTCTGTTTCTAGCATAGAGCTTTTAAGTCCTTGCAATTTCCTAAGTGATAAGTATGATAAAGGCATTAATGAGATGATTTTTTAGAAAGCTCCTAGGTCACCTAAGGATGGGAGGTAGTTGCCAGAGAAACCAAACTTGTGATTAGAGGGTTGGAACTTTCAGTCTCACCCCCCTCACCTCAGAGGAGGGGAGAGGAGCAGGAGATTGTTTAATCACCAATGGTCAATGATTTAATTAATTATTCTTATGTGATGAAGGCTCCATTAAAACTCTAAAAGGACAGGGTTCAGACAGCTTCTGAGTTGGTGAACATGTGCAGATTCTGGGACAGCATGGCAGCTCTGCACCCTTTCCCCTCACCTTGCTCTGTGCATTGCTTCCATCTGCTGTTCTTGAGCTATGTCTTTTTATAATAAACCACTAACCTAGTAAGTAAAACATTTCTCTGAGTTCTGTGAGCCAGTCAAGCAAATTAATCAAACCCAAGGAGGGAGTCATTAGAATATCCAATCTATAGCTGGTCTATCCGACGCACAGGTGACAACCTGGGTTTGCAACTGGCATCTGAAGGGAGGGGGCAGTCTTTCAAGACTGAGCCCTTAGCCTGTGGGACCTGACACTATCTTCGGGTACACCATGCCAGAATTGAGTTGAATTGCAGGACAGTTAGCTGGTTTTGCAGAATTGCTTGGGTGTATGGAATGGCTGCGCTCCCCCCCCCCCCCCACACACAATGAAATTGGGTGTATAATCCTTTTAGACCCCTTTGTTGCTCATCACCATCCTCCAACAAGATGAGGGTTGGGTGCCCCTGTCAAGTGCTGCTGTAACATCCTCCTCTCAGCCTTTGATACCCTTGGTTACCCATCAGCCTCCCCTGCTAGGCTGGGAGCTCCCTGAAGACAGGTGCTGGTCTCTTCTCTTCACTGCGATGTCCCAGACCCAGCACAGCACCTGACTCATCCCCACTCCTTAACCTGGACTTGTTGAATGAAGGAATGGATGCTGGGCTAGCTTGTGGAAAAGGAGAAGAGGAGGACAGAGACCAGGCAAGGCACCTCCTTAAGACCATAGTTGCTCATTGCCCCCAAATGTGTTGCTACTGTTCTAATGCTGGGAGAATGCGAAGTGAACTTTGAAGGTCCCTCGGGCTTGTGGGGGAATAGCAGTTAAGGGGTCTGTATTTTTGTGACTTGAAGGCTGAGGACCTTCTTCGGGAGAATCCTGCCCGGAAGGGATACTGAGCCCAGCCCTGTTCCTTATCTGTCCTTGCCTGAGCCAAGCATGTGTGTTTGGGCTCTTAGGCCTGATTTAAGTATTACTGCTTGTGTCTGACACTCCGTTCTTCTTTCATTGGGACATTTTGGCTGAATTTATGCACTTAAAATTATCTAATTTTAGTATCTTTATATTTGGAATACTTTAATATTATTCACTTTGTACTCCCTTAACTTCCTAGTTTTTATTGTACTTTTTAGTCTATAGTATTAGCGAATAATTTTGTAACATATTCAATCTTATTTATTGAATATTATTTTATATTCCTTTTAACTCTATTCAGTAGGATATTTTTAGCTAAAGTTTGCCCTTACTGGGTACATGTTTAAATTAAGTGTATATATTTCTTAGTACTTAAAAATGTATCAACGTTTTCTAGCATTTTCCTTTTATTCTTTATAGATATCATTTTTTTCTTGTTACTCCTCATCCAAGAATATTTTTTCATTGATTTCTAGAGAAAGTGGGAGGGAGGGGGAGAGACAGAGAGAGAAACATACTTCAGTCTGAGGGCCGACACAATCCACTGAGCCAAACTGACAAGGGCTTGCTCTTTATATTTTTAAGACATTTTCTGTTGGTTTTATCCTCTTACTTCACTTTCTAGCATTTGCTGCTAAGTTAGAGATGAGCAGTAGTGATGTTGGTAGGATAAAGGGATGAATGGCACAACAGTGTCTGGCTTAATAGAGATCAGTGGCCCTTCTCCCTGTGCTAATTCCATACTGTATAAACTCTTTGTTTGCTACCCATCCCCACCCATTCTAAAGGAGGTCGTTCTTGCTGTTGTTAAAAGAGAACCTGATATTTGCCATGGTCAAGAAGAAAGAGTGTCTCAAATTAAATCCCATCCCAGTCAGATGGTTTGGGAAAGTCACAGGACAAATTATATGGGTCGGAAGTTATTAAGACTGGCCTGAAATACTGCTCAAGGGAATTGCTCATCTTCATGTTCCAGAATAAGGTAGGGCTTCTCTGAACCACAAACCATGGTCTCCAAGCAGCTCACAGCCTTTATATAGAAGGGAAGCTTCGTGGGGTGGTTGGCGCAAGGGTCTGCAACTCAGCTCCTGAAAACTGACCCCAGAGAATAGGTGGCCTTGAAAGTCCTGTTATAAACCATTGGATGGAAACATAACAATAGTCAAAGCCGGGAAATTATATTTTGTTGACCTACTTACAGGATTAACCTATGTATATTGATTCACATTCTTTCTGGTCAGAAATTCAAAGCCTTAGTTGTCCAGTGCTTCTAGAACCACAGTTTCTTGTCATGTGCAAAATGGCCACTGGCTCATAGAGGGAAACAGGGAGTAGGAGTTAGGTCAGTCATGGAGGGAAGAGAAAAAACTCTGGAAAGATTCATCGCTTCCTTCTTATTATGTAAGATGTGATTTCCCCAAAGAAACCAGATGCTAAATAAAAGTTAGGGTCTCAAACCACAAGCCTACTTTAATCCATGCTGTTGCCAACTATATTCAATTTAATTTAATTCACATCAACAATGCAGTTTTCTTTTCATGCCAGAAAGAGGAAGTGGAAGAGAGTAGGCTTTGAGGATAACCCAAAGGATGCAATTTAGAGTTTTCATTGAGCATGGAGGAGTGTGTGTGTGTGTGTGTGTGTGTGTGTGTGTATGTAGTGGAGGTAGGAGAGGTCAGAGGGAGGGTGGGATGGAAAGATGAATAAAATGTGGCCCTTTTTCTCAAAGCATTGTAGTTGGAAAGGCAGATGCGTACTCAACTAATATGTGCCATGATAGTGGTGGAGGTGTCATCTGACCCCAGGGTGACAGAAGTATTCTGTCTGAGTGGGAAATGCAGCTTCCTCTTGAAGGATGTTAGGGCATTAAGCAGCAGAAGACAGTATATCTGCATTTGAGGCAGAGAAAATGGTTGGGCAAAGGTTCAGGATGGTCAGCTGCAGGGCACGGTGGTGGAAGAGCCGAGAAGCTGCTGCAGAGGGTGCAGGTGGGCTTTTTTGAGTAGGTGCGATGGTCTCATCACTTACATAGAAGGTAATTGTTCATATTCCCATGTTGAATTACAGGCAGGTGATTTTCATAAGCCCAATTCTTCTAAACAAATGTGGTCTTGCCTCCAGCTGAAGGACTACCTGTCTCACATACAATGGTTCATTACCATGAAGAATAAGAAAGTGATTAATTGCAAAAATGTCATTATATTTAACTTTCCAGGGATGGATTTGTTAAATGAATAGCAAAAAGGTGTTTAATAGCTTTATATGCTATTTTGTAACCAGCCTATTTTGTAACTGTATATTATTAGGAGTAAGGCATGCAAAAGCGTGTGCTGTCATCAGGGACCCTGAGGTTGCAGGCTCTAACATGGGGCCAGGAGGAGGAATAAAAGTAAAAGTAAAGAAAGAACCTTTAACAAAGGTCTGGTCCAGGAATAACTCGCTAGATTATGGAGATTAATGTCAGTGCCCACCTATTTGTGTATCTGGACAGAATCCTGTGTAAACTTCTTTGTTTTGGGTACCCATGGAGTGAGGACTCCATGGTGGGCAGTGATAAATCAAGTCGGTGATCTGTGATTTAATTGTGTTTATGTGATTTTATATTATCTGGACAAGAGGCTGAGTGGAATTCAGTCCTTTATTGAGATATTTGGTTGAGGCAAGCATTTGTCCACATCTTCGTCTTCCAATGAGAAACTGAAACAGTTTAGTGGGTAGAGTCTATTGAATTCCTAAAATTCTAGTTCATTTGTAAATCACTAATAGATAACAATTTACATACATATTAAGTATAAAATATGTGGTGAGATACTTTAACAAAATGCTTTTGAAATATTACAAAGTAATTATTATTTTCTAGTTCTATTTTCATTTTGTTGTTCAACCTTAAGCTCTTGAAGATGGACACCCCTGTAATCTGATTTTGGCATACAAACTGGTGGTATCTTGACTGAGGAAAGGTCTCATCTTATTCTTACTCTTAAAAATACTGGCTCTGGTCCCAGTGTGGGACTCTCTTGAAGAATCATAATTTTGTTTCTTACCCTACATCTTACATCTACACAAATGAAGAGAAAACCAACAATATTGAGTGTTTTATCCATTTACACATTTCTGCCCCCTCATTCTCATCTATAAAGACATAGCTTTTTCAATTGTAAATTTTTACTTCTATGGGCAAATAGCAAATAATGTAGCTGTGTTACCAAACAACAGAAAAAACACATACATATGAAACCATCCATAAAACACGGTATCTGAAGTATGGCATGATAAATCATGGTACCTCACTAAATAGTATATTACACGATTGTTAAGTAATAATTAGGGACACTGCATAAAAACATGAAAAAATTCTTAGGATATAATGAAAAGATTAAAGAAAAGCATAGGATTATAATAGGTAAGTTGCATATGCATATGGAGGAGGCCCGGAAGATAAAATGCTAAAATGGAAATATGTTAGTTCTATTAGGATAGAGGGACTGTGGATTTTCAAAAATATTTTCTTCAATGTTATGAAAGAATAGTAATAGTGAGTTCACCAAATAAGTGAATCTGTGGGTGTAGAGGGGAGATATTAGTAAACAATTAGAGGTTGGATATTATCAAAAGGGAAAACACATTTAAAAGAATAAATCTTTCTTCCCACATTTGCCAGATCAATAGGTATTAAGAGCCATAGAAATGAAAACATTTTCCAAGGAGCTGGTTAGTAAGTTTGGAAGAGAGCCTGAACTGAGTCTATCAGAATTTTGTTTACCATGATAATTACAATAGAGACTAAGTCTTTGAAACAGTTGTCTAAATATGCTCCAGCTTGGGTATCTTGGCTGAATTTACACTTCAGAATCAGGAAATAGTTTTACCTCCTTCAACATATCATTTCCCTCTTTCAAAATACATTCGAATTATTAAGAGATATTGTGATTTTCCCTCCATACCAAATCCAAAGTAAATTGCATTTAGTGTAAGGTTATGTATTAAATTATTTTGGGCTCCAATATTAAAAAAAAATAATCCTCAAAAATATTTTACTCTAAATATCTTTATTTTATCGACAGAAATGTATTTTGCTGAATAAAAAAAACTTGATAATAAAACAAATCTGCTTTTACACATTTACAAAATTTTTTTTAGTAGTAGCAAGAATTCAATCCATGTCACATATTAGTAAACATGAATTGCATGACTTTGACCTGCATTTTGCTGTAACTCATTTCATGGCACTATATCAAGTGCCTTTGCCACAGCGCCATAGAATATTCAATCTGGGACTGAACAAAGAGGTAACCTAGCATCAGTCAGTCCCACTCCTCCCTTCTCACGGAACTGAGGTGTCAGAAGATAAAATTTGCCCAGGATCATCAATCTCATTTGCTGACATTTAAACCCTACCAAAAAACAATCACATACTTTTGATGTTGCATTTGACTAGAAAATTGTGATTTTTAAGGGCATGATGTTTAAAAATAAGAATAATTGCCATTCTTAGAGAATTACATAGTTGGACCTGAAGTACAAAAAAGAGATATACCTAAACTTTTTGTCCTCAATTCCCCTTTTGGCAAAAAGTGCCTGAAACTATCTGACATTAAAAAGAAATCATCATTCCTTAAAGGATGCAAAATTATTCTGATCTTCAAGATTAAATATATCACCATTTCTATATATAACTCAATATTTCTCTTCAACTGGATCAAATAATATTCTGGCTGATTGACCTCTTGTCTATTACAGTTGAGCAAATGAAAGAGGAAATACTTTTTAGGGCCCCATTGTGAATTTTTTCCTCAGCAGCAAAAAATTAAACATGAAATGAAGCAGACCTTTGCCATGTAATGTTTACTGAGCAGATGAACTTAATAAAAACTGGGCTTTGGTTAATCCTAGTAGATTAACTCTCATTTTATTGGCACTTACAGTCTTTGGGAACGCTGAACAAAAGTACAAATAATGACATTTCTGACATTTCCAGAAGTTTAATCATTGCATGTCATATAAATTCTGCATAAAGTTCAAGACTAAGGTATTGACTTCACAGTCTTCAGATTTTAAAAGGCATATAAGAATAGTAATCACCAGTACATGTTTCCCCAAAAATGTTAAAGACACTTGTATACATATGCAGAATCCATTTTGACTGGACAAAAACAATTTCTGATCTATGAAAATATTACATTAAGTCATTTTGCACCTGATGAGGAAATTATACATAAATGTTAGTAAATGTTAGAAAACACTTCAGATAAAGACCAGTAAGTCACTTTTAGTGAAGAATTTAATAAGTAACATAGTCATCTAAAAATGTTAGTTTTCACATAGCCAGTCACATTTACTTTACTTTATTTGAAATTCCTGATCTTGTCAGAGGATATCTTAAAACTCAATGGCATAATTCAACTGTCTTTAACTCTGCTTTCTCCAGAAACCATGTTACCCTAAGGAGGGATGCAGCTTTTCTGTCCTGATTTTTCCTCCTTTTAACAAATATTAAGTGTTAAAGGCTTTCAATAGATAGTCATTTCTTATAACAAAGCATTGTGTGTTTTTTTTTCTTCTTTCAATCTTTTTCAGACCTAAAGCAGCTCAGGTTTGCTATGAATAGCCAGTTTTGTTGTGTGGGGTTTTTTTTGCAGCCCACTCAAGATTTGCCTTGCTTTCAGCAAGTACTGAGTGGCACCTGTTGGGTTATTTACAAAACATCCAACATGGTTTAAATAAATTGTTAAAAAGTAGCTGGAACTTCTTCCTCTCTTACCCATTGCCTCTTCCAGTGTCCTTAACACTCACCACCCCTCCCTAAAATGTGTCCCCAACATGCCTATTTACATGGCTCTCAGGCACCAGATGTTTGCACACTCATCACATACCCGGTCCACCTCTAACAGTGTGAAGGCTGTTGGAGCAGAGCAGTTTCCTTCCATCGGGAGCTGAGCGTAGTCATGTTTCTAGCAGCACAGAGACCCTTGTATGCAAAGCTAGACTATCGTCTCGTGGTCCCACCGGCCTTGGCTCTGGTTGATGTAACAACAGTATCTGTCATAGGGACTGTTCTGCTTGTAGGAGCAAACGATGACACTGTCCTGGGGCACAAAAAAGATGCTGTCCTCGGGCTGGGGGCACTCGGACCTGTCCCAGGCCGAGCACTTGGCATCCAAGGCACTGTAGGTGAGGGAACTGCCCGAGGGGCAGTAGCCGTCCAGGTATCGGGAAGTCTCCTCCTGCTGCCCGCTCTGGACCAGGCTCTGGCATTCTCCTTCTTCCGTGGGGGTGGGAGTAGTGATAGAGCTGGCCACAGGCACCTCCGCCTGCCCCTGGGGGGGCAGCTTCCCTCGGAGGCCTGCCTTCTTAGCCAGCGCGTCCGAGCTTCCTTTGCCTGACTCCAGGTCCGAAGGGGTCCTCAGCAGTTCCACCACCTCCTTGTCCTTGGGTTTCCGGAAGCAGGGCAACTTTCGGACCCAGAGCAGCTCGTTTTCGGGCCACTTGGTGCACCCCTCGGTTTTCCTGGCCAGGGCAATGGCCGCGATGCCCGGCAGGCAGATGGCTGGCCCGATGGCCAGGAGGGGTATGTTTCCCAGAGTCTCTCCTTTCATCCCAGAGACAGTGAACATGAAGCCAAAGACCAGGAAGACACTGACCAGGGCCACCACCAGCCCAGTCCTCGGGTTGATGTCATCCGGCCGCATCTTTCACGCATCCAGGTTGGCGCTTCTTGCTGGCCAGGGAGCAAGCAGCGTTGCTGTCTTCCGTCCCAGAGGAAATCACAAAGGGTTAAAAGAAATTCCCAAGTCCATCTCCCACCCACCGACTCTGTCTCTTTTACTCTCTGTCTCTCTCCACCTGTCTGACAGTCTTGGTCTCTGCCTCTCTTTATCGCTTGCCCTGTTTCTGTTGCTTTGTCTGTCTGTCTGTCTGTCTGTCTGTCTATGTCTCCTTACTGTTTTAACCTCAGACTTTCACATAATCGTCACCGGCGGGGCTCACGGAGGTACCTGTCTCCAGTCTCCTGGGAGCAGGGGAAGAAGCCGGTCTGAGTCTCCTTAGAAACCTCCACGGCAGCCGTGCCCTGGACTCTCTGCCTTGTGTCTGGGAGGAAAGCCTGGCTTTTCCTCCTGACAGCCGGAAAGTGGGACGTGGGAGCCTGTCTTCCCCAACAGCGCGGGTCGCGGTCCCCAAGCTCTGGAAGCCACGGCGGCGGCGCAGCCCAGCGCCGGCTCCGCGGACTTGCAGGCAGGAGGGCGGGAGGAGGACTGAGTCTGAGAAAGAGGGAAAGCGCCGCGCGCCTGTCCGCCTTACATCACTTGCAGAGCGAGCTCAGGAGCAAAACGGACGTGCGGGGGCGCGAGGGGGTCAGGCCCGGGAGCAGCGGGAGAGGCTGCCCGGGGTCCATTCGGGGGATTCGTCCCCCCGCTGCCCAGGAGGGCTGAGCAGGGAGGCTGGACTCCAGAGCCCGGGAGGGTCAGCGGGGCGAGGCTGCTGCTGACCCGGGATGGAAACGCGGCTCTATTCGCCCACGGGGCAGCCTGGGCTCCGAGGACCGGAGCTGCCTGCTGGAGATGTCTTTCGGGACCTGGACCCCTTTTTAGTTACAAATCGGGAGGATTCGACTGACAGTGGCTGCTAGGATTTACCCCAACCGCTCATCTCTCAACCTCAAGGCTCTAGGTGCTCGGAGGGCGGCGCACCTAGGGCTGCCGGGCTGCTCCGGGTCCAGGCGCTGGCGCTCAGCAGCGCTCCAGCCGCGCAGCGGGCTTGCAGACCTGGACGGGCGCACAGGACCAGCGCCCAGGCCGAGTTAACGGGGAGGGGTGGGTGCCAGGTTTTCTCAGCCCTGGATGGAGCCACCAGAGACTTCCCCCCAGGTCTTCCAGTTTCGGACTCTGGAGGGGGTGGCCTTGGAGTCCGGATCCAGCCAGAGAGCTTCTGGGTCAAGGGAAAGAAAAGGGCTCTCTGCCGTTGGGTCCCGATCCTTACACGTCGCATCCAAGACCCTGATACGAGGAGAAGGGGGGACCTCGATTGACCGACCCCCCCTGCAGTTCCAGCTTTGGGTGGTTCTCTCCTCCCTTGCTGAAGCTGGTGTGGAGAACCAGTCTCCCTCCCACTGGCTGAGGGCGTGGATTCTCTGGCCCCAGGGGCAAGACTGGTTTTGACCATGATCCTTCAACAGGATGCCCATTTGGGGTAGATGGGGAGTAGTGAGGAACGGAACAGGGCATGGGGTACATTCTTTAATACAAGGCACTGCCTTGGTGGGAAGAACTTGGACATCCAGGCCTTCCCCACCTTCTCTGTGTGTGCTTGGGAAAATGACTTGAATGGTCTGAGAACCAGCTGACTCCTCTGTACAAGGACAATATTATACCAAATATGTGAGGGAACAGTCTGAGGACTAAATAAATGTGACGTTCCCAGCACAGTGCTTGTTACGTGGTTCCTTTCATAAAATGGTTGAAATAGATATTTGCATAGTATACCATAATCAATGTAGGCACAAGCCAAAGCTTACATCTTGCCAGTGTCCAGATTCTCACTAAGGACAGTAGTACTTCATGCCCTTCAGATTGGTAATACCTCCCAGTATATCTTCAATAACGCCCCCTTGTATGAAGTTAGCACGAGTGGTTTTTCCTCTTAAAATCTAGAGTCTTCCCGAGACCAGTTTGGCTCAATGGATAGAGCGTCGACTTGGGGACTGAAAGGTCCCGGGTCCGATTCCGGTCAAGGGCATGTACCTTGGTTGCGGGCATATCCCCAGTAGGGGGTGTGCAAGAGGCAGCTGATCAATGACTCTCTCATTGATGCTTCTAACTACTCATCTCTCTCCCTTCCTCTCTGTACAAAATCAATAAAATATATTTTAAAAATAAATAAAATAAAAATAAAATCTAAAGAGTCTCTGATATGACAGGCATTTCTCTGAAAGTGATGCCTCCAAATTAGGCTGCAATTGACTTATGCTTTTATTGTCAATATAGAAGATGATGGAGATGGGCATAGGGAAGTTTTACATTAATCTTTATTGAAGTGTCATATAGAGAAATGAGCATAAATCATGAGTATACATTTGAATGGATTTTCACAAAATGTACATGTCCTCTTAACCAGTACCCACATCTGGAAGGAGACATTTTAGCAAACTGCGTTCCCTCTCCCCCATCTACTCCTCCCCCACCACCCCATGTCACTCTTCCTTCTATCCCCCAACAGATACCATTGTCTTGACTTCTAGCAGCATGGATTACTTCTGCCTGTTATTTGACTTTATGTAAATGAAAAAAGAGTGGAAATTTCCATTCTCTTTTCCTAGTACCTCAATCTTGTACCTGACACATAACTCTCTGACATATAACTCCTTCTGAAATTCATCAGTTTGTTGGATTCTTTTTTTTTTTAAGCAGAGTTTTGTGTGTTTTTTTTTATTGTGGCAAAATACACATAACATAAAATTTACCATTTTAACCATTTTCAGTGTACAGTTTAGTGGCATTAAGTACATTCACATTGTTGTGCAACCATCACTATTATCCATCTCTAGAACTTTTTCATCTTTCCAAATTGAGACTCTGTACCAATTAAGCAATAACTCTCCATTCCCCACTTCCCCAGCCCTGGCAACCACTATTCTACTTGCTGTCTCTATGAATTTGACTATTTGAGGTACCTCATATAAGTGGAATTGTAGAACATTTGTTCTTTTGCATTAGATTAATTCTTCAAACATATATCAGAATTTCGTTGCCTTTTAAGGCTGAATGACATTCCATTGTGTATGTGTGTATATATACACACATCACATTTTGTTTATCCATTTCTCTGTCAATGGATGCTTGGGTTCCTTCCACCTTTGACTATTGGGAAAACTGATGCTATGAACATGTAAAATGAGGATAATAGCATTTACTTCCTGGGTATTAGGAGGATTAGATACCATGTTAAATAGTCACTATATTTGAAGCTTCTAGGAGAGTGCTCACCAGTAGCGTGCTGTGTGTCAGGATCTGCTTTGATGCTGGTGAGTGCCTCTTGCAGAATAGCTGCTGTTCACTGAGTGCTTTGGATGAGCTGGGCTCTGTGCTAGGCACTTCACATATATTTTCTCATTTAACCTGTGACAACCACTGTGACACAGGTTTACCTCCCGATCTTTCCGACAGTTCTGATTTCTTTTCCTTGCTTTTCTGCACCGGCTAGAACCTTCAGTACAATGTTGAATAAATGTTATGATTTAAGGCATTCTTATGTTGGGTTGAATTAAATCTAACCCATGAAGAAGGGAACTGAGGCATGGAGAGATTCAGTAACTTGTACAAGGTCATACAATGAATAAGTTGGATGCCAGAGTCCAAGCTTATAATTTACTAGGTTATAGTTTTGCCTTCTCTTCCTCCCCTATAACTTCCCATGGTTTTAGAGTTAACTTCCTCCAATTATAACTTTAAACCAGAGGAGAAGGAACCTTTGTAGATGACCTGCAAAGATATCTACAACTGCCGAAATCTTGGTATCTTGTAATTCGAACTAGAGAGACTGCAAGACACCTCAATTCATCACTGTCCCTTCTGTCCCTTTCCCTCTCTAACTGACAGTTCCCATTTGAGCAGCAAAATCAAGGGCTTGGTAATACTCTTTATGTCTAAGAACCAAGTCAAGTGGTTTTGATTTCATTTTTATCAGAGTTTATTCTGAAAAGCCTGGGATACCTTGCTCCAGAAATTAACTTCTGGTAGCCACAGTGAAAAGCATTGGAATGACAAAGTGAAGCCCATCAAGGGAAGTGCAGAGATTACTGAGATCCCACATTTTGTGAGAAGTGTCATTTTCATTTTTTACTCCATAAGGTTTTTAACGATTCTAAAAGCAATGTGTTTAATATAGAAAAATTTGAAAGCATAAAAAAATAATAAGAAAATGTACATCAGTCTTAGTTCTACTGTTATGCCGAGACAACCACTGTGACACAGGTTTACCTCCAGATCTTTCCGACAATTCTGATTTCTTTTCCTTGCTTTTTTGCACCGGCTAGAACCTTCAGTACAATGTTGAATAGATGTTGTGATTTCAGGCATTCTTATGTTGTTCCCATCGCAAAATGAATATATTCAGCAGTTCACACATAGAATATTTGCTATAGTTGTTTTTGGCAGATAACATTTTTTAGATTAATAGACAATTCTTTTATTCTTATTTTGCAAAGAGTGTTCTTGTCATAAAATAATGTTGAATTTTGTCAAGTGCTTTTTGTGTGTGTATCTATTGAGATACTCATATATCCTCCCCCCCAATTCATTACCGTGTTGTGTTATTTTAATTAATTTTCAAATGACAAATCAATTTTATACTCTTGAATTAAATCTAACTTGCTGGATTTTATTGGCTAATAATTTGTTTAACTAGGGTGCATATGTGTTCATGAATGATATTAGCTAAATATTTTCTCTCACTTTGTTCTCAGGTTTCAGAATTAAGATTATACAAGACTTATACATTCTGAAAAACTTTGGGTATGATGGTATCACTACTGGCTCTTCTGAAAGTTCAGTAGAATTTGCCAGTGAAGCTAATTGATCTAGGAGTTGAGAGTGAGAGGTTTTTGACTCCGATTTAATTTCTTAAAGGTTATAGGACAGCCCCAGCCAGTTTGTCTCAGTGGATAGAGCCAAAGGGTCCAAAGGGTCTTGGGTTTGATTCCAGTCAAAGGGTCTTGGGTTTGATTCCAGTAGGTACTTATGTTGCAGGCTCTTCCCCTGCCTGGGGCCCAAGTTGGGGCATGTGCAGAAGGCAACCAATTGATATTTCGCTCACATTGATATTTCTCTCTTTTTCCCCTCTCTCTTCTATTCTCTCTAAAAATCAATGGAAAAATATCCTCAGGTGAGGATAAAAAAAAAAAAGATTGTAGGACATAATCTAGCTCTCTTTGTGTTAGTTTAGTGAGTTATATTATTTAAAGAGTTGCCTATTTTCATGTGAAGTTTCATTCATTGGCATGGTTTAGTTAAAAATACACTCATTGTCTTTTCAAGGTCCAAAACATCATAATTATATCTCCCTTTTCATTATTGACATTGCTTGTTTGTGCCCTTCCTTTTTACATCTGAATCATCTTACTAAAGCCTTATCAATGTTATTAATCTTTTCAAAGAACCAATGTTTCATTTGGCTGATTTTCCCCAGTACAATTTTTTCTCATTAATTTTTGCTGTTACTTACCTTCCTGTTTTCTTTTCTTTTATTTTCTAAAAATGATTTGGGTTCATCTACTTAGATTCTATAGTGCCATAAGCAAAGTATTGTAAGCTTTTTCCTCAGATTTTTCCTCAGGTTTGCGCATGATTTTTCCCTTTTGTCTAGAAATTAGGGCTTGTGTTTCTTGTACCCACGTGGGAAAAACATTTGCATTTGGAGTCTACTATCTCTTCATCTTATATACACACAACTTTCTCAGTTTCAGCTTCTTTGCATTTCAGCAGTTGATCAGAATGTACTTTGGTCAAAGTATTGCTAATCTATCACTGTAACAATTATTCCACTGCCCAGTAGACTAGAAAAGAAGGCCTTCTATGTGACCTACAAAAGGAAAGGTTGGTCAGCTCTGCACTCCACCCCTCACTCCATCACGGGACTTAGTCCAACTCTGGGTCTTAATTTCTAGGGCAACACTTATTCACAGGGATCATGTGACCCACCCACACCAAACATTTTTCCTTTGCCTTCTTAAAGAATCATAGAGTGATTATGGAGACCTTCTCACCGTCCTACCATATTTCCTGCCAGGTGACAAAAAGATTAGTCTTGAGAATTTAAAGCATTGTGTAGTATTACTCTTGGAATGTATGCGTGGGGTTTGTGTCCCCACTGGGGCCTGGGTTACTTGATAGCACTGTCACGTTCCCAGCCAGAAACCAGGGAAAGGTCATCGACCTGGAAATTTACATCCATTTGCAAAGGGTCTCAACCTGATGCTGAGGAAAAGAGTTCAGGAAGAGAAGACCCTTAAGTCAATGTGAATAGACCTGGAATGGGCAGAGCTCTGTCCAGAGAACCCCATCAGCCCGTAACCTCTCAGAGGTTCTACAGCATTAGATCTTGTGGTCGTAGTTCTCAGAGTAAGACTTCTATTGCCAGAATCTGAGAGACCTCTGCACAAAGGCTTTCTCACATGCACTGTCCCCAACCCCTTCAATGTTCAATGGGAACAAGGGAAGGCAATTTAATAGGAGACACTTTTTTATTTTATTTTATTTTATTTTATTTTATTTTAATTTAATTTAATTTTATTTTATTGATTTTGTACAGAGAGGAAGGGAGAGAGATAGAGAGTTAGGAACATCAATGAGAGAGAGTCATCGATCAGCTACCTCTTGCACACCCCCTACTGGGGATATGCCCGCAACCAAGGTACATGCCCTTGACTGGAATCGAACCCGGGACCTTTCAGTCCCCAAGCTGATGCTCTATCCATTGAGCCGAACCGGTTTCGGCAGGAGACACTTTTTAAAACTGAATTTATTGGGGTGACACTGGTTAATAGAATGATACAATTTTATGATACATCATATGTACAATGTATTGTGTGTTCGCCACCGCAAGTCAAGTCTCCTTCCATCATCGCCACTTATCCCCTCCCAATACCATCCTCTACCTCCCCTCATCACCCCTCATCACCCACCCCCACAGTAAAGAGACACCTTGAAGTAAGAAAAGGAAACTTGCCCTTCAGAAACTTTCAGAAGTTTAAGATCCATTCCATGAATTAAATATTTAATCACATGAATTATAATCCTAAACTTCAATTTAGAGGTTTGTTTGACATATTCCTTCATTGGCCTCATCTTTGCAAACACACGAAGGGTGTGATCTCCTCCATTCACCTCATGTGGTGCTCTGGGAAAGGAGATGTATTCCAGGACCATGGGTCCTAGGAACACCCAGCAGTATCAGCAGATGCCACACTATGCTGGCCATATGGCACTTATTTTTCAAAACCATTGCCTCAAATTGAAACTCAACAAATATTTTTTAGGGAATCTAAGTTTGCTTGGTTTTGTGACTGCAGAAATGAATAGGATATGGTACCTGCCCTTAGGGAGCCCACAGTGTAGTGGGGAGTTAAAATGTTAACGGATAATTGCCACTAAATATGGAAAGTTTTAGAAAGAGGTGAGAGTGCTGCGAGCTGACAAAAGAGAGCGACTATGGGGATTTCTTCTGCTGGCGGGGGGTGGGGGTGGAGGAAGGAGTGAGAGGGGTATCTGTTGCCTTGGCTTCCTCCCTGCAGTGTGGCCCTGGGCTGGCTGCATCCCTCCAAGAACAGTCACAGTTCCCCTCGAGGTGGCCCTCTCCTCAAGTCTTTCCTGCCAGTTGCAACGACTAATCGTCCTTTCACCTGCCAGGCCTCTGGTCACGACAGCCCTGTTCTTAGTACTGGATACTGTGCCAGCCCTTATATTCTTCCTAAAACTGCTCACCCATCAGTCAGTAGTCCTTTACTAAGTCTTTGTCAAATGACCCTAATTTGAGTGCCTATGGCCATGTCTGTTTTTCCTGCTGGGTCCCTGACTGGTATTATATCTAATCCTGTTGGGGGTCTCCCCTTAGTTCTCCTGCCATGCTCCCAGAGCTTAACATATGTTAATAGAAACCATCATGACACCACATGTTTTCAGTCTGAAATAGAGCATTGTATTGAATCCTACCAGAAATGGGCAACGGGTCCAAATACAGAAGGAAAGAAAGAGATCACCTGGTTTCCTTTGATACCCAGCAAACAGATTTTTTGTGCCACATAACACCAATAAGTCATCTAACGACTACTTCACCTAGTGCTGTGAGGAGAACAATCAGAAATCTTAGATAACAATTATGAGATAAAAAGCAAAACATTCATCTATATATTTAGAACTGGGATCAAATATAGATATGACTTATAATGTAAAATCCAATCAGAAGAATAACATAAAAATAAAATTCCAGTTCTGAAATTTAATATGTGCCACAGTCTCTTTCTACATTTTGCATACTTTCATCCCTTCACCATCTTTTGTTCTAGAAACCCAACTGCTGTATTTAATCTAAAATGCTCAGATATTCTGCTAAATGAAGCCACAGCTGCTCTGTCAGAAACAGCACATTAAAATGTGTTCAGTTACCACTGATAAAGGTTTAATCTCCATCATCTACAAACAGCTTATACATCTAAATAAAAAGAAGATGAATGATTCAATTAAAAAGTGGGCAATGGACCTAAATAGAATATTTTCAAAAGAAGACAGAAGGAAGGCCAAAAGGCACATGAAAACATGGTCAAAGTCTCTAATTATCCGAGAGATGCAAATCAAAACAACAATGTGGTACCATCTCACACATGTCAGAATGGCCAACATCAACAAATCAACAAACGACAAGTGTTGGCGAGGTTGTGGAGAAAAAGGAACCCTCGTGCATTGCTGGTGGGAATGCAGACTGGTGCAACCACTGTGGAGAACAGTGTGGAGTTTCCTCAAAAAACTGAAAATGGAACTCCCATTTGACCCAGCAATCCCACTCCTAGGAATATATCCCAAGAAGCTAAAAACACCAATCAGAAAGGATATATGCACCCCTATGTTCATAGCAGCACAATCTACAATAGCTAGAATCTGGAAACAGCCCAGGTGCCCGTCAGCAGATGATTGGATCAAAAAACTATGGTACATCTACACAATGGAATACTATGCTGCCATAAAAAAAAAGGAATTCTCATCATTTGCAGCAACCTGGATAGAACTAGAGAACATCATGCTGAGTGAAATAAGCCAGTCAATGAAAGAGAAATACCACATGGCCTCACTCATTTATGGGTATTAAAGAACATTATAAACTGACAAGCCAAAAGTCAGATATAAAGACAGTAAAGCAACAAGCAGACTGTAAAATTACAGCAGGGACAGTAGGGAGATCTGGGGGAGATAAGAGATCAACCGAAGGACTTGTATACATGCATATAAGTACAACCAAAGGATACAAAACTCTGGGGAGGGTGGGTATGTATGGGAGGGGGGAGTTAAAATATGTACACAGATAATAATTCAATAAAAAAAATTAAAAAAATAAAATAAAATAAAATGTGTTCAGAAACCATTTTAGCAATGTTCTGAGCACAACTTGCATTTCATGAGCTAAAAAACCAGCTCTGGGCAACATGAGCGGCACCTGAAGTTCTTAAAGGAGCCAGGGCAGCTAGAGGGAGGGCAGTGGCAGAGGCCAGGCTTAGCTGAACCAAATGGAGTAGTGAAAATTGAATAAAAATTACTTTTTATATCTAATTTATTTCTTTTTTTAAAAAAATATTTTATTTTATTTATTTATTTATTTATTTATTTTACAGAGAGGAAGGGAGAGGGATAGAGAGCTAGAAATATCGACAAGAGAGAAACATCAACCAGCTGCTTCTTGCACACCCCCTACTGGGGATATGCCCGCAGCCAATGTACATGCCCTTGACTGGAATCGAACCTGGGACCTTTCAGTCCGCAGACTCTATCCTCTGAGCCAAACCGGTTTCGGCTAATGTTATTTCTTTATTTTTATTTTTTTACATTATTCAAAATTCTGAAGGTACAAAAGAAAAAAACAATGACGTTTCCCTTCCTTTCTAGTCTCTCAACCACCCCATTTCCCCACAAGCAACAGAGTTAGCCTTTTCTTGGGCAAACCTGCAGGTGTATTTAATGCATATCAGCACTTACTATGCTTCTTTTTATATAAAGAATTTACTACATAAACTATGGTAACTGATAGCTCAGTATAGTTTTAAATGTTGCTCTATTATGAATGAGAGCTGTGATTATGATTTCTGATTTTTTAAGACATGTATTTTCTTTTCTGTGGAATGATCATATCCTTCGTTCATTTTTTTTTCTCAATTTGACCAACAGGAGCTTCTTTATACTAGGGAATTGACCCTTCCTTTATGACATGAATTGCAACATTCAACCCTCCCGCCCTGTTTGTTGGCTTTATTCATATTGGGTTTTGCCATGTAGAACCTTTGAGTTTTGGGGGTTTTCTTTTGTAGTCAAATTTATCATTCCTATCTCTCTCATTCTCTCTCTCTCTCTCTTTTTTAATTATAGATCTTCCCCACCCTAAGATTATAAAACAATTCCTCCATAATTTATGTTTTGTTTTGTTAATGATATTCACCTGAAAATATTTTTTCCATTGCTTTTCAGAGAAGAGTGAAAGGGAGGGAGGGAGGGGGAGAGGATATGGGAGAGACACACTGACTGGTTGCCTCCTGCATTTGCCCTGACCAGGGGTGGGGAGAGACCTCGCAACCCAAGTACCTGCCCTTGACTGGGAATGAAACCCAAGACCCTTTGTTGCATGGGTGGGCGCCCTACCACTTCTATGATTTCAATAGTTAAATCTTTTGTCCATTAAAAACAATTGGAATTTATTCTGGCATAAGATGTTAAGTATGGATCCTGTTTTTATTTTTGTCTCAATGGCTAGCTAGTGTCCTAATTCTATACATTGCATGACTCATCTTTCCCCCACTGATTTCAGGTGCCTGTACACATTTGGTCCATTTTTGGACTTTCTATTCTGTTCCATTGGTCTGTTGATGCAGTCAAGTGCCAGTATTACACAATTTTAACTATTACGTTTTTATAATATGGTGACAACTTCTATCCATTTTTAAATCTCACCATTATTTTTGCTTGTTCTTCCATCTAAACATCAGAATAATCTTTACTAATTAAGAAATCACATAAGTATTTTTATTCACATTTCATTAAATAACTTAGGGAGAATTGACATTATTTATTAAATTTACTGGGGTAACATTGGTTAATAATTTACATAAACTTTAAGTGTATAACTCTACAATATATCACATATATATATATATATATATATATATATGAATGTATGTATGTATTGGGTTTCTGGCAGCAGCATTTGTGTTCCTAAAAGTGACTGTAACATAACAGAATTTAACTCCAGGCAGGACGAAGCCACAGGAAAAAAGGAGAGAGAAATTCCTACAAGTGGTAGAGACTCCATTTCAAATACAAATGCTGCAGCAATATCGTTTGAAAATAGAAAGGGCACAAAGATAATTTATGAAAAGCACAGGAAAAGAGCAGGAGTTCCTATTTAAATATCATTTAAAAAATCATCTCTGGTGGTACTCTCCCTCTCTTATGAAATCCCTCTGAAATAAGTTCAGGAAAATGAGTAGCGATGGCATCATGCAGAGGCAAAGATCCAACTTTACTACCGTAGCTGGTGACTCAGCTCCAAGACTCCTCTGGATCCTGAGATGTTAGAATAACATCCTTTGTCAAAGACATCAGATCCTACAGTGGTCAACACTGACGGGATTGAGATTCATCCCATCAAGAAAGGGAGTCTATCTCCTATTTCCTTGAACTTGGCACCTGAGGCTCTGACAATTAAGTCGGCAGAACTCTGAAGCTAGGTTAGAAAAGGCAATGCATTCCCACCTCTCTCTCAAGATGTTCAGCTTTGGAATCCAGCCATGTTGCTGTGAGAAAGCCTAAATGATCTCACACAGAGAGACTCATGGAGAAGCCATGTGGAAAGCAACTGAGCCTTCACACTGATAGCCAACATCAACTGCCAGACATGGGCATGAATGAGCCTTCAGATAAATCTAGCCCCTGGCTTAGAGTCTTTCATTTCAAGCCCCACACACTGTGGAGCAGAGACACGCCCTCCCCACTATATCCATCCAAATCCCCGACCCACAGAATCTGTGAGCATGATACATGGTTGTTTATGCCAATTACTAGAGTAATTCTGTCTGGGTCTACATAGATGGTGTAAGGAACGGTAGGAGCTACTGCTGTGAACAGCTCAGAGTGTTTTTCTCCCACACCCTTTCTTATGTAGCAAGCCAGACTCCTTGGTCTGGTTGGTCCAATACTCCGTTCTGAGATTAAGGCAGGGGTAAGCACATGACCCAAATAAGGCCAATGAGGGATTGAGAAACCGACAAAGAGAGAGAGAGGTGTCTCATACTGCTGGGTTATTGGGCTGGGAGGAGGTGTACAATGAAAGATGGCCCCTTTTATAGCCTTAGTTCCTGTGGTAATCCCTTTGAACAGATAGGCCACCCCAGCGCTCTTCCCAACGCTCAAACCAATAACTTGCCTTTCTTGTATATTGAATTTCTCTTCCTTTCCTCCAAGGGCTCTCCTGAGTTAAAAGGCTCTGGTGAGGAAGCTGGGAGGGTATTGACATTTTGAAGTGCAGATGGGGCTTTAGAATAAACATCTGTGGAGAGGAGGAGCACAGCTGTGGAAAGCACTCTCCAGCCACCCAGTCCTGGGGCTACGTGCGCCTCCCCCCTTAGACAGAGAACTTGGACTTTACCTCCTCAAGCTGCCCTTCCCTCACCCCAGGAAAGACCATAGCACCTAAGGTGTGGAGTTACCCTTAAATCGGGTGACACCATAACCTGTATTAGCCTGGAGCCTGGTGAATGTAGGGTTTAATTGTGGCTAATGTGTAAGGACAGCATGGAGTGTGGATGGGGAGCAACGCATGGCAGGCGTTCACCTGAGATGAAGCTGGAACAAGGGGCTGAGCCGGGTTGTGGGGAGCCTGGAATGACTGCCTGTGACAGGTGGGCAAGGAGGAATCCTGGCCATTTTCCTAACATAAATGGTCAGGGATGTGACTACACATAGCTCCCATATTTAAATTGTATTTTGACAACAGGAATTTCATTTTAATATGGCATCGCAGTATAGCTTCATGAGAATATACAATCTATATAGAGGTAATTGTGTGATTGATTGCAAAGACGTAAGGACCCAGGTGTCAGGTGGTCCCATTCTCTTCACCTGCAAGTACAGTATCAGCTTCTACTCCCTGAAGATCTGACGTGGATGCGTATGTCATTTTTCCCTTTTACTACCATGAAAATTGACTCATACCATGAAGCACTGGTGAGCAGAGGCGGGTGTTAGTAGAGATTTTTGTGGTGGACAATATCTGTGCAACCTCAGGTCTCCTTGGCTCCCCTTTACTATGGTGTGTGCTCTGCCCTGCCCTCCGCCCCTCCGGCTTCTAACACTTGGCACCTCGCGCAGCTCCTCTTCAGAGAACACTGTAAGTTCTCCCAGGGACTGCTCTCAGGCCACTGGACCACTTTACCTGCAGGACAGAGCTGGAAATGCTTGGGAATGTATCCCCCTGTGGTGTCAGACTGCAGGGCTGCCTGGATGGCACGTTAGCTAGGACTTTCTCTCATCCCTGCCTCATTTCCTCCCGCGCCCTTACTGGTCTCCCATGAGACCACCTCCTTAATGAGTCCCTTGCACAGGAACCCTAGCCTCAGGGTCTGCTTCTGGGAAGCAGTTTTCTAGGGCAGATGGAGGGAGACGTTTACCACATTCATCCTACAGCAAATAGCTTCAAGATCCCCCTTAGACATCTCACCTCTCCGGCTCCATTCAGAAGCATGTTTTTCCTTCTTGCCTCTCTGCTACACAAAGCCTGGCTGTATTGGTTCAGACCTTTCTTCCTGGATCCTCCATCCCCCATTTCAAATTCTCATTTCTTCATTTTGCAGAACAATTCTACCTCACCCATCACCCAAACATATTTAACGAACCACCAGATGCAATAATATAGAACCCCCCAAATCAGCAAGACGCTGCCTCCTTAGAAAGCAATTGAGGAAACATCTCTTATAATAAGAGCATGCCTCTTGGGGCGCTCATCCTTTACTCCAAATGACTTACCTACATATCAAACCCTATGCTTCCTCTCAGAAGAACTACCTTACCATTGAGCTGATAACGTTTAGTCCACACATTTCATATATCTCCTGTATGTGTTTGTATGTATGTGAATATGTATCTATCAATACTCTGGGACAAGTGTTTAGAACATGTAAACATTTTCTTACTAGTCTGGGACAAGTATTTCTAAGCATTTGATGTCTTCACACTTAAAAAATGACATTGGGGATGATTTGCGGGGGGAGCTTTATTGGGGGGGAGGTAGAGGAGGGAAAGGAGATTTATAATCAGGAAAGTGGACTGGACAGAAGGGGCTGGCATGAAGTTTCCAAGAGTCCTTTGTCCTCAGACACCGACACTCAGACACTTCCCTCACCACCCAGCTCTGTTTCTCTCCACTCCCTAGACGTTCCGCTGCGACCAACTCCGCCTGCTTCTGAGGCCGCTCCCGGGAAGCCGCTGGCTGCCGGTGCAAACTAATGAGTGTTTTCCGACACAAAGCCTCCGGTTGCTACGATGAAGTAATTTATTAGGCTCCTACTACAGAGCATACAGAGTTCCTGCTTGGAATGAACTAATTAAAAACTTCCCTACCATGTACAATTTCAATGCATTGAGAAAAAAAAAAAAAATGAACACATGCCTCTGTGGTAATTTTTCATAGAAAGGAAATTGTAATGATTTCTAAAAACAAACAAACATGGAAGCCTTGTATTGCTTAACTAGACAAAACCAGCATCTGTGTAAGGCAGGGTAGGATTGCCTTTATGAAGAAAAGACCCAGTTTCCCGCCTCTAACTCTGATGCGATGTTTTCCCTGAGATCAATTAATATGAAGGTAAAAGTTATTACTGACTGTAGGGAGAACCGGGTTGAAAGGTAATTTTATTTGGGGGCTTGTGGTGACACTCACATAACCCTGGTGGCCCCCGTTGTTCCAGGTTCAGGAGTCCTTCTTTTATAGGCAAATGTCTGTCACCTGAGCCCTACCATTCTACCAGGTTCCCCCGGGAATCTCTCAGGAACACGGTGGATCTCTCAAAATCCACCCTGGTTGCTGCTTGTCACGTGGCCACTTTCTATTGTAGCAACACGCAGACTGTGACAAGCTCCTCTGTACTGTTGTATTCCTACGAAAATGTTAACAAAAAATCCAACCGAGTCTTGAGCATGCCCATTCGAATTCGCCCACTGACAGCCCTCGCCAGCCTAATGCCCACTCCATTCCTGTTGGCAAACTGCATCTGTGCCTCAGTGGTTCTAAACCAGGAGAGTGAGCAGTCTCGAGGAGACTTTCCAATCCACGTCTGAAGCAGTGAGAAGTGTGGGAAAATGTCCCCTTCTTTACATATCTGCCCCTTCGCTTTCAGCGTAGGAGGAGCTGACTTTTCTTAAGGAGCATGGCTCTCCTTTGCATGGGGGTACAAACTGCTTCCTTTCAGACGGTTTTGGAGGTCTTTGTGCTGACTCTGTGACAGCGCACACAGGCTACTGTATTGGTCCCCAGAGTTCAAGTAAGATGGGGCTGTGGCATTTCCTAAGCTTCACTGAAGGAGAGAGTCATGGAGGGGATGACATGGGACTCAGGGGCCTCACACCAGGACATCAAATGAGTCTTTTCTCATGTTCTTCCCCAGGGATCCGCCTGCCCCCCGCTATCCCTCCCTCACTGCAGCCCCTGGCCTCTGCAGGGCCAGTCTGCATCCCTGTCAACGAGTGCTCTTGCTGAGTTTCTGCCTGATCCAGACCCCTCCTCCACCAGCACCCAGGGGAGCACCCATTTCCTCCTCGCTGCTCGTCTAAACCAGCCTCTCAACAGCATCACAATCCTGGGCCTGGCTCTCCGTCAGTAAAAACTACCTTTTATATTTTTGTGTGAAACAGTGTCACTCCCCACTATCTCTAGAAGCTCTCCATTGTAACTGGGGGGTCAGAAATTCACCTTTGCCGAAAGGATCATTAAAGCGTCCCAGAAACAAAGAACCAAAGTGTGCGCTCACAGGTGACCCCAAGCCTCCATCTGTAAAGGACCAGAGACATTGACGAAGGTTAACAAAAAAAGAAGTGTCTTGCTTCTTTCTTTCCCCCCCCCTTTTGGAGTCTAGTCGAGAGCATCCCCTCTACCCTTTGTAAGCCATCTGCTCCGGCTGTGTGCCAGGCGGCACACTACCCAGAACCCGGAGGCAGAGAGATGCAGGGGCAGAAAGGAGCGGCAGTCAGGAAAGGCTCTCAGGAAGATGCTGCACGGCAGTGGGTTTTGAAGCACAAACAAGAACTTACCAGATGGATGAAGTGGGAAAGATTTCAGGCAGCGGAAACAAAGGCGAAGATATGGCGACAAGATGGGCAAACTTGAAGCACAGATTAAAAGCAAGGGGAGTGGGAGAAAGTCCAGGGGGTCAGACCCTCCTGGGTTTTACTCCTCAGGCGAGGAGGAGAGCTTGAAGCGTGTAGGGCAGGTGGGGGTAGGGATGGGTGGAAGGTGACCCAATCAGATTGGTGTTTTAGGAAACTCACACCGAGCTTAGCTGGAAGCCAAGATACCAATCAGAGAAATGGTCCAGGTGAGAGGAGCTGAGACCCCTGGTGGTGGCTGTGAGAATCACAGGAGGAAAAAATTGACAGGCCTTAGTGGGAGTTTCATTCAATCAGCGGGATCCGTTCTATGAATTAATGCGGAGGGTGAAAGGAAAGGAGTCCCGTGGGACAGCAGTGATTCTGATGGGCAGGTGGAGCCACCAGCTAAGTCTGGGAGTACATGGAGGAAAACTGGTTTGCTGTTTGGGGAAGGGGTTGGGAGGCAGCCACGAAAAAGGGTCAGGGGTGTCAAATGCTGAGTGCCAGCCTGGGAACATCATGAACCTGGCTTCTTGCCAGACTTCTGAAGATGCCTGGTTAGTAGTTGGACATACAGGTCTGAAATCCAGCAGTGATACATGGACTGGTGATGTAGAATTTAGGATGATTGTAGAATTCTGAGCTTTATCCCTCCATTTTTTATGATTCTTATGAAGTCTCTGCCTCTATGTTTACTAGGACTATTTGATAAATATAACAGAAAGGCAATCCATCTGCAAACAGGATGGTAAAATCAACCTGAGAGACAAGCAAGCACATATTAGTGCTCAATAGCTATTTTTTTAATGCATGAGGGTGAATATTTATTTTGCTGTGGCACAGTCGGCACTGTGAGAGTGGGACAATACCTCCGCTCTAATTTGCATGAGGATGAATAGCACAAACAAGTGTTGATGATTGCCACGCTGCAGCAGGAGCTGAACGAGAAGAGCAGCACCTACTCTAACCATAGCAACAAGGTGGGGGTAGCACCACCCAGAAGGTTATAAATCTCCAAGGAAGAATGTTTGCTCCCATGAGGCCTTGCAACTAAGCCGCAAGGACATCACTTCATCCATTTCAAATAGTGAAAAGATGACCTTGATGATGTGAAGGAAGGGAGAGTGGTGACAGCAAGGTATGCATTTGTTTTTTGATGAGAAAAAGAAGAAGGCACAGCCACTCTCTGGGTCTCTTGACAAAGACCGAGAACCACTTTTCCACATTTCTGTGCATTGATCCCAACAATCTCAAATGCCCCTGGTGTCCCACAGAAGCATTGTTCTTTTGTAATTTAACCAAACCAGTGTCCTAGAATTCTTGGCAAGGCCTACAGGATAAACTAGAATAACATTTCCATTCACAGGGACTTGATGTCATGAAAATATGCCATGGCCCTCTAGCTCAGCCCCAGGGGCTTTGGAGATCAGAGGCTGGAGAGGTCCTTCCAGTGGCATTTCCAGGCCAGATGGGAGTTTTCCAGCCTCTGACATACCTGACCTGGCATTCCATGGTGTCACAGCATTTCTGATTTTATTTTTTAATGTTTTATATGTTTATTGATTTCTGAGAGAACGGGAAAGAGAGAGATTAAGAGGGAGAGAGAAACATCAATAATGAGAGAATAATCGATCAGCTGCCTCCTGCACACACTCCCACCCCCCACCCCCCACCTCCACTGGGGACTGAGCCCAAAACTCAGGCATGTGCCCTTGACCAGAATCAAACTCAGGACTCTTCAGTCCACAGGCCAACACTCTATCCACTGAGCCAAATCAACTAGGACTGCATTTCTGATTTTAAATGGCTTCATTGCTATAGACTGGTAATGCCAAATACCTTTTCTAGCTCAGAGTCCTCTCAACAGACAGAGATGGACCTTTACAAAGAGAGCTGCCATAGCCGGAACTTCTCCTGACAAGGGAGAGACATAGCGAGGTCACAATTGCTTTGTGAAGCTGGCCACTGCTCCAACGGGCAATTTAGTATGACACGTAAAGTCCGTTTCATTTTAGTCTAGAAATTTGTGGACCTCCGTTTGTGGACCATGAGATAGTCAGAAGCACTGTATCTGCCATACCTGCCGGAATTCCTTTCAGTCAATTACCAAATACCCTCTGTACTCCATGGAGTTTTAGCTGAAACTTGACTCTTGGTTGGACAAACTTTAGTGATCATCTAGTGTAACCCCTTAGGCAGTTCTTTACCAAGAGAGTTCTTATTTTGACAGAAGAACCACATTATCAATAAAGTATGAAAGTTGGTTAAAGATTTCCTTTTCTTCTTTGTAAATAGAAGTTACGTTTATCCTACATTAATGTCTCTCATACTCCCATCGGCTTTTGGAGTAGGGAGGAAGGGGCCCTTACTTTACAGTCATTCTAATAGAAACTCAGCATAACTCACAAGCCACACTCTCTATGTAGTCTCTGTTGGCAGTGTGTGTGTGTGTGTGGGGGGGGGGAGAGCACTAAAACTTCATTCATTTTGTGTTGCTTTAGAATGTTCGAGAGACTGAGCTTCAAGCCCACTTCAACATCTCAGCGTGTGCTTGGATGCCTTTAGCAGTGGGAAGCTTACTACATTATGAGATGCCTCATTCTGTTATTAGACATCTCTCATTATTCAAGGGTTTTCTGCCCCTCTGTCAGACTTGGCTCTGCCCCTTCAGGCCATATAGAGTAATTCAAATATACTTCTGGATTACTGTTTTAAGTCTCTTTGGAGATCAGTTTCTTGTCTCGTTTTGAATATTTCCCAGGTGCAGCTTTGCCTGTTTCTATGTTCTCATGTGATGAGCTGGTCTCAGATCCCCACCCATCCTGTTTGCACCATCAGTGTGCAGACTAGTTTGGTAATATCTCTCTTAGTGTGCAGTGTCCAGTCTCCAGAATTCAACATTCTTTCACAAGCCCATATTTTCTTATTTTATTGAAGTAAGAGAGGCTAAATATTGTCTTCCGTAAGAAACAACTTCAACTGGAACTAAATACCCTGCTTCCCCGAAAATAAGACAGTGTCTTATATTAATTTTTTTTGCCCAAAGTTGTGCTATGTCTTATTTTCGGGGGATGTCTTATCTTTCCATGTGCTGGGTCTTATTTTCGGAGGATGTCTTATTTTCGGGGAAAACACGGTAATGTGTTAATCCTGTGGTTGCACTGTCTGAAGAAGAGGGGCATCAACAAGAAACTGAGCCCTCCCACTTCACATTCACCTTCCAGGAGAGTGGTCCCACCCACCTTTTCCTTCCACCCTCTCTTACCTTTCTCCTCCAGGCCAAAACTGTTGGCCCAATGGGTTGGACTAGATGATCCCTAAGGTATGTCCAATCAAAAGTTCAGTCTATATCTAAAGCCAAATATTAGAGCATACATTGAGAAATTCTGAGAAGTGTGGAACTCTTAATAATGAGGTTCATTTGAGTAATATTCAGTTTTTCTCAGTGAGGAAGGTGTTGCCCCCCCAACCCCCCAAGTGGACCTTTGAAAATATGTGTGAGCATTTGACACAATAGTGGAAGGCAGGTGTCACCGGTATTGGAGCTGTGGAGGTGACGTGTTTTGGGATAAGTTCTCTCATCTCAAATTCCAGCAGTGCCCCTTGACAAGCAAACACAAATGGTGGAAACACAGCACTAAGTCGGGACCAATTTTTAGTTCTCTTCTTGCTCTTCCCAGTCTCATTTTTCTCATTTGTAAGATGGGTAAAAGCACAAAGCTGTGGTGAGGACTAAATCTCAAGCATTTAATCAGATTGTCTTTTCTGACATGTGACTACTCAAGATTCATTCTCCTCTTACCTGTGTGGTTTTCAGTCTAGTAAGTGCTAGGATAGGGGAAATGCAGGGTGTTATGGAAGTAAACAGGAAGTTGCTAGGCTGAATCAGGAAAATCTGACCCCACACCAGCAGGAAGTGGGGGCATGTGATCTAGGGTTACCAGTGATCTCATTCTTCTCCCATGGCCCAGCTACTGGGTTATGGGAAGTATAGGATCATCACTCAGGCCAGGGAAGATCAGCCTCTCATTTTTATTAAATCTTGTGGGAGCTGAAACCGGTTTGGCTCAGTGGTAGAGCGTCGGTCTGCGGACTGAAGGGTCCCAGGTTTGATTCCGGTCAAGGGCATGTACCTTGGTTGCGGGCACATCCCCAGTGGGGGGTGTGCAGGAGGCAGCTGGTCGATGTTTCTCTCTCATCGACGTTTCTAGCTCTCTATCTCTCTCCCTTCCTCTCTGTAAAAAATCAATAAAATATATTTTTTAAAGAAATCTTGTGGGAGAAGAAAAGCTCTTTCTCAGTTCAATCCAGGCTGAGAAACATATGAACCTAAAGATAAGAACTTTGTGTGGGTAACATGACAGAACCCGAGAGTGATGCCAGCTGAACAGAAGGCAAAGCCAAGAGATTGAGAGAAGTGACTGGTGTGATTGTTCAAACCTCTGGATAAAGCTACTCCTGGTTTGGACAATGCTCCTGGGCATTTTAGATCTTTTCCTTTGTTAGTTAAGCCAGCATGCGTCACTTACTACAGAAACAATCCTAACTTACCCAATACTTACATCTATCTGCCTTTAACGGTTGTCACCAGTATCTCCTCTACCTGACTCCAAGCTCCTTGAAGACAGTCATCTTCATATCCCCCCACCAATATCCTAATACTCTTACTAGTGTAGTATTAAAAAAAAAAAAAAGCACTCCCAAAATATTTGATGCATAAGCAAAATGAAATAAAATGGTATATATAAAAGAGTTTTATTGACTCTTAGCTATCTTATAAATGAACAGCATGATATATATATCAAAGTTCTCATGAATATTTCCCCTAAAACGTTTGTCTCCTGAGAATTTCTAGAGCAGTAAGATTAGTATATAAGCAATGGAATCATTCACCCAGTTTGTTTTTCACATTTGTCTCCATTTCAGCTTTGTATGGAAGCAATCTGTCTTTGCTATTGTGTCCCTAATAGGCTCCCTCATTAGACTTGAGTTTCTGGGCAAAGACCTTTTCTGCTTCATCTCTGTGTCCTTGGGGCCTGTAGGGTGCTCAGTTGTTTGGATGGGCTCCTCTCCTCTCTCAGCCCTCTCAGAAGCAGCCCTTTCTTCCGTGGACTTTGAGGTGGCTGAGCTGCCAGGCAAGTGTATTCCGTGGCCCAGTGGACATCCCTGGGGACTTGTAGTGTGTCTTTAACTTTCATTCATTCAGAAGACATGCATAGAGGACCAGCTATGTGCTGGCTATTGTCTCTAGGATTCACGCTCTTATGGCACTCACTGACAAGTACATAGGCAATCGAAATGCAGTCTAATAAGTGCTAGGATGGGGGAAATGTAGTGTGTTATAGGAGTAAACAGGAAGTTGCTAGGCTGAATCATGAAAATCTTCCTGGAAGAAATATCATCAAAACAAAGGCCTAAAGGGTGAGTAGTAAAATTATCCAGGCAGCTCTGGATGATGTGGCTCAGTTGATTGAGTGTCATCCCATGCACCAAAGGGTCACCAGTTCAATTCCTGGTCCAGAAAGATACCCAGGTGTGTGCTCAATCCTTAGTGGGGGCGTGCAGGAGGCAGCTGTTAATGTTTTTTTCTGTTTCTCCTCTCACTTCCTCTCTCTCTAAAATCAATAAAAACATATTTTAAAAAAGATTAGCCAGACAATGAGCAAGGAAGAGAGCCTCCTAGTCAAAGGGAAGCTCTCTCTGAAGCAACCAAGTGCCCATCAGTAGACAAGCGGGTAAAGAAGCTGTGGTGTGTATAGACAATCGAATATTACTCAGCCATAAAAAAGAGTGAAATCTTACCCATTTGCAACAGCATGGATGGACCTAGAGGGTATTATGCTAAGTGAAATAAGTCCGTTAGAGAAAGACAAATACCATATGATTTCACTTCTATGTGGGATCTAAAGAACAATGTAAACATAAACAAAACAGAAACAGACTCATAGATTCAGAGAACAGATTGATATCTGGTTGCCACATGGGAGGGGAATGAGGGCCTGCATGAAAAAGGCAATGTAGCCGGGACCAGTTTGGCTCAATGGATAGAGCGTCGGCTTGGGGACTGAAGGACCCGGGTTCGATTCCGGTCAAGGGCATGTACCTTGGTTGCGGGCATATCCCCAGTAGGGGTGTGCAAGAGGCAGCTGATCGATGACTCTCTCTCATCGATGTTTCTAACTCTCTATCTCTCTCCCTTCCTCTCTGTACAAAATCAATAAAATATATTTTAAAAAAAAAAAAAGAAAAAAAAGAAAAAGGCAATGTAATTGAGAAGTACAGATTGGTAGTTACAAGAGTCACGGGGATGTAAAGTACCGGATAGGGGAAATAGTCAATAATATTGTAATAACTATGTATGGTGCCAGGTGGGTACTGGAAATATCAGGGAGAACACTGTAAAGTATATGATGTCTAATTTGTGTGGTGTATACTGGAAACTAATACAGAATATAGAATGTAAAGTGTAATTGGAAAACATTTTTTAAAATTAAGAAATACATTTAAAACGTTTAAGAAAAGGGAATGGCAGTGGAGTAGTGGGACAGGGGGGCAGGTGTCTCTGGGGAGGTGGGCCGGGTGCAGACTGGCAGCAGCGTGCTTGTAGATGTGCTGCCACTTCTGCTTCTTCTGGGGCAGAGTCTCCTTTCCACAACACAACCATGTCATGCCCTTGTATTCGGTGTTTTCTTGGCTATACCTCTGAACTTCAGATGATAGCAGGATACCAGGCGATGTTGTGCCTGCCTCATTTGGGCCAAGCACTTGGCTGTAGTTCATCCTCTCATCCCTTTTAGAATTCATTCATTAATTTCTCTGGAGAAATTCAAGCATCAGCAGAATATAGGCTGGCCTACCTAGTTTAGAATCAGGTCCTGATGATTGCAACCACCTCAAAGATGATCCTCTGTGTGTGCGCACGCGCGTGTGTGTGCGTGCGTGCGTGCGTGCGCGCGTGTGTGTGTGTGTGTGTGTGTGTGTGTGTGTGTGTGCTGTGGGTTTGGGGGAGGATAGGCTTGCCACTGGCTCGTGGCAAGATTCTAAATTCCATACTGGACAGCTTCAGAAACCTCCTGAGAGCATCAGTCAGGTGGGAAGGATCTTGGCTACCCATGGACTCATACAATTTACATTCCTCCAGAGATAGATATTGAAATTGAGCCTCGCAGCAAAATGCAATCACTGCCTTTTAGCTTTTTGTTGACAAACCATTCCTCCTTCCACTTGGGAACATCATTCCTGAGTTTCATTTGGATCTTCCTGCCAGAATACTCATGGCAGAGAAATGTGGTAGGACCCCCGGGGGTCTAGAAGACAAAGCCAAAAGTAGCTTGCCACAACTATGAATGTCTTAAATTCATGTTTTGTCTTTAAATTTTATGCAAATTTGGATTCCCCCATCATAACAAATGCAAGTTTGCTTTAATAAAAACAGTGTTCTAGGTTATTGAATTAAGTTGGCACTTCAGAGGTGTGCTCTGTTTAACCACATGTTTTTTTGTGACCCTGGTCATGCCTTGTACACAAGCCCGGCTTTGAGAAATAGGCTTTTACATTATACAGATCAATTTGGGCAGATCACTTCACCTTCCCAAGCCTCAGTTATTTCATCTGAAATATGAAATCCATGCAACCTATGTGTCAGGGTGAGTGTGAGGATTACACAAAATAAAATATATCAAGTGGCTGGCCCATAGTAGGCACTCAAGAAATGTTAACAGCTCCCTGTTATTAGGAACATCTCTGTCAACTTCACAGTTCCAGAATCCCGTGATTCTGACTCAGATGACTGGGAAGGTGACCTCAGGGGACATTCACTACTGGAGGGGTTTTGAGGAGAAACAGTATATACGTCACTACTGGTTACACAGCTGATGACACCAGCAAATGAAAATAAACTGTATGGAGAGAGGACATACGATATGGTTTTAGGACTTATCAGAGTCTGTTTCCTCCTCTCTGGGTCTTTCAGAAATGTGAAAATGGGCAATGGGGTGACACAGTGTCCCACCTAATGCCTCCCCCCCCCCCGCGCCCTCCCCCACTCCGGTCACACGGCAGCTGCAGGTGAGTCACTGGCATGGAGAGAAAGTCAGAGCCTGGCAGCTGCCCCTTTCCCCAGGCTCAGCTTTCGGTCCTGCTGCTGAAAAAGAATTAGGCCATGGTCATAGCCCCTAGACTAACGAGTCCATCTCAGGGTATATAACAGCTGTCTGAGGAAACTTACTTCTAAGTCCTAGGACGCTATATAGGATGTCAGATCCCAATTAAAGAGGAAATTCCACATACAATCCTAATCATTAATGTAATCACTGAATGTGAACTTTAATTTAGAAAATCCAGCCACTTTCTGTGGGGGAGAGGGAGCCTTTTAGCTGTATGATGGGACTTTCTCTGACTCGCCAGGCTCAGAGTCCAGTGGGGCCCGGAGGGCAGCTGGACTCATAAGGAAGGAGGTGGGGGATAAAAGCCCAGCACGGATGTCTGTACAGGTACCCAGGTGAGTGAGCCACGTTGTCTGGGGGCTTCAGGAAAGCTTGACAATAGAGGTGGCATCTGAGCTAGCGATTCGGATTCAGAAGGCTGGCTGGGACTCATGTTTTTCTGCACCTGCAGAGATTCGGATGCACAGCCAAGGTCAAGTCTCCCGGCAGACATTTGTGCTTCTGTGTTAGAGTGTTTTGAGTCCTTTGGTGGTAGGGTCTCGCTCGCTCTCTACGCTCAGCGTCATTATTGCAGCCGCGTGGAGCCTGACCCCAAGTCCAGGGCTGCGTCCATTCCTAGGGTGCCTCCCCCGCTGTGACAACCCAACACTCCTGAATTCAGAAGAACTCCGCGTCACTCAAGGTTAAACACTCAAATAGCTGTAGTGTTTTACTGCCTTTCTTTCCAAATGTGTATCTGACTCTCTTTTCGGATGTATATTTTATCCTTTTTTCCCCATTAATTCCCTGGCTTTCAAAATGTATCCTTGAGTCCCTTCTCAAACGCAACATCTAAGTTTGTTTACTTGTGAATGCAAGGGTCCCTCTCTCCTGTGGGTCCCCAAACCATTTCTAGAAAAGAGAGGGGGTTGGATTGGGGAGAATGCATCATATCAGAAGGAAACCTAGAGAACTGAGATGTTCAGAACTGAAATGAGATGAAGTCGCCAACCAGCTTCGGGCTGGCACGAGCTCCTCTCACTTAGCAAGCGATTTCAGACAAAAGCCAGCGCCAAGCATTTCTGAGTCTGTGATCTAATTTCTACTAAGACTGCTCTGCCCCATAACATTTGATGAATGAATGAATGAACAGATGCAGGAATGAATGAAGTGTCCCGGAACGGCTACATTCAGACCCCTTTTGTGTGTGTAAGTGGCGGGGGAACAGAGGAGGAGCCGGGTGCAGGAGCACTAAAGCCTTCTGGAATGGAAGAACTGGGTGTGGGAAGATAATTCAACATCAGATGCCAGCAGAGGGAGCTTTTTTCCTTGGCCCCAGAGGAAGGGCACTGGGTGAGTGCAGAAGAGAAAAAAGCTCAAGGCAATGTCGGGGCCCAGCAGGATAAGAGGACCAGGTGTCCTCAGCAGCCAGTTGCCAAGTGGGCAGAGACAGACGCCCTGTTGAGCCTCTGGTCCCGGTGACTGGAGGGTCTCCTTAGCCTGTGCTCACTCACAGCTTCTTAGGGGCGATGGCATCCTTGGGGATGGGCAGGCTGGAGAGGCTGGAAAAGCTGATGGAGTTTTCAGGTTTCATGGAGTGCAGCTTGCATTTATCTATCCCTCCCTTCAGATGCAAATGCAGCTGCCTTTCCTGTTTCCTTCTAGTCCGTTGGCTGTTTTTTGTTTTGTTTTGTTTTTTCGTGTTTTTATTTCTTTCTGGGAGCTTTGACAACGGGACATTTTGACTTCATTATTAAGAATGTGGACCCAGACGTAAGTGTGCTGCAGGGGTAAAGTGAATATAGGCAGGAAGCTAGGAAAGAATAACTCAATGCCTACAACAAGGAGCCAACAAAATGTGCTCATTTACACAGAGAGGGCATGGTCAGCAGTTTCTGGCGCTGAAATACATCAGGCTGCCAGGGAGGCACGCCGACTTCCAACTGGGGAAGCCCTGAGGGCCCCTCTCCATCTCTTTCTCTGTGCACCCCTTTCCTTTCTGCCGACCCCAGAAAGTTTGTAAAGACGCACTCCTTTTAAACCGCTGCTTCCTTTTTAAGATTCTGCTCCTTTCATTATGGGGACTGAGTTCATCCCTGCTTCATTCATAAAGAGCCCCTTAAGCCACTGGGGCCTGAGCATGGCTTAAATCGGACACTGGGATATTGCTGCCCAATTTGGCTCTGGTCTAATTACAAAGCCAGAGCTGTCTGTCTATTTTAATGAGCTATTTTATGATATCGCTGGGGTGAGACAGATAGGATAGGTTTTGTCCCCAGTGTGCTGGTACCTGGCACAGCTTGGTAAGGGGGGGGGGGTGTATGTGGAGGGGTGGGGAGGTTGATGGTGTTGGGATTGGGGGGTCAGAAGTGAGGGCAGCCAGCTAGCAGGTTCTGCCAGAATCCAAAGATCAAATAACACTTGAATTAGTCGGGAGCAGCATCATGGTTTTGGGTCATCCGTCCATTCAGGGCAAGACCCCAGCCAGAGATGGAAGTATGTGGTAAGCAGGATGGTTAACTGGGGCGGTGGGGGGGTGGGGAGGATGGGGAGAAAGTCCAGGTTTGGAAGTAAAAGACATAGAAGAAGAGCTTTTTTCTTCAGCAGATACTCACTGAGCATCTACCACAGGTCTGGCCCCACGAGACTTACTCTCATTTAATGTTAATCTGGCGAGATCACTTTTAGAGGAGGCAGCTGAGGTTCTGAGGGGCATTGTCAGAATGAAGAAATCCACAGAGTACTCTTGAGCATGGATGGGTCCTGCCACTTCCACTCTCTGAGAAGTTAGCAAGTATGAATTTTTAGTCCTTGTGCTCTTTTGTTTTTCTGTGAATCAAGTTATTCTCTCTTTCAAACCCTAATTTGCTTCCTGGCAGAAAAAATAATTTTGTTTACTTTCAGGGAAAGGCATTCATTGAAGGCTTATATACTTGAGGTGATCCAGGAGTTTGTCCTCCCTGATCTCTGCTGTGATACTTACACACCCAGAGTTGGCACCTAGGACTCAGGGGCCGTCTGTAGCATCATAGCATCAATAGGAAGGGGATCGGCCCCTGATTGTTGGCACCTTTCCATGCTGGTATCTGCTGAGAGGTTCAGAACTTCTCTGTGTGTCCAGGCCCTGCTATCCAGCCACACTGCCATCTAGGGAAACACCAGGTTCCCAACTGGCCTCTCGTCATGTAATCCTCTTCCTTCTACGGGGGTGTCTGTGCATCGGGACTGTAATATCCCCATAGGTTGGCTTTCTCCTTTCCCCAGTGAAATTTTCCCATCCTCCTCCAGGGAACCGGGGAGGTTTATTGCTCCCTCACCTTTTGGATCAGTGGCAAACCCCATGAGGGTTTTAGGTCTTCTCTGCTTCAACACCATCTGTGCCCAACTACTGCCATTCTGCAGTGGGGCAGGACTTTCTGTGAGGCTGACACTACTCAAGTTAGGCTGGGACGTGGGGCAGAGATTTCTTCTCCTCTCAGCTCCCCTCTTTCGTCTGGAAGTCTTACTGTTTCTTCATATGAACCAAGTCTTGGGTAGTAGGATCGTGTCAGGGCTCAAGAATCCTCCTCAGATACCACCACCAGCCTCTTCTCTTTGCTTCTCTTCTAACTGTCCCCTCTAAGCTCACAGAAACTTTTTAACCTTTTCTCCGGCATCAGGGGGAGAGAGCTGATTCTGCAAATGTTCTTCCCAAGGGATCATGCCCAGTGCAGCGTCCCCTCTTGACAATGGTTGCCCAGTGAGTGAAAGGGTCACAGATTAGAATGAAGTGTAGTGGTGGGGCTGCTAAGACAGTGATTGTAATTAAAAAAATTATTCTGTTCCATTAAAAGAGTTTAAACAATTGGGACAACAATAGCAAGTACTTAAATAGTGCATCCTGTGTGCTAGTCTCAAGCTGCCACTCATATAGCAACTCATTTATTTCCTATGCATCCTATTTAATCCTCAGAGATGATGATGATGATTAATCTCCTTTTATCAGTGTGGAAACTGAGACAAAAAGATATTCAACAATTTATCTGAAATCTGTGACATGAAATAGATAGTAATGTTTTAGGAGTAAAATCCAGACATTCTGTACTCTTAACAACTGTACAGCTTCACTGCTTACATGTGTGAGTGATGGTTTAGTCTTCCTCGGGCCTGGGGCTGAGGCTGTGCTCACTTTTGCAGTGCCCTGGGGATTGGAGCTGGAAGAGAATGACACTTACGCTCCATTGAAAACTTACGCTCGCCCAGCTGGGTATAGCCCAGCAATTGAGTGTCAACCCAGGAACCAAGAGGTCACTGGTTCGATTCCCAGTCAGGGCATGTGCCCAGGTTGCAGGCTCGATCCTCAGTGGGGGGGCATGCAGGAGGCATCCAATCAACAGTTCTCTCTCATCATTGATGTCTCTGTCTTCCTCTTCCTTCCTTTCTGAAATCAATAAAAAAAATATTAAAAAAAAAGAAAGAAAAAAGAAAAGAAAACTTATGCTCGCTAATTCCCCACCATCCCTCCCTTTTTCACAGGCAGTTTGGTACCAGGTCCTCAGTTGTGGAGTCTCTTCTCCACCCACACAGGGCTTACAGTCATCTGTGTGAGCACTCTGTGGTAGCTCAATGATGCAAACTAAAGTTGGCAGTTCTGTTCTTTAAAAAAATAAACATCACGAAAGAAAATACTGTCAAAATCTTTTCTCTGCACCTATCAGAATTTGTAGGAGGCAAATGCACATAGTGACGGTATGTGACACTTCTCTTGTACAAGTTCCTCTTCTGCTTTCTCTCCAGGCATGCAACAAAATTCTCTTTTCTCCATAGCACATAAAATAGGGAAATTGCTGGTGACATTTTGCAATATGGTATGACAACTGGTGAGACTGGGAAATAATGATTTAATGGGATTAGGTGAAATTGCTGAAATTCTCATTTTCCCCATGGAATTCTGCCAACATTTTATTTTTTACAATCCTGCAGAAATAACATGAAACAAGATTGGACTTTCTCATCAGCTGGAGAAATTGCAACTTGTGTTTATCTAGTTGTTATGACCTGGAAAATATTTTCTCATGGCTTGGAATTATAAGGGAGTTGGAAGAAATTTTGACTGGTTGTTGGGTAATTATTGAAAAAGCCCTTGAATTGTAGGGAATTCAAGTATCAAATGAACAGCCATTAGAACGTCATGTAGAGGGGACTTTGCATAAAGTGAAGGACGTGGGAACTGGAGTGGTTATTAACAACAGAGAGTTTGGAGCCCATATGCCAATGGTGGTAATAAAAGAGAATAATGCTTCCCCCAGCACTCTCCCACGTGTTCAGAGATGGGGAGTGATCTGAGCACTGGGAACATTAAAGAGTGAGAAATATTTAACTGCAGCGTTAGCTTCCTAATACAAGCTCCAGCTCTATATGTCCCACTCGGCCCAACTACCAGCACCTCCAAAGCCCTTAAAAGCTTCTTTGTCTTAATGGCGCCAATTCTCTCCTTATCTCCGTATCTCTCCTTATCCATCCCTTACTCAGACCTCTGGCAGAGCCAGACCAATTTTTTCTTATCTCCCCAGGAAAGGAGACACCCTGCTCATCTCTGTCCTACCTCTAAACCAGCTTATTCATCTCGGTTCACTTTGAAAATAATCTGAGAGTCGAGCTAGAGAGGAAAGCCCACTGGGAGTGCTAAAATCTGGTCTGGCCTTCCTGATGCAGCCGTCCTGCAGATATAAAGATCAGAGAATAAAGGTCAGGGAAGGATCAAGTCCTCCAAAGGCTTTTGTCATGCCCAATCTTAAACTGGGATGCGTGAAGTCTCTGAAATTATACATAAAGCCCTGTGTGTGTGGTTTATTTGTTTAAAAAATTTCATGAAAAGAGCATCCATCTTTTCCACTGGTTTCTTTCTTTTGTTTGTTTTTAATACTCACTCAAGGATATTTTTTCCATTGATTTTTAGAGACAGTGGAAGGAGACGGGGGTGAGGGGGGAGACTCTGATGTGAGACATATCAATTGGTTGTATCATGTATGCCCCCGCCCAGGGCCTCAGTATGCAACTGAAGTACATGCCTTAACCAGAATTGAACCTGGGACCCTTCCTTCCACAGGCTGACACTCCATCCACTGAGCCAAACTGGCCAGGGCTTCCACTGGATTCTTAAAGGACTCTGCAATGCTATCCCAGCCCCATTGTCACCAAAGTTAAAAAACAGTGACTTAAAGAGATGATAGAATTTTGAGCTGAAAGGAATTTTAATTTTTCTGATATAAAATGTTGAGTCTGACTAGCCTGAAATGTTTCCTGAACATCGAAGTCCTTTAGACCTTCCTCTTCCCAAACAGCTTCTAGATAGCTCCTGGAAAAGGCATCCTGATGACCCAGAAAAGGGCTGGAGTGGTGGTATGATTATCCTCCCAGATGTGTCAGAAGGTGAGGGGGTGGCAGGCACACATCTGTCCTCTCACATCCTCCCTTTCAGAGGGAACTGATGGGATCCATTCTTATTAGAAGAATCTGGCATGGTCCCACCAAATGACTTTACTGTGATGATTTTCATGGCCCAATCTTCCTCTGAAGCTTTACACATTTATTTCTTTTACTTTTATGTTTAAAGCCCCCAAGTTTATATAATTCAAAATTATTAAAGTTTTTTTTTTTTAAATCTCATTTGTTCAACACAAATATTTAAAAAGATGAATCAGCTGGACACTGGACACCCTTCATGGCAGCTGGGTTCACTCTTCCCAAGTCCAATGTTTCCATTCAGGGAATGGAAATTATATATGAAGAGCAGGGTAAGAAAACTACAGAATTCTAATCTTCTATATATATAAAAGCCTAAGTGACTGAATGACCGGTCAGCTGGTTGTTATGATGCACACTGACCACCAGGGAGCAGAAGCTCAACACAGGAGCTGCCCTCTGTGGTCAGTGTGCTCCCCCAGCCAACCTCCCCAGACCAGCCAACCTCCCATGATCCCTCCTGCCAGCCTTCTGCTTCCCTCCACCCCCCATCGGCCCCAATCACCAGCTAGGTTGAGGGACCCCACCCATGCACAAATTCATGCACTGGACCTCTAGTTTCTACATAAGATTTCTCTGGGTTGAGATGGAAAACAGGAGAAAAGTCAGTTGATTCTTTTCATAGGTAGGCCAGAAATAATGCTTTCTTATTAAGATGTAAAGTAGAAAAAACTTGGCAACCATGATCTGTAAGGGTGGGGGTGAGGAAGAAGTAAGGCTGATTCCCAGGCTTCTGACTTGGCTGTTGGAACACAACAGAAGGAAGAGCTTTGGGGAGAAATAAATGAGACACATTTTGGCTATGTTACATTTGAATCCAGGTGAAGAATTTGGTGTGCAATGCAATATGAGGATCTGAAGCTCCAAGCAGAGGCTTGGACAAGAGATACAATTTGAAAGCCATCAGAATATCTACAGTCTGGTCACCTATAGAAAGTTAGGAAGAGGATTTCAAAAAGGGAGAGCAGACATTATATCAGAGAAGTCGAGTAAGAAAGAACCAACTGTCCCCTGGCTTTAGCATTGAGGAAGTCATTGATGACTTTAGGATAAGCAGTTTCTGTGGATTTGTAGGAGTAGAAGCCAAATCATATTTGATGAAGGATTGAATGAACAGCAAAGAAATGGCAAAGCTGAATGAGGATGATTCTAGAAGCCTGGATAAAAGAGGAAAAAATATGTAGAGTGATATCTGGAGGAGGCATACAGTACAGTGGAAGTTTTTATTATTATTATTATTTTTTAAGTTTGAAGAGACTTGAAGATGATTCCATGGTGATGAGAAGGAGGAAAAAGTTGAAGAATCAGGAGAACAAATGAATCATTGATAGGACAAATTCCTGGATGAAAATGCAGAGAGTAAATCAAGAGCACTATGGTGAGACTGGCCTTGAAACCCTTTCCAATACATCAAGGAAGGAAGGATATGGGTGCAGATAAACTTGTGAATGAGGTGTGGGGAACCAAGGGAGTTCATACCTGGTCATATCAATTTTATCAGTTAAAGAAAGCAGGGATAGTTGAGGTAAATCAAGGAACATGAGAAAAATGGCAAAAGCTTTGATCTACCATGGAGAAGAGGGGAAAGGAAACGGACAGGGAAACAAATGAGGTTAGCTAAGAAGCATTAAGGGCCCAAAGGAGACTGAAAAGCCTAAGTGAGTGGTAGCACTAATACACCCAGTTGTGTGTATTTCTCTAATGCTTGGCTACCAGTGTGTAGAGCTGGAGACGATAGATACATTTGGGTTAATCTAGGGATGGGGATTTATAAGATAAGATTAATAGCAGGACAAAGGGATGAGGAAGCTGGGCTTTCTAGGTAGAGTAGTTGAAGTGATGAACCATGGGAGAGGAAAACAGAAACAGGAAAAGATTGATGCCAAGTGAAAGACTGAGATAGAATGGAGTGCTCAAGTTGCAGAAGATCTTGTAAAGATCAAAGAACAGGCAAGTTCAAGGGAGGGCTGGGAAGGTCTGGAAAGACAGGATAGTGTGGTCAGAAAATGCCTACACTAAAATGTGTTTTCCAAAGCACTTTGCCTCTATTTCCACATTGTACTGTAAAATCTAAAAGTGCCTTACAAATGAAAGGATAAATGTCTGATTAATTATTTGTTATTTTGTATTATCTATGCCTTTGGCTCTCTTCCATATGATAATTCCATTCTATTTTCATTGAAATAAGGAAATATGGCCCAAATCTTAAGAGCATTATTTTGCTAATGCTTTGACCATTTTTAATATATGATGGTATTATTATTTTTTCTTTTTTTTATTGAATCTGTTGTATTAACAATGGTTAATACAATTCTATAAGTTTCAGGTGAACAATTACATAATACATCATCTGTATATTGTATTATGATGCTTTTATTATTATTATTATTACATTTTTATGTTAAGTATAAGCTCTTGGGAAAGAAGCCAGTGTTTTCTATTTCCACAGTTCCAGCAGCTTTATAAGCTCAAGCCAGCCTTCTCTGCTTTGTCCTTTCCCCAAAAGTTAAGTTGGTTTTAGGAAAAATTTAACCTGTAAATCTCAAGAGGACAGATCACATCAATAGAGTCCACATGACAAGTGACTAATGGTAACAAAGTGGACCCATGGGATGATAGGGAATGTCAGTGAGGCATTCGCACCACTGTGACCTAGATTGGAAGCTAAGCCTGAAAGCTAGTTAGATTCATGCAGGTTAGATGTGCAATCACATAAATAAGGTACTGCCCCCCTCAAATTCCTCTAGGGCTGCTTCAGCTGTCCTTTCGGAAGAGAAGTGAACGATTAAATGTGTATATAATTTAAAAATGCTTCAGTAGGAACACAAATATTTCATTTAGTATGCCTCATCCTGTTAAAATATATGTTTGGCAAGTATGCAGATTAGGTGAAAATGCAAACAGAATTATGGGTAATGGATTGGAATCTCATTTGCAGAGGCGGAAAAAAACCTTAAGAGATGCTATTAGTCAGTAGGACTAGGGTGCTTCTCTAGAATCCTATTCAATTGTCTTATAAGTGGACAGAATAACGATAGAGTTGGCCATGTGCAATGGCCACCAGGTGTACAGAAAAAAAGAGCAAAAGAAACAAAGGGCAAAGATTTGTCACTGGGTCTCCTCTACACACAGGGTGCTCAGACAAGCTAGCAAGAAGTTTCTTGTTCCTTGCTGAGTGTATTTCTACAGAATTAAAAATAGGGACAGTATTGGTCCATAATCAGTGCTTAGTTAAATGGCAGGTCTATTCTCCTCTCCCTCCCCTTGGTGGAGATTGTGTCACTGATTGTCGCATCTCATCTGTTTTCCATGCTCTTAGTCTGTGTTCATCAAACCACCTGCTAAGGGCAATTTGCCTCCCCTGGCATGCTGACATGAATATTCCAGTTTGCTTGGCAGTTTTATCTTTCCTTGTAATTAATGAAATAACATTCTACTTTATTTACATATTATGAAATGGCTAATTAGGGCAAGTTGCTGATGAATTTGGGAAAGAAAATGTAAATTTCTCTACCTTTTAAAGGAGATGAACAGATCTGGATTCCACTCCACACTGTCACTCAGAGGAGCCCCACGTGAGCCATAAACTTCTCTGACATTTTCTGTTTCCACAAATGCCATGTATGCCTTCTTTCCAGTGTCAGTGCCTGGAATTCCACGAGATGGCCTGTAAACTAAAGCAACTTTGACCTTGATGAAGAGCTTCATTGTGAGGAAGTGGGAGTGCTTGTAAAACCTCAGTTGCATCGGGAGTGCCTGAGAAAATGCATATTCCAGGCTTCCCCATAGAGATCCTGCCTCAGTAGGCCCAGGTGGGACCCAGAATCTGCACTCTTCGCATAACTGATTGCCATACATATAGTCAGCACCACACTTTGAAAAATGGCTGTAGCGTGGGGTGCAGGCTCCTCTGTGGCTATGGGCTCTAGCAAGGGACCTTTCTGTTTCTGAGAGCCAGTGGTCCTTCCCTCCACCAGAATGGAGTCTGATGCACCCCAAGGAAGGGAAATTGGGCCTCTGAAGGCATGTGGAGCAACCAAGGACAGGAAGAACTGGCGATAGTCCTGGAATGACCTCGAGACTTTTCACAGGAACTCAAAGCTGCCTGTCTGAGTGTCTGGTTCTGGCCGTCTGTCTGGTGAGATAGTTTGGTCTGCGTGACAAGTTGGGCCTGTTGCCACACTCCCTTGCACAGAAGCTGATTTCAGGTTTAGAAACATGTTTACTTTGATTTGGCAAAGGCTGCTTTGGCAAAGGGCAGAGATTCCCTCAGGCCACTTCAAATAATGACAGCAGCATGACATGTTGTAAATGTGGATGTGGCAATAGGACTTCTATCTCTTGTCCTAGAAGTCAACAATATTGGAATTTCTCACCTATATGTAGTGCTGGAACTCTTTATTAACTAGCAGTTGGCAATCTTTGCCAGAGAATCGTAGAATGCTAGATTTAGGGCTAATCCACAGATTACAGTAGAGCTCCTCTTCATTTTAAAGATGTAAAACCGAGGCCGGGGGAGGGTGGATGGTTCACCAGAGCTGGGACTAGTAGGTCTGCCCTCAGTGCAGAGCACCCGGCTGCCTGCTCCCAGCCACAACCACCACCAAGCGCCTGCTGAGTCAGCACAGTTGAGCTAGATGTGTTGGTTTGATAACTGTTCAAACATATTTTATCATACAGGCTTTCATAGACACCATTAGCTGTTGTGCATTTCAGTTTTGTCCATTTAACTCTACATAATTTCTCACTGCCTTGAGCAACCCATTTATTTTATTTCTTTCTTCCCCCAGCAATTCTTCTAAGTCAGCATTTCTCCTAAACTAAATACAATTGCCATCTAGTGGCTCAAAGACAGCGATAAAATTTCCTGCAAAAGTTTTGTATGTAGGTCAAAGGAATCAGACAGTGTTTACGGCCTGGAAGAGAAACTCCTGGATCTTCATACCCAACACCCTCACATTACAAATGAGACTCCAGATGGGGAAAAGGATTTGCTGAAAGCCACACAGTAGTTAACAGAGCCAGAAGCACTCTTCCCTACTCTGAGTACCAGGTGGGCATTGCCTGGTCCCACTTTCTTGCAGGACATGTGCTCCTGGAGGGCGGGGAGATGTTGGGAGCACCTGGGACTCCACAGTGCCTGACATAGAGCCTGATGCACACAAGAGCCCTATGCACGCGAGAGAGCTAAATCCTAACCACTAGACCACCAGGGAAGGTTCTCTGCAGGTGTGATGGGTGAATGGGTCCTCCATGACCAGATTCGTGTTGCCAGCCTACGTTATTTTTCTCCCTGATGCCATGAAGCCAAAGGGGTTCTCCACACAAAGGAAGCTCCATCACGTGGCTGGCAGCTGGATGGAATCCTGCTTTAGTTGAAGCGACTGAACAGTGTGTTGTGGCTTCCAGTTGGCAGGGCGTGCTTTCTGCCTCACCTTCAGCCACACACTTCTGCACCTTTTCTGGTTGAACGTCTCTTGCCCAGGATATTTCTGTGCCTGGAGTGAGTTTCCTGACACACAGCAAATGTAAGTGTCTCTGACTAGAAGTGCCCTGAGCACGCAGGGTCTCATCCTTCTATTTATAACATGCTTCAGTGACAGGCAGTTCCTAAGAGGGTGCCGGGGCAGAGCTCAGCACTCGCCAGACCTACTGTTCAGGAAGAGGCCCCGACAGCTCCATGGGATGGGAATGGGCAGGGTTTTGAAAGGCCGCAGATGGTGAGTCTGCTGGGGTGAGAGACTGTGGGTGGCAGTTTTATTTGTATTCAAAATAGGCTGAGGATTTTCTTCTTTTCATTGAAATCCCCTGGAAGGAAATGGGGGCAGGCGAGTGGCAGGCAGAGGCAGCCCTGCGGGGAGCTTTGTATCCTGGGATCCATGGATGGGCTTCCAAAGGGGAATGAGTTCTGAAGCCCCTGGAATTATACATACAAGTGTTGTGTTTGTGAATTTTTTGTAACAAATTATCTTTTTTTTAAAAAATCAGTTCCTCGAAGGAATCAGTGACCCAAACATGTCAACACCTGGAATAACTATCAATCCATTCCCAAACTCTCCAGAATGAACCAATTTTTATTTCACTCTGGTAGAGAAAATTCACTCACAATTGTTTTCTCTCACCACCCTTTTCACCCTTACCTGATGTGATTTTAAAAAGGGTGTGTGCAGGCCCAGGCTGGGTAGCTCAGCTGGGTAGAGCATCATCCTAATACAAAACAGCCAAACAATAAATGTTTTTCTATCTATCTATCTATCTATCTATCTATCTATCTATCATCTATCATCTACCTATCTTCTATATCTCATCTACCTACCTTTTTAACTCTCTCTCTTCTCTTCTTCCTCTCTCTCACAAATAAATAACAAAATATTTTAAAAAATAAAAATAATAAAAACTAAAAGAGTGTGTGCACATAGAAAACAAGTACATAAGTAAAATCCTACTTTTATAATGGGTACATAGCTAAGTCCCCAAATGAGGCATTTGGAAACTATACATTTCTTTTACTTTTCCAAAGCTCAAATTAATTTCTATTTTGCACCCCCATCCCATTCATGTGGCAGAGACTTACTCTCTATGTTTGGGATTTTCTATTTCCCTGTCCGCCCAGGAGATTGTGTCTCAATTCTGGGGCACTTACCGAGGACTGGAGTACCTACCTAGGACCAAGGAAATGGGCATAAATGAGGTATCTGTCCTCTATGTCATTTGTCCACAGTCCTCGGCTAAGGTCCGTCCTTCATCCCGCTGAGTCCTTGGCCATAGGGCCACAAGTGTCACCACCGTGTCTATCCTCTGGTCCTGGCCCTGGCAGACCTCCCTGCCAACCTCATGATGAAGCTTTGGACTGCACGTGGCTCAGGCAGATTTGGGGCAGAATTTATTTCCTGGTGGTTGTAGGACTGAAGTCTTCAGCTTCTAGTTGGCTTTTTGCCAGGAGGGTGTACACAGTATCTAACGGTCACCCTCAATTTCTTCCCACAGGGGCTTCCACAGCATACTAGTGATCGCGTATTCCATCAGGCAGAGTCTAGAACGAGTGTGCTAGCAAGGCAGAGCTTTATAAAAGGTAACCTGCTCACAGAAGGGACATCCCATCTCCTTTGCCTTGTTCTATTAGTTAGAAGCAGGTCACAGGTGCTGCCGACACTCGGTGGAGAGGATTATCCAAGGGACTAAACACCAGGAGGCAGGGGTCATGAGGGGCCTCTGGAGTCTGCCATAGGCTACAAACCAAAACTACTTTAAACAAGATGTGGGGGGAATTTTGTAGATAATCAGACTCTTTTCTATTTTGCCTTAATTAGCTTCTAAAAGACTAGAATTTATTTGATGATACTTTTATGGTACTTTTCACTCCCACTTTTTATCGTTTTTGATACAGTGTATTCCATTTTCTTTCTATTAAAAAAAAAAGATTTCATGTTTCAAACTGCTCTAGCTCAAAAATGGAAAAACTAATTGCAATCTAGATATAGTTTTAATGGCTCTGGTGTCTCCATAATCACTCCCTTGAAAAGTTTTTGAGCCCTAACTGGTTAGGGCCTAACTATGTGGATAGAGCATTAGCCTGCAGTCTGAAGGGTCCCAGGTTCGATTCTGGCCAAGGGCATGTACCTTGATTTGTGGGCACATTCCCAGCAGGGGGTGTGTAGGAAGCAGCTGATTAATGTTTCTCTCTCATGGATGTTTCTAACTCTCTATCCCTCTCCCTTCTTCTCTGTAAGAAAATCTTCTCCATAAAAAAAAAAAATAAATTATATATATATATATATATATATATATATGTTTGTTTTTTTTTAAAGAAAAGTTTTTGAAGCAATGTAAATACTGCTTACAAGCATAGGTTCAAAACCTGGATCTTCTCTTTTCAAGCTGTGTCACCTTGGACAAGTTAGTTAACTTTTTGTACCTCAATTTCTGCATTTGTAACATAGGAATAATAATATCTACCCCATAGGGTTATGAGTATTCAAGAGCAAAATGCATGTGAAGTATTCAACACACCACCTTATATATAGTAAGTACTCTATTAATGCAAACTTCTATTTCTGGCTTCTCTGTAGTTTGCTAAATTACAAAAATATTTAAAGATTTTCAGCATACATAGCAAGTTGATGCAATAAATGCAAAGGAGAAGAAGGAGGAGGAGGAGAAGAGAAGGAGTAAGAGAAGGAGGAAGAGGACGAGGAGGAGGAGGAGGAGGTCTGTAAGAGGAAGGAGAGATTAATGAACAGTTATAAATTCTCAGATGACAAGAGATAAATGGTGGAGTCTTTGAGCATTTGGAAGGAATCAGATGCTAGCCAAAGATGGTGGATTAGAGGTTTTAATATTGCATATACTAATTTGCAAGCCCATTTAACAAGTGACCAACTACCAAAATGGGTAAAAAGCAGGAGCTGACATTTATATTTTTCCTAAGCTAGATAGAGAATTTATCTATGTGGTAATAGCTCTCAAAGCTGTAACAGGGGAAGATGCTTGAGTTTGTAATTTATTGTTATTCCACTTAACATTTTATTTTGAGCCAAGAGTCATACTTTACCCAAGATCTTTTTGAATAATTTTAGTTTATCAGCCAGGAGGAAAAATAATTCCTGAAGAGTAAGGGTCATAAGCCTACTGCTGGGAGTTTATCTCAAAAGAGCCCTGGAAATATGGCATGGTGCAATATCTGGACTTTACAGAGCCAAGGGGATCCTTAGTTCTCCCCCTTGGGGATATTTATGGAAGCTTTAATAAATTGTTACTATGAGAAAGTAAAAAGGGACTGGAATCACAGAGTTCTAAATCAAATCCCAGATCTGCTACTAACTGTTTGAATGGGGTCACTTCATGCTCCACTAAGCCCCATTTCCTTGACTGTGAAATGGGGCCATTATATCAGTCTCATGGATTGTTGTACAGGTGAGAGGAGGTGCTAAGTGTCTGGCATGTTGAGGGTCCCATGTATTTCTCCTGAATTTGGGTTCCTAGAACATCTCTACTTTCTATTCAACAAATATTTTTAATTCTTCCTATGAAAATAACCTGTGTAATGACTTCTAAGTTCTATCCCCAAAATGGGAAGTAATGAGTGACCTGTTCACAGTGACTGCTGTAGTTGTATGGCAGGATATGCACAGGGAAGTGTGGTGAAGTGCCCTGGAAATCAAGACCCGGGGGCCATGCCTGTCGCCCACCGAGTAACCTTGAAATGATATTGACTCTCTGAGCCTGCTTCCTGATTTGTAAATTATGCTCACAGGGTGGATGATGGTGTAAAATAAATACATTCTAAGTTTTCTTTTGTCTTGTATATACCCAATCTAGATCATAAAGTTCTTTCCCTGTTAGGCTATTGAGCCATACCTTTGCTCATGATAATTCATTAAGAACCATTATTAGCAGTCATTATTATTGCCAGTAACTCTGAATGTTTTCTGTGGAAGAATTTAGCAGCTAACAAAATAATTCACAACAAATGGATTCGCTAACTAAAATGTGGTGCAGTCCTATGAAGAAGAGAATTTGTTTTATTATAATTAATATTTATTTTTGAATTCATTATTTTATGTAATACTTTGAACAATGTAGATTTTAAAAAGTCACTATTAATCCGTTCCTGAATTGTATGTGCATGAATATGTGATGATTTAACCAATAATTAGATTCTTGCACTCCATACAATCTATGCAATAGGGTTAAACATGAGCAGGGGCTATTTGGGCAATAGAGGAGACGTGGAAGGGCTGTGTTCTGATCACTTGCCGTTCTGTGATGCTGGTCGGTAGTGCTGTCCTAAAATATACCTTTGCCTACAAGGATCCTGCAGGCTAATCTCAGCAGCTGGGAGCCTGCTCAGGCCGCCATCGGCTTTCAGGTATGTTGCCGCAGGCGGTCACCGGCAGGCGTCTGTCTCCAGATCTAGGGGGAGCTTGCAGTGACATGACTCCCAGCCCCAATAGAGGGCCAAATGGAAAGTGATAAGTCATACTTACGCATCCAAATGCTTTTGTCAGAATAAATGCGGGACTTGTTGAAAGATTGTATATACGCACAGAGAAGACTTAACTGGACAACACAGGGGCCAATATTGACACAGACTAGCAGGGAGATTGGACGTCAGGAGTCCCTGCGGTTCAAGGTGCTCAGCACCTCTGCCCCGACGTAGGGTCCTTCTATATAGCCTCCATGCTCCATGGGCTGTGCAACCAGCTAGCCCTGGTTTCAGTTCCTATTGCTGCTGCTTATAAGCTGTGTGACGTCGGGCAGGCGTTCTCTTCTGTAAAATGAGGATAAAAATAGTACCTACCTCGTACTGATTGTGAGAAATAAACGAGGTAATTTTTTTGTAAAATACTCTTCACATAGTAAGCACTGAAGTAGTATACTTGTTTATTTTGATTTTGTTATTGTTAAATAATAATAATTGGGGCTCAGAGGAAGCTGCTCAAGATCAGGTAACTAACATCTGACGGCCCAGGTGAACAAACACCTGGGTCTGTCCTAGGGCTGTGCCGTGCTGCCGCCACGGGAAGCGAATGTTACCGCGGGAGCAGCAGCAGCAAAGGCAGAACTTGCCCACCCATGCTGTTGGGGAACAGCTGATTCTGGGAAGAATGTTTGAAATTTTTTTTAAATTATTGTTTTTATTATTTATTTACTTGTTTATTTATTTATGTATTTGTTGTCAGTCAGAAACAGAAGGAAGTGGGATCCAGACACAGCTACAACAATCCTTCCGGCCTTTCTTGCCACAGGCTATCATAAGACTAAACCTGAGCCTCCAGGGCACTCCCAGAACCAGTCAAACCTAAACTCACCAGCGTGTGAACTGGGGTTAAAATTTAACAAAAGAAACGGTAACCAGAGCCACAAGTATATAGCTTCTGTTTTGTCTTCTTCTATACTGCTGCCATGTCCCATGCACTCTGAGGCAGTGAAGAGCATCACAAATCACTCTGAGTGTGCCTAATATTGCCCACAACTTGAAGAAAGACACAATGTCTTCACGCAAGAGCCATGGCCTTCATATTGCATATTATAACTTTAACATGACCATATCCACAGTTATTTGAGCCAGTCACCTTTTCCAGCTCTTTGTTTGTTGTGCTCTATGAAATGGTTAAGTAGTTAGAAAAAGTTACCAAGAATGGAGGAGAGGGAAGGAGAGGTCATGGTTCTGCAAGGAGGATGAAGAGACAATTGTGTAATTTCCATCTGAAAGTGGTAAAAATAAAGGCACCAAGTCATTAACCCAGGGTGCTCTCTCTGGCAGGCCCTTGGCAAGAAGTGTAACACCTACTTAAGTGGGTCACAGCCTGATTGCTAATTTCCATTCATGGGTCTTGTTTCATTTTCTGGTGTCTCAGGTAACTCTAAGAGGATGCTTTAAATAGTTGCGAGGACATCTTTGGAGGTGGTCAAAGTTTCCAGAGTGGTCATCATTAATTTCCTTTGTCAGTATTTCTCCTCTTTCCCATGAGTCTTCAGCAGAATCTGAGCTATTCCTCTGGAATCCAACCAGCAAGCTGTTATCACAATTCTCCAGCCACCTCTGGATACCATTGCCAATGAGCTGGAAAGAACTGTGTAGGAGGAAATGCCAGTCTTGCTGAGTAAGGCAACTTCTTCATCCCAAAGTTGACTGGTAATTATCGTGACTATGTTCATGGGACCACAGGAGATGCAATCAGCCCAGACCCAGCGCTGTCAGATTAGCTTGGTAAGGAAGGGCACCGTCCTGGGTACTGAAGCATTCCAAGTCCATGCACTGAAGAGCGGGCAGAGTCAGGCTGTATGCAGGCAGCAGGTTACCAGCCCTCCGAATTCCGGAGTTCCTTTGGTGTGATTAGGTTATGAATGAGAGAGAGAATAAAAGCTGAGGGTTCATAAAGTCTGTGCTGTTCACAAGCTCATGCTTTTGTATCAGCTCTTTTTCTGGATGAGAGTGAGTAGTCCAGTTTCAATAGTTCACAAAGGGACTTTCTAATTTGGAAGTTTAGTTGAAACGGGGCTTTGAATTGCAATGACTGTTGATTCTGCAAGTTAATAGCTGCATGATCTTGGTCAGATAACTTCAGTTCTCTAAGTTTCGATGTCCACATCTGTAAAATGGTTATATTCTACCTCCCTTCTGGGGAGGTTGATAGGCTTCATTGAGATGTGTATGTAAAAACTCCTGGCACCCATCGCAGGGAATGCAATGAATCATCCTGGCCTTTCCTTGTTAGTGTATTTTATTGTGGATACCATAATATAAATAGACATGTCCCAGGTGAAACCAAATAGCATCTTTTAAAAAAATTTTTTATTAAATTAGTATTTTTATACATATACCAAATAGCATCTTTTTAAATTGAGTTTATTGGGATAACATTGGTTCACAAAACTAAACAGGTTTCAAGTATATAACTCAACAAATCATTATCTGCACACTGCACTGTGCAGCCACCACTCAAAGCAAATTCTCTTTCCATCCCTCTAGTTCAGTGGTTCTCAACCTTTCTAATTCTGCAACCCTTTAATACATGTTCCTCATGTTGTGGTGACCCCCAACCATAACAGTAATTTTGCTACTGTTAATGAATCATAATGTAAATATCTGTGTTTGCCGATGGTCTTAGGCGACCCTGCTAGCCGTTCTCAACCGATGGTTGTGATCCACAGGTTGAGAACCACTGCTGTAGAGCCTAAGATCATTGTATTAAGTACTTTTCATGTATTATTTCATAAAATCATTATAATTACACTGGGAGGCAGGTACTATTTTTCCTACTTATAGATGAAGAATGACACTAAGAAAGATTAGTGGCCTGCTCAAGGTTGTGAAATTATGAGTAGGAGACCTAGAATTTAAACCCAGGTGACTGACCCCAAAACAATAATTCTTAACTATTATTTTATATGGTATCTAAGCTATTAGTTCACCTTATTCTTTCCCAAACGAACAGATTTTCTGTGTCCAGAAGACTTCTAAAGTGCTCACTTCGGCAGCACATATACAGAAGACTTATAAAAATTTGTTTTAAGAATGAACCATTATGGCCGGCACCGGTTTGGCTCAGTGGATAGAGTGTCGGCCTGCGGACTGAAGGTCCCAGGTTCGATTTCGGTCAAGGGCATGTACCTTGGTTGCGGGCACATCCCCAATAGGGGTGGGCAAGAGGCAGCTGGTCGATGATTCTCTCTCATCGATGTTTCTAACTCTCTATCCCTCTCTCTTCCCCTCTGTGAAAAATCAATAAAATATATTTAAAAAAAAAAAAGAATGAACCATTACCAATTTTAAATATGTAAAATAGTTTAAAGGTAATAGTTTAAATATCTTACTGAAACAAAAATTTTAATTGAAGGACAATCAGAAAATCACTTGATGAAAATATATTGATTTTTTTAATATATATTTTTATTGATTTCAGAGTGGAAGGGAGAGGGAGAGAGAAACATCAATAATGAGAGAGAATCATTGATTGGCTGCCTCATGCACACCCCCCTCCTGGGCATCGAGCCCACAACCCCGGGCATGTGCCCCAACTGGAAATCAAACAGTGATCTCCTGGCTTATAGGTCAATGTTCAACCATTGAGCCACACCAGCCAGGCAATTTTTAAATTCTGTGTGGAAATTTAGAGAATAAATATACTCCATGGAAAAAATAAGTAAATTGTGTTTAAACTAAAGTCTGAAAGAACTAATTGTAGAGATATACACAATTTAGAAAAAATTGTAATACCTAAGGTTTTATTATTAATGTTTTATTATTCACAAAAATGTTTGAAAATTTAGAGGCATGAAAGCTTGCTTGTATTCTTTTAAGATTCTAAAGGTTACTTTTGTTTTCTATAAGAACTCAAAATTTATGTAATACCCTTCTGCTCCCGTATCACAAAATATGGTAATATTGGATAAATATGGAGATTGGAGAATATAAAAAATCAGAAACAATCTAGAAATTAAACAAAGCTATTTCGAGGCCAAAGAAACAACTTAATAAAGGGCAAACCACTGAATATTTTTCACGGTGAAAATGGGAGGCACTTTCATAGGTCAAGTTGACCCCATAGAAGGCCGTTATTTGCTGCTGTCCAGAGGCCCTGTTAGAATTGTTTTTCTTGGGTATCGCTTAAAAGAACAAATGTCATTCTAATGCCAGTATCATCAAGTGCCATTTATCGCTTACATTTACTTTTCTAAAATGTTCCCTCTCCTTCCTAAGTAAAGGTATGTCTTTCTAGAATACAAAAAGCCTTAATTTGCTTGTCGCAGTTTATGTTCTTAAAAGGGTATTTCTTGGATCACATGATCCCACACACCTAGAGGAAATAATGAACAACATAAACTGATGAACAAAAACAGACCGAGAGAAAGAGAAGCAGCGATCAGACTCTCAAACCTCAGAGGGAAAGTAGGGGAGGGTGGGGGTAAGGGGAAGAGATCAACCAAAGGACTTGTGTGCATGCATATGGGCCTGGCCAGTGGCCATGGACAACAGGGGGGTGGGGGTATATGTAGGGAGGGGGTTGGTATGGGAATGGGAGATAAGGACAATTATGTGAGACCATAATCAATAAAATAAATTATTAAAAAAATTTTTTAAAGGTTAAAACTTTTCCCTCAGAGGAAAAAAAAAAGCCCTAATTTAACGAATGATGAGATTATTCAGAATAAGTAAAGCATCTTTAAAAGATTGATGTAATTCATGCCGGGACCAGTTTGGCTCAATGGATAGAGCGTCGGCTTGGGGACTGAAAGGTCCCGGGTTCGATTCCGGTCAAGGGCATGTACCTTGGTTGCGGGCATATCCCCGGTGGGGGGTGTGCAAGAGGCAGCTGATCGATGACTCTCTCTCATCGATGTTTCTAACTCTCTGTCTCTCTCCCTTCCTCTCTGTACAAAATCAATAAAATATATTAAAAAAAAAAAGATTGATGTAATTCATATGAACTGTCTCAGAGGAAAATCAGTAAATCTCATATTGGAACAATTATCAGCATCTTTTCTGTTAGCTTGATAAAGGTTATTTATTTATTTATTTATTTAAGAAAAGCAGGAATTGTTTTCACTTAGTCAATCTCATTATTCTACTGAAACAGCCCTGGCTGAAGTTTACCAATGTCTTGGACATGGCTTTACTTGCATCTCTAAGGACTGTGGATTATGCTTCTTTCTTGAAAACACTTCCTTAATTTGGCTTGAGACATCACTTTCTCTGGTTCTCCTTCTACTCAACTGGTCAGGTCCTCTTCATCTACTGACTGCTAAGTGTTAAAACATTTCAGGGTTTAGCCAAGCAACCTTGTTATTTCTTTGTCTTTATTTATTCCCCTGGTAATACCATACCTAGTCTCTTAGCTTTTAAAGGCATCGGTACACCAAAAGATTCTCAAATTTACATTCCTAGCCCTTACTCCTTTTCTAAATTACAGGCTCACGTTCAACCATCTACTCAAATCTTCTCTTGAATATCTAATAGAGATCTCAAAATTAAACTGTCCAAAATCAAACTCCTGATTCTCCACCAACATGCTCCATCCTCCACTGACAATCTTCCCCCTGTACAGTGTTCCACATCTCAAGAAAGATTGTCTTCCTTGACCCCCCACATTCATCAATAAATCCTATTGGCAATACCTTCAAAATTCTATATATCCAAAATCTGAATACGTTACATTACCTCCACTGCTATTTTTCCTTTGCCAAGCTTCTATTGTATTTCACCCCCACAGTTGAATTATTTTAATAACTTCCCAACTGGACCTTCTTCTTCCTTTCCCCCTCTACAGTCTGTTCTCAACATGGAGGGATCTATTTAAATTGCAGGTAAGAACAAGCCACTGTTTTGCTCAAAACTTTTAATGCTCCTCGTCTCATTCTGAGTAAAATCCAAAGACAATATGTCCTGCAAGGCTCTACATGACCTTGAACCTCAGCATCCTCTCTTACCTCACTGGTGGGAATGAAAAGTGGTACAGCCACTTTGGAAAATGTTTTGGCAGTTAATAAAAAGTTAAACATACACTCATCATATGACCCAGCAATCCCACTTCCAGATATCCATCCAAGAGAAATGAAGATATGTATCCTCCCAAAAGCCTCTTCCACAAATGTCTATAGTGGCTTCATTTATAATTGTAAAAAAATGGAAATATTTAAAATTGGAAAATGGTCCAGCCAGCATGGCTCAATGGTTGAGTGTCAACATATGAATCAGGAGGTCATGGCGGGATTCCCGGTCAGGATACATGCCCAGGTTGTGGTCTCCATCCCCAGTATGAGGCATGCAGGAGGCAGCCAATCAATGATTCTCTCTTATCATTGATGTTTATATATATATATATATATATATCGCCCTTCCTCTAGGAAAGCAATAAAAAATATAAATAGTAATAAAAAATTGGTAAATGGATTTTAAAAACTGATCTGAATATACTGTGAAATACTACCTGGTAACAGTTGCTAGGAGAACCGCTTTTCAAAGGCCATGTTGACCCTTTCAGACAGACCTAATATTTCAGTCACCTCTGTGAGTGGCCACTGGAGCATATTGGAGCTCATGAGCACAGAGGGTGATAATCCCTTAACTCGGGGAAGGGCAGGCTGCCCTATCACTTCACATGTCTCCCTTCTGTTTGGCTCTCTTCCCCATCTGACTTTGTGCTCCTTCCATGGTTCCTGCTGTCGCATGTGGTTGGGCTCACAGCCCCTGTGATAGGGCTCGACAGCCAAGGCTGTTTGCACAGGAAGGGCATTTGCTGTGGGCTCAGCTGCCTCACTAATTCCGCTGATGTTTTACATCCCCCGGAGCAGGGGGGAGAAATAGACTTGTAGCTGGAGGGCAGGACCTTGTTTTGTGTTTCCTGTAGTGACCCATCACCCAAATACAGAGCCTCGTTGTTAGATTGGGGTATTGGCACTGATTTTTATGAATTATTGGTGGGAAGAAACATAACTAAAACATCTACTAGTACAAGTATTTGGAGACTTGTATATGTGCAATCAAATCGTGTTCATACTTATTCATGCTAAGTGGTGACTTTGAATCATTTGGGAGAATATTTTATATTCAATTAATTATTTTTCCAAATCAAGATAAGTTGAGTTCAAGAGCCTCATTCTCTAAGAAGTAATTACTAGTCATTAGGCTCAATGGAAGCCCCTTTAGCTTACTCAATCTGAGAGGAAACAGCCTATGCATACAGAAGACCAGCCAGGCAAATGAGGAGTTTTCATTACTCTGAAGGTAGGCCCCAAGCTCCACCCAGAGCAGAAGTCCAATAAGGCTGAGCCATATGGAGGGCTCCTTTTAAATACTATGTATCTTTGTTCTTTTAATTTAAATACTCTTATCTACATTAATATAAAAGAAATATGCAAATTGACCATCAATCCACAACACCCATCAGCCAATCAGGAGTGAGTATGCAAATTAACCCAACAAAGCTGGTGATGGTCCTGCGCCCCAGCTGCTCCAGGCCTCTGGGTAGCATGCATGCAGGCGCAGAGCAGCCAGGTGGGGTGAGACACCTGCTTTGAGGGGGAGAAAGGGGTAGGAGCTGCACTCCAGCTGGAGGGAAGAATGAAGGTTCTGGCTTGAGTGAAGACTCCATCCAGAGTCAAAAGGGAAGGCCGTGGTCAGAACAAAGGCTACATCTAGGTGCCGGAGGAAAACCAGTGTGGGCAGCCAAGGAAAGGAAGGCCTTTTGCACAAATCTTCGTGCAACTGGCCACTTGTTCAGTAATAAGCATATTGGAGCTCATGAGAGCAGAAGGGTGGGAAAGTAATATACAGTGGGGGAATATAAAGCAGAAATTTAAAATGCCCCATAATTCTAGGCCCCAGAGATAATCATAACCGTACCAATTTGGTTTATATCTTTCATACATCCCTTTTAATAGCTGCATAAAATGTCATTGGTGGGATGTGCATATTTTATTTAACCATTCCCATGCTGGTGAGCATTTTGGACTGTTACCAATTTTTCTGTTATATATCCCTCTACAGAAAATAAATTTATACCTAGATCATTGTGCCCTTAATAGGTTATTTCCTTCGAGTGAATGGATGCATGGATGAAGGAATGAATAGAAAACATCAGTTTTCACAGTTTGATTTGATCTCATGGAAACTATCAGAGATTGAGCTGGCCCTCAGAGACCTTGGAATGTACTCTGAGAGCTGCTTTTGATGCATTCTTGGCTCACTCTCCTCCATATACCCTAACTCATCATGTCTATTCTCCACTCAAAAGTCCAGTGTGATTGATCTTGGCTTTTCTCTTTCTCTTTCTCCACTGCCTGCTGCCACTCTCCTGGTTTACCTTTTCCCATCACTGCATATTGCACAGGCCACAGTTTTTTAACCATTTAATTTCTCAAGCAACTAATCAGGTATGTCCTCAAATTCTGGATTTTCTCAGGCTACACCACAAATGAAGAGCACACTTATACTCATGAAAGGCTACATCTAGGAGATGTTATATGTCATCTGGTGGCACTGATCTCATTTCTTTCATAGGTTGAGGGCACTGCTGAGCTGATGGCAGAGGCAAGATTCATTCGAAAGTGTTTTTCAAGAGGCCAGAGTATGGTTATCAGAAACCAAAAGACACTATTTGTGGTAACATTACCAGACTAGAAGACAGTTATGCTATGAGGATGGATGCATGCTATGTAAATAATCACAACCTATCAAATAAGAGAATAAATGTCAGCAGGATGTATGTTGAACATTTGAAACCATGAAATCTTAAGTGTCTATTTAATTTACCCAGCCCACTATCTGCAATCAATATTTCTTTTTAACCCTAGCCAGTTTGTGGATAGAGCATCAGCCTATGGACTGAAGGGTCCTAAATTAGATTCCAGTCAAGGGCCTATATCTCAGTTGCAAGCTAATTCCCCAGCCCTGGTCAGAGGTGTGTGCAGGAGGCAAACAATCAGTGTATCTCATTGATGCTTCTCTCTTTGTATCTCCCCCTCCTTCCCACTGTCTCTAAAAATCAATGAAAAAATATCCTTGGCTGAGGATTAACAAAAAATAAAAATATAACCTTTCAGTGACATTTTCCTTTATATTCATTAAGATGTGAGCCCTTTGCAAGCAGAGAATGAATATTTTCATCTGGTATCTCCAGAATAAGGCTACTGGAGGTTTAGTATCAACTTTACCTCCAGTCAGTTTTGTGACCTCTGCAAGTCTCTGTATTTCTCTGTGTCCTTATCCATAAAACAAAGTGGCTTTATACAGTTAAAAATAAACTTTTAAAACTTGAATTAAAAAACATCTGATTTCAGAAGTACTTCACTGTGTTCATTTTCATTGGTTAAACAATAACAACAATAAAAACTTCAGTAAAATTTTAAAATATATGAAATCAAACCTTTGGTCCTAGTCTTCTCCAATAAAATAATACGATAACCATCTTCAGAAGCTCCATCATTTACACAGGGCTAAGAATGCCTCACAATGGGTGCCATTATTACTTCTATTTTACAGAAAAGGAGCTAGAGATCCAATGGGGGTAAGTACCTGGCCCTGTCATGCAGTTAGTTAGTGGTCCATCCAGTATTATTTATTTATTTATTTTAAAATATATTTTATTGATTTTTTACAGAGAGGAAGGGAGAGAGATAGAGAGCTAGAAACATCAATGAGAGAAAAACATTGATCAGCTGCCTCCTGCACCCCCCCTCTCCCACTGGGGATGTGCCCACAACTAAGGCACAAGCCTTTGACCGGAATCGAACCCGGGACCCTTCAGTCTGCAGGCTGACACTCTATCCACTGAGCCAAACCAGTTTCTGCCAACCAGTGTTTAGATTTCTGAGTCCAGAACATAGATGTGTAATCGCTGCTTACCCTGCCCCCATAACTACTGTGCCTAACTAGTCCTTGTGAAGCATACCAGGAAATCCATGGCAAAGGCCATTCGCACAGGGCTTCTTCAGCCGTTATGACTGGGAAGCATCATTACCGCACTTTAAAATGAATAAACAGCCCTTGCAAATTTGCTCACTAGGTGAAGGTGACATGTGAAGCAATTATTGTGAATCATCCAAGGAACAGAGAGAATTCAGCTCATGGTGAAGCACACCTGGCAAATGCTGAAAATAAGGTAAGCAACCCTCAAGAGCCCGTGACCTGCAATGCGGGCTGGGCTGTGTTACAGCCAGACTTCAGGGCCAAGGGTCGTCAGGCTCCAAGATGTGCTGTTTCCTGCCTATCGCACCTCAAAGGGGCACATCAGGGAAGGTAGGCCTGACGGACTCTGAACACCGGTTGTTGGCCCCCCCCACCCCCACCCCTGACCCCACAACAAAATTAAAACTGTACGTAGGGATTTGTCCACCCTTTCGCTGATCTTAGTGTGAAATCCCCGCACACAGCACTGACTCTGTCTCCTGGGGTGTTGCTTAAAATGTGGCTGAGCACAAATGGAAAACGTCAAATCTTGTTGAAGTCAGCACACAGAATTAATCCCCCGAAAGTAATGAAAGAATTAGTTTCCCTCTGTAAGATAAATAAATGCAAAGCATGGGAAAGTCAGAGATGTTCAGCTCAGCAGCTGTGAGCAGTAGACGTGTTGGGGGAGGGTATTGCATCCTTGGGACACATTTCAATGCCACTCTGATATCTTAGGTGATTATGGTGCTTTGGGTTTCTTTTTAAAAATACACTTAATGTGTGAGATTTTTTTTTAACCTGGAACTATTTACCTTCCTTGCTTTTACTGGAAAGGGTAAAAACTTACAAGTGCCTTGGCCATTTTTATTCTTTCTTTCTTTCTTTTTTTTTTTTTTTTAGCTCTTAGAAGCATAAGTGATATTTAGTAAATATTCATATTTAATAAGTGTAAAATTAGGAATCATTTCAACATGTAAAGCCAATATGAAATAAGGCTCTCTGCTTTCCACCCATCCTTAAGGTTAATTTTACCTTGCCTCTGAATTTCTTGCCCCCTTTTTTCCCCTAAGTTTGTGTCATGAACCACCCACTTGGAATCACCAGAAGTGCTGTTTAAATGTTGTTCTGAAAGTTTGGGGTAAAGGAAGTCAGGTCAGAGAAAATTTCTTCCCCAGTACCACTGAAATTAATTTAAAAAAATGTTTCAAAAGGCCACGATTTTATCATAGTTATCAAAAATAGAAAAAGGGCCGAAACCGGTTTGGCTGCTGAAACCGGTTTGGCTCCATGGATAGAGCATCGGCCTGCAGACTGAAGGGTCCCAGGTTCGATTCTGGTCAAGGACATGTACCTTGGTTGTGGGCACATCCCCAGTAGGGGGTGTGCAGGGGGCAGCTGATCGGTGTTTCTCTCTCATCAATGTTTCTAACTCTGTCCTTCTCCCTTCCTCTCTGTAAAAAAATCTATAAAAAAATATTTTTTTAAAAATAGAAAAAGGATCAAACTTCATGTAATAAAGTTTGAAAATCGGCTCTAAATGTTGCCTACCACACCTGCTCTCCAGAAAGAGAACTGAGGAAAGGTGAGCCAACAAAATTCTGGTATCCTGAATGCACGTTGATTTGAAGAGAAGTGGTGGCCAGAAGGGTGAGTGGGTGGAGAAACTGTGAGCCTGGTATGGTCTCTGCAACCACTGCAGATCCTACTGAGGCAACAGGGGCTGACGGCCAGCTGTGCTCCAAGGCTATTGCTGAGTGGGAGGACCAACCAGAGCCCATGCAGCAGGAAATGCCTGCCCTCGCTGGGAAGACTGACCTGGTGAAGGACGTTTGCTGGGACTCGGAAGAGAGAATGTGGCCCAGGGTGCCAGCCAGGGCTGCAGGCAGCTCTGGAGGTGCTCTTCTCCCCACTCTCAGGTCTCAGGCTACAGCACAGCAAATAGAAGATGACATCCAGCCCCCAAGTTGTTGTCCACAGTGGTGATGGTTTCCAGGGAAGGTCAGAAGAAGGTCAAGAAGAATTACATCCAGTTGGAGAAACTGAAGAGTTATACAGGACTGCCCAACTGTAGTGTGAGGAAAATGAAATTGTAAATGTGCCAGAGAGAGAGGAAAGACACACGCGCACACACACACACACACAGAAGGAGAGAGACAGAGAGACAGAGAGAGAGAGAGAGAAGAAAACTACCTCAGATTGCCTTGTGCTAAAGTAAAACAACAAAAATATGTTATCAATAAAATAAGAGCTAAAATAAGATGTAAGACAAAATGCTGAAACAAGAGAAAGATGAAAGAAAAATCCCAAGGCTAAGGCTAATTATAGGTATATAAACAAATTAGAAATCAAACAACAGTCTAGACACAACTGAAGAATTACTGGCATTGAAGAAAGACTTAAAATAATCACCACCAATATAGCAGAAAGTTACAAAGAAGTTGGAACAATTAGAAACCAAATAAGGTAGTTTAGATGAGTAGATGGATCACACTCAATATTATAGTATCGCTTTGGTGTGATCATTCTGTCTTGAAATCCTGGTTTGGCTTTTAAGGACACATGCTTTGTCTTATTCATCTTTGTATTTTACAAAGGGACTGACACCCCAGCCTGGCTCACGGTAGATGCTCCAAGTATGTCTGATTTTCTAATTGTTAAAGGCCAAAAGGTCCCTGTTACTTTATCATGGCCAGAGGGGGAATTACAGACACCTTAACTTGGCCAAACTTAATCCCTCAACTCTCTGGACACACAAATGTGCAATTTTTTTGTGGGTCTGCCATTTAATGGATAAGGAAACATATGGCTGCCTAACTCTGGAAGAACCAGGATGGGAAATGTTTTCAATGTAATATCTATGATAACACGGATGGCCATAGTACCGGTGGGAGATTCTTTTAGCCTGAATGTAGAACTTTGATTTCTTATCTACAACTGTGGATGTGTATTAGAAAGGTTGGATAATATTGAGTGTAGTGTGAGGGCCACATTGAAACACAGGAAGAATCTGGGAGGACGGCAGAAGTGGATTCAGAAGGCTCCGGTGTTGACTTCCTTTGTTTCTAGGAATAAACCAGTGTTGGTATTATCGGATTTGTGAGAGAGGTGATGAGAGCAGAAGGGGTAGGAGGTCCCAAGATTGGTCTTCTTTGAGCATGTCTGAGGGTCAGGGAAGGAAAGGAAGGATAGATTCATGGCCCATTATCCATTACCTTAGTTTTCTTTATTTTTAATCAGATGAGCTACCTTCTTGCATGGAGAGCTAGCACCTGACACAAAACGTGCCAGTATTAACGGACGCACTGATGGGAAAAAGAGACACTGGTGTCCGCAAATCTGGAGATGCCTTATCATATCATCTCCCAGGCTCTGGTTGCTAAATCCTGGGTTTGCAGCTTTTGAGTATAATCATCCCATTCCAGTTTCAAAGCAAATTTTAATTGGTGGTTTTGACTTATTTGGGGTAATCAGAATCCATACAGCATAACAGAATAACCTTTGTGTTTTTGAGATGCCTATCTCAGAATAGAGCTGAAACAAAGGGAGGAGCAGAGCCTGTGTTTGTGTTAAACTCCCCTTGGAGCAAGGGAAATTTACAGCCCGCGCTGCCTTCTGGACTCTCCAGGCACCACTGCTGATTCTGCACTCTGGGGGACAGGTTGTCATTTCAATGTTGCCGGTTGTTCCTTTTAAATGATCTGTTCAGAACAAAATACTCTCCATTAAGAAAGCCTTGGACCAAATTCTTTTACCAAAACCGTTTTCATGTCATATTAAAAGATGAAATTTCCAAATCAGTGGTATTTTAAGAAAACCTATAACTGATAATGAAGTGCCCTACATACCTGAAAAGGTAAGAGAGTTGCAATTGAGCAGAAAGCTGTTCATCTCATCTCCAACTTTGTAATATTTTCAAACAGGGCCATCTAGTGGAGTCCCCTACTTATGCAGCCCTGAGTGCATCTTGGCTCTTACATTCAAGTTTTTAACTTTATGATGCTTCTAAGTCCAAATTAACGGTCCCTCTTTTAAAGAGTCTACTCAAAAATAAATACCTTTCCACTCATACTCCTGTACCGAATCATTTGACAATACCTTAATCTGTGGGCACACACTCAGTTCAGCTTCTAAAAGATTAAAGTTGTTTATTTTTTCCTTCTTCCTATGAAAAGCAGTCCATTTAGCCTGCCTCCTCTCACACCAGGAAATCTCACTGAAGAATTAAGAAATGTAGATGTGAGGCAATCTGAGAATTATATAAAATGGCGTAAGATACAGGATCCAGATGTTTGTTACGAATGTAGACTAGACTTTCCATGACCCATCAAACACATTGTTGGGATTGTGTGACATGCCAAATGGGGTGTTTTCTTGGACTGGTTGGAGAAAACGGTCCTCTGTGGGAAGGTATATAAAATTTCTCCCTAAGCCAAAGGGATGGGGGGTTTGCTCACAAAACTCACCTCGTTCTCTTCCTGGAGACATAGCTGAATTACATCTCTCAGCATCCCCTGATTTCGGCCCTGTGATTGAGTTGTTCCAAGTGGAATGTGGATGGGAGAGAGATACTCCCCTTCCAGTCCTGGCTCCTACAATACCTGCATCACCCTCTGTGCTATTTTCCGTCTCCCCTCCTCACCCTTCATCCGATAGATGCCCAGGCCGGGGACGTAGGAGGCTTTATCAGCCTGGGTTCTTCCCTGCCTGTGTGGAGCCTACAAACCCCACAGCCTACAATGGACTGCAACGTGGGCAGGAAATACGCCTTCACCATTTTAAGCCAGTGAGATGTGGGGGCTGTTTGGGGATTGCCATGATTAACAGGAGAGAAGAAACAACCAGAAGAAAGGAGAGAGGAGGATGTAAGAGAAAGGCAGTTGGGTCTAAGTTTCCCTCGGAGACTTTGGTGAGCATTCTGACTCTCTTCTCCGGGTTTCAGAGTAAGCACACAGTTGATAAATTCTGAAAACCCCGAGCAGAACAGCGGGAGGTGGAACCACGGAGTGCTTTCTGACAGGTGTGAGCCGATGGGGTGAGGGAGGCAAGCTGTGGAAGCAGATGCTTCCACAGCCCAGTGGTGGTGAGCACAGTGTGAAGTGTTTACTAATTGTTTCACACTAAGTAAACTTCTCCGTTAACTGTATTCCAAGATGTCCTCCTGCATGATAAGGCATGAGCCCTTTCCCCGTAACAGTGCCAGGTGTATTCAGGCAAGGCAGAGTGGGATGCTAGCAGAATTGTTCATCTGAGCTGTTTGTGGAAGTCCCATTTAGCACAGCTTTAACACAAGAGGAGTCCTTAAATGTGCAAAAGAAATAGAAATCAGTGCACCACCGAGATCAACGTTCTGCAGAGGAGGTAGGAATTGAGTGAAACTATCACCTGGCAGAGAGGAAGGAGGCATGACTGGTGGCAGAAAGCAAAGAGGGGAGTAACTGAGGAGATGCTGTCGAGGAGTAGAAGGTGATTGGTCTTACAATGTGGGACTGGTGTAGCAGAGAAGGGTGAAATTAAGCACCACAGACAAAGTGAAGGCGAGTTACTAAGAGCCTATACATCATCGCTGGGATCTGGATTTGAAACTGCAGGCCGAGCCGCCAGACCAATCGAATAGGATGACGAGACAAGCTGGACTTACCCAGTCATTTGTCCTGGTGCCCGCCGTCATTCGCCTCTCCCCCAGGGCACGCTCATAGGCACATCACTCTGGGAGGGGGTCTGACTGAACATCCCGCTCCTCAACCTAAACTTGCACAGATAATGAAACACACCAGCCTGCGCTTCCTCACTGAGTCCCTGCCTGTCTGCCCAGTGACAGCGTCTCCTGCTTCCAGATAGTTCTAACGTCTTCTCTCCTGATGCCTCCCTGGAAGCTCCCCCTGGCACGGTATATGCCTCTGCTGCCTCCTGCTTATTGCAAGTATTTACTACTCAGCTGGCTCTCACACCGAACTGTGGGTTCCTTGAAGGCAGGGGCGATGTCTCATTTAATTCGGTGTTCCTGACACTGATGGCAAGGACTGCCATCTGCTAGGGACTCATGATTAATAGATGATTAATGCACAGATGTGTGAACGAATGGAAAGTCGATGGGTCTATTTTCCTGAGGCCAGAGACTTCATTCACACACCCACCACAGCCATTATGTACACTTATTGTCTACATACCGTACTTGTCTTTCTTTATTAGATTGTAAGTGTCCTTGGGTCTTGTTCATAAATTTATTCTCAGCACAGTTCTGTGTCTGGCTTGTATAAAAAAACAAAGCCCTAGCTGGTTTTTGCTCAGTGGATAGAGCATCAGCATGCAGTGGGAAGGGTTCCAGGTTCGATTCCGGCCAAGGGCACATGCCCAGGTTGCAGGCTTAATGCCCAGTAGGGGGTGTGCAGGAGGCAGCCAATCAATGCTTTTCTCCTATCATTGATGTTTCTACCTCTCTCTCCCTCTCCCTTCTTCTCTGAAATCAATAAAGAAATATATATTAAAAAAAAACACATAGTAAAATGTTTATGGGATGAATGGAAGCATGGATGGTTCCTGCTATAAGCACCGACAAATTATGAAGATTTTGTGGTATGGGATCTTGGAAGAAACTTGACTTAAAAATGATATAAGTAAATAGTTGCTAGAAGAGTATTTACATATTCACACATGATAAAACACAGACTTGGGAGTGGAGCATATTTGGGATGTTATCATGATATATTCTTTGAAGTAAGCAAGTTACAGAGAACTTTGTATTTGGCCACAGGAACATCTTGGAGTTTGGTCTTGTAACATTTTCTCCCTGCATAAGATAAACCAAATTGAGTCCATTGTAGTTAGTCTCCTGAGTAAATAGGCCAGTAAAAAACAAGGCTACATGTTTCTGATGATGTAGCCTTGGGGGCTACATCTGATCTGACGGTGCACTGAGGGCAGCCATGCAGGGCTGTTGAAAGGTAAATTCTACTAGTTGAGGTGATACTTTGGGACTCAGTGTGACCTTGTGATGTCCATCTTCCAGTTTAGAAAATCTATGAAAGTACTTTATAAACTGGAAATAATATGCCAATCACAAGTATTATAATTCTGACTTCTCCCCAAATATATGTTGTTTTCATTGAACAAATATTGGTATAATCAATGAATGAAATGTTCTTTCTCTAAAGATGCAGATAAAAAGTTCAAGTAACGTTCAATGAATTGAACAATGCTAACAAGTATTGGTATAATTGATTAAAATAGATATTAAGGAAATATAGATAAAATAGATATTGGCTAAAATAGATATTAAGGAAACGGTTTTATCTAGTTTTGTGTCTCAGCTCTCTGGGCCAAGTCTAGACATACTGGCTTTTAATTTAAATTTGCCAGGTAAGTAAATTGATGATAATAGCTGTGGGGTTATCTGAAGTAGGCAGAATCTATCAACTGTGTGTGTGTGTGTGTTTATGAACAAGAAAGTGGGAAGAATAATGGATAATGGCAACTGCATCACCATGCTAATGAAATGCGTAAGTACAGAAAAGAGAACAAAGAAGCCATTCAAATGTTCCCATCGCTCATCATTACACCCATGAATACACCAAAGCAGGTGTGTGGAGATCAAAGGTAATTTATAATCAGCAAAGAAACAAAATGTTATTTCAAAAGCACAAACAAAAAACAGCTGCATTTCATAATGATAAAGGGTTTTGATGTTAATTAAAATTTTTAAACAATGTGTTTCCTTTTTACTTGCACTAAGGATTTTAAGACTCTTGGATTTAATAAGAAAAAGGTGAAAACAAAGTTTATCAATGATTATGTAAATTTGTGTTATAATCCACAAGCCATCTCTTTCATCCAAGAAAACCAATTAAAATTAAGAAGATAAGCCAAAACCGGTTTGGCTCAGTGGTAGAGCGTCGGTCTGCGGACTGAAAGGTCCCAGGTTCGATTCCGGTCAGGCATGTACATTGGTTGCGGGCACATCCCCGGTAGGGGGTGTGCAAGTGGCAGCTGGTCGATGTTTCTCTCTCATCGACGTTTCTAGCTCTCTATCTCTCTCCTTTCCTCTCTGTAAAATATCAATAAAATATATTAAAAAAAATAATAAAAAAATTAAGAAGATAAAAGAGGAAAATAGTTGCTAGTGGGGCGGTATGAGGGAGGGCAAGGAAAGAAGAGAAAAAAAGGAAGGAAGAAAAGAAAATTTGTCTTTTTGGCAAATTTCAGAAAATTTAAGATTTAAACATTTAGCCTTGATGTTCTGTGAAATATATCAAGTGTTTTTAAATTTTAAGCAATGTAATAATCTCTTTTAAAGGAGGGCAGACAAATTCTTGCATATTCCTAAAATAAAATAATTTTCATTATAACTTTCCTTAAATATTCATAAGCACATAAAATCTCTATATTCTTTTTTCAACTACAAAATCAAAAATTTCAGATTAAATACAAACAAAAATCTAATACTAATAAAATTTACATAATGAATTTGTTTTAATAAAACAAAAAGAATGACTGAATACCAGACAGATGCATTTGAGGTTTTCTGCTTTGTTGTGTATTGCCTTTATTTTTAACAGCCTGGAATATTATTTGAGTTATTGAGCATTGGAGCATTGTTTTTATTGTTCCTTTTAAGCAATGACATTAAAGTTAGCCAATTCATTGTTTTATTGGGCTGATCTGCTTAATAGCACCCTCCAAATTGCAATAGTAACAAAATATTATAACAATGAGAAGGCACAATGAAAACTTTTTCATTTTGCATATTTATTATCTCACTGAATGAACTGTTTCTAGTCCATATATACAAGATTTCATCCCTCCATTTGAATGAAGTGAAACTTTATTCATATTATGCACCATATCATCACATGCCCTCTACTAGGCTCCCGTGCAATTGTACTAGTAAATGCACATGCAAATGTGGGTACTTGGTTATAATAAGGTGGTTATCCAAATGGTCCAGAATATGCTCACACTAAATGTTTTAAATTATCGTTGAAATGAAAAACAAAAAATTGAGAAATTCTTATAGAGAACTCAAGGCAAAATTGCCTTCTTTTTTAGAATTAGTGATTTTAATCAATGACTCTTTCTAGAGTGTCTGATTGGCATCACTGGCCATGGATTGTGCAGGGATCCAACTAGAAATAAAAACTTGAGTAAATGAACATTGCCTTTGACTTCTAAGTGCTTGAGAAGCCAACTTATTCTGCTATATTAATCTCAAAAGAATACTAAGGTAGCTGTAGTCCTGCCAACCTTGCCCTTTCCAAGTTTTGTGGGCTGGTTAATGAACCTTACATAAAACCCAATTTAACTGCATTAATTTTTCAGTGAGCCAGAGTGCCCCCTTGCGGGAATATTCAGTAGTTATCCAGGTACTGGAAGACCATCTGATTTTGTGAATATACGTTTCCCAGGGTTGCTAAGTTGAACATGCTCCCTACTGTGCTTTATTTCACTCATCTTCATGGTTTCACAACCATAGATAAATGGGAAGGGGTGGAAATATGGTAAGCAGCAGCCAGTGGTACAGGAGTATATTTTCCAAAAACAATATTGATTTTGTCTCTTTTTCTTTTTAAATGTGGTGGTGGTGGTGGGAGGTGGGAAAAGAGTAGTAGTTTTCCAGAATTAATCAGAAAGCCAACCCTAAATTCAAGAAATTACTAGATGTCTTTAACTCTATCACAAAGGAAACATTTATTTGGGTTTTCAAATGATTCATTGAGGACTTACATAGTCCTTTTTGGGGGGAGTAAGCACTCAGGGACTTACTCTCTCTTGAGTACCAATTGCTTGGATTTCCTCATAACAGAGTGAGAGTTAGCCTAAGTAGGTTGCAGAGTTTTAATCAGAAATGTTACTGTTATAAAACAGAAGGAGGGTTAAAAATAGCTTAAGTGCTTTACTACTTTAAGGCATAGATCTCTAAAAAGTTTTTATTTGAAAGACTTTAAAACATATACAAAAATCATGTAAGAGGCATATAATTAATCTCCATTTACCTATTAGACAGCTTAACAATTACCAATTAATTACTAATCTATTTCTACCATACTTTTTTCTCCTTCTCCAGTTACTAAGAAGTAAATTCCAGCTATCACATCATTTCATCCATAAATACTTCAGAAGGTATCTCTAAGAGGTAAATCTCTCTTTAAAAATACAATCACACGCCGGACCGGCATGGCTCAGTGGTTGAGTGTTGACCTATGATCCAGGAAATCATGGTTTGATTCCCGGATAAGGCACATGCCCAGGTTGTGGGTTTGACCCCCAGGGTGGGGTGTGCAGGAGGCAGCCAATCAATGATTCCCAATTCTTCAGTCTGAAGGATGACACTGTCCACCGAGCCAAACCAGCTAGGGCTCGATATTTTTGTTTTTTGTTTAAGAAACAGTCACTTCTCTGCAGCTTCTACAATCTGGATTTTTCTGAAAGTCCCTTCAGTGTTGTATAGGAGTTCCTCTGTATTGCCATTAAATGAGTAGTTAGATTTAGAAATTTGATCAGACTCAGGTTCATTTTTTTGCATGGAAAGTAACTTCACAGGCATGAGATAAACTTCCAATAGGAGGCGCAGTTGCTCTCTTTTTGAGATATCAGAAGCTATCGATCACTGCATTGATTCATTAAATGAACTAATAGTTGCAAAATAGTGATATTCTAACTGACATCCCTCCTCCTTTTATTGTTGTTGTTGTTGTTTTTGCTTCTTTGAAGAAATTTCCTCTCATAAACTTCTGCTACTCTAAGATGCAACTTATAGAGACCAGAAAAAAGCGTAATTTTTTTTCTACTTAACAGTTTTCCAAATGAGGAATTGATTCCCTAACGCCATTTAAAAGTGACCAATGAGTTTTAAAAAATCATTATAAAAAATCATTATAAACTTATGTATGTGAATGTATTTTACATTTTTTAATTTACTGACATCATTATACTTATTAATGCTTTACTCGTTGTTCAATTTTTGACGAATGGAAGTCTATTCAGCTTGGCTCCTGAATCCTTTTGACCTGACTCTACTAGTAGTCTCCTGCTTTTTGCTAAAACAAGCTTCTTTTACATTTCCTAACTCAGACCTGGAATTAGCTATTAATGGTTCTCAAAATGTAATCTGGGGACCATCCCCTTCCCCTAGAAGACCCTTTGATCCTTTCCTGGGGTCTGTGAGATCAAAATTCTTTTTTTTTATTAAATATATTTTATTGATTTTTTACAGGGAGGAAGGGAGAGAGATAGAGAGCTAGAAACGTCGATGAGAGAGAAACATCGACCAGCTGCCTTCTGCACACCCCCTCCCGGGGATGTGCCTGCAACCAATGTACATGCCCTTGACCAGAATCAAACCTGGGACCTTTCAGTCCGCAGACCGACGCTCTATCACTGAGCTAAACAGGTTTCGGCTCAAAATTCTTTTTATAATAACACTAAATTGCTATTTGCCCCTTTAAACTCTCATTCTCTCACAAGTGGTTATGAAGTTTCCCATAGGCTACATGATGTGTGATATTGTGTGATATGATTGAATACAGAAGCAGTTATAAGAATTCTCCTGTCATTACGTAAGCCAGTCATTCAAGAAATTTATAAAATGTAAAAACAATGGCACTCTTCTCACTAAATAATTGTTAATGGATAGCTTGTTATTTTAAAATTTATTTTAATTTCTAGTGTTATTGCAATTGAATATAAATATAACCCACATAAACAAAGCTCTTTGGGGTCTTCACCAATTTTTAAGAGCTTAAAGAAGTTTGGGGAGCAAAATATTTGAGAATTGCCACTCCAAGGAATCTTAGTTTCTTTGAATGAAAAATTATAATTAGAGGTCACAATCTAGGAACTAGAGGTGTTCATGGTTACTTAGGTTGGCCATTCAATGAGCCTAAAATTGATCATGATGCTTTTGATGAAAATTCAGGACTATAGAGTTTTTATTTAAACTCATACAGTTGACATTTGTATTTCCTTTTACCCATTACAGAAATCCCAGCAAAACCATTTCATTTCAGTATCAGATTAACAATACCTTCATCACTATCAACAATATAATTACTTAAAAGAACTGAGTTTTTTTTGTCCTTGAGGTATATCTCTCTTTAGGTGTACAATAATTTGATAGTTTAAAAGTACTTAAAATGTGTAAGATTTTCGGTCCTGAAGTAACAAAGTTCTATAAAAGTAAACATATTTTACTATAATAAATACTGATATTTATTTGTATTTTTGTTATATATATGTTAATTTTTAGTAGAATGAAGGAAAATAATGGGGGGGGGGGAGTTACTTGAAATGATATATGTTTTCGAGACTATGCCACTAAGCAAAATCAGTTAGATCCATGAGTTTTTACTTTTAATTTTCAGAGGCTGTTTTTTGTAAATTTAGTTTTGTGATAATATGAAATGTTTACATGGTTCTACAGTTTTATTAAATAAGACATATAATCTAAGAAGTTTAGCTTCTATCCCTGTCTCTATTCCTATTCCCTTTCTTCCCCAGAGGAAATATTTTTTTAAAATCAAGTTTCACTATTTTTTTAATGTATTCAAATATTTTATATACTTAGTATTACTATTATCTCTCCCCTTAACTGTTTTGACTTTACAATCTATTTTAGAGATTAATCCAGTTCTGTATAGAACACGTCATTGTATTGTTGTACCACAATCTCTTCAATCAGTTCTCTATTGAGTTTTTTGGGGGGGTAATTTCCAGTATTTCTTATAAATAGTGCTGCAGTGAGTAGTGGTGCATATGCCTTTCATATTTTTACCACCGTATTTTGGGGGCAAGGTCCTAAAAGTGGAATTGTTGAGTCGAATCCACAGGCTCTAGGTCACAAGAAGAGGAATTCCAAGGTGGGAGAGGCACGTAAAGAGTTTTACATTTGCACTTCACATTCAAAGAATCACATATTCGCATCCTTCCAACTCCCAGCTCTCCAGTTCTTCCGGGTCAGAACCTCTAGTCCTCTGCCCTCTCCGTCTTCCCCCTTAACCCGTATCTAACGCCCTCCTCCCACCCTCTCTCCCCGGCGCTCAGGACCGACCCCAAGCGCGGCGGGAGCAGGGTTTGCGCATGCCCAGCGAGCGCGCGGCGATTGGCGCCTCTGCAGACCGCGGTGACGTCATAACGGCGCGCCGCTCCCAGGCGTCCCCGCAAGGTCGCTCTGCCCAGCGGGAGCGCGCGGCCCTGACCGGTCCCAGGTTCGGGGGCGCGCCGTGTCCTGCTGCCCGGGTCCCGGCGGCGACATGACGGGGTACACGCCAGACGAGAAGCTGCGGCTGCAGCAGCTGCGAGAGCTGAGGAGGCGATGGCTGAAGGACCAGGAGCTGAGCCCCCGGGAGCCGGTGCTGCCCCCGCAGAGGATGTGGCCTATGGAAAGGTTCTGGAATAACTTTCTGCAGGACCCGGCCCCCTGGAGGAGACTGGTGAGTGACCGGCCGGCCATCCGCACAGCCGTCCTCGGCCCCCAGACTGTCTGCTGGAATGCCTGCTCCTTGGGGCCAAACCAAGGACACGGACGTCGCTCTGCGCCCGCAAAAGTCCGGTAGTTCCTCCCGGGAGAAGGAGACTGAGGTCCTGCCGAGGCTTAGGCTTCGCCAGAACGCCGCCTTGTCCCAAGAGCCCTGGCCTGCGCGCCAGGGTCTCTGCTCGGGTTTTACAGCACGTTTTAGGTTTCTCTTGATTGTGCAGATCTTCCCTCAGACTGATAGCCAAGGGTTCACTGGTTAAAATTCCACGATTTTAGTATTTGAGAGCAAATACTAAACCTTTGTTTAAGGTTTGAAGTTAACCCAGCTGACACTACAACCAGCTATCATAAGGCACAGCCAGTCTCTAGCGGATGGTACAGGCCCCATGTGATCGCCAAAATAGACAGAATCCTGTTGTCATGCTTAGTGAGTCATATTCAAGAAAGAGCCACCTTTCTAGATTACCACTAGGTACGTTGAATACACTTTTTCATTTAAAAATGCCATCCCTGCACTGTACTCTGCAGAAAGTCACTCATTCAAGGAGCTGTCTTTATTTTCAGGGTCTCTGAATATTTTCTTGAGGTCGTTAAGTCACATCAGTTATGAGTGATAAGCACTATTATCTCAGAATTGCTTTCACTTAGCTATGAGATTGACTGATAATAATGGAATAACACTAATATGTATAACACTTGAATGCTTATTTAGTGCATGGCACTTTGCTGATGGTTTTACATGTGTTGAATTATTTAATTCTTTACTCCTCCAAGACAGAAAACTGTTGTTAATGAATGGAAACAGGCCTACAAACACTCAGTGGTTTACCCTTGGTCACAGAGGCAGGAATTAAAGGAGCTTCACATTGAAATCTATGTGTATCTACTTCCTTACAGTGCTTCAAAGCCTGGGGCAAATTTTTCTGAAAAAGTGGTCTTAGATACTTTTTTCTTTTTTAAAATGTATTTTTATTGATTTCAGAGAGGGAGAGAGAGAAACATCAATGATGAGAGAATCATTGATTGGCTGCCTCCTGCACGCCCCCTAACCCCGGGCATATGCCCTGAACCAAAATCAAACCCAGGACCTTTCAGTTCACAGGTGGACACTCTATCCACTGAGCCAAACCGGGCAGGGCTTACTTTTTTTAATAGTGGTAAAATTAAACTATAATTCAAGTCTTTTCTCATCCTTTGTAGCCACTGGTTGAAAGTAGACATCCCTCCCATGATGTAAAGAAATATTCATTTGTTTAAATCCATCTTACCTTACTTTGAGTTAATTTTTTCTTTCATAGTCATATCTATTACAACACTTAGAATCCTTTCCCTGAAAGAATAGGTATGTTTCAGTCACATTGGCTGCCTTGGAAAAGTTTCATTTCTCTTAGTTCTGTTTGCCTTTCTCAAAATAGTATAAAGGCATCTCAAAGTAAGCTTGGAACACTTCTATCCCAGTATGTAAAACACTTTTTCTAGTATTGGTGTGCTCAGGTTGTCACCTCACACTTAGAATATCTGAAATGATTATATGAAGTAGGTAAATTAGGGAGATGACTTTACCTGAAAAATGATGTAGGTATGATCATTTTTGTTAATTGATTAAAATTATTCTTTTTTTTTAAAAAAAATATATTTTATTGATTTTACACAGAGAGGAGGAGAGGTGGATAGAGAGCTAGAAACGTCAATGAGAGAGAAACATCGACCAGCTGCCTCCTGCACACCCCCCACTGGGGATGTGCCCGCAACCAAGGCACATGCCCTTGACCGGAATCGAACCCGGGACCCCTCAGTCCGCAGGCCGACGCTCTATCCACTGAGCCAAACCGGTCCCGGCTGATTAAAATTATTCTTTTGTTATTTATGCCATGCTTTATCTTTAACAAACTTATAATAAAGATAATAAGGAAGTATTTAAAAAAAATTTTTTTTATTATTAGAGAGAGAGAGGAAGTGGGGTGGGAGAGAAACATCGATTTGTTTGTTGTTCCATTTATTTATGCATTCATTGGTTGATTCTTTTTTAAAAAATATATTTTATTGATTTTGTACAGAGAGGAAGGGAGAGAGATAGAGAGCTAGAAACATCGATGAGAGAGAGTCATCGATCAGCTGCCTCTTGCACACCCCCCACTGGGGATATGCCCGCAACCAAGGTACATGCCCTTGACCAGAATCGAATCCGGGGCCCTTCAGTCCCCAAGCCGACGCTCTATCCATTGAGCCAAATCAGTTTCGGCATCATTGGTTGATTCTTGTATGTGCCCTGACTGAAGATTGAACCCACAATCTTGGTGTAGCAACATAACACCCTAATCAACTGAGCTACCCAGCCCAGTTGATTTTTAGATTTTTTAAATCTATAAATGCCTTACTATAGTTTTGCCAAATGCTACTTGTCTTAATGCAACTTGCCCTGCACTCTAGGTATCCCCTAGGAGGTCCTGTGTTTAGTAAAAATATTTAAATGGGTGAGGTTAGCCACAGACTATAAGAAATTTGTAGAATTTAGAGATTTTTAAATAACCATGACATTGTTGTATTATGGATGTTTTGTTTTTTTCTACCTCAAATGTAAAAGATGGGACATCTGTTTTATTTTGTGTATGGTTTTTTTCTCCATAGGTCTATAAGACGTATCGACACGGTTTCCTTATTTTTACTCATTTACTTATACCTGCCTGGATTATTCATTATCACTTAAAATATCATGTGGCTGTAAGTATGTTTTAAATATGTGTTTTTCAGAATTTATTTTTTATTTTGTACAAAATTATTTCCTATGTGGGCATGCCTTATCCTGCTCTTATTTAGTGGAAATAATGTGCCTCTTGTAATTGATTGTGAACAACTTTGAATCCTTTTAGGTAAAAGGTTTAATTAAATGTAAGTAATATATGGCTTTTCAAAAAGTTAAAATTCCTGATTTTGATGACTCTATTGCAGTTATTTTAAGAATATGGTTCTTTAAAAAAAAAGGTCCTTATTTGTAGAAATAACCTAATGTAAACCAGTTGGCAATTTACTATGAAATAATTGGGTAAAAAAAAAAAATTATTTTTATAATTCTTGCTCAAACTCCCAATAAACTTTCTGTAAGCTTAAAATTATTTCAAGGTAAAACACAAGTTAGGGATTGCCTAACAAATTATAGATAATCCCATTGAAGTTAGCTTGTTAAAAGGAGAATGAAACAAATAACTGGGGTTCTCAAAAAATTCTTTCTAACAGGACTTGTTCTTTGTTGATTGTGTGGTCTCTTTAAAATTCTGCTTGCTGACATCGTCTTTGTTCTCTTAACTAAGCAGATCATATCCATTGATCAACAATTATGGAGTACCTAGTATGTTCTCTATCTCTTGCTATAGAAAATATATAAGACAAAATTCCTGAACTCAAGGGGTTTATAGTAAAGTTGGAGATAGGTGATTCTGGTATGTTGGAGAAAAGTTATTCCAGTTACAAAGAAAGATAATGGAGTCACTAATGAGCCTAGCCGTATCTAACCAAAACTTGGAACCAATTAATGAAGGTCTTAAAAACTAGGCAGTGGAGGTTAAACTTTATGTGGTAGGCAGTGGGAAGCTTTCCACTTTTAAGTAGGAAAGTGACTTTATAAAAGTGATATATTTAGGAAAACATAAAATGTGGGGTGAATTGGAGGGAGGAAAGTCCTGACATCAAGCAAATCAGCTGGACGCTGTTACCATTTAGTAGGTGTTCATTGATGAGAATCTGGTTAGGGCAAAGACAGCAGGAATGGAAAAGAAAAGCGAAACCAGGAGATACTTTCAAAGGAAGAAACAGCCCAAGTTAAGTTAGGGATGAAACCAAGGTTCAGAGTAATTTATGTAAAGGAGGGCCTTCTGGTCCTGGGGAGAAAGTAAAGTTGTTTAGGAACATGGGTTATTATATCCCAGTGGACAGGGTGTGTGTTAGGTTTAGAAATCTGAGGTTAATGTAGGAATTAGAGTTGGGATTTAGTGTTACACACACACACACAGGAAATCTTTCTGCAACCATTAAAGGGGGCTTACAATTTATATGTCTAAGGTTCAGAGAATATTTTATATTTGTATAGTTGATGGGCTTAAAGTTTTTATATTTATGTTCTCCAAGTCCACAGGCTACTTGATATCATTATAGGTCTGTATTTTTTTCTGTAGGGTCTAACATGCAAGACCCTAGAAAAGAAAATATATTATCTTCTGTCAGTTTTTTTTTTTTAACATCCAAGAGTGATTTTTATATGCGAAAGAACTATTCTCGGTTATCTGAAATATAAATTAATATTCAATTTGTTTTGTTTTTTAAAAAAATATATTTTATTGATTTTTCACAGAGTGGAAGAGAGAGGGATAGAGAGTTAGAAACATCGATGAGAGAGAATCATCGATCAGCTGCTTCTTGCACACCTCCTACTGGGGATGTGCCCACAACCAAGGTACATGCCCTTGCCCGGAATTGAACCTGGGACCTTTCAGTCCATAGGCCGATGCTCTATCCACTGAGCCAAACCGGTCCCGGCTAATATTCAATTTGTTAAGTTTCAAATTTAAAAACCGTTTTTCTAATTACTTAAATTTGTTTTTTAAATTCTGTTAAACTACTTATATAGCTAAGAAAATATGAACAGTCTCCTTTCTTTGCTCTCATTATTTTTGGATTAATTCAAGTTGAATTCTCTTAAGACAATTATACCTATTAATATAATCAAATTATCTTAAATGTTTCATACTGTATTTATATATTTTATTTTTAAATACTTATAGGGCAAATTAATGACCCTAAGAAACAAAATCTTTTAAAACTTAAAATCACAAGTCTAAATTATGCACTTTAACTAGAATTCTAGACTTACTATTTTAAAACCTCTAAAAGCCAAGTTACCTTACACATTACAAATACTATAAACAATATATGGATTGTCCATTGTTTTTGGAACTTACTAAATTTGACAGTCACCGGTTTATACTCTGGATTTGATTTACACTGTACTACCTATATTTAACAAATTTTCTAGGATTGAAAAGACACTTGTATCCTAAAAGAAGTGAATTTAACAAGCTGCACTGGGTCAACAATTCAATTAATATGGTTGCTTATTTGAGGGATTAGTACTTGCAGGTGACTTTTCCTGGGTCGAAGATGGATATAATTAAAGGTTTTGTGTCCGTATAGGTCTGGAGGCCTGCCTCTTACCTTATTTTCTCTTGATTTAGGCAGGACTGCATTCTTAATAACCCTTGCAGCCACTTTGCTAACACCTTTACTGCCTGCTTGAATTTTACTGTCTCTAATTTTTAATTGATTTCAGGGAGGAAGGGAGAAACATTAATGATGAGAATCATTGATTGGCTGCCTCATGCATGCCCCTTACTAGGGATGTGTCCTGCAACCAGGGCATGTGTCTTGACGGGGAATTGAACCATGACCTCCTAGTTGATATGTCAAGCTTAACCACTGAACCACACCAGCCAGACTAGAATTCTTAAAGACATTTTAATGTTTTCACATTGTATTATGTAAAATGTTTTTCAAAAACACTTTAATATCCTCTAATTGTATTATAAGTTTCTTGCTTTTGGCTTCAGTTTCTCTGAATTTATATCATGCCATACATTTTTTGGTTTGGTGTTTCATGAGTATGTATATGCTTAATCAATACATTTATTCTACAAATATTTGTTTAGTTCTTCCTGTGTTCAATGCACTGTTCTAAACAGGGATACAGCAGTGAACAAATCAGATGAATCCCTGCCCTCGTGAAATGTTTATTCTGGTTTTGGAAACTCCCAAAAAATAGATAAACGAAGAGGTGTAAAAGGAGGTGATAAGTCTGTAGAAGGAAAACTGAGCAGGGAAAAGACTAGAGAATGATAGGGGCTGCTTTTTTCAAATTAGGCCTCTCTAAGGAAGTGCTATTTAAAGAGAAACATAAATGGCTTGAGGCCATGGACCTAGCAAATAACTAGGAGGAGAGCATTTCAGGTAGAGGAATCATCCATGTAACAAAAGCCTGAGTGGCTGTGATGGCCGAATGACCAGAATAGCAGTTGCTGTGGTGCACACTGACCACCAGGGGCTGCTCTCTGGTGGTCAGTGCGCTCCCACAGGGGGAGCACTGCTCAGCCAGAAGCCGAGCTCACGGCTGGCAAGTGCAGTGGCAGGAGCCTTTTCCATCTCCGCAGCAGCGCTAAGGAGCAGCAAGCAGGCAGGTGGTAAGGAGCAAAGGGTCCTGGATTGCGAGAGGATGCAGGCCAGGCTGAGTGACCCCCCTCCCCCCCTCCAGTGCATGAAATTCATGCACCGGGTCTGGTTAAATATAATGGCTCTGAGGCTCAAGTGGGCCCAACTGATTGGATCGATAGCAAAGGAGCTACCATAGTGTAAGTACTATAGTGCAAGGAGAAGGAGGTGGGAGTTCAGAGAGCTAGCCAAGGGCCAGATTGTGCAGGGTCTTAGAGATCACTGCAAGGACCTTGGCTTTGTCTCAAAGAATTAAACTTTGCACAGGGGAGTGATACATGTTAGAATTACTTGACTCTGCCTGCAGTGTAGAGATTAGACTGTAGGGTGGCACCCAGGTGAAAAAATGATAGGGACTTGGACAAGGGTAGAAGCACATTCAGAAAATAATCTCAAGGTAGAACCAACAGGATCTGCTGAGAAGTCAAAGTTTTTGTCCTACTTATTTGGGAGCTTGAAAGAGTCTTGTACCAAGATAGGGGTGAGTTAGGGACTGGGGAAGCTTACGTTTGGACATGGTTAAGTTTGAGGTGCCTGCTTGACAGCCAAGTAGATATTGAGTAAACGGTTGTATGAGTCTGGAGTTTGGTGGAAAGTTGGTGGAAACTAAGTTAACATTTGGTATATGATCTATAATTTTAGAAGAAACTCTAAAACCATAATTAACAGAGCATTACTTTTATTGCAGACAAAACCATATAACTTGGTTGAAAGGAAGCCCAGATTATTCCCAGTAAGTCTTAAAGCATCTAATTTTTGTTTTGTTTTTTCACTATTTTTCTTTCTCTTTTCCCTCCCCAAGTGATTATTTGACTAAAATTTTCCTTTTGTTTTCACTGTCACTTCAAGTGCTTATTTTGTATCTTCTTGTTCAAAAATAAAAGAAAAAAAGGAGGAAATATTGTAATAGTGTAAGGTAGTCCTTATAGTTGAAAATGGGAGGTGGGCATCTTTCTATACAGTTACCACGTTCTCTCCTTTCTCTGTCTTCATGCAGCTGCCTCTCAGCTCAGTGGCAGCTATGTGGAGGCTGTCTGAAACAGACTGCACTTCAGTCTGACCTTTGACGAGGGGCTGCGTCCCAGTTTACTGAGCTTTATTGGGCTTCTGTTTCTCAGAATGTTTTGTTAACCCTTTCTATTTAAAGATTCAGAAGCAATTTGTTTTTCCAATCCTGAAAGGTCCTGAATATCTTACTCTTTATATCTGCTTTCAAATCAGTTACTTTTTACCTGAGCTCATGTTTCCTCAAGTACTTTTCCAAGGCAACTAATAGTCGAACTCGTAACTTTTTCCAGCTTCCTCTCCTAGAACCTCAGCTCCTTAGAAAGTCTGCTTCCAAGCTATTACTGGCTTTCATTTTATTCTTACCTTCCAATGCCAGTGTCCTTGCCTCCAGACTGCCATGTGGTTCAATTTTCATTACAGCTGCATTAATACCACTTCGGAGCATTAATGTCTCTGTTAGGGTAATGTTAGCTGTGGCAATAAATTATCCCCAAAATGTATAATGGCTTAAACATAAAGTCTGGGTTTTTTTTTTTTTTTTATCATTATTATTAAATAACAATACTGAGCAGCACCAGGTCAGGAAATGGCTGGGGTGCGGATGAGGGATAATTCTGCTCTACCCAGTCATTCATCACTGTCAGGTTGACAGAATCTGTAATCTTGAGCACAAAGCTGAAACTAAAGCTAAGTCATTTGCCTGAAATTATATAGCTTGTCCATGGAGTTCCCACGATTCTTACCACTTGGTTCTGGCTCCAAGGCCCATGCCTTTTCTACCACACACACTCTGTCTAGATTGGAAAAGACAACTGAACCAGCTCTCCAGGCAAAGTTTGCATTCTGTCCCTACTACCTGGGCCAAACGATAAACTGCTGATTGCCTAACACATTTAATTGCTGGAAATACATTACCTCCTTATATTGAGCTAAAGGTGTCTCTCTGGAACTTTTTTCTAGGGCTTCTTCTATTTCTTGGGGCCTTGCAAATAAACATTATTCCTTTATCACTTTGTGAAGACCACTTTCATGCTCTTTCTGGTCATTTTGTTTTGAGTTAAACTTCCCCTATTCTTTCCCATATACCTTAAGATTTTGAATACTGGTTTCCCATCTTTAGACAGCCACTGCTTTGTCTAAGATCCTTTATAGTGTGATGCCAAAGCTGAACTACATTTTCAGTGCGAGTTCTGACTGAGTGGATATATCTTGCAGACAAGATCTTTCTACTAATATGTGTTTGTTTTCCTAGGGTGATATAATTCTGGAGACTGGAGAAGTAATTCCACCAATGAAAGAATTTCCTGATCAACATCATTGAAGATTAATTTAAAATTTCAAAGGCATATGAGCCTAAGTTTTGTTGGTATATTATCATATTTACTGAATATATTCTCTGGAAAAGTAACTTTTAATAAAGTTTACTCTCGGATATGTGTTGCCTATTTCTTCCCAAACACTATACAATTTAAGACTTTATTTAGTTATTTAACAATAAATACAAACTGGACCTTTAAATACAAACTTGACCTGCTTAAAAAAAATATGAATAATCACCTTTTTCTGGCCATTCTTGTGTCAGAAAAAAAGATGTAGAAAATTAGTCACATAACTTTTTTCTTACATAATACTTAATCTAGTCTGTTGTGTAGGTATGCAATAGAATAAAATGTAATAAACAGATATAAGATTAGAAAGTCCATGCCAAAACCGGTTTGGCTCATTGGCTAGAGTGTCGGCCTGCAGACTGAAGGGTCCCAGGTTCGATTCCGGTCAAGGGCATGTACCTTGGTTGCGGGCATATCCCCAGTAGGGGGTGTGCAAGAGGCAGCTGATTGACGTTTCTCTCATCAATGTTTCTAACTCTCTATTCCTCTCTCTTCCACTCTGTGAAAAATCAATAAAATATATTTAAAAAAAAAAGATTAGAAAGTCCACATAGTCTTGTTTTAAAGGTGGCTTTCAGAAGCATTTTAAAAGAAGTATTTTAGGAACTCTAAATTGAAATGCATGTCATTTCATCTATGATCTGATACTCAGGCTGTCAGATCTAGGATGCTTTGTTATATGAGAATTTAAAAGTACACGAATTGGAAAAGTTAGCACATTCATGGTTTATTTATAAAGGACTGTATGCAATAATAAATTTGGAAATTTTATATTGTGGATTTTACTTCATAGACATGTGTCAGGTAAACATGAAGTATTTGCATAGAATAAAATCTAGAGGAATTATAAAATTCATTCATTCCCGAATATTTTGTCGGGGTATTTCTTCCTTAGTTGTCGTCGAGCGGCTACTGTCGATGCATAGATGACATATCCCCAGGAAAGTAATACGATCGCGAGGAGCAACTAAAATAAATAAATTAATTAAAAATTAAAAGAAAGCAAGAGGGGGAGTAAAAGCAAAAAAAAAAAAAAAATTCAGTGTGGGTAGTACTTCCTCGCTGCCTCCTCCCCATTGGTTGCCATGTAGGTTGCTAAGGTGGAAGTTACAGTGACAAACGAATAAATGGAATTCGGGAGGCGAATCCACCCCACTGTCCTTACGTAAGAAGCGGAAGAGCGTGTCCTCCAGGAAGAGGCGGAGCCGAGGTGAGGGAGAGAAAAGCTTAATTCAGGAATGGGTTTTTGAGTTTGTGGGAGCTGAAGAAATACGGGGCTTCCGCCACGGAGGACGAGGGCGCCGACACCGTGGAGCCTCGCCAGGCCCGGGACCTACCCCGGAGCGAATCCAGTCCAGGGTGCGGCGACTCACTGGCCTCATGGTAAGGAGACCTCGGCGCTCCGCGGGCGCGGGCAGGCCCTGCAGGCCCTCCTAGCGTAACCTGCGGGGCGGCGGCTGTCGGGCGGCGGCGGCGGCCATCTTACATCCGGGCACGAAGGCCCGCCCCCTGGCCTCCGGGAGCCGTTCCCAGCCGCGCGGCGGCCGCTTCCGCCCGGAGCGGGGGGCGGGCCCACGGGACCGCGGGCCCGGCCCGCCTTTCAGGCCGGGGAGTCAGACCCCGGGGAGAAGGATTTAAATGGCTCTTCTTTGCCGTTTAGAGAGAGTTAGGCGCACCTCGCCAGCGGGTTCTTTGAGTTGCAGTGCAGTTTTAATGGAAGGTAACGTACCGTCTTGTGCATTTTAAAGTCTATTTGGAAAAGCTAGTGTGTATTTTAAATAGGACCCCGGGCGTCTAACTCTGGGAGAATTAACGTTTCCTCCGGCATCTGTTCCCCACATCGTATGGATAAGTCTTCCGTGTGTTTACCTTTGGCGTAAACAATACCACATTTATATAACAGCGATAGAACATTTATATAACAGTGACAAGTCGTTGTGGGAATCCCGTTAATTCAGCCCTTCTTCAAGAAGCAAAGTCTTTCATAACGTTTAATGTAAATGGCGACTTCTAAGGAGCAATAACGTGGCGTCCGCTCTCCGGCGTCCTGCACCTGCCAATCAACAAGTGTTTGTTATGCGTCAAATATGTCAGATGGAGAGTCAAAGGGGAAGCTGCCGGGCGGCGGATTGGCTCGGGCGCCGGCACGAGTTTGGCCCCGGGAGGTTCGGGGCGCTCGCACGTGCGGCCGGAGGGGAGGACCGGGGCCGGGGCCGCGTTAGGGGCAGTGTTTTCTCTCTCCCGGGTCCATCCCAGATATCATCATAAAAACAAAAAAAAATAGGGTTTTAACCCTGACTTGGGGGGTGGCGAAGGGGAAAAGCAGTCTTGGTAGAAAAACGGTCTATTTTGCGAAAATTTCAAGGCCGTGTCCTCAAGCGGATTCCTGTTTATTCCGACTGGAGTCGATCTTTCTGTCCGAAGACCAGCATCCCGGTTGGGCCCTGGCTTTGGTTGGGTTCCATTCCCATCTCGGAGTTGTTGTTTCCTAGGAGGTAAAGTGACTTCACCTCCGTGTAACTCAGTTCCTTTCCATACTACTAAGAGGAGATTCTTTTAGTAACTTCTCGCAGAGTCTGGGTAGGTTTAAATGAGGCCCACTCGTTTTCGTGTTTTCCTGCCAAGTTGAGAGCGAACATTGCGTGACTGCCTTTTGTAACCTCCAGAGATGAGTGACGGGAACGGTGATGGCGAGGGACCTTCGGAGGGATATGTGCCGGGAACGGTCGCAGGGGCTTGGGGGGAGGGGGAGGAGGGAGAAAGGGGGAGGGGCCGAGCGCACCTGGCTCCGCCCCCAGGGCCGGCGCCCTCCCAGTGCGCATGCGTCACGCAGGCGGGTGTTTTGTTTTGACGCGCCGGCGGCCTCGGGGGCGGGGCTCTGCGCTGTGTCCACGCTACCATTGGTGATGAGCGCTTTACGTCACAGGGGTCACAACAGCCGCCGGGGTCTCCGCTGTCTCGCGAGGAGGGTGAAGCGCCCCTTCATGCTCCGGCTCCCGAGGGCCCGCGGAGAAGTCGCCGGGTACGCCTTCGCGGATCCTGCCGTCACCGGCCCGGCTTCCTGGGCGGTCGGGAGCCTGCCACCGATGCCCCGGCCCGGCCTTCGCCGACGTTCTCCGAGGTGAGTGAGGTCGGGAACAATGGGGTGGTGGGGGGTCGGAAGGGCTTGGGCGAGCGGGAGCTCCCTTCGAGAGGGAGGCCCCATAGCCTCCACAGACCGGGGAGCTGAGAGGTCGTCCGGGCAGCGCACCTGTGGCTTGGTGCCGGTGGGTGGCGGAGGGCTGCGTGTCCGAGAAGCGCTGGGGAGGGGGACAGACATTGGTCAGGGGTGGGGAGGGACCAATACTAAATGTTCGAGTCTAAATCGTGGCATTTCCACTGTCAGGGGTGTGGCGGATGGATTCTCTAACCTCTCTTGAGCAGCCTGTCTGTAAAATGGGAATAACGGTCTTTTAGTTCTCGTTGCGATCCCGTGAGGCACGCGGTGGTGGTTGTCTTAGGTGCTGGCCGGGGAAGCGTGGACCCTCACCGTGGCTGATGGAGTTGTCGGTGTGATGTCACCCGCTGTGGGCCGGGCCCACTCAGCCAGTCCGTGTGGCTTTCCTCGTGGGCTGCGGTTTCCCGCCCAGGAAGGAAAGGGGGCAGAACTGAGAGATGAGGCAGATAGTGATTGAGTGAATGGAAGTTTTGGTGGGTAATTTAATTGTGGTGAGGATTGGGGGTGAGATTCGTTTGTTTTTTTTAATCGGTGACATGCAAAACCATATAGTCAACCAACGGCTCTGGCTGGTGTGTCGCTCAGTTGGTTGGGCATCGCACGTGCACCCAAAGGTTGACAGTTGGATTCCCAGTCAGTGCACATGCCCAGGTTTCGGGCTGGTTCCACTCAGGGGGCAGCTGATCGATGTTTCTTTCTTCCTCTCCTTTGCCCTCTCTAAAAGTCAATTTAAAAAGTCAATTGAAACCGGTTTGGCTCAGTGGATAGAGCGTCAGTCTGCGGTCTGAAGGGTCCCAGGTTTGATTCCGGTCAAGGGCACATCCCCAGTAGGGGGTGTGTAAGAGGCAGCTGATCGATGATTCTGTCTCATCGATGTTTCTAACTCTATCCCTCTCTCTTCCTCTCTGTAAAAAAATCAATAAAATATATTTTTTTAAATATTAAAAAAAAGAATCAAACAGTGAGTGTATAAATAAGTAGAACAACAAATGGATGCTTCTCTTTTCTTTCATCTCTCTAAAAATCAATTTAAACAATTAGAAACAATGTATGTAAAAGTCTAATAGTCCCTTTGTTATTTAGAGAGCAGGTGTGGGAACCTCAGGAATAAGTTCCGAAAAATCATTTGGTTTGTCTCTGCCAAAGCATTAGGGTATGTTAATTCAATGTTTGACCAAATATAGCAGGCTAATTTTTTTTAGTGTGTCTTATCCTAAAGGTTTTGTTGTCTGTTTTGCTTTTTGTTTTCTTTAGTAGGAGAATAAAAAATAGAATAGGAGGAAATGCTGAGAAATACATGCAATATTAAGGTTTCGGAGTTTAAATATATTGACAAAAATGATTGGTGTTCTATATTTATGATTCTATTAAGGACAATGGTGATTTTTGCATTTCCACGGTAGAATATAGAAAACTAGAAATAGTTAGACCCCTTGAAGAAACCTGTTCAACATTGAGTTCCTATTAAGTTACTGCTCTGAAAAAGTTAAAATGCCCTAGATGAGCACATTTAATTTGAAATCTATGGTGAAATACTGATTTCACAATTTCAGATTTTTGTTGTGGGGTTTATTTTTGTTAGAACTTGGTATTACCAATGAGTCTATTGTTTAGAAAATTACAGTTCTGTTACTTGACTAACTTGATAGTAGTTGACTAGTGGTGGGAGTTCCTGTGATAGAGGTGGTAGAGAAAGATGAATAATAGTCCAGGCAGCTTGTCTCAGTGATTGAGCATCTACCTATGAATTAGGAGGTTAAGGTTCAATTCTTGGCATTTGGGGGCAGCCAATCAATGATTCTCTCTCATCATTGATGCTTCTCTCTCCTCCCTTACTCTCTAAAATTAATTTTTTTAAAGATTAATAATTGGCTTAAGAAAACATAAAGGAAGAAATTAGTATTTAACATATATAAAATGATTAGTGTAAAATGCAGCTAAATGAACTTTATAAGATAATAAGGCTAAAACGTAATGCAAATTAGATTTCAGCTCTGGCATATTCATTTAAATTGTAGGCAATATAAACCGATAAATTTAAAATAAATAAAACTAATTTTTAAGATTCTAATGATCCTTGTGGGAAAAGATAATAAGGGAAAGGGGCTGAAAGCATAATTCAGGATACATTTTGGCTGACTTTCCATTAAATAAAAAGGCTAAGAAAGGCTGCTTAGCTGAAACCGATTTGGCTTAGTGGATAGAGCATCAGCCTGCGGACTGAAGGGTCCCAGGTTTGATTCCGGGCGGGGGCGTGTACCTTGGTTGCGGGCACATCCCCCGTCGGGGGTGGGGGGGTGGGGGGGAGTGGGGGGGTTGTGTGTGTGCAGGAGGCAGCTGATCGATGATTCTCTCTCATCAATGTTTCTAACTCTCTGTCCCTCTCTCTTCCTCTCTGTAAAAAATCAATAAAATATAAGAGAGAAAAAAAGAAAAAGAAAAAAAGAAAGTGAAAGGCTGCTTAAGGGGGTTGAAAGGAAATCAGTGATTAACTGATTATAATAGCATAGTAACAATGGTGTAGTAATAATCACAGCAGCTAATATTTAGTGAGCATTTGCTATGAGCCATATACTGCCCTTGAATAGTTTTATATTTAGTATTTAATTTAATTTTCACTAAAAATCCTTTTTGTATTTAAAAGGATATTTCACTAAAAAACACAGAATTGGTTTAAACAGGTGAACTTTCTGGTATGCAAATTATCTCACTAATGTTTTTTTTTAAGATCAAGTATAGTTGACATACAATATTATGTTTCAGGTGTACCATATAGTAATTCAACATTTATATATCTACTATGTGATTACCATAGTAAGTCTAGTAACCACCTATCACCATATAAAGTTATTACTAAAGTTTTTTTTAAAGGTTCATGTACAAAACTTACCACAAATAAATTAGTAGTCTGTATTATTTGGGGTATGTATATGAAAGATATAAAACTACACATAGAAATAATGCCAACTGAGGACTGTGATGTTTTGGGGTCTTTGTTTTCTTTCTTTCTTTTTTTCAGTTTAGTTTTTTTTTTAATGTTGTTTTATTAAATTATTATCTGTGTACATATTTTAACATTATCCCCCCCCTCCCATACATACCCTTCCTCCTCAGAGTTTTGTGTCCATTGGTTGTACTTATATGCATGTATACAAGTCCTTTGGTTGATCTCTTATCTCCCCCAGATCTCCCTACCCTCCCGGCTGTAATTTGACAGTCTGCTTGTTGCTTTACTGTCTTTATATCTGACTTTTGATTCATCAGTTTATGGGGTCTTTGTTTTCTAAAGAGGATAGGAGGGTAGATAAAGGACATTTTTTTAGAAATGTGGACTAACTAGAGAAAATGTTGTTAAATCTGAGTTGTAGATGCATGGATACTTGGAATATTTTTTTGTACTTTTTTGTATATATCAAATATTTCTCCTATTTAAAAAAAAATTATTGATTTCAGAGAGAAAGGGAGAGGGAAAGAGTGATAGAAAAATTGAAGCAAGCACCTTTCAGTCCGCAGGCTGACACTATTCACTGAGCCAAACCAGCTAGGGCTAAAAGAATAACAGTGTGTTATATAATATTTTGAAAGCTTATTATGTTCTAGGCACCTTTTTAAGGGCTTTTTATATCTTCACAAACCCTGTGATGCAATGATCTACAGATGAAATCAAAGCCTAGAGCTAGTAACTTGTGCAGGCATACTACTGTATGAAACAAAGATTCAAATCCAGACAATTTGTCTTTTGAACTTGTACTTAAGTATGATGTCAGTAGGTGACACTGCCCCTTTAAAGATAATGAACCATTTTCACCAAAGTATGTTTGTATTTTTTTCAAGTTGGTCATTTCTGTTTTACAGGATTACTGATGTAAATTTTTCCCTTTTACAGGTAATGGCATCAGCAGCTAAGGAATATAAAATGGACAACTTTTCACCCAAAGCTGGCACTAGCAAATTTCAACAGACAGTACCAGCTGATGCGTCTCCTGATTCTAAGTGTCCTATTTGCTTGGATAGATTTGATAATGTGTCTTACTTAGATCGCTGTTTACATAAGTTCTGTTTTCGCTGTGTACAAGAGTGGTCTAAAAACAAAGCTGAATGTCCACTCTGTAAACAGCCCTTTGATTCTATTTTCCATTCTGTGAGAGCGGAAGATGACTTCAAAGAGTACGTCCTAAGGCCTTCATGTAATGGTTCTTTTGCCACCCCTGATGGTCGACGATTTCGCTATCGTACAACTATGACAAGAGAGCGAGAGCGAAGTGCTCCTTTTTATTCACCCAGTAGAACCATGAGAAGAACAACAACTCCACCAGACAGTGGAGTATTATTTGAAGGATTAGGCATTTCAACAAGATCCAGAGATGGTGAAATTTCTCAACTTATGAGACAGATTCCAAGGAGGCCAACTACTACAGATGAAAGATCTTTGCGTAAACTTCAAGAACAAGATATTATTAATTTTAGGCGAACTCTCTATCGAGCTGGTGCTCGTGTTAGAAATATTGAAGATGGTGGTCGCTACAGGGATATTTCAGCTGAATTTTTCCGCAGAAATCCAGCTTGTCTTCACAGATTAGTTCCCTGGCTAAAACGGGAACTTACAGTTCTTTTTGGAGCTCATGGATCTTTAGTGAACATAGTACAGCACATCATTATGAGTAACGTTACTCGCTATGACTTGGAGAGTCAGGCATTTGTGTCTGATTTAAGGCCATTTTTACTTAATCGGACTGAGCATTTTATACATGAATTCATCAGTTTTGCTAGGTCTCCTTTTAACATGGCAGCCTTTGATCAACATGCTAATTATGATTGCCCTGCTCCTTCCTACGAAGAAGGTAGCCATTCGGATTCTTCTGTCATAACTATCTCCCCAGATGAGGCTGAGACCCGAGAGATGGATGTTAATGTGGCCACTGTCAGTCGAGCACCATGGGATGACGAGACACCAGGGCCATCTTACTCAAGCTCTGAACAAGTACACGCTGTCATGTCTTCCCTTTTAAATACTTCCGATAGCTCAGATGAAGAACTTGTAGCAGAAAGAGCCACATCTCAGATACAGGGAATACAAACCAATGAGGACCTAAATAACGACAGTGATTCTTCGTCAGATAATTGCGTCATTGTTGGGTTTGTTAAGCCACTAGCTGAGAGGACTCCAGAACTTGTTGAACTGTCCTCGGATTCTGAGGAGTTAGACTCTTATGAGAAAAGGGAGACTGTGAAGACGCAAGAACAAGAGCAATCTTACAGTTCTGGTGATAGCGATGTTAGTAGATGTTCATCTCCACGCTCTGTCCTTGGAAAGGATGAGCAAATAAATAAAGGTCATTGTGATTCCAGTTCAAGAATCAAGTCAAAGAAGGAAGAGAAACAATGTACATCATTGTCCTCTCCTAGGGAACTGAGCTCATCTGCCAGAGGAGACAGAGTATATTCCCCATATAACCATAGACACAGAAGGAGAGGAAGATCGAGGAGTTCAGATTCACGTTCCCAGAGTAGAAGTGGGCATGATCAGAAGAATCGTAGAAGGCATCATGGGAAGAAAAGAATGAAAAGAAAGCGATCCAGAAGCAGGGAGAGCAGTAAACCTAGAAGTCGAAGAGACAAAAAAAGGTCAAGAACTAGAGATAGTAGTTGGTCGAGAAAAAGCCAAACTCTTTCTCTGAGTAGTGAAAGCTCAAGCAGATCAAGATCTCGTAGCAGTGATCATAGTAAAAGAAGATCACAGAGCAGAACTAGAGATCATTATTATTTAAAAAATAATTACGGAAGCAGATATAAGTGGGAGTATACTTACTATAGTAGAAACAAGGATAGAGATGGCTATGAATCATCTTATAGGAGGAGAACTCTATCTAGAGCTCATTATTCCAGACAATCTTCAAGTCCAGAATTGAGAATTCAATCCTTTTCTGAAAGAACAAATGCTAGGAGGAAAAATAATCACAGTGAAAGAAAATATTACTACTATGAAAGGCACAGGTCAAGGAGCCTATCTAGTAATAGATCAAAGGCTGCATCGACAGGGCCTGACCGGGTGAGAAATGAAAAGCCTGGAGGGAAGCGAAAATACAAAACACGACATTTGGAGGGTACTAACGAAGTGGCTCAACCATCTCGTGACTTTACTTCTAAAGTAAAGGAAGGTCATTGCCAAAAATCTGCATCAAAAATGGGTGGAAATTATAAAAACGAGAGTGATAGTTTTTCAGATAGCCGATCATCAGACAGAGACACAAAACACAAGAAGAGGAAAAGGAGAACCCGGAGCCTAAGTGTAGAGATAATATATGAAGGGAAAGCTACTGATACAAATAGACATCATAAAAAGAAAAAGAAGAAACACAAGAAGAAGCATAAGAAACACCATGGAGATAATGCTTCACATTCCCCAGTTGTAATTACCATTGACAGTGAAAGTGATAAGGATTCGGAAGTAAAGGAGCGTATAGAATGTGACAATATCGGTCCTCAGGACCCTCTACAAAGTGAATTTTTGGCTCCTTTGGAAACATTTGAAACTGAAGATATAGTTACAATAGAAGATGAAGTCAGTGTTCTGGACAAAGAGTGTGATATTGCCACTCTTAACGACTTAAATAATGCCAACAGAACTGTAATTAATATTCCACTCCAGCCAGCTTCACTTGAACAAACTTTCAATGTAAGAGAAGAGAGCACCTTTGCTGCTGATTTGGAGAACCAGCCCAGAAATGTCTCCATTCATCCAGAGTCATCAAGGCAATTGTCATCTCCACGGACATCATTAATGCCAGTATGTCTTGGTGGGGACTATGATTTATCTTAAAACTGCCAAAGCACCTCATTGAGAATTCTGATGCTATAAAAAGAAGAAAAAGGAAAAGTGTCATCTATTGCAATCTATATAAAGATGAGTTTTGGTGAAAACTTTTCCCCCTTAAAAATATTTTGTGATTTTTTTTTTTATGTGTTAAAAATTTGTAAAAATTATTTGTTCAAAACGTATGTTGCCCCCTCAAATATGCACTTTTAAGTGAAGAAAATGTTATTGTTAGCAGTTTATTTAAAACTTGGGATCCTTTTTAAATAAAAATATATAATTTTAGAAGTTATTTCATAAAGCCATATGGTATTGACATTTTTAAAGTAGAGTATTTTTGAATTTTTTTTTTTTGAGAGTTATTCTGGAAATGTGTTATCAACTAAGAGAATCTGTTTAGACAGTTTATATTTCTTCTTAAAAATTTGTATGATTCCAAACTGTTATTTCAGGTTAAAATGAGGCATTTAATCTGCACAGTTTATCCTCTGCCAAAAGAATAGTTTAAATATTTCTTTTATATACTTGTTTATCTGATCTGCCAGTAAGAAAATGTATAATCAACAAAAGAAAAAAATAAACAATAATACTTTAAAATCTAGAAATTTTCCTATATAGTGAGTGGCTGATACATTTTTAAGTCAGATTATTTTACTGAAAAATAATTAAGGATATACTTGTGTTATAAATTCTGAATTTCAGGTGAAGTGCATTTCAGAATTTTATTTAATTCTTTAACCTGATTGTGAAAGCATATTGTTTGCCTTCTACAGAAAAATGCAGTTATGTGGCTTTTAGCTTACTAAAAACAAAACACCCTTGTCAGACTTTTACATAGGTAGTTCTTTTATACAAAGTGACTCTGTTTCTATTTTACCCAGTTTTAGAGATAAAAATTGCTTTACATTTATAGTGTGATGTAGGATTGCCAGTGAACAGCAGAACTTGGATTAAATCTAAATTTAACCTTCAAATTTACCTTGCTACCATGGTCATTCATTGTTAACAGAAATTGGAATACCTGCCGTGTGATGGGTTCTGTACTAGGGATTCAGTGATAGAACAAAACAGATGACATATATCATAACTAAGTTCTCTGGTGAGAAAGTATAATTTGCTATAAAAACATACAATAGGGGTCTGCTCAGGTGGAAGAGATGGTTGAACTGAAATCCAGTAAACAGGTAGATGTGGAGTTGTTATGAAAGGAAAAGATGTGCAAAGGTCCAAAGGCAGAAGGAAAGGCTGAAGTAGTCAGTCAGGGTTAGCTAAAGGACAGACCTTAGGGCCAAGCTTTGTAGGCCATGCTTAGAGTTTGTGTTTATCTTAAGGGCAGAAGGAAACTGGTTTAAAATGACAAGAATCTAAAATTGATTTGACAGTTTTTATTTATTTATTTTTATTTTTTATTTTTAGCAAGATCTTTTTAAAATATATATTTTATTGATTTTTTACAGAGAGGAAGGGAGAGAGATAGAGAGCTAGAAACGTCAATGAGAGAGAAACATCGACCAGCTAGCTGCCTCTTGCACACCCTCTACCAGGGATGTGCCCACAACCAATGTACATGCCCTTGACCGGAATTGAACCTGGGACCTTTCAGTCCGCAGACCAACGTTCTACCATTGAGCCAAACCGGTTTCGGCTGATTTGACAATTTTTAATAAGTTCAGAAATTGACAGATTGTGGAAAGACTAGTTGATCAAGGAATATATTTTAAAATTATAGAATGTAGTTTTTCTTAAGTATCCCAAACTTAATGCTGTTTTATTTCACATCCTGATTTTATATGATGCTTTCAGTTAAATACAATGAAACATCTTAATACATAGTATCATCACATCCCTAAATGTTATGCATCTAATAACAGCTATCAAATTATGGTGCAAAAATTGATAGGATGAAAGGGGTAAATAGACAGATAAATATCCATAGTTGGAGATTTTAATACCCCTGTCAATACTTGACAGAACAAGTAGACAGAAAGTAAGTATTAATGTTAGGAGACTTAGAGCTAACTGTAACTTAACCTAATTGACATTTAATAAAGCATTACCCAAGAACTGCAACATAAATATTCTTAAATGATAATCCAGTCTATATGCTGGGCCATAAAAGAAGTTTCAATAAATTTCAAAAGATCAAAGTCTTGGAACATATTGAACATCTTAACACTAAAATCAGAAGTCAATAACCCTCAAATATTTAGTAAATTCCCAATATTTGAAAAATAAACACACTTCTAATTAACTCATAGGTTAAAGAAGAAATCACAGGAATAATATATATAAAAAGAAATGACATTGAAAACAGCATAATATAAAAAATGATGGGGATGCTAGAACTCAGCTGAGAAGGGAAATTTATAGCCTCAAATACTTAATATTGGAAAGAAACATATATAAAATTGGTAATCTACACTTACACCTTAACAAACTAGTAAAAGCAAATTAAACCCAAAGGAAGAGAAAAGAATGATTAGAAATAATCTATTAAGTAAAAAACAAAACAATTTTTTAAAAATATCAAAGGCAAAGTTGTTTATTGAAAAGATAAAATTATTCTTGGCAACACTGTCTTTTGATCAGTAGAAATATAAAAATAACTATACCAATAAATTTAATAACTTAGAGGAAATGGTCAAATTCCTTAAAAAAGCACAACTTAGCAAAACTGACTTGATTAAATTTAAAATCAGAATTGCCGTATATCTAGTAAAGAAATTGAATCATAAGGTATGTTCAAAGAAAACTCCAAGCCCAAAAAGTTTCATTGTGAATTCTCTTAAACATTTAAGAACTATTGATACCAACATCACACAAACTAAACTTGACCAGCATAATCCTCACATTATAAAAAAAAAAAAAAGAAACAGACCAGTATCTCTTATGAACACACACACACAAAAAAAAAACATTAATTGAACCATATATTTAAAATGCTATATCATGACCAAGTGGGATTTATCCCAGAGATTCTATGTTGGCTTAATATTTTTTTCAAAATCAATGAAATTCACTGTTAATTAGTCTATGATCACCTCAGTTGCTGCAGAAAAAAACATTTGGCCCTCGCCAGTTTTCTGGCGCAGTGAAGAGAGCGGCGGCCTGCACACCGAAGGGTCCCAGTTTGATTCTGGACAAAGGCACGTGCCCAGGTTCCGGGCTCCACCCCCATTAAAGGTGTGCATGAGGAGGCCGATGGGTGATTTCTCATCATTGATGTTTCTTTCCCTCTCTTTGAAATCAATAAACATTTTAAAAAAACATTTGAAAAATTCAACACCCATTTATGATAAAAGCAGAGTAAACCTGGAATAAAAGAGAACATCAATCTGATACAGGCATCTGAGAAAAACCTATGCCCAACATTGTAATTAAAGTGAAACATCATTTCCCTGCTGAAATAAGGGTGTCAACCCCTCACCACTTTAATTCAACTTGTTATGGGTGGTGTAATAAGGGAACAAAGTACAAGACGTAAAGATTGAAAGGCAGCCCTCGCTGGGTTGGCTCAGTGGATAGAGCGCTGTCCTGCAGACTGAAGGGTCCCGGGCTCAGTCCTGTTCAAGGGCACAAGCCTGGGTAGCAGACTCCATACCCAGGGCATGGGAGGCAGCCAGTTAATGATTCTCATTGTTGATTTTTCTATCTCTTCCTCTCCCTCTCAAATATTAAAAATTTTTTTTAAAAAGATTGGAAAGAAAGAAGTAAAAACCATGTATTCACAAGTTACATGACTATTTACCTAGGAAAATTTAAGGAATATTCAGAAAAAATTCCTAGATCTGTAAGTTCAGCAATGTTGCATAAAGCAAGGTCAAAAAACAAAAAGACTTGTATTGCTATCTACTATCAATAGACAATTTGAAAATGAAACTTTAGAAACAATTCTATTTCGAGTAGCATCAAAGAACATAAAATAGTTAAAAGAGAAACATTGGTCAGCTGCTTCCCTCTTGAACCCCAAACCCAGTATGTGCCCCGACACCAAGGATCAAACTGGCCACCTTTCGGTGTACAGGACAGCCCCCAACCAACTGAACGCACTGGCCAGGGAAAACCTGTGCTGTTAAAACTTAAAATACTACCGAGAGAAAGTATAGAAAACAAATTCATGGATTAGAATTCAATGCAGTCCTGAAAGCAAAATCCCAATCACTTGTGTGTGTGTGGTAAGCAGGGGAAATTGACATTTGTTCTTCTGATATAACAAAAGGCAGAGATTCAATATAATCTTTATAAAGCAGTATCAGCAAACAGACAAATGGAACTAAGTAGAAAAATACACCTGCACACATAAAGTCAATTGATTTTTTTTTTAAGGAAGGTGCCAAAGCTATTCCATGGGAGCAGAAAAAAATTTTTCAACAAATGAAACATTTTGTGCTGTTAACAATTAGAAGTAAGAAAAAATGAACCATTGACCCTTACCTCGCACCACCACAAAATTAATTTGAAATTATCATAGACTTAAATGCCAAAGAAATAAAACACAAAGGCAATACCATAATGACCTAGGAATAGCAAATATTTATTAGAAGGCACAAAAAGTTTGGCTCAGTGGCAGAGCGTCGGCCTGCAGACTGACGGGTCCCAGATTCGATTCTAGACAAGAGCATGTACCTTGGTTGCAGGCACATCCCCAGTAGGTGGTGTGCAGGAGGCGGCTGATCGATGTTTCTCATGGATGTTTCTAACTCTCTATCCCTCTCCCTTCCTCTCTGTAAAAAAAAAAAAAAAAAAAGAAAGAAAGAAAAGAAAAAGCAAAAAAATCACTAAAACGTTTGCTCAAGACACCTTTAAGAAAATGAAACGGTAAACCACAGACTAGGAGAAGACCTCTGGGATACATATATATTTGACAATGGGCTTATTTCTAGAATAAGTCAACTTGTAAATCCATCATGCCAACAAAAACCACTCAGGCAACAAGGAGGAGCAAATGCTTTCACACCAAAAAGATAGAAGTGGCCATTAAGTACATGAGAATGTGCCCAACACCATTAATTACCGAGGCGTTAAAAATTAAACCCGCAATACACCGTTATATAGACAGAAAAACAAAACCCTGGCCGGTGTGTGTTCCCTGGGTGTGTATGCAGCGGGGACGCAGGTGGGAAGGCGGCTGGGAGAGCAGGTGGTGGTTTGCAGCCGGTTAACACGCCCGCACCTGGGGGCGGGGGGCGGGTCCACTGCGCACGCTTTTGTGAAAACTCAGAATTGAACCCTTCAAGTCTGTGCACTTTGTGTAACCTGAACTTGACCCCTATATACCAGCCCAACAAATAAGATGGAATGAAAATCAAAAAAGCAATCGCCGCGGGTGGGAAAAGCGGGAGCTGGGGAGGAGGGACGCGGCGCGGGGAGGCGGGGACGCGGGAGGCGGGACGCGGGCGGAGGCTGGCCCGGGCGAGGCCCGGCCCGCGCCGCTGGTTGCAGTTTCAGTTTCCCCGCCCGCGTCCCGGAAAGCGCCTCCTGCTCGCCGCGCGCCCTGACAGCGGGGGACAGCGGCGTGCAGCGGGGGACAGCGGGGGACAGCGGGGTGCAGCGGGGGACAGCGGGGGGCAGCGGGGTGCAGCGGGGGACAGCGGGGTGCAGCGGGGGACAGCGGGGGACAGCGGGGGACAGCGGGGTGCAGCGGGGTGCAGCGGGGGACAGCGGGGTGCAGCGGGGTGCAGCGGGGTGCAGCGGGGGACAGCGGGGGACAGCGGGGTGCAGCGGGGGACAGCGGGGTGCAGCGGGGGACAGCGGGGGACAGCGGGGTGCAGCGGGGGACAGCGGGGGACAGCGGGGTGCAGCGGGGGACAGCGGGGGACAGCGGGGTGCAGCGGGGGACAGCGGGGGACAGCGGGGTGCAGCGGGGGACAGCGGGGTGCAGCGGGGTGCAGCGGGGGACAGCGGGGGGCAGCGGGGGACAGCGGGGGACAGCGGGGGACAGCGGGGGGCAGCGGGGGACAGCCGGGTGCAGCGGGGTGCAGCGGGGGACAGCGGGGTGCAGCGGGGTGCAGCGGGGGACAGCGGGGTGCAGCGGGGTGCAGCGGGGGACAGCGGGGTGCAGCGGGGTGCAGCGGGGGACAGCGGGGTGCAGCGGGGTGCAGCGGGGGACAGCGGGGGGCAGCGGGGGCCAGGGGGGGACAGGGGGGGACAGGGGGGGGCAGCGGGGTGCAGCGGGGGACAGCGGGGGACAGCGGGGTGCAGCGGGGTGCAGCGGGGGACAGCGGGGGACAGCGGGGTGCAGCGGGGGACAGCGGGGGACAGCGGGGTGCAGCGGGGTGCAGCGGGGGACAGCGGGGTGCAGCGGGGGACAGCGGGGGACAGCGGGGGACAGCGGGGGACAGCGGGGTGCAGCGGGGGACAGCGGGGTGCAGCGGGGGACAGCGGGGTGCAGCGGGGTGCAGCTGCTGGGGAGGGGTCCCTGGCGGGGGCCGAGCCGCGGGCATGACGGCCGAGGAGCGGCAGAACCTGCACGCCTTCCGCGACTATGTCACCAGGATCCTGGACCCGACCCACGTCCTCAGCTACATGGCGCCCTGGCTCAGGGAGGGTGAGTGGCCCCTCGGGACGTGTTTCCCTCCCGTGGGCTTTGTCCCCCCTCTTTCAATCAGGACGGGAGCCCGCTGGGAACGCGGGGTTGGTGCCCAGAGCCCCCCAGCACTGTGGACCTGAGCAGTGGTTCCCAACGTGGGGCACACCCCCTCCCCCAGGGGGGCAGTTTGACTTTTAAGGGGGGGGGGCGATTCAAGAAGGAGTTATCAACAGTGAAGTGTTTGCCTTTCTTATGGTTCTCAGGGCCTCCTGGACCGTATATTAATATAGATTGTGGCATAGGTATGCATCCCCAGGTCTCTATGTTTTGAAACTTTATTTGCTGTTTTTTGTTTTTTTTCATATCACTTCATATTATTATTACTTTTTTTTAAACAATTTCTTCCTCAGTATGTCCAATGCTCTTTTGTTCTTTTATTTTTCTCTTTCATGGATACCATGTTCTTTGGCAGTTTGTTTAGACCAAGTTAATGGCCTTTTTAGGCTTCCTCCACGTGACTAGGAGCTCACTTTCTGAATAATAAGAATTATATGTCACCGGGTGGAGGGTGGGGGATCATCAGGATTTTAGAGATGCTTAGGTGGGGCGTGGCCAAAGAAAGGTTGGGAGCCACTGGACTAGAGATGGTCAGAGCTTGAGGCTGACCTTGAGGACCGGGCTGGGGAAACTGAGTCTCGGTGAGGTGAAATGTCTTACTTAGGGGTTCACACCTATTTAGAATCAAAGCTGGAGAAACAAGGCGCTGTGCATTTATTTCTGTTGGTAGTTATGTCTGCTGTTGTGTGCTGACATCAGCAATTCAGAAATAAGATAAGGCCCTGCCTGTAAATACTTTACAGCCCACGGTGCTGGGGGGTGGGACATGGGTGAGGACAGATGTACACAAATGATTACAAAACACTCTCAGAGCTGCAAGAAAGTTCATGCTGACTCTGCAGGTCACTTCCAAAATATGGAGATGTGAGAGGAGGCGTGGACTGAATGGCTTCAGGCTTTAATTCAGGTGTTTCAGCTTTTGATACTTACGATGGTGGATAATGGCCATTAGGTACAGTTGTATTGAAATGCTGTTTTTTTGTTTGTTTGTTTGTTTTTTAATACTTCATGATATATTTTATTTATTTATTTTTACAGCGAATAATGTGGTTGCTTTTTTACTGATCTTTTTTTTTCTTTGTTGATTAAGGTATTACATATGTGTCCTTATGCCCCCGTTGCCCACACACACACACACACACACACACACCCCTTTTTGGAGTGCTTTGTGCTGGAGGTAAAGCACAAGCTTTGGGAAACAGAAGAGAATTGAGATGAGAGAGTGGATCTGGCAATTTCTTTTCAGACTCCATGTGCCTAAATGCCTTTCCTGATGTGAGTCAGTTTTTGGAAATCGCATTAAAGCAGTTGGATAACTTTCCTGCTAGTTGTCTGCAAAACCAAACCACAGGCTGTGGAGGGAGGAGGGAGAGCAAACCACCCACAGTGAACCTCCGCTTTCTAGTTGTGCTCGGAGTGAAGTCACAAAATAACATCCTAGTGACCTCAGAGTAGCTTTCACTGTATACGTTTTTGAAAGATTATAAGCCCATGCAAGACATTCTTTTAGAATTTCCTGGAATGGGTGAAGCACTAACTGCTGTGGATTCCATTCTTTCATATTGTGTCAATAAACAAATAACTCATGTGTCAGGCCTTATGCAAGCACTGGGGATAGTTTACCCATATGTCTGCATATTACCTAACAGGAGGCATCATGTTAGGACTAAGGCATTAGTAGTGAACGAGATAGAAATGGTTCCTGCCTTGATTGAGATTGGAGTGCATATGTGAAGGCAGGTAACTAAATAAACAATAAATAATAAAGTGTGGTAACTGCTTTTAATGGAAGACCATAGTCTGCTGTGGGAGTGCATAGGTAGGATAGTTTTTAATTCATATGTTAGATTTATTTATTTTTTATTTTTTTAATATATTTTATTGATTTTGTACAGAGAGGAAGGGAGAGAGATAGAGAGTTAGAAACATCAATGAGAGAGAGTCATTGATCAGCTGCCTCCTGCACACCCCCTACTGGGGATATGCCTGCAACCAAGGTACATGCCCTTGACCGGAATCGAACCCGGGACCTTTCAGTCCCCAAGCCGATGCTCTATCCATTGAGCCAAACCGGTTTCGGCTGTTAGATTTAATTTACAGTTACAATGCAACCACACTAAAAATAACCAAAGGTAAGTAAAATGTCTTTAAGAACTCTTAGCCCGGCCTGTATGGCTCAGTGGTTGAGTGTTGACCTATGAACCAGGAAGGCACGGTACGATTCCCGGTCAGGGCACATGCCTGGGTTGCAAGCTCAATCCCCAGGGTGGGGCCTGCAGGAGGCAACCGATCAATGATTTTCTCTTATCATTGATGTTTCTCTCTCTCTCTCCCTCTCCCTTACTATCTAGAATCAATAAAAATATATATTTTTTAAAAAGTAAAACAACAACAAAAAACAAACAAGAATACTATCTATATTATCTTCATTTTGAATGTTAAAGGTACCATAGAGGCTTTATTTCAAGTCCCTCACCAGAGGCAACTTCCATTATTTAGTTGGTTTAAATCTTTACTGTTCATTTTTTTTTAAATTATCATTATTGTTGAAAGCATTACAGATATTTCCTTTGTGTGTGTGTGTGTGTGTGTGTTTTTTTCCATTGACCTCCTTCATCCCACACCTGCCCCTCCTAGGCCTTCATCAATTATTGTCTGTGTCCATGGGCTATGCATAAGTGCATATAAGTTCCTGGTTAATCTCTTTCCCACCCTCCCCACCCCTGCAGTTCATATACATGGGTCCGTAAACTTTTTGCTTTCTCCCCATCTTTTTCTGTTTTCTATCAGATTGGTAAATTTTCTATATCTCCTATTTTTCTCTTGGGAGCTCTGATTCTATGGGTTAACCTTAATTGTGACAAGTATATTCTGTCAGTCAGGATTCAGTCAGAGGTGGAAACATTGTTGAGTGTTATGGCCACCCAGAAATATGGCTTACTCCCTTGGGATTTACATTCCATTGGCAATGGGGAGAAAAGTGGAAAATTACCGAATGTCAGGTCATAACGAAGGCAACAGTTTGATTACCACCTCAGACATGGAGTTAGTGTACCAAGTGTGTATGACAACCTGCCGGTTGGTGGGTGCTTTTCTGCTACCTGGCCTCACTTTTTTTCTCTTCCGCTCTTCTTGCTTTCTCTTTTCTGCCATCTTGCCTACTGTCTTAGCAAGGGCCTGGGAAAAGGTCCATGAAAATATCCCAGTTTATTTCTAACTTTGCTTGCTGAGTCCACTGGTGCCAGTGGACTTGTGAATGGTGCCATGGAGTGGTCCCGTCCTCACACTCTTAGTCCTACAGTTCAGACTTGTGAACAAGAGACTATGAAAATGTTGGAGGCAGCCTTTCTTCCATCTAATCCAGTACTACCATGACTTCGCCCTTGTTGTGGGAGACTTTTTCATATATCTTTAAGAAACTTCTTTGATATATATAGATATAGATATAGATATAGATATATAGATATATATTTGTTACTCAATTGTCTTGATGTGCCTTATTCTGTATATCCTTGGTTATAGAACTTCGTTTCAGCTAGACGTCAGGTGATTCTCAGTGATGGGTCCTAGTTTAGTTGTAATTTGGTGTGGTTGAGGGAGGAGGTGAGCGCACTGTTTACCTACTCCACCATCTTGACCGGAAGCCAATAAACTCCTTTTCTGTAGGACGGCCCTAGAGTGTCCTCTTAGACTTCATACCAAGCTCGCGGAATTTCCGGAAAGGATGGCACGCTTGGTGAAGAATGAGCGGAGAATTTGCTGCCTTCCTGCTGTGCCTTCTATCACTGTTTTGTTACAGTTTCCATCTCCGCTTCTTAGACTTTGACAACCCTGTTCAGGCTTTCCTTTCAGTTGTTATTGTCATAATTACCTAGTTACTAATTTTAATAATATGAAGAGAGCAAAGGGGAGGGCAGGCATAATAAGCATGGTCATCTGGGCAGCTTCGCCAGGAAACTACAACTTCATGCTTCCCCGGGAACCACCCGTCCATTCCCTGCCAATCACTGGGAGAAGGAACCAAACAGAAGAAGGAAGATAAGCGCAGGTGTGGTGAAGTCTGGGTGTCACAGGGAAGGTCCTTGTTTGTCAATCTATCCTGGGGAAAGGTCATTGGCTAAGGGGGTGAAGCCACTGAGAGTGCACGAAATCTTGAAGGGTCAACTGGTTAAGCTCCTGGTTACAATCCCCAAAGAGTTCCTCTCTCTTGTGCTCCTGCTCGCTCTTGAGCTCTCTTGCTCTTTGACCCATGCTTGCCCACTGTGTGGCCTTCAGCATGCGATGGACTGGAGCTGGGAACACAAGCGAAGCTAGCCAGATGCCGGGTTGGACTGTTTTAATATGAAGTGGAGGCTCTGGGCAGTGGCCTTAACTGTAGCCTGCTGAAGACAAGGCTGGACGGTTTCCATCGTGGGAAGGAGGGAACTGGGACGTTGGAAATCCAGGGGTTCAATTCCGCAGGAATAAAGATCACTCCTCCTCCCTCGGGAGGCTCAGAAAATTCCTTTCCTTGCAACATCGCAGGAACCCCACTTCCACGGGTTAGAGGCCGCACAGAGGGCACCCCACCAATAAGACGACGACGATTAATGGTTCTACAGTTTGATGGGTCACGCTTGCTTCTCTCTGCAGATGTGGTGCAGTATATTCAAGCTGAGAAAAACAACAAGGGTGTGACGGAGGCTGCCACACTTTTTCTCAAGTTCCTATTGGGGCTCCAGGAGGAAGGCTGGTTTCGTGGCTTTTTGGATGCTCTTCACCATGCAGGTTCGTTTATTCTTTTTACTCACAAATCGAAGTATATTACCGGCCCTAACTGGTTTGGCTCAGTGGATAGAGCGTCGGCCTGCAGACTGGTTTGATTCTGGTCAAGGGCACGTACCTTGGTTGTGGGCACATCCCCAGTGGCGGGTGTGCAGGAGGCAGCTAATGGATGTTTCTCTCTCATCGATGTTTCTAACTCTCTGTCCCTCTTCCTTCCTCTCTGTAAAAAAAATCAATAAAATATATATTTTTTAAAAAGTATATTACTGGACTGTTTCAGAATGCTTAAAAAGGGAAATGCTATTAATCTTGAGGTGTCCATATATAATTAGTCTTTTTTAAAATGTTTGTATTGATTTTTAGAGAGAGGGGAAGGGAGAGGGATAGAGCGTTAGAAACATCATCAGTTGAGCCTGGGTTGCGGGCTCAGTCCCCGATAGGGGGCATTCAGGAGGCAGCCAATGGATGTTTCTCACTCTCTGCCTGTCCCTTCCTCTCTCTAACATCAATAAAAACATTTAAATGAAGGAAAAAAAAATCACCCTAACTTGATAAAACTATTTGGAAAAATAATTTGACATAGTTCAACTCCCATGTATCCTATTGAACTGTTTTACTCTTAGGTATGTACCCTAAAAAAAAATAAAAATCTTACACATATATTCCTGAATTCATACGTGAATGCTCATAGTATAATTGTTTATATTAACAAAAGCAAGCAAGCAAACAAAAAAAGCAACCTCGAAAAGAGAAAAATGGATAAATTTTAAAATATTTACACTATGGTTGATTATATTGCAACAAAAGATATGAGCAAAGTTACATACAACAATACAGGTAAAGCTTAGAAATGTAATATTAAACTGTTTTAAAAACAAGAGAAAATTCCATTTAGTAGAATATAATTACAAAGTTCCAAGCAAGCTAAACAAAACATATATTGTTTAGAGAATCAAAGATATGTCATGCAACTACTCAAAAAAATTAAGTAATTGATATATCCAATTCAGGGTAGGAGTATATTTGAAAGGAGACAGAAAGGTGGGAGGGAAAGAGGCACACACCCATAAATATAGTGGAATTATTCTAGTTCTTAGGTTGTGAATGGATTTACATGTGTTCATTTTGTTGTTCTGCTGTTTATATCCTAATGAAAAGGTTGTGGCCTTAAGGTCGGACAAGCCTGGTAATTCTTTAGAATGAAGCCTTCTTGTGTTATTACAATTGGAAATAATGTTTTCCCGCTTATTGTACTTAGTTTTATTTTCTTGGAATAACACAGAAGGTAAGCTCCTGAGGGGCTGGAATTATAATCTATATTTTCTGTTTGCCTTTACTAATTTGCACTGACAAGACACTTAGCATGATGGCTTGGCTCATTGAAAGATAAATCACGGGTTGTAGGTGGAGTCTATGGATGCACTTCGGAAGGAAGGTTTTAATACTAAGATCGAGTATAAAACTTCACATTTATCCTCTGTATTTTCTCCCAAGATATGATAAATATTGTTAGAAGATCTAAAATGTTGGGTACCTAAAATGAATATCTACGTAGTTTTCTTTTTGAAAGATCATTAGTAACTAAAGAGATATAGATATTTTAGAATTCTTTCACTATACATTTAGACATGATTCCTTGGTATTAAATAATCTCAAAGTATTTTTTAGTTGGTCTCATAAAAGCCCCCCAAATTCTCTCTCCCTCCCTTCCCTAATTCCCTCTCTTTCTTTTTTTAGGTTATTCTGGACTTTATGAAGCCATTGAAAATTGGGATTTCCACAAAATAGAAAAGTTGGAGGAGCATAGATTGCTTTTAAGGCGGTTGCAACCAGAATTTAAAACCAGAATTAATCCAAATGATATCCTTCCTGAAATATCCGAATGTTTAATTAACCAGGAATGTGAAGAAATTAGACAGGTAATTTAGTTAAAATAAAATTCTGAATTTGGGGGAAATGATTTGAACATGGAAAATGTTTTCTGTTTTCTATAATGCCTTAGACCTAAGAAAGATCCCTGCAATCCACAAAAGTCTTCAAATCTGAGGCATAGTTACCTAGAATAGTACTTTTAATTGTGAATTGAGTAATTTTTATGTCACAGATTTTTTTTCAGGTTTGTCCTAGTTTCAGTTAAAAAAATTTTTATTGCTTTCTGAATAATGTTTTATGCAAATGTAAATAAAAACAACCAGTTTAGCAAATAAAAGAAAGCCATATAATCTAATGGTTAAGTATTCAGGCTCTGGACACAAATAAACTTTGTTAGAATCTTAGCTCAACCACTTACTAGTGATATGATTTTAGGCAAGTTACTTAATTTCTCTAAGCCTCTGTTTATTCATTTATAAAGTGGAAATAATAATAGCACCTTATTACTATATTTTTATAAATATTAAATTAGATAACATGTAAAGTGCTTACATATGCCTGGTGCATAATAATAATTGCTCAATAAATTTTAGTTATTATGATTATGATTAATAATAAAAGTCATGTAATTCTCACTACCTTGAAAAACCCATTTGTTAATATTTGGTTATGTTCTTTGAAATATCTTTTTATGCCAATATATCCATATTTTGAATGGCTATTATGTGAGTTGTTTTCCTGATGTTGCTGATGATGATTGAATATAAGATCTCAGAGGAGGTGAGAATATTTGGCTTGACAGAGTGATACAATATGAACAGGACAAGGGCAAAGAAAGGTTTTTAAAAAAATAAAATTGTGTGGGATGGGGCAAAAATGTTCATGAGTAAGACCTAGTGAACCAAACAATGATTTTAAATGAGATAGCGCTTGAGTTGGTATTTCTTCAATAAAAACTCATAAAAGGAAAACTTTGAAATAATTGATCAGTCAACTCCAGTTGTCTTGCTCAGGTTTGTTCCAACAAGGGGCCGATGGCAGGTGCGGAGAAACTAGTTGAATGCCTTCTCAGATCAGACAAGGAGAACTGGCCCAAATATTTGAAACTTGCTTTGGAAAAAGAAGAGAGCAATTTTAGTGAGCTGTGGATTATGGAGAAAGGTAGGATTTTGAAGGGACAGTTCTGAAGGGGGGAGGGAAGGTCTGAAAACACGCTCTGCCTTCCTCCTAGTTCTCCTTAGGGCTTCCTTCATTCCTCCCCTTCATTCACTCGCTGTCAGAGGCATTTTTCCCCTCCGATACCCATCACTACATCTCTAATGAGAGGCCAGAATGAAATTGAATTCTGGAAGGCAAGAGGCCACTTACCTATAGAAGTAGTTTGGCTGTATACAACCCCTAAATATGAGCCAGGGCAAACCGTTCTCATCCAGATATCCCGTCTGGCCCAAAGGATTTGGGGGAGGCAGGCCATCTGGAACTGAACCAGAGCAGGATTGAAAAAAAGAATCTATTGTGATTAAGTAACTGAGTCATCATCTGGTTTCCTGAAGCTAACCTCAAAGCAACCTTTTAAAGGCTGAGTTTGGTAAACCCTCTTAGCCTTTTCTGGCTTCTTTAGATCACAAGTTGTTCCCAGAAATTGTATAAATACACATCTGATTGCTTGGGGAGGCCAGGGAAGGAAGACATGAATATCTTCCTTAGTGTGCATGTGAGCCACGTGTGGGTCTTGTTCAGAGGCAAATACTGATGTGATAGGGGTTCAGGAGTCTGCATTTCCAAGTTCCTGAAATGCTGGTCTGCGTCCTACACTTTGAATAATAAAGTCCGAAATGACATCGGAGTTCAAACTCCAAATTGAGATAGCAAACTCGAAAAGATTCTTTTAATTGTCTTAAAGATGGCAGTCGTGTTTGTGAGAAATCTTAATGGGAGTTTACAATTTTAGAATTATGACCTCGTTTGAAGCTTTCACAATCGAGACTGGAATCGGTTTATGTAAAGATTCTAAGGTGCTCTTTGGTCTCATAAAGGTGCAAAAAAGGAAACGAAGGAGCTTGAGGATGAGGAAGTGGAAGCTTCGGACATACAGATTTTCTACAAGGAGGAACCGGAATGCCAGAATCTTAGCCAGAATGCATGTCCACCTTCAGGTACCCAGCACTGCTTTTTCTCTTCCACATGTTGCTCTTTAAGTCTTTTGTGTGGGGACACGTATTCAGTACCGAAGTCACAGCCTTATGAAAAGTTTTTTAAGGGAAAGTAATAAAGAAAAGAATTTTTACGTGACAAAAAATATTTTTTTTCTATGGTTAGGAAATCAATTGTCAACTTCTTCCTCTCCTATCTTCTTTTTTTTTGTCTTCTTTTATCACTAAGAAAATATAGGCATCTCTACATTGAAAATGCAAATAATCCTCCCAAAAACTCAATGTCCATGAGCTCCTGCTTTCACAGACAGGATTTAAGACATCAGCCCTGCTTTCTAACGAAATATTTCTACTCTTTGGGAGTCATGTACCCTCTTTCCTTCTGAGATCCCAGGGCTGCAGGGTAAGTTGATGAAGTTTGTGCGCTGCCCATGTGTTTGCAGCTGAAGGTTGAGGGGATTGAGATCCAGCTTGTGCTGTTCGTCAAACAGTGCTATGTCCTCTGAGGGGAGAGCTTTTTCTAACTCATACAAAGGCCCGGTATGAGTTACCTGTGGCTGTAGAAGGCCCATCTTATTATTTTCATGAGACCAGAAAGTTGCATAATAAGCCATAGTCAAGCCGAAACCGGTTTGGCTCAATGGATAGAGCGTCAGCTTGGGGACTTAAGGGACCCAGGTTCGATTCCGGTCAAGGGCATGTACCTTGGTTGCGGGCATATCCCCAGTAGGGGGTGTGCAAGAGGCAGCTGATCGATGACTCTCTCTCATCGATGTTTCTAACTCTCTATCTCTCTCCCATCCTCTCTTTACAAAATCAATAAAATATATTTTTTTAAAAAATTAAAAAAAAAATAAGCCATAGTCAAAAGTTATTGGGGAAAATTATGATATACATGAGTAGTGTTAACAGAAAGATGTGATTTGGGGATAACACCACAAGAAGCAAATTTATAGATTACTTCTGCAACTGAATAATTCAAGTTTTTGGTCATTCCAAAATAAAATCAATGAATATCAGTTGCTTTCAACTTTTCTGACATGTGAAAGGTCCTTAGTGAACTCCCTTAACCTTTTAGAAAGTCTTCTTTTCTTTCAAATGAATATTTTGGATTCAATAGATGATTTTCAAGGTATTTGTGGCTCTTGACCTATTTCCATTTGCTTATCTATTAGTGATATAAAACCTCTGATTGTTTTTTAAAACTTGTGGTTCTTGCCCACTGGCATGGCTCAGTGGTTGAGCATTGTCCTATGAACCAAGAGGTCACAGTTTGATTCTGGTCAGGGCATATGCCCAGGTTGTGGGCTTAATTTTTAGTGAGGGATGTGCAGGAGGCAGCCAATCAATGCTTCTTTCTCATCATTAATGTTTCTATCTCCCTATCCCTTTCTCTTTAAAATTAATATAAATATATATTAAAAAAACAAAAACAAAACTCCCATTATAACTGTAAACATTCCTGATTGTGGGAATATCCAATGTGCCCTCCTCTGGCCATCCTGACCCAAAAGATGGCCGTCTATTTCACACATCTTTCTTTCTTCTTTTAAAAATATATTTTATTGATTTTTTTTACAGAGAGGAAGGGAGCGGGATAGAGAATTAGAAACATCAATGAGAGAGTGACATTGATCAGCTGCCTCCTGCACACCTTCTACTGGGGATGTGCCCGCAACCAAGGTACATGCCCTTGACCGGAATCGAACCTGGGACCCTTGAGTCCCCAGGCCGATGCTCTATCCACTGAGCCAAACTGGTTAGGGCTCACACATCTTTCTTAACTTCTAGGGAACTAAGTTTACCCCATCGTCCCCAGTAAAATCTTTCTTAAAATTCTTTAACATACATTCTAAAACAGTGGGTTTGGAGGAACTACTTCCCATGTTTGCAGTTAAAACGTGTAATTCCTCCCAGTTAACAGAGACACAGGACAAGCACAAGGTAACTTTTGCTTCACACAGACTCTTACAGCCACAGTCACACACCAGTCAGTCTGGGCTTTGACTTCCATTCACGAAAGTCCCTGAACTGAGGCAGATATTTTGCCTAAGTGGTGATCAGCCACGTAAGACGAAAGTCCCGAAAATCAGGCCTGAATTCGGATTGGTCCCCTGGGGGAAAACTCACCAGTCAGACGTCTGGTTTCAGAAAGGGCTTTTCTGTCCCACTGGGGCGCCAGTGGGGGTCCCAGGTCATCCAGGCCTGATGAGGCCTGGAATCCAGTAAATCCCTGATAGGAACACCTTTCCTGTCTTCAGGGGGGACCCGGGCACATGGACCGGCCATCGGCCTTCACCAGCGGTGCCCTAAGTAGGCAGCACAACTGAGATTTTCCCAGCAGACACACCAGATTCATGCGGGAGAATTAATCAGCCAGGCCCTCAGAGGACATTCAGAAAAATAGCCTTTATTCCCAGATATACACATGTCGTGACTCAGGGCAGTCAGGAGCAAATCCTGAGTGATGAATGTCACTGCCCCCATCCCTTTATACCCTTAGTTTCTTTGTCCCCCAAATGTGGATCAGGCTTCCGGACTTTGCACTGGCTTTGCATCCCACTGAGAGCCGGGATGGGGGCAGTGAGATGACACTCAGAGGCCTGTCTGGCGCCAGCACTACCAAACCCCTCAGGGGGTTGTATAGGGTTCATGGCTGATGACCTTGGTAAGAGGGGAGTATTCCGGGAAACAGGTCCTGCGAGGCAGAACAGGCCTCACAGATAGAATGGAGCTTATCAGCAAGCAAGAGCGTGCGTCAGCATGCAGGCCCCTGGCACAGACTCAGCTAGCTAGCCCCCCACCTGCCTTAGTTTCCCCTTCACTTTTGAGAGAAAATAGCACGTGAGAGCCTTCAGGATTGCAAAGCATGACTGCTCTTCAACAAGAGGTTGCTTTGAGATCTCAAGATTTAGTGTTTGGTGTTTTGCAAAGATTTCTTGCTGTTTTGTTCCAGGTAGCATTTCCTTTAACCGGTGGGCATCTGTGTTGCCCTGAATTAAGCCATTTGTTATTTTATTTTTTCTTCCCTTTTTTTTTTTTTTTTTTTTTTTTTGCCATCACTACTTTGTCACTGAGGGGGAATTCTCCACTTCAAATCAGTGGAGAAGCTGGAACCTTAAAAACTCGGATTGTAAACTTTCAGACACGAGGCCCTTCTTCCCGGAGTCAGCTTCCTGTCTGTCTGACAGTAGATAGCTGTTGCCTTGACCCCATCCGGCAGCAAATCCTTAGTAATTTTGTTCCTTTTGTGTTTCAGAAGCGGTTCATACTCAGAGCCCAATGAAGCCACGAAATTACCAACTAGAGCTCGCTGGTCCTGCTTTAGAAGGAAAAAACACAATCATATGTGCTCCTACAGGTAAGCTGATGGCCAGCCCTTAGATGGTTTGCTTCTCTGCTTCCTTTTTTCCTCCTTTATTGAATACTGGGATGAAATGGGCACGTTTTAGTTTTTTCCTTGTTCCGTTTGTCTTTTGAGAAAACCGTGTTATTAATATAGTCTCAAGGTAGGTATTTTCAGGAACCCGAGGGGGAAGAAAAATGCCATTTTTTCGCTTACTTCAGGGCCTGACGGAGTAAGGCAAGTCCTAGGAAGTAGGTTAATATTTGTTAGTCCTGGTGTAAATTCTACCATTGTTCACCCATTCACATTTCCGGTATACTAGTTCTGTTACAGAAAACCAAAGAAGAACAAAGCAATACCAGAGAGATGGAGTTAGATTTATTGCACGCTTAGGTCCAGAGGAAAATGTCTCTCAAATTCTGGGCCCCAACATGCAGGAATTTTCCCTATTTATATGTTTTTACCTTCTTTGTCTCCCAAATATGGAGTGTTTCCGGCCCCTTTTGCAAGTTCTTAAAGTGCCCATATGTGCTGGGCCTTGAGACCTCAACCAGAGGCCTCGCCTGACACCAGCACTGATAACCTTGTCTGGGGAAGGTTTAATGGCCTCGCTGAAGTGGGAGTAGTTTTAGCAAGCAAGAATTTACAGAAGCCAATTAGCAGGGTTAAAATTTCAAACAGCAGTTTTCATATAAGATGGATGTTTCATTCTATCGAGTGGTTTTAGGAGAGCCAAAAATAATTACCATTCTACAGAAATATTTTAATATGTTAGTGACCTTTTCTTTTTCTTTATGTTAAAAGGCTGTGGGAAAACCTTTGTTGCACTTCTCATATGTGAGCATCATCTTCAGAAATTTCCACAAGGACAAAAGGGAAAGGTTGTGTTTTTTGCTAATCAACTCCCAGTGTACGAACAGCAGAAAAACGTCTTCTTAAAGCATTTTGAAAGACATGGGTAAGTATAACAGTTGTTCCAACTTGTTTTTCTCTAGCTTTATGTAACTTGGGGTGCTTTCCGCTTTGGTTTGGTTTTGGAAAACCATGATTCAAAAAATTCATAGTAGATTGAGCTTTTATAAAATCTAGATGTAACTCCTTCAGGATTCAAGTCTGTTTTGTTAGCTATACCGGAAATCCTAAGTAAATGACTTAAGAGATACATTTTACGTTTAACTGGCACATTTAACGTTTTAATGATTTTATGATTTATTTAGTGTGACTCTTTAAGTCAGTGGTTCTCAACCTTCCTAATGCCATGACTGTTATGGGGTCAAACCCTGGGTTCAAAATAAGACCACCAGAGGCTGATGATTTATTTAAAAAAAAAAAGCAGGCAAGAATTTATTGAACTGGCCAGGGCAGCTACAAGAGTACTACACGCAGGCAGACCCTACACGACTGCGCCGCTTTAGGGGCAGGTAGTTATTTTTATTTTATTTATTTATTTATTTATTTATTTTTTAAAAATATATATATATTTTATTGATTTTTCACAGAGAGGAAGAGAGAGATAGAGAGTTAGAAACATCGATGAGAAAGAGTCATCGATCAGCTGCCTCTTGCACACCCCCTACTGGGGATGTGCCCACAACCAAGGTACATGCCCTTGACCGGAATCGAACCCAGGACCTTTCAGTCCGCAGGCTGACGCTCTATCCACTGAGCCAAACCGGTCCCGGCCAGGTAGTTATTTTTAAAGGTTCTGAGAAGGAAAACCCCCATTCTGCAACAAACTGTTGTTTGGAATTTTCTGCTGTTCTTCCTAGATAAAATGTTGCTTTCTAGTTTGCTTTAGCCAGTTTGAAGAATGATGAAGATAAACTTAGCTGTCTGACCTTGCAGGCCAGAGACCAGATATGCCCATAATCTCAATACCATGCCAGGTGCACTTTTTTTTTTTAATTGGATAGAACAGCATTGTTTTCGAGGCCAGCATCGAGATAACCACTAAGTGTACATAGGGCTGGCTCTTTAATGAAAAAGCAAGTTCTGCCTGTAACCTTGCCCAGAACTTGAATTCATCCTATTTCAATGACCCTTTACTATGTTTCCCGGAACACTCCCATTTTACAGAGGTCATGTTGTGGTGTCCCCAACCATAAAATTATTTCGTTGCTACTTCATAACTGTAATTTTGCTACTGTTAATGAATCGTAATGTAAATATCTGATAGGCGACCCCCATGAAAGGGTCATTCGACCCCCAAAGGGGTCGAGACCCACAGGTTGACAACCACTGCTCTAAGTACTAGTTTCTTAGTGGCCTAGTATATATACTCCTGGCCATTTTAACTAGCTTGCATTTATTGATCACTTCCTATGTGCTAAGCACTTGTCTCCTTTTTGACTTAGGGAGGATGCAGTCAGTTAACGTTCTGATCCAGTGTTTCAGATCTCTGTGGTTTCTCACTCACACCGAGGTTGGTAACAGGCAGCTTCTGTCATTCCCAGGTACAAAATTGCCGGCATTTCTGGAGCCATGGTTGAGAATATCTCAGTGGAACATATTGTTGAGAACAATGACATTATCATTTTAACGCCACAGATTCTTGTGAACGGCCTTAAAAACAGGACTATTCCATCACTCTCGGTCTTTACTTTGATGATCTTTGATGAATGCCACAACACCAGCAAGCGCCATCCTTACAACGTGATCATGTTTCATTATCTAGATCAGAAGCTTGGAGGATCTTCAGCCCCACTGCCACAGGTATCTGCAACGTCATGGATTCCTGGGCGGAGCTGTCACCTTCCTAAATCTTATTGACTTACTCTTTTTAAAAACATATACTTTCATTGATTTCAGAGAGGGAGGGAGAGGGAGAGAGAGAAACATGAGTGATGAGAGAGAATCATGGGTCAACTGGCCTCCTGCACGCCCCACACTAGGGATTGAGCACGCAACCCAGGCATGTGCCCTGCCTGACCGGGAATTGAATCGTGACCTCCTGGTTCATACATAGATGGATGCTCAACCACTGAGCTACATATACCAGGCTTGACTTACTTTTATATAGAAGGGAGCTGCCTGTCCACGGACACACAGCCAGTGTGACATGGGAGGGTGTCCGACTTCAGCCCTTTTCCTCTCAGTGTGCTGTTCCACTCGTCACGGGGGGCACGCGGGGAAAGAAGAAAGAAGCCCTGCCTGGAAGGGTTTCCTCTCTTCGTATCTGTGCCAATTTGTGTTCAACTCATGAGTTGTGACTTCCGCATTTATCCCGTGCTTTGCTTGAGGAGGACCTGTTTGCACCGTCAGAGAGAGTTTCAGGGGGAACATGCCCTGCTCTGTATTGGGAGTCACGGGAAGGTGTGGAGCGGGAGGGAGCTCCCGGGAGGAGCTGAGGAAATGCTGGGCTCTCCCCGGACAGCTAACGGCTTGGCGGGTGGGCTCCTCACAGGTCATTGGGCTGACGGCCTCGGTGGGCGTCGGGGATGCCAAGAACACAACGGAAGCCACGGAGTATATCTGCAAGCTGTGTGCGTCTCTGGACACATCCGTGCTGGCAACGGTCAGAGACAGCGTGGAGGAACTGGAGGAGATCGTTTATAAGCCCCAGAAGTGTAAGTGGGACCCAGGAACGAGCCCTGTGGACTCTGTTATCCTCTGCTATTCCTCGTTCAGAGCCATGTGAAGGGACACTAAAGTTTTACACTTTCTCTGTTTGGTAGAAACTGTTTAACCCCAAACTTGGGAAATAGTCATGTTTCTGGCCTCTCTCCTTGACAGAGCTCTCTGCCCAAGCATGGAAGACCTCAGGAATGGCCTGTAGGAAGCAAACTGGCTGACTTTATTTCCGTAAAACTTACACAGGAACCATGAGAGGGGCAGGAGGATACTGTATGGTCATTTATTATTTCTATATTTATCTGATAGTTTAGGTTGAAATTATCTGAGTTCATCAGACCTTACCTCTAACGATGAGAATGTGATTTTTATAAGATGGACTAGCAAATGTTTATTGGATGCCAATGCAATACTGTTCAGCAAGGGAGAGGGAAGAGAGGAAATACACATGATTTCTCCCATGTTTTCTGAACAGCGTACGACTGTACAAGGCAGAGCAGACAGACATGAAGCAGTCAGGGAGGGGGCAGTTACGTTTCTTCCTGGGAGCTGCCTGTCGGTGTTTAGAGAAGATACACAACCTGAACTTTTTCGTACAAGTACATGTTTATTCATAACCTGGTCCCCCCTGTCCTCAGCTTCCTCTCCTCCCAACCCCCATAAACCCGATCATTGCATTCCTGTGGGCTCCTCACCTGTGTCAGATGCCTTTTCTCTCTAACGTTGGTCCATGCTCTAGTTTGTACACGATTGCGTTTGCTTCCTCCTTTCCTCTTCCCCGGCGTGTCACACACCTCTGCCTCCCTCGGAAGAATTTTGGGTTCTTTTCCCTGTGCTCTGTGACACGTGTGCACACTATGCTAACACACTCAGCTGTGGTTATTTAGCTGCGTATCTTCCTGTCCCCTAAGAGCACAGACCTCTCCGGAGCACGGAATGAGTTCTTTTCAACTGTCTGGCACCAGAATATGGCACATGGTGGGCAGAAAATACATTTCTGCGGAAACAGTGCAATAACGAATGTCAGGAACAGTGCACACTGTCCTGGGGGGTTGCGTGGGAAGGGGTCAAAGAACAGAGACAGGCTTAAAAAGCGTGGCGTTTGCAGAGACAAGCTGGACACCAGCCTCCTCCGAGCAGGGCTCTGTGCGGAGGAACAGGAAAGCCAGAGTGAGAACCGGGTTAGGCCCCAAGCACACAGACATGTCAGCAGGAGGGATCTGGTGCAGGTTTCTGAGTGTTTTTTGGATCAACCTCGGTGCGTTGCCTGTGGGCTTGGGGGCTCAGGAAGTAACAACAGCAGAGAAAGGTTTGGGAGTGCCTTCTTTAAACTCTGGCATAAGCTTCTGGAAAAATACTCACTTTCCTTTGGTGGCTCTAGTTTTCAGGAAAGTGAAATCACGGACCAACAGCAGATTTAAGTGCATCATCTCTGAGCTGATGAGGGAGACAGAGAGCCTGGCAAAGAGCGTCTTCGGTGAACTCGGCACCGTAAGTCTCGGTGAGATAAATTTCACTTCCCGTCCTCTCGTTTGGGAACAGCCACATGTTGTTCACTAGTATTTGCAGTCTCCTTGGTTCAGGCAATGTCAAGACCCTATCCAGAGGTTGACTTTTTTTTTTTTTTCTTTTTTTTTTTTTTGAGGTTGACTTACTTGATTATAGGTTATTAAAGAACCTCCCAAGACCTCCTTTATTTTCTATTGCCTTCCCCCCCTTTGTAAACCCAAAGTAAATGCAGGACACACACACACCTGAAATATAGTACATGTAAATCAGTCCATGGCTTTTTTTGATCTTCCAAGGTAGCTTTCTGTCCTGGCTTCCTATTACAGGAATGAAACCACCATTCCTCTGATGGCTCAGATTCGAGCCTACAAGGTGACCTTTGATCTTTCTTCTTTTGAGACTCTCTCATGAAGTCACCAAGTTCAGTTCTTGTCTCTTTTTATCCACTCATTCATTCGCCAGAGAGTTATTGTACTGGGAACTGTGGTAGAGATGGAAACAGCAAGATTGAAGACATAGCCCACCCTCGGGAGCTCACCGTGAAACCGTGAGAATCAGATGCGAGTGGTTTCCATGGGACCGGGCAGCGTCACACGCTGGGTGCCATGGGAGCACGTGGAACTAGGCTGGGCCGCGGGGAAGGCTTCCTGGGACAGGTCTGGGAGTCAGCCACGTTAGGGAGAGACAGTTAGGTGAGATCGAAAGGCATTAGGCATAGAAGGAAGGGAGAGCGCAGTGCGTTTTAGGAAGTGCAAGCATTTCATGATAATTTTATATATTATATATTTTCTCATGATAACGTTAACATGTGAGTAAGGGTGAGGCTAAAGGGAGAGGCAGCGGGTAGACGGGGAAGGGGCTGGTAGGCCAAGCTGAGTTTAAATTGTATCCTGAAAGCAATGGGAAGCACCTGAGGATTTTGACGTGATAAGGACGCCAGTGAAGGAAGAGGGCTGGAGGCTGCGGACGTGGCTTGGTGAAGGGAGGAGGCTTGTGCAAAGCACTGCAAACAGGAAGTCTCCAGACTTAATGGCTGACTGGATGTGGGAGGGAGGGAGGGAGGGAGAGGGGGAAGGAAGAGGGAGATTTCCCCGCAGGCTTCTCCCTTGGGCACCTGTGCATATGCCTGTGCGTGGTGCTGGTTCTAGAACTAGGAGCAGCTCTGGCAGGTACAGGGTGAGTTGGGAGATAACTGAATTTCTAATGTCTGCAAGATATCTCATGGTGCTACCTTCTCTCACACTTGTTCTAACTTCTCTTTCCTTTTACAGCTTAATTCAGGGCTTAGTCTAATAGCTTTCTAGCTGGTTTGCCCGCTTCACTCTTTTTTCCATCCATTTCCCTCCCCCTCGGCCTGGCTGTCTTCCTGAAGTACAGGGCCCTGCGTGAATCCCTTTGCTTAAGGCAAAGCCCTCCAGGTCTCTGCCTTGGCAGTCTGAGTCCTGCCTGCTCAACCCGGCTCTCCTTCTCTCCGCTCTTACCTTCCACTCCTTCCCCGACGACGACATTTTTGGGTTTAGCCTTGAAAATGCTCATTCACGCGTGTGTTCGTTCATTCTGTGTTGGCAAGGTGCCGGCTGATGGGAATATACGGTGGACCCTGAGACACAGTCCCTGCCTCCATGGCATTTCCAGGGTAACAGTACAGCCAGAATTAGGAAGTAATAAAAATAAAGCAGCTCACGTATGGGGTGAATGGGTGGGTGGTGGGCTCAGGGTGTTTCAGGCAGAGGGAACAGCATGGACAGAGGCCGGGAGAGCAGAGTGTGGGGACTCACATCAGCCCTGTAAATGCAGGCAGGGGAGTGTAGAGATGGGGATGAGAAGCAGGCAGGGCGGGGCCACCGAGGACCTGTGGGATAGCAGTTTCTCACCTTCCGTTTGGAAACTCCTTCTAACTGCTGAGTGAGGAAAGGATTGGAGGGAATACAGGGAGAAGCAGGGAGACCAGTTTGGAGGCCATGATATCATCCAGGAGCATTATGACATGGTCTGACCTGGGGAGGGGGCAGAAGGGTGCGGGGACTTGAATTTCTACCTTCTTATTCCAACTTCCTCCTTTCCGCCAGTCCAAATCCTGTCAGCTGTTCATTTCTGGATTGCTTAGCTAGTTTTTTCACTAGACTTTATTTTTTAGAGCAGTTGTAGGTTCGTAGCATAATGGAGCAGGACGTATAGAGGTTTCCCATATGCCTGCCTGGCCCCAGCCTTGTTTCCCTGCCTCCCCAAGTTCAACAAATAACTTGTTGATTCATGTCGTTCACTGCTGGCCGCCTCATTTGTAGCTGGCCTGGGAAAGAAGCACGTCAAGGCCACTTGTCTCAGAAGCCTCCCCTGCTCCTTTTATTTAAAAAGAGGAACGCCTTAGTCCAGAAACAAGAGCTCTTCCTGTGAATTTCATCGGACTGGGCTCTTCCCGGGGGGCCCCGGAGAACTGACTGTCCCTAGGGCCTCTGGCAGCCTGAGCTGCCGGGGGGGCAGGCCCGGGTCTCCCTCCTCCGTGACCGGGCCCCAGCACAGAGCCCGGGCTGCAGAGCCCTGCCCACTCCGCGTACAGAATAAGGAAGAAAATGAGAGAGGAAGGCAGGCTTAGAACCTGAAGCGACTGACCTATGACACCATGAAAACCTTTTTCTTTCCAGAAACCTTATCTCAGATTCAAAACAGGGATTTTGGAACACAGAGGTATGAGCAGTGGATCATGACAGTTCAGAAGAAGTGCTCAGTGCTGGGGCTGCCAGACAAAGACAAGGAGAGCAGGATCTGCAGAGCGCTGTTTTTGTACACGTCACACCTGCGGGTAAGCCGCTGTTTTGGAAAGCCGTGTTTCATTTTACTTTTTACTTACTGATTAGAGAGAGACAGGCATTGAGTTGTTGTTCCACTGATGCACTCTTTGGTTGATTCTTGGATGTGCCCTGACCTGGGATCAAACCCACAACCTTGGCATATTGGGACGATTCTCTGACCAACTGAGCTACCCAGCCAGGGCTGGTCAGGCCTGTCTTAGTTGTAGCACCTGCTGGGAGCTGTGCTGTAGCAGCTGAGGGAACATCAACTTTTCATCCTGTCCCCACAGCTCACTTAGGAACTTTCCGCAAGATTCTTATGAAGCAAACTCCAAAGATTATCTCATTCAGCATCATCTTTGTCTGCTTTCTGAACTTAACTCTGGAGGCAACAGGATGGACGAAAGGAGGCTCTGTGCTGTGCCTCCAGCATTCCCATGGCTGACTTTCCTAACCTGATTCACGGTTAGGAAAGGTTGGGTGGGGAAGAACGTTACTGCAGATGGGTGACTGGTGACGGCCATCCTTCAAGTTCAGTATGGGACTCCCGTTGCCCTATCCTGAAACAGGTTTTCTTACCTCGGATGGAGCCGCATGCACACAGGAAGATATGGATATTTTAGGACATATCCAGCCACTTTGCATTTATAGAATTTTAATGAACCTAATATTTGGTGTAGGTGGTCAGCGCCATCATTCTAAGCGGGTGCAATCCCCATTCAGTGATGGGCTTAGATGTACAAAGAGATTGAGTTGAATGTCTGAATTTTGAGGCAGATTGATATGGAAGTTGACTTGCTTTTTTTTTTTTTTTTTTTTTTTTAGCCTTTGACATGCATTTTTCTTGTAATTTTCTCTTCCAAGGCAGACCTCTAGACTCCAAAGTGATCCTAATTAGTTATTGATCCTAGCTAACTGAGATTTTCTGAAAACAGTATTTGATTCCAAGATTTTACTAAGTACCATAAGGGACTGTTCATTTAAAAAAAAAAACAAAAAAAAAAAACTAAGTTTGAACAGATTTGAGAAAAGTTTATTCTTAAAATTAATTTCATGCCAAGTTATAGCTCGTTGGACTTCAGTACAGCAGATGTGTGGACATTAGAAATACATTGAAACTCCGTTTTCTTTTTAAACAGATACTTAATGATGCCCTCATTATCAATGAGCACGCACGGACGAAAGATGCTCTGGAGTACTTGAAAGACTTCTTCAACAACGTCCGCACAGCCGGGTTCGATGAGATAGAGCAGGACCTCACTCGGAGATTTGAAGGTGGGTGGTGTTTCTGGAGGAGGAAGCCGCGCAGCCCGGTGACTCCAGGGATAGCATAATGGCACGGCATTGCAGTTAGCGTTTGGTGATTCTCAGGCACAGTGTGTCCTGGGCTTACGCAGATGGCCGGACCACTGAGCTTCAGTGAAACCCGGTCCTAATGGAAAGAACCTGCGGCTCGCCTAGTTCCAGTTTTGAAGAAGGGAAAATGGTAGGATTTGCAAAGGATATATTTCATGTAAATAGTTAATAGTAGCATATTTTGATTTTACTTTCAGTAATTTTGTAAAGGTTTACAAACTACAAAAAAAATTGATTTAATGATATTAAAAATACTGTAATTTATATATACTTTTATGTAAAGAGGAAAACCCCAATGGCCCATAATCCCATATCCCTCATATTAAGAAAAATGTAGGAAGATATGAAATGAAAAGTAAGGCTGCCTTCTCCTTCTCGCCAATCCCCCCCCCCAAATTGCTAATAATAATTAGGGAGAGGCTATACTGAAGTATTTACGTACACATATGTGTAACCGAGTGATGTGCTGCTAAACATTGAACAAGCAGCTCTCTGGGGGGAAACAAAATACATGCATTTATTGGTGTATTTAATGTATGCATTCAATTGGTGGTTTTCACATACACAATTCTGATCAGATTAAGAGATTAACTGGACTATAGCTGAAGGTCCCAGTGTGTTCTAAATTTCTAGAATTTATGAGTCGTTTATAAAACGTTCTCCTTTTGCAGAAAGGTTGGAAGAACTAGAGAGCATTTCTATGGATCCCAGCAACGAGAACCCTAAACTGAAGGACCTCTGCTTCATCTTGCAAGAGGAGTACCACCTAAACCCAGAGACCAGAACCATTCTCTTCGTGAAAACCAGAGGACTGGTGGATGTAAGCTTCTTCCTGCTTGTGGATAACAAATGGAGCAGTACCATTTTATTGAAAAGATTGTCTTCTCTTTACTTCACTGTTGTAGTTACTCTAGTTTATAAAGATGTCTTGATACCTTTATATGTTTTTTAATTATTGTATAGAATTCAATTCCAAGAGGCAGTTTTCTTAGATTTATCAATCTGAAAACTGTCTGTATACCAGCTTAACGTGTTTTTTTCTTCTTGCATATACTTCAGTATTGAATTAATACAGATGGCATACAAATAGGGCATAACTGATAATTGCTTTTTGTTTTCAGGCTTTAAAGAAATGGATTGAGGAAAATTCTGAACTCAGCTTTCTAAAACCTGAGATATTGACTGGACGTGGCAAAACAAATAAGGACAGAGGTATTTATATATGGTATACTTCATATAAGAATATATGTAATCTATTGAATATTTTTTTATGTTTGTATCAGGGTTCAACTAAAGAAGCAAAACCAGTAGATTATACATATATATATATAATAAAAGAGTAATATGCAAATTGACATTACTCCAACACACAAGATGGCTGCCCCCATGTGGAAACAAGATGGCCACCACAAAATAGCCAGCAGGGGAGGGTAGTTGGGAGGGACCAGGCCTGCAAGGGAGGACAGTTGGGGGTGATCAAGCCTGCAGGGGAGGGCAGTTAGGGGTGACCAGACCAGCAGAGGAGGCAAGTTGGGGGCAACCGGGCCTGTAGGGAAGGGCAGTTGGATGGGGATCCAGGCCTGCAGGGGAGAGCAATTGGGTGGGACCAGGCCTGCAGGGGATAGCAATTAGGGGCAAACAGGCTGGCAGGGGGATAATTCGGCATCAATCAGACTGGCAGGGGAGTGGTTAGGGAGTGATCAGGCTGGCGGGCAAAAGCAGTTAGGGGCAATCAGGAAGGCAGGCAGGCAAGCAGTTGAGATCCAGCAGGCCTGGATTGTGAGAGGGATCCCAGATTGGAGAGGGTGCAGGCTGGGCTGAGGGACACACATCCCCTCATCCCCATGCATGAATTTCGTACACACACACACACACACACACACACACGGATTTATTACGAGGTACTGGCATACACAATTGTACTGGTAAAACAAGTCTGAGGTCTACAGGGTAGGTGGACAGGAGCTGGCTGGAACCCCATAGCCATGAGCTGTTTGAAGTCCCTTAGCTCAGGAAACACCTAAGCCCTTTTTAATACTAATACCTAATCAGTATTATTGATTAGGTTACGCCCACCTAGGGTGAAGCCCCTGTTGATTCCCTAATGTCAACTAATTAAGAACTTTAATTACAACTGCAAATTCCACTCGGGACTGTAGTTCAGCTTAGCCAAGTTGACATATCAAAAGGCCATGACATGCTCACATGCTAGAAAGTTGCAGACACTGCCTCCTCCCATTCTTTTTTTTAAACATATTTTAAAAAATATATGTTATTGATTTTTTACAGAGAGAAAGGGAGAGGGATAGAGAGTTGGAAACATCGATGAGAGGGAAACATCTATCAGCTGCCTCTTGCACACCCTCTATTGAGGATGTGCCCTCAACCAAGGTACATGCCCTTAACCGGAATTGAACCTGGGACCCTTCAGTCTGCAGGCTGACACTCTATCCACTGAGCCAAACCAGTTACAGCTCTTTTTTTTTTTAACATATTGTTTGAGCATGTCACTCTTCTGCTCAACCAGCAGATTAACTGGAAATAGAAATATTCTGTTTCTACTTCATTTTCTTTTTTTTTCCTTCTTTTAAAAAAAATATATTTTATTGATTTTTTTACAGACAGGAAGGGAGAGGGAGAGAGAGTTAGAAACATCAATGAGAGAGAAATATCGATCAGTTGCCTCCTGCATGCCCCCTACTGGGGATGTGCCCGCAACCAAGGTACATGGCCTTGACCGGAATCGAACCTAGGACCTTTTCAGTCTGCAGGCTGATGCTCTATCCACTGAGCCAAACCGGTTTTGGCTACTTCATTGTTCTTTAAACTGTAGATGCTTTTGTATGTATGATATACTTTGAGTTTAAAAAAGTAGTCCAAGCCGAAACCGATTTGGCTCAGTGGATAGAGCATTGGCCTGTGGACTGAAGGGTCCCGGATTCGATTCTGGTCAAGGGCATGTAACTTAGTTGCGGGCACATCCCCAGTAGGGGGCATGCAAGAGGCAGCTGGTCGATGACCCTCTCATCGATGTTTCCAACTCTCTATCCCTCTCTCTTCCTCTCTGTAAAAAATCAATAAAATAATATTTAAAAATAAAAAAAATAAAGAAGTAGTCCAAGTAGACAAGCCTGAACGCTAGCGAGGGTGGTCAGAGGGTGTGGGGCTGCCTCTGTGATCACCCGGGAGGAGCCAGGTGGCCACCTCACCAGGCACTCGCACAGCTGTGCTCCCCACGCCTCAGTGACCAGCAGTGACAGCTCCTCTCTGTTCCTCCTCCGCGGTGTTGTGATAAGCAGTTCCCACCCTGTCAGTCCTGTCATCACCCTTGCACTTCCGCCTTCTATGCATTTTGAATTTTCATGACTCTAAAGGGCAAATTCAGATTGTGAAAATGTGGCTTACCAAATGAAGTCCAACACCACAGATTCTTTTTTTTTTTTAAATTCTCTATTGTTTAAAGTATTACATATGTCTCCTTTTCCCCCCACTGACCTCTCTTCCCAGCCACTCCCAACCCCCCAGCCCATGCCCTCACCTCCCTACTGTCTATAACCATTGGTTACGCTCATATTCATACATACAAGTCTTTTTTTTTAAAATATATTTTATTGATTTTTTACAGAGAGGAAGAGAGAGGGAAAGAGAGTTAGAAACATCGATAGAGAAACATCGATCAGCTGCCTCTTGCACACACCCTACTGGGGATGTACCCACAACCAAGGTTCATGCCTGTGACCAGAATCGAACCTGGGACCTTTCAGTCCGCAGGCCGGTGCTCTATCGACTGAGACAAACCAGTTTCGGCTATACAAGTCTTTTGATTGATCTCGCCCCCCGCCCCACTCCCCTGCCTACCCTCTTAGGTTGGACAGTCTGTTGGATGCTTCTATGACTCTGACTCTATTTTTGTTCATCAGTTTGTGTTGTTCATTATATTCAACAACTGAGTGTGGTCATGTGTTGTTTATCTTTCTCCAACTGAACACCACAGATGCTTGTGGTCAAAGTTCTTGCGCCATCTGACTGCAACATGAGTCCAATATGATTTCCACCTTTGTTATTTCCCCACAAATAAACACTCAGAAAACATTTTCTTATTTGTTTCCTCAGTTATCCATCCATAATCCACATTTAATTCAGAGCTTAGCCGGTGCCGGTCATTGTGCTTCTGCCAGATAGCCTTCCCCCGCCCCCTCCACATTCCCACAGCATCCATCCTGCCTCCACTTCATTGCTCGTCACATGGAACTACAGCTTCCATTTATACCCCTCTTCCTCAGACTGTGAGCTCCTTGTTGTAGATAAAAGTGGACCTTTAACCACGGTATTCTTATCTGACAAACCATAATGCCGAATAAATGTTTGATGAACAAAAGATGAAGTTCAGAAATTAATGAAGCGTTGTGTCCATCTTTGAAGATGTTTTTTTCCTTCATAAAGTACATCTCAAGATTTTGACAGCAGATATACTAGGATAAAAATGGAACTTTGATAAATTCTATTACCTCTAACGTGGATCGCTGAAGTTCTTTCTCCTCTCATTGTATCAGTGGCTGAGCACTGCTCGCTCTTAGGATCCTAGACTTAAAAAACGCAAGGCCAGGTTCTGCTGCAGGCTACCTGCCAGTTTGTCCCACTTCCCAAGCCCCAGGGTCCTCATCTGTGAGGGGAATGGTGGCACTTGCCAGTCAACCCATGAGAGAGCTTTGTGAGGTCCCCGTGAGTAACGAGATGAAAATGTTTTGTCAGCTGTAAACTCCTCTACACGTGCAAAGGTATTACGATTAGTAATCTATTTTTTTAATCAATGTTTGTTTTGAGACAACACAACCGAAGCCACGCAGCTGGCAAATGCCGCAGCTGGAGTTTGAACTCGGGCAGTGCTGTGGCCGAGTCCAGGCTGCACTGCCTGCATGCGCTCTCCGTGGCAATGATAGGATGGGCCCTGCAGCCGGGGGTTTTTGAGAGATCATGAATCCAAAGCACTGACCACGGCACCTGGCGTGTAGTAAGCATTCCGTCATCCATAGCTGCTTTTCTTCAGGGGTAAAATTCCCTCTTTGGTGAGTTGTCATGCCCTCTGACTCTGGCCCAGGAATGACCCTCCCGGCACAGAAGGGTGTCCTGGATGCGTTCCGAGCCCACGGCGAAAAGAAGATTCTGATCGCCACCTCCGTGGCTGATGAAGGCATCGACATTGCTCAGTGCAATCTGGTCATCCTGTACGAGTACGTGGGCAATGTCATCAGGATGATCCAAACCAGAGGTGAGAGGCGCTCTGGCGCTGTTTTAAACGTCAGCCAACTTGTCCGATCTGTGAGCGTACCTGTCCTTCCGGCCTTTCTCCTTTACCGAGTCCTGCCTGTGTGTGTGTGTGACCAGGGGCACTGGGTGACTTATTGGGCCCGGATTGGGTGGCTACAGTTTTGTCCACCATTTTAATTCCTGTTCACAAGGAAAACGGTGCACTTGACCAACACTGACTGACATGTTTTTTGTTTTGTTGTTTTTTAAAAAATATATTTTATTGATTTTTTTTTTTTTTTTTTACAGAGAGAAAGAGAGAGGGATAGAGAATTAGAAACATCGATGAGAAAGAAACATCGATCAGCTGCCTCCTGCACACCCCCTACTGGGGATGTGCCTGCAACCAAGTTACATGCCCTTGACCGGAATCGAACCCGGGACCTTTCAGTCCGCAGGCCGATGCTCTATCCACTGAGCCAAGATGGTTTTGGCTAGCTGACATGTTTCTAGGAGGATAATTCCCACTGGCTTGGGGCTTCGGCAGTTGGCATGCACACTTTCCTGGCTGTGTGTGTGGGGCCGCGGGCCCGCGGTGTTCAAGGAGCTCTTTGTCCCACGTGCACCAGAGTCTCCTAACTAGCTAACTGGCCTCTCTTCCTTTTTCAGTTTCTGTAACAGCAGCTGCCACATTACCTCTCCTGGAAAAAGCTCTGAACGTGTCACTTCCCTGAATAGAAACTGCAGTGGTTCCCCAATATTTTTAATGTTACAGAGTTATGTTGTTGTTTTTTTTAAATATATATATTTCTTTATTTCAGAGAAGGGAGAGAGATAGAAACATCAATGATGAGAGAGAATCAATGATTGGCTTCCTCCTTCACACACACACACAACCACCACCACCACCCCCTGCCCAATGGGGATGGAGCCCCTGAGTTGAATCAAACCATGACCTCCTGCCCTAGCCGGTTTGGCTGAGTGGATAGAGCATCATCCTGTGGACTGAAGGATGCCAGGTTCAATTCCCGTTCAATTCCCGTCAATTGGTTGCGGGCACATCCACAGTAGGAGTGTGCAGGCGGCAGCTGATGTTTCTCTCTCATCAATGTTTCTAACTCTCTATCCCTCTCCCTTCCTCTCCGTAAAAAAATCAATTATATATATATATATATTTAAAAAGCCATGACCTCCTGGGTGGATGCTCAACCACTGAGCCATGCCAGCCGGGCTTGATGTTAACAGAGTTTTCAAATCGAGCACCCATTTATCTTCCCCTGTATTCATGATTCTTCCCCTGTATTCATGATTCACTCCAGCCGACCCGACTTCAGCATTTTCTCCTTGTTGAAGGGATTGCTCATGTATTGCTACTGATGATCATGTATTGCTCTTCCCCCACGTCCCTATCACCTGCCCCAAACTCCCCAGCTGTCAGCCATCTCTCTTTTGAACATCCGTAACTCTTCATGTCTTTCAGCACTTCTCCTTTTCCACCTGTATGCGTGTGGTTGTGATCATAGCTGATTTCTCCATTTCCTGGATAGCTCCTGAGGGAGGACCTATCATTATTCACCTGAGAGCCCTCCCCGCGCCATCCGGAGGGCTCATGTTGGGCCCTCTGTGAAGCAGTGTTCTGATGGTGTGGCTGGCTGACCACACGGCAGTATTGAGGCTGCAGCGAGCTCCAGGTGCACACCCGCCTCCGTCCGTGCTCTGACGGCTCAGCTTCCCTGGAAAGCGGGATTCAGTCACCCAGAGTTGAATTTTAGGAATATGGTTTTATGGATTTTATGGTTTCCCTTAGCTTACCTATGCTAAGATTTGTCAGAGCTTTACATCAAAGGCACCAAATGAAATATTTATTTTCCGACAGGCAGAGGAAGAGCAAGAGGTAGCAAGTGCTTCCTTGTGACTAGTAATGCTGATGTAATTGAAAAGGAAAAAATAAACTTATACAAAGAAAAAATGATGAATGACTCCATTCTTAGCCTCCAGGCATGGGATGAAAAAGCTTTTCAAAAAAAGGTAAGTCTTTTCATCTGTGCTACTCTCAGAATCTGACCGTAAGGAACAGGGAAGGTGAGTAAGGTGGGTACCTTTTATCAGATGGCGAGTGTTGCATTAGAACAGTAAGTTTAATCTTCAGAATTTGTCCTGCAGTGAACAGCTAGCTCATTCTGCTTTTAAGTCTCAATGAGATTAAAATATATTTTATTTAATGCTGATGCCTGAAGTTGTGCTTTTATTATTTTTATTTATTACGGTAAATATAATTTATTGATTTTTTTTTTTTTACAGAGAGGAAGGGAGAGGGATAGAGAGTTAGAAACATTGATGAGAGAGAAACATGAATCAGCCACTTCCTGCCCACCCCCTACTGGGGATGTGCCCGTAGCCAAGGCACATGCCCTTGACCAGAATCAAACCCTTCAGGTTAGGGCGGCACCACGTAGATGGAGGTGGAGACTAAGTTGCATTGCCCATTGTCTACATGCGGCCGACTTTCCTTAGAGCACTGTGGTCCCCAGGGAATCTCTGGTGACTCTGCAGCCATCTTAACATGTAGATGGTCCAGAGGTATCCAAGGACTGATTTCCATGAGGGAAGCTTCAGGATTTGGGAGTCTGTAATTTTGTAGAAATAAGGTATAAAGGGCATTTTTCACAGTTCCAGTTTGAAATTAAAATGAGGAAGCCCACCTTCCTTCCTCATGGAGTAGAGAATAAAATGTCAAAAAGAACTTCCAACATGATGTGTTCCCATGACAGCACACAATCAGGGTTTTATGGTTTCGCTTTTTTGCACCTTAGTCCATGGAATTAAGCTTCTTCTACCATGGGTGGAAGGGAGAGGCAGTGAACTATAGACTTAATTTGTGACATTGGTTGAACCTCTTTATCCACTGAGTTAGTTTTAAGTATAGCAGTATTAGTTTTAACTTACTTGGATTTATTGCCCATAGTAACATTTAAAATATATGGGATTATTACTACTTAACTGAATTTTAGTATATAATTGAATTTAGTTAGAAATAAGTGCATTTTAAAAAATTGGATGCTTGATTTTACAGCTGACATTGTGGAAATCACCATGTTCTTTCTTTGTTTATGATGTTCTAAGACACCTTCTTTTATCATTTCCTTCTGTTTAGAGAACTTTCTTTTGCCATTCTTTTAGGGAAATTCCACTGGTAAACAGATTCTCTTAGTTTCTCTTCATCTCAGATTGTTTTGATTTCCCCTTTATTTTTATTTAATTTTTAAAAAAATATTTTTTATTGATTTCAGAGAGGAAGGGAGAGGGAGAGAGAGATAGAAACATCAATGATGAGAGAAAATCATTGACTGGCTGCCTCCTACATGCCCCCCATTGGGGATTAAGCACGCAACTGTGGCATGTGCCCTTGACTGGAATCTAGCCTGGGCCTTTCAGTCCACAGGCCCATGCTCTATCTACTGAGCCAAATTGGTTTTGGCTATTGTGGCTGCTTTAAAATCTTTCTCTGATAACTTCTGTCTTCTCAGTGGTGGTATACATTGATTAACTTTTTTTTTTTTCATTCAGTTTGAGATTTTTCTGGTTTTTGGTATGAAGAGTGATTTTTTTTTTATTGAAACCTGGATATTTTCATATCATATTAAGAGATTTGGGATCTTAAGAGACTTAACCTGTGTTAGCTGAATTTTTCTGGTACCTTTCTGGCAGAGTAGACAGGGACATTATCTCATCACTGCTAGGTGGAAATAGAATTCCAGGTTCCCTGTAAGTTTTTTCTCTTGGCCGCGGCCTGCCCAGCTAGAGAGAGGACAAGTCCTGAATAGGAGCTGCTGGGGATTGAGAAAAGGAAGAAAAAGAGACACAAAGACTTTAAGTAAAGCTGGGGCCAGGTGGGACACTGCCCTCGAATGGAGAGACAGTGACCCAGGGCTAGTACAATGCATTCATTATATACAGCATGATACCAGGAAGTTTTACTAGAATTTAAGACAAAGGAAATTATGTGAAATCATGGTTAAAGATCAAGCTGCAATTCTTCATTCTTTGTGCTTCTTTGTAATTGTCATTCCTGGCTGAACCTGGATAATTGTGTCAGTTCCTGGCGCCTGGCTAAACTTAGACAATGAAACCCACTCCCTGGCTTCTGAGCTAAAGGTTAGGCTGACAACATACCTGCCTCTGGCAACGTATATTCTAGGCTGTGGCTCTGCTGACACCACTGGACTCAGCCAGCAATCAGCTCATGCGCCTTCCCAAGCGCTCTCTGCAGTTCCCTACTCAGCTTCTGTTGATACCAGTGAGGGGGAGGCTCCTTGTTACTACTGGGGGGAGGTGGGAGTTCTGGCTCCCCACATGGTCGCCAGTGACACCAGAGACAAGGGGGAGGGGCAGCTACCAGTAAGCAGGAATGAAAGTCCTAGCTCCCTTCTTGGCCTTCTCTGACACCACCAGGTGAGTGTGTTGGGCATTTCATTACAGCCCCACAAAGTGGGAATGTAGGTTCAGTTCTCCACTCAGCCTTTGCTGGCATGGGTGGAAATCGGGTCACAGGTTTTTTTTTTTTTAATTTGTTTTGTTTTATTCTTTGGTATTTGGTTGGGGTAGAATATTTCTTGGGTAAAAGTTTTCTGTCTTTCTAGGCTGTCCTTTTCCTGGCCTTTTGACTCGAGAGAATAGGCTTTTGTTGAGACTTTTAAAAAAATGTATATTTTTATTGATTTCAGAGAGGGAGAGAGAGACAGAAACACCAATAATGAGAGAGACTCTTGATCAGCTGCCTCCTGCACACCTCCACTGGGGATTGAGCCCACAACCCAGGCATGTGCCCTCACCTGGAATCAAACCATGACCTTCTGGCCCATAGGTCAGCCACTGAGCCACGCTGGTCTGGCTGTTGAAACTTTTTTTTTAATCTGTGCCCATAGATTTTTCTGGTTGCCAGTTTCTTCAGCTCCAATCTAGGATATATGAGATGAAAACAACAACACACAGGAAACTTACTGCCATAGGGTCCCAAGGTTCCTAGCTAGTCTGCCTTCCTCTCTTCACCCATTAGAATTGCCTTATGTTTATTTTATTTACTTATTTTTAAATGTTTTTTTTATTGATTTCAGAAAGGAAGGGAGAGGGAGAGATAGATAGAAACATCAATGATGAGAGAGAATCACTGATCAGCTACCTTCTACATGCCCCACATTGGGTATCAAACCTGCAACCTGGGAATGTGCCCTGACCAGAAATTGAACTGTGACCTCCTGGTTCTAGGTCAAAGCTTAACCACTGAGCCATGCCGCCTGGACTCCTTATGTTTATTTTAAGTTAACAGCCCTAGCCATTTTGGCTCAATGAATAGATCATTAGCCTTCAGACTGAAGGTTCAATTCCAATCATGGGCATATGCCCAGGTAGCAGGTTTGATCCCCAGTAGGAGATAGCCGATCAATGATTGTCTCTCATCATTGATGTTTCTATCTCTCTCTTCCTCTTCCTTCTTCTCTGAAACCAATAAATAAATATATATATATATATATTAATATTTTAAATAATAAACGTAAATTTTGAAATATAATGCAGTCATACTACACACACATGTAACCTTACTGTAATTTGACAGTACCCTCCGTGGTTGGAATAGGAGAGAGACAAAAACAGGTTTGGATGGTGAGGGCTCGTCTGCCTGCTGTTTCATCCCATTGGGTTTATCCCTTGGAAGTGAGTGTAAATATGTCTGAAACAGCCCATGCTTATCATATATCTATTTATGGAGGACTTAAGTTTTGCCAGGTACTAAAGTAGAAAGCATGGTTCATATGACTATTTTATGGACATCTTTAGTGCTCTGTGGGCAACTTTAATGAGGAAATTAAAAGACTAATTGGAGGCCACAGTTAAACAGTGACTTAACAAAGAATTAGGAGAACTAATAAAATTACCTATGGGCCGAAGCTGGTTTGGCTCAGTGGTAGAGCGTCGGTCTGCGGACTGAAAGGTCCCAGGTTCGATTCCCGTCAAGGGCATGTACATTGGTTGCAGGCACATCCCCAGTAGGGGGTGTGCAGGAGGCAGCTGGTCGATGTTTCTCTCTCATCGACGTTTCTAGCTCTCTCTCTCTCTCTCTCTCTCTCTCCCTTCCTCTCTGTAAAAAATCAATAAAATATTTTTTAAAAAATTACCTATGGGCTTTTTGCAAAATCACCAGTTATGACATGTTCATGGAAGTGTATGCAGAATGAAATATATAAATATATATATATATATGTGTGTGTGTGTGTGTGTGCCGCACGCGCGTTTACACATATGTATCCTAGTTATACTTTAATTACATTTATGAGGTTTTTCTTTTTTTCCCATGTAGATTCACCAGATCCAGATTCATGAAAAATTCATCAGGGATAATCAAGGAAAAGCAGAACCTAAACTTGATAAGAAAAATAAGAAACTGCTCTGCAGAAAGTGCAAAGCCTTTGCTTGTCATACAGCGGATATAAGAGTGATAGAGGTGAGCAGCCTTTTCCAAAGAACACTGGGTCATTTTTTTAGCACTAATTAAAGTTTGCTCACTACTGGTGAGATATTTATAAGAAGACTGTACTTTCCTTATAACCAATGTCATGGTCCATGTATTTTACAAAAGCTAAAAAGTTAAAAACAACAATAACCTTAATTTCAACAATAAAGAAAATCATTTAAAAAATTGCTGCACAGCCACTTAATTAAGTATTATGCAGCCATTAGAAATATGGCTATGCTGCCGAAACCGGTTTGGCTCAGTGGATAGAGCGTCAGCCTGTGGACTCAAGGGTCCTGGGTTCGATTCTGGTCAAGGGCATGTACCTTGGTTGCGGGCACATCCCCAGATGTTTCTCTTTCATCGATGTTTCTAACTCTCTATCCCTCTCCCTTCCTCTCTGTAAAAACATCAATAAGATATATTTAAAAAAAAGAAAAAAAGAAATATGGCTATGCTAAATTCAGTGTGGTTCCCTGGATTAGATCTTAGAACAGATAGAGGGTTTTACTAGGAAAAGAGATAAAATCTATAGTTAACTAATAGTAATGTGCTGATATTAACTTCTTAGTTTGGACAAATGTACTGTACTATATTATGTAAGATGTTAGCTAGCATTTCAGGAAAGGTGAATTCAGGAATTCTCTGGACTACTTTTGTAACTTATCTGTTAATCTAAAATTATTCTAAAGTCAGGTTTACTAAACAAAATGATTATGAAGTTTATACAGTATAGTGAAAAACTCCTTATAAACTAATGGTAAAGCGGAAAAGTAATCAGGATACAAAATTGTAAATATGCTATAATTATAGATGTGTGAAATAATATCAGCGAACTGCTATCACTAATAAGTCAACAAAAATCGGTCAACAAAAAAGAAAAAAGAAAAACTGTACAGAAAAAAGACTACAGGAAATATACTGATGTGTATTAATATTTAGCAAGATTCCATGATATTTTTCTCTCTGTACTATTTTATGCTTTCCAAACTTTCCTTTTGGATTATGGTTCACTTTTATAAACAAAATGTCTCCTTGTTTTTAAAAACACAATGCCTGCAAGTTAATAAACTTTCAGATAAAAGGTTAGAAAAGTCTCCAAAGACAGACATTGGAGGTAACTCAGCGGCTGCCGATCCAGGGTTAGGTGGTGTCCGGGCTGGTTCAGATAAAGAGTGATGACTTTTGGGTTCTGTTTGATCTTCAGAAAACTGAAGTCTCTAATCCAGCTGTTGGAGCAGGAAGCATATTAGGGGTGATACTGACAAGTTCCCGGATCATTGAGTCTCCTTTAACTGTAAAAGACGCTTTCAGCAGGATTTTCTATTGGAAATGGCCCTTTTAGACTGTACATTCTTCTGTGGATCTGCATGTGCTGTGCGGTGTGGCTTTTTAAGGTTTGCTCTAAAGTCGGCTGAGGACACATCAATCCCTGACCCTGTTCAGATCCACACTGACCCTTGGTTGTTCTTCCCTGGGTCTTCTGGCTTCTGCCTGTCAGGCCCCTGGTGATCTCAGGCTCCATGGATCTGCAACAAACACCACTTTTGTTTCTGAATTAATAGAGTATCTACGTAAGAAGCCAGGCTGCCTAGAAACTTCTCAGTCCTTCTCTTCATGAGATGTCCCCTATCAACCCACTTGCTCCTCCACCCCAACCCTCACTTCCACCCATGTGACTGGGAGCCTGCTGCGTGGATTGGCCTTCCGGTGAATCTGTATTTTCTTCTTTCCCCATCTGTGAAATAAGTGGGATCCCACCTGCTCTTCATCACAGATTATCATGGAGTTTTCTTTTTTCTTAATATATTTTTATTGATTTCAGAGAGGGAGAGAGAGAATGATGAGAGAATAATTGATCAGCTGCCTCCTGCACATCCTTTACTGGAGATCAAGCCCGAAACCCAGGCTTGTGCCCTGACCGGGAATTGAACCATGTGACCTCCTGGTTTATACATAGGTCGATGCTCAACTACTGAGCCTAGCTGGAGTTGTTTTATTTATTTATTTTTAAAAATATATATTTTATTGATTTTTTTACAGAGAGGAAGGGAGAGGGATAGAGAGTTAGAAACATCGATGAGAGAGAAACATCGATCAGCTGCCTCCTGCACACCCCCTACTGGGGATGTGCACACAACCAAAGTACTTGCCCTTGACCAGAATCGAACCTGGGACCTTTCAGTCTGCAGGCTGCGCTCTATCCACTGAACCAAACCGGTTTTGGCTGGAGTTGTTGTTTTTTAAATCACAATTGTGAATTGGTTCTAATGTTTTTGTTTTGTGTTTTTTTTTTTTTTTATGTTTGATCCCTTTATCTATAGGAAAGCCATTACACTGTGCTTGGAGATGCTTTCAAGGAGTGCTTCGTGACTAAATTACACCCCAAACCAAAGAGTGTGGGGATTTTTGAGAAGAAAGCAAAGGTATTCTGTGCCAGACAGAACTGCAGCCATGACTGGGGCATCCATGTGAAGTACAAGACATTTGAGATCCCAATCATAAAAATTGAAAGTTTTGTGGTGGAGGATGTTGCAACTGGAGAGCAGAGACTGTATGCAAAGTGGAGGGACTTTCATTTTGAGAAGCTGCCATTTGATCCTGCAGAAATGTCCAAATGACCTCAGGGCCACAAGCTTCCACTACAGGGAATGGGTGATCGTGAGTGAAGGAGGAATTATCCCTAGTAGGCAAATCGCTTGTACCACGTGAAGATATTTACCTAAGGCTTGTACTATACTAAATATTTATCACTTTACTTTCTGTTTATAGTTTTCGACAGCTTGTATGATATTATATACATAAAGCACACCTGAATGATTCGTAGGCCAATAGAACTCTAAGTAACTTGGGAAAAAATTTAAAGCCTCACCTTGTTCTCTTTCTATTATTCCCTTTGGAACAAACTGTCAGTATATACCCAGTAGCCACTCAGTACACATTAGAATAAATGAATGAATGGATGGAATATTTCCATACTTCCCTTTCCTTAACCTACTGTAAACCAGCTTTTGCCTTTAACATTCTACTGAAATTGTTCTTTTCAAGGTCACCAGAGGCTCTGGTTACCAAATTTATCGGGCACTCTTAGTCCTTCTCTCTGAGCTCTGCTGCTTTGGGCCCTGTTGTGTATTCCTTTCTTAGAACTCTTTCTTGGCTTCTATCTTTTCTAGCTCTATCCCACTCTTTTCTATTGATTCCTCTTTGCTGGTCCCTTAAATGTTGATAATTCCAAGGGTTCAACACACACACACACACACACGTACATTGATGATGGTTACATATAATCATGTTCTCTATGTAGCAATGAATGGCATGTAACCTTAAAATTCTGAAGTAGGCAACTGTTAGTAATGGGCAGGTAAATGATATGGTATTTCCTGAAAAGTTGATTTCTCTTTCTTAGTTTGTTGTACATCTTGCCCTATTATTTTTTTTTGCCCTATTATTTTCATAATCTGTGCTATTGTTCCCTCTCATTGGTCATCCCAAGCCATTCCCAGTAATAGTTGATGATCAACATTTGGACTCTTCTCAATTAGCTTCCTTGGCTGATACTGATGAGGCAATTTAATTTGGCTGTTCTTTCTATTTAAAAAATCAGAGTGCATATCCAAATGGCACGCCTGCTATTTAACAAGGTTTGCTGTTGCTCCAGAACTTAAGTTGGGAGTTTTTCAGACTTGGAGACAACTGCATGAGTTTTGCAGTTTCTACCCAGGCTAGGGTGTTTTGTGTTGAATTCAGAGTAGGCTCTATAGTAATTTAAGCATCTTCCTAAAACAGATTCAGATTAGTTGTTTGTAATTCATGTTGGTGGTCCAAAAGTCATCTCATTAACATAATAAGAGCCTGGCTGGTTTGGCTCAGTGGATAGAGTGTCGGCCTGCGGACTGGGGGGATCCCAGGTTCATTCCTGGGGGGGGGGGGGGGGCGTGTGCCTTGGTTGCAGGCACATCCCTAGTGGGAGGTGTGCAAGAGGCAGCTGATGGATGTTTCTCTCCCATCGATGTTCCTGACTCTGTCCCTCTCTCTTCCTCTCTGTAAAAAATCAATAAAATATATTTAAAAAACCAAAAACATAATAAGAGACATCTTTGTCCATGTGTTTTAGGAACTCTGACAGAAAGAGGTATGTGTGTGTGTGTGTGTGTGTGTGTGTGTGTGTAGACCAAATACACATATTATTATAAACCACAATCTCACAAGTATATCTTTTACTATGGAATTGCCTTTTTGGATGCTGTTGTTCAAGAACTCCATTAGAATATATAAAATATATGCTATAAATCTGTTTGAGAATAGTTCCTTCAAGGTTCTAAATTGTCTTTCTAGCCCTAGATTGTTTTGCTCAATGGGTAGAGCATTAGTCTGTGAACGGAAGGATACCATGTTCAATTCCGACCAAGGATACATGCTGGGTTGCCCACTTGATCCCCAGTAGGGGGCATGCAGAAGGCTGCCAATCAGTGATTCTCATCATTATTGTTTCTATCTCTTCTTCTCCCTTCCTCTCTGAAATATATATATATATATATATATATATATATAGTCTCTATCTTTTTTTTTTAATTGTCTTTCTAGATGAAGGTGAATAGTCCCTTTTCTCTTCCACCAACAGAAGACAGACTAAAGCTGAAACAAGAACAACTTTGCTTGTTTGATTTTAGCATGGAGTCAAGCCATTGCCAGGCATAGAGCCTGGAACAGAGAAGACACTTGGTTAATATTCATTGGATGAAAAAAAAAAAAAAAGTAAGATTTTAAGAATGAAAACTCTTGATTGATGTCGTAATACTGGTCATTGGATTTCTGGATCCGAAGCTGCATTTCCCAACCAGCTGGGAGTCTTTTTCATGGGCATATGCCCAGCCCTCATTAGAACATCCTGGCAGGATGTCCAACCAGGTGTATTCAAGTTCCTCAGGACTTGAAAGTCCACAGGAATTAAGAGAGTTGGATTCTGATATGATTTGCACATTAGAGAACATGGCCTTCAGCGTGAACCAGAGACACTCTCTAAGGCGGGAAGAATAGGCAAGGGTTTTATAAACAAGAACCAAAGGGAGGGTAGCTAGGTAAGCAAGGCCGTAAACTTACATCATCCACTTTCTGGTTGATGGGGCAACTGGACTCTCCAGGGTCTACTGGCCCAGTGGTCTCAGCAACCGGGGTAGTGAGATAAGATGAATGGGTAGTTTCAGTTGACTCATGGTCAGCAGGTAGAGTCACAGGATATGGCCAGTGCCTCCATTGCCGTTGGAGTCTATAAAGGAAACTGGTAAGGCAAGTCTTGTGGTGAAATGAACAATGCAGGGAATGCAGTTGGTCAGGCAGACAGGTTAAATTGAAAAATGGCCTAGTTACTCAAGCAGGGTCAGAGACCAGATTGCCAAAGGGCCTAGATCAGTGGTCGGCAAACTGCGGCTCTCGAGCCGAGGTTTGCCGCTCTTTTGACTAATGAGTTTGCGGACCACTGGGATAGGAGCGTAAGCACAAGGAACAACATCAGCCTTTAATTATTGGAATCGAGAGTCTAGGTCAGTGGTCGGCAAACTCATTAGTCAACAGAGCGGCAAACCGTGGCTCGAGAGCCCCATGTGGCTTGAGAGCCTCAGTTTGTCAACCACTGGCCTAGACACTAGTTCACAAAATTATGGTATTGGAATCCTCAGGTGGTTTGTTATACAATTCATTTTACAATCTCGGATCTTATTATCTGTGGTCCCTGCCAGTGCTGAAATGAAAAGTCACCTTCAGGCAAACGCCTGCTTGTACAACAGGTCAGTGAATGTTGGTCCTTGCCCTTAAATCTGATGTTATTTGAATATAAAAAGCAAATAATCAGGCCATCAGCATTTCCTCAAGTGTGTCCTGCGGAGCGCTGGTGCTGGAGCTGCTCCAAAGGAAGTGCCTGTGGCCAGGCAGGTCTCTCTGTGCGCTGCCACCTCTGCCCTCCAAAGTGTGATGGCGTGTCGCTGCGTCAGTTCTGTGGTAATGAGACTCACTTAATCCAGGAGTTCCCAAGTACACTGAGCCTGGAACCCTTTTATTCGTTTATTTTTTTAATTAAAAAAAAAAAAGTATTGATTTTAGAGATAGAAGAAGGCACAGAGAGAGGAAGGGAGAGAAAAACATTGACTTGTTATTCCACTTATTCATGCATTCATTGGTTGCTTCTAGTATGTGCCCTGAATGAGGATCGAACCTGCATCCCTGGCATATTAAGCAAAAGCTCTAACCAACTGTGCAATCCAGTATACCTGATCCTGGTATACTTAAAAAAAAAAATCTTTATTATTCAAAGTATTGCATATGTCCCCTTTATTCTTCCATCAACCCCTTTCAGCCTCCCCTGGCCCAGGCCCTCACCACTCCACTGTCTGTGTCCATGGGTTATGCATATGTACATACAAGGTCTTTGCCTGAAACCCTTTAAAAAATGTTTTTATTGATTTCAGAAAGAGGAAGGCAAAGGGAGAGAGAGAGCAACATCAACGATGAGAGAGAATCATCGTTGGCTTGCCCGTACTGGGGATTGAGTGCACAACCTAGGCATATGCTCTGACTGGGAATCGTACCGTGACCTCCTGGTTCATAGGTCGATGCTCAACCACTGAGCCACACCGACTGGCTAGAACCCTATTATTCATGGGACGTCGTGAACATCCTGTAGAAGCACAGTGGAGGTATACAGCGCTGACGCTGACTAGACAACCAGAACCAAATTGGAATATTAATTTCAGGGTCAGACCAGTAACTTTTATTATACTGTGTTAATAAAACTATACATTTCATTAAACAAATCTGTATTTAATATGTAGGCCTTAGAACTTGGGATGCAAATTATTGAAACAGTTAAAAAAAGCAGCTGTAATGATATAATTTTTGTTCATGGTAATTTGGCTGTCTGAGTGAACAAAAATGACTTGGGCATTAAATTCTGTTTGTGGTCGTGACATGGAACAACTTTCTAAGAAGGCAGCCAGTGGAACCTCTGTTACTGTTTTCAAGAAGTAACTCTAGCCCTGGCTGGTTTGGCTCAGTGGATAGAGCGTAGGCCCTCAGACTGAGGTCAAGGACATGTACCTCGGTTGCAGGCTAGATCCTCCGCCCTGGTCTGGTCCAGGCTTGTGTGGGAGGCAACCAATCCGTGTGTCTTTCTCATATCCATGTTTTTCACTCTCTGTCTCCTTCCCTGCCTTCCACTTTCTCTAAAAGTTGATGGAAAAGTATTCTCGGGTGAGGATTCACTGGGGGAAAAGGAACTCTGCATTGCTCCTATATAGCCCTGCAGTGTACCACGCTGTCCTAACGTGACGCTGGACGGGAAACTGTGCCAAAATAAGGTTCTTCATTTAAGTGACTAGGAAACTCCCAATATTTTTAGACTAGGAAATACTGGGAGACAAGTCTCTAAGACCACAAATTACTAACTGTTATCCCAGAACTGCTGGCGGCCATGTCCCCTGGCACCTGGAGTGGCCCAGAAGAATGAAGCCGTTGCAAATGGAAGGTAAGATGAGAGAGGGAGTGATAGGGAGATAACCTGAGTTTGAACCACTAGAGCCAATCAAGCCTGTGGCCATGGCCACCACTGATTTTCAAGTTCTATAAATCAATCATTATTATTGTTATTGTTATTGTTACTGTTATTTCTCTAAAGCAGAGTTGTGCTTCCACCTCCATAATTAAGAGAGTCATGACTAATATATCCTCTTCCTAGATTATTACCCACCCACATGAAGACTGTCCCTTAGCCAAAGATACTTGTGCTCATTTGCTGCATTAAATACACCTGTCAGTTAACTCACTGTGCACACCAAAGAAGGCTTGTCTCCTTAGGAGGGATTCAGGCAGTGATGGGAACAAAGAAGATGGGAATCAGAGAGAGGACGGGGACCGGCAAGTGCAGCACATATAATTTGGAGAGTGAGAGGACCGGTGTCTTCTTGAGAAACCAAGCGAAAGAGGGTATTTGTTTAGCCTTGGAATGGGCGAGGACAGGATAGTAGGCGTGTTTGAGGGCAGAGGAGGAGAATCCAGAGGTGAGGGGACCCCATTCCAGAAGTCAGAACCACAAGAACCTATTACCCTGTAACCTCCACTCCAGGAGCCAGGCAGCTCCCAGAAGCTCAGTGATGGAGAGCTAAGTAGGTGGAGGAGTGTTTTCATAGCCGTTCTTAGCCTTTGCATGACGAGGCTGGTCCTAATTGGAGCGTCACGGGCTGTTTTTGCACAACAGGGTTTGTGGTGGTTTATTTTTCCTTCATTTTGTTTTGTTGTTTGTTTGTTTGTTTTTGGTAGTTGTTATTCATGAACACAAGCTAGATCCCAGGACCTCAGAGACACCTGTCTTGTCTCTCGTCTGAGTTATCTAACAAAGAAACTGGCACAGAAGAGTAGAGATAAGAACAAAATGATGTCTTTCTATAATACATAATTTAGCATATTTTGTGAAAATAAATGTTCCCAATTTTTGCTTAAACGGTCTTCGATATTTCTCTGGCATTAGATGATTCTTGGTCAAGTTTTAGATTTGGGCCTGGCCAGTGTGGCTCAGTGGTTGAGCATGGACCCAGGAAACAGGAAGATTCCTGTTGAGGGCACATGCCTGAGGTGTGACTCAATCCCCAGTAGGGGGCGTGCAGGAGGCAGCCTACTGATGTTCTCTCCTTCATGTTTCTATCTCTCCATCCCTCTCCCTTCCTCTCTCTCTAAAACATTAATAAAAATTTATATGTGGGGCCCATTTATTATAAAAAGAGTCTATGCTTTCTCCATTGCATTTGTATCCCAGTCCAAAAAGCAAAGGGGATGCCATTCTTTGGAGCAGCACCTGCTCCACAGGGTATTGCCCCAGGTGCAGGCGTTCACGCTGTCACAGGTTTTCCCACCCTCCACTGCACTCACGGGCAACTCTAAAACCCCTATATTAGACTTCTGGTTTGTGATGATTTTCTTAATGTATTAAAAAGCATTTCTTAAACCTCCAGTTTATTTACATTTTTCTAGCCTAAAAGTTCCAGTCTCCAGTTGTGTTTGAGAAAAAGCTTCAATTTCCTCAAAGATCTTAAAACAAAATTAAAACAATATATATTATTATTGATTTCAGAGAGGAAGTGAGAGGGAGAGAAAGATAAAAACATCAGTGACGAGAAAGAATCATTGATGGGCTGCCTTCAGCATGCTCCACACTGAGGATCCAGCCTGCAACTCCGGCATGTGCCCTTGACCGTAATCGAATCTGGGACCCATCAGTCCACAGGCTGATGCTCTATCCACTAAGCCAAACCGGTTAGAGGTAAAATAAAAATTTTAATGAATTGATTTTTTAAAACAGGATGGGGTTACCAGGACCATTCAATAGGGAAAGGGTGGTCTTTTCAACAAATGTTGATATCCGACATGCACATACAGAAGAATGAAGTTGTAACCTAACTTTATACCATGTGCAAATTATTAACACAAAATGGACCAGAAACCCAAACGTTAAGAGAGAAAACTACAAAACTTCAGATGCGGACACAAAGGAAGAGACTTACTGGATATTGATATTGGACCTAGTAATATCTTTTTGATTTGTCACCAAGCAACCAAAGAAAAAATAGGTAAATCAAACTTCATTGAAATTAAAAACATTTGTGCATTAGAAGACATTACCAATAGACTGCAAAGGCAACTCACAAAATTTGAGAAAATGTTTGCAAATCATATCAGAGGGCAACCCCGTGCAATGCTGGTAGAAATGTAAAATGATGCAGCCACGGAGGAAAACATAGAAAAAGATTAAACTTAGAATTATCACATCTAGCAATTATATTTTTAATATGTACATATAGAATTGTAAACAGGACCTCAAACATTTGTACTACAACGTTGATTGCAGCAGCATTATTCAAAATAGTAAAATGTGGACATAACGCACATGTCTATTCAGGCATGAATTTTTGTTTCTCTAAACAAAACATGGTACATTCATACAATGAAATTCACCTTTTAAAAAAAGGAAAATTCTAGGGGAGTGGTGGATGCGGGAAGAGACTGAACATAAACTGTGCACCTATGGATGAGGACAATGGGGGATGGGGAAAGGGCAGAGGGTGGAGTGGGAACCTGGTGGAGGGGGGAAGAAATGAGGAATCTTTGTAATAATATGAACAATAAAGATTGATTTAAAAAAAAAAAGAAAGAAAAGAAAAGAAAAAGAAAATTCTGCTGGGACCGATTTGGCTCAGTGGATAGAGCGTTGGCCTGTGGACTGAAAGGTCCCGGGTTCGATTCTGGGCAAGGGCATGTACTTTGGTTGCGGGCACATCCCCAGGAGGGGGAGTGCAAGAGGCAACTGATCAATGATTCTCTCTCATTGATGTTTTTAACTCTCTATCCCTCTCTTTTCCTCTCTGTGAAAAATCAATAAAATATATTTTTAAAAAAGAAAAAGAAAATTCTGACACAGGCGACATCATGGATGAACCTTGAAAAATACAGGTACATATCCAGGTTGTGAGTTCCATCCCTAGTCCAGGTGTGTATGGGAGGCACCGGATAGATGTTTCCTCTTTCTCAAATCAATAAAAACATGTCCTCAGGTGAGGATTAAAAACAACTGCAAAACTGTTATTCTCTGGAGCGTTTCAGATCTTGCTGTGTGGCAGACTTTGTCAGTTTGGTTCAAATAAACTCAAAAGTCCTCTACAGGTTTGAACATTCCTTTTGTGGATAACTAGAGTAGTCATATTTACAGAGACAGGAAGTAGGATGGTGGCTGCCAGGCGCTGTGGGAGGAGGAATGCAGTGATAATTGTTTAATGAGTATGGAGTTTCAGTTTGGGAAGATGAAAAGTTCTGGACTTGGACAGCGGTGATGGCTGGACAACAATGTGAATGAACTTAATGCCACTAAACTCTACACTTAAAAATAGTTAAAATAGATATTTTGTTACGAACATATTACCACGGTAAAAAAAAGATTATGCATCTGATTGTGCTTTTAGGTTTATCAACTTAGTGCTAAATAGAAATTAGTTTACAAATTCACATGGACATTGACTCCATTTTTATCAAAATAATTTAAAACATGCATAGAAAAAGGTGATGTGGAAAGGAACATGAGGTAATGATATATATTTTTGTTGTTAATCCTCTCCCGAGGATATTTTCCCATAGATTTTTAGAGTGGAAGGGAGGGGGAGAGACAGAGAGAGAAACATTGATGTGAGAGACTCATCAATTGGTTGCTTCCTGTATGGATGAGGACCGGGGATCAAGCCTGCAACTGAGGAACATGCTATTTTTTTATTTTTATTTTATTTTTTAAAAATATAAATTTTATTGATTTTTTACAAAGAGGAAGAGAGAGGGATAGAAAGCTAGAAACATAGATGAGAGAGAAACATTGATCAGCTGCCTCCTGCACACCCCCCAATGGGGATGTGCCCACAACCAAGGTACGTGCCCTTGACCGAAATCGAACCTGGGACCTTTCAATCCGCAGACTCACGCTCTATCCACTGAGCCACACCGGTCTTGGCTATTTAAAAAAAAGAAAAATTTTTTTATTGATTTCAGAGAGGAAGGGAAAGGGAGAGATAGAAACATAAATGATGAGAGAGAATCATCGATTGTCTGCCTTCCCTCTTCCTCCTGTTAAATCAAACTCTTCGGTAAAGAGCTCCTTTCTGTGGGTTTTGAGAAAGGCTTGGGAAGGAAGAAGACTCCTGTCCAGAAGGCAGGAAAGGAGCCTCACAGCATGCCTGGCCTTCCCGGGAGAACCCGCCTATACCCTACACCCTCCCTTTAGGCCAGTGACTGAGTACTGCCAAACCACCCCAGATTCTTCCAAAGTCCAGCTGCACCCACCCTGAAACCGTGATAACGCATCTGCCCCAGGGCTCTGCATTCTTAACAAACAGGAATCCCTCCCAGAGCTTCAGTCCTCCGCCCTCGGGGATCCGGACAGGCCAGGCCAGGCCCGCTGCAAAAGCGCTTGGGGCTCCCCACAGGCTACTCTTCGTGAACCAAGTGCTGAGCTCCTGAATTCGGGGTCACGTGGTGGTGCGGGTCCCAGGGAGGCGCTGAGCCCCTCAGCACAGCCCCAGGGCCCTCCTCCCGCCTCCCTCCACCTCCGTCCCCCGGGTCTGCACGGGGCAATTCAGGGCAGAAGCTACTCAGGTGCCTGGAATTCCACCTCCGGGCCCCGCCCACCGGCCCCATCAGCCAATAAGGGCGCAGGAAGGCCACGTGGGGGCGGGCCGCACGGGCTGGATTCCCGAGGCTTTAAATCCGCTGCCGCGGAGGAGGCACAGCCGTCGGAGATCAAGGATCCAGGACCCGCACGTGCAGACGGCGCCCCCGAAGGTGCGCGTCCCCAGGCCGGGCCGGGCTCCACGGTGCTCGGCCCCCCGGGAACCAGCCTTGCGGGAGGAGGGAGGGTGGAGGGTTCGGGGGTTACAGGAGGCGCCGTCCCGAGTCCTGGCGTGGCGGGCGAGGCAGCCTGACCTCCGTCTGCGGGGCTCCCTGCTCCCTGGCAGCGGTGGGCTGGTGTGGGGCGGGGAGCAGCCCGTACCCCCCAGGCCCGCCCGGCTCTGCGGGCCTGCTGTCACCGGGCCCAGAGGTGCTCTGAGCCTCGGGACAGTGTGTCCCCGCCCGGCTCGGGGCAGGAGTGGGGTCTCCGGGATGTTTGCCAGCGCCCACATGCTTAGCCTCCCTCCGCAGCCCCTGTGCAAATACTTGGAGGGATACATTCATGTTTTATACCTGTGACGTCTCCAGAAGGTAGGATGGCTTTCTAGGAGGACTGGTTTAATCAGATGCTACTTTTTCTTTTCCCTCCCTAGGTGCTGAAACATGAATCCTGCATTCCTCTTGATTGCCCTTTACTTGGGAATAGCTTCAGCTGCTCCAAAACTGGTTGGAAGTTTAGAGGCTCACTGGCACCGGTGGAAGGCAGCGCACGGGAAACTCTATGGCCCGGTTGGTGACACCTGAAATGATCAGAGAATGGCCCGGGCTTTTGGAAGTTTACAGCAGAAAGTAGCTCTTTGTTTTCTTTAAAATGTGTTTTTAGCCCTAGCTGGTTTGGCTCAATGGATAGTGTCAGTCTGTGAACTGAAAGGTCCTGGGTTCGATTCCGGCCAAGGACACATGCATGAGTTGCTGGCTGGATCCCCGATAGTGGGCATGCAGGAGGCAGCCAATTAATGATTCTCTCTCATCATTGATGTTTCTACCTCTCTCCCCCCTCTTCCTTCCTCTCTAAAGACAATAAAAATATATATATTTTTGTTGCCCCAACTGGTTTGGCTCAGTGGATAAGACTGATATCTGATAGAGCCTCGGGCTGCGGACAAAAGGTCCTGGGTTGGATTCTGGTCGAGGGCATGTACCTTGGTTGCAGGCTCCATCCCCAGTAGGGGGCGTGCAGAAGGCAGCTGATCAATTTTCTCTCAGCAATGTTTCTAACTCTATCCCTCTCCCTTCCTCTCTGTAAAAAAAAACCAAAAAAAAAAACAACCAAAAAAAAACAACAAAAACACTTAGAAAAAATATTTTTTATTGATTTCAGAGATGAAGGGAGAGGGAGAGAGAAATATCAATGAAGGGAGAGAATCATTTGACTGCCTCCCTCCTGCACGCCCCCAACTGGGGATCCAGCCCACAACCTTGGAATATGCCCTTGACCAGGAATTGACCCTGAGACCCTTCAGTCCCCAGGCCTATGCTCTATCTACTGAGCCAAACCAGCTAGTGCAGACAGTAGCTTCTTGAAACTGGCTCCTCCCAAGGCAATGACTTCATGACACCCATTACTGACACAATGTGGGCAAACCTCCCTGGTGTACGGGGGCTGGAGAACAGAAGTATAAACCTTTCCTGGCCTCAGTTTCTGGTCTGCAAATCCACTTGGTGAAGGCGACTTGGTTTTAAATAGCAGTAAAACGGACAGGTTGGTGATATGTTTGCCTCTAGAATGAAGAAGGATGGAGGAGATCGGTGTGGGAGAAGAACATGAGAATGATCGACCTGCACAACCAGGAATACAACCTCGGGAGACAGACCTTCGCCTTGGCAATGAATGCTTTTGGTGACATGGTGCGTGCGGCCTGGGAGGCTTGGCCTCGAGCTTTCTCTCCTCCCTGGGTACGATACCAGCACAATGCCTCGTTTGCCAACATTCTACCTCCTTTTCCTTGCAGACCAACGAAGAGTACACGCAGGTGATGAATGGCCATCGGAACCAGAAGCACAAGAGGAGGAGACTGTTCCGGGAACCTTGCGCCGCTGAGATCCCCCCAGCCGTGGATTGGAGGGAAAAAGGCTATGTGACCCCCGTGAAGAACCAGGTAGGACAGCACTCAGCAGGCCTCTCTCTCCAAGAGTAAAGCCGTAAAACGAGGAGTTGGCGTTGTGGCTGTGGTAGACTGGGACAATATGTGTTGCACTCATTTTTTTTAAGAGTTGACACATTGTTTGGCCAAGTTGTCAAAACCTTGCTATTTGTTCTGCAGACTGAGAGCTTCTATATTGTTTTCAGGGTCACTGTGGTTCTTGTTGGGCATTTAGTGCAACTGGTGCCATTGAAGGACAGACATTCCGGAAAACTGGCAAGCTTGTCTCATTGAGTGAGCAGAACCTTGTGGACTGCTCCCGGGCTCAGGGCAATAAGGGCTGCAGTGGTGGCCTGATGGATTATGCCTTTCAGTACGTGAAGTGCAACGGAGGCCTGGACTCAGAGGAGTCCTACCCGTATCAAGCAAAGGTGAGCAACGTTCTTATCCCTGTGCCATTCATTTAGAGCAAACAGATGCCATATTTAGAATTCATATTTTTAATTTTTTTTTTAGAATGCATATTTTTAGACTGTAGAGTCTATAAACTGTCAGAACTTCCATCAAAATATATCAGCCTTGAACAGTTCTGTTTGGGATGGTCACAGTTCTTATTTCTGGGTTACATGGAGACACACACATCATTCTGTATATAGTAGCACTATTCTTCCGCGTGAAACATTTCTTATGGAGAGATACACCGAAAGCATCTCATTGAATAGACACCAGCTCGTTTTTCATTTTCAAAATAGCCAGTAGCATTTCACAGACTTTACCTGGAAATCATGAGGCTGACTACTGCCTGAAACTCATGCTTCCCGGGAGGTGGGCTAGTAATCAGACCTCTTCCCCTTCCCCTTTAAAGGATGGACCCTGCAAATATAGGCCCGAGGATTCTGTGGCCAATGTCACCGGCTTCGTGGACATCCCTCCGCAGGAGAGTGCCCTCATGAAGGCAGTGGCAACCGTGGGGCCCATCTCTGTTGCCATAGATGCAAGCCATTTTAGCTTCCAGTTCTATCAAGATGGTAAGCATTGTCTATGTAGAAGTTTAGGCAGAAAAATGGACACAAAGCAAGATTTCACTCTTCGGCTTGCATACTTTCTGGGTATGTGGATTGAGCGTTGTTCACTGTGCACACATACTATCTTCCCCCGGTGTTTCCGTTTGACATGACGTGAGCTATAGCGTCATGGTTTGAAGCACCCCACAAATATATTTATTTAAAAGGCTACATCATTTGATTGGTATAGCTTAATACTGTGTCCTTGACCTTTTTCCAGTTGTTAGGCCTTTAAAATTTTCCCAAAGAATTTGACTATTGTAATTAAAACTACGGAGATCCTTTGACTCAAGTACAAATTTTGTGCTCTGTGCTATTTCCTAAGACTGGCATCCTAAAAGTAGAATGACAGGGCTTCCAGAAGTGTCTTTATGCCTCCTGACTGACACGTTGTTTACAAAAGAGATTGTGCCAGTTCAGATTTCTGCTAGTGTTAGAGGAGGGCCTACATCCCTAGCCTAGATTAGAAAAAAAAAAAAAATGTTGCTTTCGAATCTTACTTGGTTTTATGTCGTTGAGCTGGGTTTTGAGATGCCTTCCTCACTGTGGTTGATATGCAGGGCTGCTGTCACCTGCCAGTTGGAGGCCCTCACGGCAGTGTTGAATTTTGCTTCCCAGGCATTTATTACGAGCGGCACTGCAGCAGCGTGAATCTGGATCACGGCGTCCTGGTGGTCGGCTATGGCTTCGAAGGAGAAGACTCAAGTGGCGATAAATATTGGATCGTCAAGAACAGGTATAGAACATAAACTGTGCACCTATGGATGAGGACAATGGGGGATGGGGAGGGGGCGGAGGGTGGGGTGGGAACCTGGTGGACGGGGGAAGAAATGAGGAACCTTTGTAATAATATGAACAATAAAGATTGATTTAAAAATAAATAAATTAATAATAAAAAAAAAAGAACAGGTATAAGCTGCTGAAAGTACTTCTATTTGAAAAGGGAGACATTTTTGGAATTAGTATATGGATTATAGGTCTTCAAACTCTTGAGCACACTTCTGAAAATCGAAGTCTTTTTTTCTTTTCTTTTTCTTTTTTTCTGTAGAGTCCTGTTTATTTTATTTATTTTTTGTTAATCCTCACTAAAGGATTTTTTTTTTGCATTGATTTTTAAAAAAAATATATTTTATTGATTTTTCAAAGAGAGTTAGAAACATCGATCAGCTGCCTCCTGCACACCCCCCACTGGGGATGTGCCCGCAACCAAGGCACATGCCCTTGACCGGAATCGAACCTGGGACCCTTCAGGCCGCAGGTCGACACTCTATCCAGTGAGCCAAACCGGTTTCGGCCTCTTGCATTGATTTTTAAAATATAGTTTTATTGATTTCAGAGAGGAAAGAAGAGGGAGAGAAAGATGAAAGAGAATTGTTGGTCGGCTGCCACCTGCACGCCCCCTACTGGGAATGAGTCTGCAGCCCAGCCATGTGTCCTTGACTGGAATCGAACCTGGAACCCTTCAGTCTGCAGGCCGATGCTCTATCCATAGAGCCAAACAGGCTAGGGCTGCATTGTTTTTTTTTTGTTTTGTTTTGTTTTTTTTTGAGAGAGTGGAAGGGAGGGGGAGAGACAAGAGAAAGAAATATTGATATGTGAGAGAGACATTGTTTGGTTGCCTCCCACACCCGCCTGCAACCGAGGTATGTGCCCTTGACCGGAATGGAACTGATGCTTTTAATCATTGAGCAAAAATCGGCTAGGGCCGAAATTTAACATTATGATCACACATTTGGATGCCTGTGTGTTCCTTAAGAGGGACAAAGACTTCTGCCGAAATCCCAGAGGTCTTCATCCCACTTCAGGAACACGGCATACGAGTGTGTGAATGTAAGGTGAAGACTCTGCCTCAGCTTGCTGGAGAATCCTATAGTTTTTGTACCATTACATTTCTAAATTTGAAAATTTTCTTAATTATGAAACACATCTGGCCCCAAGAGTTTGCTTTCTCTCTCTCTCTCTCTCTCTCTCTCTCTCTCTCTCTCTCTCTCTCTCTCTCTCTGAATTTGCAGTTCTGTGAAAGGTTTGGGGAGAGAAGTTAAGTGCAGGCTTAGAACTCGGCCAAGACCTGAAACCACATCTCCTGATTCTTTCTGAATCTTGTTTGGGCCTCTCGGGTGCACTGTTTAAGTATCAGGCATAGTTGTTAATAAATGTTCAGGTGTTTGATTATTTGCATAAAATGGAAAACCCTCTCTTCTTTCAGCTGGGGCGAAGCTTGGGGCAATAAGGGCTACGTCAAGATGGCCAAAGACCGGAACAACCACTGCGGAATCGCCACCGCGGCCAGCTACCCTACCGTGTGAGGATGGCGATAACAAGAGCGCTCATGGAGAACGGGATGTCCAGAGGAGGCATTGCTGTCTTAACACTGACCACATTTTCCTTACTGGGATACAACACTTGAATCTTGAAGATCCAAACTGATTTGAATTCCGTGATGTTTTACATTGGTGGAAATGTTGCCACTTCTTTTATAGGGATGTACAAATATTTACCTTTTAAAATAAAACTTAATTTTTATTATTTTTAATCCTTGCCCAAGGGTATGTTTATTGATTTGAGAGAGAGAGAGAGGAAAAGTTAGAGAGAGAAACATCGATCAGTTGCCTCTGGTGTGTGCTGCGACTGAGGATCGAGCCCAAAACTTTTGATATACAAGACAAGGCTCCAGCCAGTTGAGCCACCCAGCCAGGGCTACAGCTTAATTTTATATGTAGAGGTGTAGGGTTCTTTCTGTTTTCAGTACATTTATTTTCTAGACACAAAAATATAATTGGGCCCTACAGACAACTGAATGTGCCAGAGGTCCATTAGGACAGCGGCCGGGTGGCCTTCTGGGTCCTCCCGTTATAAGTGCTAACGATGCGGATCTTATGTCAGCTGCCTATTGGCTGGGTTTGACCCAACCCTTGGGTGGAGCACAATTTGACAAACTATAAGGACAAAGGTCAAGTATGTGTTTTTTGTTAATCCATCTGAGGATATCTTTTTCTGCTTAATTTGTAGAGTGGAGGGGCGGGAGGGAAGGAGAGAGAAAAACATCAATATGAGGGAACCTTGGATGCCAGTTGGGGGACAAGATCAACTTGCAACCCAAGTGTGTGCATCTGACTTGGAATTGAACCCGTGACCCTCCAGTCCTTGGGCAGATGCTCTAACCACTTAGACATAGCAGCCAGGGCAAGGGCAATTATTTATTTTTTCATTTTTTTGTAAGTCCTTTTCTTTCTTTTATACCTGTAGGTTTTAAAAAAAAAAATAATATTGTTCAGATTAATACGTTTCTCCTCCCCCCCTCCCATACCTCCCCTCCACCTGGTTCCCACCCCACCCTCTGCTCTTACCTCCCCACCACTGTCCTCATCTTTAATTTAATAAAACTTTATTGTTCAGATTACTACAATTGTCCCCCCCCCCTCTCTTTTTTAACTTAAAGCTCCCCTCCACCCGGTTCCCACCCACCCTCTGCCCTTACCACCCCCTGCTGTCCTCATCCATAGGTGTATGATTTTTGTCGAGTTTCTTCCCGTACCCCCACACAGACACCCCTTCCCCCCTGAGAATTATCAATCCTCTCCTTTTCTATGAAGGGCAATTATTTTAATAAGGAAAAAATTCACATTTTAGAAAAGTCAAACGGACACACACACACAAACACATATGATTGACAGGTTAAAAAGGGGCCTTAGAAATGGTTATTTGACCCAAGATAATGATAACCCAACTGAGTTACAGGAGGAATGTCAGTTTTTGCTGCATCTTCCCCAACTGCTAGCGAAGACCACCTGGCTGCTGGCAGTCAAAGAAGGCCTGGACCTGGTGATTGCCAAGAATGCTTGTCAGCTGGCAGTTCAAGACGTGTCTGGCTTGTGGGTCAGTGCATGGTGCTTACGTATTGTTGTGGCAGTATTGCCGATGTCCCCCATTTTACCCCTTTGCCCACTACCACCCAGTCCCCTCCTCCCCCTCAGAACAGGCCTTCACCGTTCTGTTATCTGTGTCCATTGGTTAGTTCCCTACTCCCACCCCTTCCCTCTGGTTCTGTTTTGTGTCCATTTAATTTGTCCATTGGATTCCACATATAAGTGAGATAACATGGTATTTATCTTTGTTTTTTTTTTTTTTGTTTGTTTGTTTTTAAAGAAATGGAGTAATATTTATTATGTGTGGGTGGTATTTATCTTTTAATGATACAACTTGAGTAAGAATATTTTCTTTTTTCTTTTTTCTTTTTATTAAGGTACTAGTGGCCCATTGCAGGAAGATTCCTGCAATAGGGCTTCCTGCTGGTTGATAACCCCCTGCTTTCCTCCCTTCTCCCCTGGCCCTGCCTCCTTTCCTCCCTTCTTCCCTGTACCCACCTGCTTTCTTCCCTTCTCCCTGCCCCGCCTGCTTGCTTCTCCGCAGCTTGGCTCCCTTCTGTAGCACTTGGCTTCTTTCTACACTGTCTTCAGTCTTTGCTCTGGCCTGGATATGCAAATTAATCACCATCTTGGTTGGGTCAATTTGCATACTCATCCTGATTGGCTGGCGGGTGTGGCTTGTGGGCATAGCGAAGGTATGATCAGTTTGCATGTTTCTTTTTTATTAGGTAGGATTGTATGTGTACATATTTTACCATTGCTCCCCCAACCCACTGCCAAACATGCCCTCACCCCCCAGTGTTTTGCGTCCATTGGTTATGCTTATATGCATGCATTCAAGTCCTTCAGTTGATCTCTTATCTCCCCCCATCTCGCTGTAATTTAATAGTCTTTGATACTTTACTGTCTCTGTATCTATCTTTTTGTAAGAACATTTTCATGCACAGGGTTTTCCATTTTCCACTGTCATTTTGCTCAGTTTGAGGACGTATATAAGAAGGGTTAAAAAAAAAAAAGGGTTGTTGTACTTTCTCTTAAGGCCATTAGTTTTCCAGATTTAATGATGAGATTCAGCCCCTGTGTATGAGCCTGGCCAGTGTTTCTAGCTCAAGGTCAGCTTCCCTGACAGCTCAAGATGTCACTTCTTGGAGCCAGGTCTCTCCTGCTGCGGTGCAGGTCACTGGACCATTGTTGCTGGGGTGGGGAGGGAAGGACACTGCGTGAATGTTTGGATGGATGAGAGAGGGAGAGAGAGAACACAGATGTCCTTTGGATCTATGATCTGGAATTTTTATAAATGTTATTGGGTATGAAAATTATGCCCAGGAGTCCTTAGGCTAAAGCAGTGGTCGGCAAACTCATTAGTCAAATATCCACAGGACGACAATTGACATTTCTTTTGAGAGCCAAATTTTTTAAACTTAAACTTCTTCTAAGGCCACGTCTTTAAAATAGACTCGCCCAGCCTGTGGTATTTTGTGGAAGAGCCACCCTCAAGGGGCCAAAGAGCCGCATGTGGCTCGCGAGCCGCAGTTTGCCCACCACTGGGCTAAACTGAACTGCCACATATCAAGTGGCGGATGGCTTCCCTCGAAGTGATTTCATCTGCTGCTCAAGCCTAGCACTCAGAAGTCACATCTCCACTCCTCTTCCTTTGGGGGCCATTTTCTACACCTGGGAGAATCCGAAAGTAGATTCTTGATAGAATTAAACTGGGGGTGACCCGGTCACCAGGAAGTCTCCATGTGTAACCACGTCCCTCAGCCGGTGCTCAGACTGGGGTTGCGGGGCTCGGTGACAGAAGGTTCTCGGGACCCAAAGAGCCCCCCAGCGGCACTCAGCACAGAGATGCCGTGGCTCCCCCGGGGGCTCCTCTCGTTCTCTCGGCTCCCATGGTTCAGAGCTGCCTTCTTGAGCCTGATGCTCAAATGTCTGTGTCAGGGCCAGGCTTTTCCAAACGGACCGAGGAGGTGGACACTGCCTTTTCTGAGAGCCCCCAGGGCCGTGTCCGTCAGACTTTCCCAGGTGTTGTTTCTGACCAGGATGGAAAAAACCTTCCGGATGTCCTTGGAGCGGATGCGGTTGTCGGCGCAGGGAGCACAGCTCTGCTGTCTGTGGTCCCTGGACTAAAAGTCCACTTGGGGATTTGTAAGACTAAAGAAAGTAAATGCAGGACAGATAGGAGATGTCCAAACCTGTAGATTATATATATATATATATATATATATATATATATATATATATATATAATATTTTTTTTTTTTTTTACAGAGAGGAAGAGAGGGACAGAGTCAGAAACATCGATGAGAGAGAATCATCAACACCCCCACAGGGGATGTGCCCGCAACCAAGAATCGAACCTGGGACCCCTCAGTCCGCAGGCCGATGCTCTATCCACTGAGCCAAACCGGTTTCGGCTGTAGGTAATTTTTATAAAAATGTATTTGAGCCACCCCTGGCCTGGTTGCTCAGTTGGTTAAGAGCAGTGGTCGGCAAACCACAGCTCTTTGTCCCCTTGAGTGTGGCTCTTCCACAAAAATTCCACGGCCTGGGCGAGTCTATTTTGAAGAAGTGGCGTTAGAAGAAGTTTAAGTTTAAAAAAACGTGGCTCTCGAAAGAAACGTCGATGTTTGGCTCTGTGGACGAATGAGTGTGCCGACCCCTTCCTAATATACCAAGGTTGTTGGTCTGATCCTGGCCAGGGCACATAGGAGAATCAACCAATGATGCATAAATGAGTGGAGCAAGCTGGTATTTCACTCTTCCCCTTCCTTCCTCAAATTTTTTTAAAAAAAGAAATGGTACAGTTCTTTACGATTACCGTACTTGCTCAGCATTCCCGCCTGTCCCTTTCTTCTGTCCGCCCAGGGTCCCTGGGGCCAGTCACATAACTCAGTCTCCTTCAACCAGAAGGATAGCCCTGTGAACCGCGCTGGACCGGTCGGAATCCTCTGGGATTTCAGGTGTACAAGAGGCTGCTCCTACTGACTGGCCGGGGCTCCTCTGGGATTTTACGTACCGGTGCTGCCAGAGGCAAACCTCGTGCCTCTGGGTTCTAGCTGCCTGATTCTATACCCCTGGGATGTAAAGTGCTCTTGAAGTAGAAAGGAATGAAGTTGGCATTAGGAGGGAGGTGACACAAGAAAAGGAGGTCCTATTCTCCTAAGGCAACCACAGTTTCTATTTGTGCCATCTTTCCAAGGCATGCCTATGTGTAGCTTTTAGTTGACTTTCATTAATTATTATTTTTTAGTATAAAAGTTTTAAATGTTAAAAAAAGAAAAAGAAAAAGTAAAGAATGTATAATCATGTGTAATGTGACTAATTTGGGCAGTACAGAAATGAACTGTATTCCTTCCCATCTACAGAGAAAAGTCATTGTTAACATTTTCATTATTTATTTATTTACAGAGAGCTAGGGAGAGACACATCAAGTGGCCCGGACTGGGATCGAGCCTGCAAACCGAGGTATGTGTCTTTTGCTGGAATTGAGCCCAGGACCCTTTCATTGAGGGCTGGTGCTTTATCCATGGAACCAAATCAACCAGGACCATTCCTACCATTTTAGTCTTCCTCCTTCCAATATATGTGTGTGTGTGTGTGTGTGTGTGTGTGTGTATATATTTTTTTTTTCTCCCCCCCCCCCCATTTAAAAAAAAGCAATCATGAGATTTTATTAAATATAGGCTTTGGTCACTTAGAGCTTCTGTGTCTCACAGCTGCTATGCAGGTCAAAACCAGAGTTTCTAGTTGGTTGATATTTAAAGGGCAGGAAGTATCTTTTTTTTTTTAAGTATCTTTTCCAGCAGGTTTTCTCTTGCTCCTGTAGGGCATCATTCCCTTAGTATAGAAACAGAAAGCTTCCTTTGTCTCCCCGTTGCTGAGACTAAATGATTCCACTTGTGTGTGTGTGTGTGTGTGTGTGTTTTGGTTCACCCAAGGAAAAAATGGAAGGAGTCTCTTTAAAGTGAAGACAAATGTGAAAATCAGCGGGGCTCTTTTTCTTAAAAAAAAAAAAATATATATTTTATTGATTTTTTGCAGAGAGGAAGGGAGAAGGATAGAGAACTAGAAACACTGATGAGATAGAAACATCGATCAGCTGCCTCCTGCACACCCCCCACAGGGGACGTGCCCGCAACCAATGTACATGCCCTTGACCGGAATCGAACCTGGGACCTTTTAGTCCACAGACCGACGCTCTATCCACTGAGCTAAACCTGTTTCGGCTGGGCTCTTTTTCTTCCCCACATCATTCCTAATTGTAGTCATAATTAAGCTGGGTTGTTTTCCAGACCTGGGAGTTTATCTTTCATGACTTCTGGATTATAGATTCACCTGCCCCACCACATGCAGTGTAGGTAAGTAAAAACAAAGCAAAAAGAATTCCTTTTGAATTAAAGACCAACAAACTAATGCAGCAAGCAATAGTTTATTTTATTTTTTTTTAAAAAAGGGGAAAAAAACAACAAAAAGAAAAACAAGTGACCTCTTTTACTATCTCATAGATTAAGTAAAAATACTTGTATTAATATATATGTATATACATACTGCATATATATATATATATATACACAAACACACATATGATAGAACATTAAAATTACATGCTTCTCAGTACAGAAGAATTAGGACATATTCCCCATTTGAATTTAAAACTCTATCACAATTTAAAATCACTGCAATAAAACTTGCTTCCTTTTTCTTCTTTTGTAGATTTCAAGTACAGGAAGTTGTCAAACCAGGACCTCAGTGTGGAAAACCGTCTGCTATGCACAAATGACAACGGACAGCCACAAACCGTGAGTCTGGGGTTTTTGAATTCTCACACGGATCTTCGTAGCCCTACAACGGTCACCCTTCTACCTGAGACGAGAGGGAATGACGAAGCGCCACAGTCTGTCGACTCCACGTGGACGTTCACATTGACGTTGCAACGAAAGCTAACGAGTACATGTCACCGCAGCAACAACACTGGCCGTGAAATCCCTCTAGAGGAGGGTTCCTTCCCGCCCGCCCCTTTCCCCGCCAAACAAAACACAAAAAGGTTGCCGGGAAAAGAACCCAACACAAATCGGAGGGTGAAGCACCTCTGGCGATGGTCAGCACACAGCAAGGAGCAGAGAGAGGGAGCGTTTCCTTCGGGGCAGCTCCCGGCTGACGTGATGATTTTCAAACACACCCTCGTCTGCAAAAGGCACTCACGTATTGTCTATTTATAAATCATACAGTGGGAGTCCATACATGAGGGGTTTTCCTATAAATATAAAAAAGATAAGCTGAGGGCATGATATATATATATATATAAAACAAAGGAGAAAAAAAAAAGAGTATGAAATGCACATTTTAGGATAAATGTGCGCTTTTTCATTGAAAGGACAACCGATAGAATCGTTAAGAAATTTTTCATTGAAAAGTTAGGAATTCCAGGAAAACCGTCAGTCAAGAAGCAAGGGACTAGAGGCTGAGAGACACGGGAGAGGAGGGACACTAGCTCCTCAAATGGCCACAAACGGACGGGCGTGAATAGCTCTTAAACGAGAAAAGACCTTTCGCTCACAAAGGACTGTGTGCGAGGGAGGGTGGGAGGGAAGGAGGAAGGGGTTAGCAGAGACATAGGTGCAGCAGGAGGGAGGGGGGGCATAGGAAAGTGGGGTGGGGGGTGGGGGTGCATCTGGAATCTCTGATGGGACAGATGGCTGCATCCCCCCTTGCTTTTGCAGCTTGAAGACACCCTTGCCCGAGCCAAAGCCGCCCTCACCTGGACACGACCGAGCTAATGGAATTGTACGAGGTGCCGCTGTTGCAGCTCGAGGCGTAGGCCTCCTGGCCGTTGCCGTCCAGGTGGATTTTGAGCACCGAGGACGCCTTCAGGAGGAAGTCGGCCGCGTCCCGGCGCCCCAGCTCCCGGAGCCTGGCCATGAGGACCCCGACGGTGCTCTCGGGGAAGGCGGTCCACTCCCGGAGCAGGGCGTGCACCGGGCTCGGGAGGAACTCCCTGGGGGCCCCGTGGTGGGTGGTGGTGTTGTACTTGGCCACCAGGTCGGGCAGGCCCAGGTTCATGGCGAGGAGGCACCAGTCCTTCCCCATGGGGTCGGGCGGGTCCAGCAGGCGGCTGAGCTTCCGCCGCGTCAGGAGGTTCAGGTCGGACGCGTGGATGTCCATCCCCAGGCTGGCCTGCGCATAGATGTCGTGGCAGCCGAAGCACATGATGCTGCTGAAGCTCTCCTTGTAGCCGCCCATGGTGTTGGTGAGCGAGGTCTCCTTGAGGGCCTGCGCCCGGAAGAAGTCCCGGGGCTGGTAGATCATGACGGGCTCGTGGTGCTCCCTGAGCTGCTGGGGGCTCAGGTAGTGCTTCACGGTCAGCAGCCCCGGCAGCGTGGTGGCCACGACGTTCTCGATGGTGCTGCACACCGAGTCCAGCAGGAGGCAGCACTTGACCTTCTCCGTCTCCAGCCCGCGCACCTGCACCTCGATGCCCTGGCCGTGGTTGACCAGGAGCACCAGCAGCTCGGCCCCGCGGTTGGCCACCTTGCAGCCGCTCACCCACAGGCGGATGTCGGCGTCCCCCTCGGCGCTCTGCTGGTGGATCCAGCGGCACAGGTTCACCTGGACCTTGTGGAAGATGCCGCAGGGGAAGGGGGCCAGGTGCTCCACGGGGACGATGCGGACGCCGCCGTACACCATCACCTCGTCCTCCTCGTCCGTCCAGGAGCGGTGCAGGTTGTCCGTCTTGATCAGGGCGGGGATGTCCACCATGGCCCCGCTGCTCAGGTCGCGGGCGCAGATGTCCATGGCGTCCAGGATCTGCAGCAGCTCGTCCACGTCGCTGTCGGGCACCAGGCGCTGGATGTCCTCCGTGGTGTAGCGGCCCCGGTAGTGGTGCAGGGCCCGCGGGGTCTCCACCGAGAGCAGCTTCCCCAGCACGTTGGTGCAGAGCCAGCGGGGGTCCAGGAGCAGCACATCCTGGACTGTTTCGCTCTGCATGATGTTGATCTGCCCGGGGAGACAACAAGAAGTCACACACAGGAACCTACAGGAACAGACAACTCGCGGGCCCGAGCAGGGACACATGTTGCAAAGAAGGATTCCTCCATCATTGCATGGCTGGCTCTCAGATATCAATCACTAAGCTAAACCCCAGTTTGAGAATGTTTTAAAAGGAATTTTGAAAAAACCATGAACTCTTAAAAAAAAGTGAGAGATGGCAACTATGAAATGATTTTTGACTAGGTTCTGTTCCAAAATAAGTAAAACGAGCTATAAAGGAAATTATTGGCACAAGTGGAAAACAATTGAATAAGGACTACATATTCAGGGGTATGTCAATATTATGTGTCCAGAATGGGATTAGTATTAATTATATTGTGGCTATGTGGAAAAATGTCCTCTTTAGGAGATCCAGGCCAAAATCTTGTGTGTTTTTTTGTTTTAGGGAGAGGAACTAAATAAAATCGGAAAGGAAAGAGAAGAGACAACCCACCACAGAAATACAAAGGATTGTAGGAGGACAGTATGAGCAGGGAGACACCGACAAATTCGACCACCCAGAATAAATGGCTGAGTTCCTAGAAACAATCCTGCAACACTGAACGTTGAATCGGCCTGTTCAGATTTTCTGCTGTTTCCTGATTCAATCAGTAGTGAGAAAACTCCCAACTAATAAAGTTCCAAACCTAGAAGGCTTCCCAGGTGAATTCTAAGCGTTCAAAGAGTTCACACCTGTCCTTCAGCTCTGAAGAGGGAATGCTCTCCAACTCAACAATCACCCTGACACCTCCTGGGGCCTGCCCGCCCGGAGCCCTCACCTCGCCGGTGCTGTGGAGCTGCTGGGCGATGCCCCTGAGGTCCTCCTCGCTGGCCAGGGGGTTCAGCTGGTCCTGCACGTCGTACACGAACTGCTGCAGCGACATCAGCTGGTTGGGCCCGTTGAGCTTCCTCCAGGACGGCAGCGTGGAGATGATTTTCTCACACAGGTGGGTCATCGGAGGGCAGACCTAGGACGCGCAGGACGTGACAGGTCAGTTTACAGCTGTGGGGACTCAGCCAGGAGACCGGGTTTTCATGGGGACGGTTGAATCTCTTCCATTTAGACTAATTCTTGGTATTGGCTTGAAATGGGTTTTTAAATCTTTTAACTTTATTAAATGTAAATCAGTCTGCTACAGACTCATCTACCCAACCACACCTTCCTTAATTGTAAGCCACAGGGGCCATTTCCCGTACCCCGTCACTCATGAGGCTGTCCCCTGGTGGACAGTAGCTTTTAGGTCAGCTGAATTCCATTCCTTATTAAAAAAAACCCCACACAGAATGCCCAGGGATACAGGTAAGTTCGAACAGCCTTACCTCAGGAGTGGAAGGTGTGTGTGAAGCGAACATCATGCCACACCCCGAGAACACAGTCTCACTCCATTTGTTCATCTATTATTTTATGCCCTTCAACAAGTGTTCTTGGCAAATTTTTCCTACTTTCTGCATTTTCTAAATATTTCACAAGCTGCTTTTTTTGTATCATTATGTATAAAACCCTAATATGCAAAAAGACTGAACAGTGGAACAACTGAACCACGGTTGCTATGACTGGGGGCACGCGTGGATCAGGGCGGGCGTCGGCTGCAGCAGGATGGTGGAGCAGGTGAGTGGGGGTGTCAGACCAAGATGGGGCCCCGGTCGCTGGCATTGGGGCAAACCTCCGGTGGTGACTGAGAATTCTTTGCTCCTGTGTGCCACGGTCCCGCCCGCTGCTCACACCCACTAGATCGCTTGATGCCGTCAGCGGGTGCGAGCGGTGGCTGCTGGCCCTGAATGCTCCTGAGGGTTCTCTGCCTCCCCTGCTCCTGAGGGGCGATTGGGGCAGCAGCCACCTCTCGTACCTGCTGCTGGTGGCCCTGCTGCCAGCACCCAGTGCCAATCCTGACTGCTCGGTGCCGTCAGTGGGTGCGAGTGGTGGCTGCTGGCCTGATTGCTCCTGAGGGTTCTCCACCTGCCCCTGCTTCTGTTGGGCAATTGGGGCAGCAACCACCGCTTGCACCTGCTGATGGCACCAGCCCCAATTGCTCCATGCCATCAGCAGGTGTGCATGGGGCCAGTGTGTTGGAGCAGCGGTGGTGGTGTGGGGCTGCCGGCAGAGAAGGGACTGGGGGCTGCAGCTGGAGGGGTCGGGCAGTGGTATGGAGGGTGGGCCGAGAGGCTCTCCTGTGCCCACTTTACCCTCGCAGCCAGAGTTCCTTTCAAGGTGCACGAATTTGCGCAATGGGCCCCTAGCATATCTCTCTCTCTCTCTCTCTCTATATATATATATATATTTTTTTTTGTTTGTTTGTTTGTTTGTTTTGTTTTGTTTTAAAATATATTTTTATTGATTTCAGAATCAAACCCAGGACCCTTCAGTCTGCAGGCTGACTCTGCATTCACTGTGCCAAACCAGCTAGGGCTGTATCATTATATATTTTACAAATCTATTAAGTTTATAGATGTGACATGGGTTAATACATTTTGTTTCAATAGTATAATGTATAATATATCATCTGTCTATTGCATTGTGATCACCACCCAAAATCTAGTCTCCTCCCACCACCGTTACCATAAGTTTGACCCTCTTCATCCTCCTCTGACCCCTCTCCCCTCTGCTAACCACCTTTCTGTCGTGTCTATGAGTCTGTTTTGTTAGATCATTTATTGCTTTCTGCTTTATAGTCCATATAGAGTGAAATCATATGGTTCTTCGCCCAAGTCACTTTTGAATTGCTTTTGCAATGTGTAAAAAAGCAATTTTACTTTTAAACAAATCACTAAAACCATCAGCCTTCTCCTCCTCTCTGCTCTGTCTCCCTCGACCCAGAGCAATAAGATAAAAACTTCTCCACGCAGCCACCTCGCCCTGGGGCCCCTGAAAACCGAGGCAAACCCCTCTAGGTCCCTGGGGGGCTGGCCAGGGGCGGGGGTCCCGCCCTTCGCAGGCGGGCGTACTCACGGAAACAATCTGGCTCCGTATTTCTTGCAGGTGATTTCGAAGAACCTTCATGTCCTTCGATCCCGAAGCCCCGGCGTCCAGAACAAACAGCTTATTTGAAATGTGAAGGTCATTCCCAAACCTAGGAGGGAAGAGCAGGAGCCTCATCAGAGCCACGCAGTTTCGCCAGGCGTCCCCACGGCCGGGCCCGAGGCTGGTCGGAGGCCAGGAAGTCCTGGCGACCTTCAGAGGCCCCTCCCTGCTGTCCGCTGGCCCTGCGAGGCCACACGGGAGCAGAGGCCTGGCGACTGGCCCCCGCGGCCCCACCAGACGGCAGGGACACGGTGCGGACGGCATCGGCTGCCCGGACCGTACAGGTCTGAGAAGAGATGCTGTTGCAGTGGATACAGTAAGAACAGAGGGATGAGCGTGAAAGGTACAGCCCTGATCAGAAAACGTTAGCAGAAGCCCTAACGTTCACATCAGGAAGGTACGAGGTAATGTCTTCTTCGGCCGAGAGAAGCTGAGTTACTCGCGGCACACTGCACAGAGCTAGCTGCAGGTCGTTTTCTGTTGACAGGTACTACGTAGGAAAAAAGGGAGGTTTACAGTGGTGAGTGTGCAAGGCACAGAGTTTATTCCTGTATTGTTACTGACTGATTGTCGTATTACTTCCCATACGAACAACGGCGGGCCGACTGTCGCCCTGCTCTGTATTTTTAGCACGTGACCCTGTGCACGTCCATATTGACACTAGAGCTTTGCAAAACTACTGGACAGGAAGTGCACGCAGCTAGTCTCTGCGGGACTCCCTGAAGCTGGCCAACTCCTGATCAACTTCAGGGAGTTGGTCCGGACCCTGTGAGTGAATTTCATAACCCAGTATTTTGATAAATACTGATCATTGGCGTCATTAGTCATAAAAACAAACACACACACACCTGGAAGCTCAGACAACTAAGAACTAAGGATCTAATGTATAGCATGGTGATCATGGTTGACAACACTGCATTTACAGTTAGAATTTGCTAACAGAGTAGAACTTAAATATTCTCCTCAAAAAGAGAGAGTTGGTTTGGCTCAGTGGATAGAGCGTCGGCTGGCGGATGGAAGGGTCCTGGGTTCAATTCCAATCAAGGGAACATGCCCGGGTTGCAGGCTCGATCCCCAATAGGGGGCATGCAGGAGGCAGCTGATCAATAATTATCTCTCATCATTGATGTATCTATCTCTCCTCTTCCCTTCCTCTCTGAAACCAATAAAAACATATATTCAAAAAAAATGTGAACGATGTTTTAATTCACTCGGTAGTGGGAATCCTTTCACAGTGTAAATACGTATCACATGACCACAACGGATACTTTAAATAGCTGACAGTGTATCTGTCGATGACGCCTCAATAAATGGGGGTGGTGGTGGGGAAACACCCCACATAAAACAGCTCAAAGGCAGCGGTACCAGGAGGTGAGGAGAGAAGTGAGGAGGCTGCTGCTTTCTATCCTGTGTTACTTTCTTATTTGATTTTATAATTATTTGTATTCATTGCTTTGATAAAAAATGAAAAATACAACAAAAAGGCCACCCATGCTGAAATGGGTTTGGCTCAGTGGATAGAGCATCAGCCTCCGGACTGAAAGGTCAAGGGCATGTATCTTGGTTGCGGGCACATCCCCGGTGAGGGGTGTGCAGGAGGCAGCTGATCGATGTTTCTCATCGACGTTTCTGTCTCTCTCCTTTCCTCTCTGTAAAAAAAAAGCAATTAAAAGGCCACCCAGGAAAAAAGGCCTTTCTCCTCTCTCTAGTTCAGAGGTTTCGGCTGTGTTGGCCCCCGAGGACCCAGGGGCTGCCCTCCCGTACCTGTTCCTGATCTCCTTCAGCAAAGCCGTGTCCTTGTCGTATCCGAACTCGCCGCCCGCCGGACGCGGGACGTTCATGATGTCGGCGTGCGTGGCCACCAGGACGACGCGGAGCGGGTTCTTCAGCTTGCCGCCGAAGGCTGGGGGCGGGGAGCACAGGTTCAGAGGCGGGCACCCCTTCCTGCCGCCTCTCCCCCCACGTGCGGTTGGGGTGAGCTGGCCCCAGGCCCCTCGGTCTCTGCAGGAGGATGTGCCACCTGCCTGAGGTCCTGTGCCTGCTGTGCACAGTCACCTCCGGGCCGGGGCTGCCAGTAACAGAACAAGCCTGCTTTCTGGGCCTCACGGAAAGGGGCTCAGAAATGGACCAGAACCAGCCACAAAACACAAGGCAGCTTCTCACATCTGTCTCCAAGTGGGAGACCTAACTGGTTTGGCTCAATGGATAGAGAGTCAGCCTGCGGACCGAAGGGTCCCAGGTTCGATTCTGGTCAAGGGCATGTGCCCTGGTTGTGGGCACATCCCCAATAGGAGGTGTGTAGGAGGCAGCTGGTCAATGTTTCTCTCTCATCGATGTTTCTAGCTCTCTATCCCTCTCCCTTCTCTGTAAAAAATCAATAAAATATATTTTTTTAAAAAAAGAGAGAGATAAAGTGATGGTGCTCCATTATGGGGAGAGGTGTGAAGCTCAGTGTATCTGGTTATGTGAATGCTTTTCAAAGCAAAGATGACCACTGAGCTTTTGTATTTCACCAGAGAAGGCTGCTGCTTGTGCTGCAGGGAAAGGACGATGCCATCTTCCCCTCTAGAATGAAGACGGGATAATGCCTCTAGTCAACACGGTCCCTTTCCTTGCACAGGGAGGGAGCCCCAGAATGCAGGAAAGCTCATTCTGCTTGTGAATTATGTGCCCCAGAGGCAAAGGTGCGGTAGCTACTGAAGTAGGCATCCCACTTTGCACCCAAAAAAAGTGCTCCCCGCCCCAAAACAGAAAAAGAGATCGAGAAACAGTTCTCGAGGAATAAGCTCAGAATCAGGCCTCGGTGGCAGAAGCGTGTGATCACGAGACACCTCCCTGCGGAAGGAGATGAACAGCTGGCCCTCGGGGAGCCGCCGGAGGGCGGACCTTCCTGCAGGAAGGAGGGGCAGGGAGCACCGCCGGGAGCGCCAGCGGCTGGAGCCGAGTCTGGCCGGCAGCAAGGCCAGCGAAGGGTGCTTGCCTGCCCAGGGGTGTCTGAGCTTACCTATGGGCTCCTCCACCGGCACAAGAGACTTGAGGAAATTGAGCCAGAAAACCACTTGGTTCAGCTGGATCTCGAAGGGTTCTTCCAGACTGAACACGATGACATGGATGGATGTGGGGTCGTTGGCAGCAAAATAATCGTAGGAGCAGAAGTAGACAGGGTTTCCGGAGAACTCCCACACGCTGAAGTCGCCAACCCCTGCGGGGGAAAGCAGAGAGGACGGCGCGGTTTTCCCAGCGGTTCACGGTGACCCGCAGGGGCGGGGCCGTGCCCAGCACTCATCCGTGGACCCAGGCTTCCACCTGGCACGCTGCGGGCGGGTCACGAGGATCACCGTGTTTTCTGTTCTGAGGCTTGTGGCCAATCACAAGAATTCTTTAAAAAGGCATTGGCTTGTGAGAACATGCAATCACTTCAAAGTGCAATGGGTATTTTTATTGAAGCGTGCCTTTTACCTTTGTGTAAAACGTTTTTGTTTTTTTTTTGTCCTCGTTCAATAGAGCTTTACTTGGCCACTGGGTCGAGCTAGCAATGAAACGACTGGTCCGCAGTGTGTTAGGCACAGATCTCTGTATGGAACACAGACTGAGCTTTGTGACGAATGCATTTGGAAGACCGCCGGGCCTTTCGAAGCCTCCTCCTGGGGCACAGGCACGCGAGGTCTGCCAGCGAAGGCCGTCGTGTGCAAAGTTCCCGGAACCCAGAGCGAGGTCCTGAGCACGGGGAGGCATACTCTTGGGGTGGGGAGGCCTGGGCAGAGCAGGGGTGAGGGCAGGGCTGGGGAGTGCTGAGGGCGCCCTCCTCCTTTTATCTATGCTGCAGAGCCAGCTTCGCTAGAACATTCAACTTTTAAAAGAAATAAAATGTGAGCCCTGACTGGTGTGGCTCAGTGGATAGAGCATTGGTCTGCAGACTGAAGGGTCCCAGGTTCGAATCCGGTCAAGGACATATACCTTGGTTGCAGGCACATCCCCAGTAGGGGGCATGCAGGAGGCAGCTGATTGATGTTTCTCTTTCATCAATGTTTCTAGCTCTCTATCCCTCTCCCTTCCTCTCTGTAAAAAAAAAAAAAAAAAAAAAAAATCAATAAAATATATATATTTTTAAAAAATTAGCCTGCTAGCCCCATCTGGCATGGCTCAGCAGTTGAGCATGAACCGATAAACCAGGAGGTCATGGTTTGATTCCTGGTCAAAGGCACACACCTGGGTAGAACCCTCGATCCCCAGTAGGGGGTGTGCAGGAGGCAGCCAATCCACGATTCTCTCTCATCATGGATGTTTCTCTCTTCCCTCTCCCTTACTCTAGGGAAAAAAAAAAAAAAAAAAAAAAAAGAAAGAAAAGAAAAGAAAGAGAAATCAAAATGTGCCCTAACGGGTGAGTCTCAGTGGGATAGAGCACCAGCCTGTGGACTGAAGGGTCCCAGGTTCGATTCTGGTCAAGGGCATGTACCTTGGTTGCAGGCACATCCCCAGTCGGGGGTGTGCAGGAGGCAGCTGATTGACGATTCTCTCTCATTGATGTTTCTAATTCTCTATCCCTCTCTCTAAAAAAATGAATAAAATATATTAAAAAAAAAAAAAAAAGTATTAGCCCTGGCTGGGTAGCTCAGTTAGAGTGTTGTCTTAGGTTACAGGTTCAATGCCAAGGTTGAAAGTTCAATCCCCAGCCAGGGCACGTACAATTATCAACCAATGAGTGCATAAACAGAACAAGAAACCACTGTTTCCTTCTTTCTCTCTCTCGTCAATCAATGAACTAAAAAATGTATTTACTTGACAGTCATTTATTAAGCACCTACTGTGCTCCCTGTGCTTGATTAGGAGTACAGGATAGCACGTGTTGGATTTCCTTTCTGGGCCTGTGAGGGTGTCCCCGGGGCCAGGCTCCCAGGGGATCACTCACGGCCCTGGCAGAGGGGCGCTGAGGCCCTTCCCTGCGCGGCGGGCGGGCCGGACGTACCGTTCAGATAGGCGTTCTGGATGTCGATGGCCTTGGTGGACTGGTCGTCGGCGGAGCAGTGCGGGTGGTGGGACGGGGCCACGAACACCTCCAGCACCCCCTTGGTGAGGCCCGGCTCGAACATCATGCTGCGGCTCCGCACGCTCACGTTCTCGCAGCCCGGGTACAGGTTGTTGATGCTCACGGACACTGAGGAGAGGAGGCGGTGAGACGCGCCCAGGGCACCGAGCACGCCTGCCCGCCTGCCCGCCCGCCCTTCCTCCCGGCCTTCGCTCCCGGTGTCCGTTCCTGGGACTTCCCTGTCCCCACCCCACTCCCGCTCCAGGCCCCCGGGGTGGGGGTGGCCCTCAGGTGTGCTGTGCGGCAGCACTTCCCACAGAGGTTGGGCTGGTTCTTTCTGTCTCTCTCCATCTCCCTCCCCCCCACCCCCCCACCACCAAAGACGGCCTCTCCCAGGCTTGCTTGCCATTTGCTGCTGTGTTGGGTCAGCCTAAGGCAAACCAGTTTCCTGCTGTCTGCCAGTTATAAACGAGGCGATGGGAGCCTCTCCCCCAGGAAAGGAAAAAGGCCTGGCCGTTCTAGCGAGGTCAAGGGCCCCGGGGGATGGCAGGGCAGGGCCCCTCTGCCACTCCAAAGTGACAGTGTCGCTGTTTCTGGAAACAGATCTCCTTCCCTGGAGGCCACAGCCCCCCAGCACAGCCTGCCCCTCCCCTTGGCCCCCCAGTGTTCCCCAGCTGGCCCTCACAGCGCCTCCTATTGGTGCCACACTCTGCTTTTCCCAGGACATCGCGAATGCTGTTTTGTGAGGGCCAGGAAGTGACTGGTGAGCGGCCGGACTAGGCTCGGGGGCCCCTGCCCTGGTGCTGCTGCCCCGGCCGGTGGCGCCCTCAGCCCAGGGGGTGCTCGCCCCTGCACGGGGCAGGAGGGCCTGCCACGGGGCCTGCAGGCAGAGTTCCTGGCCCTTCCTGGCCTCAGGCAGGTCTGGAGTTAACCAAAGAGGAGTATGTCTCTTCCAGAGGCTGTCTGGGTGGACACTCTCCCCACCTCTCAGAGCGGGCCACCCACCTGGGCATCCAGCACCACAGGCCTCACGGCTACCCTTCTCTTCCACCCTCACCTCGGCCCTCCCGGAGGCTGCTGGCTTTGGCCAGACAGATCTGGGGCTGAACTTCACCTCTGACACTGACTAGGGGTCACCCGGGCCCAGGGGCCACGCACTCCAATGCATGCTTGATGTGTCCTTTCTATCATAGGCAAGAATTCTGAGAATTCCATGCCTGAGCAGGGGAGACTGCTTCTGGGCTCTCTCCTGGCCTGCGGGAGCCTTGGCGTTAGGGGGCTGGGAGGATGGAGATGGGGAGAGATGCAGAGCCCGTGCCCCTCTCCATGGGGCCGTTGCCCTCCTCCCACTCACTGGCACCAGGCAGGAATGGGAGTCCAGGGCGGCCAAAGCCTCTACTTTCCCACAAGAGGCAAAGGATAGCTGAGACTGGTTTGGCTCAGTGGATAGAGCGTCAGACTGCGGACTAAAAGGCCCCGGGTTCGATTCTGGTCAAGAGCATGTGCCTTGGTTGCGGGCACATCTCCAGTAGGGGTAGTGCAAGAGGCAGCTGATCGATGATTCTCTCTCATTGATGTTTCTAACTCTCTATCCCTCTCTCTTCCTCTCTGTAAAAAAAATCAATTATATATATAAAAGAAGCAAATATATATATATATATATATATATATATATAAAAGAAGCAAAGTATACCTAGCTTTTTAGTGAAACCGCTTCATTTTTCTTTAAAATTTTTTAAAATTTTAATTGCATTCATCGGGGTCACATTGGTTAGTAAGATTATATGTTTCAGGTGTATAGTTCTATAAGACTCATGTGTATTGTATTGTGCTCACCACCCCAAGTCAGGTCTCCTTCCATCACCTCCTTCTATCTGTCCCCCCTTCCTCCTCTGCTAATCGCCATACTGTCGTCTGTGCTGGTGCATTGTTTTATTTTTGCTTAATCCCTTCACCTGTTCAATGTTGGCACCAAATTCAATTTCCTCTTTCCCTTCCCCCTACTGCACAGCTGCAGCTCGCCAGGCTGCTGGGTTTCAGCCTCTGCAGAGAGGCCTCACGTCTGTGAGCCTTGAGCTACCTTTCTCTGAAATGGGTTTATGACCCAACCCATGAGACGTCAACGAGATGACGTGTGCAGCGCCCGGGACACAGGTCAGCGCCCACTGTCCACCGCACACCTGCCTTGCCACATGCTCCGGCTTCTGCCTAAGCTGTTTCTGTCTCCCAGGAAGCAGCGCTCTGTCAGTTGGACCACCGTGGGCGTCCCCTGGGCCTTCCCTCCGTGTTCCCGGCACCTGTTACTTTCTCCAGCCTTGCACATCCCCACATGGACTTTCCTTCAGTCCAGGGACCGCAGGCAGCAGAGCTGTGAGGACAGTGACCCCAGCCCAGCAGAAGGAGACACACCTGAAGGTGTTCTCCATTCTGGTCAGAAACCAGCATCCTGCCGAAGCCGGTGTGGCTCAGTGGATAGAGCATCGGCCTGCGGACTGAAAGGTCCCAGGTTCGATTCCAGTCAAGGGCATGTACCTTGGTTGCAGGCTCATCCCCAGTAGGGGGTGTGCAAGAAACAGCGGATGAATGTTTCTCTCTCATCAATGTTTCTAACTCTCTATCCCTCTCTCTTCCTCTCTGTGAAAAATCAGTAAAATATATATTAAAAAAAAAAAAGAATTCCAGATCTCTTTGTTTTTGGTCTGTCTCTCTATTTCTCTCTCTGGCTCTCACACACAGTCTCCGCCCTCCCTGCCCCTCACAGTGGTGCAGACCGGAGTGACCTTGACCCACAGCAGGAGAGAGCTGGCCTGGCTCCCTCTGGGTGACACGATAACTGCCAGAGAAGCTGACCTTGGACTAGGAACGCTGGCAAAATTACAGCGGCAAAAGGAAAGTGTGTGCACACAACAGCCCTTACTCAGAAGCTGTGTCCTTACTACGCTGTGGCTCAGGAGCCAGACACTTTGTGAGCTGCCAGCTGTGTGACTCGGATAGCCTACCTCACCCTCACGGCTTCTGTATGACGGTGGTAAACGTACCCCATCACCCTGTCCGTGGATGAAATGAGGTTTCACACGTTTTGCCCAGCTCCTGACACACAGTTAGTGCTCGGTAAGTATTAGCAATACCGGCTAGCAACTTTGTAATAATCACTCTCGTTAAAAATCCACTTTGGGTTATTTTTTTTTCTCCAAGTTTCTGCTGTGTTCAGAGAGAACAGGTTGAAAGAGCATGCAAATCTCAGTCACCTGCCCCTGCCACAAATGCCGCCCAGATCTCCCTCCTCGTGGAGAGAAGAATTACGTGGAAACCCAAACGATAAAGCTTCTGTGTTCCACCGCGGGCACCCACACGGCCCCTTTGTGACAGGATGCGCAGGAGACGAGCCCGAGGCACAAGGCTTCAAAACGGGCGTCGTTTAGGAGACTCTCGGAAGGTCTCTGTTCCCATCTCAGCAGGACTGAAGGCCCTTGCTCTACAGCGGGGCTCTGGAGAGAGAACACCCAGCTTGCACACCTGCCCCTTGCTCCCGGCGGGTGTCTCTCCCCGCGGAAGGACAGGTAGCCCAGAGGGTCTGGGTGTGAACCCACTGCTGACTGCGTCTGAGGAAGGCAGGGGAAGACAGCAAAGCCTGCTGCCCTAGCCCAGGGGTCCTCAACCTTCCTAATGCCACGGCCCTTTAACACAGCTCCTCATGTTGTGGTGACCCCCCGACCATAAGATTATTTTCGTCGCTACTTCCTAACGGTAAGTTTGCTACCATTAATGAATCGTAATGTAAATAAATATCGGTGTTTTCCGATGGTCTTGGGCGACCCTGCTAGCGGTTCTCAGCCTGTGGGTCTCAACCGCTGCTGTAGAGCCCAAGACCATCGGAAAACACAGATATGTACGTTAGGATTCATTAACGGTAGCAAACTTACAGCTATGACGTAGCAACGAAAATAATGTTATGGCCGAAACCGGTTTGGCTCAGTGGATAGAACATCAGCCTGTGGACTGAAGGGCCCCGGGTTCGATTCCGGTCAAGGGCATGTACCTTGGTTGGGGGCCCGTCCCCAGTAGGGGTGTGCAAGAGGCAGCTGATCGATGTTTCTAACTCTCTATCCCTATCTCTTCCTCTCTGTAAAAAAAATCAATAAAATATATATTTAAAAAAAATTTAAGATTACTTAAAAAAGAAAAGAAAATACTTTTATGGTTGGGGGTCACCACCACAGGAGGAGCTGTATTAAAGGGCCTCGGCATTAGGAAGGCTGAGACCCACTGCCCTAGAGGGTCTTGGGGAGCAGAGGGACAGCTGTGGAAACCGCGAAGCCTTTCAAAACCGCCGATCAACTCCAAGCCTGTGGGATGCTGACCCCACGTGGACCCAATCTCGTTGCTCTGCCTTCCCAGAGAAAGCGTGGGGGCGGAGCCATCCCGGGGCCAACATGGCTCTGTGCCAGCTGCGCGGCAGTCCCGGCTCCCCTCCCGCTGTCCTCAGGAGCAGGGTCCCTGGGCAGAACGCGCACCATTCTGCCTCGCGCACAGCGGTCATTGTGAACTCCCGTGTCTGCGACCCGAACCTCGGCGAGGCCCTTTCCTCGCTATTCTGGGGGCAGCTTGCAAACTGCTGGGCAAGCGCAGGGCGGATACCAGGCCCGGGGGCCGGGCTGGCCCTCACCTCACAGCCACCAAGGCGCTGGCGGAACCCAGTTGGCCCAGGGACCCAGCGCCCCTCACTGAGCCACCACTCAGCCTGGACCCTGACCCAGAGAGGGCAGCCCCCCGGCGCCTCCTGCAGAGCCTGGGGCCGGGGCCGGGCGCCTACCTGCCGGCTTGGAGGCCAGGGGCGAGGGCGGGAACCGGGTGGAGTTGGTGGAGGAGAGCCGGGGTCGGCGCCGCCGGAAGAAGCTCCGGAGCAGCCCGCACTTGAGCGACTCCACCAGCGTGGTCTTCCCCGAGCCCGAGTGGCCGAACAGCTTCAGCTTGATCCGGGGCTGCGGGTTCTGGGTGGGCCGCAGCTGCTGGATGAAGAGGCCCCGGTGCGTGTCCTGCGCGGGGGACAGAGGGCCTGTTAGTCACCGCCCAGGAGAGGAGGCCGAGCCTGCCGGGTCCTCCGGGTGGGTCGGCGATTTCCACCCATGTCGTCCTGTCCTCGTACATGTTTGCAAAACGCGTGTAAAATGCACGTAACACGCAATGCGCCACCTTCCCCGTCGTAAAGTGCACCGTTCGGAGGCTTCAGGACGTTCACCAAGTCGTGCAACCGGCTGATCTCATCGGTCCTCGTTCTCCCAGTGCCCTGGGATCTCTCACTTCTCTCGTCCTCTCAGTTTGCCCAAAAGCCGAGCCTGGTCCCCAAAGGCCCAGCCGAGTCCAGAACGGCTGAGCCCAGGCCGGGAGGTTGGAGCCTAGCGCAGCCCCAAGGAGTGGGGTTGAGGCCTGAAGAGGTAGAGTTGGTCCCAAATCCGACCCGGAGCCCAGCGTAGCCCAGAGAGCTGAGCCCGGACCGGAAGGGCGGAGCCAAGTCCCTCCTAGCACCTGGCTCAGGTGGGATGGTCCATAAAGAGAGGGTGGTATAATGATTTGACTCAGGTGAACCCCGTAAGAGCCTGCCGAGGTGAGTGCCTGCCTTCCTTCTGTCTCAGCGGGATCGCAGACCTGGCCAGACCACTGCTTCCAGTTCTAAATCCTGGGGGGTGTTGACTTACTGCCCAGCCAGTGACCTTTTCCCACTAACAATCCTTGAGTAAACTCAGGATTCTCCCGAAGGAGACCAAGTTCCCACCTGTTTTCTATTGGTGAAGTGTGATGCTTCTTTCTCAACAGGGCAACACCGCCCCCTGGTGGGCAGTGAAGCCACCTACAGAGACATTTTTAGTTCTTACGTTGGGGGCCGCTTCTGGTAGTGGGGCCCCAGGTGCCCAGGCGTGTATAAACATGGTCCTGAGCAGTAAGAATTCTCCGGGGCTGCTGAAACCTGTTTGTCTCCGTGGATAGAACGTCGGTCTGCAGACTGAATGGTCCCGGGTTCAGTTCTCATCAAGGGCATGTACTTTGGTTGCGGGCACATCCCCAGTAGGGGGTGTGAAAGAGGCAGCTGATCGATGATTCTCTTTCATCGATGTTTCTAACTCTCTATCTCTCTCTCTTCCTTTTTGTAAAAAAAAAAAAAAAAAAAAAAAAAAAAAATCAATAAAATATAATAAAAAATAAAAATAATAATTAAAAAAAAACACCCAAAAAACTCTGGGGCTGATTTCTGAGTGTCTGCTGGTCATTTATGTAGGAACATCTGAACTTAGACTTACCTGCATCACTTTACCTATGACCCAGGGGGTTTTTTTAGGGGTGGCTGGAGAGGGGGCATGGTTTAACACATCCTGAGTTCTCCAAGAATGCAACTATTTTATACATTGGTGGAAATATGCATATCTATAACTGATCTTTCATGAGCTCTGTTCTTGCATTTCTGAAAAGCATGCCCGCAGTCGCCAGTGTTTGAGTTATCATCCCAGCCCTGTGATAGATACCTTTGGGCGTCTGCAGGGTGATTCTGTGGGTGGGTCCGAGCATCTGCCCATTTCACTACGTCCCCTGACACCTCATGCCCCTGACCTGGCATCGAACACGTAGCCTCTTGGTGCACGGGACAACGCTCAACCAACTGGGCCACACTGGCCAGGGCTCTCTTAATCTTTTAAAGCTCCCTGAGCAGGCGTGTTGTTATCTGTGAGTTTCATTTCGGGAGGGTGAAGGAGGCCTCACTAAATGTAGCTGCACCATGCTGGATCGGCCAGGGCTGGAACCCACGGCTTGCACAGCGACGTGTAGAACAGGAGGCTGTTCTCACGCTGATGGCTTCCTCCAGGCTCCACGTGCGGCAGAGGACAAAAAGGGCTTGGGGTACGGGGTCAGCAGTTTCTCTGATTATTACCCAAGTCGGCAGGAAAGCTGAGAAGGTCCCGTTCTGAGACAGTAACTTATCGGGGTGGCGCTGACCGGCCTGGGAGACGCGGGGCGTGGAGACCTCCCCGGTGCCGTCTGCTGCCGCAGAGAAGCCCGTGACTCCCGAAGCAAAGCTACCTTCCCTCGTTTTAACGTAAGCTTCCAGCCAGCCCTTTGATCTTCCCCTTTAAGCCAGTGGTTCTCAACCTTTCCAATGCTGCGGCCCTTTAATACATATCCTCATGTTGTGGTGACCCCCAACCATAACATTATTTTCATTGCTACTTCATAACTGTACTTTTGCTACCGTTAATGAATGGTCATGTAAATATCTGTGTTTCCCGATGGTCTTAGGCTCTACAGCAGCAGTTCTCAACCTGAGGGTCGCCGAAGACCATCGGGATGGAAATAATGTTATGGTTGGGGGTCACCACAACGGGAGGAACTGTGTTAAAGGGCCGAGGCATCAGAAAGGTTGAGAACCACTGTTTTAATTGCCCCCGCCCTGCACCGAGCGCCGAGCATCTGAATTGCAGTCCGAGTCTGTGGGCATCACCTCCCATTCTGAGCATTTCAAGACTAGAAGGCTCCCTAACCTATTTCGTGACACACAGCTTCCTAACACTCAGGTCTTATGTGTGCAGCCGGTGTCTGCTCCTGCTGAGACACGGGAAGGCGGCAAACCCGCTCCGGCTCCCATCCCATCCCTGGACCCGGCTGTGCTGTGCAACCAGTTAGCTCATGGCCCTTCTCTGCTTCCTGCCCCGCTGACCCTGACACTTTGGCCAACATGTCTGTCCTGTGGGAAGGAATGGGGGCACGTTCTTCTCGCCTGCATGGGTTTCACAGGCCCTTCCATTCTGACAAGACTTAAACCATGCCCCCCACTCCGCACCCCCCAGACAGTGCGGCCCTGGTGGGCTTCCAGAGGCCGCCCCGAACCAAGGCTTTGCTCTCACTCCTTTAAATTCCACGCAGGGAGGTGGCGGCCGGAGGCGGCTGGCGATCTGCCTGCCTGTTTCCTGGACCGGCCACAGACACGGAGCTGGAGGGAAGAGGCAACTGGTGGGAAGGCTCTCATCGGTCCTAACTCCCGTAAGGACCTCTGAGCCCTCAAGATCTTGACCTTGGGCTGTGTCCTTGGCCCGGTCAATCCGGTTTTAGCAAGAATCCTGTTGGATTGGCTGAGTGACAGTCCCTTCTCCTGAGCTGCTATCTGATGAAATCCCTCACTCTCCTCTGTGATATAGGATCACCGGGCCTGCCCTCAGCGGGAGTCCTGCCCAGGCTGTATGCTGTGACCTTTCAAACGTCCCCTTCCCCTGATTCTTCTTCATCCCCGCGCTTGTGAGCAGCTGCCCATCGCCGCCACAAGTTCCTCTTCCTACCCCCTGACAGTGACATCCCCGATGCCTTTTGTGTGCCCCCCACCCTGGCCCCAATAAAGCTCTTGCCCCAGGTCTCCTCTGCCCTGTGACCCTCCTCTTGACCCCTGTCTCTCTGGGACTAGTGAGTAGAAGGAACTCGGTTTTCTCCTGCACCTCCCCTCTGCCCCCGTTAGTGGCCACACCTGGATGACCGTCTCAGAGGAGAATCCAGAGCGAGAGCCCCTCGTGTTGATGGTTCCCCAGCAACTTCCCATCCGCAGACCCCACCCTGCTCCTCGGCTACGAGCCTCTTGCTGTCCTTGTTGGAGTCAGAGCCCAGCTCCTCCCACCAGGAGCTGATGGCCTGGCTGGGACGTCCCACACTCCACCTTGTCTTTGGGAAGATAAATCAGGAAAGGGCCCTCTATCAAGACCAACGGAATCTGCCATAATCTTGAAACGCCAGGAAAAACAAAATAGTCTCGCGTCTCCTCCTTTTGAAGGAAGCCTGACCTCACCTGAAGGATGGTCCCTCCCTGTGCTCACTGAAAAATCCTGCAGAATCTGAATACGACCGAATTGGATAAAGATGTGCAGGACAGACAGTTACTGACATCTCTCCCTGCGTGAGTGGGCGCCGCATTATCATTTTTCACCACTAGATGGTGCAGCAGGGTCCTGACCAGTCTCCCCAGCACGGCAGCTCCCATCAACCTAAGGGTGTGAGCTCCCCAGGGAGGCCAAGGTTTTGATGGCAGAGGCTCTGAGGCTACAGAATATAGATCGATTTCTTTGGAGGAGGAGCACAAAATTCCACCCACTGCAGTGTCATCGACAGGCGGTGGAGAGTTGGGACTGTGGTGGTCCCTAAATTCTGGCTCATGGCTTGAAACATTTTTCTATTTGTGTCTCCCCCTGCACCCCCTAAGCGCTGTGAGGCCTGGGTGTCCGTCTGTGGGTGTGGCCTCTTTTGTGCAGAGCTGCCAGGCTGGGAAAACAGGGGGGAAGCAACTGGAATCTAAACCAGAACGGGCCTTCCAGGTGGTCATGAAGGTGCCTTCCTCTCTGTTAGCTTTAGCCACATGCTTTAAATTCTTACATGGGAATGTGAGCCCCCGTTTGTCCTGCTGCACAGAGTCCTCGAGCCTGGTCAGCCCCAGTGCAAGCACCTTCCGGTCTCACCTGGCCTCTGGGTCTCCGTCCATCTAAGCCGGGAGAGGTACATTCCTAAAACCTACGTCAGATTCTGCTCCCACCTGCTGCTCCCACCTAAACCAAGACCTACTCTCTCTCTTAAAAAATATATATATATATATATATATATATATATATATATATTATTGATTTTTTACAGAGAGGGATAGAGAGCCAGAAACATCGACGAGAGAGAAACATCGATCAGCTGCCTCCTGCACACCCCCAACTGGGGATGTCCCACACCAAGGTACAAATGCCCTTGACCGGAACCGAACCCGGGACCCTTCAGTCTGCAGACCGATGCTCTATCCACTGAGCCAAACCAGTCTCAGCCAAGCCCTACGCTCTTTACCAACGCCTGTGAAGCCTGGCCTTCCTCTCTGATGGGTTGGTTTCAGGTCACTGTGCTCAAGCTCCCTGGCCAGCCCCATCAACTCCCTCCTCCGGCCGTTTCCTGGGACACACCCAGCCCTTTCCTGCTCCAGGACCTTTGCCTCGGCTTCCCACCAACCCTGCCTTGTCCTTCAGGGATTGGTTTAAACGTGGCCATCGGAGAGGCAGTCCCTGACCAGTCCGTGGAGATAGCTGCCCCCTCACCTGCTCCTGTCTGTCATCCCACCCTATCTGAATCGCCTGCACTTACACCCAGGGACAGCAGACCTTCCCGAAAAGGGCCTGGTGGTCTTCGTTGGGACTCCCATGCATCCAGAAACCAGCCATAGACAGCAGTCAGTGGGTCTGGCAGTGTTTCAATAAAACTTTATTTTCAAAAACAGGTGGTGAGTCAGCTTTGGCTTGCTAACCCCTAGTTCACCCTATCTTGCATTTTTCTTATTTGTTTACCGGCTGAGTCTTGCCTGTTTTGGTCACTGTGATCTCTCTGCTGCCTAGAACAGCTCTTGGCATATAAGAGACGCTGTGAACATCTTTTAAATGAACATTATTTGGTATCTGTTTTGCTCTTTGAAGCCCCGAGGAGTTTTTGGTTTCCAATTTTCTTTCTTCCAGCAACCCCCTTCCCCCCCGGAAATGTCTTTTTCCCTTTCCCCTCGGGAAAGATGACTGAGCGCCCGCGGATTGACAGGGGTGAGCCCCCGCCATCTGGGGAAGCCAGATAAGTGGAGGGTGATGCGCTTCCCGCACGTGGCAGGATGCAATCACAACCTGCGCAGACGGAGCAGCAACTCCTAATTATGCAAATGCGGCTTGCTTGTGAGATTTTAATTCCGGGTCAAGTCCCCAACTTTGTCCTCTCCTCCGAAATAGTCCTGGGCACCTTTCTCTCTGCCTCGTCTTGGGCTTAGGCAAAGCAATTACTTTTTTTTTTTTTTTAATATATATTTTAATTGATTTTTTTTTACAGAGAGGAAGAGAGAGGAACATCGATTAGCTGCCTCCTGCACATCCCCTACCAGGGATGTGCCCGCAACCAAGGTACATGCACTTGACTGGAATCGAACCTGGGACCTTTCAGTGTGCAGGCCGACGCTCTATCCACTGAGCCAAACCAGTTTCGGCGTAATTACTTTTAATACCAGTTTATGGACAATCTGATTAGAAGGACAACCAGACAAAGCAAAAACAAGCCAGCTCCCCAAACCTCCCGAAATGAGTGTCTTCAAGCCAGGTAAGAATGGGGCTGGCGGCACCGCTAGCGAACTGGACGCTGACGCACCAAGTACAAGTGCCTCCTCTCCCTGGCACGGCATAGTCTCCTCCGGAGGATGGGCTTGGCGCGGTCACGGCACAGGGGGCACAGGGGTCGTGCAGGCTTGGAGGGCTGGCCTGGGCTTTGCTTAGCGGTGGGGGGAGCGCAGTGGAGAGAACAAGGGACAGGCAGCTCTTGTTTTGTAAAGGGTTGTACCTGCCCGGCTGGTGTGGCTCAGTGGTTGAGCAATGACCTATGGACCAGGAGGTCACAGTTTGATTCCCGGTCAGGGGCACATGCTTGGGTTGTGGGCTTGATCCCCCCGTGTGGGGCATGCAGGAGGCAGCCGATCGATGATTCTCTCTCATCATTGGTGTTTCTACCTCTCCTTCCCTCTCCCTTCCCCTCTGAAATCAACAATATATATATATTTAAAAATGTACTTAAGCCCTAGCCGGTTTGGCTCCGTGGATAGAGCGTCGGCCTGCAGACTGAAAGGTCCCAGGTTCGATTCCGGTCAAGGGCACTTTGGTTGCAGGCACATCCCCAGTAGAAGGTGTGCAAGAGGCAGCTGATCAGCTGATCGATGTTTCTAACTCTCTTTCTCTCTCCCTTCCTCTCTGTAAAACATCAATAAAATATATTTTTTTAAAAAAATGTTGTACTTAGCTGAAACCGGTTTGGCTCAATGGATAGAGCATCGGCTTGGGGACTGAAAGGTCCTGGGTTCGATTCCGGTTAAGGGCATGTACCTTGGTTGCGGGCACATCCCCAGTAGGGGGTGTGCAAGAGGCAGCTGATGGATGACTCTCTCTCATCGATGTTTCTAACTCTCTATCTCTCTCCATTCCTCTTTGTACAAAATCAATAAAATATATATTTTTTAAAAAATAAAATAAAATTAAAAAATGTACTTAAAACCCTAGAGACTCCCCAAGCAATGGTGTGCTGACCAACCAGCGTGCCAGGAAAACAGCCCTGATGCTTAACGTTTGCTCTTCCTGCGGTGCAGACACCCCCTCCACGGCTGATGGCAGGCCCTGAAGGGCGGCACTGAGCACACGGCTGGACAAAAGATGCGGCTGGGGGGCTCCGGTACGTCACTTCATGTCTGAGCGGTGTCTGCTTCCCTCACAGGACCCGGCCTGGGCCCCCCTCATGCCCACGCTGCCCAGAGGCACCGGCCGGAGGGTTCCGCCCCCTGGGCCGGTCCTGCGCTGTCCACGCTGGGAACCCCCGCTCCGCACTCTCCCGGCCGGGCCTCTGCTGCCCCACACCGTCCGCGTGGCTGTGGCTCTGCTCCAGGACAGAAGGCCCCAGGCTGCCCTCACAGACTCTGTTTAAAATAAGGTGACCAGCCAAAACCGGTTTGGCTCAATGGATAGAGCGTCGATCTGCGGACTGAAAGGTCCCGGGTTCGATTCCGGCCAAAGGCATGTACTTTGGTGGTGGGCACATCCCCAGTAGGGGGTGTGCAAGAGGCAGCTGATCGATGACTCTCTCTCATCGATGTTTCTAACTCTCTATCTCTCTCCCTCCCACTCTGTACAAAATCAATAAAATATATTAAAAAATAAAATAAAATAAAATAAGGTGACTAGACATTCCGATTTTTAACAATGTGTCCCGTGTCAGTTCTGAATCGGGACTTTTTCAAATCGCCGCGGGACGCGGGACACGTTGTTAAAAATCGGGACGTCTGGTCACCTTATTCCAGGGCAGGTCTGAGTCTGCGCTCCGCCCTGGGTGGCATGGTGCTTCACCAGCTGGAGTCCGGTTTCCTGTGAGAACAAGTGAGTCGGGCGAGGAAAGCTTTCCTAGACGGATCTCTTCTTTCTGGAATATTCCTAGAGCAAAGGACAGGCGGACTCCTGCGGCAGCCCGAGAGCTCAGGGCTCACGGGCCGCCTGCCTGGCTCTGTGGCTGGTTCATGGCCTCCAAAGCACAGGGTGTGAAGCTAGATTATTCTCTCTCTGACACCCCAAGGTCAGCTCCAAGCACGGGGAGGGAAATGTTCTCATCTCTGTGTCCCTTCGCCTCCCCGCAACCAGGGGCCACGACGGAAAGGCAGCTGCCAGTAGCCCTTGACCGGAATCGAACCTGGGACCTTTCAGTCCGCAGGCCGACGCTCTATCCACTGAGCCAAACCGGCTAGGGCACTGGTCGGCAAACTCATTAGTCCACCAGAGCCAAATATCAACAGTACAACGACTGACATTTCTTTTGAGAGCCACGTGTTTAAAATTTAAACCTCTAACACCGCTTCTTCAAAATATGCTCGCCCAGGCCGTGGTATTTTGTGGAAGAGCCACCCCCCAGGGGCCAAAGAGCCGTATTTGCCGACCACGGGGCTAGGGCATTGGGCAATAGCTTTTCCATGAGCACTTACATCACTAAATTATTTTTTCCATTCCATAAAGTTTGTTTTTTGAAAAAGCATGATAGGGGAGTTAGGAAAACACAGGGATGTTTAAAGAAGAAAATGTTAATTATGCTAGCAAAATCTGAAAACACCGCCGCTAACATAAACACAGGTTGGGTTATAAGGTGCACGTAATTTATCTTCTGCTTTGAAGTCCAGGGACATCCTCAGCACTAACTCCAGTTACTGAACAACCTCTTCTAAAAAATCTTAACGGCCGAAAACCATTCTGCCTTATAGCTGGATGACAATTTTCCAGACACGATTGCGGGTCGCCTTGCCCGAGCCGAGCAAGGACGTGGGCCGGGTACAGAAGGTCACCAGGGTGGAAAGCCCCAGGTGCCTAGCAACAGACCATCCATTACTAGTACAGGGTGGGACCCCACCCCATGGTGACACCCCCCCCCCCCTGCATATGGCTGGTCAAGAGGTTTGGGGAGATAACATCTCAGCCTCGGTTGTATTTCAGCTCCAGGCCCAGATAAGCAACAAAACCAGCCACCGCTGAGGTCAGGACCAGCTGCCTGGAATAATGCCCCCGCCCTGTTGCGGGCCAATCCATCAGCGGAGACCACACCCCTGAACGGACACGCCTGGAAACGGCTGAATATTCTACTGAGCCTTCCCCCTGGGCCCGCCCCTAAAATCTCCTCTGCCCTGAAAACCCTTAGGACGGAGGATCCAGTGCGCTCTCCCTCCTGGGAGCTCACCCCTGCCTTTCCCTCCCACCCTGCTCCCCCCCACCCCTCCTGCCCCAGGCGGGTTACCAGCAGCTTCCTCACTCCCAAGCTCCTTTACCTCCATAACTCATTTCCTAAGTCCCTTTCCCCTAGGAATTACTTCTTCTACCTCTGCGATGTCGCCCACACATGTTCTCTTACAGTGCTGGGTCTCGCTCTGAGTTCTTTCCTCACCACAATCCAAGGACCGAGGTCGCGGAACCTGGTCAGACACCTGGGGCCGCATCCCCCGCCTACAGCGAGCCCTATGGTTCCGGGTTTTGTTCCACCGTTACTTACAACCCCGCAGCGAACCTCCCCCAGCTGACAACGTTTCCCTGCGCTTCTTCCATTTCTGGGGGATACAGCACTGGCGTGCAGTCCTAGCTTCAAGGGCATGACTGCTTTGACGTCTCTTTAACACCCATCGCTATAACGTGGGCCGGGAAGTCACACCCACCGGCGTTACTTATGGTGTCCTGCTCCCTTCAGCCTCACAGCGATGATGATGGGAAGCAAACCAGAGCATGCGTGGTGTCTTAGAGCTCAAACATGAAGAAGAAGCAGAGTCAGCTTTTTCATGATCCCTCCACTTTGGGGGTGCGGGTGGGGGGTTCTTTACAGAGAGGGCAGGAGGAGGGAAACTGGGCACAGACACTGCCAAGAGGCCCAGCGACCTCCCAGTCCAAATACAGGGCAAAAAGAACCGGACAGGTAGCTGAGATGGGTATGCAAATTGTATGCAAATCACAGGCTGCTGGAGGGAGCTGCCTTCTCCTGCAGCCTGTGAGTCCAGAGCCTCCTCCTCCTCCGCGTTTAGAGGAGCAAAGACGCCTTCGCACTTAGACGGATAAACGGAATCTCTCACCTTGCGGAGTCTGGCGAGGAGGCCTGCTACGTGCTCGTGCTGCTCTGCCCTGGCGAGATCTTCCGCAGTCTTCCCATCCTGTGGGAGAAAAGGGGTTAGCTTCCTTCCTTCGCCACAGAGCGTGCGCGTTCCGCACGCCGTTTCCGTCACCGGAGGCGGACACAGGACCGGAGGCAGAAGCAAAGACCGTGCATGGCCAGACAGAGCGCATCCATCCGGCTTCTTCCCGCCGAGGGGCCTCCTCATTCCACGGGGCTGTGCGGGGAGGGGAGCGGAGGGGGAAGAGGCCGTGCATTGGCGTGCTGAGGTCCAACAGTGAGGTGCCTCAGGCCCCCTCTCCGGGCACCTCGTGAGCAGGCAGACTACTTGGTGACCTGAATCCTCCTCCAGTCAGGCAGACAGTAAAGATCGTCTTTAGACACCGAACTCCAGCGAGCGTCAGCTTCCATCCGAAAATGCTTTCCATCCGAAAATGCAGGACTGAGGTCCTGCTAGTGACTGGTCACTGACAATTACATCCAAAGACTTTCAGCGAATGTACGAGAAGGATGTGGGCCAACCAGGGGCCGCGTGTGAAACCTGGAAAGCTCAGGGGAGGCCTGCACGGCGGCCTTACGAACTCAGAGACCTAACGGAATCACACAGGATGGGCTGAAATGAAAAACACTCTAACTAAAAGCGAGTCCTAGAAGGTAGTCCTGTATCTCCCCTGACAGGGCAATCTGTATTTTTACTTACTTATTTTTAATATATTTTATTGATTTTTTTTTTTTTTTTTACAGAGGGGAAGAGAGAGGGATAGAGAGTTAGAAACTTCAATGAGAGAATCATCAATCAGCTGCCTCTCTTATACCCCCCACCAGGGATGTGCCCGCAACCAAGGTACATGACCTTGACTGGAATCGAACCTGTGTCTGCAGGCGGACACTCTATCCACGAAGCCAAACCCGTTTAGGCAATGACAGGGCAATCTTTAGCGTAAATGAGCCTGTCTATTGTCTTTCTGCATCTGTGATGGCATACCTTCGGAAGGTCAGAGTATCCCTCCCTTTCCAGACGCCTCAGGGTATAATCTCGCATCAGAGCAATTGTTATTCTTATCTGTTCATTGTTAACTGTTAGCTATCCTCTCCCCACCTATGTAGAAGAATATTTGTCTCTCCTTTCACTTTTTATCCAATCTCAGAGGTTTCTCCCTCTCCCCTCGCTTTCTCCCGCCTTCCGCATGCCTAATCCTTCCACATCCCTAATCTGTCACCAGCGGGTTCCATGTGACACCCTTATATTTCCCTCCTATGGTTCTAATGTGTAAACTAGGGTGCAGAACTGCCGTTCTCAGGAGCATTTTCTCAATCCATTGAGAATTTGCTTCCTTGCAATTGTCAAGTTTAGTTCAAATAAATGCATGAGAATTCTTAGTTTTGGATGATCCTTACATCAACAAGGATATAAGTAAGGGTCCATGGATAGCACTTTGGTGTATATATATATATATATATATATATATATATATATATCTTTATTAATTTCAGAGAGGAAGAGAGGAGAGATAGAAACATCAATGATGAGAATCATTAATTGGCTCCCCTGTTTGGGATCGAGCCCTTAACCAGAATCGAACCTGGGACTCCTCTGTCCTCAGGCCGATGCTCTATCCACTGAGCCAAACCAGCTAGGGTCGGTGTTGACTTTTTTATTTTTATTTTTTTTATTGATTTTTTTTACAGAGAGGAAGGGAGAGAGACAGAGAGACAGAAACATCGATGAGAGAGAAACATCGACCAGCTGCCTCCTGCACACCCCCCACCGGGGATGTGCCCGCAACCAAGGTACATGCCCTTAACCAGAATCGAACCTGGGACCCCTCAGTCCGCAGACTGACGTTCTACCACTGAGCCAAAGCAGTTTCAGCCGGTGTTGACTTTTTAACGAGGGGATTTCCGTGGGGCTGCAGTTCCATGCTCTCGGGATCCATTGGTTTCCTGCCATGAACTTGCAGGACAGAGGCTGACATCTCCTGAGCTCCTCCGAGCATCGCCCCGATCCCGCCCTCACTGCTCTGTGTGCGGGACTCATCCCCCACGGGCGGCGGGAGCTAACGTTGTCCACAGGCAGCCCCCGAGGACACGGGGCTCGGGCACGGCTCTGCTGCAGCGTTAGAAATCGCTGTCTGTTTAAAAGCAGGAACGATGAGGAGCAATTTCCACATAAATAAAAGCAACGTTTTTAAACAAGAAGATCAAGAAGCCGTGGGGCCTGTCTCTCAGTGTTTGGCAGTAACCAAGTCCCATCCCCAGGGGAAGCTGAGAAATGCCCAAGACTGTGGTTCAACAGCACACCCTCCCATTCCTCAAAGCAGGCCACTCTCTGAGCCACGCGTGGGGCCCCCGCCAACCAGTGCTCCTCCACCCCAGCATGACTGTCATTCTCACTGTGGGAGGGGATGGGAGCGGCATCCCTGGCCTCACCTCTAGATGGCAGCAGCATTCCCCTTTCTCCACCGGGGACACCCTCGGTGTCAGCGTCTCCAGCCACTGCCCAGTGCTCCCTGGGGACAAAGTGCCCAGGCGAGAGCCAGCTCCTTGGGCTGCAGCTGGGAGTGCAGAGGGGTGCTGGGAGGAGGCATGCTTCCGGTCCCACATCACCGCTCTCTGCACCCTCAGATTCCCGGAAAGTGTCCAATGGGCAGGCGGGGCTTCTGGTCTGCTCTGGGGATGGAGGCATCAGGCCCCGTGTCAGGGCTCAGGGCAAACCGTTTAGATCCTTTACTGATGGGGTGAGAAAAGGACTCAGCGGCTCCCAGGCTCCACTGTGCACTGGGATCACTGGTCTTAAGAACTCCCACCGCCAGGTCTGGAAGGAGGAATGGGGAGGGCCGGGGCCGGGAGGAACTTCACTTAAAAAATAACTTGCGGCCGAAACCGGTTTGGCTCAGTGGATAGAGCGTGCACCTGCGGACTGAAAGGTCCCAGGTTCGATTCCGGTCAAGGGCATGTGCCTTGGTTGTGGGCACATCCCCGGTAGTGGGTGTGCAAGAGGCAGCTGATGGATGATTCTCTCTCATCGATGTTTCTAACTCTCTCCCTTCCTCTCTGTAAAAAAATCAATTAAAAAAAAATATAAAATAACATGCGGGCCTACCAGCAGAGCCAGGCTTCTAAACAAGAGACAGCAGCTCTTGTCAACTGTGGCCCACACCCCGGGGGCCCCTGCCTCCTCCCTCTCCGAAAGCCAAGGCACCTCCCGTGCCCTGCGCGGAGGGGGGAGCCTTTAGGAAAGAACACAGGCATCTAATAAAGCCGGCAGAGGCACAGTTACGTAACACGGGGAACAAACAGGCCTGGGAGGCGGCAGTGAGTGGATGTGGGTACACGTTCCCGCGCGGCAGCGCCGGGGGCTGGAGCTCAGCGGCAGCGCGTCCGCCTCCGCCTGAGCGCAGCTGCCAGGCCTTCTCCTGCCCGAGGGCTACTCACCGAGGTCAGCGCCTCCACGTTGGCGCCCGCCAGGCAGAGGTAGCGGACCACGTCGAGGATCCCGTTGTTGGCGGCCAGGTGCAGAGGGGTGCGTCCGTACTGCAAGACACAGAGGGACCCAGAGAGCGCTGAGGATGGTGCCCTGGGCGAGGGGTCTGGGACCCGCCGGAAAGAAGCAGGAGGCGCGGCCTGCTTTTCCAGAAACGTGCACCTCCTGAAGGAGGCGAGCCAAGCACAGCGTTCTCAAGTGGTCCCCCCCCCGCCCCCCCCCCCCAGTTAAAAGAGTAACTTCAAAGGGTAAAAAGAGTGGGAGGCTTATCATAAGGTAATTAAGTCTCTTGCTGTGCTGGCATGAAGGAGGGTTCAGCCAGGGCTTAAGGGCCGGCCCCCAGGTTCCAGAGAGATCTGCACCACAGTTCACATTTAGACACGGCAAGGGACGAAGGGACGGGAGGACAGCCATTGAAGACACACGAATGAGGTCATGTCACCTTTTTTTAAAAAAATATATATATAAAAATTATATATATAATTTTTTAATTGATTTCCAAGAGGGAGAGAGATAGAAACATCAATGATGAGGATGAATCATTGATTGGCTGCCTCCTGCCAGCCCCCCCTCCGCCCCCCTCCCCCAGCCACTGGGGATCAAGCCCGGAACCTGGGCATGTGCTCTTGGCTGGAATCGAACCTGGGACCCTTTAGTTTGCAGGCCGTTGCTCCGTCCACTGAGGCAAACCAGCTAGGCATGCCCAGTATTTTAAAAAAATGTCTATGGCTCCCAAATTGTGTAACCTGGCACCTCCGGGCACAGCAGTCCATTCCTGGGGGCATGATAAATATTTTAAATTTCTGATGAAACCAGCAGGTTGGGACACCAGGTGAGTCGCTAGCTCCAGGGAGTGCAGGGTCTTAGCACTAAGCTGTACTGTCCTCCTTTCCCTGACTCAGCGGGGCTGATAAGGAGCAAAAGCATTTTGAGAAAACGAATGTCCAATCTGAGCCTAAGATGTGAGGAGCGGCGAGAACACCCCATTAGTACATAGCTGTGGTTATGTAAGGATGACATGAACCTATTAGTTTTCTTTCGATGTATGTGAATCACTCATTGCAACGGCTACGAACTTGTTAGGATACAAAGACTCACTAAATTGTTTAGACTGAGCTACTTAGTAAACAGAACTGTTATGTATTTCTTTTGCCCTGGGGGAGCCATGAAAAAAATTATTGAGACACAACAGATGCTGGGAACTAAGAAAGTTAGGGTACTTCTTGTCTTCCACTGTTTATTTGCAAATATAGGATTGTTTTTTGTTTGTTTGTTTGTTATGAAGTGAACACAGGCTCCTTTGAAATGTCTCAATGACATAGAAGGATAAATGGTAGAAAGTAGAAGTCCTCCTTCCCTACTCACTCCTTCTCCGACGTCTCCCTGCTCAGAGCTGGCCCTACTTAACACTCTGGGGCATTTCCTTCCAAGCTTCTATCTGATATCCTACCTAATAGAAGAGAAACATGCAAATTGATCACACCTTCGCTACGCCCACAAACCCCGCCCACCAACCAATCAGGGTGAGTATGCAAATTAATCCACCCAAGATGGCGTTTAATTTGCATATCCAGGCCAGAGTGAAGACTGAAGACGTGTCAAAAGAAGCCAAGTGCTTCAGAGAAACAAGCAAGCGGGTCAGGGAGAAGGGAGAGAAGCAGGCGGGGCAGTGACTGCAGCAGGAAGCCCTATTGCAGGAATCTTTCTGCAAGGGGCATCTAGTGAACCCATAAAAGGACATAAATTATTTGAAAAAGTCCAAATGTAATCCTCCTCCAGATTCTATTCCATCACAGGCTTCGTGCACCTCACAATGGATCATGAACACTTTTCCACATGTCACTAAATCTACTACAATCTCTCGGACACCCGACTAATGCCCACGACATGGATATGCCACAGGCCATTCGCCAGCCCGCTGTGGAGGCACACTGAGGCGGTCCTGTTCCTTGCCATTGTGAATAACGCTGCAAGGTGTGTGCCTGTTTATGTTTTGTCTACTGTTATCTTTTAGAGCAGTGGTCGGCAAACTGCAGCTCAAGAGCCACATGTGGCTCTTTAGACTCTTGAGGGTGGCTCTTCCACAAAATACCTCGGCCTGGGCGAGTCTATTTTGAAGACGTGGCGTTAGAAGAAGTTTAAGTTTAAAAAATGTGGCTCTCAAAGGAAATGTCAATTGTTGTACTATTGATATTTGGCTCTGTTGACGAATGAGTTTGCCGACCACTGGTCTAAAGCGACTTAGAAAGCAGCACCCTCAGTACCTACACCACACATTAGCTACCGGGACCCCTAGACAGTCCCCAGACACACACACACACACACACACACACACACGCTTCCCTCGGTCTGCAATAGTTTCCTCTCTTCATCTGCCAAAGCCCCAATCACTTTAAGTGATTGCCCCTGAAAAGCTTTCCCTAGTTTCCTTAATGTCCAGATGTAAGCGTTTCCATAGCGCCTGTGCGTCTGTCACAGCCATTATTGAGACATGAGATGCTATTACTACATTGAGAAACAGAAAGAGAGAGAGAGAGAGAGAGAGAGAAGCAGCCCGAGGGCAAGAACGATCACAGTGCTGCCCACAGCTCCCTCCCAGGGGCCTGGCTCAGTGCTGTCCAAGCCAGGCAGCGATAAACACTTGATTGGGCACGAAACCCTCTCATGCTCCTGAGGTACACATGTGTGCATCTGTGTGTATGTGTGCTTGTGTGCCACACGCATTCTCTCTCTTAACTGATGAGAAGAGGCAACACAAAAGGAACGAAGAGTTAAGGGCTGTGTGCTGCCAAAATTGGTTTGGGTTCAATAGATAGAGCATCGGCCTGGGTACCAAAGGGTCCCAGGTTCTATTCTGGTCAAGGGCATGTACCTTGGTTGCGGGCTGTGCAGGAGGCGGCTGATCGATGTTTCTCTCTCATCGATGTTTCTAGCTCTCTATCCCTCTCCCTTCCTCTCTGTAAAAAAAATCAATAAAATATATTTAAAAAAAAACCCCAAAACAAAATAAAAAAAGGGCTGTGTGCTCTGCACCGTCTATTCCCCCCTCACGTGTTCCCTAACATGGCCGTGTTCAACAGTCACCCTCGATTTTCATACGAGAAAAGCTTAAGACTAGGAACTGTCTATTACACGGAGTGTGAAAGGTAGTGACAAGTTCCCGTCATCCTGGTGACAGGGGTGGGATCTGCATGGCATTCTTATCTCTGGGGGAACTGAATCCAAGGAAGGAACAGGCCGACCGCGGGAAAGGAGCGACAGTCTGCCCGTGGGCGTGGCCGTCACTGTGCCGTGTCCGGGAGTCCTGACAGCCCGCTACGAGGGTGAGTCCCCGTGAAGCCAGCTCTGCTTCCTGGGGAAAGAATGCCATCCGCTTACTTCTCTGCACGTCTTTTAACCTCCTCTAGAGTCCCCCTTATCTTTCAAAACAACAACAACAACAACAACAAACAAAACAGAAGGAACAGAGAGGCAAAGCGGACCCCGGCCCTTCTGAAGGTGGGAGACCCACGGAGTTGCCGTGGGCTGAGCCTGGCGCTGAGGGCAGCGGGCACCTGCCTGCAGGACCAGAACCTGGAGCTGCTCCAGCAGCTGCCGCTCCAGGCGGGCTCTGCAGAATGGGCTGAACTTTGCTGCTGATCCCAGGAGGTTGAAATCATGCGACTAATGAGGTTTCCTCCAGCTGAGCTCAACTCAATGACAAAATCATCGGCTGAGTGCCCTGTATGTGCCATTGCTGGGCCATCCACGGTAACAATACAAATTTATGGTGGAATACATGAACTACCCGTGTTTCCCTGAAAATAAGACATCCTCCGAAAATAAGACATCGCGCATGGCAAGATAAGACATCCCCTGAAAATAAGACCTAGCGCAACTTTGGGAGAAAAAAATTAATATAAGACACTGTCTTATTTTCGGGGAAACAGGGTACCATGGCCATCTATAGCATCAAAAATGTTGATGCTTCCTAATGAGTTTCTCTCCCTCTGCACCAGCCCAAAAAATGTTGAGGCTTTCCTATGAAATGGACCAGTTTTTTTTTTTTTTTCTCCTCAAATATATTTTTATTGGTTTCAAGGAGGAAGGGAGAGGGAGAGAGACATAGAAATATCAATGATGAGAGAGAATCATTGGTCGGCTGTCTCCTGCATGTCCCCTACTGGGGATTGAGCCGCCAACCCAGGTATGTGCCCTTGACTGAAATTGAACCGAGGACCCTTCGGTCTGAAGGCCGAGGCTCTATCCACTGAGCCAAACCAGCCAGGGCTGAACCAGTTGTTTTTAAGCGTAGAAGTCTAGGATCTTGTGGCTGGGCATTTTATAGAGCAAACTTAATAAAGGCACTATTTTGCCCTGAGGCCTGAGGCGAATACCTGGTGCTCCTTTAGAGGTAATGGTGAGACATGGTGTTCTAACCCTCAGCTGGCAGATGATGGCCAAGTCTAAATGTATTCAAATGAGTGCCCCGATGTTCCTGGAAGACGCTTTTTACTCATTTAAAGACTCCTAGAAGGAAGCCAAGGTCCTGATGCTTCTTAACATTGCATTTGGCTTTCCCTTTAAGCCACTTACATAACTGACTTGGCAAGATTAGAATGGGATAAATGAAGAAAGCAACCTAAGACCTCAGATATTGCCTTTTCATATTTCTAGAATGTGAAGATTACCAATTTCAACTTCCACTAGAATTAATCACATAATATGCCTCAGGAATAATTTTTTTTTGGTAGAGGTATAACTTTCCGCATTTCAGATATTAATTCTTTCACCTCAAATAAATCATAATAGAATTTTGCTGGCACCATGCCTGCCATGTATAAAACAACATTTCCCGCCTGAGCCGGTTTGGCTCAGTGGATAGAGCTTTGGCACGAGTATTGAAGGGTCCTGGGTTCAATGCTGGTGAAGGGCACATACCTTGGCTGCAGGCTTAATCCCTGACCCTGTTTGGGGTGCTTGTGGGAGGCAACCAATCAATGTGTGTCTTTCACATGGATGTTTCTCTCTCTCTCTGTCTCTCCCCATCCCTTCTAGTCTCTCTAAAAATCAATGGAAAAATATCCTCAGGTGAAGATTAACAAAAAACAAAACAAAACACACACACACACACACACACAAAAAGAAGAATAAAAAGAAAAGGTCCATATGAGGAATACTGACTGAACAATGAAGAGATGCAAAGAGAACTTGGACAAAATCCGGAAGCAGGTCAGCAGGCCCTCCAGGGGCCTTTCCCTCCGGCCTTACCTTGTTGGAGATATCCAGATCGGAGCTGGCCTCACAGAGGGCCACTACGATGGGCACGTTGCCATCCTTGCAGGCCACGTGGAGGGGGGTGTTGCCGTGCCTGTCCTGGAAATTGACGAGGCTCCCCTGGCTGATGAGCGTCTGGATGACCTCCATCTGACACCGTCTCACGGCAAGATGGAGAGCGATGTGTCCATCCTGCAACACACACCAGGGCCATGAGCACTCTCACTTGGCACATGGGCCTGGCCTCGCCCTCCCAGCCGCCACCGGGCCAGGAGTCATTGGCGACAGGCTCCCTACTGCAAAGGCCGAAGGGGGACGGAAACCACACATGTCATTCCTGGGGGGTGGGGGAGAGGCTCCATACATCCCGCTCTGAGTAATCGGACTTTGCTGACCATCAGCGTGGTTACCCTGGCCTTGGCCAGTGCCATGGGGGGGGGGGGGAATCTGGGCACCGCTTTTTGTCTCTGGCTGTACAGGACGTAAGTCACAGGCACTCCAATGGCCCATGTTCTCAAGGTAGTTGAAAAACACCTTTAAGAACATTTGCTCAGCAATCCTTTTACAGCAGGAGAAGCTGTGAGCGGGATGTGAAGGGACATGCACGAGGGCTGTCCTGTGTATGAGAAGCAAAGACAACATGCTCACTCCCTGCATCCCACCAGAGACACCAGCCTGAGGATTCCTTCTACCTTTTATAGGATTCCCGGTGAGCAGACAGATTGCATTCAAGGAGCTGGTAGAGGGTTTTGGAGACATGCCTATACCTCATCTGTTCTAGGGCTCCTTACGCCCAGCATACTGACTGACATTTTGGTCCTGTCCTGTGAGTCGGAGGATATGCTAGTAAAAGGCACCCCCAGTCTTCGCTAGATGCCAGTAATAACGCCCATGACAACCAATAAACGTCTCCAGTCATTGCCAAATGTCCCCTGGGGGCAAGGCCGCCCCAGATGAGGACCATTTCTCTGTACCAAGAAAATACTCCACAAATGGCAGTTACTAAATTAACTACAGTGTCCAGATCTAGCTAGGTAATGCAAGATCACAGCCTCGTGTTAAGTACAAGCTCACCATAAAAACAGATCGTGTTGAATTAGCTTAATTAAAAATCGAACACCTGGTCTAGAATTGAGTTTCAGACAAATAAGAGTGGTTTTATTGTCTTTGACAAAATAGCAGGTGATGGAAATCAATAAACCACCTATCTCTGTGTATCTACTAATTGACAGTAGATACACAAAGAAATGGGTGGCTTATTGATTTCCAGTGCCAATCTTCGCCCTACGTGAAGGTTGTCCTGGGCTCAGCGATCATCCCTGTACCTGCTCCCAGCTGAAAAGGGGAAAACAAAAGAGACCCGAGTCGTCTGACCGATTCATCCATGTTGCCGCGTGTATGCCACACATGAATGTTAATTATTGAACAGAATCTGGAAAAGCTCACGGCATCTTTGGGGCAGCGAAGAGAAAGGATAATGACCATGTGCTGCGTTCAAGTTCGTTTTGGGCAAGCTAACTGCAGACGTCTTGTGGTCCCTCCAGCCCTCCCCCGACCCCTTCTCGGCGAGAGCGATGCGTTCACCCACCACGCACCTTGTCCGAGGCGTTCAGGTCGCCTCCGTGCTCGGCCAGACACTCCACGATGTCGTGGTAGCCCCTGGCGGAGGCCGTCAGCAGGGGCGTCTCCCCTTCTCGGTTCTTGACGTTCACGTTGCAGCCGGCTTCGCAGAGGGCTTTGGCCACGGCGTGGTAGCCGTGCCAGGCGGCACAGTGCAGAGGGGTCTCTTCCTCCTGGCCGGGCGACAGGGGCAATCAGGGGAGAGGAAGCGAGGCGAGGCGAGAGTCCCCTCCCCCCGCGGGACTCGGCAGCCAAGCCGAGGCAACGGAGAGAGAACCAGCCTACAGCGACTGGAGTGAAACATTAGCCTCAAATTAACAAACACGGGCCTCTCCTTCCCTCCCGTTTGTTTCCTCAACGCTTGTGCGCGTTGGATGCGTTTGGCATGGTCGGCATCTGAGCCACAGAGGACTTCGGGAACCCACTGGCACCGACAGCTCAGCTCTTTGGAACCACGGAGCCCCACCTCCGTGCAGGTGGGATTTTAGCATCTTTCTCGTCTGAGGTGACTGACGGGAGGAGAGCACTTCTTTGAACAAGAATTCTCATCACCATCTCGATGCCTCACCATGCCTGCCACGCATTTGGCAAAGATGAGTCACATAAACTCATCGTTTGATGGCTGAGGCAAATAAAAGTAACGGGGACAACCATGTTGTAGTAGCCAGAGAGGGCTGGCCATGGGGGTCTATGGGGTTGTAAGGCTGTATGTTCATGGTCAGCATCATTGGACACACATGTCTGCCTACGCGAGGCTATTGGAGTGACTCTGGAACCAGACCCTGAGGTTTCGAACCCCAAACCCTAGCTCTCCCACTTATGAGCTGTGTGAGCTTCAGCAAGATACTGAACCTCTCTCCCTGCCTCAGTTTCCTCTTCTGTAAAACGAGAATGATAGCAACAGCAATAACAACGCCTAGGGTGGCCCAGAGGGTTAAATGGATGGATGTCAGGTAGTGCTTCTGTTTGAGGCCCTGCCCTCTGGAATCTAAGCAGAAACTTGGATAAAACTGGGAGGCCTGGGCCCTGTCGCTGTCGCTGCCTGCACATCCATGCCGAGAGCAGAAGGGAGGGAGGACACCTGCTGCCATGACCCACCTTGTCCTGGAAATTGGGATTGGAGCCGAAGCTGCACAGCAGCTGAACCACATCGGCGTGGCCGTAGCGAGCCGCCACGTGCAGGGCTGTCTCTCCAGACTGCAAAAGGAAACCGCCAGAGAGTCAGAGCGCCCCCGGGAGCAGGCTGTGGGGACTGGAGGCCCGGCCACACACACCCGGCTCCACTTCCTTCCTTCTGGGGGTGCCCACCTCCCTCCGTCCAGATGGTGCCCGGACCAGGGACCCTGAGGGTGGAGTGTCCATCATGGAGCTGGTGGTAAAACCCACACGCCAGGCTCACTCTGTTGGTCGTGCAACACGAGGTGTGATGGCTGTTCTCACACTTCATCTACTGCTGCTTCCAGCTATGATTTCTTTAAACACAAAACTCCTTTCTTTAGTATCGGGTTCACCACCCAGCAGATATGTAAATGTACGGTTTTATTAACTAACACGTGTCTGATTTCACTGTCCATGTTTAGAATCTCATTTCTTATATTCTCAGAGATTTTAAAACATCACTATTAACTTTCAGTGAATTAGCAATAAGAGCAACTTCCTTAACGTATTTTACTTATAGTTGCCCCCCAAAAATCGTTAGAATAAATTGATTAAAACAAAACAAGATGCCTTATTGCCACCGGACAGAAAACTGTCATAATACACTTGTCTCTGATGTGCATGTCATTCTTAGACTGGTGCAGGGCACATTCCATACGACTGTGTGTGGCAGCTCTGACCAAACGTGACACCTTTGGCTGTAAGCGTGAGCAGCAGAGATGCGATGCCCGGCAGGACCATATGGTTGACAATGGATGCTTCTCACCTGGTGCAGGAGCAGGCCTGTGGGATGGACTGAATGGAACCTGACTACGTGAAAGTAAGTTATCTTGCTGAGTCAATAATTTCTATAGCATCTGTGCTCCCAAAGCTTTACTTGACATACATTGTCTCATGAACCCTCCCAGCGACTGTGAGGTCAGCATTGTCAGCCACTTCGAAGATAAAGAGTTTGGTCAAGAGACACGCACGTGGTGAGCCAACGTGAGCTTCAGACTTGGGTCTCTTTCTGGCTGTCCTTCTACTAGAACTTAAGAGTTTTCCTGATACTCATGCAAAGTAATTCATGGCATATCATGGCAAATGTCTGGCAGGTTTCAGCTAAAAGCCGATTTTAACATTAGACCAAGCCACCGGCAAAAACAAATTTCTAGGTTAAATTTTCTAGGTAGGAAGATTCGGGTCCCGAATCCTTGCTCTTTGGGTCCTGAGGTGCATGGCAAGACGAAGCTCAGATGCAGCCTGAAGTTACTTCCCCCGTCCCTAAGGAAAGTGGCCTTACCTTGTCTTTCACATCCAAGGGGCATTTGTTCTCATGGAGAAACTTCAAGGTGTCCACGTGGCCGTGCCGGGAGGCCCAGTAGATGGCATTGGATCCGCCCTGTGCAGAAACCGGGGTGGAGTCACACTCCCAGAGCCGAGGGGTCTGAGTGCTCATCGCTCAGCACACTCTACTCCCCTTCCTCTGTGACGGCAAACTCCACTGAAGCACCTCCCGTTTCATTTGTTTGTGCACAGGGACCGAGCGGATGTGAAATGCTAACATTCCAGGGAGCTGGGGGGAAGGGATCAGGGAGCTCTGTGTATTATTATCTTTGCAGATGTTTTGGGTAACTCTAGAATTACGTTAAGATAAAAGATTGTTTCTCTTTCCTTAAAGCCTTCACTTGAACTTCTGGTTGGAATTCCCTACCCTGTCAAGGAAGAGACCCATTGTACTAGTGATGTCTATTAACTGTTAATCAATGTCTCTACACTTCCAATGCGATTTACACCTCAAAGCGTATCATCCTTCTCTGGTGAGGCGAATTAGACAATGAAAACTTCCCCAGCTGTGACATCTTACATTTTAACACTGTTCAGTAAGTGATCAGTGAGGAGAAAAATCTGGGATAGTGCGCACGGAAAGGCTGATATCCAAAAACAGAGCCCAGAGAAAGATCAGAGTTTTCCTCTTGCTTTACAACACCTGTTAGCTTGGACCAGTCTACTTAAGCAGTTCCTCTTCCTTTATAGGAAACGGACGTAGAGCATACATGTTATTTTCTCTGTGACCTCCAAGATGAGAGGCATTTTGGAATATTTAAAAAATTAATTTAGCCCTAGCTGGTTTGGCTCAATGGATAGAGCGTCGGCCTGGGGACTGAAAAGTGCCGGGTTCGATTCTGGACAAGGGCATGTGCCTAGGTTGTGGGCACATCCCCAGTGGGGGGTGTGCAGGAGGCAGCTGATCAATGACTCTCTCTCATTGATGTTTCTAACTCTCTATCCCTCTCCCTTCCTCTCTGTAAAAAGTATCAATAAAAATATATTTAAAAAATTAATTTATTTGCAATTAGACAGAATGATAACCTTATCCTGGACATCGATTCTTGAGCCTCTTTTGATGAGCAACTGCAGCATCTGAATATTTCCACAGCCAGCAGCAATAAGTAACGGAGGTGTCCCATGCTGGAAGAGGCAAGGAAACAAAACAAAACAATTTTTCAGATTTGGCAGGAAAAAGAAAAAAGCCTACGTTATCACTGCGATTCCACACACCTTCCTATGTCTCAACAGGTGCATAAGGCCTGCTGCGTAACAGGAATGGAAGACAGCCAGAGCACAGCGTGCTTCCTCTTTCGGTTTCACACTCAAAAGGTAACGTTTTCATTTTTGGGGTGGGTACTTTAAATTTTCATGGTTAGAGGTGTAATTGGTGCATGTGGCATGGCCTTGCATGAAGAAAGGCTCTGAATGCCAGAAGGCCTTATTTCTAAGTCATTCCACTCTCTCTATAGAAGTGAGTTTTCCCACAGGATCGGGCTTGCAACTAGCAGGGGGAATGAGGAAGCAGACAGGGTCTCTCCCCCTGGGACTTGGAGGTGCACGGTCACATGACTCTCCCCTTCCCTCCTATTATCCCGAAAGAACAGGATCAGACCTTGTTGGGTTGGTTGACATCATAGTTGGACAAGGAGCCCAGGAGGTGCTGCAGGCCTGGGACATTATCATCGTTGATGGCGTGGATGATGGCTTTCATCACGAAGGAGTCTTCCTCATCCTTAAGAGAGACAGCAAAGAGAGTGTTAGGACATGTCCTCGGATTCATGGGATGCTGAGAACCCGAGGTCTGGGAGGAAGAAGTCTCCCCACCCGGAGTTCCCACACGGCTTGGGTCCCTCTTCTTCCTTCAACTTTTCTTGCAATAAATGTCCTTTCTCCCAACTGCTTATTCAGAATGATTTTAACGTATACTATCCAATCATTCTCATTCTCTTACATGAATAGTTTTATCTTTTCTTTGGTCCCACAATTCCCAAATCAGCCTTCCGCCTCTTCCCCTCCCTTCTTCTACCTTGCTTCTCTCCCACTTCTTTTTCCTTTTTAACATATACAATCTCTTTTCACACTACAAGGCTAGAGCTTGGCCTCAGGGAAACGACTAACTTCGGAGAGGGGAGGGGAGATATAAAAGAGCTGGTGTGTGCTGATGTGTGATTCTGCCCTTGGAATCCCCAGATTCCACTCAGGAAACGCTGACTATTCAGTTACAGGAGTGGCCTGGTTCCCACAGAATCACCCTGTCTGCCTTTCCTGCATTCCCTTTACCTCCAGGGATAACAAAGCCCTGTTGTCTGTCAGAGCAAAGTCTTGTTGAATTCAAATATGTGTCTAGTCATATCTGAAGAGTCAATCTGTGATTAGGTTACAGTTTGGAGTAAGGGGAAAAATGATGGAGTTGTTGTTCTCAAGGGCTTTGGACAGTCAGTACAATGCTAACAAAGCAAGTGGGTTTAGCCTCCTGGTCTACCACAAACTACACCAGCAAGCTCTACTGCTTTTTCTCTAATTGAGTGTGTGTGTGTGTGTGTGTGTGTGTGTGTGTGTGTGTTTAGAGGGAGGATTATCTTCCCCTTTTGTACGACTACAACCCAAGAGTCTCCCGGGTCACTGGCAATAGAAGGCTCCCATTCCAGTTAATAAAAACTAAAATGAGCTCTTCCCTCTTCTACTGCCCAGCCTCTCTTTTATCAAACTGTGAGTGTGGGAGGAGGTGGATGGAAGTGTTAGAGGTAATGGGTGGGAGTACAGTGCCAATCAAAACACGCAAAAAAAGGACGAAGACTCTCTACCCTGAGACGAGGAGGATAAGTCTGACATTTCCAGGACTTCAGATTTTCGGAGTTGTGTAACAAAGTACACAGTGCTAAGAAAGCACCTCACCAAGGCAGACACGTTTGCTTACCAGAGTATCGTCGCTTCTGGCAACACTCATGTTACTTCTGGACAAGAACGACCTGGATAATCTTTGGCACAGTGATATCAAGCGAACAGATTGCTTAAAAAAAGAAAAAAATAAAGAAGAAAAAAAAGAGGATCAATAAAGGCAGGGGGAGAGGAGGAGAGAGTTCATGTAACAATATTCAAATCAGTGCAAGTGACAGTCTTGGAGATGGCATTCACTGCTGATAGCATGCATTCTCGGGGGCAGGCATCCCCTGAGTAGTTGGGATATATTTGCTTAAAGAATAATTCTACATACAGGTCTTATATCTCAAAACAGAACTGGATGCCCTCGATCCCCTTTTCTCTTGACATTTTGTTCTCGATTCTTTGAGGAATTAGCTGTTACCCCAGCAAAACCCTTGCACGTAACCCCCTCAGAGAAGCATGGAATGCAAGCATCTCGCCCTGTGTCCTTGGTCCCAGGCAAGCCGGTAATGGTAGACAATGTGACTATCAAAACTCATACAATTGTTGGAAATGCACAGGAAACAGAATCAGCAAATCCCTCAATGTCAAATAATCTTACTTTCCATTTTTTCCGGGCTGCGAACTTCTTGAATTTCTCCATGTTGACTGCTGATGCTTTTCTACTAAGTGCTTGTTGGGTATCTTTAGGCTAAAATGAAAGTCCAAGAAAATATTTACAGCTTTCAAATTATAGAAACGTGTTACATGACCATTTTTTGAAACCTCTCAGTATTTGGAATATTTGATTACACATTTACCTTGCTAGAATAACAAAACATATTGAAATAAAATGTAAGCTCTAGGAAGCTAGTTGGCAGAGGCTAACGCTTGTGGCTAAGGATGTGCTACATCTATAAAGACTGAATGTTGTGGCCTAGCTGGTTTTGCTCAGTGGATAGAGCATTGGGTCTGTGGGCTGAAGAGTCCCAGTTTCAGTTCTGGTCAAGGGCATATGCCTGGGTTGTGGCCTCAATCCCCAGTTGGGGGCATGCAGGAGGCAGCTTATCAATGATTCTCTCTCATCATTGATTTTTTTTTTCTCTCTCTCCCTCTCATTTCCTTTCTGAAATCAATAAAATATATAAACGTATATATTTAAAGAAGGAGAAGGAGTAGGAGTAGGAGTAGGAGGAGGAAGACTGGATGCTGGATGTTGAGGAAAAGTTGAAAAGTTGATCTTGGCCCAAGCTGAATTACAACTTTTCACAAGAAAGTCTAGGAGTGGCAAGATAGATGGTGAGACCATGTTCTGAGGCATTTGAACTTGAACATCAAGTAATTTAGAGCTCGGAGGGACCTCAGAGGTCATCAAATGAGGCCTGTCTGACAGCATTAGCATGCCTTCTGTTGTACCTTTCCCCAGGAAGCTCTGCCTCTGAGAGAGACACCATCGCCTTCTAGCAACTGTCTGGGCCTGGTGCAGGCAGAGAGTTCTCCAGCTGCACCAGACCCATTTTTGTAATGCTTGTTATTGCATCACAACCTGCTTCTCGGTTCCATGATTTTATTCTGAACAGCCATGTTCCCCCACCCACAGGCCTTTCTGTTCCCGCTGAAGGAAACTTCAGGTCTCTTGTGTGGGGAATTTTTTATCAGAGTTTATTTGAACCAAACTGGTGCCAGAGAGCAAGATTTCAAATGCTTTGGGGAATGACATTTTCAGTCTCTTGTATGCATCGGAAATTAGGGAGGGAACACAAAGAAGATTATAGGATGATGGATGAAAGTAAGGTGGGGATTGGATTACATCAGAGTTAGCAAGATTATGTGCTCTCCTGAGTGTGGTTATCCCTTATTTCAGAGGTGTGTTAACGTAGATACACAGTAAACCATCATCCCCTGTCCATGGCTTAAGGCAGAGATAAATCTCTTACTAAAAATGCGTTCTGTCTGGGGCATGACTACCCATTATGACCCATGAACCTGCCCAGTTAGAAATTTATTATCAGATGGCTCCGTGAGGTTACTTTCCATCCACAGCAACTTCCATTATTTCATCTAAATGCCTGAAGGCATCAGGCAGGCAATAAAAGGTGAAATATGCCAGCAGGCGGCCCTAGCCCTGGCACAGAGGCCTCCTGGAATGAGGGCTGAGTTTGAGTAGACTTGACCTTTAGCCCCTTTCCAATCTTGCCTCGGGACAGCTTTCTCCTCTCCACCTCTGTTATCATTAGCATACTCTTATCTGCTAGTGGTGTTAAATTATGGCCCCAAAACCCAACCCAACACTCCAGAAGTGTCCTATGGTTAGCACCCACAGAACTAACTGGTAATGCCCTGGAACGCCCAAACCAATCACCACATCACATGCAGCTTACCTTGATCCAGGGGTGCTGCAAACTATCTTGAATGGTCATCCTCTTCCTTTGTGGGGAGAGAAGAAAGAAAGAAAGAAAGAAAGAAAGAAAGAAAGAAAAAATATGCTGTGACCCCAGAAGCAAACACTATGTTGTTTCCCTGCCGGCTGGGCCTACAAAACAGATGTTCTAGAAAATGCAGTTTGGGGCTTGCTTCGTGGAAGAAAGTCGAGAAGAAAAAAAGTGCGCCTGTGTGGTGATCTCACTGTGCCTGCAGGACTGATGGGACAGGGACAAGGGAGCCTGCATTGTCTGAGGAGTTTCACTGGGCATACCTCCCTCTGCGAGGAGCAGCCACCGGGTCTCACCAGTCTGGCCCTGTGCACAGGACCGGGATGGGGGGTGGGGGCAAACCCTCGCCGCGCAGAGGCCATGGCTCAGCGTTTTCCAGGAACCAGGGACACTCACTTTGGATCCTTGACGAGCAGTCTTCTTATGAAATCTTTGGCGAGGGCACTGGTGTTACTGAAGTATTCTTCCTCAAATTCGTAGTTGACGGCGGATACATTTGCTAACGTCTCTTGCTTCGTGTCCCCAAGAAATGGCGAGGCTCCACTTAGGCTGTTGATAAAGTGGGAGCACAGAGCAAGAACCATTACCTCTTGTGTTGTCATTCCGTTCCCATCATCCTTGATGGGGGGGGCGGGGGGGAGGAGGAATAAGATTATAATGTGGGGCTTGGGCAGTCCTTTTAGAATTCCATTTGTCAGGCACAAAAGCTTCAGCATAATGTGTAGGATGCATTTAAGAAGTTAATCGGGAATAGCATCTAGTAGTTTACAAAAAACCTCTCTCCTGATGGACAGACGTGCTTTCTTCGGGTGATTATGCTGCAGTTTCTGATGACTCACTTCAAATTTGGGGGAAATGCTTAATTAGTATAAACTAAGCGTGTTCTGGGGGTGTAAGATGAATGTTTACATAAAGAGCACGCATAAGCTGAAGAGATCAACATGACTGCTTAATAAAACATATGGTCTCGAAAGAAGGAAAGAATACGAGCTGTGGATTCTGGTACTTACAGAATATAGGTGATTACTCCAATACTCCTAGACACGAAACAGAAACAAAAACTAATGTCAGAATAATAACAAATTAAATCAGAAAGATGACAACATCAGGGATGCACTACTTACCACATATCTGCCTCGAGACCCAGAGGTTCATAGTTGACTATCTCAGGAGCTAAGAGGAAAGAAATGCACATTGAGAGAGAGAGTTTCGGAAGGAAGCAAACCAACAGGTCGTATGTTCATGTATAAACTAGACACATGTACCAGGGAAATGTTGCCAACATAATGCTTAGGAGAAATAAATGACCACAGGAGCAAAGAAACTTACCAACAAATTCTGGTGTCCCAAATATGTTTTTGAATTCATTTCCAAAGTCAATTTTATGGGCCAGCCCAAAGTCGATGATCTTGATCCGAGGTTTGGGAACATTTCTATCCAAAAGCATTATGTTTTCAGGCTTAAAGAAAAAAAGGAAAAAAGAAAAGAAAAAAAGAATAGTGCTGCAGCGATATTCATAGTAACCAAAAGGTAGGGGAAAATCCAACGCCCACCAACAGAGGAATGGGTAAACCAAGTGTGGTAGGTAATATAACGGAATATTATTCAGCATTAGAAAGGAAGTCAAGTCTGAAACTTGTTACCACGTGGAAGAACCTAGAAGGCATTATGCTAACTGAAATAAGCCAGATAAAAAAGGATAACTATTATATGAGTCCACTTATATGAAGTACCTGGACAAATTCATGGAGTCAGAAAGTAGAATGGTGGTAGAGCGAAGATGGGTTTGGGGCCTTGGTCGGCAAGCTGAGGCTCGAGAGCCACATGCGGCTCTTTGGCCCCTTGAGTGGGGCCCACGGCAGGGGTGAGTCTATTTTGAAGAAGTGGCGTTAGAAGTTTTAAGTTTAAAAAATTTGGCTCTCAAAAGGAATTTCAATCGGTGTACTGCTGATATTTGGCTCTGTGGACTAATGAGTTTGCCGACCACTGGGTTGGGGGAAGGGATGGGGAGTTACTGTCTAACGGGCACAGAGTTTCAGGGTGGGAAGATCAATAAGTTCAGGAAGTAGATGGTGGTGATGGCAGCACAACAAGGTGGATATTTGATGCCACTGAACGGCATACTTAAAAATGGTATAAATTATATGTTATCTTTATTTTACCACAATAAAAAAAATATAGCGGCTAAGCTACGCTATACTAAGGTAAGGATCTCTTCCTCTGCCCTGAAAAAACAACTGAAAAACCAGACAGAAAGGGTACTTGCACCAGAACACCAGGAAAAATAAATGTTTTGGTTTAGGTTCTCCCAGGAGTAGACCTGGGACATTCGAGTGCCTGTGGCTTATAGGGATGGGGAGACAGGAGATGGAAGGAAGCCGACACACAGCATCTTACCAAGTTAGGAGTGACTGCAGCGACCCCTTAGAGGAACTTGGGGAGAAAAAGTGGCACTCAGAGTTTTCCAAAAAAACAGGAGGGAGTTCAGGGGTTTATTGACCATCTCACCATCCTTCATTGCTAAGAGCTGTGCCTGTGGGCATTTACTCTTTTTTTTTTTACTATATTTTTATTGATTTCAGAGAGGAATGGAGAGGGAGAGGGAGATAGAAACATCAATGAGAGAGAATCATTGATCAGCTGTCTCCTGCACTTCTCCTCCTTGAGCTTACAACCTGGGCATGTGCCCTTTACTGGAACCGAATCCGGAACCCTTCAGCCTGCAGGCCAACGCTCTATCCACGGAGCCAAACCGGCTAGGGCGGCATTTACCCTTTAGCATTGCCAGCTCCCAGGGCCAGAAACCAGATGTCAAGCAGAGAGCAGTAGGTGTTTGCAACAGCAGTCTTTGGGGTGTGCCTTAGTGAGTGTTGGGGGGACACAGATGGGGTCTCCATAGCTTTGCTACAATAGCATGAAGAAAATCCTTCCTCTGCTATGGTCCTATCCTAGCTCCAATGATCCGAATCATTCACTTGGCAATGGATCACATGCTACTTTGTACTTGAATCTTAACATTGTCATTTCCTGTAGCTCACGGGTGTCTTACCTTCCCAAAGAGACCATGACCTCTGTGACTGTTGGGAGTATGACATTAGCTCCCATAATGCCCTGCCTTCAGCAAGGTATGACCCCACTTAGTTAGTCTCAGAATTTGGCTTGATTGATTGCCGGTGGCAGAGTCAGACCTATAAGCCTTTGCATCAAGAGGAAGAGTAGAGCCTTAACTGGTTTGGCTCAGTGAGTAGAGCATCAGCCTGCAGACTGAAAGGTCCCAGGCTTGATTCTGGTCAAGGGCATGTACCTTGGTTGCGGGCAAACCCCCTATAGGAGGTGTGCAAGAGGCAGCTGATTGATGTTTCTCTCCCATCAATGTTTCTAACTCTCTATCCCTCTCCTTTTCTCTCTGTAAAAACTCAATAAAATATATTTAAAAAAAGAAGAAAAAAAAGAGGAAGAGTAGAGATTGAGGCTCTATCTTACTGTCCTGCAGCCACAGGGGGATGGAGACTGGGAAGCCAGTGGACACTCCCAGCTGAAGATGTCTTACCACCAACAGCAGCCCCGTTGCTTAAAGACCTGGCTGAGGAGACCCCTCGATTCTTCCCCAGGGATTCTCATAATCATTAATCTCAGGCTTCTATTCCACAAAAAGTTAGGAGTCACTGCAGAAGGCATGCATTATACACCGGCTGATTTACACTGATAATTCCATTGGCTATACCCACAGGAACAAGTCTCTCTTAGCAAACAACCAGTGCTGTGGTTTCCATCAGCTCCTCTCTGACGAGCACTCAGCAACGTACCTTAAGATCAAAGTGGGCAATCTGCAGGGAGTGCAGGTAGTAAACACCATTAAGAATTTGCTTGAGAAATTCAGTTGCTTCCTCTTCAGTCAGAGATTCCTTTTCCGCCAAGAAGTCAAACAGCTCGCCGCCTGCAACGCTGGAAATCAAGAGGCAGAGGTTACCGAGGACAGTTCTGTTCCACGTTTGATGGGTTCTCTCGCAGACTATCGGCACGCTCAAATTCCGGAGAACAGCATAAGGACGTGCTAGGCATGGGATCAGAGTTCTCACCGGATGAGAAGTCTGCATTCAGGTACATTTGTGCTCCAAAGCACTTGGGTACCATTTTCCTAATGGCACTGTGTTCACAAGTGAGAGAAGAGGCAGAGACATGGTGCGGGTGGGGATCAATGGATCCTTAAAACATTGTAATTAAATGCATTTGGAAATGAAGTCACAACTCATTGACTAAGAAACAAAATGGCAACTCTGTACAGAATTTATTAAAAATACATCTTCCTAGCTCAAATCAGAGGGTACCTGGAAAGTTCACATTCCATATGCCAACCAATGTTGTAAACCCAAAATCGCAATGCATAGTCTGGCAGGATTTTTTCCTCTAGTATTTGTTTATTGGCAAATCCCTAGATACAATATAAATCACATATAGTAATGAATTTAACAAATATCCTAAGTCAGTGGTCGGCAAACTCTAATCAACAGAGCCAAATATCAACCGTACAACAACTGACATTTCTTTTAAGAGCCAAAATTTTTAAACTTAAACTTTTTCTAACGCCACTTCTTCAAAATAGACTCGCCCAGGCCATGGTATTTTGTGGAAGAGCCACACTCAAGGGGCCAAAGAGCCGCATATGGCTCTCAAGCTGCAGTTTGCCAACCACACACCTAATAAGAATAAACTTACACAAAATTGAAATGCACATGGTTGTTGGGGATTTATTTAGTCAATCTCTCTGGCCAGGCTGTAAGGCCCAGAAGGGCAGAGATCAGCCCCAGCTGTTGGCTCACATCTGTCCCCACCTTCCTGAACAGTGCCCGCCACAAAGCTAGAACCTAAAACTTCCTTATCAAGTGTATGAAGGAGCAAACTCCCCTGATTTAATGGCAAATAACAGGGAGCTCTTAATAAGAGTGTTTATAAGTTAATGTTTATCATTTAACTATACATTCACAACATAACAATTAACTGCAATTATGCATATAACTACTGTGTTCATTATCTTCCTTTCAGCAAGGCAGCTCCATGTACATCATATCTACACTGAGTGGCCAGATTATTATGACCTCTGAACGCATAATAATCTGGCCACTCAGTGTACTTCTCTTGAGTACCTCAGTTATTTGATATCACAGATTCTATAAATCGTGCACCGGATCAGTTTTCCCCTTTGCACTGGCTGACAGAAAGCTCAGGGCAAATAGGTGGTTGATCTCCAGCAAAAGTCTAGAATACTTTTGGTACCCATGTGAGATACAAATACATTGGGTGGCCAGATTATTATGTGTTCAGGGATCATAATAATCTGGCCAACAGGTGCTCATGGGATTAAATAGGACAAAAAAAGCTGTTTTCTTAAAGAAAGGATTCAGAGTCCTCCCTCCAAGTCAGTGTCCTCCTTAGCCTGGCCCGCGGTGCACAGGATGGGGATTGCTTGGGGTGTTTGGACAATGCGGATTCCGGGCCTCACTTCCAAACTGCTGTCTGAGGGTTCCTAAGAGTGCGGATCAGGAAAAGCAGCAGCATTTTGAGCAAACACCCCGGGTGACTTAGCACACCGAAAGAAAGCCGAGGACCCCTTTTCAAAATCTTAATTACCTGCCTCGGGCGGCAAGGCCACCCTCTGATGTTTAACTTCCGGATGTTTACCCAGAGGGCGAGGTGACTCGTCCACGTGGGCCCAGGCGGGCGGGCGGCGGGCTCTGGCAGATCTGCCAGGACGCGTCACAGCGCCAGAGCCAGCCCGGAAGGCCAGCAGCCCCCACCCTGCCGGTGGCAGAGGCCTGCAGTTGGCGACAATGTCCGGGTAGTGGCCTTCTTGTCTGCAGCCTCTCAGCCTGGCTGCCCTCTCCTCCCCACAAACCCTCCGCTTCTCACTTCTCTGTGTTCCTATTCCTCTTAAAGCCAACAATAACGGCCTGGCTGGTGTGGCTCAGTGGTTGAGGGTGGATCTATGAACCAGGAGGTCACAGTTTGATTCAGGGCAGGGCACATGCCCGGGTTGCGGGCTTCATCCTCAGTGTGGGGGCGTGCAGGAAGCAGCTGATCAGTGATTCTCTCTCATCGTTGATGTGCCTGTCTCTCTCTCCCTCTCTTTCCTCTCGAAATCAATAAAACATATTTTAAAACCTTTAAATATATATATATATATATTTATTATTATTATTATTATTATTATTTTTAAGAATCAATAATAATGGAGAGGGAATCCTTCAAGCATAGGGAACAAAAAGGAGGGAAAACGGTAAACTGTCAACTGTCCGCGGCTGAGACAGATGCTGCATCCTGTTTGCCTCTGTGCCCTCTGCCGCTGCGCCACAGAGGGCTGGTCCGTGGGAGGCTGGCCCACAGTTGACACATCCGGCTGAAATCTTAACTTGGCAGCCAGAGGTTATTCCTTCTCTCTGAGCCTCCTTTTTCTCACCAAATGGGAATAATAGGACCTATTATTAGTTTTAGGGCTTTGGGGATAAAGACAGTAAATATACATAAAGCCACTGGCAGGCAGGATTGGCGGGAGGCCGAGGCCCAGAAAGCAGAACTGGTACTCCTATCAAGGAAGGGAAGCGCCTTCTTTCCTACAGAACAACACAACCCCCCCCTCCCCCCTGCCCAGCACTGGCCTCCACCAGGCAGGCTTCCCCATAAAATTCTCCGCCCAGCTTCCTCCCTCTCTCCTCCAGCCCATGGGTGTGGCCAGACTGCTGCACCCCTGCACCCCGGGAGGGGTTCCCCAGGGACTGTGGTGCCCAGCCCCAGCTTCTCTTCCTGTCCCGCCTCCAGGGCCTTCCCCACCCTGCTCTCACAGGCTGCTGGTTCCTGACTTGGAGAAACAGCGGGGGTTTGGCTGCCCAGAGCCTGGGACAATCTCGGAGCTCCCGAACAGCTTGGTGCAGGCAGGAGGCCCGAGGTCTTTCTAGGAACCCCTCTGCTGCCCCAGCCAAGTCTTAGCTCTTCTTCTTCTTCTTTTTTTTTTTTTTTTGCTGGAGTGGCCATCTCATACTCCCCCATTCAGTTTTTTTTTTAAACCATTTTATTTTATTATTATTTTAAAAAAATACATTTGATTGATTTTGTACAGAGAGGAAGGGAGAGATATAGAGAGTTAGAAACGTCCATGAGAGAGAAACATCGACCAGCTGCCTCTTGCACACCCCCTACTGGGGATGTGCCCGCAACCCAGATACATGCCCTTGACCGGAATCGAACCTGGGACCTTTCAGTCCGCAGACCAACGGCTCTATGCACTGAGCCAAACCGGTTTCGGCCTATTCAGTTTTTAAAAAAATATGTACTTATTGATTTCAAAGAAGAAGGGAGAGAGAGAGAGAAAAAAAAAAAATCAACGATGAGAAATAATCATTGATCGGCTGTGTCCCGCATGCCTCTACGGGGGATCGAATCTGCAACCAGGGCAAAGGCCCTTGACCAGAACTGAACCTGGGATCCTTCAGTCCGCAGGCTGACGCTCTATCCACTGAGCCAAACTGGCTTGGTCCCCCTATTCAGTCTTCTTGTGCTGAGCAACTCACCTCCAAGGTGCTCCCTGACCACAGAAGTGAGAACCAGGAGCAACCCTGGAGCCCTAGGTGAGGGACCAGCCTGAAGGGCGGCAGCGCCTGACAGGACTGAGGAAGGAGGCACGGGCCATCTCCAGCTCCCTCCTTCCACCCACTCACAGGTCCGGCTCAGCCATCCTGCTGTTCACCAGGAGTCCACGCCGTCTCTGGTCCAGGAAGCCAAATCATGCAGCTGGACATTAGGGGGGTGAGGGAGCCCAGCTCATTGGGCCCCACCCATCACTGCTTCCTGGGGCCTGAAGGCCCCACATACACACGTTTGCATCCTCCCCACACCCATACGGGAAGGCAGATGTCTCCACCATGAGACTCTACTTAGAAAATCTTTAGTCATTGATTAAAGTAATCAGAAGAAAGTGATTTCAGCCAAGGGTGGGGAGCAGACAAATATCATTTGGCAGTTTACTGTCTCTCCCCGTCCTGTGCTCCCGCCCCCACCCCCCACCCCCCAATCTCAGAAGATAGAAGCGCCCTGAAGGTTTTTTCAAGGAGCCACTTCACACACATGCTCAGAACCAGAACCCAAAGGCTGAAGATATCGCTGAAGAGCGGAATAATAACAAGGGATCTGTCAAACCTTGGCACTTTCACTCTTTGTTCCAAATTGTACATTTTGCTTAAGAGAAGGAAGATGGATGGAAAGATGAGCAATCTGTGCAGCAAATTTAGAAAGCCTAACCTCCTTTATTAGGTCTCTGAGTCAGAGTGTTTTAAATCATAGCATTATCATGGAGATTACGTGAAATGAATGCTAATAGTACTGGCTGCTTTCTGGGGAGAGCTGGGAACTGTGAAGGTTCCCTCTCCTCCGTCCCTCCCCCTCCCACCAATGCCTCTCCTAAAAGCTATCCCTAACAGAATGTAACTGGGATACATTACAGCTTTGAAAACAAAGTGGGCCTTCAGAATTACATAAGAGAAACGATCACAGGGTTCCAATCTCTAAAATAAAACCACTATTTGGGGTTTCTAACTCTCCCCTAGAAATTATGCAAGACTTCACAGGACTTGATTCTGGGACTGCGTCTGATCATGGGGCAGTCCCAGAATCAAGAAGCTGGGGAGATTCCTTGACAAGTGGAATAAGAGACATTACAGTTAAACGAGGCCAAACAATCTGAGCAATTTACAGCCAGCTAATGAATCACAAGGTTTTATCTTTCCCACCCAAGGACACCAAGGAGGAGCGAATGGTTTACCCAGCGAATGGTTTACCCGTTCCAGACTGCCTGGGGGCATACTGGCATGGATCCTGGTTCCTCTTGGATGATGTTCTTTAAAATGAAACTAATCAGAAAATAACCCCTGACACCTCTATACCCAGCAGAGGGCCTCAAGAAGGACCAGGGATCAACAGACACATTAGGTTTAAGAATATGGATCCCTTGCCTGGCCCTCAAACATTGACCCATGAGCTAGGAGGTCACGGTTCGATTCCTAGGTTGTGGGCTCAATTCCCATTGTGGGGTGAGCAGGAGGCAGCTGATCAATGATTCTTTCTCATCATTGATCTATCTATCATGCATCTATCTATCTATCTATTATAAATCTATCTATCTATCATTTATGTATCTATCTCTTCATCTCTGAAATCAATTAAAAAAAAATTAAGAAAAAAATATTTATCCAAGTCACTGTTTGAGGGAGAGCCAGCCAACCTGTAATATCCACATTAGACTTTGAGCAAGTGAGAAATAAATCCTATCATGTTAAGCCACTGAGATTTTGTGGTTGTTTCATCTGCTCTAAATACAAATTTATTTAATCAGAAGTGATAACACAGTACATTTTAAACATTAAAATTAAAGGAAAGCATCCAGTGCAAAGCAGAGTACACTAACTGTTCAGTTTCCTATTGCTGTGTAACAGACTTAGTAACTTCAAACATGGCATTCATTTTTTTTTTTTCCTCTTATCTCTTAAGGTTTCTATGGATCAGGAGCCCAGGACGGGTTGGCTGGGCAGCTCTGGCTCAGGGTCTGTCTTTGTCACGAGAGGGCAATCGGAGAGTGGCTGAAGTAGAAACTGCAGGGCTGCTGGAGCATCTGGTTCTGTCTGGGCCCCTCGCTTCGGGCAGTTTCATGTCTCCAGTTGGGCTTCCTCACAGCATGGCAGACAACACAAGTGGACCATTTACACGGCACTCCAAGGCTCCAGGGCAAGAATTCCAGCTGCCTCAGAAGTCACACAGCATCGGAGTGAGTCATAAACCCATCCAGATTCAAAAAAGGGGGATTTAGACGTCATCTCTCCATGGAGGAGTTCCCAGGGTCTAGACACACAGGGAGGTCAGGAGATGATGCTTCAGCCATCTTTGGAAAACATGGCATGTTACCCATGACAGATGAACTGACATTCTCAATCTTATTTTATCCTAAATGCATCTTTTATAAGGGCTAGGCACAGGTACTTGTATTGGTTTGCTAGCACTGCATTAACAAACTGGATAGCTTAAAACAACAGACATTTATTTTCTCCCAGTGCTGTAGGCTACAAGTGTGACATCAAGGTGTCAGCCCGGGCATCTTCCTGATTCTTAGCAATGGCTGGTGACCTCTGGCATCACCTGGAAGTAGATGCACCGCTCCATTTTCCTGCCTTTACGTAGCCTCAGCCTGTCTTCATCTTCCCTCTGTGCAGCATTCCTGCTTTTTAAAAAATATACTTTATTGATTTTCCACAGAGAGGAAGGGAGAGGGATAGAGAGCCAGAAACGTCAATGAGAGAGAAACATCGACCAGCTGCCTCCTGCACACCCCCTATGGGGATGTGCCCGCAACCAGTGTACATGCCCTTGACCAGAATCGAACCTGGGACCTTTCAGTCTGCAGGCTGATGCTCTATCCACTGAGCCAAACTGGTTTCGGTGCATTCCCGCTTTTTATAAGAACACCCATCCTACTGGATCAGGACCCGTCCTAGCAGCCTTATTTTAACCTGGTTACATCTAGTGAGATAATTATTTTCAAATAAGGCCAGTTTCTTAAATACTGGGGTTAGGGCTTCAACTTATCTTTTTTTGGGGGGTGGGTGGGGGATGGGGGGACACAATTCAACCCATAACAGATAGTAACGGCTCACAGGCTGTGAACAAAATGTTACAGGATGGCAAGGCAACTCAGGAGGAGGGAGATCACTAGAATCCGATAGTTTCTGTTCATCTTGTTTTTCAGGTCTCCCTCGAAGAAAGGGTTCCTTCACCCACTGTTTAAAATCTTTCAAATCCAGGGCAGAAACATGTGGGTGAGAAGTGCGTATGTGCTGTAGTCCTGAAGGAATTCCCCTCAACCCCCTGAGGCGGTTCTTCCTTTAAACATAACTGTCTTGGTGGCTGTGATTGTGTCCGAGGGGGAGGGGGAGGAAGTCCTCACAGCTCCTAGTCTCTGCCTCCAAAGAAACCCAAACTTGAAACTAGTGCTCCATTGTCCTCCCTGTGTGTGGACTGTTTTATCTCTTTAATCTTGGGGAAGTCCTGGAGGGTTTTCCGTTCTCACCTCTCCTGTTCTCATTCACATTCCCTGGGTAATGGAGGACTTTGCAGAATTTAAAGGGAAAGACAGGCCTAACACCCTCCTTTTCCCATTAGTGAAGCAGGTGTGACTTTAAGGTCCAAAGTAGAGTGGGGGATTTGGGAAATACCCTTTGTTGCTTACCTAAATTACACAGAAAACACCCCCCCCCCCCAATTACACAGAAAATATCCAAGGAATTCCCAATCTTCACACTTTCGTTGGATCCAAAATGCAAGCTTCTCTGAAAAACATTTCTATCTGTTTTCACCTAAAATTCAGTAACAACTTAGAAGGAATGCTGGGATGCTCACAGGAAAAGAAAGCCTAGCACTCAGAATTCACAGGGGAAGCGATATTTGTTTCCATGTTATACAGGGAGGCCGTGCACAGAGCAGGCAGGAGCCTTCCGGACGTTTCCAGAATGAAATCCCTAAGGGAAGAGCATCATTCCAAGGGGAAAGGCGTTGGAGGCAGGCATTCTGGGTTTCACTCTGCCCTGTGCCTCAGAGAGGTTAAGATTAGGGTTAAGTTTCCTTCCTAGGCACTGTTGCTTTGCCTACAGAATGGGGAATATCAATGCCTCCTGTTCATCATTCCTGCCGGGGGCTGGGGGTCAGGATATGGGTGTCTGACATAAGGTAAGTGCCTTATCTTCTCTTGGCCACAGGCAACGGGGTGAGGAAAACCCTTGAAGCCTGTGTTGTTCTCTGCTCCAGATGCTGGCTAATGATGGCGGATTCTGAGGTGGCTGCAGGTGTGGCTGTCGTGTTAACCATGGAATGAGGCCACACTCCTGCGGTTAAAGAGTAGGGTTTTCCTGAAATGGGCGGACATTCCTGGGGCCAAACACCTGCGGGAGGAGAGGTGGGTACTTGGATATGTAATCGGTGAGCTGGAAGCTGGGCCTTGGCTCCGGGGGAGAGAGAACACCTCTCTATGCTTCTTTCCTAGAGTCTGGCCTTAGAGGAATCTAGAAGTGCTGAGAGCCGCCAGAAGTTGGGAGAGCGGGGAGAAAGGGTGCCCCAAGGGGGAAGGCAGGTTGGAATTCAACAGGAGGAAGTGCTGGCAACCCCAACCCAAGGGCACTCATTTAAAGTGACTCCAGTTCCTTGTTAAATAAAGATGTATTTAACAGGTTTCTGTCTGGTCTCAATTGTGTGGTCTCAATTGTGTAACAGCAGGAAATTCAAGTTCAATCTCATGGGCCAAAGCGACCAGCACACCCAGACACTCCTTCTCCTCATGTGGCCCCAATTTGGGGAGAATTAAACTGTAATTTGGTTTCTTAGAAATATTACACATTAAATACACGAAAATGTCCTTCTTAAGAAAAACAAAATCATGCATATATAAAACTAAAGTCCCTCTGACTAGTTCCCCTCCTCCCCAATCCTGGCCCTCTCACTCCTCTACTGCCCCCAAAGTATATCCTAGTATGAACACGGTACACAGCCCTTCACATTGTGTGTGTGTGTGTGTGTGTGTGTGTGTGTGTGAGAGAGAGAGAGAGAGAGAGAGAGAGAGAGAGAGACAGAGAGACAGAGAGACAGAGAGAGAGAGAGAGAGAGAGAGAGAGAGAGAGAGAACCTGACTTATGGACACTTTAGAACACAAGTGGCATCAGACTACGCTCGCTCTTCTGCAATTTGCTTGCTGACCTGGCAATGACCCTTTCGCTGCTGCCTGATATCCATTGGGATGTCTAGATCAGAGTTTATCTAGCCATAATGTGTTTCCAATTTTCCACTATCACAAGCAAGGAGGCAACGATGTTTTGCTGTACCTGCTTCCTCTGAAGGTGTGAGAATTTTTCTCAGCTGGGGGTTATATAGCCCCATATAGAATTCCTGGGTCGAAGGTTACGCTGGTTGTTGTCTTTAAGGAATGGGCTGCGTCAGCACAGCCTCTGGCTTGGTGTCCTTATTGTCTTTGCTAATCCCATGGGTGAAATAAATGGGGCGCTGTTCTATCCCACGCTCCCCAATGCTCTCTCATCGGTTACCGGCCGGTTGTATGTGAGTGGGTATAAACTGTCTGCCGCCCACCCTTTGCCCATTTTTCTATTGGACTGTCACTGTTTTGAATTGATTGATGGATGCTCCTTACCTCCTCTCCGTACTAAGCCTGGATCTCTTCCGTATCCCAAATGTTTTCTCCCATCTGTCACTTGCCTTTTTAACGTTACTTAAAGTGATGTTTCGTTCAGACTTATCAATCTTTGCAGAAATCAAAGATTTTCTAAACCGACGTGAGGTCAACGAAATGGCAGCTCTGTGGTCCATGGCAAGGATCTTCCTCTATCTGCTCTGCGGATACTAATGACCTCTGCCTGTGGGTCCCGAGAGGCCAATGGAATGTCAAAGCCTTTTCCAGCACGATGCTCCTTCTCATGCTCCCGTGGGTCTCTAGAGCGGGGGCTGTCCGAGGGCAGCATTACCACTGGCGATGCCCTGAGCCCACTGCAGAGCCAGCTACATGCATCTCGTCCCAACTCCGCCTTTGGTGACATCACGTCAGGACTGGAAAAGGGCCATGGGGGGATTTGCATCATAGAAACAGACAAACATCACAAACCAGGCCTCTCCTGGCCTGGAGAACCCGCTGGTACACATTTACCATCACACCACTGGCCTACAGTGCCCTAGGCACAGCCACCTGCCTGCAGACCTCTCAGCGGAGGGCCGCTGGGCCGAGCACGGACAGCTCTAGCCAGGAAACTCCTTCCTGTGCACACCTGGAACCTCGCTCTGCTAACGCAGATCCCGAGTCTGCCTCTAGGACAAACATGTCCTACACGAAGATTTGTGGGCCATACAGTCTTGGTTGCAATTACTCGACTCCGCTACATATTCTTCTTGGTGTGTTTTTTTTCCTCATCCATTTAAAAACTGTGTTTTTTTTTTTCTTGAGGAACTATGCATACACAGGCAGTAGGCTCCGGCCCACTGGCTATAGTTTGCCAAGCGATGCTCACGAACAATTCGGGCCACAGAACACAAGCAACTCTGAAACCCACACTGTCACCCTCATGTTTCTCTGAGTCTCTGCTTCTCACGCCTAGGGTTCTGCCCAGATGGCTGTGTAAGTCAATCCCAGATACAGGTGAAGAGATTTGGGAATGTTTCTAGATTCTGCTTCCCTGGGCCTGGACTGTGGTGGGCATTGACACGAGAGGCCCAGTGAAGGCAGGAAAGGGTACAGAGACCCGGGCTGGGGTCAGTAGGTGCTCTGGCCAACGCAGGAATGTCACAGGGTCTAGAAGCAGCAGAGCTCAGAGACCTCTCCACCTGTCAGCCACGTGATCCAGGGCCCCGGACAGTCGCCCAGCTGATGCTGCAGGGAACAGAGATGAGCTGGTGAAGCATCTGTCTCCTATAAAAACTGCTGTTTGGCATGTTAACCCTGCTATGTTGGCTTCGGTAAATGCTTGCTTGCTTAAATAATAAGGAAAGAAGACTACTCCCTGTTCCAAAGAGGCCATAAACCTTCCCCAGATAAAGTTATCAGTGCTGGTTGCCAGGCCAAGCCTTTGGTTGAGGTCTCAAAGCCCCAGCACATAGGCCCTTTAAGAACTTGCAAAGGGAACCGGGAAAATCCTTATTTGGGAGACAAAAAAGGAAAAAAACACACACATATAAATACTGGAAACTTCCTGTGTGACTTCGCCCAGAAATTGAGAGACATTTTCCTCTGGGCCTGCATGTAATATAATAATAATAATAATAATAATAGTAATAATAATAATAATAATAATAATAAAAAATGTAACTCCATCTCTGTAAGCGTCGCTTGGCTCTCCTTCGGTTTTCTGTAACACTGGCCCCATAGAGATGAGCTGGCACATTGCAGACTCATGATCAAAACAGATGACTGCAGCCATCTGAAGTCACGAAGCTTTGGAGTCGTTTGCCACGCAGCAAGAGATAACCAGACCGGGGTTCAGGGCCCTACCTCCTCGGGCTTCTGTGAAGATTAAATGTCTATAACGTGCTTAGATCAATGCTTGGGGCAAAGAAAGTCCTCAATGAATGTAATTATTATTCAGGAAAAATACAGCGGCTTGAGCTCCCTTCCAGAGACAGGGGGATATGTTTTACCTCATTATCTTAAGGGGACGTGGTCCTCAGGCCATTTTCTAAAGAGGCTGCTCTTTGTTACTTCTTCAAGTGAAATAAAGCGAAGAGCACTTCGCACAGCGTACGGCATAGAGTAGCTGCTCAGGAAATGGCAAGAATCTTTCCGCGTTGATGCCCAGAAACTGTCACGAAAGCTCTAACTCGTCTCCCACCTTCACTTCCAACCCATTCTGCAGCCCGCCATGCGAATACCGCACCTGACAGCTCTGCCTGACCTTTACCCTCTCCGAGAACTAACAATTGTCCTCTCAGCTCCTCTGCATCCAGGGGACACGGGGCCTCCAGGACTCAAACGGCAGACTGCTGTCACCAGCAAAACATGGAAGACAGGGAGAGCTGGTCTATCTGCTGTTAGGGTATGTATGCGTTGTGCCTGAGGGACCGACACTGTTAGGTCTGCCAGCCACGGCAAAAAAAGAAAGGTTTCCGTCTTGTAATTCCACCCACATTTGGCAATAAGCTGGGATCCCCCAAAGGTCCCTGGCCTCAAAAATCTGGTCTTCTATTGCCATGAACGACGGACTGATCTGTGAAGCTGAATTAAAGTATGGTCTCTGTCGGGGGAGAGGAGGGAGAAGGTTTCAAGGTTTCAAAGCAATCACTTTCATTCAAGATAAAAGAGCAGAATTTCGGCTTTCTTTGGGTCCCACGATGGAAACAGAATGCTGGGATTGGTAAACAGAAAACGCATCATCTTTTGTCATTACCAGCAGGCCCAGCAGGACGCGGGGCGACCCCAGGGCTCAGCTGTTGGCAAGGAGGCAGCCGTGGTGGACAAAACTTAATGAGAGGCCGTGCCCCGTCTGAGGGGTCTCCTGATAGGAATATCCAGCCCCGCTCCCTGAATGACTGCATGTTCAAATTCAAAGCCAAATGATGGAACTGCAGTTTGCTGAGACAGATTTTCAAAAAGGAGGCTGCAGTTCTCAGCTAGACATGATACTAAAGGGGAAAAAAAATAAATCCCCTCTCCCCCCTTTTAACTGAAGACGCTTTATGTGGAATATTATGAGGCATTTATGCAACAAACCAGCCGACAAACCCAAACCAGTTTCGTTTCTCTCTTCCTCGTTCAGGGAACTGAATCTATGTGCCCTCTACCCACTGACTAGATCAGAATGATTGCAAACTCTGGAAAATATGCTGTTAGTTCAGAGACGTGGCTTGGTGAGCCAGCTCTCTGGAGAAGAAAGCCTTGATGGTTGCTTTCTGGGTGAGCCAGGCCTGCTGCTCTGGCAGTGGGGTGACATGCCACGCCTACAGGATGTCTTACGTAGGTGGTCATCACACCTCCCGAGGATTAATATGAGCCACAGCTCTCCCACCCCCAGCTCTGGGCACCCGCTCATTTTCTGACTCCCCACTTGCATTTTTGTTTCCATACTGAATAGGGAGAGAGGCGATGAGGGAAAGAGAAATGGATGGGGAAGGTAACATAAAAATATTCCAAAAACAATGGAGTGAGTGTATCAATTCAGGAAGGGAAATGGGAGAAAAGCATGAGACAGCAAGAATGAACCTGTGCAGAGCAGTGGCTCCTGGTGCTTCCCAAATAATTCCATGACACCAAAAGGTGCGCTCAGAGAAAGGTGCAAGACAAGGTGTGGATGTCCGGAGAACCTGGGATTCTGGGTTACAGTGATGAGAAGCCTGGGATCTGGAACCGCCCAGGCTTTGGTTCTAGTGGGGAGCGTGGGTGGAGAATGGAAAGTAAGGATAGAGAGGAAAAGCCCAAATGTCCACTATGCATTATAAACTAATGCAGATGAGAAAAAAGCAGATGCTGGCATGCCAGAAGGGGAGCCCCAGGGGAGAGGGGCTGAGAAGCTTCAGGAGGCCAGGAGATGCAGAAGTGCCGGGCACGGGAGGCCCCAGGAACGGAGGAATCCTTGGCTGGGCTAGCTCAGGCAGGAATCGCACTAGAAAGGCCACGTATGGCCTTCTGGGCACGGTGCCCTATACAGTTCAGCAGCTGAGCCTGCCAACGGGGTTACCAAAAAGAGGGTACAGGGGTGCAGGGGTACAGGATCCCGAGCCCTTGGTGTCTGTATTGGGTGCAGAGGCGCCTGGCTGGATCTATACTAGCCCCATCCGTTCACTCCAGTGCTCCGAACAAAGGATCGTGTATAGTGCCCACTAGGCATGACGTGACCCACAGAATGAGAAAATGTATTAGAGACAGAGAAGGGGCTGAGAGACAAACTGGAGTTCCACCCCCAATTGGCCTGGGCAGAGTTCCTGAGCGAAAGGAGGTCCTCACATACAGGGAGATAAGGAACCTAAACAGCCGGACCGACCACAGCAAACGCCAACCCTCTTTCTACTTCCCCATCTTCCGCTCAAGCTTTGGAAACCCACAGAAATAACAAGGCCAATCAAAAGTGGGGCACACGGAAAAGCTGGGGCAGCCAGACATCTCTTTGGCCCGGGGCCATTCTAACTGGTGCTTGAATAAAGGCCGTGGGAAGTAAACCAAGCTGGGAGGGCAAAGATGCAGGTTTTTCCAAAGTCCATCTGTCTGGTCTAGTTGAAAACAAGGGAAGGCTATTATCTGGGGAAGCACAGGCACCCGCCCCGCCCCCTGCTGACAGGGTTTGTTCTCCCCGAGCTCAGAGGGCTCCGATAAAGGCTGCTGGTTGTTGTGAAGAACCTGGAAATCCTGGATGAAAGGCCCCTGGCCCATCAGATCGGGGCTCCAGCCAGCCTGAAGGACGGTGCTGCCGCCCCCCAAGATGTAGGAACCTGCAACTTAAAGAGGCACAGAGCAGAGTGGTCCTGCCCTTTAGCTTGGGATGAGCTTGAGAAGAAAGGAAGGTTGGGGGAGGAAGAGATGGAGAAGGTGAGCACACTCACCAGGTGGTGAGGCCCAGAGGTCACTTTGGCCAGTGGCAGAAGGCGGGGAGTCAGGCAGAGACGGGGTACGGAGCCGAGTACTTCCTACTGGCCACCTCAGTGAAGGGAAAAGAAAGGAGAAGACTCCCTGACACCCTGCTGTGTTGGAGAAGGACCTCAAGAGTGGTCACCCCCACCAGAGGCCGCTAAGAAAGATGGAGATGAGAATGGATCTCTTTTTCGATAGCGCAGTCAGGCAGGGCTCGAGCAGGACCGGCTCTAAGTAGGAGACCCTCATGGGCAAAGGTGACTCTGAGTGTCTGAAGAGCTCACCTTCTCTCTTTCCTTTTTCTCCTTTGCATAAATGTTTACTGAGTAGCTGACATGTGATGGACATCATTATACTAGATGCCAATGATAATCAGCGGCTCTAATTTTAGCTGCTGGCCTCTGATTGCCATTGTATCTAGCCTCAGAATGTCAACTTAATAATAATATGTGGTCCTTTGAGACTGGCATAGTGTAGGTTCTCAATGTCTTGTCCCTCGGAATGCCATCAACGAACTCTTCTTTCTAGCCTATCCTTTGGCCCATCCCATGAACCCAACTTAGATATCTCCTCTCAGAAGTGGAAATTAGCTCAGACGACAAACTGCTCTGATCTCAGGAGGGAGGCTACTTTCAGCAGGTCACAGAAGACGCCGGCTTTTGGCTTCTTTCCTCTTGACATCTCCACTGTCCTCGCTCGGGAAAGCCCCTCATGGCTGTTCATCAGGATCTCCCACTGGTCTCCTTGACTGAATTCAACTTCAACCACTTTTATGGGGCACTGACTGCTCACTGTGTGCTAGCATTCATGCCCTCCTCTGGATGCTCGAAATAGAGAGAGAAATAAGTAAAATGCTGGCCCATGCCCTGGCTAGCTCGGTCCATTAAAGGAGAGAGAGATACAGACATTTAAAATATAGTGAGTTAAATGCTATAATGAGCACACTTCTATAAGGTGATGAAAACACATCACTACTCATCTGGGCTTTGACAGACGAGTAGTATTTCTCTTGGTAGACAACGTATGGCATGCGAGGCAGAAGGTACAACATAAACAGTGGTTTGGATTGCCTAAGAAATGGCATAATCTGGTAAAGATGATTCTCTGTGGGTTGACCGTTAAGGGCAGAGATGAAAGGGGCTGGAGTGGGGAGGAGAAGTGGGTGGATATAAGGAAAGAGCTGGACATTGGTACAAAGATCCTACACTATTCTATTATGGTTCACAGGCCTCATTCTGTAGGCAGAAGGGCCAGGGATGTTTTCTAAAGCTTTATTAAGATATAACTCACGCCGAGACAGGTTTGGCTCAATGGATAGAGCGTCGGCTTGGGGACCGAAGGGTCCCGGGTTCGATTCAGGTCAAGGGCATGTACCTTGGTTGCGGGCATATCCCCAGTAGGGGGTGTGCAAGAGGCAGCTGATCGATGACACTCTCTCATCGATGTTTCTAACTCTCTATCTCTCTCCCTTCCTCTCTGTACAAAATCAATAAAATATATATTTTTAAAAAGATATAACTCACATACCATATAATTAATTCTTTTAAAGTATATATACAATTCAATGGTTTTTAGTATACCAAAGGAAACCTCGTGCCCATTAGTAGCCATTCTTCACCACCACTACCCTGCCTGCCCTAGGACCACTAATCTACTTTCTGCCTCTACGGATTTGTCTATTCTGGACATTTCATATAATATGTGGTCTTTCACTTAGCATAATGTTTTCAAGGTTCATGCATGTTGAAGTGTATATTAATGCCTCATTCTTTTTTGCTGCCAAGTAAAAAGTCTGTTGGATCACTATACAACATTTTGTTGACCCATTCATCAGCTGATGGACATTGGGTTGCTTCTACTTTTTGGCTAGTGTGAAAAATGCTGCTATAAACTTCATGTATAAGTTTTTGTGTGGACATATATTTCTATTTCTCTTGTCTGAGGAGTGGAAATGCTGAGTCATATCGTAACTCCACACTGAATATTTTGAGGAATGGCCAACCTGTTTTCTAAAGCAGCTGATCCATTTTATATTACACTACATTGCAGTAAATAGAAAATACCTCGGGTCTCCAGCAATGTTATGGAGAAATGTTCCAATTTCTCCCAAAGCCCCATCAACACTTAATGCCATCTGTTTTTTTAATTATGGCCAACCTAGTGGATATGAACTGATCTCACTGTGGTTTTGATTTGTAGAGATACCTAATGATGAGTGATAATGAGAATCTTTTCATATAATTATACAGCAGAGTTTTTTGTTTTTTTTTTAATGTATTTTATTGATTTCTTACAGAGATGAAGAGAGAGGGATAAGGAGTTAGAAACATCGATGAGAGAGAATCATCAATCAGCTGCCTCTTGCACACCCCCTACTGGGGATGTGCCTGCAACCAAGGTACATGCCCTTGACTGAAATCGAACCCAGGATCTTCCAGTCCGTAGGTTGACGCTCTATCCACTGAGCCAAACCAGTTTCGGCCAGCAGAGATTTTTAAGCAAGAGAGGTAGCTGTTTTGTAATAAATCTGGGGGTGAGTTGGACAGTTGAGAAGAAATGAGAACGGTAATAAAGAGACTGACTTAGGGGCAGAACCCATGGGACTTAATGAAAGGCTGGCTGTGTGGCAAGGTGGGGAGCCAGGGGAGAAGGGAGAGGCAAGGATGGTGCCATGGCTTCCAGTCTGGAAAACTGGAAGATGGTGATGCCATAAACAAAGCAAGAGAAGGAGAGGAAAGAGAGGGCAGGGGAGGGGAGATTATAAATTCAGTTTAGGGCACAGTAAGTATGAGGTTCCTGGGGGAGATCCATTTGGTGGAGATGCTGAATAGGCAACTAGGGAAGCAACTGTGGGGTTCGAGAGAAAGACCTAGAGATACAGCTCTAGGGATACCGATATATTGGGAGATAATAGCGATAGTTGAGTAATGTGAGCTGCATATATATTAAGGAATTCTGTAAATTAGGAAGCTTCGGCAAGAATCCTTTCAGTGACAAGCAGAAGGTGAAAAATGTAGATTAAAATGATCTAAAGAGGGAAAGAGAGTCAAGGAAGAGCACAGATTGCTTCCTATTCCCATGAAATTCTTCCCATTGTTTCCAGTAGACACATGGAGGCCAAGGAGCTCAGAGACAACTCCCAACCCTTCAGAGAGGGACCAGCACCCAATGGGTGGAAGAGGCAGGATGAATACAACTCCAAGTTGCCCTGGCAACAGAGACCTACCACCTGCAAAAGAACCAAGACTTGTAGCCTTGGGCCATGTCTCCACTTCCTCATTCCAGTAACACTTTTTAAAAAAGTGAAAAATTAGGGACGTAAAAGGGGGGATCTTCCAAAAAAAAAAAAAAATGTACTTCCCCTCTAGAATCTGTGATGGGCACACACCTCCTTTGAGAAAAAAAGGGCATGAGATACTACAGGTACTAACTATTCAGTGATAAATTTGTATTCTTCAGTCCTGGAGAGAGGTCACTGTGGGGCAACAGAAAGCTTGGACTGTAACTCCTTAGCGACAGCACCTGGGTTGAAGTGTCGGAAGGACCAGACGCTAGAGGTATTTTCTATTTACCTCCCCCAGACCCATGCTGTATCCTTTCCCATCAGTACTGGGTCCAGGGAAGCTGCACACAGACACTGAGTAAAAAGCTTTCTCTGCCAACTGGCTTCTAGCTTGGTTTGGCCAACAGGCAGCACCAATAAGGAAGAAGGCTGAGGTCAACTTCACCTCCTCCTCAAGTTGCCATGAGTTGGCTGAGTTCCCCTACTGAGGGCTCAGCACCTGCCAGCTGGTTCTCTCTGTTTTAATTTTTTAAATGTTTTATTTCCCTCTCTCTGTGAAGCTGTCCTTTCCAGGTTCCCCAAGCCACTCCGCTTCCTGCCCTACAGGTCTAAGGGTGGTTGGAGCTTCTAGCTACCAATAGTCCTAGGGTGCTGCCCTGTCCCTTGTTTTCTTATCCCAAAGACACTTAGTCAAGAGTTGATGCCTAAGGCCCTAGCAGGTAGATTAGCATCTCACAAAGAACTCCGTCTCCATCAGAGGTCACCTTACTGGCTCTCGCCAAGCGAGGCGCTTTCATCACATTGTCTTGTGCTTCTTGCTCTATTTGGACTGTCCACACATTCATTGGGCCAAGCACAATTTAAGCGCTGTGGGTGCCAAAGTAGGACACAGTCTTGCCCTCAAAGAAGCATATTAAGCCGAAACCGGTTTGGCTCAGTGGATAGAGCGTCAGTCTGCGGACTGAAAGGTCCCAGGTTCGATTCCGGTCAAGGGCATGTACCTTGGTTGCGGGCACATCCCCGATGGGGGATGTGCAAGAGGCAGCTGGTCGATGTTTCTCTCTCATCGATGTTTCTAGCTCTCTATCTCTCTCCCTTCCTCTCTGTAAAAAATCAATAAAATATATTAAAAAAGAAAAGAAAAGAAACATATTGAGGGGGCAAATATGCACATTGAGCTGTAATGAGAGCCCTCACAAAGCCATGCTGGCCTTCATTCCCACAGGAACAGGAGCACATTCTCTGCCCCTTCCCGGCACCATGGAAATGCTAAGAAACGCGGGGCGTGAACAACGTGGCTGCCGAAGAAGCAGCTCTGGAGAGAGACTCGGGAAGTTCCTCCAGACCCAGGTTGGCTTTCAAAAGCTACTGAGTCACTGCTTGGAAATGGAGGAGGCCAAAGGCAGCTCAAGGCCACAGGATCACAAGAAGCACTGCCCTAGGAGGTAGAGGTCAAGGTGACTGGCAGCCCTAGATGAGGAGGGGAGGGAGAGGGGCAGGCTGGGAACATGCTTTCTGCTCCAGGGTGGTCTCACTCACTCCTCCTGTCCTCGGGAAAGGTGGACAGCTTAGAAAACATGGACGATGGGCCTTGTAGGCTAAGTCCTGTACAGGCTCAGCAGAAGTTAAGGACTCAAACAAAAAAAGTTCCCTCCCCAAGAAGCTACTGTCTGAGAATTACCACCCTTCTATCTGGATAGGATGGGCTCAGCCTTCTGAAACCAGGATTGAATGAGATAACGCAAGGGAGCGGCCCCGCAGTGCTGACCCAAAGAGTCAAAGGAAGTGCAGCTCCCCATTCTCCTCTCGGGCTCTGGGGGTGCAGCGGTAGCTGAGAGGGGCAGGGAGCCTGTGGCGGGGACAGTCTCCACCACACGGAGAGGAAACAGAGGGGCCAGCAAGGAGAGGGAACAAAACAAGAGGGGAAGCCAGCATGTCTGAGGGGTCAGTTGGAGCCACAATTCCACCGAGTTCCTCCTGGGACATCCTCTCAAGTCACTGGTTACGGGGGTGGTTGGCACAGACAGGAAGAGTAATATGATTTGTGTCATGGCTGTGAATCTCCAGGAGGAAGTGTGAACAGTTCTCAGGGATTTCGAGTCATAAGTAGAGTCTGCGGCGTCCAGACGAGGGTCTAAGAATGCCAGGACTGAGCTGTGGAAGTCCCTTGGGCTGGCTGGCGGCCAGGAATGTTACCCAGTTTACTAAACCTTAACGAGTATAGAGCTTTCTTGGAAATAAGCAAAAATACCTTCTATTTATAACCTATGGATACAGCAGAGAACATCGAGCCAGATATTAAATTATGACTATAACATAAAAACTACAGATCTCTGAGCTCAGATACCACATGTAGTCTGCTTTCATGATTTGCATTACCCCGAGTTTTCTAAGACCAAAAATGCCCATCCAATAAACACCAAGGAAACACTTTACAAATGAACTGGCAAGAAGTTCAGAGTGCTGGGAAGACGCCGTACGTACAGGGCTTTGTTTTCGCTCGAGCGAGAATGCCTGGATGGAAATTCACCTACTTTGTGTGATTTAATTCTGTTGTGAAAGGTTGAGGCTGCTGCCAAATGCACTTTCAGATCTCTGTTCTTGCCTAATCGCAGCTATCTGCGGAGCCAGGTGCCAAAAGTGTAATCCAGAACAGCTCTTGAAATTACCTCGGTGAATAAAAACAAAAGTTCAAAAAGTCAAGAGAGCTGGCTCCAGGTCGGGGAAGAGAGAACAAATGTAGCAGCAAAAAAACCCGCAACCATTTAAGACATCTGCGCACGCTATGGTGCCTCGTGAGGACCAGGAGAGGGACAGAAAGGGTGTGTGTGGGCGGGGGGTGGGGGGGGGAGAGGGAGGAGGGGAGGACACAGAAGGCTTCCGGCATTGGATTCACCTCATTTACTAGCATCACCTAGGTCCCTATGACTGCCTTCAGCTTAGCACAGCTCTGTCACTCCTAAACCACCGCTTCCATCACCGTATTTGCTTGCAATTCTGGACTTGCTGAAGGTGCAGCATGAACTCTCCATGTACATTCGCTGTGCTGATAGAGAATGAAAAACATTCATATTCATAGTCCTACCAGTTTGCATCTCGGTTTGGTTAAGAGTGAGCCAACATCATGATCGTTCATAAAGTGGCCTAATAGTGCACAAATGTTTCATTACCACTCGGCAGCTGTTTGCCATGAGCAAACCAAATTCCACAAATTATTAACTCAGCCAAAGTAAAAAAGAGAGCTGAAAAGAGGAGTTGTTCCACAGGTATAGGGTTTCAGTTCTGCAAGTGGAAAAAGTTCTGGAGAGCCGTTCATTGCACAAAAAGGTGCCTACAACTAACACTACTGCCCTGTACCTTAACGATGGTCAATTTTATGTTGTGTTTTTTTTTTTTTTTATTATTTAAGTTAAAAAAATAACAGAATGCATTATTCATTCCATGCCCTTGCACTTGGCTACAACCACAGCATACTTCACCAATTAAATTGAGTTTCCTGGAGAGAGAGAGAGAGAGAGAGAGAGAGAGAGAGAGAGAGAGAGAGAGAGAACACACAATAATACATGCATGCTAGCTAAAAAGGGTTAATCAAGAATCTCCTTTAAATTCCAAGCAGAACAAATAAGGGGAAAGTTTAGGGTTGGAGAACTCAAACTGGCTTAATTTATTTGAAACAATGCACTATGCCATTAGTTAGGTGACAATTCTAGGATTTTCACTTTCAATGTTAACAGGGTAACCTTTCAGATGGGTGATTCCAAGCTAAGGCGACTATCCTGGAGCAGGCCGAGATGGGGTGATCCACACCCCTCTGCAGGGCTCCTCTGCCCAGGCCTGCAGGGAGTAAGAATCACACCCCACATCATTTCTCAGGTGCAACTTCCATGATTCCATGGTTTATTTTTAACCAGCTTACAGAATTTTCGATTCAACTAGTGCAATGGTCGGCAAACTCATTAGTCAATAGAGCCAAATATCAATAGTACGATTGAAATTTCTATTGAGAGCCAAATTTTTTAAACTTAAACTATATAGGTAGGCACATTGTTATTAACTTAAATTAGGGTACTCCTAAGCTGTTCTTTGCTAAAATCTCAAGGGGTTAAAGAGCCGCATGTGGTTCATGACCCACAGTTTGCTGACAACTGAACTAGTGCGTCAGTATTAGTTTGTGAGGGCTGCTGTAACACAGTACCCCACACTGGTGGCTTAAAACCACAGGAATTTATTGTCTCACAGTCTTAGAGGCCAGAAGGTTGGCAGTCTTAGTTCCTCCCAAGATCTCGGAGGAAGTGTCACTCCAATCCTCCATCTTTGAGTGGCATTCTCCCTTTGTCTCTGCCTTCCCACAGTCTTCTTACAGGGACACACTGGCCATATGGGATTTGGGGCCCGTCTTGCTTCTTCCACAGTTGTGAGCAACCAATACTTATTGCTCACATAAATAAATAAACCGATAATGATTGCTTTGGCAGGCTAGAATCTGGAGGTCTGTACAGGCCATATGTGGCCTATAAACAGGTTTTATTCTGTCTGCCCAGGAATACTATGAACTAATTGCCAACATAAAAAACTTAAGACTCCAGAGGGTTTAAAAAAAAAACCAACAACTGCAAGATTGCTGGCAATCACTGGATCTGAAATTCCACACAGCAACAACCAACTGATTGACAGTTGCCTCTCTGAGGTGGGGCCTCAGGGTTCCAGTTAGCCACAGTCCTCACCACTCCCTGATGCCTCCCTGACACTGGGGCCTTATGCAGAGCAACGTCACTTACTTACATCGCCTATCTGGCCCCTAAAACATTTAGATCTACACCATGCTGGAGAGAAGGAAGGCAGATAGAAAAACGCATCTTTATCCACAGCCTGAAATACTTAACTAAGCATACTTAATCAAGTCTCTGAGCAGCAACTTCAGAAATGGAATTCCAGAAGCCAGAACCACTGAATAGCACGGACTTTGGTTCTGAGAGTTGAGCTTCACATTTCACAGGTCGAGTTATGAAATGACTACAGCACCGGGGATCAGAGGTGGGTAGGGCCCTGCCTGTGCGACAACTTGTGGGCGATCCATAACGTGGCAAAGAGATTCTACATCGGCATGATTGGGGAACAATGGAGGGGGAGGGAATGAAGTCGTGATTTTGATGCACCACACAGGCCTCCTTTGTGTATATGCTACGCTGAGCTCCAATCGCCGATCAGCTGTGAAGACTATTGCCCAGGAAAGCAAGTGGGGGGAAAAGTCAAACTTTAAAACTATGTTCAGGCTTACCTATAGTTTAAAAGGCAGATCCTGGACTAGATTTGACAGCTGTGCCTGTAACCCAGACACCAAATATTTGGAAAAAGGATAGAAAAGATACCATTTCCGTGCAAGTGTATGAAAAGGTGAGCGGAGTGGTTGTCTGGGGTCTCTTTACCTCAGAGGGGAGGATGGGTCTGGGGCTCGGAGGGGGGACTCACACACCACAGTGGAGATGGGCACACGTTTTCAATGAGGCAACAAGCTTATCAGTAAGCCCCAGAAAGCTACCCTTGCCACAGAGTCCATCCCAACGCCACACATCGGAGAAATACAGCTACTCAGAGATTGCTGAGCCAGAGGGTATAGAGACATGGCCACTATAACATCCTAGGGCTACCTTCTGACAAATTCTTAAATTTTATTCTCTCCTTAACCACCACGGTACCTCAGCATTCTTTAGAAAGAAACGAGATGGAATATGTCGCCGATGACTAAATCTTCCTTTTAAGCGGTTAGAATGTAGAACTGTGGGCGGAGGCGGGGTTCTATGGAATGTAACATCAGATGTGATCTGATCATAAATTCCTAATTGGGTGGATCCCAGTGGGTAGTCATGCCCCGGGCATATAACTTCTTTAGTAAAAGGCTTATTTTACCTAAAGCAAGCTCTGACCCTTGTTTCTATGCATCTAGGTTAACACACCTTTGAAGGAAGCATAACCACCCTCCAGAGAGCACAGAACTTTCCTGTGGGGAAGGCACAGCCTCCTGAGGCCCCTCCAGCCCCTCCTCAGAGCTGCTGCTCTCAGTGAGTTTGTGCACCTTTTATTCAAGGTCACCGCACAAGGAGCCACTGTGTACCTCCTAGAATGGTTATAATGAAAAGCGAATTCCGGTTATACTGAGCGCTGGTGCAGCCACGGAAACTTTCATCCTTTACTGGAGGGCAAGACAAATGGTACAGCCACTTACCACGTGTCTTTTAAAGTTATACGCACACTTACCACGCGACCCAGCAATTCCACTCATAGGTGCGTACCCCGAGGCGATGAACACTTAGGCTCACACACAAGTCCGTACGTGAGTGCTGACAGCAGCCTTATTAATGATTGCCAAACACTAGAAACAACCCCAATGCCCTTCAGTGGGTGAACGGATAAACATCACGCAGTGGAGTACTATTTGGGGAGGAACTCATGCGCAAATCTCAAAAGCATGATGCTGCGTGAAAGAGCCGGTCTCAAAGGACTATATCCTCTACCCGTTGTCGGCAAGCTGTGGCTCGCGAGCCACTTACGGCTCTTTGGCCCCATGGTATTCCACAAAATACCACGGCCTGGGTGAGTCTATTTTGAAGAAGTGGCGTTCGAAGAAGTTTAAGTTTAAAAAATGTGGCTGTCAAAATAAATATCAATCGTTGTGCTGTTGATATTTGACTCTGATGACGAACGGGTTTGCCGACCACTGTCCTATACAAGCAGACTTACATAACATTTTCCAAAAGACAAGCTCACTGGTTGCCTGGGGCTGGGGATGGAGGTGGAGGGTGGGTGTGACTACAAAGGGATTAGTACAAGGGACTTTGGGTGCAATGGGACTGTCTGGAGTCCTGATTTGGGTGGTGGATACAGGAACCCACGTGTTAAGTCCCACGGATTTGTACCACCCTCCTCCAACGTCAAGTTGACTGTACGATAGTTGACAATGTCACCCAATTTACGCTCAGGATAAATGCGCTTAATAAACAAACGTCTCGGCCATGGGGTCAGTCAACAGAAGCTGAATCCACAATGAGCACAGCAGGTGGGCGTGAGGAGGGCAGTGACTGACAGGCGTCATGGGTGCAGTCTGCTACGTAGAGAGGGTAAGGGACACTCAGTCACGGGCACTGCCTGGCAATTCTCCGAAAAGACAAAACCAGTTGTGATCTGTAATGTTTCTTTCCTGGGAACTTTGTATTCAAGGTCTCTTACGACAGCTTTAAGGGAGGAAATTGAGGCTTATAGATGGTAAAGGATTTACCCCGATTTTGATCTTGGTTCTGTGTGGATCCCCAGTGGCCACATACAGCCACAGTATGGATTAAGCTGTGATTCCTCCCTTTTCCACGCTGCCCATGGAGCAGGCCCTTAATCCTCTGTGCTCTTCACATCCCGCCCTGCCTTTAAAGCAGTGATTGGGGGGGGGCGGGGAGAGAGGCTGTTTTGCCCTCAGGGGACATAGGGCTGTGTCTGGAGACATCTTTGGCCATCACAGCGGGAGGGGACAATGCCACCGGCTTCCGGAAGGGTAGGTAGAAACCAGAGGTGCCGCTAAGCAGACTACAGTGTCCGTTACGGCCCCCTGGAAAAGTAATGACCCAGCCCCACACGTCACCAGGGCAGATGCTCAAACCTCTTGGTTTAAACTTGCAGTGTTTCCCAAACTTTTGACATATGTGTACCCCTTCTATAATTTTCGTAACGCTGAGTACCCCTCGTACTCATGAGAACGCAGAACTAGGCGCAGCTAAGCACGGTGCAGTGCATATCCCCACCAAACTCCGGTGCAACGCGTACCCCCACCAAACTCTTCCCGTACCCCTGGGGGTACGCGCACCACACTTTGGGAAACACTGGTTTAAAAGAACGAAGAGAGGAAATATGGATGAGCCAGGTGTGGTGCTATAGGCATTTTTAAACACTTATCTCCTCAAGGCCCTTTTGAGGGAGGTGTTATTAAGCCCTGTTCACAGATAAGAAGGTGCTCAGACCCACAGAGCAAACCCCAGTGAGGAGACAAGAAGCTGCGGCTGCCCCAGGCCGCGGTGAGGACAAAGCCCAGAGTTCCCGCAGTGTGGTGCTGGGGTGGGCTGGGCCCTCCTCACCTCCATCTCCCCTGGCCTCCAAAAATCACCTCTCAGCCCTGAGAGATCTGCAGACCAGGGGAGCCGCCGGGCTGGCAGGAGGGACGTGTGACCTCCAGAGGCTGTCAGGAAAGGAGTGGGCATCACTCCGAACCTCCCAAGGTTGGTGCTCACCAGTGTCCTGCATCACCATCCCTCTGCCCTCAAGTCTCTCCTCTCTCCAAAGAGCCCAGAGACATCCCCAGCCAGCTGCTCCAGGACAGAGTCCTCTCCTCTCCCCGCAGCCGGTGCTGTGGGCTTGGGCACTCGGACAGCAGGCGGGGACGGGCGCCCATCCCAGGACAGCCCGCTCTGATCCACGTCCCAGGGGCAGGGTGGGCCTCAGACACCAAGCAAACTGCTTTCAAAACACGTTTCCCAATCACCTCTGAGTGATTCTGGTTCGAGTTTACCCTTTCCTAATAATGCGTACCGGCAGTTCCAACGGCTGAAAATGGGTGTGTGTACGTGTGTAAGATAGAGGGAGGAGGGAGAGACAGAGCAGAAGCAAGGGGGAAAGAGAATGAAAAAAGAAGTAGAGAAGGACATAGAAGTAGAGAAGGATATATATATTTTTTTCATTTCCAAGCAATTTATTAAGCAGTCGGATAAGATAGCAGGAAAACAAAAGCACTCGAGAAGCTTAATAAGGTTACTGAGTGGCATTCAATGTGTAATTGAGATCTGTGGTCACGAAGCAAAGCAAGAACCAGTCAACACAGCGTTATTTTTCAGCAATAATTAGCTGCTCGATTTGAAGTGCGAAGGAGGTGGAGAATCGGTTTAATTAAGATTTTCAGGATAGCTAGAGAAGTGAACCATTGGGAAGAGGGCCTGTGAGCTTTATGGCATGTGCAAAAGAGGGATGTAGTGATGAACCATGAGCTCTAAATGAGAATATGACCAACGGATTAATGTCCTTGTTGAGGCTGGAGAATTGTAGGAGTGGAGGTTCTAGAGAAAGGGAGGTAGAGGACAGGAGGTCATGGTCACATAATGAGGTCCTGAAGTTGATTTTCAGGGACCATGCATCTAGGGATAATGAAAAGTTCATGTTGTTATGCTGTTCAGTAGGTTAGGTGGGATAAAAGAAAGTAATGGACGTGAAGGGGCAGAGAAACTGAAACTCTGAAGTGCAAGGTAGATCCTCCCTGTGGGTGTGGAAATCTCCACGAACAGAATGGAAAGGCGAGATTTTGATGAGTGAACCATTAAATGTCCTTAAGAAGGACATTTGCTCATACGTAAAAGCTTAATATAAAACTCAGAAAGCAGATAACCTCATCATAAGCAAAGAACCCTAAGATTGGGGAACACTTGCAAATCAGGCGGGAAGACATGAATGGTTTTCAAAATTACTTTAAATGCCGCTAAACGGCCACACCCCCTAGTCACTCCTCCAACCTGGCAAAGCAGAGTCCCTTCTTGACCGGGCTGGGCACCCCCCCACTTCCTCCCCACGCCCCGCCTCTCCGCCCGGGCCCCGCCGAGGGCACTCACAGCTCCAGGATCAGGATGACGTCTGTCTTGCTCTCGTACACCTCGTGCAGGGTGATGACGTTGGGGTGCTGGATCTCCTTCAGGATGCTGACCTCGCGCTCGATGTCCTCGCGGCTCACGCCCCGCCGGCTGGACTTGGTCCTCCGCTTCTTGATGAACTTGGCGGCATACTGCAGGCCCGTGCTCTTCTCCCGGCATTTCTTCACCACGGCGAACTGCCCGCTGAGGAGGGGACGGGAGGACAGGAGTCACTCAGACATTCTTTTTGTTCATTAAAGTACAAGATGGGAGCAAGGATGTGCCAAGGGTGGGGACGGGGTGGGGAGGGGGAGGACACAATGGAATTGTGAGTAGAAAAGTCCAAATTGTGCTGAAACCGGTTTGGCTCAGTGGATAGAGCGTCGGTCTGCGGACTGAAGGGTCCTGGGTTCGATTCCGGACGAGGGCATGTACATTGGTTGCCGGCACATCCCTGGGAGGAGGTGTGCAGGAGGCAGCTGGTCAATGTTTCTAGCTCTCTATCCCTCTCCTTCCTCTCTGTTAAAAATCAATAAAATGTATTTTTTTTTAAAAGTCCAAATTGTAAGCAATTAACACAGTTAGCAAAGTGAGTTCTTATTCTATTTCAGTTTTATGAAGCCAGTTTCTTTATGAACGAGGGATAAAAGTTACTTCCTTATGCTTTGTTGAATCGGTAATGATGCCTCCACTTGTGTGCTGGCCTCCTTCCCTCCCATTTCCGGTTTGGGGACATTGGGAAGGAGCTCCTGGATCAGACCTCACTCCCAACCCAAAAAGCCCTTTTCCTTGTGTGTTTAGGAAAACAAGAGATGGAGATGAGGGAATTGGTAGGAAAATGTGTAGAGCCCTGACTCTGATAGAGCACCGACGGATATCAACTGAAACGCCAGAAGAAAAATAAGCTATGGTGGTTTTTGTGTTTTTTTTCGCCATACTTTGGGAATTGGTGAGCCCCATGGACTAGACATCTGCCGGCTTCTTCTCCAGCATCACCACCCTCCTCTTCCTTTTCCAATCCTTTACCTACAGATTGTTGTGGTTCTAGGAAGCTGCCTCCATCCACAACGATAGGTACAGATCATGTGACCTGGGCTAGGCCAATCAGTGCACCATATTCTCCTGGCTCCAGTGCTAAGCTCAGGATCTAAGTAAGTTCTTCCAGAGAATGTGTATACGGAGACTTTCTCTGAGACCTTTTGATCCCCCCAAACTGCTGGCAGATGCCTTGGGACCATATTTGGAAATTTCAGCCACACAGGCCAATACATTCTCTTTACTGCTAAATGTTTTGTGTTTTCTATTTCTTTTTTTAAAAAAATATTTTATTGATTTTTTTTACAGAGAGGAAGAGAGAGGGACAGAGAGTTAGAAACATTGATGAGAGAGAATCATCAATCAGCTGCCTCCTGCACACTCCCCACTGGGGATGTGCCTGCAACCAAGGTACATGCCCTTGACCGGAATCGAATCTGGGACCTTTCAGTCCGCAGGCTGACGCTCTATCCACTGAGCCAAACCGGTTTCGGCTGTGTTTTCTATTTCTTACAGAGGAAAGTATCCTATTAGTGCCACAGCAAATAACCAGAGCCTCCTATGCATACATAAAGGAATATCTATCTATCTATCTATCTATCTATCTATCATCTGCCTAAGCTACCATTACAACCGGTTGCTATGACAGCACTGACCACCGGGGGTAAACCCTCAATGCAGGAGCTGCTCCTTTATGGTCAGTGCGCTCCCACAGCCTACCTCCTGTGGCCAGCCAACCTCCTGTGGTCCCCCCACCCCATGGCTGGCTGGCCCCCATGCACGAATTCGTGCACTAGGCCTCTAGTTATAAAATAACTTAACACACAATAGAAAGTTAAGACATAAGTGGGTGAGATCTTGAGAGGCAAGTAGGCTACCCAGAATGTAAGTGAAACAACAGAAAGATGCTTCCTGTAATGACCCTTATGTCTTCCCTAGCATCCAAGGTAGGGTAGGTCCCCCCATCACAGGACCTGTACATTTCTTTTTCTTTTTTTCTTTTTAAAAAAAATATATTTTATTGATTTTTTACAGAGAGGAAGGGAGAGAGATAGAGAGCTAGAAATGTCGATGGGAGAGAAACATCGACCAGCTGCCTCTTGCACACCCCCTACTGGGGATGTGCCTGCAACCAATGTACATGCCCTTGACCGGAATCGAACCTGGGACCTTTCAGTCCGCAGACGGATGCTCTACCACTGAGCCAAACCGGCTTCGGCAGAGGACCTGTACATTTCTTGGCACTCACTGGAGAACTGCTATGCAGAGCATTATCATGGCTATTTTTCGCTAGTTTCATTCCCCTCACATGAAGACAAAAAAGGGGAGAGAAAAATCAAAATAACTGGTGTTATTTTGATGCTAAAGAAGGGATACTTTAAAATGTTACTCATTTGCTTGAGCAGCAGAAGGCCAGAGAAGAAAAAAAAACACACAGGGAAGGATTATTTTTATGGCAGTATCAAATTTTTTGCATGACAGGTTATTAATGCCCTCTTTCCCCCTGCAGCAAGAGAGCAGAGAAGTTGGAGGATAAATCACACCGGAATGCTAGCACCGATCATCTGTAAACTCACGACCTTAAAGAGCCAGGGGGTCTGTTACGACTTTATTACAACCATTTTCTAATTTCTCTGGGGAGTGAAGGACTGGGCTTTCTATCTATTGAGGCACAGGGAGTGGGCTGCAGAGATGGGGAAAAGCAGGAACTCAGCCACCCTCCTCACAGAGACGGCATCACGCTCCCCCCAGAGGGCTCTCAGGGGACCCCAGCACAGAGAGGAGGCAGAGTGCACCTCACAGGGCAGGCCCTCCAAACCAGAACCATCTGTGCTTGAGGGCGGGGGTGGTGGGCTGTGACGCCTCCCACACGCTACAGGCACCTACAGGCACCGTGACTTATCTCAGGGGCTGTCATGACTCCAGGCAGTCTGTGGTTTGAATGACCTTGCATTAAAAAAACCGGTTTGGCTCAGTGGATAGAGCATCGGCCTGTGGACTGAAAGGTCCCAGGTTCGATTCCGGTCAAGGGCATGTACCTTGGTTGCGGGCACATCCCCAGTGGGGGGCGTGCAAGAGGCGGCTGATTGATGACTCTCATCGATGTTTCTAACTCTCTACTTTGTATTTCTCTCCCTTCCTCTCTGTAAAAAAATAAAAAAAAATAAAAAAAATCAATAAAATATATAAAAAATAAACAAAACAAACAAAACTAAAAACAAACAAACCGAAAGTGCCAAAAAAATAAAAAAAAAAAAAATTTGCAGGCAAACCACCAAGAATTTAAATACAAGCCTAAATCTGAAGACTACCTGCCTGTGTTTTCATCGCCAAATGATCCATTGTGGACTGTTTCCCCCTTTTAACTCTGTAAGATTCACATCATCCTCATTTCTTCTGCCAATGAGAAAGCCAAGCTTCCGAGGGATGTTTTAAAAATTGCTCTAAATCATTCAGCAAGTAAGTTTGCCTAATTCAGAAATGACTCCATACCCAAGTGTGTAGTATTCGCTCCAAAGCTCTGGTCATTGAGCCAGGCTGCTATGCTGGGCTAGTGTCCAATTTGTTTGAGATACAAGCCATCCCCGCCCCTGAGGTTGCAGGACTTCATTCTAGGAAAGAGCTTTCTTGGGGGTGGGGGGGAAAGGCAAAGAGAAGAGGTTCGTGGCTAAAACGTTTGGGCAACATAGCCTTCTCCTCGCCATCGAAATCTCATCAGGTGTTTGAATTAACGAAGCCATTGCTTGAATATCCTTGTAGGTTCTCTGCCATAAGAGGTAAACCACATTTCGTGTGTGCTTAGGAAGCACGATATTGATAATTAGAAAGAACCACAGAAGAGTCTCAAGGTCAGATGGCAAGCGATTGGTGAAGAATCTGTGTTTTGGAGGTCTTATGTATTTCACAGTGCATTAAAAATGAACCTGTCGGCCCTAGCTGATTTGGTTCAGCGGACAGAGCACCAGCCTTCGGATTGAAGAGTCCCAGGTTCGATTCCAGTCAAGGGCACATGCCTAAGTTTGCTGGCTCGATCCCTTGTGGGGGACGTGAAGGAGGCAGCTGATCAATGATTCTCTCTCATCATTGATGTTTGTATCTCTCTCTCCCTCGCCCTTCCTCTCTGAAATCAATAAAAAATATTTTTTTAAAAATAACAACAACAGCAACAACAAACACCTGTCAAACTCTGTTTCATCCATTCAGGTTTTATTTTCAAATTCATTTCTTTGTGGGAGTTTTGCTTTCGCTTTGGGAAAGATGGGGAGGACCAGAAAGTCAAAGATGTTGCATTCAGGATGCAGGAAGAACAAGTTGTCTGGGAGCAACTATTTTTTTCTGCCCGTGGGTTGGTGCCTAAACTAGGCTCTACCAGTTTCACTGCTGACTTTGATCCAGACACCACAGTAGAACAGGCTCTCACTCAGGACGTGCAGATTAAAAAAACACACAACGAAATAGCATATAGTTTTTGGGAGAATTGAAAGCATGCATCTACCCAGTACATATGACAGTTAAAATTACTTATGGGAACTATTTGTTATCTCGAATTCCCCACATTAATGCTAGAAACAGAGCTGGCTTAATCAAAACAGCTCAATAAGTTTCAATTCTACCCTCCTTCCAAGTCTTAGCAAGAAGGTTTCTAATTAACACGAAACAACTTTTACCTCTGAATTCACATGCCAACCCGCTGGCACAATGACAGTGCTGGCTTAGGAGCCAGCTCTTTTTCCTGAAGAGCCGTGCTGACAGAGTGGCAGCAGCTGGGATCCTGATGGAAAACTGAACGTACAGGTCTTAAATAAGAGGTGTTTTTTCAAGGGTGAGTTAACATTGGGTAATAATTCACATTTATGGCAGAGGAAAGACCCTAAAGAGTTTGTAGACTAATGGGAGAGACAAGCATGTACCACCAGAATGCTGATGGGCCATAAAAAGGATGTGGCCACTAGGCCGCTCGGGGAGAGAGAGTAAGGTCAGGAGATCTAGGCTGCGTCTCTCTCTTTCTTTTTCTCTTTCTTTTTTTTTTTTAAATTTATTTATTTATTAAGGTATATATTTGTCTTCATGCCCCCATTCCCGCCCAAAACCCTTCCCCACGCATGCCCCCACCCCCCTGTTGTCCGTGACCACTAGTTAGGCCCATATGCATGCACACAAATCCTTTGGTTGATCTCTCCCCCTCACCCCCACCCTCCCCTACCTTCCCTCTGACGTTTGAGACTCTGATCGCTGCTTCCCTGTCTCCGGGTCTGTTTTTGTTCATCAGTTTATGTTGTTCATTATTTCCCCTAGACGAGTGAGATCATGTGATACAAGAAATAGCCTTATAAGAACCGAAACTGAGACAAGCCACAATGGTTGTGCTGAGAGGCAAACGAATCAGTCTGTAGTGATTTCCTTTCTGGGCCAACAGTTCTTTTGAGACCCCATTTCAATGTCAAACAGTTCCTTATGTGTACATGCCAGCCATACTATTTCAGATCTGATTGGTGGACAAACGGTGGTGATGTAGGTCCGACCCTCTCTGGTTTGGTCCTGGGCAACCTGCAGCGGCGCACAGCTGCTGACTGCTGGTATGGCCATACTACCAGGCTGCGTCTCGCAGGCCGGATGTGAGCGGGGAGAGGAAGGTGTGTGTGGAGGGAGGAGTCCTGAGGGGAGGCACAGGTGAGCCGGGGCAGGGAGCACCAAGGAGCCTGCCTCGCGTTTCCGAGAAGAGGAAGCAGCTGGGGAAGATGAAGAGCAGCTCCACAGACTTTGCCCAGCACTAAGCGAGGCCAACCCCAACGCTGTCAGGAACGTGGGAAAACAGGGGCTTCTGAGCCTCAGTTTCCCCATTCACGCTCAGGTGATGACAGCATGAAGTGAGACCCTGCATGTGAGTGTACACTGGGCTCTCTAAGCACATCAAGTCCATGCAAAGGATGAAAATTAGCAAGCTGTCTCAGCTTCCTGCTTCTCAAAGAAGCACAGAGGGTCCTATTTCAGCGGCTGAAAAGAGGCACCAATTTCTTCTTGCTCCTTTCTATCCAACAACTTCGAAATTTATGTGTTAAGTCTCTACCTTCCCCCTCCCACACCCCATCCCACTGCTTCCCAACTAGGAATAACAAGGCTGTTTTCAGTTTAGATGGAGGCCTGGCTACTGAAGTGTCAGCCTGTGTGTAGGTGAGGCTGACTGCAGTTTGCAAAGACGGCCTTGGCCATATCTCTCATCTCCCACGCTCTTCTGCAGGGCGACCTGGCCTCTCCCAGCACCGGGTGGGCTCTCAGCCTGCTCCACGGAACCGGAGCCTTGCTTGGCCAATAGAATGAGACAGAAGTGCTTCTGGGGGTTCTGTCTGGAGTTCTCAGAACACGCATTCTTGGGAGCTCCCTCTTGGAGCCCAGCCACTATGCTGGGAGAAGTCTCAGCCAGTGGTCGGCAAACTGTGGCTCGCGAGCCACATGCGGCTCTTTGGCCCCTTGAGTTTTTAGCAAAGGCCTGCTTAGGAGTACCCTGATTATGTTAATAACAATGCACCTAACCTATATAGTTTACGTTTAAAAAATTTGGCTCTCAAAAGAAATTTCAATCGTTGTACTGTTGATACTTGGCTCTGTCGACTGAGTGTGCCGACCGCTGGCCTAAGCTATGTGGAGAGGCCACATGGATGTGCTTCCATCAACAGCTCCTGCTGAGCTGCCAGCAGCTTTAAGAGGCTGGCCAGGCGACTGACTGTCACGGATGGCTGGCCCAGCAAGTCTTCAGGTGGCCCTTGTCCCAGCTAACATCTTCGGGCGACCGCACGAGACACCTTAGGTGAGGACACTCAGGCAGCCACAGAAGCAGGAGAGATGTTTGAAGCTACCAGGTTTGGGAGTGTTTGTTACACAGCAACGGGCAGGAGGAACAGCCACTGAAATATGTGGCATGGTGGGCTGAACGGAAGACCCAGGAAGCTGAGTGGAGGAAGGCTTCCATGCAGAGGGTGGGGGGGACCAGTAGCTGACCAAACCACAGACCCGCTACCTAGTCTGTGTTCTGACGGGTCCGAAGGCCAGTCACATTCCGTGACAACACCTTAGGGGACTTTGTCCTGGTTCAGTGAAGCCTCCCCTTCCAGCCTCACCCGCCAACGAAGGAGGCTGACCCCTCTGGGAACGGGGTCCTCAGCACAGAGCTCTGTTCCCTCCGAGTGCCCCGTGGTGCGGCCCACACGGGGAGCTGTTCTCCTCCTGGCCCCTGAGAAGCTATGCGTGGCAGGAGGGCAAACCACTTTTGACAAAAAATGCAAAACTTGTGATTTATTTTATATATATATATATATATATATAATTTTTTTTACCATTATTATTATTTTTTAAAATATATTTTATTGATTTTTTTTTTTACAGAAAGGAAGGGAGAGGAGATAGTCAGAAACATCGATCAGCTGCCTCCTGCACACCCCTTACTGGGGATGTGCCCACAACCAATGTACATGCCCTTGACCGGAACTGAACCTGGGACCCTTCAGTCTGCAGACCGACACTCTATCTACTGAGCAACACCGGTTAGGGCATATTATTATTATTATTATTAATTATTATTATTATCTTTTTAAACACTCCAAACATTATTTGAACTGCTCCCGGGGCTCAGTCAAGGGGGCAAGGTCTAGAGAAGCCAAGGAGGAAAGCAGCAGGTTGCCAGGGCACCGACAGGGAGAAGCAGAGTTCGCGGAGGGATAAACAGCAGCAGGTCGCCCTGGGAACAGAACAACACACAGACTCAGGAGTGAGGTGCGCGCTGAGCAGGGCGGGCGGGGAGGCCTGAGGAACACACCAGTGGAGGAGGGCGGGCCCCAGAGGTGCACACCTTGGGGACCGCATCCTCCCCGGAGGTCAGGACCACACGCAGAAGTCAGCCAAGCAGAGTCGGGCAACACCCGGGGCCCAAGGCAAGAGTCTACGAGGGTCTGAATTTCTGCACAATGTGGTGTGGTGCTGCTGCCGGGGGCTCAAAGAAACCACATCCACAGGGTACCTGGGTGGCGGGAGCTGCCTCATTATGATGAAGGACTTAGCAGATGAGAAGTTAGGAGGACAGCAGTGAGCACCTTTGTTCAGCCCACCTGTCTCGATGAGACTGTAGCAGGGACCACCTGAGACCCGCCTGGAGGAGCACGTCCGTGTAAAGACATGCTACTGAGAGAGGCGTTCATGGCCAAGTCTGGGGGAAACAGGGTAAACGGAGTCACAATGGGCCTCTGTATGTGGGACTCAGCAGACCCTGCTCTCTCCAAGAGGGGGGATAGCAGTCACTGTTTCAAGGGGTTTGGGGCTATTCCCCACACTTTTTTTTTTTTTTTTTTGGCATGGGGCATTTTGAAATCCAGTTTTCTTTTTTTTTTTTTTTTTTTAAATATATTTTATTGATTTTGTACAGAGAGGAAGGGAGAGAGATAGAGAGCTAGAAACATCGATGAGAGAGTGTCATCGATCAGCTGCCTCTTGCACACCCCCCACTGGGGATATGCCCGCAACCAAGGTACATGCCCTTGACCGGAATCGAACCCGGGTCCCTTCAATCCCCAAGCCGACGCTCTATCCATTGAGCCAAACCGGTTTCGGCTGAAATCCAATTTTCTTAGAAAAGTTTGCTTTGGTCCTCTCTCCCATTACATGGCTGGCTTCTGAGAGCTGGGACTCTGTGCACTGATTCCTTTCCATTCTCAGCACAGAGCTGCATTTGGAGGTTATTTCTTTTTTAAATTACTTTATTGATTAAAGTATCACATATTTGTCCTCATTCCCCCCATTCCCATCCCAAACCCCTCTCCATGCAAATAACCATTGGAGGTTATTTCTTTTCTTTCTTTCTTTCTTTTTTTTTTTTTTTAAAGTATATTTTATTGAGTTTTTACAGAGAGGAAGAAAGAGGGATAGAGAGTTAGAAACATCGATGAGAGAGAATCATCAATCAGCCGCCTCTTGCACACCCCCTTCTTGAGGATGTGCCTATAACCAACGTACATGCCCTTGACCGGAATCGAACCTGGGACTTTCTGTCTGCAGGCCGACGCTCTATCCACTGAGCCAAACCGGTTTCGGCCTGGAGGCTATTTCTTAAAGCGAGACACCAGTCACAGTATTCTCGCTCAGGCCTAGGTGGGGCTGAGCACAGAGCTGGGGGTGCAGATCCTTTTGGGATGGTGGCCCATTTGAAGGGTGGGGACAACTAAGTCAGGCTCCTCCTGGAAAATGCTCTGTGGTCCGGGTCCTGCCAGAAGCCTGGCACCTTTTGAGACTAGCAGGGGATTTTGACGTTCTTACTTGGTTATTGAAAGAGGCAGCGAGACCAGGCAGAGCAGCTGTGGAGAGCGGGCGCTCCGAGGCAGAGCAGTGGTACTTGCTGGTGGATCTACAGGTACTGCTTAGCCCACACTTCCACCTTGGACCATGCGAGCTGCCCAGGGGAAGAGTGAGGAGGTGATGGGCAGGGCCCCGACCCTGTGGAGCCCTGAGCAGGGCCTGACTGGCCTCCCGGGCCCTTGATGGACACAAGCCTGGCGATCACGCTGCCATCGCGTTCTGGGTGCAGCTCCTTGGGGCTCTGTCACTCGTCGCCATGCCGAATCTCGCCCGATTCAGACCTGGCCGGTGATCTCAGGATTTTACAACCGGCAGGCCTTACCAAGACCCTGCTTATCACAGAGCAGTGAGTGCTGAGTGAAGGGGGTGTGCCCAGTGAGTGGGGGCCCCGCTCTGGAAGAGGCCTGAGATAACCTAACTCAGGGCCAGGACACAGGCTTGGGGCTTGACAGCTGCTTTTGCTTTTGTTTCTAAAGCCAAAGAGAAAGGAAAGATGAAAACCAGCCTTAGAAAAAGCGTCATCTGACACAGTCTAACTGGGACCTCCCAAGGACCAGACTACCGTGTTTCCCCGAAAATAAGACATCCTCCGAAAATAAGACCTAGCGCATGGAAAGATAAGACATCCCCTGAAAATAAGACCTAGCGCAACCTTGGGAAAAAAAAATGAATATAAGACACTGTCTTATTTTCGGGGAAACAGGGTAGTAAGACAAACAACAAGACTCCAAATATTTTCTCTGAAATATACAAGCGCCCCATCGGAGTCAGGATGACCCCGGGGAGAATGAAATGATCTAACAGAGAACCTTTACTCAGCAGTGACAGCATCAGGTGACTGGAGATCAAGGCTCCCTTCCCCCAAGTCCAAGTCTGAGCTGCAGGGGGGCCCTCCGGTTGCCCCGCTGCGTCTCAGAAGGCTCGGTCCTGTGCTTGATCATTCTGACTTCAGTGTGCCGTCCCTTGGGCCGTTCCCATTATTTGATCGCCCTGACTCTGTCATGCAATCCCCTTTCAGCTACTGGCTAACGTTAACTGGGCCATAAGGCACGATCCGTATTCAACTCAGCAAGCTGCTCTCAGGGGGAAAACATTGAGAAAAGGGAGCAGGAGGTTCATGTAACTTCACGGCGAAAGAGAAGACAGACAAGGAGCTGGGGTGAAGTTCCTTATTCCACGGCCCCAAAAAAGGAAGATTCGTTCAAGAGGCTCAGATGGGACCGCCGGGCAGCCTGATGGGCACAGGCTGGGACTGTGCAAACACTACCCTGAGATGTACAGATGGGAGGGAGCGTATAGGATCTGTGGGCTATCAACCCTCCCCGATATGTCCTCTGCTCACTCCTGGAGCATGACGGGCCCTGCATACAGAGGTACAAACGTCTCCGGGTCTTCCCTCTCAGCTTAGGTGGAAATGCTGTTTGCCTGTGTGTCTTCACCGGCAGGTTTGGGACCCTCCGTCTTGCTTTGTCACTGAAAGAACCGGCTCCAAAGAAGTCAGCTTCTGTGCTGGTGAAGAGTTTGGACTTGAGGGACTTGAAGGAAATGCCCATGTGCTTGGTGGCTCTTAGCATGCAGCCCTTTGATGGATGCTCATCACAGATGCTGTTCAAGGGCCTGTTGGCTCTGGAGGCTGAATCCCACAGGGGGCGTAGCAGCTTCTTCCGGGTTTTCCTTCTCTGTGGTTGCAAGAGGCCCAGGCCCGGCTCTCGGTGAGGCAGCGAGTGGTTGCCTGGCTGCCTGCCCAGCCGAGAGGAATCCTTTCCACAGTGCTCTTGGCCAGCCCTTTCCCGTGATGTCTACAGATCTGTCACTTTGGCTCGGCACCAGGTGGTGGGGACTCACCTCACAGAGGAAGCCTAAGGAGAGGAGAAAACAGGCAGAGGACCGAGGGGGGTCACGTCAGGCCAGGCGAGGCGAGGCTGGCAGGGAAATTCACTGCTGGAGTTACCTGAAGAGAGAGCCATGCAGATAAAGCTGAAAGGCGATAAGTCGGAGAGAAACCAGAGCTCCGGGAAGTCTGAGTGTTCCCTCGGTGGAAGCAGAGCTCCCTGGAAGGCTGGGCTGACCTCACCCCTGTGATCAGCCCGAGCAAACGTGAGGCTCTTGTCAGAGGCAGGGGGAGGCTGTAAGTACCGCATCCAGGAGACCCAATATACTGATGACGTCACTTCTCCCAGGAAGTGAGACTTCTTTAAAAAATATATATATATATATTTTATTGATTTTTTACAGAGAGGAAAAGAGAGAGATAGAGAGCTAGAAACGTCGATGAGAGAAAAACACCAACCAGCTGCCTCTTGCACACCTCCTACCGGGAATGTGCTCGCAACCAATGTACATGCCCCCGACCGGAGTCGAACCTGGGACCTTTCAGTCCGCAGACCGACGCTCTACCACTGAGCCAAACCGGTTTCGGCAAGGAAGTGAGACTTCTGAGGGACAGATGTCACCAATCAGGTCACAGGTCAAACCCACAAGAAAGGAGAAGCAATGTGCGTGTATGAGGTCTGAGAGTGATATAGCTCTTGAAGTTGGGATTGCAAACCCAACCACCTTTCCAGGAGGCATCACTTCCTAAGAAAATGTGTAACCTGCATTCAGGCAGACTTGCAGTGACCATCCACAGGGGGCGTCAGGAGCTTTGTCTGATGGAAACATAACTTCCCGGCAGGCGAGGGAGGAAGGCATCGAAGGTGGGAGGGGACACTGGCCCTCATTCTGCTCCCAGGCTCCCACTTCCTCATCCATAGTTTTGGGGGCTGAGAGTCTTGACATCCCTCTCCACACCGATGGCAACTTGACTCTTAAAGTTTGAACTTTAAGCCACTTCATAGAGGTCGTCACCCAATGCATGACCTTTGGAAAACTGCTTAGATCACACTTGTATACAAGATTCTTTCTGAAAATTAACACCACTAGTCAGTACCAAGAATCCAACACGTTAGACTTAATATTAGACCCAATCACATTATGAGTCACCTTAATTTATAAGTGGACTACCTATCTATTTAAATTGCTTCCACTGACCTTTCTGGACATGGAAAAGCAGTTATTCCAGGACTTAAACATACCACAAAGATGTCTCATCATTTGCTTCAAGAACCTCTTGGCCCAAAGCAGTCCATATGCATTTATTTTTCTCACTCACTCACTGGGCTCCTGCTCTGTGCTGGGCCCCAACTGGTCCCTGGGAGCTGCTCACCTGCCTTGGAAGCTTGTCAAGGGGACCATCAGTGTATTTGATCTCCTACATTCACTTTTAAAGCTAAGGTATATGACAGTCCTCATACAGGCTATCTATGCTTAAGGGGAATTCTCCCAGTCTCCTTGGGGCCAAGTGCTTTGTCTTAGGCTATAACTTCAGGTAGCTAGGTAAATTCCCTAATTGGAGCACAAATATTTTTTAAATAAAAATTTCTCATAGTCATTAAGCAATTTATAACTGGCCCTTAAAGGGCTAATGAAATGTGCAAACTCCAAGAAGGTTAGATTTCTAAAGAATGGAAAAGTGGAAGGCAAAACGCTATGATCTTGTATAAATACAACAAAATAGCACCAATTATTCAAAAAACCTAAATGAACTAAGATTTAGAAACGCAAAGCAAAAACCACAACCCAAACTTAAGTTCAATTCTGAGCAAGAAGATGGATAGAAAAGGACTAAACACGGCTGGCTGGTCAATGATGTAGAAAATAGAACTAACATTCGTCAGGTTCCATTTCTGTGTGTGTATGTGCAAGGCCAAGAGTGATCTTCAGTGAGGGGGAAGTGGGAAATTACTGTTTAAGGTGGAGATGACGCTGTAGTTTAGAAAAGAGAGAAAATAAAGGACTCCCTGGCTAGGCATTTAAAAGAAATCTGTATCTTCAGGTCTAAGAAAGTTACATTTCAGTTTGGCAGAAGACTTAAAACCACTGCTGATCATCTTGGACAAATGTTAAGAAATGATGCTGTGTTGACGTTGAAAAGAGGACCTCACTGGATCCCTCTGGAAGATCAATTAGCTTGTTATTAGTCGCCAGCAAAAACTGAGAATCAATTACCGATCAGATGAATTAAAAAACAGCAGGCGGGCCGAAACCGGTTTGGCTCAATGGGTAGAGCGTCGGCTTGGGGACTGAAAGGTCCCGGGTTCGATTCCGGTCAAGGGCATGTGCCTTGGTTTCGGGCATATCCCCAGTAGGGGGTGTGCAAGAGGCAGCTGATCAATGACTCTCTCTCTCACTGATGTTTCTAACTATCTCTCTCCCTTTCTCTCGGTACAAAATCAATAAAATATATTAAAAAAAAACAAACAAACAGCGGACCAATAGGCTGCCCAAGCAGCAAACGCCCCCCGCTGTCCCGACTGGATTATGAGACAAGCAGAAATGGGAAATTATATGGACAAGAAAGGAATGTGTTTATTTTGGCAGGGCCTGTGACATGATTTTTCATGGTATTTCTGTAGGTGAAGTGATGACTCACCATGTGGTGGACTTGGCAGGCACAAGGCTCTGGAGTTTAGCACTGTCCTAGACAAGACATTCTTCGGTACATCAGAGGAAAGCACCCTACACTTACCACATTTTAAAAAAACTAGTCTAAAAGGAATGGCTGAATCTACTGACAGAACCTAGGATCTAAATTACCCCACAGGCTCAATAATAGAATTCATAACAGAGCCCGCTGGCATAACTCAGTGGTTGAGGGTTGACCTATGAACCAGGAGATCATGGGTTGAATTCCTGGTCAGGGCACAAGCCCAGGTTGCAGGCTCGATCCCCAGTGTGGGACGTGCAGGAGGCAGCCGATCAGCGATTCCCTCTCATCATTGATGTTTCTAACTCTCTCTCCCTCTCTCCTTCTCTCTGAAATCAATAAAAATATTTGTAAAAAAACATTTCATAAGAGAAATGCCTATACTTAAGTCCAAAGATTAACTTCTTTGGACCTAACTATCTATAGGCATTTCTCTTATGAAATGCTAATCTTTGGACCTGACTATAGAAAATATCTGATGGTTTGAGCTGATTACAAAGGACACAGCACAGTGCAACCACACTGTCACCTCAGTGCTGGGCATTGCTCTTGCGAGGAAAGATGCCGACAGTGCATTTTCACCTCTTCAGTTATGTGCACCAAGGTGGTTTTCTTTTTAAACATACCCTGCTGTTCGGACTATGGCAGTAGACGGGGCAGTAGAAAGTTTTGCCTCTGGTGATGACAACTGTTGCCACCTGAAGGGGTGTCAAGAGGCCATCAGCCAGGAATGAAGGGGTTGGTTGCACAATTATCTCTTAGATTCCTCCCAACCTTAAGATGCTTTGCTTCTAAGGGACTGCAGAGACCCAGACTCTGGCTTACTGTAGTCGCTCAACTAAATTTAGGAGAACAAACTGTCGCGTATGTGCAGTTGAAATCCTACAACGGAATTCCTTTCTCATGTATTTTCTGAATTTCTGTTATACTAGTGAGCATCCCAGATGGAAACTCAAAATAAAATCCATATTGCTCTCAACATCTCTAAACTCTATTTGGAAATGCAGGTAAAATTAACTTTAATAATATATTTTATGTGTCCCAAACATATTAAAATATTATAATTTCAACATGTCAAGGATTAAAAATTATGCCATAATTACTTTTTGTGTGTGCTTGAATCTTAGTGTGTGCCTTACTCTCACAGCACACTTCAGTTTAGACTGGCTGCACTTCAGGTACTCTAGCTAATATTAGAGCTGTACTATAAAACTGGGACATGCCTTCATTATTTTGTTTATAGAAGAAAAGTGGAGAGGATACTCGTAAAGTCACTGGGAGGCCAGCCATGGCTAATTGAGTACATTAATCATTGCCAGATAAAAGATACTGCAGCTGACCTTATTAGAAGACTAACGGAGACCAAGATTTCTCTTGGAAACCATTCTATGTATTTTGGATATTTCTCTTCAAAATAGGTGAATGCATTTTCACCTCTTCAGTTATGTGCACCAAGGTGGTTTTTTTTTTTAAACATACCCTGCTGTTCGGACTATGGAAGTCACCTGGACAACCAACATATTCGAACGAACATTTATGTTCTTGAAGTCATTAGTGAGTCTTGAGTCAGCCTTTCTCTAGCCAGTTCCTGTGGGTATAACCACTGCTTTATGCGATGAGCTGATGGCTCCCAAAAGGCAAGCATCAAGATTTCTATGCAGCATATACTCCATGAGGCTACAAAAATATAACGGGCCCAGTGAGAAATAGAAACAGAGGCTATGATTCAGCTGATTTTAAAAGTCTGATCCTACCTGGTAAATTGACTTTTTAATATAATGCTATTTATTTCATAGTTATAGCCTCCCTCCCTCCTGCCAAGGACTAGAGTAGAGAAAGGCAGACAGTGACCAGAGAGTGGAACAGTGGTGGATGGACCGGAAGTTTCCAATGAGGCCACAGGGCGGTGATGGCGGCAGGGGCGGGGAGGAGGACGGCTGGTGCGAATGGCTGCCTGGACGTGGAGATTTGGGCCGAGTTTCTGGCGATGCTGTGGAGCAGAGGAAAAGGTTACCGGAAATGAGGGGGTGATGGCTACATCCTTCTCCAGGAGGTTAACGAGGCTGACGGGACGGCAGGGAGAGGAAGGTTTCCACTGTTGGCAGACATCTGCCCTCTCTGCACCGCAAACCAGGGCCCATTCATTTCTTCCTCGCTTGTGAGAGGTCCTCACACTGGATCCGTTATGTGCCCCGGCTCATGGTCATCACAGGGATTAGCAAGCCGGTCACGAGGGACGCATGGGACTGCCGCAGGCGTTCTCAGCGCGCCTGCCAAACTGCCCGTTTAAACGTGGGAAACAACCGTGGCCTTTCCCTGAATTTCAAGTAATTGCTTCATTCATTCATTCGTTCGTTCGTTTGTCCATCCATCCATCCATCCACTCACTCAATCACTCACTCACTGACATTTCTTGAGGACTGTCTGTGTTTTCTGTGGGTCAGATCTGGCATGATGGTTCTCCTCCCAAAAAAGGGGAATCTATAACAATGACATGTTATTATTCTTCCCTCTCCCGGCTGAGACGACCTCTAGGAGTCTTTCTCCCTGCTTACCATACCTTGGCTTCCTAATAAAATAAAAACAACAGGAAGATAAACATCGTGCCCCTTTACAAGTGGCCAGCTGTGCCCACTACTGACCGAGAGAAACAAGGTGCCAGATCAGTTACTTCTTGACGGAACATGAACATACTACGTCGCTGATGATCCCGATCATCAATACCGCAGGGTCCTTCAAAGCTCAGAGGTCCCGTGAGAAGTGGGGGCAGTTGGTAAAGTGTGACCGCGGCAGGGAGGAAAGCTTCATGGTCACCGGTAACCACGGCGGAACCCACGGAAATGGGAATCCGTTTCAACACCTTGCTAGCCGCTTCCTGACCACATTTTTCAGGAGGACCTGTCCATTCCACGGACGCGCAGTGGAGGCTGTCACGGAATGGCAACCACTCCTGGGCCCCCAAAGGGTAGATGCTAAGTCCCAGAGATTCTAAGGATTGCTCTTTCTCGACACCTTTTAACGCATTTCACCTGCTGTGGACTGACTGTATGAGGCCCTTCCTTCCAATTCTTACGTTGAAGCCCCAGCCCCCACGGTGATGGTATTTGGGGTGGGGCCTTTGGAAGGTGGTTATAATTAGATGAGGTCCTGAGGAGCCCTATGATGGGATTCATGCCCTCAGGAGAAGAGACACTGGAGAGCTGGCATCTGAAGACACAGTGAAAAGGCAGAGAGCTGTCTGTGAGCCAAAGAGCTCTCACAGAACCCAGCCTCCAGCCTCCAGAACTGTGAGAAAATCCGTCTCAGTTTAATTAAACCGGCTTAAGCCACTCAGTCTGTGATAAGACTAATACACACCTCCACGTTTACTTTGCTTTAAATTCATTTGGTGCAATCAGAGAAGCTGCCAAGATTCTAGCCATCCTTTCGATATCACATTATGTCCACTTACTTCAGATCTCACTAGCTAGCTGCTCCAGCTCGTTACGAAAGGAACTGGAGGAGGAGGACGTACCTGGTACGGGACCAGACTCCAGCAGAGCACAAAACCCATCTTTGCTGAAAACATAAAGTTGATTCTTTTATGTAGTCTAGCTTCGAAGGCCTTCTATGTTTTTCTCTTTTATGGTTTAGTTCTATTCTTATAGAGTACCAAACTGTATGTGAGGCCCTGTTCCAATTTCCAATTATTACATTAAGCCCAAGAATTTCCAATGAGAGAAAATGTGAGGGAATGAATGTGTGACAACATATGGCCTCCGGTGTAGGACCTACTCCAGGGTGAAGGGCGTTTTGGATTAATTGCTGGTGTGTTCCCTCAATGCAGACCCTCTCCGCCCACCAGGTGAATGAAGTTCCTCCAAGTTCCCCAGCTGGCCCAGCCAGGCGGGTTTCCAGGCTGGCGCTGTTCTGTGGGCTGGTCATGTGAGCACACTGCTTTTGTCCCCAACAGCTCTGTTGCATGCAGCCAAACGGGAAGTGGGAGAGGATCAGTTCTAGTTCACAACCCAATCTGGCCCCAAAGACACACGGGACATGTGGATCTCAAAACCGAAACAGGCGTAAATGCCTCCGAAACCTCAGGCTCTGGCATCAGCCTTCTCTATGACTCAGAACTGCGATTTTATCTGATAACTACGCATGTTAACTTCAGGTTATTGTTGTAAGTTGATCTCTCCTTTGACGGGCCAGGTACCTCCCCTCTTCACTAAGTTTTAAAATATATATATATTTTTATTGATTTTTTTTTGCAGAGAGGAAGTGGGATAGTTAGAAACATCGATCAGCTGCCTCCTGCACACCCCGCCCCCGCCCCGGGGATGTACCCGCAACCCAAGGCACATGCCCTTGGCTAGAATCAAACCTGGTACCTTTCAGTCTGCAGGCTGACGCTCTATCCACTGAGCCAAACCGGTTTCGGCATAAAATTAACTAAGTTTTTCAGAGTCCCAGCTGGTTCCACCCTCGGGGCTGGTGCTCAGGAGAACCTGAGTCTCCCTGCCTCCAGGCACAAGAGCTGGGACATGCAGCGAGGACACTCCTGCCAGCCCCCTCTGCTCTTCCCAGCTGCTCCCCTTGGACGGAAATATGACAACAAAAGCACAATGAAAATGTGCAATCTGAGCGATACCATTGGTTTCCAAGGAATAATAAATATATCTGTGCGTCTCCAAAAGCTATTTGTTTTTGGACGCTGGTCTGACCAGCAGAGAAAAACAGCCAGCACCACAGTTTTGGACAATGAGTTTGAAAGCGGTTATGGAGGCGGAGAGCGGGTGGAGGGATACCATTCGGATAAGTTACCTGAGTTCTGAGCCACGTGTTTGCTCTGCGCTGACTCTGCAGTTGCGGGGAGAGGGGAGGAGAGTGGGTACAGTGGTCCCACAGAGGTCTGCGTCATCAGCATTTTATAGGAAAGTGTACACCGAGTTGTGAATAAAGGCCACTTACCAAAAGAGCAACCAAGTGTTCGTGTTAAATGTCCTCACGTGCAATGAGAACCACACTCGGAGCACTGCTTCTCCTTAAAATTTCAGAGAAACTCTTTTTACGTTTAACATCCAGTCGCACGAAAGGAGTCTACAACTGCAAGTAATTCTGTGTGTCAATCAAATAGCATTTATCAAGGAAGGCCAAGAAAATGGATTCTCTGATTATTTCAGTTGGGAGTCCTAAAAGACTTCTCTGCATGACACACGGAAGACGTGCACTTGAGCGTGTGTGTGCACATGCATGCGTGTGTGTGTGTGTGTGTGTGTGTGTGTTGGATGGGGTACAGTATCATTTCTGTACTAGGTGACATGCACATTAATGATCCAGTATAATTTACCTTTGACTGTAAAGCCATGTATGCCTTTTGCGGCAAGATTCCAGAGCATTCATTAAGGGTCTCTTGAGGGTGTTGTGCTAAGTGTCTCCTTGGTGGGCTCTGGTGGGCATGGCACGAATGGTGAAAAGGCACAAAAGGCATTAAAGAGGAAGCCCAGAGGCAACGAAGGCAGAGCTACAGAGAGCAGAGCTGAGAATTCCAGAAGGTCTCAAATCCCGAGATAAGATGAAAATCCCCCAACTAGAGCTGCCAGACACGAAAAGATCAACATGATTCCAAAGATAAATGAAAGGAAGACCGAGGCACACGGGTTTAGAAACCTGTGACCACATTCACAGAGGTGCTAGAGAGCAAGGCCATGACCACCCGGCTCAGCAAAATGACACATTTTGTTTGTGTGTTTGTTTGTTTTGTAAGTCATAACCAATGTTAGCAAAAGCACAGGGAGGCAGGCAGCTCTGAACGTGGGAGTAAAAATGGCACAGCCTTCTGGAGGCAAACTCAGCACCACGTAACAAGAACCTTCACAGTGCTCCTAACTTCTGGCTCAGTGATTCTACTTCTAGGAATGTATCCTAAGGAAATGAAAAACAGTCAAATATTTATTTACAAGGGTATCTGAACTTATCATGGGCAGGGGGGTGGGATGGGATGGGGTGGGGGGGAGGGGATTAACTAAAGGGAAATGGCTGACCAATTATGAAAGATCCATACGATGCAATCTGATGTTGGCTTTTAAAACAGAATTCAATGAATATCAAGCAAAATTATCATGGTATGGTTTTAGTAAAAAAGCAACACACGCAACTACATACATTGTATGGTCCCTACTTTATATTTAAAAAAAATGACATGGATATGAAAGACCAAAGGCTAATAAGCGAAGTGTTAACATTTAACAGGACCTTTGGAGAAACAAGATTATGAGGGATTTCTGTTTTCTCCTGCAAAGTTTCCTAGTGTTTTTCCAAACTTTCTACATGAGCATGTGCTGCATTTAAAAGTAGAAAACTGCCATCCAGAGATGTCAGAACATGGTAGGAATGAGGCAAAGACAGGGGAATTTTCCATCTTCTGTGGGTAGCATATTAGCTAGTCCCCATGAATTCCTGAGCTGATATTAGAAGAGAATGCTTCCCCTAATTCCAATCTCCCAACTGAGAGTCCAAGAAGGAGGAGGCAGAAGGGGAAGAGAGAGGAGAAAGAGAGAGGACAAGGATTCTCCAGAGCAGAATTTTCCAATCCTGGGTGCACACAGGAATCACCTTGGAGCCTTTTAAAAGACCCCCACCCCTGGGCTCTGTCCCGGACTCACGGAACCGGAACCTCTGGTGTTGGCATACTAAAACGCTCCCCAGGAAATTCTAAATTCCAGCAAGGTCTGAGAACCCAGATGTAGGGACCAGTGGTTCCCAAACAGTAGTATGCCTCCAAATCTCGCAGAGGTCTGGGTAAAACAGATCACTGGACTCCAATCCCAGAATTTTCGATCAGTAAGTCTCAGGTGGGCCCGAGAGTCTGCATTTCTAACAAGTTCCAGGTGCTGTTGGTGCCATGGAACACACTTTGAGAACCACAGAAGTAGGACAAACAGCTTCTTAGATTTGCCCCGTTGACCTTGAATCCCACATCAGGTTTTCATAACACTTTTTTAAAGAGAAGAGCAAGTGGAAGATATGAGAAAGGGGGAGAGAGATAGAGATAGAGATAGAGATAGAGAGAGAGAGAGAGAGAGAGAGAGAGAGAAGAAGAAGAAGAAGAAGAAGAAGAAGAAGAAGAAGAAGAAGAAGAAGAAGTGGAGAGAGAGAAAAAAACATTGATGTGACAGAGACACATAGATTGGTTGCCTCCCACACACACTTGGACCGGATATGGTATCAGACCTGCAGGCCAGTTATGTGCCCTTGACTGGGAATTGAACCCAAGACCCTCCTGTGTGCAGGGCGACAATTTTCACACCACTGAACCATGCCAACTCATAAACATTTTATGGACAAACCAGATTAATATTTCTTTCCTTGACTGGCAGGATTTGTGGTTGTGTGTTTTTCCTAAAAAAGGCATAGCAAAAAATCAAGACAAAGGAAATGTCCATTCATGGAGCAGCTGCAGGGGCCAGGCACTGGGCTGGATCTGGGTCCTACATATCCTCCAGAGCTCATGTCACCCTCCTGTGAGGACGGAGGGCACAGCCGCTTCTATTGTAGAAAAATGAAAAGTGAGATCGAGGGAAACATGGACATTTGCCAGGGACAGGCAGCTAGTGGAGGGGGGCGATGGAGACACAACCAGGGATTGTCAGATGCCCAAGTCCTGGCTTCTCTCCCTCTGAGAACAGACACACACATTTCCTAAATGCAGACATCATGCTACTTAAAGAGACATAACTTAGATACTTTATATTGGAAAAACATAAGAGCGAATATATGTGTTCATTATGCTTTAAGATTCTTAGTACACATAAAAAAAAAAAAGCAATACATTCAGAACAGGAAATCTTATTTGCTCAGCCTGCCTTTTGCACCAGTACAAACATTTTTTTCACTGGCTGGCCTGCATCTAAGTGCACGTGTGTGAAGAATGAGCCCATCAAAATCCACTCCAAGTTGGAATGCACTGAACGTTCACATTAAGGAGGATTACGCTAAAACAGACATCCGGCGCTGGTTAGAAAAAGCAAACGTGGAACCAGGGAAAGCTTCCATGACACGAGATTTGGCTACTTCCGGGGTCAGGACTTGGCTGTATTAGTCCCAGGCTCCCCCAAGGCCCGGCCGGGGCTGCCCCAGGACCTGCAGCACACACCCTGCCTGCACCTTTGGCTCGGCCCTAGATTTCGCTTGCCAGGGGAGCTCCTTCATGCCTGTGAATGTGAAGGGTGTCTGTTCAAGTTTGGAGTGATGAGGTGGAAGAAAATGACTCTTGTTCTTCCTCCCCTCTTCACACATTCTCTCCTGAAGAGAAAACGTTGTTTACTGCTAGGCAAAAGAAAAAGGGGGGCAGGGGGAGTTTGTAAATTTTTTCCCCACTTATGAGTCATCGGCTGTACAGGTATTTTCTAGGAACAAGGTGGAACATTCTAGAAGGGACACGGATTAGCCCACTAGCTCTAGAAATCTATTTAATTATCAATTTCACATAATATGGTTGCCCGTCTTCCTCTGAAACCTCTATGAAGACTGACGGGCCAGGTACCTCCAGCTCTATGCTTTCTTTTCTTTCTTCCTTATCTATCTATCTATCTATCTATCTATCTATCTATCTATATTTCAGAGAGGGAAGGAGAGGAAGAGAAAGATCAATGTCGAGAGGGAATCATTGATTGGCTGCTCCTGCACTTTTGACTGAGCCCAGAACCCAGGCATGTGCCCTTGACCGGAATCGAACCTGGGACTCTTTGATCCGCAGGCCAACACTCCATCCACTGAGCCAAACCAGCTAGGGCTCTAGGCTTTCTTTTTACAAAATAAGGGTCTCAGGACCTGCATCATGCCCCGGAAAGCACCCAATGGTGACTCAGAACCAGCATCCCTTCTGGTGCTGAGACTGGGACCATTTTCCTGCTCTTGCTGTGGTTACTGCTGTTTGTCTCCGTAGGGCTCCGAACGCATGAGCAAACATCCCCGGCGAGCTGCAGATGACACCGGGGGGACCACTGTGAATCCACAAGGCTTGCCCTCTACCTTTAAGCTTTGATTTCTGCCAGCAATTTTCTCCTTATATCTGCATTCCACATCAGCCCTCATTAAGTCATTAAATCATAATTAATTGAATAACATCTAATGCCCTGGCTCCTCTTGGAGGGATGCTTAAGAGAGCCAGCGTGACCCCAAACCTCTTGTGGTGTATAAAGGGGCTCAGCAGCATCGATCTGAGACCTGTGGGCCTAATCCAAACAGTGCCTGGCTTTAGAAATAACCTTAAGACTCTGGTAAGGCAGGGACAGTTTTTCATTCCAATATTTGATCTCTCCTTTGGCTCGAGTCCTAGAAATGCTGACTTTTAGCTGGAAATCTGGCCACTTGATATAAAGTCCACATTTCCTACCCCTTCTTATGGCCATATAACTAACTAACTGCCTAGCTAAGGCCAGGTAACTGTGTTCTGGCCAATAGGATGGACACTTAACTATTGTCTACAACATACAAGGAAGGTCCTTCGTGAGAAAGAGCATGCCCTTCTTCCTAGATGGGATGAAGATGTGATGGCTGGAGCAGGGGCAGCTGTATTGAACCCTGAAGTAAGAGTCACAGCTTAGAATGTCAGAGTGACATCACCAAAGGAGGCAACGTCTTTGATACCACACCCGCTCTGGGCTCCTTCTACATGAGCTAGAAATAAACGCCTTTTCTTTGAGCCGTGATGATTTTGAATTTCTGGTACAAGCAGCCAAGATGAATCCTAACAAACATTCAATAATAAAAATGCTTCTAGAGAAACTTTCACAACTCCAAATGATCACGGGGAAGCTTGGGCTAGAATCCTAGAGATCAGAGGCCTGCATCCCGTGGGATCATTTCCTCCAGCTTGTTGAGGTCCGTAGGGTGCTGACTGGGGTTGGGAGCCCTTCCAGAAGGCTGGGCTTTCCTAGTCAGGGTCAGGCCACAGCAACGCAGCTGTGTTGGGGGAAGCCTCTGCAAACACACCAGCCTCCTCCAGAATCACATATCCCACCTCCACAGACTCACCCCCTCCCATCTCCTGTTCCTTCTCATGTCAACCAGATGTTGTATTAATAAACAGCTGTGAGCAAAGGAAAAAACTTGAGTGCCCCAGGTTCTCTGGGGAGCAGTGCTTCTACCCAGGAGAGGCAAAAGCTTAGCTTTAGTGCCCCCTGGGAGTGCACCATGGGCCCTCCCCTGCAGGTGTGGTCCCTTCCAACTGCCTTTCCCTGCAGGCCTGGGTCCCCTCTCACTGCCCTTCCCTGCAGGCCTGGTCCCTCCCAACTGCCCCTCCCCCCCACTGCTGGCCATCTTGTGTCCACATGGGGACAACCATCTTTGCCCACATGGGGGCAGCCATCTTGTGTGTTGGGGGATGGTCAATTTGCATATTACTCTTTCATTAGTAGTTTAATGCTCACAAAGGGTATGGTACAAGGTGGGAGGTCAGTACATGCTTTGACTTTGCTACCGCTATTATTATATATTCTCTGGTTTAGACTTACCAAAACTCAAGAGAACCACTGGGGGAATAGGAATTTCAAATTCTGAAGCAACTTTTCACTTGAATCACTGTATTCCCAACCCCTGGCAAGCTAACATTCTCCCCAACGAACAAAGAACACTTGAAATCCCGGTCTTGACTGATATTCTAAAGGCCAAAGAAACTACAGTGACCGGGGACTCGGGGGTCATCAACTGGCGGCAGAGCCAATTCCTGGCCAAATGCCCCCAAATTCCCACCCTCTTGTGCACCCACTGCTGCAGACAACGGAACCGTGAGTGGGTAAAGGCTTCTGAAATGGATTTAACCAAAGCTGAACTGCTGGCAAGCAGATGGGCAGCCGCATGACGCATCCATCGATGTGTGTCACCGGGGTGTTTGCAAAGAGGCAGACTGAGCGGGGGGAACCAAACCCTGTTCCTCCTCAGCCTCCTGCTTGATGTCTGGTGCTTGTCGGGGAGCCTCGGGCCCAGGCTCCTGGTCTCTTCCAAATTTGCCGCGGGTCCCTCTCATCCGTAAGCTCCCGGAGAACGCACTCCACGGCTTCCTTTCACACGCAGTCACCAGCGGCCTGTCGGACACCGGCTGCGGGGTTCCCAGCAGCACTGGCCTTGCAGAGCACGAGGCAGGGCCAGCAGAAGCCGGGGGTCTCCCGTCTTGTCTCCAGGTAAGAGCTTTTGTTCCCAGGGCACAAGTAAGTCACTGTTCGCTTTTCTTTCTGGTGTGTGTACCGAACACACAATGCCCTCCATTCTCAGGGACTAAAGAAAACAGGCATTGGCATGAGGTGTCCACATTTTCCTTAATGAACTGAACAGCCCAACCCGAAATTCAAGTGCTAAACTTTCAGCAGCAAACAAAAGGCTCGTGTTCCAGTCCGGTTTACTGAAACCGAGTGACTTTTCCATCAGCCTCAAACTCTGGGAGCGTTTGCTTACTTATTCTTCTCTTATCAGCACGTTTAGGGGTCAGTTCCCCATGTAAGCAAGGCAAACAAACTGAGTATGTGAGGCTCTGGATGGAACAAAAAGAAAAAAAAATCTCGGAGACTCATACCCGACCTCCTGTGGGCGTCCCTGAGTGGTTCCTCTCCCTTTCCTGTCCCCCAAATCTGGGGAATCAGGCATTTCGAATGTATACACAGGAAATCCAGTCTCTGGAATAAAATCTAAATGGCTGCCACAAATGACGTTTGTTAAGCAGGCTTTTCACTCTGCACAAAAGTTCCCTGCCTGTAGGGATCACCTACATTTATACAGCTCGGGAGGAAAAAGCCTGCGTGTACATGTTGTCCCTCAAAAATATATACACACTTAACCAGCTCAATTTTGAAAAGGAAAAGTATTTTTAAAAATATTTTTTTTTATTGATTTTTTTTTATAGAGAGGAAGAGAGAGGGATAGAGAGTTAGAAACATCGATGAGAGAGAATCATTGATCAGCTGCCTCTTGCACACCCCCTACTAAGGATGTGCCCGCAACCAAGGTACATGCCCTTGACCGGAATCGAACCTGGGACCCTTCAGTCCGCAGCTTGACACTGAGCCAAACCGGTTTCTGCTGAAAAGGAAAAGTATTTAAAACAACAAAAACAAAAACAAAAACAAAAAACCCCACACACTGCCTTTATAATGATTCATAAAGTGTGTAATACATTTTTGGGGGACACCCTATATTTATATCATGTACGTGTCATTGGCTACTCATTTGCATAACAAAATAACAAAAAGGATGGAAAACAGCATGGCCCAACTGGAAGGGTAGTCTTTTCGGAGTTAGCAAAGTGTTTGACAATATAGAGAAGACACTTCGGGTAGCTTTACACCAAAGCCATTTTCAGATGCAATAAAACGAGTTCCCTACGCCTAAGTATTCTCCCCAACTGACAATGTGTAGTATCTCTCAGAGTTAATGATTAGACAAGGCAGGGATCAGAGGGGAAGTTTTCTGGGAGACAAAAGCCTGAACAGGCAGAATGAAGTGCGTCTCCTGTCCATACGGGAGGGAAAAGGAGGTCAGGAGTCCATGCCGGCCGGCCGAGGTGACATCTGACCTGCAGTATTGGTGCCTTCGCCTCCCTGGGCTGCAGCTCACACCAACCCTTCTCTTATCACAAAGCAACAACAACAACTGCTAGCAGGTGACTCGGTTATGCAAACCCCGACACCAAAAGTGCAGAGCAAACGTCGAGAGGAGGGGCGTAAGAACCAGAGGCGGGAAAAACTAAACTGTTTTGGTTTCCTAAGCTTTTGTCACCGGTTAAGACCCAGCTACACAAATATTGTATTGCCAGAAATAAAACCATGACATTCAGGGGTCTCGAAGTTGTATTTTACAGGGATTTCTTTCATCGAAAGAGAAGAAGTAAAACTTAATTTACTGCCAAAACCGGTTTGGCTCAGTGGATAGAGCACCAGCCTGTGGACTGAAGGGTTCCGGGTTCGATTCCGGTCAAGGGCACGTACGTTGGTTGCGGGCACATCCCCAGAGTGTGTGTGTGTGTGTGGGGGGGGGGGGGCGCGTGTGCAGGAGGCAGCTGATCGATGTTTCTCTCTCATTGATGTTTCTGACTCTCTGTCTCTCTCCCTTCCTCTCTGTAAAAAAATCAATAAAATATATTAAAAAAAAAAAACAAACTTAATTTACCATGTTGGGCAGAGTTGTTGTCTGGAGCCTTAGAAAGAACCAAGCGAGGAGACACACAGCCCTCTGTCTCACACGGACCGTCGTCTGGCACCATTCCTATGAGCCACCGTTCCAGGCCAGACGTAAGGACACAAGATCAATGGACTGGAAGGCCTCTCGCTGGGAAAGCCTGCGTTTATCCAGAAAGCCAGGCCTCCCCTGCCCCCTCGCAGACCCAGCCTGCCTCGCTAGAGCCCGCCCCATCCCCGCAGGGAAGAATCAGGAACCCACAGCCTTGGCAACTTCACTGACATGCGTTTCAGAAAATCTATAATTTCCCCGTCAAGTGCCCAAAGTGGGACACTCACGTGTTTCTATGTGTTAGTGGCAAACAGTGTGTGTATTTGCACGTGGGCACCCACTCTGGGATGCAGGAAGGGCTGCTCATAATCTAAGCCAAAGATCACCGTAGCGGGGGCTAGAGGTGGTCCCTTTAAAACTACAGATTCCAGTCGAAACCGGTTTGGCTCAGTGGTAGAGCGTCGGTCTGCGGACATATGTGGGGACATATGAAGGGTCCCGGGTTCGATTCCGGTCAGGGGCATGTATATTGGTTGTGGGCACATCCCCGGTGGGGGGTGTGCAGGAGGCAGTTGGTTGATGTTTCTCTCTCATCGACATTTCTAGCTCTCTATCCCTCTCCCTTCCTCTCTGTAAAAAAATCAATAAAATATATTTTAAAAAAATAAAATAAAATAAAACTACAGATTCCAGCCCAGCCCGTGTGGCTCAGAGGTTGAGTGTTGACCTAAGAGCCAGGAGGTCATGGTTTAATTCCCAGTCAGGGCACGTGCCCGGATGTGGGCCCGATCCCCAGTGTGGGGCATGCAAGGAGGCAGCCAATGGATGTTTCTCTCTGTCCATCTCCCTTTCTCTCTGGAATCAATAAAAAGGTATTTAAAAAAAACACACACACACAACAGATTCTGGGGGATGGGCTGGCGGGCTATTAAGGGTCCATGGTAGAAAGAAGGGAACATAGGTAATACTTTAAACAATAAATACTTTAACACAGATTCCAGGGCCTCCCTTAGGTACATAAGAATTCAGGGAAGATGCTCTGATGCAGTGAAGTCTGGACCTTAAGACACGGGAAGTGGTTCTCAACCAGCGTGCGGAGAGCTGTGGAAAAGGTAAGTGCCTAGACCCGTGGTCGGCAAACTGTGGCTCGTGAGCTACATGAGGCTCTTTGGCCCCCGGAGGGTGGCTCCTCCACAAAATACCACGGCCTGGGCGAGTCTATTGTGAAGAAGTGGCGTTAGAAGAAGTTTAAGTTTAAAAAATGTGGCTCTCAAGAGAAATGTCAATCGTTGTACTGTTGGTATTGGCTCTGTTGACTAATGAGGTTGCCGACCACTGGCCTAGACAGATCCGGACCGATGCAATCCTCATCGCTGAGGCTGGGCCCTCGCAGTGCCGAGAACCACGGAGGCTCTCGCGAGCTTCCTCTATCAAGAAGAGCCCTCTTCCCCCAAATAGTTTTTAATCGCTCCTGTGAGGTGGACACTTCATTTCAGGAGCGGACTCCATGTTCCTCTAAAACTCCTGTCTCGGTAAGAAGTCTGCTGATCATCGGCCCCCCGCACAGCCCAGGAGGAAGCGGAGCCCTTTTCCAGCGGGGAGCTCCTCCTTCAGACACCGGGCACAGATTATTGAAAAGTGGGCCTGTTTTACCAAACCAGAGACGGTCGGACCTGCATCACCACCATTTGTCCACCAACCGGACCTGAAATACCATGGCTGACATGTACACATGAGGAGCTGTTTGACATTGAAATTGGGACTCAAAAAGAACTGTTGGCCCAGAAAGGAACTCACTACAGACTGATTAGACTGATTCATTTGCCTCTCAGCGTAACCATTATGGCTTGCCTCAGTTTCGGTTCTTACAAGGGTATTTCTTGGATCACATGATCTCACACATCTAGAGGAAATAATGAACAATATAAACTGATGAACAAAAACAGACCCAGAGAAAGAGAAGCAGCGATCAGACTCTCAAACCTCAGAGGGAAAGTAGGGGAGGGTGGGGGTAAAGAGGAAGAGATCAACCAAAGGACTTGTGTGCATGCATATGGGCCTAGCCAGTGGCCATGGACAACAGGGAGGTGGGGGCATATGTGGGGAGGGGTTTGGGATGGGAATGGGGGGATAAGGACAATTATGTGATAGCATAATCAATAAAATTAAATAAATAAATAAATAAATAAATAAAAGTGGGCCTGTTTTGCAACAATCCCAAAGTATAAAGCCAGGCTCAGACAGCACTCTCCCCTTGTTTCCAGGGGTTTTAGAAAAGGGCCTTTTTATGGCTTCTTCGTATCTCCCAGGATACATTTAGACAGCCTCACCCTCAATATCCCTCAGAACCCCGTGCAGACAGAACGGGGGGACACAGCTTAGCTGTAAGGCAACACCATGTGCACTGCGGCTCAATTCCCCACCCTCCTTAGCTAAGATTCACGGAAACCGGGGCCGGGGAGTCCGCACAAGAAGGTGCGATGCATGAACACGGTCTCCCCCATGGACTGCCTTCATTAGAAACGAAATTGCTTCAATGGACTTTTAAAATTGCTCCAAAGAAGCTAAGCCTCATTCCCCCGGGGAGTGTTACTTTAATCCAGCAATTTTCAATATCATGGCACACAAAAAATAATTATCGACGTTGTGTGGCACACCAAAAACATCTTTTTTTTTTTCCCCTCTCTTCCGGTAAACGCCCCACCCAAAACAAACAAAAAAATAGGTATAATTTTGATTCATTCACTCCCAACAACTATGGTTGTGTTGGCTGTTGTTGTTTTTTCATTTGACAGTCTAAGGGAAAAGAGGTCAGTGCCTCTGACTAAACAGCCCGGTATTGCATGTTTTAAAAATTATTGCGGCACACTGGATGAAAATCTGAAAATCGCCGCTTTAATCCATTAATCAAAGCTGAAGGGCGGTGCAGATGGTTTCTGTTTGAGCCACAGAGTGTTTTGAAAGGAGCGGAATCCACTGTCAATATTCCAAAAGTCTAATTCTCAGCAGGGCCTAGACTTGGGAGAGCTGGCAGCGCTGGCCCACATCCCCACATCCACAGCCACCCCGTGAGCCACAGCCGCCCCTTTGGGAGGCCCCGTGCTCCCGCACTGGACACAGGCCTCACGGCTCCCTATTGCTTTGCGCCTGGCCTGCCTCACTCATGACTGCCACCTGCAGAGCCCCTGCAAGCTTGGCTCCTGGCAAACTCTTCTTTGATCCACGGCTCGTTCGAAACGGGCAGAACTAGTGACGGGCTGTGCAATCACATTTCTGGTCTTCTCCTCACTAGCTACTCTCTCCTCCCTGGTGGAGCCCTAGTTGCTTTGGCATTCCTGTTCCGATCGAACTGTGACAATTTCTTGGGGTCTCTGAGTATTACAAGAAAATGAATGTGAATATGAAAGTGTTTGCAAACTGCAAAGCAGTGTGCACGTATAAATGAAGGTAGTTCAACCAGTTCAAGACGATGACTCGAAAAACTTGAGTCACGCTTACTGAGGACAGGAAAGGTGGGACCGGGCCCACGGATGGATGCGAAGGCAACGTGGGGAATCTAGGAATAGCCCCATGGGGGCAGCGCCTAGAAGAGCACAAATCCCATGACGGCTCCCACAGGACAAGCCCGCCAGCAAGACCAAGAGGATGCAAACTCCCTGCAAAATGCATTCTCACACCTGAGCCTCCTCGTCCCCTCATTCGGGTCTGACCCGGCATCTCTGATGGAGTGCCGGGTCTCCTGACCCACGCCTGGTGCTTCTCCAATAGAAAGAAACAGGAGGAAGGAGAGATGTAGAGGGGCTGAGGAGATAGTCACTTATCCCTCCCCTATTCCCCAACAGACCGTATCTTTCCCTGTATTGGTGGTCGGCAAACTCATTAGTCAACGGGGCCAAATATCAACAGTACAACGATTGACATTTCTTTTGAGAGCCACATTTTTTTTAAACCTTAAACTTCTTCTAACGCCACTTCTTCACAATAGACTCGCCCAGGCCGTGGTATTTTGTGGAAGAGCCACACTCAAGGGGCCAAAGAGCCGCATGTGGCTCTCGAGCCGCAGCTTGCCAACCACGGCCCTCTACAGTCAGGTTAGTAGGTTACTTATATTTTGGCAGGATTTCCCTTTCCCAGGGCTTGTCAACCAAGTCTGGAGGAGACGGCAGATGGCCGGCTCTGCAGCTAATGTGAGTACGAATTCAACACAACAATCAGCTACAGATTGGCTTGGCACCCGCAAACCTGGGGAGAGACGCCAAGCCTCTCCGGAGCCCGCCACAGCCTCTCCGCTTTGCCTCCACTCACTTTGCCAATAGAAAGAGTGTGTTTTACTCTCATAACAATTAGGTTGGGAAGGAACTTTAGATCTCCTAAGGAGCGTACTTGGATCTTCAGATGAACTACCAGCATGAATTCTGGGGCATTTTTTGTTTGCACTGGTAAACCTTCATCAACCAGCTTTCTCATTAGTTTGCTCTCTAATCAGTCGCTGAAGTGTATGGTAATTTTTCCAAATGTACGCGCGCTCTCCACATTGACCTCAGGATCTGCCGCAGGAAGGACCCTGCCCAACACCCGCCTGCAATGCTCTGTATGCCGTGACTACCTGTCTCTGGTCAGCAGCCGGAGACCTTTGCAAATACGAAAGTAAGGTGAGCCCAGGGAACTGCTCCCTGGCGTTCACTGCCTTCTTTCATCCTAAGAAACCGGCCAACGTGTCCAGCCTATCCTTGCTCTTGTTTGGAACATGGGTCTACAGAGATTGTTTTGTTTGCTTATTTTGCTTCAGCCACAGCCAGCAGGACTTACAATAATTGATCCTCTCCACCTTATTTTTTTTGGTAGATCCTTTAAAAAATCTAAACTTATTTAGAACATTCCTTTCCCAGTAAGTATTCCTGTACAATTTCTCTTCAGTGGAGACCCCCTAGAAACCACCAGGCTCACTTTATGAGTCATGTTCTATTCTCTGTGGCCATGCACACAATTGTTAAGACTCGTCTCTATTATTTATCTCCTAGGTACGCCCAGTGGGGGGCCTATTTCATTGCTGATCATCTTTCTTGGGCATCTGAACTACCTTCTGCGGCCTGGTTATGCAGCGTGTGGACTGTGGGACCTCGTTAGAAACGCAGGCCGTTGGGCCCCTCTCCAGGTCTACTGAAGTAGAACCTGCATTTGGACAAGGTCCTGGATGATTCATGTGGACATTATTAAGATTTGAGAAGCACCGTTTGTACGGTACCCCGCTGACTCCCTGTGTGGTGCTCACCCTCACCAGGCAGTTTTTCTCTGTGCTGTGCCACTCCTTGGGGCATGCTGACTGCTGCGGGCCAGGACCTGAGGAGGAGCCAGGAGTCACCGAAGGAGAGGAAACACCCTCTTCCCCTAGGAGGTCAGAGTCCAGTGGGAGTTACCAACCTGTAAATAGCCATAGGGCAATGGCGAAAGTGCCCGGAATGGCAATGTGTCCAGAGGGCCAGGGGGAGTCAGGAGAGGCACCTGGGTCTGGAAGATAGGACACAAGGAAGTGCCAGGGAAGGAAAGGGGAGGTAGGCACTCTCGACCAAAGGACAGGTCCGAGAAGGAGCCAGATATCACATTGCCCTGGGGAACGGCAGGAAGATCTGTGTGGCTGTCACAGAAGGGAAAGTGCAAAGGGGTGGGCAATGATCAACCACTGGGTACACAGACCGCACCCAGGTAACAACCGCTGTCTCGCTCATGGTTCTGAGAGCTGCAACGCTGGCTGGGCTCGCCTGGGCAGGCGTGCCACCCTGCGTGGGGTTGTCTGAACTCATCCACGTGTCTGCCATCCAGTAAGATCGGCCGGGGCTGCCTGGGACTGACAGCCTCGCTCACGTGGCTGGTGGTGTGTGCTGGCTGCTAGCTGGGCCTCTCCCTCCACATGCCTCTCCTCCTCCAAGAGGCTGCCCGGAGCTTCTCCACCTGACCGTGAATTGTCCCAAGGGAGCAACGTCTGGCCTTGGAAGTCACACACATTCCTTCCGCAGGATTCTGCTGGACAGAGCTGGCCACAGGCCAGCCCCAGTACGAGGGGGTGGGAAGAACAGCCAAGCCCAACTGTCCGTGAGGCACAGGGAGGTGATTGCGGAACCATGAATAGTATAATCCATTCTGGGGTGGAAAGACTTATCATCAATGCCTGTGTTCGTACTTGATCTGTGAGCCCCTTAAGTTCAAAAACACTCGAGGAGCTTGAGATCCTATTTACCTTGGTACCCCCAGCTGCAACCCCCGTAGTTCTTTCGGCACAGGGGGTGTTCCATAAATTTCCGTGAATTAAATTCTCACAAATGCATATATTTATAAATCTGAATGTACTAGGAGAGAATGCCTGAAGGTACAGTTACTAAAGGAAAAAAAAGTCCTTTTTGCTCACGAGAAATGTCCAGAAGACAAGCTAAGAGCATGATTACTTCACAAAGAATATCTGCCCTGAAATCCAATCTTCACTCCAAATCCCCCCATTTGTCATGGAGGGAGTGAAAAAGCCTAAGAGGTCAACACTTGCTTCGGATTCCATAAAAAGGCAGAGCCAGTCATGTCCGGGCAGAATTCTCTTTAAATCACGCTGTAAGCTTAATACGCAGCAAATTGTCTTTGCTCTGCAGTAACAGCAGGCCGCTGTTTCAATCTGTCTCCCTAATTTGGGCAGCTGACAAGCTATCATTTTATGAGTTAGACTTGGAAAGATTTATTTCCTCGGTGGACTTTGTGCCTGGGAGTAAGAGGAACAGGATGGTCAGAGGTTACACGGGCAATCTCAATGTTCTTCGGGTGTAAATAATGTAGGGATTTGGGGTTGGCAAATGACCCAGTTCCTGACCCCTTTTCTGTAAAAATAGAATTCTTTATTAAAATAACCACCATGGCAGTGCTATTAATCACTGTATCAGGGTCCTTTCATTTCAGCATATGGTAGGAGGGTAATCCCCCTCCCTCCACCCCACCCATGGTCTTCAAGGTAGACATGGGCATGTGACTTCTTTGAGCCAATGAAATGCGAGCAGAAGTACTTGTGTTGGTTTCAGAAAGCTTCAACAGCATGCCTCAATGTGCTACATCTTCTTCCCCCACCAAAAGCGACTGCAATTGGTCTCGGATTCAGGACGTGAGAGACAGTCTCCAGCTACCTCACATTAGCCATTGGTGTTGTCACAGCAGCAAAACTGTGCCTATGCTAGCAATATAACTACAACGCACATATAACTACCTTTCATGGCTATGTGGAAGACAGTGACAGCCCATTTTAAGCCAGATGGCTTCTGCTCCTAGAGCAATGAAAATGCCAGCACCGCAGCTGCTCCCCACTTCCATCTCGTTAACCACTCCCTACTTCTCTGTTCCTACGAGCCTTGAGTTTAGGAAACTGCTTTATTTCCTTTCTTTACAGAAAACCCACAGAAGCTACTGGATTAAGGGGGAGAGCCTGGGGCATATCAAGTTCTCTATCGGCCACAGGACCTTTGCTTTCTCTCCTTTGATAGCCACCCCCAAGTCTAGATCATGGGACAAGAGGCCGACTCATTCATGGTTTGCCGAGAGTAAGTAGCAAACCGGGTCTAAAACCCAGGCTGCTTTGGTGGGCTCACCCCGGCCCACGTCCTGCATCCTGAACTGCCTCCCTCCCCCCACACTAGTGCATGCACTGTGTGGAACCCAGTCCCAGCCTGCCTTCCCTCTCCCCTGCCGCCTGAACGAACTTGACACTTCTGCCTCAGCTGTCTGAGGGCTTCTGGGCCTGACTGAGTCTCTTCTGCTCCCCGTGAGCTTTCGTTTCCCGGGCCCTACAGCTGCCTCTCCCCAGAGGCCAGCTTCTGGATGCCAAAAGCCAGCGACTTCTGCTTTCAGAGGCTCAGAGATGCAGACGTGGCTAGATCCTCTCTCCGGCACTCCCACTGAGCCCTCAAAGGTAGGGCTAGGCCTGACCACCCGGTGCCTGCTTCACACCTTCCGGGAGCCAGGACTCACTGCATTCCTGCACTCCCCGCACCCCCTTCCTTCACAGACCCACAGCGGAGCGTGGGGGAAGATTACCTTACACCTCTGCTCCAACCGCGAGGGTATCTGTGCCATCGCAGCCTCTGCAAACAGGCTTCGGTAACTCCCCCTCCCTTTTAATGAAGGCTAATCGCCATGAATGAGTGTCTTTATGAGGCTGCAGCTTGATGAACTATCATTTGAAAGAGGCTTCTTTAAGGGGGCCAATCCCTTTCACATTTTAAAACCTATTTAAAGGGAAGAATTTTAAAAGCAGACCCATCCAGGAGCCCTGACAAGCAGCTACTTTATCCCACACTTCTCCATGACCAGACACACAAAGACACTGAGACCAGACAGAGATACAACACAACCTTTCCTCTATTTCTGGAAGAATTTGGAGTCCGCCCCGACAAAGGGGAGCTGGCATGCTCTAGCAGCAAAAAAAAAAAAAGAAAGAAAGAAAGAAAGAAAGAAAGAAAAAGAAAAGGCAATCGCATGCCTCTGGTATCAAGGGCAGGCCACTGGAAAGAAGCCTGTGCCCCCAATTCTTGGTCCCCTGGCCTGAATCCCAAGAGGGCGGATTCGGAGACCACCGCGTGAATGAGCGGTTGCTGGCTGCCTGCCGGACCCTCTCCCGTCTTCCCATCAGAATCAAATTTTATTCAGGGCAGCAATGTGCCTCACTTCCACGCTCAGGCTGATGAGAAGTGAACAGAGTCAGTCCCCCGTGGCACTTTTGGGGAGCCTGTTAAGGGGACCGAAGAAGCAGTCACACACTTCCTTTGCCCTTTCTGTTTCACTTTCTCTTGCCCAAAACACAGGCATGGGGATGGAGAGCATCATGGAACCTCACAGACGACAGTGACCTCTGAGGAGGAGGCCCAGGAGGAGCCGAGTCTCCATGGCACGGAGGGGTTGCTGTGTCACACCAGGCCCCCTCCCTCCCTACGTTTGTAGGACATAAAAACGGACCCTTAACGTTTCTAAGTTACTGTCACCCAGCTTACCCAAACATTCCCCAGATGCAATGCCTGTCCAACCTCCCACTGAATAGGGTCATCCCTAGGCAGGCCTAGGAATTTCTGTTGTCTATGGAAAAAATCAAAGACCTAGAGAAATTAAAAATCAACGGAAGGTTTCACTAGACTCCAAATCTACTCTGGTCCAACCTATTCGGGGTGATGATGATGGCGGAGAATGTTTCTTGCTGCTCTCAAAATATGAAATAAGCAACAATAAAGATTGATTTTTTAAAAAATGAAATAAGCACATACCCCCCTCCTTACCTAATACAACAATCGTCTAGATAGTTTATTACATATTATATTTTTGGGGAAATGGGAGGGAAAGGAAGACAAGATAAGATAGAAGGGAGCCCAATGTCCATCAAAGATGAATGGATAGTGTGATAGACCCTTACAACGGGAGAAGGAAATCTTGTATGCTGCAACATGGCAAAAAGCCAGATACAAGAGGCCAAATCCTCTGATCCCACCCACGTGATGGAAGGAAAGCCGTGAAAATCAGAGAGACATAAAGTAAAAGACTAATGGTTGCCACGGGCTGGGAGAGGAAGTTAATGTTTAACGGGCACAACGTTTCAGTTTTGCGAGACGGGAAACGTTTCTGGGCATTCACTGCACAACAGTATGAATACACTCCACACCACGGGGCCGCGCACGTGACATGGCGTGAGGTGGGGAACCCGGTGCTCTGTGATTGCGCCCACAAGTAGACGTCACATAAAACATCTTCAGGACGGAAACTGCAGGAGGGGAGAGGAGAACGGAGATCTCACAGCCAGGAGGGAGCACAGAATGGGTGGGGGGCTCTCTGAGGGGTGGGTACACAGGTTTGGTCCCACTGGGTGGCTGGCTGGGGCTGCAGACTTCAGAAGCCCACGTCAGAGTCCCCTTAATCACCAACACCATGCCTGTGACAGCCAGCTGCTCCTGATGGTCTCCATTCAAACAGGAACGCGGAGAGCGCTCTCCACGGGGAGGGATTCGGGATGCTTTCACACCACCTCAACGGCTTAGGACCCCAGAGGCTCGGAGAGGATCTTGTAAACCAACCCACCAATGACTGGCACCATCGAGGGCAGGGCCTCCGAGGCCTGCTTCAGAGGGCTTCTGAAGAGCGGCCCCAGTGCACTGCGAGGGGCAGTGGCCACTCACATTAACGAACACGAATGAACAGGAACATCAGCTCCTCAGAGGCACGGCTCACATTCCGCACGCTGGGCGGCCGCATGTGGCTGGTGGCCACCACCCTGGATAGCACAGAGCTTCCCATCGTTGCAGGGAATTCCGCACCTTCGACTCCCCTGTGATGAACGAAGCCTTCTTTGGACACTGGGACCTCGGGGCGTGCTAGCGATGACACACAACTGCCCTCTGCCTCGGTCTCCTCATTTGTAAAATGAGTCTGATAGTAGCACTGACTTACAGGGCTAAATGGGAGTAAATGGGATCATATATGTGAATCACACACACGTGGGACACAGGAAGGGCTCAGTGAATGCTAGCTATTACTTGGAGGAGGGGTGGGGGAGAGAATAGGGTGCACCTGGAGCACGCATGCACACAGACACATGTACATCTGTGACTCTTTGCAGAGGAAGACCACGAATCACTCCTCTCCCCGCTACCACCCTGGAAAGAGTAGAAGATTCTGATTGAACAGCTGAAATGGATTGCTTCTACCAGGCACTGTGGCCAGGCTTGAGGTGGCCTGGGGTTCCTTCCCCCACCCACCTATCAGGAGTCTACCCACAGGGAGCATGGGAGTGGGGGGGCATGTGTGGGAGCTCCCTTGGGTGGGTGCGGCCCAGAGCAGGCTCTGACGGAGCCTTCACCGGCCCTGGCAGGCTGTTCAATGAGGCCAGTGAGGGATCCGCAGAAGGTCACTGCTGCCCGTGCTCACCCAAACGCCTCTATCACAGCTCTTCCCCGCAGCGACTGCGGGATAGACCACCAGACAGCAGACAGCCAAAGCCAGCTGGTGCCTGGGAATGCTGCATCTCTCTCGAAAGGCATGTTTATGTGCAATGACTGCCTGCACTATATATATATATATATATATATATATATATATATATATATATATAAATACTGCTCCACATGTGCCTCTTCATGTGTGTGGACATATACAAGTGTGTGCATTTGCCTGGACATAAACTCGTGTTTATGTGGGTAGACATATGTGTGGGTATGCACATGAGTGTATTTATGGCTATGCATATACACACAGGTATCTATGTGGACGTAGAAGCATGCTTAATGTGTATGGGCCATGTGCACGTGTATATTTGTGTGTGGGCATATACACCCATGTGTGGAGCATATTGTCAAGTGTCTGTCTTCCTTTCAGATTTTTAGTTAGAGGTTAATGGAGCCTATCTTCTCATTTCCTTTTCAGACTTGCTTCGTTTCTTTTCTTCCCTTGGTCTCTGGCTGGGTTCATCCTGGGGGTTTGTAATGCTGCCCCGTGGGCTGCTCTGGAAGGAAGGAGATGGCCCACGTTATTGAGTGTCTTCCTAGGGTGCTTCAGGGAGGCACTGCCGGGCTGAGAGCCCTGCGGTGCAGATAAGACACCAGCCACCAGGAGATTCTGTGACCAAGATATGAAACCAGGCGGATCACCTGCCTCCTGGGCAGCGGGGGGTGGGGGTGGGGTGGGAGATAAGCGGACCTGAGGCGAGCTAACCACCAGTGACCACATCGGGCTCTTCTTCAAGATTCTGATCAATAACGTCTACCCAGATTATGGGTAAGTGAACAAAGGAAGACACTCAAAAAAGGATTGCTGGCTGACTTAGTCAAGAGATACACCTGCCTGAAGAGTTAGGTATTTAAAAACAAAACAACAACAAAAAACCGCAATACATTTTTCTTTTACTCGATTACTTCTCAGTGAGGAATGATTTAAGTAATAAGGGGGGAATCTGTGGGAGATTTTTATAAAAATCTAAGGACTTTTGTCCCCAGAATCATTTGTCAAATAAGAGCTTGTGGGCATTCAATGCTGTTTTAAATTTATAACATCTTAACCTGCATGGTTTCAGAGCTCACAACAGAGGATTCTTTGAGTCATAGAAAGAAATCCGTAATTTTCTTCCTGAGACCACGGTTCTGCCTCCAGGTGTGTGTGTGTGTGGGGGGGGGGCGGGTGTGGTGAACAGGGGGCTGGATGGAAAGACGAGGGACATAGCTTCTCCTGGGGCCCGCCAGGGTGGCCCAGGCGGGACCTGGATTTCCACACTTTGCAGAGGATCCTGGTGGGTGTGGGGCTCCCGGGAAACAAAGGGGTTTGAAAGCCACTGGCCTTGCCCAGCCGGACCCTGGCTAGAGAAGCCCCATGGCTGAGGGAGGCGCCGCCCCTCCCTTCCAGCACAGAGCCCCGGGGACAAAAGGGCAGAGACAGGCCTCCGCCTTCCTCCTCCCTGCCCCTCAGGAGGTGTGGGCAGCTGGAGGCTCAGAGGAGCGCCTCCCACCCCGCCCCCAACCACTGCGCTGGCCCCTCACTCACAGCAACTCAGGAGGCGGCCGCGGGCCCGACCTGTGACCACCGCCCGTCAGCCAGGCAGGGGCAGGCCATGGCCATTCCCGGTCCCTGGCTGGGAGCGAGGGGCGAGGAAGAGTCATTCCTCCACCTCTTCAAGGAAAACTCCAGGAGGCGGTTCCTCGTCCTGAGGCGTGGGGCCGAGGGAGCCGCAGGGGCCTGGGCTGGAATCCTCAAGTACCTTGGCCTTGGGCAAATGGCTTCACCTCTCAGAGACCAAAACTCCCCTCCCTGCAGAGGCACGTGAGGCCACTTCACAGGGATTGGGCAGGGGAACACCATGGCCCTTCCTGCCCCACCTCCCGCCAACCACCTCCACCCCTTCGCCCTGTGTCTGTGACAGAGAAAACTGAAGACAAAAGGAAGGATGGAGACATTACTTTACAAGGTTAAGACCAGGCTCAGTTCTGACCTAATTGCTTCCTGATATATCATCTGTTTAAGGACGTGCTGTATTACAGAAGGCTCTGGAAGGGCAGCTAGATCAGGAACTGGGTCTTCTGGGAGCATCCTACATAATAAAAGGCTAATATGCAAATCGACCGAATAGCAGAATAACCAGTTACTATGGTGCCCACTAACCACCAGGGGTCAGCTCCTGAGGGCTCCCAGACTGTGAGAGGGCACAGGCTGGGCTGAGGGGCTGAGGGATCCCCGTGAGTGCACGAATTTTGTGCACCGGGCCTCTAGTGAGGTTTAGAAAAAAGGAACTTCACTGAGAAAAAGGGATGTATGTAAACCCTCATGTCCTAACGTCATAATGGTGAATGAGGGTGCCTTGAGCACACAGCTCTTCCCCACTCCCTCCGTGCTGGCTCCGAGAGGCTGGCACGGTTCATCCTTGTTCCTAGCAACATCACTGGGCATGCTGAGCCATCCACAGAGCCATCATTACACCCTCACTGCACGCTGTGGCAGAGAACTTGTCACCAGCTGGGTTTCTCTATAAAGACCTCCTGGAGAACCAGCTGAGGCCGAGAGTGAAAGCCCTGTGCTCTCAGGTGGCCAGGAAGTCTTTTGCGGGGTGGGGAGGATGGCTGCCGCTGGCCCTCCTACGGTAGTCAGCAGGCCCAGAACAGCTGATGGATGCAGGTTGCCATGGAGATCAGCAGTCTCCCACAATGCCCCACTATATAACCACTCAGAACTTTTTTGACAAGTGAGCACTCCTAAGTCACATGGCAGTGTGTGTGTGTGTGTGTGGAGGGGGGGGGCTTTGTGTACAGAATTGGTAGGTTGGGCCCCAAGTTTCCTGCTGAATTAGAGGGAGTACTCCAGCTTAGTCACTGTCAAAGGGTTTTTCCCTTTGACCTGAATTTCTAGATGAAGAAAACATGAATTTTGTGTGTGTGTGTGTGTGTGTTATAGTTTATTTTTACTGCTAACAGTAATTCACAATCACTTAAATTAATGATTGCTAGTGAGCTAAAAAACATCTGGAGCAGAAAACAGGGATGATAATAATTTAAAAAGCGGCAGTCAGCTCAAGAACCCTTGAAAGCATCAGTGTAACTGCATTCTAAACTAACCTCCTTTGACTTCCTTGCGCTTGTTGAAAAGATGACGGCAAAACCAAGTGAAAAATGTTAATGAATCAGGAGCTCTTTATGATCTAAGCTACTTAGAGGAATATAAAATGTATTTTTTACATCTTGGCACAGGATTTCTGACTGGGGGTCTGTGAGACAGCTGAGACGGTGGGTGATATGACTGCATATTTGAGGGCATTTTTCTGGGGAGATACAAAGCTCTCAACTATTCTCAAAGGGGGTGGGCTGGGGGTGGGGGTCCGCAAAATACTAAGTTTAGAGTTTACTTAATTTATAGCTAAGTTTCCCAGCCCAGTTCCTTTTATCCCATTGAAAACATCAAAGCTTTGTGAAGGCACATATTGGGGGTGTTTTCCTGCACCCCCTTTTGCCTACGGGCCACATGTCTCCTGCTTTCTCTTCCTCTCCTCATCACCCTCATCTTTACATATTTTTTTAAAAAATAAAAAATGGGGGGAGGGGTATACAGTTTTAAAAAACAAAGAAAGAGCGCCATACATGCCAGGCATAGTGCCCAGGATCGGGGGTATGAAGACAAATCAGACAGGGGCCATGTTTCCAAGGTGCTCTCAGAAAAGGACGCGTAACTGGGTAACCTGATGTGCGCATGATCACCGAGAGGCAAGTGGATGCGTTCCCCATCACCCAACCCCCACCCCCCTCCCCGACAAGACACAAGGGAAAAGGCATACGAAGAGTCTGATGAAGAGCTTTTTGCTTGGCTGCTTGCCTCGTTGGCTGGCTGGAGCTTAATGTCAAGGATGAAACGAGTCTCTTCAAATGTCATAAGTTCAGAGACAGGAAGGCGGGGGAGGGCTGGGAGTGGACGTTCGTGCTTTGTGGGCAGAGTTTCCGTTGGGGAAGGTGAAATGGGAATGTTCTGGAGATGGATGGTGGTGGTGGTGATGGTTTCACAAGGTGAATGGACTCCATGGCAATGAACCGCACCCAACGGTTAAAGTAGTAAATGGTATAGGGCGAATATTTTGGCAGACTTAAAAAAAAAAAAAAAAAGATCAGTCTCTGTGTGTTGGTATGTATTTGGCAAAGAGACATGTTCCTGGAGCCCGTTTCTGCCAGGGACCGGAGGAAATGAGTCCGCTGAGCCGAGAGCTTCACGGACTTGAACGTCCGTGCTGTTTTCCAGACTGCAGTGCTCCTGTCTGTCACTGCTCCAGTGATATCCTCAGCTCCTCTCTCTTCTCCGGGGCCGTCGGCTGGGCTGGGCAGGAAGCCCTGGGAAGGTCCTGAGAGGACTGACAGCCTCCTCTGACCACCTTCCCACCCTGGGCAGCGGCCCCCAGCACCAGGCTCTCCTGCCCGCTCCCCGCTGGGTCCTGCAGAGCGCGGCCTGAGCCCGTGTCACATTTCCCTGACGAGCAGCATGAAAAGTGAGCCACCCCGGTGGAGGGGGCTCGGACGGGAGAGTTACATGGGCCTCCTGGTCATCTCCGAACTTGATCTTGGTTATCACAGGCTGCGCGCCCACGTACTGGCGGCTGAGATTATCCGGCGCACTTCATCTAGATTCCCCCGCCGATGGCCACCCCGCAGAGGGATCTGAAACTCCGCACCGGCTTCGGGCTCGCGTGTCTATCGGCGGCGCTCCCTCGGGGGAGAGGGCAGCACCGGGTGATGCTTATCGTCAAGATGCTCCTTCGGGGTCTGCGGCCGCACCTCTGGCTCTGTGACAGCTTCTCTGTGCTGACCTGTCAGGACCTGAGCTGTCCTGAGAGAGTTTCTGGTGCTGATCACTTCCCCCTGGCGGGGTAGGGGTCTTGCCCCCTTTCTCCCTGCAGCTCTGGGGGATGTTGCCTGCTTCCCTGTCCTAGACGGGCCTGAGGACTAGACCACTCTCCTTAGGTCTCCGCTGCTTTGCTGTCCCCAGATAACAGGCCTGAGCCACGGGGTCTTTGAAGGATTTCGTCACCGTTCTCCCAAAGAGACCAACTGGCCCTGGCTTAGCATCTAAATAAAAGGACATGGAGCTGGTGCTCACTTTTTTTTTTTTTTTTTTTTTTTAATATATTTTATTGACTTTTTACAGAGAGGAAGGGAGAGAGGTAGAGAGTTAGAAACATCATTGAGAGAGAGAGTCATCGATCAGCTGTCTCTTGCACACCCCCCACCGGGGATATGCCCACAACCAAAGTACATGCCCTTGACCGGAATCGAACCCGGGACCCTTCAGTCCCCAAGCTAACGCTCTATCCATTGAGCCAAACCGGTTTCGGCTCTTTTTTTTTTTTTTAACAGCTTTGGGTTAGAGGAGAATTTATTGGTACTTTTTTTTTTATTTTTTATTTTTAATATATATTTTATTGATTTTTTACAGAGAGAAAGGGAGAGAGATAGAGAGCTAGAAACGTCGATGAGAGAGAAACATCAACCAGCTGCCTCTTGCACAGCTCCTAGCAGGGATGTGCCCGCAACCAATGTACATGCCCTTGACTGGAATCGAACCTGGGACCTTTCAGTCCGCAGACCGACGCTCTACCGCTGAGCCAAATTGGTTTCAGCTGGTGCTCACTTTTAAGGAGGATCTGCGGTTCATAGTGACTGCCTCCAATCTGGACTCTGTCCCGTAGCCCTCCAGGCCACAGCCCGCGGTGAGATGGGGTACCTGCCGGCCGGGGGTGTCTGGCCTCGAGAGGAGCATGCTTGCACATCAACCCCAAGACAAGTCCCCACACCCGTATTTTTTATTTTATTTTAATTTTTTTGCCTTTGCCTTCCAGCAGAGTGCTGCTTCTGGGTGCTGGAACATCTCACCCTTGTTCTTGGTCCCGGGTTCCTGAGATGACACAAACCTGGAGCCCCTGGCAGGCCAGCCTTCTCCTCTGGCCCTCGTGCTGTGTGGCACATTTCGGAGACGTCTCTTCTTCAATACCCCGAGGACAGCCCCAACCAACCTACCAACCAAGGACATAAAATCAAAGTGACACGTGGTGGTGAGTCTCCCAAAGGTGCGTTCTTTACGACCTGGCCTGGGGGGCTGGCGCGGACGGCAGCCTCAGCAGCAGAACCGGAAGCGGAACCGCACACGGGAAGAGTGCTCCCCAGGAGGAAAGTCAACACGCTGCTTCCCAAGACGACAGCCACACACCCAGAATGCTGGCTCAACACAGCTCCCCGAGAGAGAAACTCCCACAAGTAGGAACAGCGCCACGCTTTCCTCTCTGAGTAAGCCAGGCCCCTCCGAACACGTAACTCCAGCTGTTGTTGTGGAGTCAAGGAATCCCAGCGTTTAGTGTTAAAGAAACAAGAATGTAAATCACCCCCGCTTTGCAATAACCAGATGTCTTCTAGTCATAATGCCATCCAGCTTATTTGTATTTTGCAGAACAGGCACAGGGATAGGAAAAACGTAGCCCACAAAATGGTGTGAGAGAGAGAGAGAGAGAGAAAGCAAAATGTCAGGACTCCCTTTCCTCTCCAAAACCCCCCAGGGAGAGAGTTATTCCCGTGATACAGATGATGACGCCGAGGCCCCGAGAGGTTCGGGGACTTCCGCACCACCCAGCTGCTGAAGGGGCAGGGCGGGTTCCAACCCGGGCCCGCTGGCTTCAGCCTCCTTCAGAGCGGAGGGAGGCTCAGCAGAGGGGCTGGCAAACTCAGCCCGTGGCCAAGCAGCTGCCCAGCTGTGGATCCTGATGGCCTCACTGTGTCACCTGGGGCGAGTGCCTTCCTCTCCTCTTGCTTCATTAATGTGCTTCTCGCACCTACAACAGCGCTTACCTCGGGGAGCCCCAGGTAAAGTGCTTGCAATAACGCCCTGGCACTCCGCAGGCAGACGGCGCCTAGATCTGTGCTGTCCAGCACTAGCCACAAGCCAGAGGCGACTATTTAAATTTAGCTTTAGATGAGCTAAAACGAAAAGTTCAGCTCCTCCTTCTTTCTCCCTAGCCCAGGGGTCGGCAAACTCATTAGTCCACAGAGCCAAATATCAACAGTACAATGACTGCAACTTCTTTTGAGAGTCACATTTTTTAAACTTAAACTTCTTCTAACGCCACTTCTTCAAAATAGACTCCCTTCAGGCCGTGGTATTTTGTGGAAGAGCCACACTCAAGCGGCCAAAGAGCTGCATGTGGCTCGCGAGCCGCAGTTTGCCGACCACGGCCCTAGCCTACTTCCCAAATGCTCAACGGCCACCTGTGGCCAGTGGGACCACACTGCACAGGGCAGACACAGAGTGTTTCCAAGTCACAGGGAGCTCTCCTTGTCCCTGCTCACCTAGCAAAGGAAATGAATGAGCTTTTCCCCAGGGAAGCCGGTGGCTGCTAAGTAAAAGGCTAGCGTCATCATCATCATCATCGTCATCACCATGACCACCACCACCCTCCTCCTCATCATCATCACCACCACCACCACCACCCTCCTCATTATTATTATCATCACCACCCCCCCCTCCTCATTATTATAAGGTTTATAATGCCCCCCGTGAACTTTTTCCTTAAACATGTAACACGGAATGCAGATGCCTCTCGTCCATGCAGCCTTTTCCTGACCTGATCTGAAACCTCCATTCACAGAAAGAACGAGGAGAAGACCCAGATGAGGAGGCAGGGAGAGAGAACGGGGCAGAGGAAGGAAGAGGGGTGCACACAGGGAGCCAGTGTGGGAAGAGAGAGAAGGGCCGTCGTCTTGTCATCCAAAGCCAACCCTTCGCCTGTCTGTGTTCATCATGCCTTTTCGTTTTCTGCGTTCTGATATTTGGGCCCCTGGACCTTGCCGCCCCTGGAGGGCTGCCCCTCCCAGGGCTCGCCAGTTCCTGGCGACAGCAGGCAATTCACCTGCTGTGCCCCTTTCCTTCCACACAGATCCCCGCTCCGCCATCTCCATCACGCAGGGCCAGGCGTCAGCCAGCTCCCCCGCCAGAGCCCCTTAGAACTTTTGAACGGCCCACCCTACACCTGCTCACCCTGCCTCACCCATTCCTTCCCACGAACCACAGCAAAGGCTCTTGCCCAGTTCTCCCCTCACTCCCGTAGCCTCCTGACCTGCCCAGAGGCTTCCCCGGGGGCCCCCTCATAAAGTGGTGTCCCCCTCCGCCTGGGAACCGTGAGGCCTCGGTCTGCTGGACTGGAGGCCTCACCACACTGCTATGTGAGTGATAACAAAATCCATATTTTAAAATGCTTCCACGCCACCCCATACAGTCTTTGCCACTGGAAAACTCTCGTTTATCGAACTAAAAATCAATTTCTCAGCCAACGAGTTGCATGACGTTATTCAACTGTGTTGTGGGAAGTACAAAGGGTACGTAAAAAAAATAAAAGAAAAGAAATCCACCTTTTCTTCACACCTTTTGTATGGAATGGCTCAGACGTTAGCTGTCAGATGATCAGGTAAACACGCTATTTTACAGATGAAAACTCTCACCCAAGGCCACCGGAGGGGGCAAAGCTAGGAGTTGAGCCAAAACAGCCTGCCTGATGCCTGTCTAGCATTTCCCCCCAGATCATTCCACATTCACTTAACAGGGAAAGAAACGAGTAAATGACAGACTCTTGCTTGTGGTCTGCTGAACCTCCAGCATTGTGTCTCTTTTAATTAAAACAGCCGTTAAGGTCTCTTCGTGCCATGCAACTGCTGGAGTTGAGATGACTAATAAGAATAGCTTCAAAATGAAAAAAAGAAAAAAGGAAAAAAAAAAAAAAAGAATAGCTTCATAGCCGAAATCGGTTTGGCTCAGTGGATAGAGCGTCGGTCTGCGGACTGAAAGGTCCCAGGTTCGATTCCGGTCAGGGGCGTGTACATTGGTTGTGGGCACATCCCCGGTAGGGGGTGTGCAAGAGGCAGCTGGTCAATGTTTCTCTCTCATCGACGTTTCTAGCTCTCTACCTCTCTCCCTTCCTCTCTGTAAAAAATCAATAAAATATACTTTTAAAAAAAGATCTTCTCTTAAAAAAAAAAAAGAAAAAAAAAAAAGAATAGCTTCATTAATAATAATTAACGGTGCAGGAGCTGTTTCCAAAGCTAGGCACTTCACCAGGAGCCTGGTCTGGGAGAAGCCAGGGGCCAGGCTATTGGTTGCCTCTGCTTTCTAAACAGAAGGTGTTCAGCTCTTCAGCAGCTGATCAGACAGCCTTGGTTCTTCAGTTCTGTCGTTGCAGGAAAAGAGGGGTCACCGACAATCTTCAAGGCAGGAAAGCAAGTGGCACAGAACAGGGACATGGTGGCCTCGGTGCATAAAACGCTTTTACCCGGAAGAAAGCACACCTTGTGGCCAGTTCCATTCGGGGTGGAGGTGGGGGGCTAAAATCTCCATTTTTCAGTTTCATCTTATAGAAAAAGGCCTTTCTTCCTGCATTTTGGAACCTGGTTGGGAAATCAGCTTTATGTCAATGTTAAACTCTCATGTAGAAAGTTACCATTATCCAGCCCTCCTGCCTTAGAATCCGTCTCGCCGGGGGAGCTGGGAGGACATCACTATCCGTAAGGATTACCCAAATCTTAAAAACCTGCCACGGTCACTAAATACATTGCAAACATACTTATTTTCAGAAAGGTGCAGATTGTGTTTTGGGAGAAATTTAGATAAATTTACTGATATGTGTGTATACGTTAATGCATGTATGCAGGGTAGGGCAAAGGTAGGTTTACAGTTGGAAAATAATACAAAAATTAATTTAAAAAAAAACCACCCAAGAATAAAGTCTGTTTTGTGTACTCACAACTGTAAACCTACTTTTGCCCCACCCTGTATATACCTATACATGTACATACATGTATTCATGTACACACATATATTCTCAAATACTATCTATCCTTGAGTATGATATTTATGACATTTCTCCTGCTCATGCACGCAATATTTAAAAATGAAAATCCATGTTTAAAACTGAGCTTGCTGGTTTATCTTCATTGTCAAAAACCATTTAATAACTCAAAATCATGACAAAGGTTTCATTGAGGTAGGAATTACGGGTGATTTCCCCCCCACCCCCCCTTTCTTTCCAAAGTTAGGATAATGAATTATAACAATTATATATATTTTAAAGCTAAGCTAGTTTATTTATATATCTACTTATGCATATGACTCTTCTGAAACTTTATCTGAAATAACTTCAAGGATAAATCCCTGCCTTCCAAGGGATTATATATTTACAAATTCTACCTTTATTATCGGAACACAAATTTATTTTTAAATATGACCGAATGCTAATTAAGGCCACACGAAATCTTCTAAATTCTTAAATCCATAGCATATGTTAAAATAAACAAAATCCGAGCACATATGCCTAGACTATGTGTATTTAATCCGGATCTTTAACAAATGAGGCTTTTACTTTTTCCCCGAGTTCGTCACTTTATCCAGCTCACAATCTGTACCACCAAACAATGCAATGCTTAATGAAGCAAATGCAGACCCCCTCCCCCCCAATAAGGACCAACAATGAATTTGCAGAAAGCTCCATGAAATGAAAAGATAATCCCGAGAAGCATTTCGGCTGATTGTGTTGTTTTGATTAACTATGTCAGAATCCACTTATCTATGCTAGGAAACTTTTATTAGTAACCGTGTGTTTTAAAGAAATTGAGTTCAAAATTGTTAACCGTTATACTTAATTGGCAAGCAATGGAAACTGTCTGTATGGAAAGTGATTTATAAGGCGATGTGCACTGAGAAAGGCTCAAGCACATGCCCTCTGTGATTTTGGTTTTTTTTTTTGTAAAGGCTTCCTCTCCCTCCATTTCAGGGATAAGGTACATGCCTTATCAGATCATTTGTTTTAGACAAGCAGAGCGATCACAGTCAAAGATGACATATTTTACACATAAATGTGAACCTTTAAATGTACTTTTAAAACCTCTTTTATGTTAACTTTCTCTAACTTCTTCTATACAATATGTGCCACATTTTAAATAAAGTAATTAAACTACTACAAATTTTCACTGTATAGCCAATAAAAATGTATTTTCTAATTTGTCACCGTATAGTCACATGAAGATATTTAATTAATGGCCTTGATCGAAGGCCAGATCTAAGGACTATACTTGCACATGAATTTTGTGTGCGGGGCCTCTAGTTCTAATAAAAGAGAAACATGCAAATGTACCTTTGCCATGCCCACAAGCCACACCCACCAGCCAATCAGGGCAAGTATGCAAATTAACCCAACCAAGATAATGGTTAATTTGCATATGCAGGCCAGAGCAAAGGCGGAAGATAGCATAGAAAGAAGCCACGTGCTGCAGAAGGGAGCAAAGCTGCGGAGACGCAAGCAAGCGGGGGCAGCAGAGAAGGAAGGGAAGCAGGTGAGGCAATGACCGCAGAATCTTCCTGAAATAGACCTCTAGTGTATATTAATAAAAGGCTTGACATAATCAAATGAGCAGCAGGTGGGGTGGGGCACAAGCTACTAGTGGGGGAGGATGGAGGCTACAAGCGGCGGAGGGCAGGGCAGCCAACTGAGGAGAGCTGAAGCGAGCTACTTGCACACGATGTCATGCACGTTGGGCCTCTAGCTTAATTGCAAAAAGAGCCATATTGCTCAGACATCTATTTATGATCATGATAACATTTCATGTATCTCAATGAATTCTGTGTGTCGAGAGCAAGGAAATGAGTGTACCTGAATCAATTAATTTGGAGGCCTGGTGGAGTAGCAGGAGTTAACTCTGAAGTCAGAGAGCCTTGCACAATGGCATGGGCCAATCCGCTGGGTGTCAGATAGACTTGAGTTTCACTTCTGTTGGCCCTCTGTCCTTAGGTGACTTAGCCACTTAGTCACTGTTCATTCGCCCTTAAAATGGGAATGATCCCATCCTTGAACTTACATTTACTATACCATCATCTATTTTATTAAAAATAATACATACTTTTATCTAATAATTTTGTAAAGAATTGGTCGAGAAAATTAATGGGTCTAAAAAAACTCTTTCAAGATATTTATAATTATGTTCTTATGATATAAAGGGAAATAAAACTCTGAAGGACTATATATTGAAGTTAATTAGAGCCAAGACTTAACCTTTCTTGGAGGTAAAAACTCATATTTATAGATAGTGTGCAATTGAGTTGTATGACTTCTTTAATGTATTTTGGAGATTTACCACTTATCAGACATATAATTTACCGATATTTTCTCCCATTCAGTGGGCTGTTTTTCCATTTTGTCGATTATTAGAAGCTTTTTAGTTTGATGTAGTCTCACTTGTTTATTTTTTGCTTTTGGTGTCAAATCCAAAAAAATCATTGCCAAGACTGATGTCAAGGAGCTTACCCTGTACCTTTTCTTCTAGGAGTTTTATGGTTTCAGATCTTACATTCAAGTCTTTAATCCACTTGGAGTTGATTTTTGCATATGGTATAAGATAGGGGTACAGTTTCATTCTTTTCCATGTGGCTGTTCAGTTTTCCCAACACTATTTATTAAAGAGACCGTCCTTTTCCCGTTGTATATTTTCGGCTCTGTTGGTTAAAAATTGACCGTCTATGTGAGGGTTTATTTCTGGTTCCCGTTCTCTTCCCCTGATCTACGTGTCTGCTTTTGGTGTCAGCGCCATACTGTGGTGATTACTATGGCTTTGTAGTACAGTTTGAAATCACAAAGTGTTTTTATTTGTTTTCAAACCTTCTGAGTAACATGCCTTCTAAAATAGTGCTCTTCCTATTAAGAAATACATTTGAACGAATCAAATTGATTATAGAAACAAATCAAGAAAGAACACCACAGTTAGCCATCTATGTGGTATATGGCACAAGCATACATTGATAAAATGGCACTACTGTTTATTTCACATTTTCTGCTAAGAATTCAAGGCAGCAAAATTAAAAAAATTAAACAACAAAAATTCACCCAAGAAACTGGGATAATAACTCCCACAGGATCAAAGGGAAAGCCAATACAACAAATAAAAAGTGCTTTAAAAATTGAAAAGCACTACGCAAATGTCCATTCAAAGAGGTTTTACGGACGGGGGCCTGAACTGTGGTGAGAATGAATGGACACAAAGGGTCAATTAAGAATGAACTGCTCCTGTCCTAGAAGGATCCTTTGATCGCCCTAAGTTTCCTCCCTGGTCCTTCGGGCAGCAGGCTGCCTCATGCATGTCAACCCATCTCTGCCTCCCGGCAGCTGCTCACACTCCTGTGCACAAGCCCCTTCCGGCTGGCCCAGCCCTGGCCTGGCAGCACGTCTCTACCCATCCGACGATGCCTGGGACACACACATGCTGCTGCCCCCTTTTTGCTCCTTGGATGCCCTCCTGGAGTGGAGCCCAATAGGTTCAGGCAGAACTGAGGCACAACTGCATGAGCCCTCGGCTTCTCGAGGAGTCCCCAGCCCCGGGCGTGAAAGCCGAGGCCATCCTGCGGAATCCACAGGCCTTGGCTGGAGGCAGAGCTGCCCCTGTGGATATGTGTCTTCTTGGTACTTAAAACACATCTGCGTACAATCTAGACACTCAACAGGGACATGAGCCTGGCATCTTTAATTTCACAATACTGTCCTAGTGTCCGAGCACCGGGAGGTATGGTCCTCTCCCAGCAGCTGCCTCGGCACCTGCTTCCCAAATACTCCACTACTTTATGGACAATTTTCTTCTTTCATTTTTATATGTAGACATACGTACACATGCATGCACATATACACACATGTGTGTATACATACATACATATTTCATAAAATTTTACTCTGTGTGTGTGTGTGTGTGTGTGTGTGTGTGTGTGTGAGTAGATAGATAGATAGATATTTGGGGCTCAGGGCAGGACACCCCAAAATATGCCACAACAGCACACTGATTATTTAAAATCGAAGTTACTTGAGAAACAGCTGGTGAAGAAGGACACTCTGACCCTCTCTCTATCCCCCTGAAGGCAGGAGATAACTTTCCCGTGTAAAGGTAACTTCCTTGCACAAGGAGGTAAGACCCCTGATCACCACAGATAGAGCATTCAGGGCCGAAAATCCTGTATAAACAAACCTTGTTGTTTCTTCTCTTCACTGATTTACTACCCCAGGCCCGGACTCTCTTTAGATTCTTCACTAAGTAAGTACTCATGCCTAAATTGGTCTTGTCAATTCCTCACAAATAGATTGTTTCTTTGTCTAAAAAGTACAAAAGCTGCCAGTCAGAGTCAGAGAAAGACAAGTGCCACATGATCTCAGCCATATGTGAAATCTAATGAACAAAATAAACTGATGAACACACTAGATCCAGAGACAAAGCACGGAACAGTCTGATGAATCTCAGCGGGAAGGTGGAGGTGGGTGAGTGGGGAGAGATTAATCACAGAACTTGTATGCACATGTGCATAACCCACGGACACAGACAATCGCGTGGTGAAGGCCTGGGGAAGGGGGACAGGTGCAAGGTGGAGGAGTGGAATGGGGGGGAAAGAGGACATCTGTAATATTTTCAACAATAAAGATAAAAATTTTAAAAAGCTGTCTGATTCGGTCATTTCTTTTGCTCCCATATCTATGAGACAAAAATTACAATTTGTCTTTTCCTCCTTGTTCATGTGTCTTATGTCCATTTCATTATTACACAGGCAAGAAGAAATAAGAGGGGTAGAGGGAAATATCTCCCTGAACAACAGCTACAACACACACACACACACACACACACACACACACAATCTTCAACTATACCATCCTGTTTGCTCCGATTTGCTTTTAATGCCTCCCTTTTATTTGATTTAGGGAATAAAAATATTCCTTCATGCAGTGGCTAAGCAAAAACAGAAATAAAAGTAACCTACAGTGGAAGGTAGTAATATCTAAAACTCATTAAAATGCATAAAAAAACGAGACAGAATGATGGATGGATAGGTGATCGATGCATGAGAGGAAACAAAGCAAAGTAATTGTAGAATCTGGTGGTGAGCATATTGGTGTTCACTGCACAATTCTCTGTATATCTGAAAATGTCCATCAGAAGATGCTGGAAGAGAAGGAAGGGCAGAGAAGGCGGGATGAGGTTTTTCTTCTCTGAAATCATCGGAGGGCTCTGTCAGGGACAACAGGTTCTGTGTACTCAACAGTGTACACATTTTTTCACTGTCTGGCATTTTCAGATTTTTATAGGGAGTATGAAAAGTGCTGCTGAAATAATAAAAATTAGAATTGTTACATTATGATATATGTTGAGTGGCCAGATTATGATGATCTCTGAATGCATAATAATCTGGCCACTCAGTGTATACCCTATATAATAAAAGGCTAATATGCAAATTGTCCCCTCAACCAGGAGTTCGACCAGAAGGCAGGCCAGCCAACTGCCCATGTCCCCTCCCCCTGGCCAGGATGGCTGGACCCCAACCATGCATGAATTCATGCACTGGGCCTCTTCCTTTTCTTCCAGCATCTTCTGCACACACACACACACACACACACACACACACTGAGTGGGTCAGGTTATTATGCGTTCAGAAATCATAATAACCTGGCCCCTCAGTGTAAATGGGACTAATTTAATACATCTCAGATCTCAGCGTTTAAATGGCACAGGGTGGTGGTACAACATGCCTAGCCACTGATGTAAACCGGGGACTGGTGGCGCTTTTCTGCAAAAGGCTGGACAGACGGTATTTTCAGCTTCGGAGGCTACAGATGTGTCACAACCACTCAGCTCTGCTGCTGCGGCGTGAAAGCAGCCATAGACCAAAGGCCAGCCAATGGGTGTGGCTGTGTTCCAATAAAACTTTATTTATGAATACTGACATTTGAATCTCATGTAACTTTCACATGTCACAAAGTATTATTTGCCTTTTGATTCCCCCTTCCACCCTCCCCCCATCATTTTTTTTTAAAATGTGAAAAACATTCCTAGCATGTGGGCTGTACAAAAAAGGCAGGGTGCCAGATGTGGCCTTAAAGCCATATTTTGTGACCCCTGATGTAAATCACGCGACCCTGGCCACATCTGGTACCAGTTACTAATGGCACACGTGCTTCCCAACAGATCAAAGGGGGTCATTAATCCCAATTTGCCCAGAAAGAGAGCAGGCCCACCTCGGCACTAAGGCCTGTTAATGATGATGGTACCTCGTAAAGGAAAGCCCAGAGCCAGCCTGGCCACTCTCGGCATTACCTATGACATCTCCTGGAAAATATGCTTAGAAAGCCCCTGGGGATTCTTCTGAACTGATACCCATCGCTTAGACCCTGGCTTCTCCCTGCATTCCAGTCTTCTCCAACATTCTGCGGACTCCTCCACATGCACAGCAAACAAGATAGTAGTTTAGCTGAAACCGGTTTGGCTTAGTGATAGAGCGTCGGTCTGTGGACTGAAAGGTCCCAGGTTCGATTCCATTCAAGGGCATGTACATTGCTTGCAGGCACATCCCCAGTAGGGGGTGTGCAAGAGGCAGCTGGTCGATGTTTCTCTCTCATCGACGTTTCTAGCTCTCTAGCTCTCTCCCTTCCTCTCTGTAAAAAAATCAATAAAATATATATATTAAAAAGATAGTAGTTTAACTTTCAGGCAACTAGCCTTTTAAACCAGGGACTGCAATACGGCTCATCCGTGGTCCACATGGGTTTGAACTGTGCAGGGCCACTTACATGGTGTCGTGTCTCCCCCCCCAATATATATTGGAGAAGTTTTTGGAAGGTGTGTGAGAATTTGAGAAAGTTTACAAACCTTATAATATTCTTAATAACATTTTTCTTTTCTCTAGTTTACTTGATTATAAGAGTACAGTGTATAGTACATAAACTATGCAGAACAGATGGGGCAGTTGGGGGGAACCAGGCCTGCAAGGGAGGGCAGTTAGGGGCAATCAGGTCAGCAGGGAGCAGTTAGGCATCAAGCAGGCTAGCAGGGGAGTGATTAGGGGCAATCAGGAAGGCAGGCAGGCAAGCAGTTGGGAGCCAGCAGTCCTGGATTGTGAGAAGGCAGTTGGACATCCCTCTAGGGGTCCCAGATTGGAGAGGGTACAGGCTGGGCTGAGGGGCACCTGCCTCCCCGCCTCCCCCACCCCCCTTGCACAAATTTTGTGCACCGGGCCTCTAGTGCATTAATAAACTGTCTGGGTTATTGGTAAGGCTCCTGGCCAATAGTAGGCTATTAGTAGTTAAGTTTTCGGGCAGTCAAAAGTTAGATGTGAATTTTCACCTGTGCAGGGTGAGCAACCCTAATGCGCCCCCCACCCCGTATTATTCAACTGTGTCCATAGCCTCAGCATGAAATTCTGAGGAATGCCATGCCATCTGCTGAGGAAAGGGTTGTTTTTACTCAGCATTCAACTGAAGCGGCTGCTTTTTTCTGCCTCGCTCCTCGTCCTGGTTTGCATGGGTCTGAAACACGCCAGTCTTTGCTGCCCAACGAATGGGCTCTCTCTCAGCCCTGCCTTTCCCTCTTACCCCTTACACAGCCTTCAGACAGGCTACCCTCAGGGCCCTTCCTTTTGCCACTGATTCTGTGTTTCCCAGTTACAGAGTAACATGCGCTCAGTGAAGAAAGCACAGGGAAACGCCGAGAAAAGAAACCAGGCCTGCTTTCAAGTGCTGCTTCTCCTTGGAATAACCAGGCCGGGGACTGGTGGCACCAGCCAGCTCCTGGCAGCCAGCGGGCACAGGGCACAGCCCTCCACTCAGAGGGGACCAGGCACCAAAGGGACGCTTGTGGACGCGCTATGATCCATGCTGGATGGACAGGAAGAGTACTCACTGGGTGCAAAACGAAGAGACAAGGCCATTTTCCTTTAAATAATGTTTTTTTTAAAAATATTTTTTAATTAATTTTTTTCTCTCATCCATGTTTTCTAACATCGATGAGAGAGACCCATCAATCAACTGCCTCTTGCATACCCCCTACTTGGGATGTGCCTGCAACCAAGGTACATGCCCTTGACCAGAATCGAACCTGGGACCTTTCAGTCCGCAGGGCGATGCTCTATCCTCTGAGCCAAACAGGTTTCGGCTTAAATAATGTTTTTGACAAAGGTCTCTCTGACCCTCTTTGGGCCCCCCACCCCCTTCCATGAATGCAGCTGGAGGGCTCCTCTCTCTCTCTCTTTCTCTCTCTCTCTCTCTCTCTCTCTCTCTCTCTCTCTCTCTCAGCTTTCTTAGCTTTTGCTCCCACTCTCTCTGACTCTGCTCCCTCCCTCTCCTCCTTCCCCTTGGAGAGACAGGGTTAGATGAACAGATACTTTAAAATATTTCCATGCCTTTACCTGACTTTCCAGAGGGAAAGCATTTCTGAAATTCACCAGTCTCTATTTTTAAAAGGCCTGATGCTAATCCCTGGCTCACAGCTGCTCCATCCCCATGGGGGAAGAAAATTGCTTAAATGTCTCCTTTGAAGGGGAGACCTGCATGAATATGGAGAGGTCACTGGTCTGTTCCAGAAAGGCTGACCTTCAAAAGGGCCCCTTGGGGAGTTCCTGGGGTATCTGTCCCCACCTGCCACAGAAGGCTCCCCTCTGGGCATCCTTTTTCCATGGCACCACCCACACCCAGCCCACATACAGGAAAACCCTCTCATCGGGGCTGTTGCTAAATGTCAGGATTCCACATAAAGGTGGGGTTTTAAAAATGAAATAACCCGTTTATCTCTTTAAGGCACCAAATTAATATTCTTCAAACAGAAGGACGTGATTCGGGTATTATTATTATTTTTTTTAAAGAAGTACCATGGCTGAAAGAACTCATCCATTATTAAAACTAAATGGTGCATGCAGCTGCATATTAACTTTCTCTTCCCATTTCAAAATGGATCCAGCAAAGCAGACGTATTATCTGACCCTCGGGGAGATGGATGCTGCTGACGGTGCTTAATAGAGATTGTGCATACAGAATAAACTCGAAATCAATCTGCAAATTTAAAGTCGAGTGGCCCCACGAAGGATGAGATGCATGAACGGATGAGACCACTGTGTTGGGAACTGCAGCATCTCTGAGGCTAAGGTTCACAGTCACAAGAGCTCGCAGTTGCTTCTGGACTCCTGACAAGTGCAGGAAAGCGACGGCCTAGCGGCTCGGCTTATTTCTCACATCCTGGGAGTCGCGATGTTGCCATGGCATAAGCTATGGTGAATGGAATAATAACAGAATACAAGGGAAGCCGTATAGGTTCTTGCTGGGAAAAAGACGGAGACAAGGTAATTTTTTTACTTGTCAACACTGGGTAGGGAGGGATACTATGGGGGGGCGGGGGAGACACTTTAAAACTATAAGAGCGCTGCAATAAGAAATTATGTTCATTCTGTCATACAATGGGCACAGGTCTCTAAGGCAGCTCTTATTTTGCAGATCACAAACGAGGGGGTTCTGAGAAGTTAGGGAGCCATCAGATACGCCCCCACACCAAGAATTCTCAAAATGCCCCCAAATTTAAAGAGCCAAAGGTGACCAGGAGGAGATTCCTAGCAGGAGACCAGATCCCAGCACAGCAGGGGGAATCTGACCTGCAGGAAGGGGCAAGTGAGGGGAACTCCCTTCTGGGCTCTCCCGGGCAGGGGCAGGGGTGGGAGCAGCCTGAGCCCCCGGGGCTGGCGGCTTCTTTCCCCCAGGCAGCCTCAATGCAGGCAGCCAGTTCTTGCAGCCCCTGTGCTGTTAAAGCTCAGCCTCCTCCAATGCAAGCTGGGCCTTCCCTCCAGCCTTGTAGTCAAGAAATGAAAAAAAGCCAACAATCAGTAAACTATGCCAAGCTCCCCCTCATGCACCCGGGCACACATTGGTCACTTTTTCTTCGAGCAACTCCTACGTGTCAGATAGCGTTCTAGATGCCTGGGATAAAACAGAGATCTCTGCCCAAAGAGTCACCATAGATAACCACCTTCATTTAAAAAAAAAAAAAAAAAAAAAAAAAAAAGATGAGACAGTGAGGTTCGGTGAGAAGTGCTTTAGACAACGGAGGGGAAGTAGGGCAGAAAACAGGGAATGGTGCGGGGTGAGAGGTGATTTTTATAGGGCTTCACGGGGAATGTGGCCTCGGAGCTAATGCTGAGGGAGGTGATGAGGGTTAACTCGGGGCTCTTTAGAGGAAGATCACCCAAAAAAAGAGAAAACAGTCCACGCATTCTAACAACGCACTTCCAAATGGACACAGCGTCCACACACTTACGGCAGGCTTCGGTCCTCACAAGTCTGACTAATGCAGGTGAGCATTCAAAGTATAGGCTGTTGTGCTGTACATTAATATTAGTGTCATCGGCACACTCAGCACAAATGCGACTTGCTGTATCGACATATGGCATTCACACTACTTATGTTTGAAATAACGTGGGAGGCACATGTGCAATGCGAATGCTTGTCAAATGTAACTTTCCCTTTCACACTCGCTGGACTGCAGCAGCAGAAGACGGTTAGCGGTTTCCGCATTCTGGTCGGCAAACGACCTTTTGCCCTCAGCCAAAAGACCCCCTTCGCGTCCGAGGATGTTCCCCTGGCTTAGCGTGCGTGTGTCAAAGGAGAAGTATTTCAAATGTCACTTGCGAGACAAGGAGGATATGGACAGCCACCCCAGGGAAGTCCCAATAATTCAGCAAGTAATAGCTCAGAAAGCTCTCGTGTTTGGAAAGGGTCCAAAGACAACATTAGGTTTGTGTTTTGATATATGGGTTAATGGAAGACTGTATTGCGTGCACATCTATCTAAGGGACTTTGTAAGGCTTTGGGGATCTTTTGCCAGATCACTGTCCTTGCAGGCCTGGATTCAGAGAAAATATCAGAAAAATGTCCCCGGAAGCTCGCCTCGGCGGGAGCAAGCGCTCACCTGCGTTCTGCCCGCAGGCGGGCTCGGCCAGCCCAGGCTTGTCCCACAGCTGAGCACAGTCACCCCGGGTGCTCACTCTGTAAGCAGTGATGGCAGCAGAGGCGCCGTGGTACTGAATATCACTTCCGGACTTGCAGACCCAGCAGATACAAGAGCAATCATGTGCGAGGGCTCTGAGAAGGTGAGGTCAGGGTCAGGGCCCCAAGAGGCCCATCCCCTCCAAGCCTTCCACCTTGGCAGAGAGGAACTGGGAGGCCAGGGGTCTCCCCAGGACACCCAGTGCTCGAGAGCACACAATGTCAAGGTCAGAAGCTGATTCTCCTGAATGGCCACTCTTGGATTTTTTTTTTTTTCAATCCCTGGGAAACCAACACCTACGGTTGCCCGAAATGACACAACCTGCCAACGAAGAGCAGCCACCAGTTCTCCTCGCTCGAGCGGTGAAGTTGTGCACCAGGAGGCTTGCTCTCCCGGAATGTTTATGCCGTTCTGTTCCTTCCCATGGGCGAAATAATTACAAACAACTAACAACATCTTGCCCTCTGATCTCCAGGTGTCCCCTCTGATCGCCTGCCAAGGCGGGTGTGTGTTCAGCTGGTTCTGTCCATGCCCTCCTCCCCGGCCCCCAAAGCGGAGAGTCTTCCCCATCCCAATGGGGAGAAGTTGTGGTGAGCTATCCTCCAACCGTCTTTGAAGTGGGAAAACAGCATCTGGAGATGGTTTAGCCAGGGTTCCGCATTGTCAGAGAAACACTTCTATAACTTTCTAATTGGCCTCCACATCAAAGAAGGCGTATCACTCAAGAGAGAGCGGCGGAGAATAATTAAGAGCGGCTGAGAGGTGAGATGTCAACCAGATTTGGGAGCACCACCACCGCCATCATCTGAAAGGACTATTCGGTGCCCAATTATACGGGGTGTCTTGGGGGAGGCTGCCCACTTTGCCCTCAAAAAAAAAAAAGATACCAAACGTTCTTGGTTTAGTCCCATAATGATCCTCTAAAAAGCATCCCACCCATTAGACTGTAGAAACAGTCAAAATATATAAGAACATATTGGAAAACGCTGAATGCCCTTCAGCTGGTGACTAGATAAACTGTGGCACATTCATATAATAGAATACCACTCGGCAATAAAAAGGAAAGAATTGATATAGCAACATAGATGAATGCCAAATGCATTATGCAAGCCAGACTTAGAAGACACCTAGGCTATGATTCCATTTCTATGCCATGCTCAACATGGAGAGACTACAAGAACAGAACACTGGTCAATGGCTGCCAGGTGCTGGGGCGATAGGGGTGTTGACTATAAGGTCACAAGGAATTTGGGGGAATTGTGGAACTGCTGTCTATCTTGATTGCCTTGGTGGTTACATAACAATATGCATTTGTTAAAACTCATGGAGCCCTAGCCCTGGCTCAGTAGAAAGAGCTTTGGCCTGCGAACTGAAGGGTCCTGGGTTTGATTCCGGTCAAGGACATGTACCTCGTTGCAGGCTTGATTCCCAGCCCTGGTAGGGACGTGTGTGAAGGCAACTAATTGATGTTTCTCTCTCTGTCTCTCTCCCTTCCACTCTCTTTAAAAATCCATGGGAAAATATCATTTGAGAAATAACAAAAGAAGAAGAAGAAGACCATATCATAGAACTGTACAATAAAAAGTGTAATGTTACTGTATGCAAATTATACCGGAAAAAAACAAACAAACTAGTAGTAATCAGGAAAAAGAGCAAAATTCAACCAAGAATTTAAATATTTACTGAATTTTAATGTTTTAAAAACAAATTTACATCTTTCTGTGCACCTGTGGCTCAATTGATTGGTCATGTCCTTAAGAACAACCGACTTCTTACTTCACAGGGAGAGTTAATTAAGCTTCTCAAACATCAAGCATCCAGTCCGTGCCAGGCCTGGTGAGAGGAGCTGGGCAACCTGCGGAGAAGCCAGAGCCAGACCCTGCAGAGCTCCCAGGGGGAAGAGATGAAAACACGGAGGAGGTGGACCAGAAGTCCCCAACACAGGACACGGCTGCTCTGACAAAAGAACTCCCTTGGGCTATTTCTGGAACTTAAGATGGTGTGATTCATGAATTCCATTCATTTCGAGCTGAGCACGGTGAAAAACAGATGCAGAAAGTCCTGGAACCCACCCACATGTGGAAAAACACACTCTTGCACCCCAGTTGCTTCCAGGGTCACCCACAGGCTTCCGTGGGATAAAACAGGACCCTGGGGAGACCATGGGCGCATTGTCCACGCTGTTTTCAATGTGAATGGACCGTGATTGGAGTCCCCGGGAATTCTGAAAGGAGGTCGTTCTGGCAGGGAACCCGCCTCAGCTTCACCTCCAGGCTTTCGAGAAAGATGCAAGTTCAAGGTGTCAGGTCGGTGCTTGACACCTCGTGGAACACACAGTAATGATGTCTCTGCTGCTTGCAGCCCGAGATAACCAGCCTCTGGGGCCTCCAATCCCCCAGGCCCTGCCCAGCTACCCTGAGTGATGGAATGCCAGGGGTGCTCCTTGAGCCTCCTCTAAAGGATCCCGAAAGGACTGATCCAGAAGGTCCTGCTGGTGGGCCTAGAGACCTGGGAAACCTTTGGCCTGTTTGGTGCCTTTGGGTGAATTAGAAATAGGTGCTACTTCCTGCAGGCAGAGAGACCTCAGAGCATCAGGGGGACTTCAGCCTGGAACCTCGCCCCTGGCTGGCCTCCTTTGGAGCCTCAGAGAAGGCACAAACAGCTGGTGCCATGGGCCGCCCTGGCCTGGTGAGTCAGGGAGTTCCGTGGGCTAGACCCATCCTATCCGACTCCCTCGCTGGGGACGCGGACGGCAGTCACAATTCACACCAAGTACTGGCTGGCGTGTCTGCGATGTTATTGGGTTAGCGAACGTAAACACGTGGGAGCTCGTATTTTTCTAGAATGGGATGTCGTTCCTCTCGGTCGGGCTCAACTTTAGAAACTCACGCGGACTGATCAGAGCGGCTTCCTTGCCGTCTCCCTGTAGCTACCACCAGTGCCAGGAACTCCCCCGGCTGAGTCCAGCTAGGTCTCCAGCCCTGTCTGATGGCCGAGCGGCACCCCCAGGCGCACTACCTGGAAACAATACATTGGAGCCATACCTCGCACTTTTCACCCAAATGAACGCCAGATGGATCTTCTATTGAAACATGAAAATACCAGGAGAAACCGAGGAAAGTGTTTTCTAGTAAATGCAAAGTGCGAAAGGACTTTTCGGCTGTGATACAAAACCTGTGAAAGATTTTTTTAAATATTTAAAAAAATATATCCATTTGAGATGATGAGAAAGTTCTGGAGGTGGGTGGATGGTGGTGATGGTTGCACCACCAATGTGAATGTCCTTAATGCCCCTGGGCTGTATAGTTAAACGTGGCTAAAATGATGCGTTTGTTACGTATCTTTTATCACAACACAGAAGAGGAAATGGAAAGGGGAGGAGCAGCTGGGTTCTGCAGACAGGGACAGAAACCAGTTCCTCAGCCCCACCCTGTCCCCTGGAACAGCACAAGAACAAAAGGCCCTGATCCTGGGCTGAGCACACAGGGCGGGGAGAATGAGCGGGAGCCCTGAAATTTAACATGTACTGAGGTTGCTAGGGTAGAAATGTTTAAACCAACTGATGAGAAGTTAGCAGGGCACACACTGACCCCTAGACCAAGGACCTGCTCCATCAGCCCTCTTGGGTCCCCTCCCTGCATGCAGCAGGGAGCTTTTCCGTAATGAAGCTCTGCTTTTCGCTCATTAAGAAATAAATTTAAAAAGAACACACAAAACCACCTATCTGTGGAGGGGGGGCTCCAGAAACGAAGTCCAAAGACAAATGGCAACCTAGAGGACAGATGTGTAAATCACACCATAGACATAAAGGTATTTTTTATTTTATTTTATTGGTTTAAGAGAGGGAGGGAGAAGGAGAGAGAGAGAAAAATCAATGGTGAGAATCACTGATAGGCTGCCTCCTGCATGCCCCACACTGAGGATCGAGCCCACAACCGGGGCATAAAGTTATCTTTTAAATATAAAGAGCTCCTACAAATTAGAGAGATCTAGAAAGCTATTGAAAAATGAGCAAATAGCATGAACTGAAAGGACGTTCACAGCAAAGAGTTTTTAAACGCATGAAAAAAATGCGTATACTCATCCATACTTAAAAACTGATAAAACTACACTTATCAAAGTGGCAAGAACTAAATCGTTGTGGGAAAGAACAGAGAAATCAGCTCTCAATTGTGGGTCACTGGGTTGCAAACTGACTCATATAAAGACAAGTCAGCAATTCCTACCAGAGTGACAAATGCTTATAACCACGGGAATTTATCCTATAGGTAATTTTAACATTTTATACAAAGGTGTCCATTGAAGAATTGTTTGTAATAAGAAAATATAAAAGAACGCTGAAAGTTCATAGATAGGGGAGAGAGTTCAATCCATTATGGGAAACCCACAGAACAGAAAGAGACATTTCTTTCTGAGGAGTGATGATTTTCAAACTATGTTATTAGGAGGAAAAAACCAAAGTGTTGAACAATGTGTTTAACATGATACTATTTCAATAAAATCATAAAAATAGGTTTGACTTTAAGCATAGATTGAATCTGGAAGGATCCCCAAGAGGCTAAGGAGCTGATTTTTGGAAGACAGAAGGAGGACGCTACCTTTCCCTGCATACCCTTTGACTTCTGTGTCACATGAGTGCATTATCTGCTTAATTGGAGATGGCACAGGGGACATAACACTCCTGTTTCCCATACCTGGTCACCCCCCTTGGGTAGGATAACTACCAGAAGCCACCACACTGCTAGACAACAAGGCCTTGAAGATGATGATGGAAGAACGGGCCACCCAAGGAGATGCAGGCCTCTCTCCTCTTCTGTGTATCATACCGCTCCCAGCACCAACATCGCCCCAGAAGGCAAAGGCAGGGCTCTGGCAGCTGGTTCTGATCTGGAGATGGTGTCTACTGCCCCTTCCCTCCCGAGTCTCCTCACTGCCAACGAAGGCCCTTTGTCCTCAAGCGTTGCAAATGGAGTCCCATGCACTAGCTCCTGGCCCCCAGCTTTTAAACTTCACTCCATGCCACCAGTACTACTGAGTCTCTAGCCTCACAACCAGCGTGACTGGGCTCAACAGTGAATAAGGCAGATAAGCACCTGCTTTTAACGACCTTAACAAGGGAGCTGGGGAGGGGTCCGAGCCTGCCCACCCTGGTTCACGAGAGCCCACCGCTCACTTTGTAGGAATTCCGTGAGCCGGTTGTCAAGCACGGCCACTGTTAAATAATATAGAATCAAGTACTGTCCAGATCCCTGCAATGACACCAAAAGCTGGAGAGACAGTTAGCACTACAGCAATCAGCAGTGCCGAGGTTGAAAGAGGCTCAGCTTAACGAATATAATTTGTACAAGTGTGAGAAATAGCCTAACAGTAGATCGCATGTCACACTTAATGGCAACAAATTTATTGGAGGAATGAATTAGCAGATCAAGATGTAAATCCATTTGTCAAAACGTGATCCATCATAGGTCAGGCCATGGGGGCGAAAAAATCAGTGAAAGCATTCTGTGAGATTTAGCTGGACATATGGAATTTCCAATAAAGAATATGCATATTTTGTTATTACTTATAAATTGTTACACATCCTCTACATCAGTGAAATTTATAATAAATGTATGCCCATGTATACACATATGTGTGTGAGCTGACCCTTGAACTACACGGGTTTGAACTGTGGGGAGTCCACTTATACACAAATTATAAATATATTTCCTTTTTCTTATTAGTTTCTTAATAACATTTTCTTTTCTCTAGCTTACTATATTGTAACAATACCACATATAAAATACATATAACATACAAAACATGTTGACTATGTTTTTGATAAGGCTCCTCCTGGTCAACAATAGGCTGTAAGTAAAGTTTTTAGGGAGTGAAGAGTTGTAAGTGGATTTTCAACTGCACAGGGGGTCAGAATCCCTAATCACTGCATTGTTCAAGTGTCAACTATATACATTCTACATACATCACACACACACACACGTACATACAGGGTGGGGGGAAAGTAGATTTACAGTTGTGAGTACATGAGACAGTTCATTCTTATATTATTTTCCATACGAACACACATACATGCATTTTAATCCACACTGAGTTGAACTCTGCCACCTCAAGCTTCACTCCTCTGAGTTCTGAAAGAGTATCCTCACTCCTCCCGCCCCACAGAGGCTGGTTTTTAAATGCCTGCTCCCAACAACTTTCCCCCGGCCACGTGGCTCTCAGGCTGCTGTCTTCTTGCCTTTACCCTCTTTCTTGTTGCAGGAAAGCAACCCAAGGAACAAGAGTGATACGGCGTTGAACGCGGCTCTGTGTCCAGCTATCCCTGTCTGTCAGATAGGCTCTCCCTGGTCCTTTCACATCCTCCCAACTGGCGGTTCCTCCACCTGCTCCCCGGGCACAGGGAGGCTGCCGGGCGCCTGGCTGGAGGGCTGGCAGCGCTCCCAAGCCCTCTGCAGCAGCAGCCTCTCTTCCCATCAGCCCGGCACACAGCTCCACTGGAACCCGCTCTTCTCTTGGGTACAACGCCACGCACTTCCCCTAGAACTAATTTTAAACAATAATTAAACCCTATCCTTTCAGAGCACACGATACACTTTTCTACGTGCTCTAGAATCAATTAAAAAAAAAAAAAGACTTACTGGGGAAGAATTCTATCTTAAAACTCCCTCTTTCCTTTGGGCTGCCCCAGTTTTCCAGCATCCTAAAAAAAAGGAGCAACTGCGCGAGGACTGACTGGCAGCAGGGAGAGTGCCGGTTCCCAAAAGGATCCTGCCCAAGTCCCTGGAGTTTTCCCTTTTAAATCACCGAGATCCCACCGGTGTGCGGCCGCCGTGAAGAGGCTGTGTCCCGAGGCCAGGCACGAGGGAGGCCAGCTGGATGCCAGCTTTCCCTCAGGTCCGCCTGGCTTTGATGGGGGGCAGGCCAGTGTGTGGTGCCTACTGCTCCTGGCACCTGCTTCCCCGCAGGTAACTGAAATGGGGTGAACCACTTCCCTCTTCCCCCATATTTGAAACTTTTGAAATATCTATGACACCGAGAATAGGTAAGATGGTAAAAAGTGCCAACTTATTTTGGGGAAGCCATCAGCATGCTGCAGGGGAAAGGACGTAGCCATTCTGTCCGTATCCTGCTCTCCGTTTAGCACAGGGATCCTGGGACCCTCCTCCTCCTGCGGGGCTGTCCCCTTTCAGGCGATCGACTCCCAGGATGAAAACATACTATGCATCTTAAGGAACGTTTTAGCGATTACTTATCCACTTTAAAAACTCATAGGAACCATGACTACACTCCTTCATTTCAACAATGTTGTGGTTATGATCAATTACAATAATTGATCATCAAAAAATATATATTTCTAGAATACCTTCTCTTTGCAAGACGCTGGGAACAAAAAAAACACCTGAAGGGGCAAACTAGGGAAGACACGCACGCATACACACATGCACACACACAGGCACACATACACACACACAGGCTCGCGCACACACACACGCGCGCACGCACACGCAGCCAGCAGTGCAGTGTGGGGGGTCTGACGCTGGAGGACTGTTCCACAGAGGACACGCCCCAGGAATCTGTGAGGGGGGCAGCGCTTTGAAGCGGGTGGTCAGGAACGTCTCCCCGGGGAGAATGGCGGCTAAACCCAGCATCAGAGTGGAGAAGCCCCACGTAGTGACAGCGCAGATTCGGATCATGTGCACCGAGAGGGGAGCAGTCACATAGCAAGCCCAGTATCATTTCACTGCTGTCACTCCTGGACGTCCCTCTCCTGGATATTCTCCATCCCCTCTATCTTCCCCCCTCCGCCCCCCCGCACCCCCTGCCTAACTCCCCATCCATCTATTCTTCATTCTTCTCTGCCCAGCCAGGAGGCTGTCCCTGAAGTGCAGGTGTGTGTGGCCTCCTCGGCACTAGGCACGCTTCGGCATCCCCAGGCAGTGCATCCTGGGCCCCCTGGAGCCTTCACCTAGACCTTCAGGAGCGGACTCTTCCCAGCCAGCACCACGGCTGACACATGTCCCTCTCCACGTGCCCTCCCAACCGCCCCGTCCTCTCAGGCAAGCTTCCCTCGCCGACTTGAAGCGCCAGAGCAGGGAGCTGGGCGACAGAGCAAACAGTATCCTTCACACCACCTGCCAGGGGTCCCCTTTAAAAGCCCTGTGATGAGGAAGAGACATCTGATGCAACAACTAAGCTCGGAGGGCTCCCCACAGGCACACAGCGAGCTATACTGCCCAGCGGGCTGACATGGCAGAAACCGCTGGCCTGAGAGAGCGAGAAGAGAATGAAAAGGAAGGGTTATTTAGCTTTGACTAAAAATTAGGAACCAACATGAAAAAACACACAGCTACGAAAGCAGGTTGCAAACAGATCATCAGGATGGCAGCCAAGCGCCAGCCCTGGGGGGAGAGGCGGATGGAGATTACGCAGTGAGGGCTCGGAACCCTGACTCACAGCAGCCTGCCTGCTCAGCAAGGAGGGGCACAGCGGAACCCGGGGTTAGCCACGGGTGGCTCTCACGCCCAGGCTGGCGACATCAGGAAGTCTGGCCAGCAGCCTCTGTAAGTCTTACTCATGGTCGGTCCCACCCCATGCCTCTGGAACACAGCAGGCCCGTCCCTTCCTGGGACAGCACACAAAAGCCAGATCAAAACAGCCACTGCCCCCAGACCTCTCCCTCACATCCGCTCTCTTCCTTCCCCACCTCTGGACGCCCAAGGTCAGTACCTTCTTTCAAGGTCATTTTCTTTCCCATTGGGTCCAGGATCCTCCTTGCCTACTGCCACCTCCAACCCCTAGGCGGTCTTGTCTTGGTTCTGTAGCCCAGCAGTTCTCGATGGGTCAGAGGTGCCCCCAACAGACTGTTAGCAGGTCTAGAAAAATGGCGGTTGTCACCGCTGGCAGAGGGTGTTACTGGCATCAATGGGCAGAGAGGCCTGTCCTACGAGACACAGCACCCCTGGCCAAAGCGGCACTGGTGCCGAGGCTGAGAACCCCTGGTTTCCAGGAGGGAGGGAAACATGTATTGGCTACATCGCATGAGCCAGGCGCTGGCTAAATGTTTTACTTTAACCTTCCCTTCGGAGACAGTGACAGAGGAACAGGACACCAAGTGACCTCCCCAACCTACCGCCCGATTTCCAGACACGGCTTAGCATGTTGGGGCGTCCAAAGGTTATCTCCACCATTTTAAACATGTTATCGAAGGCCCATGTCTTTCTGAAGCTGCTTTCTCATCTATAAAAGGTAGACGACAATACCCATCCCCGGTATCTGGTTAAGAATGGATTCCCAGTAAATACCAGTTTCCTCATCTCCTTCCTCACGCCTCATTCCCAGTTCCTTCCAGGGAATGTATGTGTGGAGACACACACACATATCCGTCTCCACACCCACCTGCTTACATCTTTATGTCCCCACAACAACCTGGATGAAGGAGAGAGAAAAAATGAACGAACCCTCTACGTCAGAATGACCTCCCCGTGCCTGAACTCCGGAAACGGTTGTTTTTTTTTTTAAGACTCGGTGCCTCTCCTTCCTTCCTTAGGCTTTTTATTATCATTGGTTGGGTGCCATCTGTCTACCCTGCTGGGTTAAGAAACTTGTGGAGATGTGTGGGGGTCCTACCCAACACGCCAGTAAAAGCCATACAGATCAGATGCCCAACCCACTCGGGATGAATGAATGAATGAATAAATGAATGACAAATACGATTCCCACGACAGTTTTGTTTAACCACCTGTCTATGCTGACTGTTGTTTAACATTGTCACTCCCTGGTATCCCCCCCAACCCCCCCCAGTCCGGACGCATCGATAAAACCCGATTTCCAGGCATTTTTCCTTTTGAAATCTGTGAGCGCCTCCTGTGACTTTGGCAAACTGAAGATACCCACTTGAAAGGCCCAAAGAACTAGCGGCCTCTCGGGCGGCGCCATGTTCCTCGCACTCACGGGGCCCGGGCCCGGGGAACAAGGACGGGCACTCAGACATCTAAGTGGGCACTTACTCCCAGCAGCTGGCAGGGCCTCGCCGCTGAGTAAATCCTAACAATTCAGCCTTTCAGCCACCAACCTAATGGGCTTTTCTTGGCACGGGCGCCGTGGGCTTGGCCAAACACTCGTTTTCACATCTTAAATCAGCATGTGTCAGGAGTGAACGGAGGCTCATGCCCGCGGTACGGCGCGCGTTCTGCGGCAGGCTCATCTCGGTCAGCCACCCCGGGGCCCACGCGCTCCCGTCAGCTCCTTCCTCCCTAAAGATCGGCTACAAACACCAGCCGTTTGTTGTTCTGATCAAATTCCTAGGGTCTTATTTGGCTGCCGAAGGTGGTTTTTAATTTAAAAACGAGCTAGATAAAAAAAACAAAACAGACTTTTCGGAACTTAGAAGTACAGCATATTAAACACATATGCGTGCTGACGAAGCTCAGGTTCCCAACAGCACCAGGAGGCCACCCCTCCCACACTGGTGAGCTGCTCCCCGCTGGCTGGCTGTCTTGTCAGGCAGCATTTACTAGCTCTGGCTTCCCTGAATGCAGCTCTTTCCATCTTAATAGAAAATCTTTAACATAAGACTCTTCGGCCCTCTTCCCCGGTGACCAGGTGGGCTTTGAAAATGGCATCTCCTTAAACCCAGTCTGTAGCAGCCTTTGAACGCACAGCCCAATCCTAGCTCCTTTGTTTCTCAGGAACTCTCAGAATCATCTATCCAGCACAGACACGCCATCCTGGGTTTGTGCCAGAAGGGGGCAAGGACTCCTTGGAGGGCAGAGAGGATAAACAAAGTCAAATGTGGCAGAAGGAGCCCAACCTGCAGGTGGAGCCCAAGATGGGGAGAGAAGAAGAGGAAGAGGAAGGATGGAACTGAGGAGGCAAGGGCCCTCACCTCCCTCCACCCAGAGCCTGGGCAGAGAAGTGAGGAGGGCACGGAGGAGAGGCAGGGTCCTGTCACAGAGACTCAGGAGCACGCTATAGGTTTCTCTCTCTGGCGCTCACTCATTCTCTCTGTCCTGTTCAACCACCACCACTCCTGGAGCACTTACTGTGTGCCCGGTGTCAGGCCAAGCACTCTGCACACATCACACACCCCCTCACAACAACCTCGAGGTAAGCACAATCCTTAATTCCATTCTGCAGATGGGAAACGTGAGTTTCACGAAGTCTGGTGACTTTCCCAAAGGAACAGTAAGTTCATGGTGGAGCAGGGATTTGGGTTCAAAGCTCTGAACCACATTCTCATTTCTGGATATGTATCTTCATTGGGGGGGGGGGGGAACCCCAAGGCCTACTATGCGCTTTGATTACTCCCACCCAACACAAGAGACACAAAGAGCCATGTCCTCTACTTGCACAAAACTTGCACTCCATAGAGAGCGCGAGAATTGCGTGCATAACTGATTGTTAAAACTCTACAAAGTGGCCAGCTACTTAATCCAAACTGCTAAGGCAGTGGTCGGCAAACTCATTAGTCAACAGAGCCAAATATCAACAGTACAACGATTAAAATTTCTTTTGAGAGCCAAATTTTTTAAACTTAAACTTCTTCAAAATAGACTCGCCCAGGCCATGTGGAAGAGCCATACTCAAGGGGCCAAAGAGCAGCATGTAGTTCTCGAGCCGCAGTTTGCCGATCTCTGTGCTAAAGATGCAGGGACTAAGGACGAGGGTCTCCCCAATGGACGTGCTGGGGAGAGGGCTGCGGGCTGAAACTGGCCGCGTCACTTCGCATTTGCTGATTTCTCTAGGTTATCACTTCTCTCTCACATAATTTTTAAAGTCATCTGCATTAAAGAGAATATTGCTCCCGAAGATGAGGCCTGCAAACGTTGGTCCACATTAATTAGTTATGTTCATAAAACGGCATGCACACGTTCAGCATCCAAATCAAATCTCGCAAAGCGGAGGGACGTCCACCTCGCCACCAGGCTTACCTCGCCTGGCCGTGGCTCTGCTGGCCGGCGTTCCTGTCTCTCTGTGCCAAAGGAGGGGTGGGGAGAGGAAAACAGACCGATAAACACTGTGTCCTGGAAAAGATTCTACTTGTTCTAATCCATTTTCTCTCCCAAACAATTGAGTCAGCTACCTAAAGCTCTAGTGATGTAGGGGTGGGGGTGCCTGTGCATGTATGATGGTGCTGGGAGCAAACCCTTATCAGCTCTAAATGGAAAGTCTGCAGGATCTCCCATCGATCCCGAAGCTCGTTTGAATCACGGCGCAAAGAAATGTCACCAGCAAGTGGTAGGACAGGCGAGGGTTCCACTCCATTCCCGTTGCACAACGTGGAAAGAGTGCCATCAGGGAGAGAACAAACAGCAGCAATGCCTACGTCGGCCAGGCCTGGTCCCGAGCGCGAGGGCGCCCCCATGCACCGCTGGCCTTCGGAGTGGGGTGACCAGCCAGGAGAGGGGCTACTCTACGCTGCGGAGGGGAAGGAAGCAAAACCCGTGATTATGGGAAGCCAGAGGAGCTGCTGAGGATAAACTCGGTGGCCGTTTCGGCTCCACTAATAGCAGTTTACATGCTGATCCTGGACCCCTTGAGAAGCAAAGACAACATTTAGAAAGACAACTACCTGCCGAAACCGGTTTGGCTCAGTGGATAGAGCGTCGGCCTGCGGACTGAGGGGTCCCAGGTTCGATTCCAGTCAAGGGCATGTACCTTGGTTGTGGGCACATCCCCAGTAGGGGGTGTGCAAGAGGCAGCTGATTGATGTTTCTCTCTCATCCATGTTTCTGACTCTCTATCCCACTCTCTTCCTCTCTGTAAAAAGTCAATAAAATATATATACCTGTTATATATAAAAAAAGAAAAGAAAAGACAACCCCCTATAGTCCCATGCCAGGTGTGCAAGGGAAACTCCCGGCAGGTTCTGCTTTCGATGATAGGGATTTATGTACCAATAACATCGTATTTGTAAGATAGCAAATGACCTCCTAGAGCTTTCTGGCTTACCACATTTCTAAGGACCACGCTCTTGTGTGTGAGGTGCCATTCGGCGTCTCCAACACCAGCAGTTAGCTGTTGGGTCTGTTCTTTCTAGTATCCACACACCTCCAGGGCCATTGCTGTTTTTGTAAAGGGAAGCAGCTTGCGGCTCCCGGCCTATTCAATATGACGCTCACAAGGTTACAGCCTTTCATCCCTATCTCAGAGATACACATTTCCGCTTCCCACCCATAAACCACAGATGGCAGAAGAAAAGAGATACTGAGCGCTACACACATTTAGAGGAACTTTTCGGGGGGTGAGAATGGAAGCATCAGAACCGAATCAGCATCAACGACTGACCTCTTGGCTCCCAGCCCCTCCCTCTTGGTCCTCCGGATCCCTCTGTCACTTTTTCCTGATCCCCGGAGCCATAGCTACCCTCCTGCACACACAGCCAGGTCATAGGCAGATGTACGAGTTGCTAGGCAGACACACAGAGAAGAAACTCAGAGGAAAATCAGAAGGGACCAAAAAAAGGGGCGGGAATTATTATTTCCCTATATTGCTTTTTCAACTAGAAAATTCTTCCGTGGGGGACCAGGAACAAGAGATGGAGGATTAAGGTAAAGGTTTAAAAATCCTGATACTCTTTTTAAGTTAAAAAGGAGAAGTTTGCAAAGTTTCAAAGGTACCATGTTCTAACAATGAACTGTAGAAAGAACCATTCAACAATGGGGGGAAATGGAAATCAGCTCATTCCTTGAAGGTAAAAACGTACATCAATTGCACTTGAAGTATTTAAAAGCCAGCCCCGTTCACCACATTACATCTAAATAAGAATAATCAGGCAGTTTTGACAGGAAAAAAAAAATGTATCCTAAGAGCCCAGACTCAGAGCCAAATTTCTCAGCCAAAAACCAACAGGGTTATGACCATAAGCACCATCAATATGAAATTTTCAAACACCAGAGATCAGCAGTTTACAGTACTCCTTTGTCCAAACATTATGTCTTACACCCAAAGTTGAATGAATTTATAAAGGGGGAAAAAAGATCCCCCTCTCCTCTGCTCTTCCTGATGTTACTGACTGTACATTAGGTTACTGAATAAAGTTTTTCAAGCTCGCGACAGAAATGTGGACAAGTAGAACACATGGGGAAAACCCCACAGTCTTTGCTCAGAGGGGAGCAACATTATACTTAAAAGGCCACACTGTGATCTGTAAGCCACACTGGCTCTCGGCGTCACCTGCAGAGACAGAAGTGACAAACAAGTCCCCGAGGGTCACACTTGTCAGCTATCACCAGAGCTTAGTTACCAGCACATGACTGTTTTTGTTTTGTTTTGGACCGGGATTGAAAATAAGACACAAACTATGTTAGGTCTTAAGACTTGTTATTGTACAAATCCTCCCAGCACATTAAACCTAGAATTAAGGTACAACCACAACTTTTGTTTTATCTGAGAAAAATGTACTAGTTAGACAACGCTATTTTAAACCCATATTTTTAAAAATATATCTTATCAATTTTTTTACAGAGAGGAAGAGAGAGGGATAGAGAGTCAGAAACATCGATGAGAGAGAAACATCGACCAGCTGCCTCCTCTGCACACCCCCCACCGGGGATGTGCCCGCAACCAAGGTACATGCCCTTGACCAGAATGGAACCTGGGATCCTTCAGTCCATAGGCCGACGCTCCATCCACCGAGCCAAACCAGCCATTTTTGTTAGATGTAGAAAAAAAACAAATGTCAACCCACTGCTCCCCCCACCGCCAAACCTTCTAACTGAACATTTAAAGGAATTCACTTAGAATGTTGACAAACTGATACAATGGATTTATTATAAATAATAACATCTCTCTCTAATCTCCTTCAAGGCTGAGAGACGATGCGTTCTGTTTTCATAATTTACCACAACAAATCAAAGCAAAAAACCAATGAAGCATTACCTTTCACAGAGTCTCAAACAATCACACACCCGCCCTAAACCAGACGGACTAGTGCCACTCCATGAAACGAGACACTGTCATTCAGGGGGTGGCCAGACGGGCAGGGCCCAGGACTCTTACACATTACATTACTTTAAAAGGTTAAAAAATAACAAGAGTGTTCTGTGAAGTTTCTACAAAGCTAAACCATTAACTCTGGGGCTTGGGTACAACCATGCCACGCACTAACGCCATCCATTAAAGGGGCACAAGCAGTTTGGAAAAAGAAAGAAGGCCCCGCATGTAGTCAAGCAAGTGCCCATGTGGAGTTCTGAGGTCAGAGGGTCAGGCTCTGGCTGGGGTAGAGATGAAAACCTTCCGTGACATGGTGCCAGTTCTTTCTAATCACTCTCTCCAATGCGGGTATTAGAATGGATGGTCCTGAGGTAGCTGCCCAAACCACCTCTTGTAAAGAGCAACTTTATGTGGCTTCCAAAGAAAACACTGCCAAACCATAAGTCGTGCAAGAGAACACAATGCAGCCGGGCCCGCCTGGGGTTCTGGGTCCACCTCTGGCTACCTCCTAGCGGCTGCCTGGAGAAAGACACTTGCCCGAAGCTCTGACCGCGCGAAACGAGAAGGGAGGGCGCCCATCACTCCAGCTTCTTCCAGGTCTCCGGGACTCCGGGGGGCTCTCATCCACAGACACGCCTCCCCGCCCACCCATAGGAGGCTCTCTCTATCTCCTAATTAGAAATAAGTTTCTGCTATGACGGAAAGACATCCTGGTGTGTTTTCCGTGAGATCAACATGCCTGGTTGGGTCAGGCACGCACAGCCATTGGCTGGGATTAAGTAAGGGTGAATGTTCATGATACAGTTCCCAGCAGGAAAGCCGGGCAGACAAAGTCACCTTAATCTTGTCACTCAAGGGGCTCAGGCCACCCCATCTGCAAAGGAATCCAGCAGCTCGGGTTCGTGCCTCGCCCTCCGCCCTCCCTCCCCCCACAACTTCCTTCCCCTCATTCCATCTGGAAGGAAACGGTTTCTGCCTTCGAGAACTTACAACTTGGCTGGAGACAAGAGGACCTGTCGGACAATGTCACCTCTCGATACAACCCCTGTATGCAATCACTGAAATTCATCTGAGCATCCTTCTTCTACAGCTTGTGTTCTTTTACAGCTTTAGAGGGGTGTGGCAATGCTATGGGGCCTTTAGGTTCCTAAGTGGCTGGAGAAGACAAAAGCTTAGGATAAAAGGACATAAGAGGGATGGAGAAGGCAGCCTCAAAGTAAATAATAATGACAAAGAAGGCAGCCCCCACGCTCCTGGATCTCTCCATCAATGAGAACCTTGAGCCCCCCACCCCCAGCTCCCTGGCCCCATGGAGCCTAAGCGATGCCTTCTCGGGTGGTCCAGAGACACATTCCCAGGGCTAGGAGGTGAGCATTTAGCCAAACTGTCACCCAGTACCGTCATCATGCCCTCCCTTCACATCCCAGAAGACCATTCTCTGACCTTCCTAAAAGGCAGAGAATTGAATGATCACGAACTGTTACCTCTAACACAGATGTTTGGACTTTATCTCTCCAAAACCTTGCAGCCTTTCTGATCAGAGGAAACATCTGAGGGCCCGCAGGAGCAGAAAGGAGAGAGAAAAATCCCATTAGGCACCGTCCCCCAGGATGCTCTCACCGGCCAGCCTCCTGAGGCTGCGTTTCCCACATGGACGTTCCTCCTCCTTCCGTCCACACACGGAAATCGGAATTCTCAGGCCTCCTCGGCAGTCCCCAGAAAACCAGCGGAAAGATGTCCTCGGGCTGTCAGAGGTTCGCACCATTCCCTGCCCATGGCTTTTATGTTGCCAATTACAATGCCCATGGATTTTATGCCAAAATGAGGATGCTTTAAATTAGAATTATTCCTTTCTAGCAAGCCTCCCAAACCAACATAAAATATTTAATGCTCCACCTTGCTTTGTTTAAAAACCGATCTTGTGGCTGGAAATGTTGGCTGCTGTGCACCTTAGTGTTCCGTCACAGAGAACGCAAAAGCCAAAGAAACTTTTATTCTCAGGAGCTGCAGACTTTTATGTCTTTGGTTCATCTCCACCAGAGACATCATTTATTGAAGACCACATATGTGTGCATACACACACACACACACACACACACCTGTGTATATGTGCATGTGTGCATGCTTTACCTATGCTGATCCATTCATTTAATCAGCAAGCATTCATTGAGCACCTAGGGTCACACATCTAATCAGGTATTAGAGATAAAATGGTATGTTAAGTCCACGGTCACAACTCTGTGACAACCTGTGGGAAAGGCAGATGATCAACTAAGTAATGGCTATGCAATGTGGTAAACGCAGGTTATTAAAAATAATATCCGAGGCAATGACTGTGCGTCAGATGTTTGTAGCCACGGTGTCTAATTTTCACCACATCCTGCAGATGAGTGTGCTGTGGCTAGACCACAGCATCAGCCTCCATCACCATTTACATCTTAAATACCCATCCTGGTCTCAATATGGCACCTGCCAACCTGCTTTACTCATTCAGGCATCAATCAAAGTTTGCCCGGTATTATGCAGCACACACACACACCCTGGGGAGCAAAGACCACCTGGAAGAACTGTCAAACTGGGCTGGCTACAAGGCCGGAGCAGGGCACAGGGAAGTCTACGGTCACGGGCCAATGGGGTATTTCAGACAGCAAGTCATTGGGCTCCTAAAAAAGGACAGAGCATCGCGGGGTCATTTATTCAGGAGAGGGGACCCAGGTCCTCAGATCATGTGAGGTCAGACAGCAGAAGAGGGAAGAAGGCCAAGCCCTCAGGATAGGTGAGGTGCCCAGAAAGCTCACAGGTTAGGCTGAACCACAGCCAAGGGTGTAACCAGAGCCCAATGGTGGGACAAGCCAGCCTGCCGCTGCCCCAAGTGCCAACTGATAAGAGGACTGAAGGCACCTGGGGCATTAAATCCGCCCAAGTATAACAGCAGACGGAGAAATCCGCATTTGTAAGAATTCCTCCCATACCTCACTACCTCCTGGGGTGCAGGGTGAGACCCCAAAGGGCCTCCTGGAGTCAATACAGAAGGTCGCCGAGCAGCCTTCTGAAGGGGATGTCCATCCACTGCAGGGACTTCTTTCCACTCCGAAGGTGTGCAAGTTCGGGGCCAGGGCGAGGTGCATTATTTAGAATCGGAGTGGAGAGGCCCAGGGCTGGCAGCAATGGGGCTCCCCATGACCCTTTCCCAGAGGGACTCCCTTCCCCAAACTGGTAAGCAGACATTGAGAAGAATATTGAGTTGCAGGCCGAGTTATCAGCCAGCCTGGAACACCTACGTGTTTCGGCCAGTCCTGCGGATGATGTCTATATTTGTTTAACTCTTCACTGCTGATAAGACGCTTTTACATGTGTTAGATGACCTGATTTTCACAACAGCCATGAGATAACCGCTAGGCCTCTCCTTTTTTAGATGGAGATCCTGAGGGTCAGAGAGGGTAAGTGACTTGTTCCAGGTAATAAAGCTAGCAAGTGGCAGAGCTGATTTTGAATCAGGATATCTGTCCAGTGATCTATTAGCTGTATCACTACTGCAATAAGCAGACTTTATCAAGTTCTTTAGAGTTCAAAGCCAACTTTTATAGCAGACTGGGGCAGTACAAACAGACACACACTAACACACATAAACAGACTGACAGACACAGACATACCCCCATACTCATCCTCCAACATACATACTCTCGTTTTCCTAGAAGTAAAATGACAATATTCTACTTATTATTGAATAATAATAATAAATAATAATAATACATATTATTTAAAATCTATTTTCCCTCCTCCAGCTATGAACCTTGTCTCAGTACATCTCTAAGACAAGTAGCTATTATTTAGATGGCTGATATTATAGTATGTAAAGTCTTAAATACTAGCTGTAGGTCTGCGTATAACTCACTGCTTAGAACAACCTTGCTTTTGTGTGAAATATGGGCCCATTTCCATTTTCTGCCACTAAAACTCCTGTCTCCATTCCCAATCTTCTCTCAGAAACACATGAGGCAGCATCTTTCCTACTGGTCTGTCCTACTGTTAGGACTTGTTTTCAGGAAGTGGCTATTTCCACTTAAAAATCAAGGACATAAAAATCAGAGGACTTGAGGAAAAAAGAAAAAAAAAAGAAAAGAAAGAAAGAAAGAAAACAACCCCACCCAATTTTAAGCAAAAAGAAAAGAAAAGAAAAAAACAACAACAACCACATTAGCCCATTTTTAAGCAAACTCCAAAGCTATAGCAGCTAGAAGGGGCACAAATCCTTTCTTTTGAAAAAATCCCCAATTCTCAGTATTTCAGAGCCCTTCTTTCAAAGACAGAGGCCACAGAGATTAAATCATTCAATAAACAACTTGTCAATTATCCTTGCACAGTGGGGAGACAGTTATACACAGAAATGCAGACGGAGCCAAAACCAAAGCCAAGCATCAGTGACAAACCCGCAAACCACCCTCTGGCACGTTGGCGGAGGGCTCGTCCTCACACCCACAAAATAAAGATCAGACTCCCCGAGCCAGAAAAAACAGAGAGGCCTTGTTTTTTCTTTTTCTTTCTTATAACACATCACTCTAACTTAATTACCTTGTTGGTGTGAGTGGTAGCTTTTAGCAAAAGATCTTAATGAAAGTAAGGTCAATACACTCAATCCATACAGCAATCATCTCACCTGATTTCAATCATCTCCCGAGAAGAGAATTTAGATAATCAGGCCACGCTACACAAACAGAATTCAAATACACATTTTTCCCCCCTCACTTTCCCCCTTTACCTCCAAAGGAAAACGCCATAGGCCACGCTCGCTGGAAACCACAGGGATAAAGTGATTTAGTTCTAGTTAAACCCAAGTATTTCAACCACATACTCATAAATCTTCATCTTAATCATAGCCACGGAGCGTGAGTTTTGAGCACTTTCCTCCTGATTGACTCAGTCAGTAAATCTCCCACAGAGAGCAAGCAGCTCCAAAGCCCAGGGATGTTCTCGGCCAACACCAAACAAACCGTATTTACACAGAAATATGCGGTTACGGTAACTTTTTAAAAATCGCCTGCATTTCTGCAGCGTGATTTCAACCCATAAGACATTTTTTTAGTTAAGCTGGACTTTCACAATTCTCATTAGGTAATCCAGGGTGTGGCTGTTTGTAAATTTCCTCTTCACCCAAAGGAAGCTGATATCATCAGGACATCAGGTGTATATGGTAAAATACATATTTTGATACAAGTGTAAGTCGATGCATATTTTTTTTTATTTGTTTAAAGATCCTTTTGTCCGCTTTAGGCACAATATGAACACGCTGCGGTCAGATTCCATAGGCTGAATTTAAATGTAGGTGTTCAAACTCGGTTTTCTGCTCCAAAAAACGATGGGAGCTCAACACACTCTGTCCAATGCCCAGTCCATTGGAAACCAACCCAGCCCTCAGATGCCCCCAAAGAAATCATTCTCATCATCACTTAGAAACGGAAGGACTTGACACCCAGAATCACAGCTCCCACAGCAATGGAACAGGCTCTGAATCCAGATGGCCATATTACACTCTCGTGCATTGATTTGTTAAAAATTTAACGTTAGGCATGAAATCAAAGCTACCCCTCACACCCACTGGGTAATTAAATTCCTGGCTTGCATCCGTTTCAAAATCCAAACCCAACATCAACATCTGGCAAGTCTCCAGACTTGTGGGCACAAACCTTGTGCATGTGAGTGACTCAAAAAATTCAAGTCCATCGCCTTAACCACTTGGCCACAGATTCCAAAAATTCAGAAGGGAGGCAAGAATGAAGATTTTTAAAAAGCCCATGGGTTACTTTTATTCTCGGTTTTAATTACACAAGAGCTGACCCTTGTTGCAATTATATCCCATCTTTTGCCCCCTTATGTCTTGAGGGCAAAAGCTGATTAAAGTCACTGCAGACAATCCAGTCTGCTCTTGTGTGTGTGTGTGTGGGGGGGGGGGGGAAGGGGGGGCAGGGGTGTCTTGATCAATAATACACTTTGCATCATAACCTCACACTGAAACTGCCTCTCCACCCCAGTTCCTTTGACTGGGTGGTTCATTTCTGGCCCCTAGCCCTCACCGGGTAACTCTTTTCTCTATGAATGTGCGCATCTCCTGGAAGGGTGAGGGAGGGAGACGCCTGCATTCAAACTGCATTTGTCCACAGCCCAATGCCCCTAGCATTCTGCAGCCCCACCACTCAGTAGGGCGCGCCTCTGGCACCCCCCAGTACCTGCCAAGCTCCTCGCCGGTGTCGTAGTAGTCATCCACGTTTTCCTGCCTGAACACGGTCATGATAAGCCGTCTTGCCTCACCAAAGCCCGGCGCGCTTCAGCTCCGCTTCCCACACCATCACCACCGCTCCTGCGCCTCCATGGGTTCCTCATGCATCAATCAGTCTCCGGTCCTTAAAAAAAATAAACAAAATAAATAAAAGGCAATCATACTAATACAATGACAACCCAAACATACCTCCCCAGGGCTAAGACCCTCTGCTAAAGACCACTTTCCCGGAGCTGCCCCTCCCTCCCACCAGGTGGAGGGAGAGGAGCGAGCACCCTTTGTTAAAACCGGGCCAGGGGCGTCCCCAGCCCCGCGTCGCCGGCGCGCTCGGGGCCGGGCGCAACCTCACCCCAAGACCCGCATCCCCCCAAAGCAAGATGCCCTGATACTGATAAGAAGCAGCTCCGGAAGTGGCCGGCCTCCCCTTTTTCTACACCCACGCCCACCCAGCTCCCCACCTCCGGGGAAGAAGGCAGCGGCGGCCCGGGCAGAGCGCGCCCCGCTGGACATGTCCCTCTCCAACAGGCATCGCATCGCGGGGCTCCCCCGCGCCACCTCCCGGCTCCCGCACCGCGATCGCCACCCCTCCTCCTCCCCGGAGCCCGGCAGGCAGTCCCTAGAGGCACATTCCTGGTGATTCCCGCTCCGTTACCGAGCCGACCCGGCGCGCGCCCGCCCGCCCGGGGGAACGGTGCAGGGAAGGGAGCGGCCGCCCGCCGCCGCCGGTCTGCGCGCCCCGGACACAAAGCACCGGGCCGGGCCCGCGCCACCTGTTCCCCCACCCGGCCCGCAGGGATTGGGGGCGCCTTCTTCTCCCAGCAGCCAAGTTCCCCCTCCTGGGCCTTCCCGGGAGCCCGGGGCTCTGCCCCCGGCAAACCCGGCCGCGCTGGGGACGTGAAAGCAAAAGCAGGCGGCGGGGCCCCGGGGAGCCGAGCGCGGCCACTCACCCGGCGCCCGGGAGCCGCCGCCCGGGTCCCTCCGAGCGCGGCGGGAGGCCGATCGCTGGCGCCGGCGAGGAGCGGGGCGGTGCGAGAGCGCAGGGAGGGAGCGAGCCGGGAGCGCGGAGCCCGTGCGCCCGCCCCGGCGTCTGCTCGGTCGGGCTTTCCCGCTCCGGCCCGGGAGCAGCCCCTCGGCTCCTCGCCGCCGGCTTCCGGGCGATGGGCGGCCGGCGAGCGACCAATGGGGACCCCGCGGGCGGGCTGGCGGCTCGGCCCACCTACCTCCAAGCTGCCTGGCCGGGCCGGCGCTGCGGATCGTGAGCTGAGCAGCGCCCGTGCTCCCCGTGGCTCCCCGCTCCGGGCTCACTGGCGCGGTCTACTGTGCACACCCTGCACACACCCCGCACACACCCACTCACTCCGCACCCACCCACTGCGAACCCCGCACACACCCATCCACTCCACACCCCGCACAGACCCACCCACTCCGCACCCACCCACTCACACCCACGCCAGGAGGGGGCGAGCGCAGCCGCGCGCAGCGTGGGCGCCCCACCTGTGACAGCCGCCTTGCTACCCCCTTCGGCCGGGGCGCCAGAGCAATGCGACTCCTGTGTCCCGCAAAGGGAATCGCCCGCGGTGGTGTGCCGGGAAGGGTGTTCGCCACGGGAAAATCGCCGAGACCAAAATAGATTTAAAAATATATACATATTATTGATTTTTTTTGCAGAGAGGGATAGAGAGTTAGAAACATCGATGAGAGAGAATCATCGATCAGCTGCATCTTGCACTCCCCCTACTGGGGATGTGCCCGCAACCAAGGTACATGCCCTTGACCGGAATCGAATCTGGGACCCTTCAGTCCGAAGGCTGACACTCTATCCACTGAGCCAAACCGGTTTCGGCCAAAATAGATTATATATATATATATATATATATATATATATATATATATATATATATATATATCCTGTCCTCGTGAAACTTACATTCAGGTGGAGAAGATGCAAGCAAATTAAGATTATTTTAGAAGATTATAAGATTCAAACCCCGCACACTCGAAGAAATTAAGATTATTGTCTCCAGTGCTATGGAGACAATAAAACAGGATAATGGAGTAGAAGATGACAAGGAGGAAGTGGGCCGCATTAGATGGAGTTTTTCTCCAAGATGGGCGTTTTGAGCTCATGATAGCTATAAAAGGCGTGCCGCGGAGAAAAATGGGGTGAGGTCTCCGAGGCCCAAGGAAACAGCAGAAACCAAGGGGGTCTGGCGCTGCCCAATACAGTCCAGGCTGTTGGTGAGTTGAAATGTGGCTAGTTCCACGTGAGGTGTGCAGTAAGTGTGAAATACGCATTGGATTCTGTAACAGTATGGAAATAAGAATGGAAAATACCCCATAAATACTTTCATATTAACCCCATGTTCAAATGGTAGTACCTTGGATATATTGGGTTATATAAACTATATTATTAAAATTAACTTCACCTTTTACTTTTTCAAATACGACTATTAGAAAATATAAAAGTACCAGTGTTATATTTCTTTCTTTTTTTAAAAATATATATTTTATTGATTTATTGATTGACAGAGAGGAAGGAAGAGAGATAGAGAGTTAGAAACAGTCATCGATCAGCTGCCTCTTGCACACCCCCTACTGGGGATATGCCTGCAACCAAGGTACATGCCCTTGACCGGAATCGAACCTGGGACCCTTCAGTCCCCAAGCCGACGCTCTATCCATTGAGCCAAACAGGTCCCGGCCAGTGTTATATTTCTAATGGGCTGAGGTAGCCTACACACAGAACCCATATCTAGTTCTCCGTCTTACCCCATGTTTCCACGAAACCTGTGGGTTGTGGGAAACAGAAAGGATGGTTCCCCCATAGGAGCTGCTAGGGATCCCCAGAGAGAGGCCCCCACAGGAAAATCTGCCTTCCCGCCTAGAATTACAAAAAATGATGCGTGAGACCTCTGAGATTTCAGATCCACAGCATTGTTCAAGTTCCCAGATTTTCTAAAACGGAGGAATTTAAACTCTCTTTGGTTCAACAGAAATTTTCAGCCTTTGATATATATATATATTATTGAGTTTTTACAGAGAGGGATAGAAAGCTAGAAATGTCGATGATAGAGAAACATCGATCAGCCGCCTCCTGCACATTCCCCACTGGGGATGTGCCCACAACCAAGGTACATGCCCTTGACTGGAATCGAGCCTGGGACCTTTCAGTCCCCAGGCCGATGCTCTATCCACTGAGCCAAACCAGTTTCAGCAGCCTTCGATATCTTGATCTCTTGGGGTGGGGGTGGGCGAGTGTGATGCCCCTCAGACCTTAGGTCACTCTGCCTCTTATCTAACATTGTAATGGCCCACTGGAAGGGCACATTTTCGTGAGACAGAATCGAGGGAAGGATCTACATTAGAAGGTAGTATGAACCCAAGTGGTGGGGTTTGAGGCTTAACACAAAAGGATCTTGGGAAGTGAGAAATAGTAATAAATAAGTAAATAAATGAATGAATGAATGATTCATCTAGCCGAAACCGGTTTGGCTCATTGGATAGAACATCGGCCTTCAGACTGAAGGGTCCCAGATTCGATTCCGGTCAGGGGCATGTGCCTTGTTTGTGGGCACTTCCCCAGAAGGGGGTGTGCAAGAGGCAGCTGGTCAATGTTTCTCTCTCATCGATGTTTGTGACTCTCTATCCCTCTCTCTTACTCTCTGTAAAAAATCAATAAAAAATATATTTTTTAAAAAAGTGATTCATCTGGGGGAAATGCAAATAAATACGTCTGTCACAAGGAAAATTAAAACACAGATGTTTGGGAGACACTTGGAAAGTGGATGACTGCTTTATGGATAACATTTTTCCTGCAAAAATAAATGTATTTTTTCAAGGCAATGAAAAATATTGGCCCTATTTGGGCACTGGCATGTCTTCCCTTCTCTATTCAGTATACTGATCACAGGAGATTTTTCTGGGGATAATGAAAAAGAGCATGGGCTTGGGAATCACAGACCTGGGTTAATATTGATGGCACCATTTCACACTGAATGACACTGGGTGTGTCACTTCATTTGTTCCTGAGCTTCATGTCTGTCTAATTTAGGCAAGCATTTTAGAGAAGGAAAATGTGGTAGTTGAGGAGCATACCCCAAAACTCAGCCAAGAAGTGGATTCTACTTCCCCTTCCTGTGAATATGACTTGGCCCTAATGGCTTCTAAGAAAATACGATGGAAGTGATGTCCTTCCAAGGCAAGGTCATACGGTGTCAGAGCTTCTGCCCGTCTACCTCTCTGTCTGTCTCTTTTTCTCTCTCGAACCTGCACTTTTCTGGCTCTCTCCCCTCCCTCTGGAAGTCGTCAGCTGCCATGGTTACCCGGGGGCTGCCATGTGGAGAGATCACAGACAGAAGGAAGCCAGCTGTTCCAGCCCTGCCCCTCACCCCAGCTATTTGTGTCTTTATAGCCCAAGTTCTGTAAGCAGAATAAACAGGTTGTTACTGTCTTAAGTCCTTATTTGGGGGAGGTTTGTTATACACCAATAGATAACTGATAAGGAAATTACAAAGAAAATAAGAAAACTTGACTTGTAATTATTTTCTCACTTATTCCTCAAATAGCTCTGTAAATTAGGTTCTACACACACATACACACACACACACACACACACACACACTTTATACTTAACCTTCTTAGTATCAGTTTCATCACCTGCAAAATGGGGACAGTAATAGGCCCTTGCATTTTCCTCAGAGTTGTTGGGAGAATCCAAAGAGAAAACGCAGGAAACAAGACTCTGTACATTATAAAAATGCATAGAATGTCAGTGTTATATTTTTCATCACGTTCCAAGCAACAAGGGCTCCCAGGGACTTCTCTCACATGGCAGATGACAATACAACAGCCTGAAGCTATGAGATTCGAGCTGGAAAGGACTTTCATGAAAAGAACTGATCCTACTATAGACAACGGATTATGATAATCATGCTGATAGCTTTGAAAACAGTCTCAACCATAAAATTTAGAATGTTATTTTATATGTATGAGTCAGGGTAAGAAACCTACTGCTGTGAAACCCAACAGATATCGGAGGCTTGACACGTTGAAGGTTCATTTCTTGCTCTCAGCACAGATGTGTAGAAAGGGCGGGGAGAGGGCTCTACTCCACACAGCATTCAGGGACCCAGGTTTTGCCCTCCCACGGATCCATCGTCTCTCGGTGCCTCCGAGTTTCTCAGTTGGTCCTTTTCATCTATTGACTGATAAGAGAAGAGAGAATCCAAGTCATACCGGCCAGGCTAGAAGTTTAAGGCTTAATCATTTGGGGGAAGCGGGGCTGGGGTGGGAAGTTTTTAAGATCAACCGAAGTGAATTATACTAACTCAATTAACCTCTGGGCTACTTTTTAATAGCAGGCCTCTGGCTTTCAGTAAGGGTTAATACTTTCAAATGGCTCCACGAGAAAGCTTCGGCACCCAGGGTTTTGCTGTTGGAGATATTGCCCATTATGCAACTGAGTGCTTCATGACTGACTCCAGTTCCTCTCAGTGTTGAGTGCTAAGAGAACTTGCCTCTCTTGACCAAATCTTCCTTCCTTCCTTCCTTCCTTCCTTCCTTCCTTCCTTCCTTCCTTCCTTCCTTCCTTCCTTCCTTTCTTTCTTTCTTTTTTTTTTTTTTTCCAAACAATGAAAATTATAGAGCTTACTCTGCTCTCCATTTCTGCCTGGATATTCCTCAGAGTTGTTGGAAGAACCTAAAGAGATAATGCACGAAACAAGATAATGCAGAAAGTACGTGCCAAGCTCAGAAAGTACCGTCCTCCAAGTGATGTCCATTTACCGTGTCCTCCGAATCAATCAATAAGCATTTATTATCTAGTATATATTAGACACTAAAGATGCAGAGATAAAAGGAACATTCTCTGTTCTCAAGTAACTCAGTCTAGTGAGGAAGACCAACAAACAAAGAGACAATTCCATTAAAGTGTGATTGAGCCAGATACAATCCATTTGCTTCTCTGGATTACCATCTACCCTTCTCCATCCTGACAATCAGCAGGCTGAACTCTAAGATTTTTTTTTTTTTTTTTTAACCACCGACGCGTCTTTTATTCACAAACAGAAGCCACGGGGAGTGTGATTCGCACGTTTGTACAAAGGGGTGTGCGCCCCAGAAAAACGCACCCCGGTCATGGCGTGCCCTGGCTGTCGTGGCTGACGCGCACCCCGCAGGCTCGCCCAGGTGGCCACCCCCCTCCTCCCCCCTCGGGCTCTAAGATTTTTTAAACTCACTTCCTTGTCCTCTAGCTTCTGGTCCATTTGGCCTGTGAGGAATTTTGGCATGAGGTCCAGTAGAAGGGAGAAGAATAAGGCCAGGATAGTTATTCTCTTGCTTTTCTCTCTGTAAGGTTGCCTCAATTACTACCAGGCAAAAGTCACCATGCCTCACCAGGTAAACTTTTTTCACGTGACTTTCTCTGACCAGGCTTTGCTAACCACTCTCTCTTTCTCCTTGTCTCTTTGGACCTAGAGTTGGTGCCAGCTCCACTGTTACTGTCCTGTGTTTCTGCCCCATCTCTTATGGTTCCCCTGCACCTCAAATAATCCTCACTTGAATATGCCATCTTTTTCCTCTGGGACCCTGCTTGATAGTGTAAGAGCGGAATCCCAGACGGCTGTGGAAACACAAAGGTCATAGCACTTAATTCAGATAAAGGCTAGGGATGGGGGGTAACCATAGGGGTGAGCCTGGGGTTTCAGAAAAGTTTCCTAGAGGAGCTGACATCCTAGTAAAAAACATGAAAGAAGAGTAAGAGCAGAAAAAATGGCGGATGATGCGATGGCAAGGTTGGGAGATCCGGAGAGCATCTAGACAGAGGGAAAGAATGAGATAAAAATCACCGGTTTGGCTCAATGGATAGAGCGTCGGCTTGGGGACTGAAAGGTCCCGGGTTCGATTCCGGTCAAGGGCATGTACCTTGGTTGCGGGCATATCCCCAGTAGGGGGTGTGCAGGAGGCAGCTGATCGATGACTCTCTCTCATCGATATTTCTAACTCTCTATCTCTCTTCCTTCCTCTCTGTACAAAATCAGTAAAATATATATTCTTAAAAAAAATCACAGATGCGAGGAAGATAATGGCTCGTTCAGGCATCTATAAGTAGTAGCAGGTCACACAATGAAATGGCAAGAAGTAAGAATAGAGAGGGGCTGGGTCTTTTGCACCATACTCAGGCCTTGGATAAGAGTGGAAAGGTAAACCAAGCTGGATCTTATAGTCTTGTCCATTATGCTCAACACTTGGGTCTTCACTCTGAAGACTCTTTGATACTCAGGGTTGATGAAGTTGGCACATCCTCAGAGATAGTGGGTAGCAGAAAACTATAAGATACTTTAAGGGAGTAAAAATCGTAGGACTTGGTACTTAAGAAAAAGGACATAGACAAGGCACAATCCAAAGTTTTAGTTGAGTAATGAGGTAGATATTGCTGCCATGTAGACTGAAATACAGGTGGGCAAGCTGTTTGGGGGAGACCAAATGTCTTGGAGATCTGAAATTTGAGGTGCCCATGGGCATCTAGACGATGTCAAAGTGTAGATGGGTACCTATGGGATAGGCAGGGGTGATTGTGGTGTACACCAGGGTACCCTTAAGCATTAGGTAGGTGAGGTCACCTAGGAACAGGATACAAGACTGAAAAGAGGAGCACTAGGGGCAGAACCCTTGGGAACAGAAGCATATTAACCTAAACAAATACAGAGGAAAGTATGCTTGGGAAATAGCTATAGATTGCCAATTAGCCATGTGAGCAGTTATGGTTTGCTTGTATTTCTTGGGGCTAGAACGGGAACCGCTAATGAGTGGTGAATGAAAACCTCATGGATCTCGAGTGCCTTGTATGATATATATATATATATATATATATATATATATAGCATATATATATAGCATATATATATAGCATATATATATATTACATCACAAATATTTGTTGTCTTCTCAGCTTAGTAGGTGATTAACTTCCTTATCTATGCTTAACACGTCTTGTGGGTTTCATCCAACCCTTTTACTTTCTTGTTTTCTACAGCAAAATTTAATACCCACAAACACAATAGCAAATGCACATTGCACACCTTCTTCTGAGCGGTGAGCTATTTAAAGCACCCCTCTGACCTCTTTTACCACCATTGCTCCAAACACACAGCCTTTCTGTAGCACATGGGTGTACAGATTGGGGCTTCACATGACCTGCCTGGCTCTCTGAACTAGAAGATTGTGGCACCAGGTCTAAGACCCCCATGGCTTGGACCTTGCCTAACTCTCTTTCCCTCCTACTCAATTTCTTTCCAGTTTTCATGTATCAGGCCTCGTGGTATTGAATGTATCTCTAATCCTCATTAAGTCCTTTGTAAAAACAAGCAGGGAGTAAGTAAAGACATACAAGTCACTGACCAGTATTTGAAAGGCCAGAGGAGATTGTAAGTAACTCAGCCTACAGGTTTACTTTTACCTTCAGTCTGATTTTTTTTAATGCCTGGCCCAATTTCTTTTAGGTTCTGACACTG